>JAWWNH010000036.1:4092500-5342500 GCA_034641385.1 Darevskia mixta
TCAACCATCAAACTAAGTCAATCAGTGTTTCATTTCAGTTACCAGAAAAGGGCCATTTTCCAATTAAGTTTAAAGATTTGTTGATGCTATCTGAATTTTATTTCATTTTTTTCATTAAAATCCTAGTAATATTTAAGGTCTTTATTTTATACCTATTAAAACATTGTTTTTGTCTGCATAGTGTTAATTTTGTATTGATATTGTGAAAGGGGTATTTGAGGTTGTTTTTTTGTAATATAAATATAGAAAGTCTGTGAGAGCTATGGTTTCAGCTGCTATAAAACCGTATTCCATACATATATTTAAATGTTCCACATGCCACTTCAGTCATATTACAACTTTGTTCTCAGAAAGGATTAACTGCTCTATTGATTAAAGTCTCATTTAGGAAGAAAAAGTGAGCTTTTATATGCATCTCCAAGTTGGATGGTATGGTAACCTGAAAGTATTGACTGGCTGTGTGATATACAGCGGTCACAATTGTCTTTTACTAAGAAGAGCACAGAGTGATGCTGGTTGTCATTCTTACTCTGCTGTGTGGCAGCGCAAATAGTCCCCTTTCTAACCAACCTGGTGGGAAAAGTCAATATCCCATCAGCAGAGGAGGTAAACACATCAGGAGCTGTGTCCTCTCTCATCTTCCCTCCTCTATATTACTACAGTTCTTTAAATCTATTCTCCCCAGTCATCGGATGCACTTCTGTCATTCAAATGCATAGTACTGCTATACTGCAGATATAGCTGTGGTCTGAATTTAATACTGTACTGTAGATCCTCTTTGTTGTTTTATATAATCAGAATAAAACATCCCCTCATTGATTTCACATAGTTCCTTATTTTTCTACCATTAGCACACTTCGTTAGATTTCTTTCTTTTTGATTTTGAATCTCGGTAGCAGTAATATTTTTAAATGTTTTTAAGAGAGGGTTACCTTGGACATCTTAGCCAAGATCCAAAGTTCCCTGCACAAGACTTTTTCAAACCCCTTCCCCTTTTTTGGCAGCAGCTCCCCATGTGTGCTAAGATGACCACCCAAAGGTTAGAGCTCTCCAGAGTAATTTTATTATGTTCAAGGGACTGTCACTGCGGGAGGAGGGGACCTGGCAAAACAGCCTCTGTTCATGTAGCACTTTGCACACATTCATATAACTCTCTGTATACAAGCCATTGCTTAATTTCCTTCCATTTATATTGTACTTCTGTTTGGATTGCATCGTTGATGTTTAAATATAGTGAACAAAACTGAGCAGCTCCTGTAGCGATAACCAGAAACGCTTTTTAATTGTGTCTCCCAGTGTAAATTTGATGGTGATGTGATGATTTGATACAGTGCCTAAGAAGAAAGCACTGTACAAAGATAAAATAGACAAAGCCCTTCTCACGGGCTTACAATCTAATTAAGATAGCATAAAAAGGGGGGTGGAAGGAAAAAACAAAGGAGGTAACTAACAGATCTAATATGAGTAAATGTGTATATTTAGATGCAGTTCACAAAATCCATGCTGTATAAAATATGGCAAAGCCATATGAAGCCAATGAAGAGAAAATGTAGCTTGATATTGTCAAACAGAATAGAAACACAGAGGTAGAGCGTAGAAAACAGTAGAGGGGAAACCCTGCAATCCAAAGCAGGTTTATTCAGAAATAAGTCTGTACTAAGTTTACTTAGGATTGCAGTTGTAGGGTTGTATTCACTGCTAGTCCTCCTCAGAGTAGACCCCTTGAAGTTAATACACATGACTTACTTAGGTTCATTCATTTATATGGGTCTATTCTGAGCAGACCTGTGTTGGATACAACTCTTAGTCTACAATTGTGTACACATGTACCTAGACTATGGGATTAAAAAATGATTTGAACAATAACATATTGTTTGCTCAGTGACGCATTATTCCAAATGCAACTGCTTCTGGACAGTGCACTTTGATTGCTCTTGTGCTCTAAGAATCATTAAAACTATTTAACCCCCATTTTGAAATTTGATGTTGCAACACAATTACAATATAGTGACATATATAGTGGCCTTCATTTTGTTAAACACTAGATGTTAAAATTTTGATCCTCAGCGTATTTCAGCAATTAGAGAATATCCTGATGTATTGGATATTCAACCATTCTGGTCTTCCAATTTGTACAGGGTATTTAATGATAGCAGATCTCTTAATGCTTTTGGGTAATGGCTTAATGGCAGAATGAGAACATAAGAAGAGCCTGCTGGATCCGGCCAATGGCCATTATCTTTGGTGTCAGTAAACGGGCTAATATCTCCTCACAGAGAGTTGTATGAACACATCAGAGGAACACTAGGTTCATATCTCAGTGATAGGTGCCAAGATGTTTACCAACAAAATAGAAGCAGTCAGTTAGCAGGAAATGAGAGTATGCTGTATGAAGAACAAAACCCTCTTCAGACCTTATTTTGCAGTGAGGAAGAACGCAGTCGAAATATATAAAAAATTGTCCAGTGGCACCTTAGAGACCAACTAAGTTTGTTTTTGGTATAAGTTTTCGTGTGCATGCACATGAAAGCTTATACCAAGAACAAACCTAGTTTATCTCTAAGGTGCCACTGGACAATTTTTTAAATATTTTTTATATTAAAACTGAATATAAGCTCCAGGATTTGGGACTCCCATATCTGCGATGGGCACTACCCATTTGGTGGAGAATTTTTAATTTTAGACTAGGAGTGGGGTAGAATCATTTAGGCCAAAAATGACTTGGGACTAGGATAGTTGAGGACCATATCCCATACAAGTCTGGCTGTTCACTCAGTGTCAGAGGTACATAGGAAAGGGCCTTATGTGTGTTCAGACAGTGGCCTGCTGCTTAATGGCATTTAAATACCAAGTGAACATTTATTTCTTCCAGCTACTCTTTCAGTTGACTAGCCTGTGGCTGACTGACTATTTATTTATTTAATAAATAAAATTTATACTGCTGGATTACCAAAAGAAATTTACAAAAAGACTTGTTATCCCCTTGGCTTTTTGATTAGGTTGGATCCAAACATGCCCTCCTGAAGACTGCTGTGCTATCTACCACACTGCTCCAGAGGATGCCTCAACCCATTTTCAGGGATTGCACAGGGCTGTGGGGGGAAAGGGAGAGCTCAGATCGGAGAGCATCTCATTCTATGGCCAGAACTCCACTGATGGAATTCTGGATTCAGTCCTTTATCTGCTGTGCTGCCTGTTTTGCACTTTTAATATTGCAGGATAGTTTACAGAGTAGATTCCACTACTAAGGGCAGAGGGACAGTTCGAAGGTAGCCCCACATACGGCCTATTATAATAATCCAGCCTCGTATGACTGTGACCAGGTGCTGCTCCAAGAATGAAGTACAGCCTAAGCTATGCAAAAGCACTCCTGACTCCATGCTGAGATTCTAAGTACAAAGCAAGATCTAAGAGGACTCTCAAACTATGTACCTACACACTTAACATGCATTATCTCGCTAATCCTCTTAACACCCTTTAAAAAGGGCCAGTATTATCGCTCCCATATTGCAGATGGCAAATTTGGCCTCTGACAATAGTGGTTTGGCTAAGACCAACTACTGAATTTAGCGAAGGTGATATTTCAACTGAAGGCTTTCTTGTTCAGTGGTTATATATATATTATTCAATATTATGCTATGCTAACTTATTGGTTAGTCATCTATTGATCACACATCTCAGTTTTTTTCTTTCTTTCAGTAAAATACAATATCTAGTCATATGATCCTTTTCCTACTTTTTAAATTGCTTATTTCTCCATTTTACACCTTCAGTATATCAGCAGAAACATTCAAATTGGAATCAGTCCATCTGTTCAGTAGATGATCACTAGATGTTCACTACCAAGCAATTGGTAGTGGTGGTGATGTTGTTTTTCTCTTATAGGCTCCTATGTCTTGAAATGATTCAGTTCCTTGAAATATCCTGGCACAAAAGTAACCTGCAGTTCTTAGGCCCTTAAACTCACTATACTCAATATGTGTGCACTTTATCTGAGTTATTAGGGGGGGAAACATGACGAAATGTTGAAGTTTGAATCACTGAATCTTTGGGGAAATGAGCCTAGCTTAGTGGTAGAACAAATATATATGCCTTTGCATGCAGAAGGTTCCATGTTCCATATTTTGCACCTCCAGTTAATGGACCAGGTAGCAGGTGATGCGAAATGCTTCTATCTGAGAACCTAGAGCGCTGCTTGCAGAGTGCATTATATTAGCTGGCGGATAAACAGTGTGACCTGTGTTTCTTCCCTTTGGCATTCTTATTTTTTAACTTGTTTTCTTAAGATAGCCAGGGAAGCAAACAAGGCTCCCTAGAAATCTAAACAAAAACGGAACATGTTTGCTATTCCACTGCACTTGCGCAGTCTTTAAAGTATACACACAACACTTATGGTGGGCGGGGGAGTATCTGCAAGTATTTTTTCAAGTGGTGTAAATACACAAGTACATTTTAAAAAATGCATCAAGGTAATTCCATATGTTCTGATTCAGGCCTATCACTTAAAATGGACTTGTAAAATAAAATAAAAAGTTGAAGTTTGAGATATGGGAAGAATGCGCATCTTATCTTAATAGTTTCCGGGAATACCTTTCTGCAGTAACTTCCACATGCTTTGCAATAGGCATGTAAAGGCAAGTTCCCAGTATCCTGCATTATTGAAAATATTTTCAGTAATCTGATCAATGAAGAGGGTTCAGTACATAGAAAGCAGATTGCCAGGCAACCATGCCATTGAGCAGCATTCTGCTTTTTTAAAAAAAATAAACTATTTAAAGTGAAGCTACTATCTGTTGGTTCTGGTAACCTGGCGGAACTGTTCCCTCGTCCTCTTTCTCTTCCCCCTCCCACCCCCATTTATTCAGCATTAATGGACAAACAGTGTTTCTTGACATTTACTGACAGAAGGTGTAGCACCAATTCAGTTGGGGCATGACAGGTGGGTTGACTAATTCTCTGATGAGCTGGATTCAGTCTCTTTGTAAGTAACAAGTCTGACACTCTCCTAAACATGCTGACCAATGTATTTTTATTTATTTATTTTTTTAAAAAGGTAAGCATCAGAAGAAGAGGAAGCTCAATAAAAAGGCATGTTGAATAGAAGTCTGGGAAATTTGGGTTCTGAGAGTCGGTAACCCTATACCAGAGTGTGTTTTAAAAGACCAGAGAGTCCTGGGATTAGTGGCTATAAAATGATGAGTTCCTTTTTCTGATCTTTCAGTTTGTTATTTCTCTCTCCCAACAGGTTGTGTGAATAACAACAGGCTGGAAGAAACCAAGGAAAACTACAAAAAACTGAAGAGCACAGTAGACAAATGGTTGTCAGTGAGCAGCTACTCTGAAGTGAACCTCGGCAAACTCTTTCAGACATTCAATATAGTAAAATCTGTGGGAGATCCCAGTACTTAAGCACTGTGTGTGGGTAGGATGGAACAAAAGGCTTTTGTGGACTCTTTTGTAGGCAAATATCTTCCTTGTTTTCATTTCTAGTTTTCCATCTATAGATACACACTAATGTTGTTGTATCTTGTTTAAAAACACACAAGTATATGTCAAATATTGGCTTTATTCAATGGTAAAAAATATTAAAAGGTCATGTTAAAAGTCAGTATATATACTGAACACCTGTACCACTTACTTTTCAATAAATATCTATTTGTTGTATATCTGGACCTAGAAGGGAAGAAAGGGGTGGAGAAATAGCTTCTTTAATTGAATAATTCCCAGTGAGAGTTGCTGGAATGTAAGTGATCCTAGACTTTGCTCCAGGGTAGTTAGTAGAGGTGCTTTCAGGAAAAGAGGTTAGTGGAGGTCTCAGTAGGAGCACTAATGTTTTCTCTTTTCACAATTTATCTACTTCATGAACATATACACAGCAGTTAAAAACAATACTAAAGCCAAATTCTTCCTATTAATACTTGATTCTAATGTGATCTTTATTTTTGAACCTGTATTTGAGGGAATTTTTCCGCAAAGCAGTATTCATTCAAACAATAAATATTGTGCTGTAAAGATGCAGAGTAACCACATGGAAATGAATGCTAAAGCACCAATTGACTTTTGTACAGGGCAAGGAGACTGTATGTATGCAGCAGATTCTTCATACTGCACACACATATCTAAATGTTACACTTTGGTTCCTTTGGGTTCAACATAATAAACAGCAGTGCTTGCTGTGGCGAGTAAAAGGAAACAAGACATAAAAATAGAACTTATTTCAGCCAACAAATAAAAGTAACTTCTATATCGTATAAAGCAAATAAAGCCAAGACAAAGTTTTTAGAGAGATTTAACAATGGTGTCTAATCTGTTTGGTTAACATCATTTATTGGTACATGCTAAAGTATTTCTAAATGTGTGTGTAAAGTTTTATACTGTTGAAAGGAAAATAATAAAGTTTTCTAATGTAAGAAAATTGCAGTGGTACGCACCGACAGCATATCAGTGAGATATCACAGTGATATCAATTTACACTACACATCTTGTTGCTTCATCTTTAAATTATTTACTTCTGGGGTGGGGGGATACACTCTTTTGGTGACATTGCTGCTACAGCCTTTTTCAATTGTGTTTACTCGCTCGTTGACAAACAGCAAAATTTTTAGGATACTTCCCCAATGCTCTTCTGAAATAAGGCAATTTAATCCTGAATGTAATCCAATACCTCCTAGTTAATAGAATAGTGTAAAACATCTCTCTTCCTTTAAATTTGGGACATAGAATCTGCTTTGTAACTGGCCAGAATTCTAGTACAAAGCAACCTAATAAGCACATTGAATGAAATGCAAGCTCTGGGAGTTCCAAACCAGTCTCAACTTGGAGGTGGTGAAACTTGCGGTTGGAGCCAGGAGCAGTTATCTGCTGGCAAATGCAAACTTAATATATTGACATAAAAACCTTTGGTCATCATCAACATACAGACACAGTGACACATTTCAGGGATTTAAGAATATCCCCCTCACACTGTTAAATAGCCTTGGACTGATTGTGAAGCATATTAACCTATATCCCCATTTTTAGTGGAGCTGACACAAATAGATTTGGGCAGCCATTGTCACATCTAATTCAGCTGTCAATAGTTTATGTATCTGGTTCATTCAGAAATCAGGTATTGTGTGTTCTTAACTATACCTGCTTCAAGTACCACTTGTGGAAACATGGGCCTGCAGAACTGCCCTGCCTGCAAAGGCTTCTATATTTTGGTAGAGAAGACCCACATGCATAAGAAAGGCATATGCATGTCTGACCTTTCCACTGAAGTGAATGGAGAAACCCTCTTGCAAATGAGTTCCTATATGCAAAAGAGTCAAATATTTTCCCCAACGTGCCTATTCCATAGTACTTAATTGGATAGTCATGCTTGGTTACTTCCATTCACATCATACAGGTAGTCCTATTGCAATAACCTAGCCTGTGTGTCATCATTTCTAGTGAGGCAGTGGGTGATGCTCACTTTACATATACTCAAGAATAGACCCATTAAATCAATGGGCATATAAGTTAATTAGCTCCACTGAGTTCAATGGGTCTAATGAGAAATGTTGGCTAATGCCATGTATATTTAAAAGCATTACACATGTATTGTGTTGTCCATTTTCCAGCAAAATAAATGTACTTGTAAAATATGATATGAAATAGGCATGTCTTAATGATCAAAATGAAAAATAACTTATTTGTATACAGATACACATTTTAGAGCTATTTCTAGCAAGACTTGTCTGTTCACAAACTTTCCAATTATCACATAGAAAAAAAGAGAGGAAAGATCATCTTCAAGCATGCTTCTCTCTCTCTAAAAATGTAAATTTGAAAATCTAGTAAGGATACCTATGCCATAATGGCACTTCGCATTTATCTTCAATTATTAGAGGAAGAATGTTTTGAATAGGTTAAATAAAACCTTGTTTTCCCAACTTAATGTAACATCTAGTGTTTAAGACAGACAAAATCTGAAGTCCAGATGTGTGTCCTTGACTAAGCAGCCGCCTTTGAATGTTTCACCTCATTTTAACCCTTGAAAGGCTGGGAAATGGGAAGCCATCTTTCTACAGTATATGTAAGCTGATTTTCATAAACATGTAAAATACGTGGTGTAAAATACATGCTACAACTGAATTGAGGTTGCTAAGAAAACAAGTCTGGTTTCCCCAGATATGTCCTAGACTGAGTTGGCCACTCCGCATATTTCTGTCCCGTATGCTGATAAAAAAATATTCTAAAGTTTTGTTGAGGGTGGGGTTTTTTGATATGTAAGCCCAGAGGCTGGACTTCACAAGTGTTTATGTGTTAGTAAAGAAGAAAGGAACCCATCAAATTATTTTGTCCTATGCCAGAATAATATTTTGCTGGGAGGAAAATGACTTTTCCTATTTCTCAACTTCAGCCCATTTTTCTTCTGGCCTTATTTGCCTCTCTTCTGTCGAGCACCTAAATATTTCTTAATTGAACCGCTCATCCTGCACTCCTCTTATAGCTGTTTAATAGATTAACTCATCTGTGCCAGCTTCAAATTTCAGATTAAAATTCCTTCATCCCGAAGGCAGCATTATCAGGTTGTTGGAGGCTGTTTTCAAACCTTGGTTTTGAATAGCAGCGGCTCTGCATTAATTTAACCACTAAGCTAATAAGTAGGTTTCGTTTTGTTATGCTAAGCTTTATTGCTTTTCTTTTGATCAGAATGGTGTTGTTGAGCAAAGCAGCAGACAAGGCATTCTTTGATGAGGGAATTAGTGCTCTATTCTTCCTCTATTATTCATAGCACAGTGGAATATGTAAGTACCTGAGGGTGTCAAAGGAGAGCAGGCTCTATTGCAAAGTGTTCGCCTTGTTTCTCTCAATAGCTGACTATGAGATGATAAACTGCTTAATACACTGCACTAATTGGATGAGAGCAAAAAGAGATGGGAATTAAGGCAAGGCAAAAAGAGAAAGTGCTACCAGCCTTCATTCACTCTTTCACCACTTTAACAGCGCCAAAGGAGGCACAAGCTTTCTATAAGCAGACTAGAGGTTTTGTGCAGAGATAAAATGAACCTGTTAGTGGATTCAAGTAATACACTAATTATTGCACAGTATAAATACCACTACTGGTTTTATAACATGAAGGTAAACTTCTTTTGAGACGGTTATAGGATTGCTTGGCAGTAGTATAGATCCTAATAAGGGACCAGAGTAATAACCCCCCTGGATTAACAAAATTGCTGCTTGCAGAAGTATGATTCCGGCTTTTACAAAGATTTCTACCGAATGAATAAAAATGACTGAGTGACATTTCTTAATGTGTAATGGATTGATAATGATTCCCTTTTCTTTAAAGTAAAATATGCACTTCAAACTCTACTGTTAATCATGTCCAGGGGCAAATGTTCTTTTTTCCATAAAAATATTTTTGCACCTATGGTTTTTTTTACACTCCAAAATATATATGTGTATAAGATGCTGTCAGTTAAATGTATGGTTATTTGGAAGAACTGCAGTGGGTTCATAAAAACAAACATGCTGAAGAGCCCACCTTGTGTGAGTGTGAACTCTGAGGGGAGGAGAATCCACCTGCCAGACCTTTGCCATCCTATCTCAGAAGTCTTCCAGAAGAGTCATCCTGTGGGAACATCAGCCCAAATTCCTCCTCTGGTGGGTAAACTGGACTCTCTTACAGACTAGAGAAGCGTGGGTGCATTGTGATCTAGTAACCTCAACTTTAGATTCCTCCTTGCACATTAGCATGGTTGTTGGGTTGGGTTGGGTTGGGTAATGTATGTCTATATATTGTAAAGCCAGCTTCATCATACAAAATTTGAGTGAACATCCATGCACAGAATTTTGCAGGATGCTCGGTAGTTGAATGCAGTCCCACCCATATTCAGGGACGAATTGTTCTTAGCTAGTCCACCAGATCAACGAATGTGAAACAGTACTGCCACATCCACTCCTCACAGGCTGAAGAAAACAATACCGTGATTAGGAGCCACTCCTGCTGTTTGCAGCCCAAGATGCTGCCTCGTGTGAGGTGGGGGGGTGCACCTCCCACAAGATGTTCAAGAAAAAAGGGCGCGGGGGGTGCAATTTGAGGTTTCTAGCCAGCCTGGTCCAGCTTCGGCTGTCATTTTGTTATTCTTAGACAAGAAGAAGTGAAATGAGGGTTCGGGTTCGAGGGAAGGCTTGGCTGCGGGGGAGCCTCCCTCACGTCTTTGGCGCCAAAGGCGACTTCCATTAATGAGCAGATCTTCACAGCTGGATGGAAACGAGAACACCTCAGCCATCCGCCAGGCGAGCTTCTAGTGGTGGGTCCCATCCTTTTTTTCCCAGGGCAGCCCAGCTTTCAGGGGAGGAAAAGGTCGTGGGCTTCTGGGGCGGCTTTGAGGCCTTGTCAGGCTATATATATGGGAGCTCGCAGGAAGTCCGGGGCTCCCTTGAAAAGAAAAAGCCCGCGCGAGCGAGCGAGAAATCGCCGTCGCCAAAGCGCCCCCCGCCCCAGCTGGGAAGCCTAAATAGGGGGCCTTTCGCTTGGGGTTTGTTTGCAGCCGCCGAATGACACGGGATTAGGAGGTTTGTAAACCAGGGGCGAGGGGGGCTTTCAATGGCCCGGCGATGTAATCCTCGGAGGTAATTTCACGCGATTTGCTTCTGCTCCATGGCAGGGTCAACTGAGAGGGGACGAGAAAGTGCTCGCCAAAGGAGGGATCAGGCGGCCGGCGGAGAAGGGGGCGCGGGCGCGCAGGAGAGCCCGGCAGCAGCTGCCTCCGCCGCTCAGCGCCAAATCCGAGGCGCAGAGAGAGAGAGAGAGAGGAAGGGAAGGGAGGGAGGGAGGAGACAGACAGAGAGACTCGTCGGTGCGCGCACCAAAGCAGCAACGGGCCCCGGACCTGGCTTTCCTTTTCCAAGCCGAAAGCCAAGGCCTTGGCGAGCCACTATTGCTGGCCTCGCCCCAGTCCCAGCCCCACCTCGCCTGCAGGAGGGAGGCTTTGACGCCGGGGATCTCGCCCACCAGATCACTAGTCGAGGAGAAGCGATCCGGTGGAAGAGCGCACCATCGCCACCAGCTCCGCCTGGCAAGCCCACCCCCAACCTAGGTGGTCCGTCCGATGGTGGTACAGAATACCACCGAGGCTCCCACCCTCTGGTCTAGCACGATCTCCCTCTCTCTCTTTCACCTTCTCTGGCTGGAGCAGCGGAGTTGTGACACCTTCCCTGGCCCTTCCCCCGCCCGCTCCTCTGGAAATGGCCGTGAGGAGACAGCTGCTCGCCTTGACCCAGTAAAGAGGACGCCACATGCAAAGCCAGTGTGCAACATTCGGGATTCCTGTTGCTTTAGGCAGCGGGAAAGAAAAGAGAGGCAGAGGCGAGTCGCCAGATCTGGTCAGATAAGGAACCAAACCATCTTGGTCATCAAAAGGAAACGGCGCAGAAGCGCTACCGCCACCCCCTTTTTGTACAGAACGATCCTGCGCGCTTTTACTCGAAAGTCAGTCCCGTGTTCCATGAGGATTACTTTCAGGGTAGAGGGCACAGCACTGCAGCTTTACAGCACAAAATTCTGCCCCCGGAGGTTTGCTCCCAGTCTAAGTGTGCACAGGATGAGTAGCCTTGCAGTGCCACCCTATGTATGTTTACTCATCAGTCAGTCTCTTCTGTTGTCATTCCCTGGGAAATGGACATAGGCTACAATCCTACACTCGCTTCCCTTGGAGAAAACCCCAATGAGCTCCGTGGGATTGACTTCCCAGTAGATATGGAAAAGATTTGTGCTGCCAACCTGTTACCTGCCCACAGCTGTCAGCCTGTGCCTAGGCCAGCTTTCCACATCCTGGTGCTCTCCAGATATTTTGGACTAAGCTCCCACGAGGGCACCAGGTTGGGAAAGGGTGTGTGTGTGTTTTAACATTAAAACCAATTTGGGATAGGGGGAAAATAATCTTGCCTAGAAAGCTTGTGAAAGTAATAAAATCTTTTCATTTTTTCGTTTACATTTTTTTTAGGCATATATCAGACAAATATGTAAAGCTGGAGAGTTCTTCCTCTGTAGCCCAATCAAGTCCTTGGTACCCTAACCCTCCCCCACCTTGGTGATGAAGCACAATTTACTTCCAATGACGCTGCATCTCCAGGTATCTTTTCAAATTCTTCATAAATGTATATATATATATTTTATTTTCTATGGGTGACACTTTTCCACTTGGTCGCAAGGGAAAGTGAGAGCAATAACAACATTACACAAAAGCACTGTACCAACGCCCTGTCTCTCTCTTTTTTGTCTCTCTCTCTTTCCCTTTCTCTCTCTCTCTCTCTGGTTTCAGGAACCTCTACAGTTAATAAGTTAAATAAAGGGTTTGTACATAAATATTTGTCTAGGGACCCTATGATATCTACAACACAGTAAGAATCTACAGAAATGACAAACTTGTACAAACACTACACGGAGTGCAATTGTTATATAACATTTCAAATATACAAAGCTCTGGGTTGCTGTGTTTCTTTTTTTTTGCTTTTTCTTATTTTTTTTAATAACAATGGTATGTACAGAGCATCACAGTTTAGTGACTTCTTTTTTTAAAACAGTCCATATTCTAGCACTGTTATTTTTCCCTTTGGTTTGCTATAAAACCCTTGGTTGGTGTGATGATAGGAGGACCCCTCCACACACAGACAAAAAAAAAAAGTCCAGACTCTCTCCCCGACCCCACCCCGCTCCCCTTTTGCCTTATTAAGTGCACCGGTTCGTTTTAACACAACATCGCATCATTGGCTTCCTTTTGGCCTGGCCCAAGCAGCATCGTGGTTTCGACGTCTTCCCAAAGCTCCTCTTAAGATCGGCCCATGGTGACAAGACTAGATGTGGCGGAGAGAGAGGGGCGTGGGCTGCGCCGTCACGTCGTACCTGCCCACGCGCCCCGCTCCAAAAGGTCCTCTCTCCTTTCTCCTTCTTGGGATGTACTTGGGTGTTCAAGAAATGGATTGACATTGGGGAAGGGGTGGCGGGTGCGTGGGGTAGTCCCAGCCAAGGAGCTTCTCCTGCTGAATGGCCCGAGGGAAGCATTAATAGCAGGAGCCTGGCTTGCTCCGAGTACCGAACCGGAGGAGAAGCTCTCCGCCACGGATCCTCGGTCTCTCTTTGTATGTGTCTGTCTGCTTCTCGCTCGCTCTCCCGTTTTGGTCTTGGGTTTCGGTCCTCCGCCAGGCGATCTCTGGCCGGCCTCGCCCCGCCCCGTCGGGGCTGCTTAGCACACCTCTTTGCCCGTGCTGTTCCCGGGGAGGATGTTGAGCTGCGTCAACTGCGCCGCGTGCTCCTTCGCCTTCAGCCGCAGCGCCGCGATGCTGGAGGCACGCCGGTCCGCTGCTGCCGTGGCCGGATCCGAGAGGCCGCCCGACTGCACGGCGCTCTCCACGGTCGGGGCCGGCTGCCGCAGCAGGGCGGCTGCGGTGGACGCGCTCGTCAGCGGGGCCATGGTGGAGAAGAGCCTGCAAGCCAAGAGGACACACGCCGGGCGGTCAGGGCCGAGCTGACAGTACGAGGCCCGCTCGCCTCCGCGCAGCGCTTCGCAGGAACCTGGCCCGGACGAAGGGGTGGCGACCAGGCGGAACCCCGTGTCACTAAAAAAGCGCGCGTACACTCCATCATCCGCGTCAGGCTGCTTTTAAGACGGGCCTGGGTGCTGCTGGACTCCAGCTCCCATCAGGCCCAGGGACTGTGGCTCATGGGCATTGTAGTTCATTCAAGGGCAAACCCACTTTCAAAGGGAAGGGAACAGGCATCGGAGGACTCTCAACTTCCGCTTATACAATATACAATTTGGAGAGAGCCCAAACCGGGACCCTCCCGCATACAGTTGAGACTACAATTCCCACTACTTCTGAGCCGTCGCCAAGTTGCCTGGGGCTCATGGGCTTAGTCGTTCCACAACTTTATGGGGAGCGTCAAGTTGGCTACCCCAGAATTATAGGGCTGCGAGTGAGAGTGGCCAATCCCGACCTGGACAAATGTTGCAACAGCTGCATGCTCTTTGTGTATTTGATCTGTGCATTTATACCGCCCTTCACCCTGTTTGGATCCCGGGGCGGTGTGCAAATCAAGGTCCAGCCTCTGTTCCCTCCCGGGCCTCGATAAGTTCTGGCCGGTTCCTACTCGCGGCCCTTCTCGGGGCAGCATTTCTGGCAGCATAAGCCAGGCGGGGTTGGAAGAGAAAAAACGCCCAGTCAACGAGATTGTTTGCAAGGCGCCTAATCCTCTCCCATTTGCTAGTGACGAGCTCGCTGGCAGCCGACGCTTGAGCCTGCGACTTATATGTATTGTGATCAGAGAGAATAATTATTGTTTTTTTAAACTATTACTAATGATAAATAGTAGTAAGAATCGAGACTTTTAGGTGATGGCTTTTCTCCCTGCTCAAGTTTCCCGCTCCTCTCCCGCCACTTTCATCTTCCCCAAACTACAGCGGTGGTTCTTTACGCTGCCTCCTTGTATGTAATCCACAGGCTCTTTCTCCTTGTCCTTCACATTCGCTTCTCGGGCGCCCCTCCCCTTGCCCTTCCGATGTCTATACTTTCCTCGGCCCGCCTTATTAGAGGTCCTGGATGCCCGAAGCGGTGTCTGCCGCTCGGCTCCTTCGCGGGGCGGATGCCCACGCCCAGCAGGGCGCGCCGTCCCTGTGGATTTCCGCACAGTGGAATGCCAATTATTCTCCGGCAACCCTAGCATCCCGGCTCAATGACACAATCTTGGAAATGCCTTCCCCTCTAGTTTTCCTTCCTTACCTCTCCCCGGAGCAGCCGCTCTGAAGAGAGCAACTGACCCCCTTGACTGGCACGTCGAGATATACAGACTCTCCATTAACCAAGGAGGTGATTATTGACATCATCACTGCTAGGAATTGAACTGTGGGCCTGGAAGGCAACAGGGGCTACATACTAAGCCCAGAGCCGCCTAAGCTCCCGGACTGCGGGCTGGCTGGCGCGGGGAAGGCCTTGGGGAGGATTACTTGGGCGCGGGGAGGGGGGTCCCCAACTCTCTGCTCCTGAAATTCTTCGCGCAGCTCAGCTCTGAAGTGGGACGGTCTGTATCTTGCTGCTCTCTTATAGGCTACGATTTCCGAGGTGTTTTTTTTTTTTAATACAAATAGCAAAAAGGGGAACCCTATCTGAAGAAGTGTGCATGCACACGAAAGCTCATACCAAGAACAAACTTAGTTGGTCTCTAAGGTGCTAAGGAAGGTGGAAGCCTTCCTCAAACGCTTTCCTAAAAACTTTGCATTTTAAGAGCAAGATGGAAGCGCGAGGAGGAAAGTTTCTGATTTCCTTTTC
Source organism: Darevskia mixta (assembly GCA_034641385.1). Taxonomy (NCBI): domain Eukaryota; kingdom Metazoa; phylum Chordata; class Lepidosauria; order Squamata; family Lacertidae; genus Darevskia; species Darevskia mixta. Next base: position 4,107,795 of record JAWWNH010000036.1, read on the forward strand.
TGCGCCCTTCACTACTTCCTCGCTCTCTTTTTTTCGTCGCATACCTATTTTGATCGCACAGCCTATTAGCCAGGCAGTTTAGTACGCATTTTACAACTCATTTTTCAATCTGATGGGGGGGGGGCGGGCGCAAGGGCTCCGGCTGATGCAGCCAGAGAGAAGCGCTCCACGTGTGGAATCACGGCGGCAAGTAGGGGGCGTGACAGCCCCGCAGCCGCCTGCCTGCCATGAGGGAAATTGAGTCACTCGGGGGCTTAGGGGAAAGGCAGAAACGCTTTCGTTGTAGCTGGGTGGCTCTCGCGTTCCCCCACTGCACAAAACTAAATTTTACTTGGATTTCCCCCAACCCTCCTCCAACACATAATTGTGTTAAGTGGCGTCTCGCCTGCGATGAATCTATCCCTTCTTTGTTCTCATCAGTAGAGACATCACTGCAGTTCTTTTGCCCTTCCATTTTCAACCTCTCTCCGGCTTCCATAAAACCCGACAATGCTTTTTTGTCTCTTTATAATTAGCTATTGACTTCTTTAAATAAATTGTTTGGTTATTGTTTAAAGAAAGGGAGCTGCAGTGGCATTTAATTTATTTTATCCTTGACTAACAAGCCTGGTTTTCCGTTCAGGTGTAAACTAGACAGGCTATATCTCTAGTCACTGCTGTGACTTTTCAGTGGATTTAAGTTGTCTTTGAGCCCGCAACCCCAGAGTCGGTCACAACTGGACCTAATGGTCAGGGATCCCTTTACCTTTACTCATCTTTAAAATCCCTTTCTCAATTTCATTTTAAGCTTTTCTGTGACTATTTAGTGTGGGATCAAATATCAACAAAGATGAAAGGTAAAATGATTATGTTAAAATGCACATAGACCACTTCAAAAGTTAAGATTATTCTAATAAACGGACTGTCATCCTATCACCTAAATAATACTATGTGGCCAAGCCATCTAGCTAGAAGAAAATCTTACAAGTACCTTCCAGCCAATGTGCTGAAGATCATGGTCTAAATGCAAATGCCAGTGACTGGCCTTTTCGTTTAAAGTTATCTCTATCCAATTAGGGAATAGGAGGGTACCATGAGCTTTGCACATCTTCTTCTTATTATTGTTGTTGTTGTTGTTGTTGTTATTCCCAACTCATACAAATTCCATATTCTAAAGACTGGGGAACTATACTTGCAACCCAGAAGCAAAGCGACTGAGCTACTGCATCCTGTAAACGCATGGACATCTTTAGGTCATTGTTGTCAGCACAAGGGAGGAACCTCTCCAGCGCCACCAAGCCCATAAGTGAGGGAGTTAGGCCCAGCGAACACTGAAAGGAACTTCTGAAGGTTTGAGCGGGAAACTCTCAGGTCCCTTGAAGTTTTGAATCAGAAAAAGTTCCACCACTCCTGCGCCAGGCCTAGAGCACGACCAGACAGAGCCTGCTGGATGAAGCCAATGAATGGCCCATGATCTAGTCCTGTGGGAGACAGAGCCACTCTCCCTTCCTGTGCCTTCAGAAGCACCGCTGCACACAACCCGCGCCCAAATCTTTATACCAGGCAGGCCAAGCTTTGCCTTCGCCATTCCCACCCTCAGGATTCCCCTGAGGCCCCGCCCACTTTGACTCTGAAGCGTGCAGCCAGGCCTTACGCATGCGTACTCGGGAGGAAGCCCCGCCGCGGCACGTGCGCGCGTCGGTAACGGTCTGCTCGTTGACAGCGTGGGGGGGGGGGAGAGGTTTAGGCCGCGCCTGCTTAAAGTTTACCTGCCGAAGGCGGGGCTGATGAAGGCCGGGTGTCGGAACACGGCCGCTCCCAGGAAAGTGCTGAGGCCTAGCGGGGTCCCGCCGGGGGGCAGAGCTGCCGAGCCGGGAGGAGGAGGCGGCAGGCTGGGGAAGGCGGCGGCTGCTGCAGCGGCGGCGGCGGCGGCCGTCCAGGCGGAGTCGAGAGCTGGGTGGTGAGGAGGGAAAGGACTAGCATCAAGGTAGGGACTGAGCGGGTGAGACGCCGACAGGGGCCCAGGGAAAGGCAGGCCGGGCGGGTGGCTCTGGGCGCCGGCCTTTTCCCTCTTCCGCCATTTGGCTCTCCGGTTCTGGAACCAGACCTGGAAGCCAAAACATAAAACAAGGGGGTGGGGAGGGGGGCAAGGCGGTTAGTCAAGCGCAGCCCTCGCGGCTCCTCGGTAGCCCAGAGACGACGGCGACGCCTCCTCTTCCCCCTCCTCCTCAGGGAAGGCCCAGCGCTCGCTTCGGCGACAAGGCCGTCGGGGGACCCGGGCCTTTCTCTCTGGGCCTAAGCGCAGCGCACATCTTCGTGCTTCCGTGGCGGTTCTGAAGCAGGCATCGTCTGAAACTACCCAGCGCTCCTGCCTTGGGAGAGGCCCATAGAGGAAAGGGAACCAAGGCTTGGCAAAAGAGCGCCCACCTCTCTGCGCCCACACCCCTTTCTGCGTTTCCTCCATGTCCTTCGCGCCTGCCAGATCGGTGGGCGGGGATGCCGAAGCTAAGGGTTTGGCAGAGGGGTGGGAAGTTTCACTGCTGAGCATGCAGACCCCAAATGGGACAGAACTACGTGACAGTGACATCACAAATCAGTTTTCTCCCCGTCTTCCTTAGTGTCCCCCTCAAGGTAGAAATTTAGATGGCAAGCTCCTCGCTGGCAGAGACCTGCCTCTCCCTTCCCCTCCCCCTCGGGAATCTGTAAAAGCGCCATGCAAATAGATGGTGCCCTATTAGAAATAAAGACAATAATTAAACGCATCTTGTTTCGCTCATGTCTGGTGGTGACATTAAAGTGGATCCAGCCCTTGGCCTGGCCAAGGTAGGCTTAATATAGATCTATTTATTCTTAACGTGAGTGATCGATCAGCTTGAGCAGGCTCTGACTACGATGGCTTCCTGGCTACAGGTAGAAACACACGCAACAACTCCTTCTTAAGCGGCTGCCTTTCTGTAAGACGCACCTTCATAATACATAATACAACCAATGCGACTGCATTCAAGCAACCTCTCCTAATGTTCTCCTATTTTCTTCAAAAGCTTCCACGTATACAGCCTTTTCAGCGGGTTCTCCCCCCTACACACCCCGCCTTTTCTCAACTCCACTGTTTGACAGACAGTTGAGTGTTTTCGCCAGCCACACACACTAAACATCATGTTTTCTTTTATGACAATTTTAAACCCATGCCTTCTTAGCGGCACTTAAAAGGATCTAACGCTAATTTCCCAGTCCGTGGAAATTATTTTTCATTATTATTATTATTGTGGTTATTACGCCATCTCCGCAGCCACCCACACTCAGAGCCGCCACCAGATCTCGGGGAGAACGCTCACATTTTGCAAAGAGCTCTGGTCTTTTCAGCGCGGGGAGATGAAAAGCAAAAGCGGCAGCAATAAACAAGCTTCCCTCCCCTTTCCTAGTTATTAATGAAAACAGGGAAGGGTTCCCTATATATTCATATCAGCAATCGACATCTTTCTCCAGTTTTGGAGCCAAAGCACTGAAATACTACCGAAAATATACCCCTCTCCAAATTTGGAAATGGAATAAAAACGGGAGGGCTACTTTCTAAAATCTAAACAGATTGACAATGCAATCCCATAGGTGTATGCTCAGAAGTAAATCTCACCGAGTTCAATGGGATTTACTCCCAGGTGAGGGTATATAATAGGATTGCAGCCTCCGCTTCCATAGGAGGCAATTATTTGGAAAAAGGTTGGGGGAAATGGGAAAGAGAGCCACATATTCGGGGGGCAGGGAGACCTGGACCATCCTCTATCGTTTGTGTTGCTCCTCTCTCCTCTAGAAGGTCCCAGCGCAGCCAGCCTAGGAGCTGCGGCTCAAGGCAGCGGCAAACGTGGCGTCTCGGCGCGTCTTTTCCGTTTCCAACTCAATTAGCAACTTGGCCCCACTGCAAATTCCCCCTCTCTTATTGAATTAATAAGTTTGAGTACACCCAAAGGTAAACCGAGGGGCTCTAATAATTCATATTCCCCTTAATTACATCTTCTCCACTGAATAGGGAGGGAAGGGAGGGCGAGAAAGAAAAGGGGGGTTGTCTCTGTCTCTCTCTTAGTTATTTAACTTTCCCACGACTCATTCCCCTGAGCTGAAAATCCTGATTTGCTGTCACATCTCTGTTTGACAATGGAGAAATGTGTCAACAGAAAGGAGGGGACCGGGCTCTTCATTAGCCCCTCTAATGCGAGAAGCTGTTGTGTATTAAATGAGCCATATGGAATTTATGATGCTTTCGCCGCGCCTGACTTTCAGTGTAAAGTGATTTGCGCGGAGGCAAAAGGCCGTCGCCATCTGTCAGGGGTTGGCCGAAGAGGGGCGAGTGGAGCGCCTGGCTCTCCGCGCTGCGTAGCCTCCAGGCTCGGGGTGGGGGAGCAAACACCTTCTAATAGCATTGCACCGTCGAGCCAAAAACAAAATCGAGGAAATCAAATAGCATTAGCTGACTCTCTTCGGGCCAAGCGGAGAGGAAACCAAACAGCCCCTCCCTGTTTGCTCGAGCGCCAAAGTGCCCTTTGATGGAGGCCCGATGGGCCATTTGAGAGCGCAGGCAAATACCTGCTTCGCGCTGCGTTGGGCTGACAACCACAGCTAGTTCTTTCATGGGGTGGGGGTGGGAAGTGGGCAGAAGGAAAGCTGCTGGGGGCTTGCTTCCCCCCCCCCCCGGAGCCAGAACAAAATTAACTGGTTTCAACGAGGGAAAGGGCAGAGTGGCACCCATCACCCAGCGCTTGGTCTTAATTTGGGGATGCGGGGGGAGGAGAGAAGAAGCGAGCGCCTGTTTGGGTTCAAGGGTCTTAAACAATATTACCTCTTGCCCCCCCCCATCTGCGGGGACCCTAAGCCCGCCGAGAGAGCGCTCCCAGTCCCCATCGCAGCTGTCCCTGGACTCACCTGCACTCTGGCTTCGGTTAGATCCAGGCGCATCGCCAGCTCCTCCCTGGGAGGGAAACAAGCACAACAAGACACATGCTCAAGTGAGGCCCTGTGAAGCGGGGTAGCGGGAGAGAAAGGGTCCCGCGGCTCACCGCCTTGGTGAAGGCTACTACTCCTCCTTCCTTCTTTGCCCATATAGGGGAGAGCCATCCACATGCAAAGTCCCAAACAAGGCCAGTTTCCTGCCCTTCGTTCCAGTTCCTACTGGCAATGATGTTGGATCGCCCCGGAATGCCCCCAACAACCCCACTCCCCGCAAAAAAAAAAAATATCCCAAACCAGGAAGCGTTTCACTCTCCACATCCTGAGAAGGCTAGCTTGAAATCGGGTGCACAAAACAGACTAGGGGGAAAAAAACCTCCCAAGTTACTTGTTTTGATCTGCGTGTCCCTCCCCCCCCAAAAAAAACAAAGCCCCCCCTCGTTGTTACGAAGGGGAAAATGTTTGGAGGAAGTGAAAAGAGGAAAACTTGCGAGCGGGGGCTTTGTCAGTCTGCTGGGAAGGGCCGCGACCCCGGCCAAGGCCCGGCAGCCCCGCGCGCCGGAGCAAGGCTCCCCCCTCCAAACGCCGCGCTGCGGCACAGAGGAGATCCTTTGAGCTGCAACGCGAGCCCTTCATTGCGATTATTATTGCAACAATTAAGGCAAATCGGAAACCATTACTATGTTAGAAAACTGCTCATAATCTGTTTACCTCGAATATGAGAGCTCCCGGGATAATTGGCTCTCCCTCCGTTAGGAAGAAAAGCGCCGCGCTGGCCAGAGAGGAAGCCTGGCCGGGCTGGAGCGGAAGAGCCAGCTCGCCCTTGCCCAGCTCCTCCAGACTGCCAACTTTTCTTTTTTTCTTTTTTTAAAATATCTCCAGCCCGAGGGTCTGGCTCCTCACAGAGATGGCCTAAGCCGGCACATTCCACTTCAAAGACCTTTCCGAGCGAAATCGGAGCATACGCCGGTCGGGCTTCCAGGGGACGGGCGCTCCCTAGGCAGGCCGTTGCCTTGAGTGGCTGCGAGGCAAAGCAAGGCAGCAGCTTTTGCTCAAGCCGGCAGTTCCGTTTCCTAAGCAAGGGGAGCCCGGTGATTTCCTGTGCCACGCCGGCGAAGCTGCGTCTTAACGCCCGCTGGCTCCGAAGGAGATTCCAGCAAATGTGCCAAGAAATAAACGCTGCTTCCCATCCAATTTCTACGGAAATGCTCTTCCCCACCCCCACCCCATATTAGAGGTGAGGCGAGCCTTGGCTAACGACTTTAACAGTGCAATAAACTGAGTTACGTGGGTCTACTCGGAAGTAAATCCCACCGAGTTCAGTGGGCTACTCTGTTAAAATGGGGACCGGATTGCAGCCCCAAAGAGGAGTAGAATATGGAAGGGAATTAGGGTCGCTATTAATAAGAAGGCAAAACGAATCTTTGTATTCTGAGGATCAGTAATTCCTTTCCTCTTGGTAAATAGCAAAACCTTTGCTACAAATATTGCTGAAAGCGACCCTTCTGGGATCCGGATGCGGTAAAAGGAATTCCTCGCAGAAGAGGCTTTGCAGCTCAAAACGAAATTCGCCTAGCTATTGAGCGCATAACCCCGTTAATAGCGTTATGCTCTCCTCTCCTTTTCTCCGGATTGCAAATGGGAGCATTTTAGGAGTAGCCTACGGGGGAATCCAAAGAAAGGAAAGGATCTGAAAGCGAGCGATTTAAAAATTAAAAACCCACCAAACCACTTAGGCATAGACTTGCAAACAAAATGGGCATCTGCATTATTGTCATTTTCACTGCAATTAAGTTCGTCTCCCAAGCAGATTCTAGTTAACGGGAGGCAGGGATTTCCCCCTTGAAAGCGCAAATGCAACTTGACACCGCTTTAATTCGGATCAAGCCTGATACACGTCTGATAAAGCGCTTCAGGGGAAGACTAACAGCCCGGTTCCTTTCAAAGTAAGCGTGCCCGGTTAGGCTTCTGCTTCAAACCGCTGTAAGGAGCTGACCTCAAGGAAAGGCAGTGGATCAGAATGACTTTCTCCCTCCGGACTCCCTCCCCCCTTTAAAAAAATCTTTTTTTCTTTCTTTCTGGACGGTGCCCAGAAACGTCCTGAGCCGGCGGGCGCTTGGGGCTTCTGCCAAAGCTTTCCAAGCAAGCTGCCATCTCGTCCCATATTTTTAGCCTTCTCAAGCGGAATACTTTGATCTTTTCAAAACTATATCTATCTATATATACGCACGGGGCTTCCCTGCGGCAGGGCAGCGCTCCAACTTCCACCGAGAGCGCTGAAACTGATACCCGACAGACTAGCCGGAGGATCAAGGCAAAAATAGACCCCGGAGAGGGTTTGACAAAGACGCGGCCAAAACCCACCTCTAACCTGTCCTTGGCCGGCGAACTCGGGCTGAGCCACACAAGCCCCTCTCTCCTCCTGTCCTAAGGATGGGGTGTCTGGACTTCTGAGGAGAGGGAACCTCAAAAAAAGAATGAATGACCTTCCCCCCTGGGCGCGGAGTGGCTTGAAGAAAGCCCTGGGACACAACGGGGGGAGAAGGGAATTTCCCACCAAATCCTTTTCTCACCCCGTCAGTTTCACAGCTTCCCAAGTTATCCCCAGGCACGCGCACTTTTTCTTCTTGTCGTGTACATTTATCCCAAAGTCCCAAGGCTTCCGATTCTGCCCGCAGACACCCCTCCACCGATTTTAATTTTAAGAGTTTATACTCATTGTCTCCTTCCAGCCCCGTCTAACTTGAGCGAAGAGAGGCCCTTTCGGGTCAGAGAAGCCGCACCAGCTGACCTCGCTTTGGGCCCTTGGAGACACGCGGAATCCCCAAGTTCGGCAGCTGCCCCTCCCCTCCCAAACCGCTTCGCCACCTACCTGGTGAAGACGTCCGGGTAGTGCGTCTTCTGGAAGGCCCTCTCGAGCTCCTCCAGCTGGTAGCTGGTGAAGGTGGTGCGGTAGCGGCGCTGCTTCCTCTTGAGCAGCCCCTCCTCAGAGTCGCTGCCGGCCGACAGGCACACGCTGTCCTCGCCGTCCTTGCCCTCCACCAACTCGTCAACGGGCAGCAGCAGCTCCTCCTTGGGAGAGCAGCCGTCGGCGCCCTCCGTCCCCGGCGCCGCGCCAGGTCCCCCGACGACTCCGACGGGGCCCCCAGCGGCCCGCCGGGCCTCCTTGGCCTCGGCCAGCAGCTCCTCGTCGTCCTCCAGCTCCTCGTCCAGCTCCTCGGCCTCTTCCTCATCGTCGTCGTCCTCGTCGTCGTCGTCGTCGTCCAGCAACTCGTCGTCCCGGCCGGGCCTGCCGTCGAGGCCGCCGCCGCCTCCTCCTCCGCTGGACAGCTCATCGAGGGCGGCAGCGCCCCGCGGGAAGGGCGCATTTTCCCGGTACGACTTGCTGCGGCTGATGCTGACCTGTGGCGCCTGGCTGATCTTAAGCGAGTCCCAGGACGAGGCGCCCGCCTCTACCCGCTCGGCCCTCGCCAGCAGCCGGCCCCCGCCGGGCCCGTAGAGGCGGCGCAGCTTGGGCGGCAGGTGCAACTCGGCAGCCTCGAAGCCCGCCGGGCTGCCCTTGGCCGGTCCTGCCGGGGAGACGAACACATACAGATACGCACCCATCACCGCACCGGCCGGCCACGTTTCGCTGCCGCCGGGCATCACGGGCGCCCAGCCGGGGGACCCTCGGTCTGCATCTAGAAACGGGTCCATGGACTCGGAGCAAAGGGCAGACCGTGCGTGGGCCCCCCAGTGTAAATACACCCCCCCATTTAGCCCAGATGCTTTCAACTTTCTAGCCGGGCAGCTGCAATTATTTTTGCCAAACCAGGTCTCCCTTTCCAGTCCCGAGACCAAAATACTTCAAAGGAAGCTCTATCAAAACCCACCCCAGTAGGAAATGTACGGAGAGATAAATTTGAGGATTGTGTCTGGACGAAAGCAAAAGCTAACTGTTCTCTGCATTAGTTTTTATTCCAACCACTTGACTTATTAACATTACTATTCTTTTAATGAATGCACTTAAAAGTCCCCTTCCTCCAGCAGACAATCTGACACCTGTCGGCTTCGTCAAAAGCATTTCCAGCGGCTCTGCCGGCACCCGAAGATCCCCATGAATTGGAAGGCCGGAAAGAAAGAGGCTTAAAATATTTTAAAACTCTGTATATGCGTATTGGAGGGGGGAGTCGCTTTTTCTCTGCCCCCTCCAAACACATTCTACCCGGAGCCCCATTTCTTTACAACCCGGATACCCGCCAAATGACGCCCTATCCATTCGCCCTCCCAAGCAGGCCTGGCAGCGGAAAGGCGCCGCCGAAGCAGCGATGAAAAATACGCGCCAGGGACCCGCTGACTTGCCGCTGTTACTTGTCTTCCTTCACCCCACCCCCTCCGAAAAAGAAGAGGAGACCCCCATTTGGGACACCACCTCCCCCTTCTCCCCAAGCAAGCTAAACGCGACCCCGGGCGTGCCTGTGATGCAGCTGGTGGTGGGAGCCAAGCCAAAAAAGAGACCCCAAGAGTGGCGGGGAAGCGGATTTCCTCCCAGTCAGTCTCTGCCCCCTAACCTTCCTGATCGCCCGGGCGGTGGGTCGCCTGCATCTCAGACCCACGCTCCCATCCACCCTACTTGCAAGGGCCCCGGCCAAAGCGTGGGTCTCCGCGCTCTAGGCCCGCTCTCCAGGCGAAGGATTTCCGCGGAGCTCGCTGGAGCTGCCCGGAGAAGCAAAGTTGCCTGACAGGCCCGCTTGCCGCCTCGCCTGCCTTTCTCTTTCCTCTCCCACCCTCGGCTCGGCTCGGCTTACCTTGGCCGGCCTTGTCCTGCTCCATCCTCCCGGCCAGCGGAGCGAGGCTGGGCGCCGCTCCCAGCAGCCGCATCTTGCACGGGCTCCTCCGGCCCAGGATGCTGTCGATGCAGTAGGACGAGAGCAAAGTTGGCGATTTACTTTTGCATTCGGGCCTGTCGGAGCAGCTCTCCTCTTGGTATTGGTTGCTCATGGCTTTGGCTTGTTCGCCCCTCCCGCGCCGCCGCGTCTGGCCGGGCTCCGGGTGGCGGCGCGTGTGGGCTCCGGGCTCTGGGCTGGGCTGGCACCCCTCCCCCCCACCAGGCAACGGCAGCAGCGCCGGCAAAGTCGCCCCTCTTCCTGCCCAGGACACTGGGAACAAGTGTAGCGGCTGAGCCGCAATAGCTTGGCTCTTGATTCCCTCTCCTCCACGTGCTGGGAGCCGCGCTCTGATTGGCTCTCTCCAGAGGCTGGGCAGCCTCCGGCTCCCAGCCAAGGGGAAAACGCGGTCCGGAATCTGGAGAGGGGAGGGGGCAGGGAACGGGAACGGATTGCTTGACAAAAAGTTGGCAGACTAACTTTCCCTGCCCAGACCTCGTCCTTGCTAGGGCTGAAGGACAGGAAGGGATCTGGCGAAGGTCATCTCGTTCAACTCCTCTTCCTTGGAAAAGTTTCCTGCCAACTTGACACCTCCAGGGTCGATGAGCCTAAATAACCCAGACTATATAGAGTCTTAACTATATTAAATAGGAAACGGAGTCTTAACTATGTCATATATTCGTCCCGATCTTACCAAATAACTTATTGTTCCATTCAAGAAACAGCCCTCCTCCCCTAATTTTGTTTTTGTTTTAAAAGTGAGTTGTTGTGCATTATTAAATTAGTGAGGGATTAACTGGATTAATTATTACTGCATTCCGTTAGTGCTGATCTTCATCAGGCAGCTCTATCATTTTTTATACAAGTGCTGCCTAAATAGAGCACAGAGCACTTCTGTCCTGAACTACTTGGAAGTAAATCCCACTATGTTCAATAAACCTTACAGTGTGTGTTTAGGATTGCAACATTAATACAGAACGTGTGTGTGTGGGGGGGGGGGTGTGTGCACACACACACGCATACATTCATGTATAAAAATACAGATCTCTGTAGCTAAAGAGAAATGTTAAAAGCACATGAGACTGTTTATCAGTAAAAGTTCGTTCACCAACAAATTGGTACAGATTAATTTGCAATGGTGGCCCGTGTGGAAACACATTTTGCGTACAAATTTCGATTTATCAAACTATTAAAGTGAATTGGTACAGAAAAGCCCACCAGCACCGAGCGGGCACGATCACAAGGGAGTTTTCAAAAGGACCTAATGGACTTTCCTCGGGCGATTCCTCGTTATTTATTCAATCTTGGGACGTTGTGGCTTTGTTTGTTTGTTTGCTTGGCTGTTGCTGTTGTAGTGGATCCAGTATACCTTCAAATGCAAACCGACCAAGATCCCAGAAGAATCCTGTATTTGCCTTCAGAATGAAGACAGGTCTGTGGCAGATCAGGGATTTGACTGGAATGAAATGGGACCAGACGAGATCAAAAGGATTCTGAGTGGCTGGGACTGAGTCAAAGGCTGAAACCCTCCCCTGAAGCCGGGAAGGTTTGGCCGGCTGCGAATGCGATGGCATTAAACCCGGGACTAGCTTCCAGCAGCCTCTCTCTTTTGAAACCAAGCGGGCTAAGGATGCTTTGATGCTTCCACTGGCATCGGCCTCCTCCAACAAGAGGATAAAAGTGCCAGGTATCTGATCCTTCCCAACGATGGTGGCCGTCCCTAAACCACCCTGATTTCTAGATCCATTTCATTGTCGTTGTTGCTACTTCAAACAAGTATTTTGTCAGGGAGAATTTCCCCTTAGTGTTAAATCTCGTTCAAAACTGGGGAATAACCCCACGTTGGCATCAGTGGGCCTTCTTTGGTAGGCAGATGCGGATGTGTAACCGTCGGAGGGCCGGGATCGGGGCCCAATACTGCCGTGTGCTCCGTTCTGCTGCTTCTGAAATACCAGATTCCCCACTGCTCTGCGAAGGCAGCGTGAACAGCGGAGGCAGAGCGAGAGAGCAAATAATGGTTAATTTTAAAAAACTAAAAAACAAAAATCCAGGTTTTGGACAAGGGGAATACTCCAGGCCTGATTTTCTTTCTGCTCAACTTTCCTCGTTTGAACGTGTCAAAGAAATTTACAAAGGCATCTACTTGAATCGCTTACACTGGGTATTTAAAAATACAAGGATTTATAATTGGGATCTCTCTCTCTCTGTCTCTCTCAAACTGTAATAAACATCTGGATAACTCTTTCAAATGCTAATGTGCCATCGACGTTCCGGAGCTGCCTTGGCAGAAGCGTTTCATCCGCCACTGGAGACGGAGGGAAAAAGGGGCTGGGAAGCGGAGCGAGGCGCCTGCTCCCGGAGGGGGGGAGCCTCCGCACAGGAGGGTCGTCCCACAACGGGGCCCGGGCTCTCGCAGCTCGCCTCGCCTCGCCCCCGTTGCTTTTGCCCTTGTCCCACTTCTCCTCACAGCGCGACACTAGCTGTAGAAAGGAAACCAAACAGGCTTTCTCTCTGGTAGAGATAGCCCCCTCTTCTCTCGGCCTGGGGAAGGCAGAGTTTTAAGAAGACCGTGAGGATGGGGAGCAGTTAAAGAAACATGAGACCGCCTTTCGTCTCAGTCTCTCGCGATCCTGGTCTTCCCACCCAAACGCATCCGAACAAAAAGCAATCAATGAATAAAATAAGGTTGACTTTACTGCTTCAAGACTGGGGTGGGAGAGGAGGTCTTTATTAACAGGAATAGTGTTTTTGTTTTTTAAGTAGCAGCAGCAGTAATGCTGATGCGGATGATGATAATAATACCAACCACAAGCTGATAATACCAACCACAAGAGCAACAGCTACAATCGGAGTTACGGTAATCCCACCTGCCTTTCTCAAGTCTAGAGAAAGAGGGCAAATGGGGGCGCGGAGAGGAGGGCTAAGTCAAGAGGATGGGACTGGAAGAGCCAAATCCATCCGGAAGGCAATCCTCCTTGGGAAACCGATCGCGACTTAGAGAGGGAATTTTATTGTTGTGGCCAACCCAAGAAACAAACCGAGGTGCCTGGCCACCTATTGGAAGGGCAAGGAAAGCCCCGACCGAGCAATTCCCGTAGCAGGTTGTGCCTCTCTCCGCCAGCCCTGAAAGATGCCCCAACCAAACCAGGCAGAGGAGCAGTTGTGCTGGTTGGCGTCGCCACTTTAGCTCCGATGCAACACCCTCCCTCCTCCCCTCCTCCTCTGTGTTGGGTTCGCCTTTTCCTTGGCACGAACCCGCCCGAGTTGGGGATGAGTAGTGTGGTGCTGTGTCGGAGAAGGAGAGGAGAGGGAAAGACCCGGCCTTCCCTCAAGTCCCACTTTGCCCGGAGATGCTCTGTCCCACGGGGCGACTTCGAGGTCTCGTTTGGCTGGGCGACGGTGGGCACAACACGTCTTCTTGGCTCAAAGCCGCCCGCTCCTCCCCCTGAGTCTCAGGCAGACTGGGGAGAAATCGTGACCTCGCAACCTGAGGAGACTCGCCTTTATTCAGATACGCCTTCGCTTTCTTCGGAAAGCTACTTGGACGGAGGGACCCGAAAGTCCCTGCCAGGGGAGCTCTCCACAATGGCTTCAGCCTTTGAGCTCCTCCGAGGTCGATTTAAACAAATAAATGGCAGTTGAGCTGCAGGTCTGGGTAACCTTAAGCAGCGCTTCCACTCCCTTTTCGATGGGAGCCTCAAGCAAACAAACAAACAAACAAACAAGAACACCCAAGCAAAATATACCCCGCTCTGTTTGACCGTTTTTAAGGTACCACGGTTGTAGTAAGAGAGCGAGAAAGCATAGCTGGAAAGTCGTGCGCTCTTCTCTTTTCAAGACCAACAAGGTTCTCAACTCAAATCAGCCAAAGGAAACGAAATCCCGGCATGTGTGTGTGTGTGTGTGTGAAAGAGTGTGTGTGCTGGTACAAAACTGACGTCGTTTGCACCGGGTTTGCTCTCAGTAGAGACGAAGCAACCGTTTGCATGCCACTAATAAATGGATGGCTTTTCTGCATAAATAGGACTGGGTGTGGCACTTGATCTGGTATGGACTTTTAAAAGCGCCCCTCCACCCCAAATCTGTCTATGGAAGTCTTACTCCCTCCCCCCGGACCCATTTCTTCTTGGGGAAGGGTAGCTAAGCCCCATGACCTATAGTGGGGTTTCCCTCCAAATCCTTGGAGGGAAATGGGGGATCCTTCCTTTGCTTGGTTCCCGTCAGAAGGGCGAGCAAGCTTTTTGCCGCCCAGATCCTCCGTTTCCCGTGCCTCTCTCCCCACCCCAAGCCTTGCCAACTTCGATGCCCCATCGGAACAAACGGGGTCCAACTGCCACTGGCCCTGGTCCCGGCGGCACAGAGGCCGAGGGGGATTCTTGCCTGCTGTCTGCACCACCGATCTCGCCTCCGCGCGCCTTTGCCTTTCCTTGGTTCTTTTTTGTCTCTCCCCCTTCTCTCCTTAGCCTTTTAAATAAAAACAAACTTCCCTTCATTGATGGTCTCCCTTTCCCTGTTCACTCCTGCAACCTGCTAATTTCACACCGGAGCGCCCTTGTTTCCGGGCTCGGGGGAAGCGAGGGAGCGAGAGAAAACAACAATAGTGCAATGATCCAAAATGATACAGTCGAATTATAGCAATTAGAGTTCTACTTGGAGGAGAAAACCTTGCTGAGATCAGCCAAACAAACGGATGCCTTGTAAGGATAACAAGCTTTGGGGAGTGACAGGCAGCGCTGAGAAAGGCAGCAGGGCGCCCGCCGGCAGGTTTCCTTCACACCCCCAGCTCCACTTTCCTCTTCCTTCCAATCTGCCAGGATTCACCTCATGGAATGGGGCTTCCCACTTCAGCTCCCCCCTAATATGCTCACAGGAGGCAGGGAAATGGGATCCCTTCTTCTCTCCTCCCTTCCACCCGAGGCTGGCTTCTTCTCTCCCACCCTCCTCTCCCGTTGTACTTGGCAGGGCGCCCCTGCTTCACCGCGGAAAGGCTGGCAAACGAGGCGAACATCCGTGCGCTTCGCTCTCCCGCGGGGCCAGGATGTGTCCGAGCGGGCCGCGGAAAAGCAGCGGCGTGGAAAGCCAAGCCTCGGCTGGGCCCAGCGGAGGGAGCTTAGCCAGCGCACCACCGAAAGCATGTCAGTGATACGCAATGGCATAGATTACCTCGCAAGTTGCAAGCCCAACTATGCATCCCCCTACCCATCTAGCGACCGATCTCTCACTTATATCGCAATGCGCTTCACAGCAAACGGATTCTGGGCTAGTGAGGGGAGCCTTCGTGATTTCAATGCTGTTTTAGACAGGCCTCTCTTGTCGGATGGTGAGAAGAAGCGAGGCCTGAACTTTGCGTTAGGCTAGACCTCACTACCGCTTGCCTCTGGAACAGGTTGGGTCGAAACCTGGGGTGCTTCCAGGGAAAGTTGGGTGGTGCTGAGCTCTGATCAAAAAGCTCTGCAAACCGTAGGAAGTCGTAACCGACTGAGGACTACTTGCTTCAGTAGGATTCCAGCATGATAGATTCCTTCTGGATCCAGGTCAAGTGCGCAGCAGGTCGCGGCGTGACACCCCCGGCTCCGGTCACGGTGGCGGTTCACTTTCCTCCTGGGAAAGTATTTGCCCGTTGGCTCCTTGGACCAAGTCGGAAAGGGTGGCGATGCTGTTGGGAATGTCAGGCCTTGGGGTACCTCGGAGCGCCCCTCCTACTTGACGATGTACGGACTGCTGTCGGAGACGAGGAAGAGAACAGGCTACCCTGGAGTACCGAGTGGACCGGATGCCTGAGCTATAGGTGTTTCCAGGCCCCTCGTTTACACCAGGGGCATGGAGGGTGGCAGTGGAGCGAAGGAAAGGAGAGGGATGTAGCCGGGGTGCCAATGGCTTTGCAGTTGTAAGAGGGATCAATAAAGTCCACGTGCAGAGGGAGGGGTGTTATGACTCCGGAATGGTACCAGACTGCTTTTCCTCCGTAACTCCAAGCACACCGGTCCACTCTAGGAGTATGCCTGCCTGCCATTCTCAGTGCAGCCCAGTCACTTTACGCACCAGAACCATGGGCGTAGCCAAGGGGGAGGCAGGGGGGCACCAAAATAAAAACCCCCGATAAAAATACATAGCAAACTGAGGTTCTGCCCCCCCATCCTGGCCACGCCCATTACCAAATCCATGATCTATCCCATTTAAGCATCGTTATTCCACTCAATACATCTTCATTTCTCGCTCGTTCCAACCCGAGCAATCTCAGACAATTGTCACTCCATTCTAGACACTTTTATGCCGGGATCTTTCCTCGCTGCTTTGCTGCCGTTTTAGTATTCGGAGCGCTTTCCTTCCTCTCCGAGCTTTTCAGTGGGATCAAACAGGCCCGCAGTTGAACACGAGGGCCGTTCCATTAAGCCTCCCTTTCCGTGTTGCTTTGCTTGCCTGGATCAACTTTATTACCCGTGTTCGCTTTTAATACGGAATGGAAAACACCTTTGGGACCTTTTCCGTGGTCCAGTTTTTAGAGGTCCGGGCGTTTCTTAGATGCACGCGTAGAAAGGGCCCACGCGCATCCTTTGCGATTTCATTGCAACGCCGCTCTTTTATGTAGCCACTGCAAATGTTCCAGTTTCTTTCATGTTCGTTATTTTCCCCTAGCACCTCGTTTAGTATCATCTCCCTTCCTCCCCAGCCCCACGTGCCCTTTTTAGAAATCCCAAACGGTATTCCATATTGTGCTTCTGCTGAAACTAAGAGCGGGGCTCTTCTGTAAATCACGTGTCAATTGCCCGCCTGCAGGACCGGGGGCAGTGGGGACTCCTCGACGACTGGTTCCGTTGCTTTCGGCCAGGAGGAGATATGTTCGCCCTCTAGTGGACGCGCAGAACTCCAACCTTTCAATCATGTCGCGTTCTTATAGGACGGAAGTAAACCCCGGTGGCTTTATCTGGAGAAAGAATAAAAGGCAGGAGATGAGAGTGAAACGAGTTTTAATATGTCTATTAGGCTTCCTGTTTGCCTAAGGGTTGCCGTGTCAGTTCGAGTGGCTGAGGATAAGGCAGGTTCAGATCCCTGCTTCTACATAAAGCTGATCTAATATTTCATTTTAACCTCCCCAAACGCTAGTAGTGAAAGTGAGATGTAGTTTGTTGCAGGAAAGCTAATAATCAAATTATGTCTCAAGTAAGGTTGGCATCTCTTTTACTGAAATCAAGTAATTCCATATTTTCTAATTTGTTTGTTTCATATTAACCATTGTGATATAGCTGCTTTATAACAATGCAGGAGTCACTCCAAGAAAATGTTTGGACAATCGATTTCCTCCAGGAGCCCAACATCGCCATACCCGGCTAAAACAAATCTTCCCAATGTGCGTTGGTTGCCTTCTCCAGAGGCAAGTCTCCTTGCCTAATTCTCACAAAGTGGAGCGTCTCTTTCGTCGCCTAGACGCAGGAGGTCTTTCCGTGAAGGAACAGGCAAGGAAGAATTGCTTCTGAAGAAGGGGGGGTATAGAACCCAAATGTGTTGGGCTCATTTCAATTAACTGTTTCCTAGCACCTATTGAAGCCGTCTGTTTCCTGGTCTTTGGTGGTAACTCACCCACCCTAGTTAATGTTCAGAATTATCCTCTCTAAATCAATGGAAGCAATTCCCAGAATTTCTATGCAGAAATTCTATGCAGTGAGGGAGAGAAATACAAGACAGCATTGAATGCAGTGTGTGAACACTCCATATATATGGCCAGTTCACTCATTCTACATGATGAATTACCATTGTTATAAACAATTTAGCTGGTGTTTTACATGCTTGCTTAAGGTCTTAAAGGTGATTGGGCTGTGGTGGAAATGATATTGCATTGGTTCTTACAAGGTATAAAGTGTAGCTACAACAAACACTTAAAATGGACTGTTTCAATTTATTTTGAAATTTAATGCTGATTCTGCCCAAGCGTGGGGTTTTGAACCTTGCTGTTATTTTAGCCCCATTCTCCAAACTGGCTTGTGACTGGCAACAGTTGTCCCTTCATGTAGTTTATGTTCTATGGGGCTTGAGGTAAGGTAAAGGTAAAGGTACCTCTGACCGTTAGGTCCAGTTGCGGATGACTCTGGGGTTGCGGTGTTCATCTCGCTCTATAGGCCGAGGGAGCTGGCGTTTGTCTGCAGACAGCTTCCGGGTCATGTGGCCAGCATGACTAAGCCGCTTCTGGCGAACCAGAGCGCACACAGAAATGGCTTGAGGTACCAGATGTAATAGAATTGGGCTTGGCTAGCAATGCAGATTTGTCTGGAGGAGGGCCAGAAGCTGCACATTTGAATATTGGTACAGTACTAGAGTTCTCATCTCAAACTTGGGTGCGGGGGGGGGGGGGAGAGGGAGGCCAGTGTTTGTGCTACCTCTAGCTCTTTAAACAAAGAGGGGAAAAATTGTGGGGAGACACAAAGGAGGAGAGGGATTTTTGGTTTCTAAAGAGCTAAAGGAGGGTCTAGAGGTGGACCAAGAAATTAAATGGAAAAGGACATGGAGAGAACACAAGTCTCTGGAAAACAGGCACTGAAAAAGAAGCAGTTCATATGCCTTCGCATCTCAAACGTTTTTGAAGACAGGTTTATTTCCATCTCTATGGTGAGCTAATTGTATAATAGACCAAGTAATTATATAATTTATTTCCTATTCCTGTTTTAAATATCTCAAGGAATTGGGATGCTGCCTTTGGGGAGAGTGCAAAGAGTAAGGCATAAAGGTTATAGCTAATGAGCTATCTGTAATGAAACAGTTTGTGTTTGTGTGTGTGTGTGTGTGTGTGTGTGTGTGTGTGTGTGTGTGTGAGGTTACAAGTCTTAAACATGGTTCCCAATGGTGCAAGTAAGCCTGAAAAAGAAATGAGTAGATTTACTATTATGTTGCTGAGGTATAGTTTCTTGATAAATCCTTGGCTCTCAAAACAGAGTTTCCCAGGAAAATCCATCATAGGTAACAAGTTGATGAAGACATGTACTACATTGCTTGCAATACTAAGGCCTCATTCAAACTGTAGTCTTTATCAAACAACCTGGTATGGGGCCATAATGGGATGCGGGTGGCACTGTAGTCTAAATCACTGAGCCTAGGGCTTGCCGATTGGAAGGTCAGTGGTTCAAATCCCCGTGACTCGGTGAGCTCCCGTTGCGTGGTCCCTGCTCCTGCCAACCTAGCAGTTCGAAAGCATGTCAAAGTGCAAATAGATATATAGGTACCACTCCAGCGGGAAGGTAAACGGCGTTTCCGTGCGCTGCTCTGGTTTCGCCAGAAGTGGCTTAGTCATGCTGGCCACATGACCCAGAAAAACTGCGGACAAATGTCGGCTCCCTCGGCCAGTAAAGTGAGATGAGCGCCACAACCCCAGAGTCGTTTGCGACTGGACTTAACTGTCAGGGGTCCTTTACCTTTACCTTTACCTTCATAAGAGCTGGTCCCCTTTCTAGTCATTTTGAACATCTTCAAATGGGAGAGAATGAAGGTGTGTTTGCCATGCTGGCTGGGGAGTTGGAATCCAACAACTTCTGGAAGGCCACAGGTTAGACACGCCTGCTTGTAGACAGCCCCCTCACATTACTGCAACCTTTCCACATTTGACTGTTTGATGTCAAATTGACCAATATAAAGTACAGCTGTTATTAACTGTCTCTTTGAGTTTATTTCCCCTCTTGACATTGTTTTGATCTTCTTTAAGACAACCAATTTAAAAGGAAAAATCTGTTGTGTTGGAGATATTGTGAGAAATATCAATGTAAGAAGTAAGGTTCCCCAACCCCATCCTCCAGATTCAGGAGGTGTGATTCAAGTTTATATTAGTAGAAAAAGGAGTTACAGAGGTTATAAGTGATGTTCCCAAGAAAATACTTTCCTAGATGATGAAGATGAGAAGTCGTAGTATTCATAATAGTAGTATTTTCGACCCACCCTTCACCATAAGGACTGGTTACAACAATTTTAAAATACAATGTTAAAAACAGTTAAAACAAATTATATAGCTTGAATGCAGGGCTGGCCCAAGACATGTTGGCACCTAAGGCAAACCACAAAATGGTGCCCTTCTAGGGAAGAAAGGGTGAGTGAAGATCTATATCAGCAGCAAGGGAGGAGGGCAATAAAGACTTACATCAGGAACAAGTGTGGGAGGAGACCAGCAGTGTCTCCTATTTGCCAAATGGCCACTGTAGAGGTGGCATGGGGAGGAGGGAGGCTGCTGAGGAGGCAGCAGATTTGACCTCTAAGGAGCGCTACACAGCTGTTGCTGCTACCTCACTAGCAGCAGTGGGTGATGCATTATTTGGAGGCCCGATCTGCTGCCCTTGTGGATCCCGAGGCCTGAGTTGGTCACCTCAACTTGCCTCATGGTTGAGCCGGCCCTGCTTGAATGTCAGGTACTTTAGACTGTGGTCCTGTAAACACTTACTTGGGGATAAGTCCCACTGAATTAAATGGGCTTACTTCTGAGTAGACATTCATAGGATTTCACTGTTAGCGGATGGCCTAAAGTAAACTACCCTAAGAGAGATATATCGACACTGAATTACCCACAGGCTCAGCTTTCTCCTTTCCAAACTATGTTCTTTACATGGCTCTTCTGTGACCTATTGCATCACGTTCCAAATCCTTTTTGCTTTAAGCTTCTTTATAACACTACTTCTGATCTCCATTTACTCTTGATATTGTTCCCTGCACTCTCTTGACAATTCCTGGGTCTTTGTCTGCTTTCTTTGTAGCTGTCATATTTATCTCTCATATGCTTGTGATAGGGGAATTTTTTTTACTATTGCAGGTTATAAGACAAGGATGTTTGCTGTCACCCCACTTATTTACACACTGCATAGAGCCTTTGGTGATTTCAAATGGAAGTAATCCAAAAATCAAGGGCATTTCTGCAGGAGATGAAGAATTAAAAAAATGCTGCATCCCAATAATTTTTTAGATATTGGCATTTAACTAAATATAGTAAGATCTCAGTGTATGAAAAACAAGGGATGGGGAAGCAGATTTATTTGGAATATAACATATTTGGGTGAAGAAGGGAATCATTAAATATTTACTAATCTTTTATGAAATTTCTTCAATAATCATCTCTCAGTTGTCACTGGAGCCCTAATAGCTATGGGTTTTTTTTGGAGGGGTGGGGGAAGGCAGCTACTGTACATAAAGGCACATTCCCAGCCACATCAAGACAGAGGGGGAAAAGCATGTTTGTTTGAACTTGTGTAAGGATGCCACCATTTGCATCACACCAGTTAAATGTGCATATAAATGGCAATGACATATGTACGGCCATCCTATGTATTTGTGAACTGTAATGCAAACTTGTGCATGATTACTCAGACATACACCCTGTTGTATGCACATAGGACTGATTCTGCACATACATTTATAGATGTCTATCACATTGCTAGAGGGACGCAGGTGGCGCTGTGGTCTAAACCACAGAGCCTAGGGCTTGCCGATCAGAAGGTCGGCGGTTCGAATCCCCGCGACGGGATGAGCTCCCGTTGCTTGGTCCCTGCTCCTGCCAACCTAGCAGTTCGAAAGCACGTCAAAGTGCAAGTAGATAAATAGGTACCGCTCCAGCGGGAAGGTAAACGGCGTTTCCGTGCGCTGCTCTGGTTCGCCAGAAGCGGCTTAGACATGCTGGCCACATGACCCGGAAGCTGTACGCCGGCTCCCTCGGCCAGTAAAGCGAGATGAGCGCCGCAACCCCAGAGCCATCCGTGACTGGACCTAACGGTCAGGGGTCCCTTTACCTTTATCACATAGCCCACTTACAGTGGTGACCATGGGCATACTATCCTCTTGAGACATGCAGGTGCAAAGCAGCTATGCAAAGCTCCTACCATGTGGAAAAACCTGTCTGCTCTATTAAAAAGTAAAAACTGAAGCCTAATTCGATGACAGTAGAATTAGAATCAGTTTATCCCCTCCCCCCTGCCATTCTGGAATATTTTCACGAATTAATCCAGAGGTCCTAATTCCAGAACCATCTTGCTGTGGCAAGGAGATTTGACCGTAAAAGGGATTGCTGGCTAAGCTGACTTGCTCTGCCCTGTTGCTCTACATCAGGCTTCCTAAACCTCAGCCCTCCAGATGTTTTTGGCCTACAACTCCCATGATCCCTAGCTAGCAGGACCAGTGGTCAGGGGTGATGGGAATTGTAGTCCCAAAACATCTGGAGGGCCAAGGTTGAGGAAGCCTGCTCTACATAATTGTTGCAATACAAATCTCTCCCTGCAATCCAACAACTACCAAAGAAGATGGGAAAGTGATCTAAAATGATGTGATAATGTAAAGCTGTCTTGGTTGTGTATGAGTTTCTGCAAGAAAAGAAGCGTCTTGCTTAAAATTCCATTTTATTTTAAATACATTGTGTTTATCATTTCTAAGTCACTTCTTAAAAGTTGCCAAGTTATAATGCCTCAATACATTTGGGGAAAGAACACGCATGAAGATTTTTGGAAAAATGCTAGTGAATAGTGGACTGTCATCTCCAAATAATACGACTTCATACCATTCTGTCCAGTTATTATGGCTAGTGTGTCTAAATATTTTTAAGCATTAAACATTTAAAAGAAATAAAATATTTTCAGCAAGCTTGGGTTCTAAAATCTCTCAAACTGTTCAGCTATTATGATTCTTGAAGCTTTGCTTTTCATGATATTACTGATGCCAACATCTTTGTTAGGGATGAACCAAAACTACTCTGTGTTTGAATTTGTCAACACATTTCCCAAAATACCTCTTCACTTTTGACACCGCTAATGGAGTTTTGTCCATTAATTTTTTGAATTGTGTACTGAGACTTCCCTCATCATCAAATGACTTTCTGTTTTAGGTGAAGTTCCTTTACTGTGTGGAAGTTGACTATATTGATGAGTGTGATTTTATTTAATATAAGTTCACTATATACAGTATACAAATTTTCATATGATTATGGAAAAATCTGAAATTTCAGCACATCCCTAATTTTTATTCATGTTTAGAGAGGCCCCTCAATTTCAGTACTGTGTGCTAATAACACTGTATTGTTTTATGCTGTTTCACTTCTTACCTACTTGCGTCTGTGTGCTGCCCTTGCCCGACCTCTTCACAGTTTAATTCCATATAACATCTCTGACGCTCTTATCCACCCACTTCTTGGCTGATTCATATAGGTCCTCTTGCCTTTCGTATGTTCTCCTCACTCTTCCCCCCTCCATGTCTTCTGTACCTTTATGATGAGAACATCCCCACCCAATCATCTAAAACCCTTTATTTGTTGTCACATTGCCTTTTCAGCTTCTGATTTTATCCCCAGCAGTTCCATCAAGACAGTTGCTCAACTGGGAGTCACGAGTTTTGCCATCATCATGATTACTGAGGAGGTTGGCTCATTTAATGCTAAACTTCAAATGGTCGTTGCTGTCATATATGCCAACCAGAATGGGGTGAACAATTCATAACAAATAATTTATTTGTCAAATGTATTCACTTCCATTACTCATGGGACATCTATGAGCAAAACAGTGTTTTCTCTCAAATATTTACTGCTTCTAATTTATTGTATTCCTCAGTTGCTTTGCAATGTTACTTTTTCCATCTCCCTAATATATTTAAGGCTTATGGTTTGTTTGAATAGGCACCTCTGGGAAGTCTGAAGTTCTACCTCTAGGACTCAAGCAGGATAGATGTTGAAACTGAATGTCCTTGCACAAAGGTGCTCAGTTGGAAAGCTTCCTGAGTTTTTCCTAATGATTTTTATACATGTAAACTGCTTAGAAGCCACCTTGGCAATTAAGCAGCCTCTGTCCCTGTCTCTTAAATAAATATGAGAGCGGATCACTTGCATGCACTCTAACATGAGTTTGGAAATGGCTGTTTGAACAGGTATTAATTATTTAGGTAAGACTCATCACCAGAGGTGGCTATGAATGATTGTGCATGAGATATTTCCATTCAGACAAACAACTGTGAAACCTGGGTTAAATAAGATCCAAGTTGTTCCTCCTGGCATCATTGTATCATGGTTCTCTATTTTATTCTCCTTACAATGTTCAGAGACAGTGGCAGCTGGTTCTTTTCCTTGTGTACCCAACTACCAAGGGTAGCTAAGCAGCAGTAGTAAAATCTGGGAGAGAGGAAAGGTTAGGAACACGGCACAGCTAGGAATAATGCCTGAGTATCACACTTGAAGACAATATAGCAGCCTAAAAGCCTTGTCAGATGTGTGCCTGGAAAAAATTCACTGCTATGCGTAGTATTCAACAATTCACTGCTATGGGCAATATTCAACAAAATACCAGTAACTTCTGCTTGCAAAACATGACTTTCACCCTTTTCCCTCCATGTGTGCCTCACACCCTCCCAAATCTCCTCCAGGGGATGGGGAGACCCCTGAAACAGATTTAGGGGGCACACAAGGGGATGAGAGCGGGAAAGTGTTCCTTAGAGTATGGAGAAATCCTTGTGCTGATGGAATGTTTGCCTTAGCTCTACGTTGGATTTCACCCTAAGTTTATTTGAGGAAAAGCAGCAAGATTGAACTTAGCTTCACACATTGCAGAGAATGTAGCCACATTGCATATGTTTAAATAGATGTTTGTAAATTTGAAAGTTTATGCTTAGCATATGCAATATGGATACACCCTACAAAGTAACAGCTGATAATGACTTTTAGATATCTGCTGGAAAGCTGTAGTTCCTTAATTAAGAAGAGTAGTTCCATCATCTTGCACTGAAAATACGAGTTCTGTCTATTTCAGAGTTCTTGGAGTATAGCTTTGGAGAATAAACTGAAGGCAATTTCAGATAGGACAGCTGTTAATGGCCGAGAAACCTTGCTCCCTGGAAAGTGGAGTCCCCCAAGAATTGGTACTGTGACCAGTGATTTTAAAGTTGTTTATAAATGAGTAGAGTTAGGAGTGAGCAGTAAGGTGGCCAAATTTCTTGATAAGACCAAATTGATCATGGTGATTAAAACAAAAAGGGATTGTGCTGAGTTCCAAAAGGATCTCTGAGAAAATGGGCAATAGACTAACAAATGTAATTCAGTGTAAGGAAGGGTAAAGTGAGGTACCATTGGGGCAATTTCCCCCCCTAATTTCACGTATATGTTAATGCAGTCTGAACTAGTGGTGACTGACCATGAATGAGACCTTGGGGTCATAGTGGAGAGCTTGATGTTCCCTTTGTTGTTGGCATCCATCTTTCTCAGGAGACAATGGAAGAATGCACCTTTGGTGGGATAGGTAAAGTTGGAGAGTTACAGCGCCTGCTGATGTGGGAGAGACGTGCTTTATTGCAGGTGGAGAAGATGAAGGCGTCCGGTTGTGTTGATGCAGGTGTGTCATGGTGTTTCTTCTGTCTGTGCTCCTCCCAGCGGTCATTCCTCATCTGGTCACCTGTCTGTCTGCCTCCAGGCAGTCTCTTCCCTTAACAACCCATCTTTAGTGGGTCATTACCAGGCTGGATTGGTTATTTCAACAATTGAATCTGTGCTGGATCCAGGAATTAGAAGAGGGGCTCAGGCATATAGCCTACCCCTGCCCCCCAGCTCTTAACAATGAGCTAGATGGACCTTTGGTCTGCTCTAGCAGGGTTTTCTTTCTGTTGCTTTTTGCTGTTGGCAAAAGGCCCTCCCCACCCCTTTTTCAGATACATATTTTTGAAACTGACGATAGCACTGACTGCACAATTCTGCCTCATAGAAGATACAGACAACAAACTTGATCCACGGTTTTTTGTTTTTGTTTTTATAAAAAAGGTATTAGGGCCAAAAACATTAAAAATAGTGAACAGCTGAGACCCTTACTTGTCTTTGTGTTCGGCTCTTTTGAGGTTCTAGGCTCTTTTGTAGGATAGAGCCTACATTTCTGTTAGATTGACAAGGCTATCTAAGGCAGTGTTTCCCAACCTTGTGCCTCCAGATGTTTTGGGACTACAACTCCCATCATCCCTCGCTAGCAAGACCAGTGGTCAGGGATGATGGGAATTGTAGTCCCAAAACATCTGGAGGCACAAGGTTGGGAAACACTGATCTAAGGGAGTTGCTTTATAAACCTTTTGAAAAGAGTTCAACCTTTAGCTAGCTGGTGCATCCCAATAGGCTATAATACAATGTACAACAGCTTTCATTAACGAGCCTTCCAGGTGTTTTAGACTTCAGCTCTCATCAGGCAAGCTGGGCTGTCTGGGCTGAGGGGAGTTCAAGATATCTAGAAGGCACCAGTTTGGGGAACGCTGATGTGTAATCTGTGCTCTCTTCATCTACAGAGGAGGCATAAAGGTAAATAAAATAATCTCAGTGATTAATTCTTTCTAGTGCAGTTAGTGGCATGTACTGGAAAAATAATTTACTTGACTACATAAAACTTAGGCTATGATCCTAAAATACTTAGAGGAATTAATTTCCATTGAAATAATTGGGACTTGCATTTAAGTAAATGAATGAGGATTTGAGCTCATTTGAGTCTACTAACAACCACTGAGCTGAATGGGGCTTATTCTCATTTAAGCCTGACTGGCTCATTTGAAATATTGTGGTGCTCCTAATCCTATCTATGGGATTTTGTTGTGTTTGAGGATTAATAGGATAATAATTTGCATGTTGTGTTACATTTTTTTTTTAATAAAAAAGCTCTCCTCATCTTGAAATGTGTGGTAGGTTTCATACCTTCAAGGGAAGAAAATGATTGTGTCACACATATAGCAAAATGGGCTTTGATAAAGCCAAATGTTTCCTTGTAATCAAGCAAATAGGCAAAATGGTTGTTGTTCTCCATATAATTTGAAGTAGGTTTTTTGATCTAGAGTACAGTATGTGAAAGGGAATATCCCTGCAGTGTGAAAAATTATTTACTTCTTTTCTGCAGGAATATAGAAAAACAGTGGGAAGGGATGGGGGAACTGAAGTCAAATGAATGCATTTCCTTCAGTGTGAGTGCTCCAGGTTTTTATTTTTTATTTTGCAAAGGAGAGGGCTGTGTACAAAGAGAAACCCACCCTAAAGCGAAAGTTGGAGCCTGCATATTGAATTGAGCCCTTGTATTGCTTTTGTGTTGTGTAGTAAAAGTCTCTGATTCATGAGTACATAATTGCAGCTTGGAATTAAGGGTATGGAGTGTAGCTGTTTCATTTCAGACCAGCCGAAACTCTGTCCCAGTATAAATAGGCCTGAACTTTTAAAGAAAAGTGAACTGAACAGGGTCAGATTGATATACAAAACTGAACACAAAACAAATGCCAGAACCTAGCAGGCTTACTGCTAAGTTGGAAAACTCTGCACAATATGACACAAAGATGTTATATGCGCAGACACATGAACATTAGAAATTGTGTCTGCCAGTTTCTCCCTCTACAGTTTGTGTCTATGACTAGAGGCAACTTCTAAATGCCTTGTCCTCCACACAAGCTTTCTTTGGCTTTTATTAACAAGACTGAGAAGATCTTATAGAAATCAAAACATTATTTGATGACAGTTAAATTTAACATTTATCAGGATTTTGAAGCTATAGTTCTGCCGCAGAACCAACAAGTATAGATATGTTGCTGTTCATTGGATCCGACTGCGGTCTGCTTGGCCACCATTGCTGTTTTTACATTAGCACCTCAGGCAGCCATTAGGTTGGGTGCAGGATTGCAGCCACATTTATTTATTTTGTCCAAATAAACTACAAGAAATCCATAAATCCATGAAATTTCAGAATAGTACCCAAATCCATGAAATTTCAGAATAGTACCCAAAAATATTTAACATCCTAATTCATGCCATGGATAAGCTCCTATATTAGTTCAATTTCAGGCTGTATCTAGCCATCATATGTTCAAATACATAGTATTTTATAGCGATTTCCTTTTATATTTATAGAAGGAGAGAAAGCTATCTTTGATACAGACCCCCCCCCCCCAATTCCAGGTCAGATACAGATAAACGCTCTCACCTGACCTTAAATATATTACCTTCACTTGCTTTTTGAGAAAAAGGAGGCTATATATTTGAGACAATAAGCCCTTTAATTTGCCTCTATTGAAAACCAGAATTGGGAAAGAGAACAGCTATAATCTCTTTTTACTTCTCCTTATTGATCTATAAAGCTTATTGAAAATATTGAAGCCACTGTAGAGAGTTCCTCCTTAATTTTCCAGTTGACTTCTCTATTTATAGAAGTATTAATATCCTGCATTTCCATTTACAAGAACATGTGGTGGTTAACAACACAAATGTTAAAACAAAAGAAAGTATAGCATTAATACCTACCACATATATCAGTAATCTATTGCTTGTGAAGGTGACACCATTTACTTTCAGGTTTATCCTTGGCAGTGCTTTCCACAGTTAACAGATGGCTGTCATTAAATTTGTAAACATCTCATCCTGGATGCTAAAACAACGACAAGTTTCCTCACCTCTTTCATTCCAATTCCATATGTTTTTGCCTTGAGATTCCAGATAATATAGTTCTGGGTGTAATGATGAACTGAGTGGACAACCAAAGCATCAGTAAAACAGTACTGATAACATAAATTTCCTCTGGCTTCTTTTGAAGTTCTATTGTTATCATAAGGATATGGTCCTATCTTGGCTGGATTAGTGATGGCACTAGCCCAGAGACATCATTGTGAAGGCAGGAGGTGGGACAAGCTAAGTTGACGTCAGACTTACGTACACATATAACTGGTGCCTCAGGTAATGTGCACATTATATAGAGCAGTGTTTCCCAACCTTGTGCCTCCAGATGTTTTGGGACTACAATTCCCATCATCCCTGACCACTGGTCTTGCTAGCGAGGGATGATGGGAGTTGTAGTCCCAAAACATCTGGAGGCACAAGGTTGGGAAACACTGATATAGAGGACAGATCCTGTAGAACGTGTGCATATATTTGAGTCCTGTACACTGTGTAGATGCTCATGTAAAGTAGCTAAAATGCATCTTCTCAGGGAATGTATAAAATGATGTGGATTTTTGGGTGGTGTGTAAAATCCTAGTAAATCAACAGCTTTCCATGCCATGGCATTCCACTCATGAATTGTTTCTCATAAGAAAAGTGTGCATTTCTAAAAATGCTACCATTGGAATAAATGTTTTGAGTTAGTTAGTTTGTCTGTTTTGCTTTCAAGCAATTTGCTTTAGTGATCAACTTTCTGAGACTTCCACTCTGGGAAGACATTCCACTAGTTCACAGTAATACTGTGATTGATTTGCATATTAATTCTAGAATAAGAACAAAATGGTTTTTTAATGAAGAAAATTGACTGGGGAGTGGGAAATGCTAATGTGTTCTGTATTAATTTAACTGTTGTACCCACCCATTCTTTCTAAATGACTACATAATATTCATATAACTTTTAGAAACAAGTGAATAGAGGTTCTTCCAAAAGAGTTTGCTGAATCATCTTGAAGGACTGCTTATATACTCATTTGTAGTATGGGTAGGGATGCCGGGTAGGGATGCAGCCCATATTAGGGTGGGCAATTTGCATGCAGTATGGACTGCAGGGGTCCTGAGAATTGGATGTTAAATAATCATGGAGCTTCTAGATAGAAAATTCAAGGCTCCAGCTACCGGTATGGTTGTCTCAAAGTAGGGATGCTGGCAGACTCATATTGTGTCACAGTGTAGTACGTTGGCTTGACAGCCACGGACAGAAAGTCTTTACAGAGGGTGGTGAACACAGCACATGATATCATGGGCTGTCCCCTGAGCCCGCTAGATGACATCGCAAGGGATCATTGCCTTAGGAGAGCGAGAAAAATTCTCAGGGACGATTGACACCCCGGCCAGCACCTCTTTAATCTTCTACCCTCGGGCAGGAGATATAGAAGTATAATCAGTCATACCAACAGGCTAAAAAACAGTTTCTATCCATGGGCTGTTAGGCTGCTGAACAGAAATAATATAGTGTAACTGACTTTCGGGGTTGGTGTGTTGTGCGACAAGCACACAGAGTGCAAAGAGATTGAGTGTTTGTGGGGGGGGGCTCAGTTAATTTCATTGTACACAGGTTGTACATTGACAATAAAGGTATTATTATTACTATTATTATTATTAATTTGTTAGAGGAAGTAGTTGTAGGATTTTTCTGCTACATTTCAGTGCCACTACTGTACGTGGGCAGAAGGCATTCTTGGTACTAACTACCAGCATCACAGGGATCTAGTGACACAAGAGGAGAATATTTATTCATTTATTACATTTGCATCACATCTTTCATCCATCATAGAATTAAAGGCAGCCTATGTGGACTTCCAGAGTAGGTTCCTATCTAGGCACTGGCCAGCCTGAATCTACCTGGCTTCAGCACAGTGGCTGCATCATGTGCTTTTGGAACAGGCAAAGGGTAGAATGGCACAAACTTAAATGTATGGGACTCATGGGGCAAATGTACCTTTCTGCAGCTTTGCTATAGCTGTCCACTGAAACCCTTTCTCCTAGGGGTCTGTGCTCTGGTGTGCTGTACCTGCTGTGCCATTTCACTCCAAGGCGGTTCTACCTGGTTGTGTAAAGCTTTTGTGTTTGGCCTACTTCTTTACACTAAACAACTCACCATACAGGCAAAGTCTGAGCTATTCTCAGAGTGCCCAGCTCCTCAGTCCAGCTTACCAGTTGCTTGCTTGACTGGCTTCCTGTCTGACCATGTGGCTGTTAGGTACCTGCTTACCTGTAGATCATAATCAATCCTGACTGTGGCTGTTACCAGTTCAGTTAAATGCACTGTAAAATTTAAGAGAGAGAGAGAGAGAGAGAGAGAGAGAGAGAGAGAGAGAGAGAAAGAGAGAAATCTGTGAGATGTGGGGTGTACAGAGATCCGGCCTTTGAGAATTAGCATATTCATAACTGACTTTGTAGGCACAGAGCTATCATTCTGTTTGTGTGCAACTTCCTTTGTCAGGAGAGCCATCAGTGAAAAACACTTCATTTTCTAATTTCCCCCACCCTTTCCCCCGCATCATTAACACCACGGCACACCAGGAGAGCTCTGTGTCAGAAAACATAAGTTGGAGGGGATACTGAAGTAGCCTTCTGTTTAAGTTTCAAGTTCATTGGCTTTTTTCCAAGTCCTTGTGAATTTCATTTGTGTTCAGATATGAGATCTGTTCACGACATTTCCCTCTCCCTCTCTTCTGCCATCAGTGTTAATTGCTGGGTGTCTGCGATGCGGTGAGGAACTGATACTGTATAAGTGCTCCTATTGCTAACACTACTATTTTAAAATAAGATCTCCCCCCTCACTGAGATAAAAAATTAAAAAACATTTGTATAGAGTTGTGAAAGTGAAGATGACCAGGGCATGCTCATGAAGGGACTAGCAGACTGAGAGAACACCATGGTTCTATTTTCTTTTCCTGGGGTAACTTTTGCTTTTTTAGTGTTAAAGATGGCTGGCTGCTTTGCTTTTACAAATGTATCAAATAACTAAATAAAACAAAGAGTTCACTATAACAACATTGGTCTTTTCAGAGCTCTATAAGATGCTGAGAATAAGCTTTCTTGTTCCAGTAAATGACAAATGGTTATCATTTTTCAATAAACAAGTTCCAGTTTTGTCTCTCCTGTTTTCTGATATCTAATCTCAAGAAGTCTTACTGTGGTTAAGGTATTAATTTGCTGTGGGGACAATCCTATGGCAAGAAGCACTGGGATCAGTAGTGGGCACTAAGTCCTCAACCCAGGCTCAGCCCAAGATATGTCAGTGTAACTTGCTCATTCTGGCGCAGCAGAGGCTCAGATGGCTGAACCAAGGCAACTGTTAGTCCCCCAACAGGGCATTCCAGGGATGGGACCAGATGGGGGGAACCTTAAACTAAGCCTGTTGAGCTTGATCACATGACCAAGCAATCTAGTGTAGAACACTGTTTTAAAGGCTTATTTCCCTTCTCTCAGGCTTAGGCAGAGCAGAGCACACCCCCCCGCCTCACTATGCTGGGTTCGATCTGGTGTAACCTTCTGCCAGCTTAATTTAAACCCTCCTGCTTTATGCCAACTTCTTGTGCATTATGTCTATTATTAGGAATAAAGAAGAATCTAAGTGTATATTCCAGTTCTTTGGTTGATTGTTTTGCTGAAATCCACTTTTCTTAATGATTGGATGGGACCAATTTATAGTCATACCTTGGTTCTCAAACGTAATCTGTTCTGGAAGTCCGTTCGACTTCTGAAACGTTCAAAAACCAAGGCACGGCTTCCAATTGGCTGCAGGAGCTTTCTGCACTCAAGCAGAAACCCCGTCGGACATTCAGCTTCCGAAAAACATTCAAAAACTGGAACACTTCTGGGTTTTTGGCGTTCGGGAGCCAAAAGTATGAGTACCAAGGAGTTAGAGAACCAAGGTACGACTGTACTGTATATGGTAGGATGTTCCCATTACTTTTTACATTCCCAACGCAAAAGTGCCAGTTATTTTAAACATTAACTATGCTATTAGGTATGCTTCTGAAAAGCATCCTTTTGAAACATTTTATCAATATTGTGTACATATGAGAGGATGAGGTCAGAGTTTAGTCTTCCTGTTGCAAACATGTTCTGAGTACTTCTAGAAGCCAATCATTTTTATAGATAATTTTAGATGCATTCCTTTAAAATGCTGTAATTCTATGCAGAGTTTTGTGCATAGGTATCCTATAGGGACATTTCTTTCTGCATAATTGTGCACTAGTCTGTGGCCCAGACTGGTATAGTGAATGTTAGATTTTTTAATATTATGCCAGCTGCGAATGTTATGCATGAGAAAATGCGGAATCTATCTAATGAATAGAGTTTACCTAATGTGTGCCTTTTGCTAAGAAAGAGTTAAGTGAAGCATTTATACCGTATAAACTTTGCTCTTTTGCATTAAAATGTTTTTATTCATGTTGAAGATTTCTCTTTCACCCATGGCTATTGTTTGTCAGTAACAGCTAGCTTTTGTGAAGTTAATAAATGTGCATAATAAGGACATAAAGGTATGGGGAAGTAATACTGTAATCCTTTTGTTTGGATAATCAGTCTAATGTATGCAAATTAAACCTTATTAGTACTAGGGTTTTGTGTCTGCTTATCAAAATGTGCCATTTTCATGAAAATTGGAAGTCCATTATATAAAGTTATTATTAACAATCATTTAGGAATTATATACGGTATGCAAATTAAAGTTGATTACAACTAATTAAGGGCTTTCTTTGTTATTTGACCTTGTCTGCTTTTTATGTAAATATGTTTCTTTTGGTCTGGCATATTTTTAGACTCAGAAAAGTATATTAAGACAAGTTATATTATGTATTTTAATATTTTTTTGTGTATGGCATCAAAAGCCCCTTGCCATTGTCTAGGCACCTTGTTCTTCACCAGCTTGTACAGACAGATGAGCGTCTGATGCACTTAGCTGGGGGTCTGAGGACTCTGCTCCAAGACTGTATACTGTCAGTGAGAGGGGACAATCACAGCTCCAAGGACCTTCAGCTGAAATTGATCTATAATCCACCATGAAACATAAACAGTTTTCATGCCAGAATACCCTTTTGTTCCACAGTTTATTGAACAGAGTAAGGCTATGAGATACCGATCGCCAGATAAAACTAAGCAATAAATGATCATTCACCCTATTTGCAAGGTGCATTGCAGAATGTAATAGTTCAATGCCTATCTTGTTGAAACCATTCATCTAAGAACAAATGCTTGTTAACTTTTAAAACATAGCACAACCAGTAACAACAAATCACCTTTAGCAAGGGCTGTTAGAAATATCAAAATCAGAATGCGAAAGTGTAATTGGAGTTGTGCTGGGCTGGGGGAGGGGCTCAATATATAGAATACATTTATTTTGCCTACCATACACTGCAGCATGTTTCTACGTATTGCAGAGGTGGTGAATTAACTGACATGTTGGGCAGTTAACCTAGCATGAAAGGCATGCAATAGCTGGCATATTGTCGGCATATCAAAAAAGGTAATCAATATCTTAATGATTCCCATTGTCTTGAAATCTCAGTGAAAAAGCTTCAAACCAAAAAAACAAACCAACAGAGAAGTCTGCAGACATCAATGAGGGAAGGCATGGAGCATATCACTTATTCTACTTATGTTGTATTGTATTTTGATTGTACATTTTTAAACTGTATTTTGAATTGTTGTAACCCTTCCTGAGACCTTAGGATAAAGGGCAGGTAATATTTTAAAATACACCTACTCCTACTCCTAATAAGTTTGTCTTAATGGCTGCATTTACATGCAACACTAATTGATAGTTTATATGTCCTCCAAAATTCACACCCTCTCCTTTCTCCTGCACACCTGTGAAAAGATAGGAAGTTCATACTTGTATTTGACTAACTGTGGTTTAGTGTGTCATCTGAATCCTAAACTGCGGTTAATCTGAACTCTGCTTAGTTAACAGAAGCCAGCTTCATAACCTATGGTTCGAAGTTGGCTTGTTTCCACCAACCATGGCACCAGGCAAAAATGTTTCTTTTTAACCAGGCCTTTGGTTGATTTGATTGACATCCTATGCCCTTTTCAAATGTGGGTTTGTGTGTGTGTGTGGGGGGGGGTTATTGAGTTGTTGTTGTGTTTATTTTTATTTTGTGGTTTTATATTTTGATTTTACTCTGTGAACTGCCCTGAGACCTCCGGGGTGGGGGTGGGGAGAGAGAGAGAGAGAGAGAGAGAGAGAGAGAGAGAGAGAGAGAGGAATATTAATCACTTCTTGTGCAAGTTTGGATAACACTGCAAGCAGTGATTAATCTAAGATGGAAGTGAAAGCTTTCAAACTCCTCCTTATGGGCAGACCAGGTTTAAGATGAACTTGTTCTTATACTCATACAAAACTATGGTTTAACATTACATCCAACCTGGAATGTGATACAGTTGCTGTGATATTCTGCTTCAGAAGTACAGAGGTGAGCAAACTGAAGCAAGACATGGGCCCTGCCCATGGGTTAATGTGACTAAGAGTGGGTTTCAATGTCTTTGTATGTCCCTTTGGCTGTGTAAATATTACCATTTACTCTGTATCCAGTGCATCACTGCCACTGCTTCTGAAGCCATATGCACACAACAATAGCCACAATCCAATCCTGTAGATGTGTTTCCCCTCAAAACAGTTTCCATCCGAACTGAAAATGTAAGGTACATTAACTCTGCAGTTAAACTGAGGTGTGTACATTTGAGACAGCTGTTGCGTGTGCACAACATTTCCTATATATTTATTTTCTGTTAACCTGACACAAGATGCCAATATGCTACTGGCCTTTGTTCTCCTTTCTTGTTCCCAGAACCAGCAACTCCTGTTACTTGCAAAATGACTTGTAAACTGCCAGTTAATCCTCAGATGAAGGACGGTACAGAAATGCAGAGAGAGAGAGAGAGACTCAAAGACGACAAGAATTAGGTAGGCTGTGCCCACTTAGCTCCCTACCCTATTTATTCCCTGGATTGCCCACATGTGCACTAAACACAGTCCACGATAAACACTGAGAGCTGGAAAGGTATGACAGTGTAGCTGTGGATGTCCAGAAACATTACACTGATAATGATCGTTCCCATAGCACCTGCTGTAGTAGTACCATTTTTATCTCATAACGAAAGCAGTTGAAAAAAGAGAAGTTTTCCTGAACAGCCTATAAAAATATTAATGTGTATGGATTAGAGGAATGTAGTCAGAAACATGTAAGGTAAGGGTTCAGTGAAGCTAATGGAATATAAAGTATGAATCTCAGATGGCTTTCTGTAGGAAAGGTATTCCAGAAATAATCTTATACTGGGAGTAGCCAATGTGGTACCCTCCAGATATTGTTGGACTCCCAACTCCCATCAACCCTGGCCAGCGTGACCAATATAAAGCACATTGTAGTTGTGGAAGAAACACCTTGGGGCAACTGTAGCAGCAAAACCAGATGCCTTCATCTGCCCCAGTTGCAATAAAACATGTCTCTCCCGTATTGGTCTGTATTGCCCACAGAAGGCACTGTAACTCTCCAATGGTTTGACTTTGCGCACTTTCATTGTTTCTCGAGACAGATGGATGCCGACAAAAGTCCAACAACATCTGGAGGGCACTATACTGGTGAAACCTTCTTTATAAACATTTACCTGGATACAATAGCAATAGAAACTGTAGATAGATTTGATGGGTTAGAAATGTTCCATTTAAGAGAATTGTGTCAAGCAGGTCATTGTGACATTTGTACAGAAGAGCAGAGTTTATGAAGAGGCACCTGAAAGTCATTGTAATTGCTTAAGAACAGTTGCTCATTTGCATTACAAAGCAGCATGGACAGCAGAGGTATTGAAAGTGAAGGCTAAAAATAAAATAAAATAAAATAAAATTCCAAACTCCTGAACTCTTTTAATTGAATCAGAATTTAATATGCAATTAAAACTAATTATCTTATAATGAATGTAGAGACACATGATTATTGCATCATTTCCATAAGAGACTTGCATATTAACTTGTATAATTTTTGGTTTCACAATGGAGGTGGAGGGTTAGATGATTTTGTCTCCCAAATGCCTGCATTTTCTTCATGACCTTGTTTATGGTGGTGATTGTACTGCTGGGAAGGCATCTCAAATGAATTTAGGCAGCTGCAGTATTAAAAGTAGATTTCTTTGAACAGAAATACACTTTAAATGTTGCTTTTCTCCATCGGCTTCAATAAGCAAAATCAGAACTTCTGTGATGGGTAAACCCAGCTGCTCGAAAGTGTAAAGAGAAGGAAGTGATTTGAAGAACAACCCACAGATAAGCAGATGCAAAAAATAAATAAATACTGTACCTCCTGGTAGCATTGAGAAGAACATTGAGATAATATGGAAAAACATGAAAGAAGGTAATACAGATATCAGAATAGCCTCCCACAATCCTTGTGTGGGTAGCCTTTTAGTACTTCTAATGAGAACAGAGATGTTTTGGAATGCAAAGCAGGAAACATTGCTATCTGAATTTTTTGCTGCATCTCATTTAAGATCCTTTCATTTCCTATTGGCAAGGCTTCATTTTAGGAAACCTGATTAAAACTAAATAGTCAAAACTCCCCTTGTGCATTATTCCACTGTTTTGTGTATAACAGATTGCATGTTGCCCTATGATCTAGGACCATTCTGTATTAACCACCCTCCCCCATCTATATAAAACTTTTATCTTAATAACACTCCCATTCACTTGCATCTTTGTCTATCAGAATGGTTCGGATGGTCACTTTTTGGATATTTGAGACCAATACTATACATGTGTTTCCATGTGTAAACCATAAGGAACTATAAACATGATAAGTAACTTCAGGGAAGACTTTTGGTTTGTGGGATGATCCCTGAAATCCATGTGTTGATTACCTCACTTACTATGCAGAAATATCTAAGGTGGAACACTTTGGCAGCTGGGAAACTCTTTTTCAATATTTATTAATGGTATAACCTTTTAAAGAGCAATACTTTATTATTTGTTGCTTTAGTATAGCTTTAATATGGGCCTCTTCAGACTTGATGCTTAGTTATGCATGTCTGCCATGTTTGACAAAGCATATTGTAAACCTAGACAACACCAAAATAATGATATAGGTCATCCCCTAGAGCAGGCATGTCCAACTCCCAAGAGACTGTGATCTACTCCCAGTATAAAAAAACTGGCAGTGATCTACCCATTGTCATTGGAGGGAGAAGCAGCTTGCGTGGGGGTGGGAGGATTGCACAGAGTTTTTTAGCTTTCCCCCTGTAACTTTTTGTACATGATAAGGATCCCACGATCTACCAAGATCAGCCAGGGATCCACCAGTAGATCGTGATCTACTGGTTGGACATCCCTGCCCTAGAGATATGATTTATTCAGACAAAATAATCAAAATATTTAATATGGTAATTATGAACAAACAGTTAAAAACAGCCCAATAACTTGTTGCATATCAGTTGTGAGCTGCTCCAGTGATTGACTGAATTGCTATGATATCATTCTAAGACTGCATACATACGATACCTTTAATTAAAGCACATTTAAAGCAAAGAATTATGGGCATTGTAATTTGCCCCTCACAGAGGTACAATTCCTAGCAGGTGTGCCAACTTGAATGAAATATGGGGGGAGGCAGGTACGCCCTGCCCTGCACAATCAGTCACACGACATGGCACCCCCCCATTTTAATGGCAATGTCCATCAACTTCAATGGGGCAGTGCCCTCAAATATTTGATGGGGGCGGCGGTTAAGGGACCTCAGCCCCTAGGAGTTGGCTCCTATGATTCCTAGCAACCTTTAACAAACTACAGAATTATTTGGGCAGGAGGAGAGGATATGTTTTGAATTTGCTTTAAAGTTACAGTGTGTACCAAATCCCTAGAATGAAATTTCAGGGACATAATTTCAAGTAACAATGTGATTGTTATGAGAGAAGTGAAGATTAATTTATTGCGAGGAAGGGAGAATTAGAAAGAATGTGTCGACAGGCAGAAATGTATAGGAGAAGAAAGAGGAGAACTGTATCCTTGTTGAATGTTGCATGTGAATAGTTATGCAAGTGTACAGCTCAACAATTTGTTACAAATGTACACAGGTTGCACACTTGTTGAATGTAATGTGTGCACATATCTTAATGCAGGGCATAAGTATGTAGAATGAGAAGCATTTAGCTCCCTCCTCCAAGATTACATTTTTTTCTTTCACCAACAGCATATTGCAACTATGGAGTCTATAGAGGACAGTTTCTGATGGGTGAAGGCGAATACAAACCAATTGCCCTAGCTTTTCCCCCCATGAAACGAAAAAGGCAATCCATAAACATGTGTGATGATGCCTCATACACTGTCTTCATAATAGGCAAATGAAAGTAGGCAACAAGCGCATATATTCATTTTGATATATAACATTATGGAGTAGCTTTAGAATGTGGAACAAGTTTTGTAATAGGGTGAAAATAGGGCGATAACTGTCAGCATAATGTGTTGATCTCTTTCTGCTTAATTTTCTTTTAAGATTCCATTTTGCAACAGAGGAGAGCAGCTCTGTAGTTTGTGTTTCAGGAAAAGTGTTTCTATTTCCCCCCCCCCAATTAGATTGTCAACCTTTGATCTTATGTCTTATCAAGCCCCCTTCCCTTTCCGCTATCCTGGAATGTAATAATTGCTCAGCAGTGCTACAAAGTATTTCAGCTTTAAAGAACACCATGATTTATCTAAGTATTTGTTTGCTGGAGAGCATTGGGTCTTCCAGTCTGGGTAGGAGGAATCTTATGTTGGATACCTAGCCAGCCTGTCACTGAGGACACATTTATCACAAGCATAAATTTTCACAAGATCATTGGAGAAGATGTTTGAATGGAAATATCATGAAGCCTTATGAGCTAAATAACAATGCATATTAGAACACCCATGACATATCTGTAGGCATTAATTTATGTTGGAAGAACTGGAGTTCCACAGAACAGGCAGACTTACTAAACTGACAGATCACCAAGAGGGCTATGGGCTCTAACAGGAACAAGTTTATTAAATAATGTATTAATAGATGGTCTGTAGTTGCTAGGAATGAATGAATGAACCTATCATTTTTGCTTCTCTCAGTTTCTCATTTCTAATTTAGTTCACCCAATTTCCACATCAGTTTGCAGTATTAAAAAAAATGCGTGAAAATTCATATGCATTATGGGTGTTTTGTCTAACTAACATACACATTTTTGCAAGCTGTTTTCTTAATACATTAATTTCATTAATAGCATTTGTGTGTGTGTACTTTCTATTAATAAATACCTTTTTCGGTGCATGTCTTTTGGTATCACAAAAACTGGAAAAGTGTGAATTTCAATTGATAGCTACATTTCAGTTAACAAGTTGGTTTGCAAAATGCAAATTATGGAGGTTTGTATTAGAAAACTGAGAACTGAACCAATTTTGCTCCCCCCCCCCCAATATATGCATCTATAGTTATCCTAATACTGTAGTAAATCACTGTATGGTAGTTTCTCATTGGCCACACCCACACATCCATCCTGAATTAAAGGAGGAAAACTTGAAAGGTTGAATTCCTAATAAACAATGTTATATGAACTGCAAGTATATCTGTGTATAATATAAATGTTTGTAGACTTTCTAAGATTCTCAGATGGAGACACCATTCTGGTAGAGTAACAACATGCCAGGAGATACCAATAGCAAAACTGTGTGGGTGATATCTAGTGTTTGAATATAACTAACATACTCCTATGAGTATGAGGAGAGCCAATGGACTTAAGTAACAACTTCATTTATTTCAATGGGTCTGCTCTGAATATGTCCTAGTTGGATATCACCCTATGTAATTATGCTGAGCAGTCTAACCAATTTTCATATTGGGGATAAAATAATACCTCCTGCTTTACAGATCTGTAGTGTATGATTAATTCTATGGTCCATGCTAGATTGTTTCCCTACATGATGCCTACTGGCCATGTGAGCTGGTCACAAGGTTCAGGAGAGTGGTTTCTCTGCTCCAATTCATGTGACCTCTATACTAATCTCCATTCCAGAATAAACATCAGCAGAAGACAACTGTTCCCGAACTCACAGCCATGTTGGAGCTTCCCAGATGAGAGTGTGAGTGGAGAAATAGTATCTGCAGCCAAAGACTAGGGATTAGTAGTTAATATACTTTTCCACTGAAAATATTTTAATGCAGTTAAATCAACTTGCAGCAATATTCAAACCAAATTATGTTGTTTTGCCTTCTCATTCCCAAGTCTCAGTGTGCATTGTTTTTTTGTTTTAATTAGTTTTTATTGGGTTGGGTTTTTTTGTATTACAAAGCAAACAGATAAACAGGGAACGGTGCATCTGTTGTCTCCACTTTCAATTCATAGTCCTTTTCATGGTTCATTTACATTTGGTGAGAGACATTTTTGTCATAGACATCTTACAGTTGGGGGAAAGGAGAGGGAGAGAAAGATTGGGATATTGTTCTTTTGTTCTGGGGGGCGGGGTTGTGTCAGCATCTCATGAGTTGGTCCTTTGTTTCTGTGTTTATTTATTTTTATTGATATTGCAAGAGGTTAGGGGTTCCTGAGCTTGGTTGGGGGTGTTTAGCTGATTGCGATGTGGCTTATTTGTGTGAGGGAGGTGGGCTAGGTTGTTGGGTCAGGTTAGCCATATTGATTGGTATGCTGTTGAAGGGGATAGGTCATTGTCCTGTTGTACTGCATATGTAATAAAGGGGAACCACACTGGGGTGAAGGCCTCCTCTGTAGCTTGTCCCTGTGCTAGTTTGTATTTGTTGGTTAACTTTTCTAGTAGGGCCATTTCCCATACGTTTTGGTATTTGTGGTCTAAGTTCACTCCTGATAGGTTCTTCCGGTGTCTAGTTATGATATTTCTAGCTGCTGAGAGTAAGTGACTTATGAGTTCCTTGTAGTGTGTGTCTGTGTGTGTTGTTGTCCTGGAAGATATACAAAGGGCGAGTTCTGGAGTGACAGCTGTTGTTTGTTGTTATACAATGATAATCAAGTGAAAGTTTCCAAATATCTTAAACCAGAAGTATCTTCAGTTACCAACAATTTAGGGCTGCAATCCTATACCCATTTACCTGGCATTCATCCTCATTGTGCTTATCAGACTTACTTCTGAGTAGACATGCATATGACATTAGTATTTGTGAAACATAATCCCCAATTTAAGATTTGGTTACCTCATGTATAATGTGTCTCAGCCATTATTCAGATACTCAGACGATGTCTCTTAATGTTGCAAAGCCACTCCATGCTCTTCTCCTGTTGTGCAATAAAACTCCAATTTAATTGGACTGCAAATTGATAAAATATTGGTTAAAATTGTATTGTGCCATGCTGATGCTTGTGTCTGTAGATCTGAATTAAAATTAATTCACAAAATTTGCTTAATGGAAGTGGCTTCATGTGCTTGATGCATTATGGCCTAGATTTGCTCATCCCATTAAATCATTAAACTGTTTCTACTTTGAATGATGGCTAAGAACTGAGAACAAGGACTCTCCAAAAGATTCTTGGCATTGTCCCCTCAGAACCCAAGTAGCATTCTGAAGAATGAGACTATCTGGTTAATCAGGCTCGAGAGCTACCTTTTTAACCTGCAGAACATTTTGAAACAAATGTCTGAGATGTCAAGGTCAAGGTGTTTGATGCAAAAATGATACTGGACTAGATTAACAACCACCATTTGTATTTAAGTATTATTCAGCTTGTAGTCTAGACTGTGGCTGAGATCCAAATAGCCATGAAGATCAGCAAAAACATCCTTGACTTTGGTGGATGTCACAAGGGTTGAAGTTGGGTGGGGCTCTGAAGCCATGCTGAATGTTATGGCTGCTAGTAATTCCTTAGGGCAGAGATTTTCCAACCTTTTTGAATCCACGGCTCCCTTGATCTACCACATTCTTTCTGCAGCACCCCTGTGGGGCTCAGAAAGCTTCTAACCCTTTTTTGAACAAAGAACAACAAAGAAACAAGGATGCATTTCAAATAAACAGTACAAAAACACTTTCGTAATACCATAACGATATGGTAATATCAAATGTACTATACAAAAAAATCCACATTCCAATACTTTAACTTAACAAGTGAGCTTCACGGTCCTAGAAGCACCTGTCCCATGATGTTGCTCACCGTCCTTCTCCTGCAGCAGCTTCTTCCAAGGGCAAAGGGTGGAGTAAGTAGCTGGAAACACCCTTCCCCATGATAAAAAGCAAACTCTTCCCCAGTAAACATATCTTAAAAGGTAAAACATATTTTAAAAGGCAGTTATATATGAATTAACTGGATTATAGATAGAGAATTCCTCATGAGGGATAGGAGGCATTATATAGCTAGAGAATAAAGCTGGCATCTATGCTAAAGGTTATGGGCAGTATTCAACTAAATAATGGCATGAGTGGAATGACTTCCACTTGCACAGCAGGACTCCCCTCCTCTCTCCTCACCCATGCACACACCACCCCCAAATCTGCTCTAGAGGAATGGGGACCCCCAAAACAGATTTAGGGTGAGTGCGGGGGGAATGGAGAGATGGGCAAGTCACCGCACATGTGCAACTACTTTGTTGCATACCATCCTAAGTACTAGCAATGCTGGACATTGTACTAGCACCTGGACATTGCCAGACAGCTGCTGAAATGTCTGGAAGAATATGTCATAAAGCCTTAAAGCACAGCCAACGTGGTGTCCAGTTGGCTGGGATGGAGGGCACTAAAAAGGTCAAAATGACACTACAATAGCTGCACATGGATTAAAGAAGGATTGGGTTTGTTTCTGGGCTAAGGATATAAGTCTTGAAGAAAACAGTTTCTCAGTTATAGCGTTGACATCCTCTGTTCTACATTAATCTCTCCTATTTATCTAGACAATTTCTGAGTGAAACAATAATCATTTTGTTGCATGTAATGCGTTCCCTAGAATCTCTAAGGCATTTTAGCATGAGCACTAGGCTAAAACGGGTCCTCACAGGTGGAGGCATTTCTTTTAGCTTCATGATGTCTGCA
Source organism: Darevskia mixta (assembly GCA_034641385.1). Taxonomy (NCBI): domain Eukaryota; kingdom Metazoa; phylum Chordata; class Lepidosauria; order Squamata; family Lacertidae; genus Darevskia; species Darevskia mixta. The sequence goes on from JAWWNH010000036.1 coordinate 4,150,994, forward strand.
TTAAACAGGATTTTCTTTCTCTCAGGTAGTTTGAATAATATTCATAAATTATAAATAAAAGGAAGGAAAACAAAATTCCTGTTCAGGTTTATAGTTTCCATTTACATTTAGTATTGAACAACAATAATCAAGTACCATGTGATTTGCAACCCCCTCTGCATGAAACAAGCTCATCAGTGTACAATTTTATGTAAAAGCTAAAAGGATAAAAAAGCCGTAAATATCAGACAAGGGAAAAAGAAAGAGAAAGGAAAAATAAATAACAGGATAATATTTTAATGGACTGCTGATGAATCGGAACAAAACTCCTGCCAGTGCTGGTACACTCCATTCTTAGAATCATAAAGCCACCGTCTCTTTGGTATTGTCAAGATCTGTATATCATATCTTTCATTGCTCTTTATTTGTCTTTGTCTCCCTCCGCTTGACTGGTAACATACAGTAGCCTTGCAATGTATACTTATTTCAAGACTGACTGCAGTGGTTATAAATACCTCTCTTGGACTGAAAGAGGCAAGTTAAAAAAGAAGCAATAAGCTTTAGTGGATGGGAAACTAAGCTGCTTCAGATAAGGGGTTTCTGTCAATGAAGCATCATGAAATAAAAGTGCCAGCCTTTTCACTTCTTATAGCCTGAAAGAAGAAAATCTTTTATCAGAACAGGTCTAAAGTGGTAATGAGTGTCTTTGCCTCTGACAGGTTATTGGAAGCATAACTTGGGTAAAGGATACAGGCTCCAATAGGTTAGATACTGGAGCTGAAGTAGGACTATGGGACATTATTTTTACAGTCTGTTTGTACCTTAAAATAAAATAATGTTACATTAACATAGAACAGGATCTGGTTGAAATAAACAAAAGGACCTGCCCAAATCTGATCTGGAAATAATCTGGACAAAACAGATTTTATCCTCTAGATATCCCCTGAATATGTGCAATGTTAATTTAAACCACCTTGAACAATTTGATACCATCAGCCTATTGGGACACCTTACTGCTCACCCCAACACCAGTTCTCTATTGCTTGTTGTCCAAATTCCAATAATCTCCCTAGCTGGTTTTCTGTTTTTGGGGTATTAAAATATTTGTTGTCGTTGATTTTAATATTCTTTGTAATGTGCTCCTTGAATTCTCTCCTCCGCCCGCATCCCATATTGATTGTTTGAATTTCTTTTCCCAATGTTTATGTTCCTATTTGTTCTCATTTGGACTTCAGTTTCTAAAGAAACCCTTCTTGCCTCAAATATATTCCTTGACTCTGCTCATTAAACCATGCTGGCATCCTCTTAGTCTTATGGTAGTTGTGCTTTTTCTGATCTGTATACATTTTAGCTAAGTTTATGTTGTTTGTGGTGTTGAAAAAAACCATAGCATTATGGAGACAACTTACCCTCTTGACTTCCTTTCATAATAAGCTGTTTTTCATAACAAACTGTTCTTTCTGCCTGCTGAGAAATTGTCCTCTTCTCTTCTATTTTTTCTTCACCCTTGTCCTAAATCTGACACAGCCCTCACTCTGCTGGATTTAGCAAGTGTAAGAGCTATGTGTTCTGAGGGCTTTGAAGAGAGTAAAGTGAATTGCTTCCCATATGTTCAAGGCAAAATGCTATTTTTTTCTACAATGGAGTGCAGAACCTCTAGCCCATTGTCCAAACCTGGTCCGCCAGCAGGGCCAGCCCAAGACATTTTGCAGCTTGAGGTGAACCAGAAAATGCCACCCCTGGAAATCCTGGGAATTGTATTTTGTTAAGGGTGCTGGGTTAGATCAGGGACTATTGAGCTCAAGAACCACCTGTAGCCCTCCAGGCTTCTCTGTCAGGGTTCAGGCTACCCCCTCTCCTGCTTTGCACCTACTTTGAGTGTGTTTTACTGACTGAAATGTGTCTTTGGATGGAGAGGAGGTGCTGGGGTGGTGGGACAGCACTCAGCCCTGCTTCCTTGCCACCGCTCCCCATGCCTCCTCTTTCCATTTTGTTTCTCAGCTTTGCACCAGGGCTTACTAGCTGGAGACTGAAGCTGCTCTCTTGCAGAGCTTGGCGCATGCCCACCAGGAGGCAGCTGTGCACTCAGCTTGGTACTTGCGTGAGATTCTGTGGGTTAGCGGTTTGATAGAGGTATGGAAAGTAAGGGAAAGCATGGTGCCATGACATGGGGAGTAGAAATGCTATGGTGAAGCAAGGGGGACAAAATGGAGAAGGAAAATGGGGCTGGGGAAGGAAAGGGAAAGCATGTGGCGAAGCAAGGAGCCCTTTCAAACCAGGTATTGACAAATATCGTCAGATAAACAGTGCTGAGCGGTGTGTGTATATGAAGGCTGAGGAAGGCAAATCGGTTTTTTGTATGTGAAGGAAAATAAGGTCTAGGTGAGCTTGATAATGTGATGCTGTTTATTTTGGGAAGATGCATAGTGGTCCTTTCGTAAAGAAGGCTGTCAGGCTCTCTGACACTGTGCTAGAGAAGGCCTTATGAGTGCCAAAGTAATTAGATAAGCAGCAGATCAATGAGGCAGAGAACAAAAGCCTTCATCGCTACTCCACACTCTTCAGTTCTTTCCTGTTTCCTTCTCCCTTTATAATTTTTTCATTCTTCTTTGTCTTTCTCTCTTAGCCACTTGCCTTATTCTGACAACATGATTACTTAATACTTACCTGCCAAATTAACTGACTTATTTTACCAACTGGGTGGATATGCAGTACCTTGACACTTGCTATTTGAGGAGCTAGCAGCTTTTGTTTCGGTCCGTGATGTATAAATAACAATAAAAATACATAGTGATGATTTGCTTTTCCAGAAATCTATATATGTTCTGAGTAACAAAGAGGTGGATATTATTTCTCTTTTGCCTATTTATTACAACAGTTGTGATAAGGGGGGGGGGAAGCAGCAACCCAACAGGACATCCCCAGATAAATATTTGCCATTTATATATCCATGCAGAGGAAAGCTAATAATGCAATTACAATGACCAGTCACTTTAGCCCAGGGGTGGTGGTGGCCTAACCCCCAAGCCTTTATTTGTTGCCTCAGTATAGCTACCAAATTTGCTGGTGGCAAGGAAATATGTAGCGACAGCTGTTAAACACACACAGGATCCTGCTTTATCAGGCCATGGGTCCATCTAGCTCAGTAATGTCCACACACTGATAGGTAATGGCTCTCTAGGGCTTCAGGCTGGAGTCTCTTTGAGCCCTACCAGGAGATGCTAGAGATTGACAGAATACAACCATTCCATGTGTTCCCCAGCAAGAACATTTGAAGAGAGAAGAAGAAAAGGAGCATAGATAGATCAAAATAAAAACTGTGGATCTTGTACATCTCTCTTTGAAAGTCTCAGATTCCACCTAAAAACAAAGTGGGCACTCCAGTATAGAGCTGTTTACTGTTGTCTGAGAGAGTCAGGCAAATATTATTAAAACCATTTACCCTCTTTTCCTCCAAAGCAATTCAAGACAGAGTGTTTTCAAGACAACTCAAGAGTTAGAGGGAATTAAATGGGCTATTATGGGAAATATTAAAATGCAGGCTGTTGAACTGAGGGAAGATGAGTCTGAGCAGGAAGTATTTAGGAATGACAATTTGGTATCCCTACTTTGTGGGTCCTTTTAAGGGTGTGTGTGTAGGAATCTAGGAAACATTCCTAGAAGAAGATAAGCCTTGCCTTAGTTTCTTGCAGCTGTTGGAGCCAGGAGCCAGGAAAACCAGTGTGGGCAGGAAAGGCGTTTACTGAGACCTCTTCTTGAAATTCATTACTTGTAAATTTGGCCTACCAATTATTTCTCTTGGGCTTATAACAATTTGCATCATATTTGTTGTATGATTTTACCAGTATATCAATGAATTTACTGGTGGAATGATCCTATACAGATGTTAAAGAGTCCATGAGATGACACAAAGTGGGGGTGGGTTTGCTGGCCTGCCTCCTCTGTTGCCTCCAAGTCACCTGGCCCTGCCATCATTGCAGAGAGCAGCAGTCCAGAATCAGAGGCAAAAGCGGAGGCTGAAGAGGAGGGGGTCAAGAAGCCCCCACTCTGCAATAGCCTCTTCTTGGTCACTCAACCCTGTTATCTCTGACACCTCCTCCTCCCATTCTGCTTCCTCTTCTCCCTCTGACCACTCATCGTCATCCCACCACCAATCCCCTGGGGCTTCCCTTGGGGGGTTCCCCAGCTGGTGCCTCCCACCACTCCTCTGCATCCAGCAAGTTCATGACGCCTGCTGCACTCAGCTCTGATCATGCAAAGGTCTAATAAAGTCTGTTTCGGGGACATTATTTATTTATTGGGGTCAAATCCTTAAAAAAGCTCAACAACTTTGAAAAAAGTTTGGGTACCCCTGGTCTAAATAGTGTAGGGAGTCTATACAAGAATAGTATCCCCCACTGTCTACACAATTGTGTAGGGCGTCTACAGAAGAATAGTATCCCCCACTGTAGACATTCTCCTCTTAGTAGGGCCAGGTGATGGTGACATAACGAAGGGATGGCAGTGAGTTAGCATTCCTCATGACCCCCATTTGCAGTAATACCTGCAAATGGGCTCTAGTGATTCTAGGATCAACTGCTGAGCATCGTAGTTGACCAGGGATGTGAACTTGATTTTTCCACATCTAAATGCGACCATCTAGCAGCTACACCACCACACAAAGAAAACCTTGAATCTTGGTTGTGTAGAGCACGAAGAGTTTTGAAATGCTTAGCCTCGCATTAACTTGCCATTTCTACTGTGTGTTCCCAAGAAAATCTGAACTTAAAATAGGAAACGTTTAAATATTATTTCTATCTGCCTTGATCAATGTGAGACAGAGAGCAAAATGTAAGGGGATTTCAGGAGATGAGCCCCTGGAAAATATCTGTCTAGGACAGGTTGCTGTCAAGTGATCAATTTAGGCAGAATAGATGGGAACATTGATGATAATGTCCTTTGGGGACTACAGATTTGCAGTAGCACTTAAAACTCCCTTGATGTTTGGCAGTACGTATTACAACTCGACACAAAACACTGAATTCTTTTTATCTAGAAGCATCTCAATTTTGAATCAAGTTCTGGTTATTTAAAATATCAAGATTTTAGTGTGGATACAAGTTTCAGAGTTTAAGGGAAATGAAAGTGTGAGTGTGTGAGAGAAATAATATGATGGGAATAAAGTCTTCAGTTACATTACTCCTTTGCCTCACAATACAGATATAATTAATATATGCACGACTACTTGAAAATTACTTATTTCCACAAATTTGCATGGTGAACATTTGTTAAATGAATACTTGAAATTGCCTTAAAATTTTTTTTGAAAAGAAAAAGGTATTAGTTTCAGGGTGATTTTGGGATGACTGCTAAAATGTAGTGCAAAATATAAACCTTAAATATTATTTTTTATTTTTGTGAACTTTTTTGGTGGAATGCTCATATTGAAGAGGGAGTTGGCAGCAATTTTTTTTTCCAATGCAGCTTTCAGCAGCCCCATGAAAATTAGCACCAAAGGGCACAGAAGAGGGTGCAGGGGCTATTGGGGAAAAGGGAGAATTTAGAGTTGCCATATTCTGAAAAGCAAAAAAGAGAACATACTTGTGTATGGATCCAGGGGATGCTGTGGCTTTAAACGATTCAGAGGCAATCTGGTTGGTTTCATCCCCACCCTGCTTGCACAGATGTCCCCTCCCAGCTCCCTTGTCTCGCTTGATACCACAACTCTTTTAGTGAACTTCAGGTTGTTGTTGTTCAGTCGTTCAGTCATGTCCGACTCTTCGTGACCCCATGGACCAGAGCACGCCAGGCACGCCTATCCTTCACTGCCTCTCGCAGTTTGGCCAAACTCATGTTAGTAGCTTCGAGAACACTGTCCAACCATCTCATCTTCTGTCGTCCCCTTCTCCTTGTGCCCTCAATCCTTCCCAACATCAGGGTCTTTTCTAGGGAGTCTTCTCTTCTCATGAGGTGGCCAAAGTACTGGAGCCTCAACTTCAGGATCTGTCCTTCTAATGAGCACTCAGGGTTGATTTCTTTAAGAATGGATAGGTTTGATCTTCTTGCAGTCCATGGGACTCTCAAGAGTCTCCTCCAGCACCATAATTCAAAAGCATCAATTCTTCGGCGATCAGCCTTCTTTATGGTCCAGCTCTCACTTCCGTACATCACTACTGGGAAAACCATAGCTTTAACTATACGGACCTTTGTCGGCAAGGTGATGTCTTTGCTTTTTAAGATGCTGTCTAGGTTTGTCATTGCTTTTCTCCCAAGAAGCAGGCGTCTTCTAATTTCGTGACTGCTGTCACCATCTGCAGTGATCATGGAACCCAAGAAAGTGAAATCTCTCACTGCCTCCATTTCAGGTTACCATATGTCATGTCAGGTTACCATATGTCACTTCAGGTTACCATATGTCATGTCAGAGGAGGCCTGACTTAAAACTCACAAAATGCAAGCTTTTAGGTATTTATTTATCTATCATCAATCATCATATTTAAATCACCGAAAAGCCCCTCAAAACAGCTTACAAGAAATGATGAAAAACATAAAAAGACATTATAAAAGTACAGTTAAAATTAATGAACAGACCAAGGACTCAGCTATACAGCTGCAAATAAAATGTTTAAGTGTGTTTTAAGTGCAATATACAATGTGATACTAGATGGCGATGATGAGCCTTATGGAAAATTCAATGTATTTTTTAAAACACTTTTTAAAAAAAGTATTTTTAGAGCGGTTTTTATATGTGTAGATTCCACCCAAGTGCCAACCTGATATGGCAAAATGCAAACTTGGGAAGCATGGAAAAATATAGGTTTCTCTTCATCTGCCTGCAGGATAAAATAGAAGCCTGCAGGATAAAATAGAAGTAAAATAGAAGAAAATAGCCTTGTGGATATATCCATTGGGAAGAGGCCACCCTAGAAAAAGCTAGTCAAAGATGGCGTTAACATCTCTACATGGTCCCAATGTACAGGATGTGTATGGGGGAGGGGGTGCTCCCTAAGGCACCCCAGATCTAGGCTGTTTAAGGCTTAAACACGGGGGGGGGGGACACCTGATCATATTAGACTAACTTCTATTAGTTCCTGCTAGCATGACCAACGATCAGGAATTATGGGAGTTTTAGTAACAATTTTTGGAGGACCACAGATTCTCCAACCCTGCTTTAAAGGCTTGAACTAGCACCCTTAATTTCATCTGGAAGCAAAGCAGTAACATATACCCTATATACTCGAGTATAAGCCTAGTTTTTCAGCACATTTTTTGTGCTGAAAAAGCCGCCCTCGGCTTATACTCGAGTGAGGCAGGCAATGGCTCCTATGAAGCTTTCCCATGTTTTTTGTGGTAAAATTGGGTGCCTCAGCTTATATTCGGGTCGGCTTATATTCGGGTCACAAAAAAATGTGAGCTATTTTGTGAGCTTACAGGGAGAAATCAAACTGTTTTTAAGGTAGTCTGACACACAGGATTTGACAATGGTTACCAGAGCAGACAAGAAAACAGGTAGGTGTCCAGTTTAAGGAAACAGCATGTTGGAAGATCCTGGAAGATGCTCCTGTCCACACATCTCTGGGATTTTTGAGAACCGGGACTTGAAAGTGAAGATTCTTAGCAGAGACTCTTTAAACTACACTTGGGTGCTGCACTTTACTAATAATGACAAATTGCGAAAAATAAAATAAAATTCTGCACCTGTGCAATTCAAATTCTTCTTTAACAAAAGTCGAATTTTCCACCCTGCATATATTATGCATTTTAAACAAAATGACATTTTTTTCCTTTATTTTGCTTAATGTATTCTTAAAATGTATTATTTCATGTAATGTATTGTCGGCTTGCTTATTATGGAGAGGAGGAAAGGAACACAGCTATAAAACCCTGTCTCCAAACAGCTGACATTCCATTCACCCTCCTGTCTAACTTCTGATATGTCACCAAGCATTGTAAATTCACTCTTTCATGTAACAGCTAGAAATGTATTTCTTAAAAAAGAACAGAAAATGGACATTCATAGGACGTTGAATTCTGATCATGTCTGGAGAGCAAGCTGTTAGTGGCGCAGAAGCAGAGGTCAATAAAAAAAGTTGGCAACCCTAATGTGGTTATGACACAGATATGACACATTTAATGAAACTCCAAGTCTCGGGAGCTAATGTGTAAAATGAGACATCAGAGCTACAACCAAGGTGGATCTTCTTGAATAGGCGGATCAAAGTACTTTGCTAACAATGTCTAATTAAACCACACTTGTGGAAGCACTATTTCTTAATATATCTTTTCTAAAGGCTAAACACAGCCGCAAAGGTCAGGTGATTTGCCCTAGGTCCAACAGGTTCTCATTAGTGAAGCTGGGAAAAGCACGGTCTCTTCTATCCACTTAATGAATTACCCGTCTACATATAATTAAGAGGAGATGCAAGCTTGCCTAGGAATATCGGACTCCTGCCATGCTATGATGCCAGTAAATGTACAGTTGTGTGTCACATATTTAGAGAAGGAAGAGATGGTATTTGAGGTGAGCATTGTAAGATGGTTTTGAAACTTTTAACTATCTTAGGTAGCGGAATTCTTAATTGTGTATGAATTATACCCCCTAATAATGTTACCTCACTATTCCTCCCTCCTTGCCCCTTACCAGCTGTCAGCTTTGGCACATTTTTTTCAGAGGCCTCTAGCTAAAGATTTGGCTAGTGTTTTCAGTGAATGTGTGAATGGTAGCCCACGTCATCTCTGCAGCTCCTGGTCTTGCAGCTTCTCCTCTTTGCCCATTTTAAGTTTTCCTTCTCTTCTGAGACTCTTGTGCCTCTGGACCACTCTGTATGCCAGCCTCTTTCTAGATCCCTTGTTTTCCTTTGGCCTGCTGTCTTCTCAGATCCCGGTACCTCCTTTTTCTGGGCCCTATTCCCACTATAATTTTCCCCTCAGCCCATGACTTTCTACGTAGAGCAGCTCAACCACTGGTATCCTAAAATTCTTGTTCCTCCCCCGTACCCTTTTGTGACATGAAGGCAACTCAACCAATCATTGCCAGAAGTTCATTTCATGACCACAACCATGAAATCCCTTGGTGTATTTGATATTGCCATGACAGTCTAACTTGATACAAAACTGACAAGGCAAAGCTCTTGGGAAGGAGGGTTTGTGTATTTCATAATCAAGCTCTAACAGCTTGCCATATTTGAAATCAAGAAGCATCTGATTGGCTTCATATCAACATCTGATTAGAGTGTTGACTTATTATTATTATTATTATTATTATTATTATTATTATTATTATTTTCACCTTTTTCCTTTAATGTGTTACAGAACTGGCTTGCTTTAGCCAACCGGAGTTTGCTTTAGTGGATGTATTTGTTTACAGCATGGGTAGACTACACAATGTTCTCCAGATATTCTTGCACTACAACTCTCATCATCCCTGATTATTTTTATCCCATTTGGTGGTTTGTGACTGGCCATGCTGGCTATGGCTGATGGGAATTGGAGCCCAACAAGCATCTAGAGAGCACCATGCTGGCCACCCCTAGTTTAATGTAAGAATTGTTAACCTTAGAGAATAATAGCATATTTCTCCTCCTATCCTTCTCTCCCTCTGATCTCCTACCACACAGTTAGGCTGAGGGCCTCATATGAGTCTGGAATGGCTGGTTTCCTACCACTGCTCTACAGAATCTTGCCTTCCCCTGCCTATCTGCTAGTTTCAATTTTAGCCAAACATTCATTTGGGAAACCCAAAGGTGCTATCATTGTCTTTGATCGTTTTTCTCTCCCCCACTTATTTAGGGAGGAGCTCTCCACACTTCCACAATTTCCAGGCCCATGATTCAAAATTGGGATGTGGGGGTAGCTGTCCCTCTGGACTTCACTTTCCATATCAAGTGGCGCAAAGCTTCAATTAGATACTGTAAGCTGTTGTTGCCTGTTGTTCCAGAAATTAATTAAGCCCATTGACAGACAGCTTTGTGGGTAGGCATCAGTAATGCACAAATAAAAAGGTTTGAATAAAGGTTCTCCTTTCTGACTTAAAATGTAGGTTGTTCACTACTTAGTGGTTTCCTTCCTTGGCTGAAAGTCAGCCGCTTATGTGAATTTTCTGCAAAATAACTACCACTATAAAAGCTGTTTCTATTGGGATTAGACCAGATAGTGGTATAACGCCTTAATGGAGTAATAAACATTTGAGCATCCTGCCAGATAATGTAATTGCCATTCTTAGCTCTTGGGACATATGAAAGTAGAAGTGTTTGGGTATTTCCTTTTTCACTTCACTTATTGGAAGCTTCTTTGCTATATGCGTAGTTTTGTAACGAGGCATGGAATATTAAATGTATTTCTGAACACACATACAAAAAGAAAGGATTTCATGATGCTAAAGTTCTGTTAGGTTTGTACCATTAGAGAGGAATGGAGTAAGAAGGTTAGCAATATACCATGGTATTGGTGCTGAGCTTTGTGTATCCATGCTGATACTACAGCCAGGTGCTTGTATGATCCTTTGGAATTGCATATTGGAAATCCTTGGCTATTGCAGGTAGGCAGGTAGGTAATTGTATACACTTAATGATCTTATGAAGACGTTCCTCTTTGGATGGCTATATCTCTTCAGTTACTTATAAATGTGGTAAGCAATAGGGGGCTATGCTGGTCATTCTGCTGCTAGATTTTTGCAACAAAGTCCTGCCCTAACAGCACCACTCTCTAACAGTAGCATATTCTTGTCAACAATATTTTAGCCTCTGTGTTGAATTAGTCCTAGCAAAGGTTCTGATTTGGCCTCTGAGGCAGTTTTGAACTCAAGCCATGTTGCAGAGGGGGGGAAATTGTGTTGCTGTGCAGCTTCTGTTCAAGTTACACTGCAAAGCAAAAATGGGTCATCGGAGGCCATGGTGATGTCAAATGATTGACATGTGGGTAGCCCAACCAACTGTCAAAGTGACCTGCTAGGGGTATGGGAGTTCCTGATCTGACCTCTTGGCTGGATCCTGTTCCCCATTCCTGCTCTAGGTGAATTATTTTGTAACAAAGGTAGCTGGACTAAGGCCTTAGCTATAATTAGGCTTCTGAAGGATAGGGCATGAATGGTGGAAGGGTAACCTTCCAGATGTTGTTGGAATATAACTCTCTGATCACTAACCATGCTTACTGGGGATGGTGGGATTTAGAGTCTTGCTGTTGAATCTCCATGACCCCATCACTTCTAATTGGGGGAACTGCTCTACTTGTGCATATACTGTATATTCCTGCGTATAAGACTACTTTTTAACCCAGGAAAATGTTCTCAAAAGTCGGGGGTTGTCTTATACGCCGGGTCGTATTTCTTATACGGCGAGTATATCCCAAACTCTATATTTTAACTGGAAAAGTTGGGGGTCATCTTATACGCCCAGTCGTCTTGTACGCCGGAAAATACGGTAGATATACACTGAGAAGGCACTTTTGTTCCATAGGAAATGCTTATGGGTGTTTCCATGGGTGGTTGTTTATTGTGGGATCGGTGCTCCTCTCATTCATGCAAGTTTTTGCCATAGCCACAGAACACAGTTGGCATCAAAATACCAGCTCATATTCCCTTCCATTTGATCCAGATTTTCTAGATTAATCTGATAAGTTAAACCTGATGCCAATTTGCGGTATCTGAACAACCCATTTACAGTGTTAAGCTCCCCTGTCTGGAAGAACTCTGAATGAGTAACAGCTAGAGAATAACAGGAGACGATGCCAAGAAAGGAAGCAAGGAAAATGCAAGGTCATAAGGTAGAACAGGTTTAAAAATACAATAGTAAACCAGCATCAAAGTCAAAGGGTGACTTCTGAAATGAAGCCAGTGATGTGGTTTTGAAAAAGATGTACTATGTCTGTATGACAACTATTTTCCCCCTCCAACTGTCAAAAGAATATTAGGACAGCTGGCTAAGGAGAGACCTTGTTGAGATCTTTCAGCCTCTCCTCCCAACTCGGCCACAGAAGATGAGGTTTGTCTGGAATGTGCAGCGACAGGTGGAAAGGTCAGAAGCCACTTACCTCACTGGATCTTGCTGCAAATCCACACAGTTCTCTGTTTCTTGTTATCTTAACCCATTGAGCACACTGGGACAGGCAAGAATGCCAAGGGAATTCCTGAGGTAGCCAGACTTCCCCTGCATTCCTTCCAGCATGCATGACATAATGGTATAACTTTTTGTTCCCGTCACGGATAAGATTTTGTTCTCCGTGCACTGAAAATGTGCTTCCCCATTGTTATTAGCTGCAGAGACCTTTGCGCTGCTAAGTAGGAGATGAGAAATGATGAAAGAAAAGAGAACAAGCTAGTGCTATGCATTGTAAAAAAGAATGTCGGAACCTAGACCCAGACATGCTGTGCAATATTCATTACTTACTCGATGATTTAAAACATGAGCTTTCATCTAGGAAGTATTAGACTTTGCAGTAAGATTGTCTAGACAGCTTAGGAGATGAATCACCATAGCTCTGCCACAAGCTCCCTCTCCCCTGACATAAACAGGTTGGGGAAGAAGACGGTACCTGCAGTTGATCTGGTAAAAGAAAGGGAGAGGCTTATGCAATGATATAAACAGAAACTTTGTAGCACTGCTGGGGCCCCAGTATACACAAGAGGGTCATCATATGCCAATGCAGAACACCAAAAATGTAAATACAAGTTGCCTAAATGTTTATATGAACAGTATTCAAACGACTGAATATTAATAAACTTAACGCTGGAATCACGTTTAATAGAATATCATTAAAACACAATTAAAAATTTAAGTGCTTGGTGCTCAGGAGCTTGTCAGTCATCTCAGTAACATAGCATCACTGGTCAAAACAAAGGAAGGTGGGGGAAAGTTTCCTTCTTACTAGGCAATTGGGTCTGTCAGCATCATTTCCCTTGTAGCTCTAAGGTAAAAATGCTAGTGTTGTTTTGTTTTGTTTTGTTTTAAATTAAAGCTGGAGGGGCAAAAAATCAGGAAACTCGCCTGGCCCTAGGTCCTCACAGTCACCTATTCCCAATACTCGGAGCTTGCCTTATGGACACGATTCGACTGCTAAGATAGTGTTAAAATTTGTTAGGTATTGATGGGAGGTAGTGCACTTAAGTAATTTTAGACTCTGGGCTTATGGGGGGGGGCCACCTCTCTTTAGATGTTAACATGTATAGTTCACTTGAAAATGTTTTAAGCCATCCCGGAGTGGGGGGTTCTTGCTATTATGCTGCGCTGTGCTGGGACCTGGACTTATGCACCATAGTCTTGCTTTGGTGACACCACTCAGCAGTGAATGCTGGAGGCCAAAAGTATACTTGGTAGGTCATGATATTGGAAGGGTTTATTTCGAACAAATATTTTCTTACTAATAGGGGTAGTGATCAAAATTGGAATGTTGGGTATTATTTATTGGGGTGCCACGGAATTTTGTGCATGTCAGAGTTATTGTTGGAGACCATTGACATTTTCGGCTTGGAGCAAACAATGTTGTTTACTAATGGTTAGAAGCCTTATGGTGCTCACCTGAACACAGGTGGGCTGCAGATTGGGATTGGGAGGAGGCAAAGGTGCACACTCAAACCCTACCCCCAGCTCCCTCTATGCACCTGTTCCACTTCAGAATTTCCTATGTTGAGAGGCAATCAATGGTGGCTGGTGTCCATTGTGATTCGGGGGATGGAAAACAGGGAACCCAATAGTAGGTGGAGCCAACTACCGGTAATTCTGTCTCCATCCTCCTCCATATTGAGTCTGACAGAGGTGACACCAAGACTAAAGAGGAGAAAGGTGCTACTCCCAGAATGGTTGTAAGTAAGAAGGCAGGAGGACTTTGAAGAATCAAGGCCGAGGTTGGTGGGTTAGTGCCTCCTTTGCCATAATGGGCCAACCTCCACTGTACCATGTCTGAAAAGAGAGCCTTAGCATGTTGCTAGAGATCAATGTCTATTTTGGTTCCTTTCTATTTTGTCATTTTGCCAATGGTATATTCATTCTCCACATACCCACAGCAATCTGTGATTTTTTTAAAAAAAGAAATCGTGAATATATGTCAGCATTTTAGTGTGCATTTTTCCTAACGCACACATTTTTGCAAACATTTTCCTCTAATATAACACACTTTTATATGTTATTTTCAGTATTATATGCATTTTTATGCACATTTCCTCCTAAAACAATGTGAGCTGAATTGCAAAATGGCAGTAGTTTTGTTTGAATTTCTAGTTGTGCTTTGGCTTGTGCATTGGTTTGAGATGTACACATTAGATAGTTTCTCATTAAAAAGCAAACAACATTGAATTTCTCTTCCATACCTTGTTCAGCTGAAGTTGCTTAGTATCTTCCACATAATTGGAGATCCTGGCTTATCAGAGTTACTGATCACAAGGATGATTCTGAATGCATTCACCTTAACATGTTTAGAATCCCACTTCGGACCTTCCCTCTCAATAAAGGGAGGTTTGAAGTGGAACCAACAGGCAAGAGGGATGTCGGGGCAGGGTCTGCCTGTGTTCCCTCCCTTCTTTAAGCTCCCACCAAATGCTGGAGGAAAGCTATATTTTCTATCAGTTTCCCATCATTATCTTTTCTTTTTTTAAAAAACAACAACAACCAGTTCCTTCCTCATTATTTAGTACAAAATTGCAGGCACACCAATTAATAACATGCTAATTACTGATACATAATGACATTAATAATGGTGAACACTAAAAATTTCAAGAGTAAGGCATGGAAAGAAATAATCACATAAGAATACACACACTGAAAACACAAAGCAAAAAAGACTTCATCATATAGCTCATTTTGGATGGCATTTGCCATATATATGTGTGTGGGGGGGTGTTAGGGGAGGAGGAGTATCTCTGGTGGGGACACATTGTGCTCCTTCTAAGGTAGTTTGTCCACCTTCGGTCCCCAGCCTGCACTCAGCTCTCATCTGTGGCTCCTAGAAGCTGTCAGCATGCGACAGTGGCCACTCCCTGGGAACAACTTCGACTGGCCAGCTAAACCAGGTGAGGGTAGCCAATGGGTCTCAAACCTTTGGTGAGTTAGGGACTTTCCCTTTATGCAAAGACAGGCTCTGGTGGATTGAGTGGACAAGACCGATAGTGGGTCCAACGGTCAAGAAGGTGGTTTCTTTACGTGCTGTAGAGGGAAATGAGATGCAGATGGGGCTTGCCAACTTTGGTAGGTAGTCCATCTAGGAGAAGGAAAACTCTGATCCTAAACCTCCACTGCCTTGTCAAAATCCTCAGGAGAAGTAAAGGCTAAGGAATAAAACCTATGCAAAACTGAAGTGGGGTCCCGGAAGATATTTGGATGGCACCTTGTATGCCTCCTCCCAGCAACTCCTGCAGCTAAGCTGGTGCCAAATGTATTGCTCTGCTTTTCTTTGGACAAAATCAGTGAGGCTGAGGGGGTGGGGTTTGGGCAGCCCAGGACCTCCAGACACACTGCCCAGGCTTGTGCCCTGGGGAGATCACTTCAGTACTGCTAATACAACTGTTTGACTTCACTTCTGGAGGTGTAGTCCAGATGGATGCCAAATACACACACACACACACACACACACACACACACACAGAGGCGTAGCCAGCCCAGGTGGTATCCGGGGCGGAATTTTTTTGTCACCCCCCCACCACTTTGCCAGGGCACTGGCAGAGCTGCGCCCAGTGGCATAGCAAGTCACCCCCACCCCCCAAAAATGATGGTGCCACTTTGCGAGGTGTGGGGGTTTTGTGTGTGTGTGTGTCTATTATCTCTTTTTTTTCAATAAAGTTAAAATTTAATTTTTTTTAAAAAATAAAAAAATAAAAATAAAGAAGTGTCACCCCCCTCTGATGGTGCCACTTTGTGAGGTGTGGGGGTTGTGTGTGTGTGTGTCTATTATCTCATTTTCCCAATAAAGTTAAAAAAATAAAAAAAATAAAAAATTTACTTTTTTTTAAAAAAAGTGTCACCCCCCTCTGGGGTGGAACCCGGGGCGGCCCGCCCCCATTGCCCCCCTTGCTACGCCCCTGCACACACGCACATACACACACACACACACACACAGAGAGAGAGAGAGAGAGAGAGAGAGAGAATCCTGCCTTTCTTCTATTGTGGAATCCAATGTGGCATTTCACATGCAGTTCACAGGTGAAAGATATGCCAAGGGACAGTGACTGGTATGAATTGTTTATTTGCTTTAAAAAAAACACATAAATGAACTAAATTTGTGCCCTCCGAGGAATAGTTGCCAGTTCTTATTTTAATGTGTGAAATGGCAATTTTTAATGTAACCTCTTAACAGCACACAGAACAGGGTGGAGCATACATCTGAACAGGGCTGTGCAATATACACCTGCGAATGAAAATGTGTAAGAGTTGGGTCCATGCAACTTCAGCAAAGGGCTTGTTGTTGCTACTTGTTTAATTAGCTTGCCTATAGTGTTTTGCATAGTGAAAAAAAATAAGCTTATTGTCAGGTGCAAATGCAGCACCTGTCAGGTGCAGGCTTGCATTATAATCTACAAGGTTACAGGAAATGAACTTTCCATGGTCCCCTATCTTAGAGAGAGTAAGGAAGTGCTGGCAAGGAATTCTAATCCCATACTGAAACAAAACCTACACATATGGGTAATTATATTTTCTTAGACGGAGCTAACATTATCATTGCCTCTTCCTCCCCATCCACTGACTTAATTTAGATTGTAAAATATATCTATATCAACACACACACACACACACACACACACTCACTCACTCACTTAAAATGTCTGCCACGTTTCACCCTACCTCATGGTGAGCTTTGGCGTCCAACTCTTAGCATTCACAAGATCCAAATATTGCAGAGAACCTAATTTTCCACCCTGGCAGTCTGTGCCAGGGATGGGCCAGCAAGCTCTAGGGGAGATGAGAAACAGGGAGACTCAGTAGTCCACTACTGGTTAGCCCTTCAGCTTTATTCCCTGGGACAAATGTTCCACCTGCCCCATAGATACAGTCACCCCGCTTGTGTGATGTGCCTGACTGCATGTCTAATAAGCTGCTGCATCTCCTCTTATATGGTCTCCATCTCAGTGAGCATAGTAATAAAACAAATCTCTTGTTTTTACCACAAGCTAGAGGAAGGGCCATAGCTCAGTTTCGCAAGTAAAAAGTCCCAGGTTCAATTCCTGCCACTTCTTGATAGGGCTAGAAAATCCTAGAGAGCTATTGCTAGTTAATGTTGATAATACTGACCTGTTGGACCCAAGGTGCAGCGTGATGTAAGACAACTTCCTTCTATGTTCCTATGGCAGGGAAGAACTTTATAGAAGCACCAAAATAGGAGCTGATTTAAAAAACAACAACCTTGGAAATGGACATAAAAATTTGACGGTAAACACGTTTATCATTTTCTTTCAATCACCGTGATGCACACAGAGGATCCCAATGAGGGCATGGAATTATAACTGGGTCCCTGAAATGATCTCATGGGACTCTGTTCAGTTATTATTTATGCGCTGGTAATAACTTACAGAATGGAGAAAGTTAATACAATGGCATATCGCTAACCAACTGTTCAGAAGCAGCCCAGGGAACCTCATGCCACAAACG
Source organism: Darevskia mixta (assembly GCA_034641385.1). Lineage (NCBI taxonomy): Eukaryota > Metazoa > Chordata > Lepidosauria > Squamata > Lacertidae > Darevskia > Darevskia mixta. The sequence continues at coordinate 4,168,519 of JAWWNH010000036.1, forward strand.
CTTAATCCACAAATAGATTTGTACTGCAAGTACAGTTAATGAATATGTAGCATGCTCCTGTGGGAACCCTGCCACTGTTAAATTTGTAGCCAATTAGCAGTGTTGCACAATTCCAGCAGAGTAACACCAGTCTCCATAGACCTAGTACACAGAGTGAAATTAGTTTAGACAAATACCCCTTAATCCCTTGTTCTTGGCTGGTCTGGAGCTCCAACTGCTAAGTGTTAATAGCATTGGGAAATTCCAATTCCCAGTGTCAAGTGCTTAAAAGAATCAGTTTGTGAGGACATTTATTTTGCATTCAATTTGGTCATTGCTCCGAGGTAAAAATCTTTTGTAGAAACAAATGTGGCATTCTCTGCAGAAGACTGTTGTGGTATTTTTTTCCTCACTCCATAATATGTCATGATAATTTAAAGGATAATAAAAGAGGGGTGTGTGGCTTGGGGGTGTTTAGGAAAGACAGGTATTAATTAACAGAGATTTTGTTTTATCCAGAGGATATTCTTTTTCAATACAGTAAGGTGGGTTTCCCCCCTTTTTCTTTTGAGTGTGGTGCATTAAACAGTATCACATCCCTTCTGGAGTCTTGGATTGTTCACTTAAGTGGTCTTTGTGACATTTACATGTGTATGTTGTGCCCTCTGCTGGCAGATATGTTTGTTACAGCACCTTAGTCTACAGAAGAACACCCTGTCATTCAAGTAAAGCAAAATATAATCCTAGCTTTAATTTTCCAGTGAGATGCAACTTTATTTATGTATTTATTTGATCAATTCATGAATTGATTCCCATAAAAAATGCATAAGCAACCTAACAACAAAATGTTAACAATAAAAACATACATAAAAGCAGTGTCAAGTCTGTTGCAGATACAGACAGGGATAAGAATCACCACTTAAAAGGTTTGTTGGAAAAGGAAGGCCTTCCATATATTCTGAAACATGAATAGATGTGGCAGCTGCCTAATATGTAGTTGGGGTGAGTTCCAAAGGGCAGGTGCAGCCATGCTAAACACCCCAAATGAAACACTTCTGAGAATTAAACCTTCTGCAGACTTGTGCTCTCTTTCTTGGTTGAAATTTATGCTTTCAAAATGCGTTTCTCCAAATAGATTCCCAAATACAAATCTGAATATATGATGCTTTCAAAGTAAAGTGTTTGTTGTTGTTAATTATTGCACTGTAGAGTTAATATAGAATGCAAAATGAAAATAACTGGCAAGCAACTTCCCCAGGTGTTTGCAACCTTGAGACTGGTACTGCAATGCACTCTATGTGGGGCTACCCTTGGACCTGGTAGGGAAGCTCCAGCCTCTGCAGAATGCAGTGACTAGAGGGCTGATGGGGGCAGATGGCTGACAGCATGTGACACCTTTGCTAAAACATCTTCACTCATTGCCCATACACTTCCAGGCCAGGTTATTGTATTAATATACAAAGCCCCAAACAAATGTTTAAGGACTGCCCAAGCCCTTTTATCTCAGCTTGATCACTGAGATCATTCAGAGGAGTTATTTGTTCCTTGCATTTCAGGCTTCAATTGGAAGTCAGGCGTTTAGTGCAATACTCTTCCAGCAAAAGTTCAGTAGGCTACTAACTTTCAGGCATCTCTTGCAGATCTTTGTATGCTGACAGGCCTATTTGGTTGTTTACCTTATTTTTTTATAAAGATGAACCACTATTTTTACAATTATTTTGTACTGTTTTTATGGTATTGCATGTATACATTGCTACACTATCCCTTAATATATTCTGTATGAGTGGGTGGTTTATAAATACAATGAGTTTCGCAGGCATAAACAGTTACAGCAAATGCATTTATTTAATAGGATTAACACCCCTGCCATTACAATGGATAATGTGCTGGAATGTGATGTGTGTCTTGGATGCACAAAGACAGGCTGCCACTGAATGCCAGACCACCATGCATCTGGCCAGGCTTTTCTCTCATCCTAGCAGTGTCTCCAAGTGATTTGATTTCTCCCATAGGAGTGAATGGCAAATATTCACTTATTTGGGAGAGAATAAACAGGAAGTCCTGGGCAAGTCTGCAGCCTAGTGACACCAAACACGGAGTATCAAGGTCTCTCCTATCTGCACTGCCTTATCATGGGATCTACTTCATGGGTGGAATCTACACACATATAAAAAACAATGTGAAAATGCTTTTTAATTTTTTTTTGAAAAATACGTTGAATTTTGCATAGCTCACTGTCTCCATCTAGTGTCACATTTGTATACTGCACTTTGAAACACATTTAAAACGTTTTATTTGCAGCTGTATAGCTGAGTCCTTGGTCTGTGACAAAATGTTGGGAGCTGGCCTTTATATAGCTTATACCTCATTGTAAATGTTAGGCCTGTTTGTTATTTCTATAGTGCTATGCAGTGTATGAAATAATCTGCAAGTCCTATGATGTTGTACCATAGCCTAACTCACTTGACAGTGAGTGTATCTGTGTATTTGGTGTATCTGAAGAAGTGTGCATGCACACGAAAGCTCATACCAAGAACAAACTTAGTTGGTCTCTAAGGTGCTACTGGAAGGAATTTTTTAAATTTTGTTTTCACTTGACAGAGTTGTTGTTGACTAAGTCATATTGAATGGCCTTCTACTGAGTGGGGCCGAGAAAGCGATTCAGGATTTCAAGACATCCTAAATCTAAGAAGCTTTTGTTAATTTATTTTAAAACCAATAAGCTCCAATAAACAATAGGGGAAGACTCGAGAACAACAGAAGCAGACCCCAGAACATTCCAAGCAGCCTTTGGAAGGCACAGCCCATAGAATGATTCCTGCTACTTCCCAGAGGAGGAGGAGACGAGTGCTGGTGATAGGTGACTCCCTACTGAGGGGAACAGAGGCAGTAGTGTGTGGAGGAAACAGGATGTCACGGGAAGTATGCTGTCTTCCGAGTGCAAAGATTCACGATGTATAAAGCCCACTGACCACTACCCCTTCTTTCTGATTCATGTGGGTACAAATAATACTGCCACACATAGCCTGCAACACATAGCAAGTGACTATGAGACACTGGGCAGGGAGCTGAAGAGACTTGGGACGCATGTGTTTTTTTCATCACTTCTTCCTGTTGAAGGTCATGGCCCAAGAAGAGAGAGGAAAATACTTGAGGTAAACCACTGGCTGTGCAGGTGGTGTTGTCAGGAAGGATTTGGATTCTTGGATCATAGTCTCCGCTTTCATGTGGTAGAACTTTTGGTGAGAGATGGGCTGCAGCTCATAGCAGCTCGCAAGAATGTGTGTGCTAAGAGTCTTGAGAATCTGATCAGGAGAGCTTTAAAGTAGATCTTGAGGGGGAGGGAGAAAACAATATGAACAACAAAAGAGCATCTGGCACTAGGGATAATAGCTTCATTGATGCACAGGAAACTCAGGTGGCACTCCAGAAACCTGCTAAAGGGCAAGAGGAAGCAGCTGCAAGGAACAACTCATGGTTTCAGTTGTCTCTACACAAATGCACAGAGTATGGGAAACAAACAAGATGAACTGGAGCTTTTAATACAGGATGGCAAATACGACCTAGGCGTTACTGAAGAACCTGGTGGGATGAGACTCATGATTGGAATGTAGGAATTGAGTATAACCTGTTCAAAAGGAATAGACCAAACAGGAAGGGAGGAGGAGTAGCATTGTATATAAAGGATGTACACTTGTGAAGAAATCCATGACCTGGAGCATGAAAAGCAGATTGAGAGTATATGGGTAAAAATTGTAGGCGAGAGAAACAACAGTGACCTTACTACGGTATGGGTAAGGGTGTCTGCTATGGACTGCCAAGCCAGACTGAAGAAGAAGAGTTTTGGATTTGATATCCCGCTTTATCACTACCCGAAGGAGTCTCAAAGCAGCTAACATTCTCCTTTCCCTTCCTCCCCCACAACAAACACTCTGTGAGGTGAGTGGGGCTGAGAGACTTCAAAGAAGTGTGACTAGCCCAAGGTCACCCAGCAGCTGCATGTGGAGGAGCGGAGATGCGAACCCGGTTCCCCAGATTACGAGACTACTGCTCTTAACCACTACACCGCACTGGCTAGTCCTACTCAAGATAGACTGACTGCAGTTAATGGACAAATCTAACATCACTTCATTAAATTCAGTGGGTCTATTCTGAGTAGGACAAAGTTTTTCATGCCTTTTCAGGTTCAGGGACTTCTCAATGACCCCTTAGGAGTAAGGGGCTACTCATTAATAAGATACTTCTCACAAGTAGACCAGCTCCTCAGGATCTCCAGATGGTTTGCTGCTGTACTCTCTGGATGGGATTCTGAAGACAGGGTTAAAAGTCTTCAGATTTCAGCACAACATCCTTGTACCAGCTCCTTGGCTTGAATTTTCAATTAGCAGTTTACTAGTCCAGTCCCCCATGTTTTGACTTTGGACTGCTACCAGACCTTGCTGCTCGTATTGTCCCTGTGGATAGATTTGGACCTGCTGAGCTTCATTTGAAGCAGGGCACCTGCATCTGTCCAGGAAATGTGGACCAGGGCAGTTTGCTGTAAAATGCAGACTGAACAAAATCCTCAAGCTCCATATATTCAATACATACATAACCGGTCATTCTCAGACAAGACCATGATAGATCAGTAGTCTGACTTAGCCAAGATGTCCTGCCGTTCTTAACCCAAAAATGAATGATGCCGGAGGAATCAAGTGTCCCAAAATAAATATTGTATTCAAGAATTTTCCATCCAATTTTCGATTTGCAGTCATTGTGAGCTGGCCACTTGCAATGGCAAATTTCACCTCTGCCACCTTCATATTCTGACTTAATATGTGGTCATTTCCTCCACAAGATTATTTTAGACAATAGCAAAGTGCCTATAATGTCAGCTGTTAAGTGCTCATCCCTCTCCTGTTCGGAATGATCTTTCACGGAACCTGCTGTGTTGCTATCATGCTATTAACATTCCACGGAAGTTGCTGGAGTGTTAGGAGCTACCTGACACATTCTGCAGCACAGCAGGGGCATTCCGCTTGGACGTTCCATACTTGCAGTGTCAGGCTGCAGTCACAAGGTTAACACCATACTAAACTATGTAATTTTTAGATACAGCCTTTTATGCAGACAGAAATTGCTGTGTCGTACATGCACAAATTAGTCAGCTATCCGCATGCAATTATGGACTAAAACCAACTGCATGAAAATAATTAGCACGTTTGCCTAATGACTTACTTTATTTCTCCATACGTCACCCAGCATGATCAGAAAAAACTGCTGGATTCCTTTATTACTTTATATATGTACATGTGATTCACCCTGTCTGTCTTACAAATTGCAAAGGGAGTCAAAAGTAGCGCAGAAATCTTTTAGACTGCTGATAAAATGTTTCATTTTTTATGATTGAGTTAGCTTAATCTTCAAGAGCTAAATGTAATTAGGTATCAGAATTGATTAAGTGCAGCTAGAATTTACAGGAAACTGGATCCTTAAAACCCTCTCAGATTTCTCTGTACAGTCAGAATGAACAACATAGCCCAGCACTCAGTGGCCAATTCTGTTCTCCATTTCCTTTGTGCACTTCCATTTTGGATTCATTCATACTATACATATCATCATGTGGTCATGAGTGTCCTTGGGGGCAACTGTCTTTATTTGAATGTACATAGACACAGGCATATCCATCAACATCCATCCAAGCACATGCAGTCAACAAGATATTTAGAGTGATCTCTGAGACCAGTCGTATGGAGAGTGGCTGCCAGAGTTGGACTCTGCAGTTTTCTGAAGGAGAACCTTCCTAGGCCAGCAAGCAACCCAGATGAATGCTGCTTATTCTTATCTAATGCTGTGGTTTCTGGAAATGCCAAAAGAGTTGGAAACCCTAGAAACACAATGATAGTTTAAACAGAAGAGTTGTGGTACTTTTTGGGGGGTGCTGCTGGACCCAGCCCTGCCTTTTTGAGGGGCAGGTGGGAGCAGTAGCCAAGAATAGAAACCATGTCTGATGAAGTAGTATCTTCAGTAGGTGTCTGGTGCTCATTAACTGCCTTTTGCTTTCTGAAGTAGCCCATTTCTAAACAAATAGAATCAATTTTGCTTCTTTGTTTTCTTTCTCTAGCAACCTTATATAGAAAAGGTGTGGGCCTTTCATTGAACCTTCAGTCAACCAAAACAGTAGCACTAAGTTTCTATTTTTCAATGCTACCCATTTCCTTGAGAATCTTGTCACCACTTTTGGTTTCCATTCTGCTGGGTTACTTTTGATTCCATCTGTACATGAGGAATTCTTTGGATTAATTTCAGTCTCAGGCCAAACGGCAGTAGGTATAATAATAATAATAATAATAATAATAATAATAATAAATTTTATTTCTACCCCGCCCTCCCCAGCCAAGACCGGGCTCAGGGCGGCTAACACCAAGTATAAAAACAATTGATTAAAATACAACTTAAAAACAAGATTAAAATACAACATTAAAGTGCAGCCTCATTTCAGTAGAAACTCAAATCAAAAAATATTTGGGGAAGAAACCGTCAAATCTTCACGGCAACAATACCTAAAAACTCCATGCTGCTGACAGCCTGGAGAAATCCAGCACCCAACCTATATCTGGACCTTTGACTAATGCTTCAAAAATCTGTGTATAGCCAACACAATCTCATCTGCTTGTTTCGATTCTGTACTAGATCCCAAAAAGTTAGGTGGACAACCATGATAGGGAAAGAAGGTGGTGCTCAAACATGAATTGGGGCAACTATGTTGAAGCAACCTTTGTCCAATGATCATCCTATCACCTTTATTTCACTGTAAATGATCTGAAAAGTGTAAGTGATGTAAATAATACAGTAGGCACAAATTAAAGCAATCACAAAAGGTTTCCTGAGAGCATCCAAAGATGATATCTAATACCCAGTGTAGAGTACCAATGCTATGTAAAAAATACAAGAGCATCTCTGTGTTTGCAGAACATTACACAAGTAGTGTCTCACAACCAGGACCGGTGCTGGCAATTTTGGCGCCCTAGGCGAGGGGGCGGGCCACGTGACGTCATGGCGTATGACGCACGTTGCGGAGCGGTGCTCCGCCCCCTGCCCAGCCGGGCGCCCCCCGCCGCCACGGTTTGCTTGCTCCGCCGCTGGTTGGGGCGGCGGGGGGGGGGGCAGGCTGGCCAGCGCCCCCTCCATTTTGGCGCCCTAGGCAATTGCCTAGTTCGCCTAAATGGACGCGCCGGCTCTGCTCACAACTCAAGCAACTGGGATCAAGCAACACGAAGACAACTTTCATACCAGCTGTTGTATGAATCACATACATTGTTTGTCTTGTGATTATAAGCAAATATTATTTAGTGCTAGAGCCAGTCACCCAGACTCTGAAATTAGATGTAATGGAAATGAACGCACATATAAAAAACTTGCTGGGACAACACAGGGAAGCTAGTAAGAAGACCTTTAGCACAATAGTAGGGAAGTGCAAGAAACTGGAAGGTGAAATAGATGCAGAAATAAAAGCATCTGTGTTTAGGATAAAATGCATACAAAAACGTGTGTTTTCAGGTGAAATTCATAAACAATGTGCATTATGCTAATCTTCCTACAGGTTTTAAATAATTAGCAGATGGAAACAGGATGGAATAGACTTGTGAATTAACAAGTGTGAAATTGACATGAACTGAAAATAGACTTACATATTCACCCCTAGTATTGAAGCTCTAGGAAGTTCCATGGACACCACATGGCAATTCTGTGCTGCACAAGATAAAGCTATACATAAGTTCACCATGTTGCCAGTGGCAAAATATCCTCCTCACTTTAAAGCAGTGGTGGGGAACATCCAGCCTATGAGCCTAATCAGGCCTCTCAAGCCTTCCATTTGGCCCATTACATCAGGATCTGGACAGGTAAAATTGAAAAGGAAGAATCAGGAGCACACTTAAAGCATACTCCTGGTCCTTCCTTTCCAGCGGGTGATTTTTTAAATATGCTTTTTCTTGCACGGTGTCAGGAAAAAAAAGCACTGAATTAAAAAAGCACCAACAGCAAAGGAAGAATTGGGAATGCACTTATAGTGTATTCTTCCTTTCCACTGGTGGCTTGAATTCAAGCTGTAGCTGAAAAGGAATAAAGGAAGAATCAAGAGTGCATATAGAGTGTTGTTCTGACGCTTTAATTGCAGGTATAAATTTGAGTCACCTAATGTCATGATGTTAGGTGAGTGACAGGAGGGAAGCCCTGTCCATTGGTCAAAGGGCCCATGAATGGGGGGCAGTTCTGGATCTGGCCCTCTGGCTGTACTACTGCTGCTTGAAAGAATGGAGACTTTGTGAGTGGGAGCTAGGCAATATGTTTGATTTGACAGTACATATGTTGCCATGAGCTGGATATTCTTTGGTCGAAACCATGATTAATTACAGAACCTATTTTCACATTTCAGAACTGTAACATATGCAAACACTAATGAAATATTGGGACTGCAACATAATCTGTTGTTTCTAAACAGCACACATTGTTCAGTCTCATACAATGTGATTACTAATGTGCTATGTTATCGGTTTTCTTTATTTAGTGAAAACTCCCAGCATTTGCCAGCCGTCTTGGTGCCTGCAGTTGGTGTTACGGGTTGCCTGTACCATTGCTAGAGTGCACTCAGTTTCTAGCACCAATAATTAATATGGATGATTGGATGTATTGGACCTGATCCAGAAGCCAGACCCACACGCCACAGTACCTAATACTGTGGGCTGTGAAATGGCTTGTTTACAGCTTTAATTGCCAAAATTTCAATAGCTCCAACTCCAGCTCTTTGGAACACATAGGAACCTTCTGCAAGTGACACTTCTAATCCACAATAACTGTCTGCAGATCCAGATGGCACCAGCAACTGTGGTGCGAAAACAGTGACAATAGTGCCAGCCCCTCTGTGCTGTGTTTGGTACTTGCTCCGCAATATGCCTTTCCATTCACTTTCTCTTTGGGTATTAATTTTAATTTAACTCAGTGTATATATTTCATTTCATTTAAGTCAATTTATACATTCCATAGGTGATTCATAATAACATTGCTGAAGGAAGCTGCTGTTCGAATGCCCTTCAACTAATTGTCCTTCAACTAACTAATTGCTTTTACTACTTTAAAAGCAGCTCTGTTCCCTAGATAGGTGTAGAACGAAGCCACTGCTGCATTGCGAGAAAGACTACATTCAGACTGCTTTTGTTGGAAACTACACTGCATGCAAAGCCCCGTTGGAGCATTATAACAAAGCACTTGAGATGGCTTGTTGCTTTTCGTCTGTTGAAAAGCCACTCGTTCTTGCTCTGCTTATACTTGACAATGAAGGTGTCTTTTCCACAAAGGTATCTGGCCGCTTTTGCATTTGTGTTTAGTTCAGGAGAATTACTGCAATTCTATCCCACAGCTGGGTCTACTATCAATGCCCCCCAGCCCTGTCCCACTCCTGGATGCCTATAACAGGCACCACACTAAGCATGTTGTTTGTAGGATGATGCTCCTCAACTTGAATTCACTATGTTTCCTTTTTAGGTGATAAGACGAAACAGGCAGTTTTACATGCAGGCAGAGAAACCTGTGCGTAAGCTATATGTGCACTCAGATGAACGGTTTGGACAGCATCTGAGTGTTACAAAGGTGTGCCTGCCAAGTGTCCCTGGCAAGCAAGTGAGCACGGCTCAGGCTGCCTCCTTCTGTCTGGACCTCTGGCCCCTTGCTCTCCCCAGCCGGCCTACTGTCTGCCTGCAAGCAAGTGAACGAGCACCCAGGCTTGTCCTCCTCTTTGCTCCACCTACCAAAGATGGGGGAAGATGCACAGCTGTCACCTCCTGCTCAGCTAAGCAGCACCTGATTAGTATACCTCTGAGCGCATGCAGAGCACGCATCCTGCCTGAACTGAGCAGGTGAAAAGATCTTTGGGCTGTTCTGGAGCAGCTGCTGCTGTTCTTGCCATGACCTGCTCTCTTCCAAGAGCAGCAAAGGCCTTGCAATGCTTGGAGCTAGATGCATCATTTGCCACTTGCTGCTTCCTGGGCATAGATCATGGTGGTGCTCCAGAGTCTAAAAAAATCTCAACCTGTATTTCCAGCAGCCACTCCCCATGATCTTACAAGTTACTTATTTATTTCAGAAACTTTATAAACCATTTAATCAAATAATAAGAATCTCTAAGCGGTTTACACAATGTACCCTGTTCCCACAGAATGTGCAAGACAGAACTATGTTGTATAGTTATAGAAGAATTACATGCCAGGAAAAGTATATATCTAGGGAATCAGAATTGGTTTAGGTAATGATTTCTCATTTAGATGAATAAAATGTCCTTAATTGAGTGTTAAAGGACCCAGGTCTTATCTGACCTTCACAGGCACCATTTGCTCTTAATTCATTGCAGCTTTATAATCCAGAAAGCGCCTTGCATATCTTGACAGCTGAAATAAATATAACATTTAAAATTTGGATGCTGAGTCAGACCGAGGTCAAATATTTGAATGTATTCTGTGAAATTAAAATACCATTTTCAGTGTTGGCATTGAACTGCTGGAATCAGTATTTTAATTTTTAGTGCTCCAACTATTAAATGACAACCAGAATCTTATGCCGTCAGTGCAAAACTGTCCTGGACTCCAGCAGTCTAAGCCTGCAAATTTTTAAAGCCACGAATCAAGGGTCTGTTTATAAGCAAAGTTCATTGCAAATGGATCATTACATTTGCAGGTTATCTCACTGGAATTTCAGTTTTGGATGCAACTGAAATATGAAAATTCAATTAGATTCCCAAATTTCCCCACACCCAGAGAAACTTAGAACTTATCCTCAAACTCAATCTATCAATTTCCTTGAACCCAAACTGGAAATCAACCTTGAAAACAAAACCACACACTAATAATGAATTTAAAACAAGTTGTTCAATAAAAAGGTTATCAGGTGGCACTTCATATTCCCCCAATATAATCTATTTTACACACATTTCCACCGAACATGGCTGACAACAGTTTGTTTGGTGGGATGGCTCCTCGAAACTGGTCGTGAGAACCATCTTGCTTGAGTGGCAGTTGTGAGAAGCATGCGATGTGCACCTATAGTTTGGAGGTTTCCTTCAAAATTGGAAGGCAAGGAAATTATACCCAAATTATGTAAATTCACATTAAATTCTTTCTGTCTCTTAAAAGGGCATGTTTGAGCAACAGCTTTTCAATCAAAGTTGTTGCTTTAACACTGGTTTGACATTAGATCAATAGAATAATAACCTTCTTATGTCAGATCGATGGTATAGCAAAGTCTGGAGTGACAGCTTAACAATAGCTATATGCTGGCATCCCTTCGCCTGCAACTTCTGAATGATATACGTGAAAGGAGTGTGATGGGATGAAGCAGCTGCTCTAAGGCAACATGTGAGGAGTGCCGGGCTGCCTTTAAAAGTTGCTGCCACTACCCCTCATCAGAAATATTTAAAGTAACAAAACAAGCCAGTTTGTGGCAGAATTTCCAAAATAAAACAGGGCTTTCTACCCTGTATACTTAGGGATTTTGGACCTAGATTAGCTAAGCAGCACCAGAATCAAACCACTTTAATCAATCAACATGTGTCTGTGAGTGTGATCCATTAAATTTTGGGGGTCATTTTCCACCTATTTATTATACACAAGATGCAATCAAACAGCAACAGATTTCTACTGGGGTGGTTGACCACGCCCACGCACAAATCCATCTCTAGACTAAAATTCAGTAGCTGACCCAACAATAGCAGCATATAGCTATTGTTAAGCTGTCACTCCAGACTTTGCTATACCTCGTTGATCAAAAACCAGTAGAAATGCCTCCATGCAAACTGCTCCTTCACATAACCACAAGATTTCAGCGACTGCATTGTTTCATGTTGTGGAGGTTGGGCATATTTTTGTCTGCAAGTTCTGGGTGCTTAGGCATATGAACATCTTTCTTGGCTACTATAACTCCCTCCTTAAAAAGGAGTTTGTAGAGGGCAATGCAGGTTTTTTTTAAGGCATCAGCATCTTGGCAGCGGCAAGAGGGCCGAATGCTGGAAAGGCAGTGTGACCCATTAATGTAACAATTTACTATAGGCAGCAGGACACAAATAGGGGATTAGAGCTATAACAACATAAGCAACTCCTGAGACTGCATTAGTATTGAATGAAGAAAGCTTATAAACTATGTAACAGAACAGAATTAGTGGGCTTGTCTTGGTCTCTGCCTTTCGGCCCTTTCCCCTTTTCATGCAACCCAACATCTACTGTCTCTTACTGTCATCTCCGTTTGCAAGATGGAAGTGGAGAGTCAGGTATAGGCCAATGGTTTCTGCCAGTGCAGGGAAGCCCAGAAGGGAGGGAAAAAAATCAATATGGAAGAGAATTCAACTGCATTCTTTTCTTCCTCCTCTGTTGGGTGGGGATAGCAGCCTCTGTTTGTTCTGAGTTGACTCATAACTCACCTGTCTCATACAGTTTCGTACCTTCAGTGTTGGGCCTCTGCAACTATCAGTTGTGGGCCATATTTCTCAAACAATACTTGCAAGAGTGACAAGCTCATCAGATTTATTTGCACTGAAAAGAGAATTCTATAGTTACAAATATGAATATCCTTCTTTAGATTCTTTCTGATCTAAATAGTCTCTGTGGGCATGGATCAATATGCTATATGAATGTGTTGTCTGGATGGAAAGTTACCAATCTCTACATTCCCTTTCATTTTATTAAAAGCAATAGAATATAAATTCAGCTTGCCTAAAACTGAACATTTCACATGTGCATGCTTGATATAAGGTACATAAAAGGTGTAGCTCTGCATATTCCTTTGGCAATGAATAATATGGCTTTAGGTGAATTATATAACTGAAATATACACTCTGGACATGCTTTGACAAAGCTTTGCTATTCTTTAGATTGTTGTAGCTATATATTGTTAGGTAGTTAATCTGTCTAAACTTGACTTTTCCAGTTACTGGGATATGCCATAACTTCAAATCTTTGTTCCTTAAGCATGTAGCCTAGTGCCTTATTCACCAAGGCTTGCTACAAATGGCCTTTATTGTTGTTGCAATTTTATAAAAGTACCCAGTGCTATGTGAAACATCAGAGGACCAATCAGAATGACTTTGATTTGCACACAGATGTGGCCTGTTGAAAGATCTTGCTTCTTTACCTCAAAGATGGAGGTGCCTGCATTCTGCTTCACATAAAAATGGTTTCTGTCTTCCTAACAACAATCTCTTAAGCTTTCCACACAAACAACATGAGGAATGAAAGCATCATTTAACATGTCCAAATGAAAAAATTCTAAGCAACGTTGATGTATCTTATAGTCCATAAAAAGGTAAGGGTAAAGGGACCCCTGACCGTTAGGTCCAGTCGCGGACGACTCTGGGATTGCGGCGCTCATCTTGCTTTACTGACCGAGGGAGCCGGTGTTTGTCTGCAGACAGCTTCCGGGTCATGTGGCCAGCATGACAAAGTCACTTCTGGTGAACCAGAGCAGCGCACGGAAATGTAGTCCATAAGATCTCCCCAAATGAAGGGTTTTGCCATATGTAGGGCTGCCGTAAGTTTAAGAGATTGTTGTTAGGAAGAAAGAAACCATTTCCCCAGACATTTCAAAGGTGGAATTGACATCCAGGGCAAATTACCTGGTGCTTTGTCTTGGATCTTAGGCAAGTGAATCAAAAAAAATATTTTTTGAAATATGGCAACCCTAGCTATATGAAAGATGGGCACAGTGGGCTTTACTTGGGATGATGGTGGGTGGTGACTTCCAAAGCCTAGGTGTAGCTACCAAGAAGGTCCTCTATCTGGCCCAGCTCAGCTGTGCATACTGCAGCAGTCAACATGGACTTGTGAACACTCCATGAGTGGCTGGGATCATGCACAAGAAGATCATATTTTAGGTATTCTGGTTTCAAAATATACATAGCTTTAAAAGTCATTCCCAGCACTTTGAATTGAGCCTAGAAACACTCTGGAAAACAGAAGAACGGTTTCGACAACCAAGTTATATGCTCCTAATAAGCAACTGCAATTAATAACCTGTACATCACATTTTGGACCAATTGATGTTTCAGGCTGCTTTCCAAAGGCAGCCCCACGCAGAACACATTGCAGTAATCAGGTCGTGATGTAGCTGTTGAATTGTTGTTTACAATAAGGCTTACATGCTTGATTTATTAATACTGAGTTCATGTTCACATATTCTTCAAACAAACACTGTCACATATTTCTATTATTTTCATATTGGCCCAATTAGAAGCACTTAAAAGGCATAATTAAAAATAATAATAGTTCTATGCTTTTCTTCTGCAGGTATGTAGCAGTAAATAAAGAACATTTGCACAAAAAAGACCTAACACGGCAACATGTCTTGTCACATTATACTTACCCCTACACCTGATTTCAAATGTAAATTGCACAGCATTTAGCTCTAATGAAAATACTCTAGTGAAGGAAATTGTTAAGATTTTCTGGTGCTCCCCTAGGGGTAATATTAAAACCTCCATTACTAACATCTCACTCTGAGAAGACAAAATGTGCACTGAGAATACAAAAGCCCTGTTGGCATCTAAATGTGTGCCAATTAGTTCACAGTTACAGACCTGCAGATCTGTATGGAGATGTAAAAATAGGACCCAGGAAAGCTATTTAGATCTGTGTATTGTGGAGCTCCTTGACCCTGGATTTTTTTTAATGTTAGTTTAATCATGGCATTTTGCTTTCTATTTATTTATACAGTTGCTTCAGTGAACAAATTAATAATTATACATCACATTGACAAACATGCCAAGTAATATTTTCCTGATTTTAAATTAATTTAATTCAAGGGCCACTTCATTTACAGGATTCATGCACACATCAAGGAGTAGCTTCCACTTGATTGCTGTTCACGATACACCAAGTTCTGCTCATCATTTTCCTCTTTGGTTTCTTTTTTCTTCCTTGAAGAAATAAGCAACAGCTTAACTTGCTTTCCAAATAGGTAGACACTTTCAGACAGGTGGAAGACAGGTAAATGATAGACAAACAGGAATATAGCTAACTGCACCAGTGACATACACTTAGAAAGATGGGTTGCTATTGTGATGAGAGGAAAACAATTAGGTGCTAACGTCTTATATTTATTTTCCAGTTACTTCCATTTTCCAATTTATAGTCTTTTTGCTGTTACTCCTACATATCTGCTTAAAAATCATTTTAATTGCAGGTGTATCTTGCATTTCTGCAAATGGGTCTTCTCATCATGAACAGTAGCGCTTTCTGTATACACAGGAATGTCAATCCTTTTTACTGTTATTAGATGTAGAATCATAGAGCTCTGAGGCAGGAAAGAACCCAAAGGTAATCAAATGCATTACCTTGTCATGTGGCAGAATCTTTCCATGTAAGTTCTTATCATCCTAATGATACCAATTTATATTTATGTATGTATTTAACATCTCTAAAGCCAACTTTCTGCCAAACCCATCTCATAACCTATTCTGTAGTGGTGATGGCGGTGGCAATAAAAGCAGACTTTATCATCGCTATTGCATCTGTTCAGTGTTTTCCAGCCAGGGGACTGGCCGTAGCTCAGTGGTAGAGCATCTGCTTTGCATGTAGAAGACACTAGGTTGAATCCCCAGGGCTGGCTGAGATCCCTGTCTGAAACCCTGGAAAGCCACTGTCAGTCATTGTAGACAGTACTGAACTAGATGGACCAATGGTCTAACTCAGTATTCAGAAAGGGATTTGAGGGAGCTAGCTGTGACTTATTTCCAAAGTGCTTTGACAGTAAACTTACTCATTTCCAGAGCAATTTAGGCACTACTATTATAATGGTGCCAATATGCTACTGGGCCAAATTTAAGGATTTGCTTTTATCATACAAAGACTTAAACAACTTGGGGCCAGAGTAGCTCAATGACCGCCTTTAAACTCTAGCCCAATCACTGCGGTCATCAGGGGACGCAGTCTTAGTGGTGCCTCAATGTTTATGATTTATTTATAAGCTAAGGCAGGCACCCCCAACCTTTGGCCCTCCAGATGTTTTGGACTACAATTCCCATCATCCCTGACCACTGGTCCTGTTAGCTAGGGATCATGGGAGTTGTAGGCCAAAGCATGCGGTGGGCCGCAGGTTTGGGATGCCTGAGCTAAGGCATAAAGGGAACTTGGTTAGTGACATCAGGAAGACATCTTCCTTCAGAGTAGGGTTCTCAATCTCCATTACACACACACACACACACACACACACACACACTGCAACCTACCAACAATTTGAACCTAACTCCAAAAAGCACACTCCTCCATCCTCTCCCAAGACAGACGGATGCCAACAACAGCTGTGTGTGTGTGTGTGTGTGTGTGTGTGTGTGTACATATTTTTGTGCTGAAGTGCAGCGGCATTAAGAAATATGCTTCTATTCCAGGTGCTTAGCATGAGCCAATAGGTTTTCTTTTGAGCTTTGATCCAGCAGTTGCCGGGTAGTTTTGACGAACATCTACCAAGCATATTTTTTCACTTCCAGTACTATCATTGCTAAAAATATGATCAGTTACCATCAGTTGGTAGTGTTCCAGTGTTCATAGCTATATTTGGAAGACTGCTTCCTTTAATCATTTCCCTACAGGCCTGTAATTTATTCTTCCAGTAAAAACCAATGTAAAACTTACAATACAGTATCTCTCAGTGCCACAGTCAGGTTGAGAGCTTAAAAGAATCCTAACGTAGCTGATAATATTTCAGAGCATACCACCACAAAGTTCGCAACAATCCTTTCATACTCTCTGTATATCTGTAACAGCAGCAAAACTACGCTGGAGGGCAGCGACTGAGGAGGGAGCACAAGGTGAGCTGAGCTTGTAGGTTTTGAGGGTTTGTCTTTTTGGGGCTGTGTGTGATTAAGTTTGTGTGCTTATTTGTTTCCTTATTTGTTTGTGTGTTTCCCAGGCTTGTGTGTGCGAGAGAGTTTGTTTCTGGCTTGTGTGTGTGTGTTTGTCTGGTGACTAGCTGTGGGCGGAGCTAATCAGTGCCTGGAGGGCAGAGACTGAGGAAGTAGGCAAAAGGTGAGCTGAGCTTGTAGGGCGGAGCTAATCAGTGCCTGGAGGGCAGCGACTGAGGAGGGAGCACAAGGTGAGCTGAGCTTGTAGGTTTTGAGGGTTTGTCTTTTTGGGGCTGTGTGTGATTAAGTTTGTGTGCTTATTTGTTTCCTTATTTGTTTGTGTGTTTCCCAGGCTTGTGTGTGCGAGAGAGTTTGTTTCTGGCTTGTGTGTTTGTGTTTGTCTGGTGACTAGCTGTGGGCGGAGCTAATCAGTGCCTGGAGGGCAGCGACTGAGGAAGTAGGCAAAAGGTGAGCTGAGCTTGTAGGGCGGAGCTAATCAGTGCCTGGAGGGCAGCGACTGAGGAGGGAGCACAAGGTGAGCTGAGCTTGTAGGTTTTGAGGGTTTGTCTTTTTGGGGCTGTGTGTGATTAAGTTTGTGTGCTTATTTGTTTCCTTATTTGTTTGTGTGTTTCCCAGGCTTGTGTGTGCGAGAGAGTTTGTTTCTGGCTTGTGTGTGTGTGTTTGTCTGGTGACTAGCTGTGGGCGGAGCTAATCAGTGCCTGGAGGGTAGCGGCGCGCGCCTAGCGGCGCGCGCAGTTTGACCTATCTTTTAAATTGAGGAGAGCTAGTCTCAAACGTTTACTTGGGGAGACCTAGGCTTCTTTTTTGTGTGTCCTGACTTCAAGCTTCAAGATGGAGGGTGAGGGAACAACTGTAGTCGCCTGCAATTCCTGCGCAATGTTTGCCTTCTTGCCAAAGGATGTAGGCAGCTACACCTGCAGCAAGTGCAAGTTGGTTGCCCTACTAGAAGACAAGGTCCGGCAACTTCAGGAGGGGGAAGGAACAACTGTAGTCGCCTGTAATTCCTGCGCAATGTTTGTCTTCTTGCCAAAGGTTGTAGACAGCTACACCTGCAGCAACTGCAAGTTAGTTGCCATACTCGAAGACAAGGTCCAGCAACTTCAGGCCCGTGTATCTACGCTCCAGAAAATTAAAGAGCTGGAGCTTTTCTTGGATGCAGCAGAGCACACTGTCTCCACCAAGCAGGAGACAGGGCACATCCCTGAGGAGGAGATCAGTTCCCCAACTCAGGAGCCAGATGTATGGAGGAACGTGACTCACAGAAGTAGAATGCCCAGGGATCGCTCTGAGTGTTTAGAACTACAAAATCAATTTGAAGTGCTCTCAAATCTGGAAGATGAAGACCAGACTCCATTGGAAGATCTCTCCCTCATCACAGTTGATGAGGTATATGAAGACGAGCAGCATAGTCAGTCCTCCGGGAATGTGCAGGCGACCTTGGAAGGGACAGCACGTGTAAGAATCCCGACCAAGCCTAAGAGGAGACGTGTAGTGGTGATAGGGGATTCCCTACTGAGGGGTACCGAAGCAGTGATCTGTGGGCCTGACAAGATGTCTCGAGAGGTATGCTGTCTCCCCGGGGCCAAGATCCATGATGTTACAGAACGGCTGCAAGGAATAATAAAACCTACGGATAAAAACCCCTTCCTTTTAGTCCATGTGGGAACCAATGACACCGCAAGCCATAGCCTCCAGAAGATCAAAAGTGATTATGAGGCTCTGGGCAGGAAGCTGAAGCAATTAAATGCACAAATTGTCATCTCATCTGTCCTCCCAGTTGAACGCCGTGGCCCAGGAAGAGAGGGGAAAATAGGAGAAGTGAACAACTGGCTTCGCAAATGGTGCCGGCAGGAACGGTTTGGATTCTTAGATCACGGCCTGCAGTTTCTTGAAGATGGACTTCTGGCAAGTGATGGGCTGCACCTCACAAGGGTTGGGAGGAATGTTTTTGCCAACAATCTCAAAAACCTCATCAGGAGGGCTTTAAACTGACTTATGTGGGGGAGGGAGACAGTGGTCCTGAAGGTAGGAGTCTATCAAATGCTGAAGATGATCATCCAAAAGTCAAGGACCAAATGGAGCAAACAGCACACAGACCTAGTGGTGGGAGGAAAAAATCCTTAAGTAGGAGACTAGGGGGAATGATCAATGGTTTTCAATGTCTGTATACAAATGCACAGAGCATGGGAAATAAACAAGATGAACTTGAGCTCTTGATACAGCAAACTAAATACGACATAATAGGCATCACTGAAACCTGGTGGGATGAGTCTCATGATTGGAATGTAGTAATAGAGGGATACAATCTATTTCAGAGAAATAGACCAAACAGGAAAGGAGGAGGAGTGGCATTATATGTCAGGGATGTGTATACCTGTGAAGAGATCCATGATTTAAAACTTCAAAGCCAAATTGAGAGTATCTGGGTCAAAATTAAGGGAGAGAAAAATAACAGTGATCTCATTGTGGGAGTTTACTATAGATCCCCGAGCCAAACTGAGGACATAGATGATGCCTTCCTGGAACAGATGACCAAGCATTCAAAAGGAAATGAGATAGTAGTAATGGGGGATTTCAACTATCCTGATATTTGTTGGATGTCAAACTCAGCCAAGAGCATAAGGTCGAACAGATTCCTCACTGGCCTTGCAGACAACTTCATTGTCCAGAAAGTGGTAGAAGCAACAAGAGGATCAGCCATTTTAGATCTGGTCCTAACCAATAGTGATGACCTGGTTAGTGGGGTAGAAGTGGCAGGATCATTAGGTGGGAGTGATCATGCTCTTCTGGAGTTTATTATACATCAGAAAGGAGCAACCAAGCATACTAAGACTCAAATTCTAGACTTTAAGAAAGCCGACTTCAGAAAACTTAGGGAAATGCTGGATGTGATCCCATGGTCAGTAATACTAAAAGGGATGGGAGTTCATGATGGATGGGAGTTTGTTAAAAGGGAGATATTAAAAGCACAACTTCAAGCAGTACCAATGCGACGAAAACATGGAAGGTGCCTAAAGAAGCCAGGGTGGCTATCTAAAGAACTTTTAACTGAGTTAAGATTTAAAAGGGATATGTACAAGAAATGGAAAAAGGGGGAAACCACCAGAGAGGAATTCAAACAAATAGCCAGCACATGTAGAGACAAAGTCAGAAAAGCTAAAGCACAGAATGAACTCAGGCTTGCTAGAGAGGTTAAAAGCAATAAAAAGAGTTTTTATGGGTATGTCCGTAGCAAAAGGAAGAACAAGGAAACAGTGGGGTCACTTAGAGGAGAAGATGGTGAAATGCGAACAGGGGACGCAGAAAGGGCAGAACTCCTCAATACCTTCTTTGCCTCAGTCTTCTCCAAAAAAGAAAACAATGCCCGACCTGAAGAATATGGAGCAGATGATTCAGCAGGGGAAACACAGCCCAGAATAAGTAAGGAGGTAGTACAAGAACACTTGGCTAGTTTAGATGTATTCAAGTCTCCAGGGCCAGATGAACTACATCCCAGAGTATTAAAAGAACTGGCAGAGGTGATTTCAGAACCACTGGCAGTAATATTTGAGAATTCCTGGAAAACAGGTGAAGTCCCAGCAGACTGGAGGAGGGCAAATGTTGTCCCTATTTTCAAAAAGGGGAAAAGAGAGGACCCAAACAATTACCGCCCAGTCAGCCTGACATCAATACCAGGAAAGATTCTAGAGCAGATCATTAAGCAAACGGTCTGTGAGCACCTAGAAAGGAACGCTGTGATCACTAAAAGTCAGCATGGGTTTCTGAAAAATAAGTCATGTCAGACTAATCTGATCTCATTTTTTGACAGAATTACAAGCCTGGTAGACGAAGGGAACACTGTGGATGTAGCCTATCTTGATTTCAGCAAGGCCTTTGACAAGGTGCCCCATGATATTCTTGTAAAGAAGCTGGTAAAATGCGGGCTAGACAATGCTACCATTCAGTGGATTTGTAACTGGCTGACTGACCGAACCCAAAGGCTCCTCTTCATCCTGGAGAGAAGTGACTAGTGGGGTGCCACAGGGTTCTGTCTTGGGCCCAGTCTTATTCAACATCTTTATCAATGACTTGGATGATGGGCTTGAGGGCATCCTGATCAAGTTTGCAGATGACACCAAATTGGGAGGGGTGGCTAATACCCCAGAGGACAGGATCACACTTCAAAATGACCTTAACAGATTAGAGAACTGGGCCAAGGCAAACAGGATGAATTTTAACAGGGAGAAATGTAAAGTACTACACTTGGGCAAAAAAAATGAAAGGCACAAATACAGGATGGGTGATACCTGGCTTGAGAGCAGTACAAGTGAAAAGGATCTAGGAGTCTTGGTAGACCACAAACTTGACATGAGTCAACAGTGTGATGCAGCAGCTAAAAAAGCCAATGCAATTCTGGGCTGCATCAATAGGAGTATAGCATCTAGATCAAGGGAAGTAATAGTACCACTGTATTCCGCTCTGGTCAGACCCCACCTGGAATACTGTGTCCAGTTCTGGGCACCACAGTTCAAGAAGGATATTGACAAGCTGGAACGTGTCCAGAGGAGGGCAACCAAAATGGTCAAAGGCCTGGAAACGATGCCTTATGAGGAACGGCTTAGGGAGCTGGGTATGTTTAGCCTGGAGAAGAGACGGTTAAGGGGTGATATGATAGCCATGTTCAAATATATAAAAGGATGTCATATAGAGGAGGGAGAAAGGTTGTTTTCTGCTGCTCCAGAGAAGCGGACACGGAGCAATGGATTCAAACTACAAGAAAGAAGATTCCACCTAAACATTAGGAAGAATTTCTTGACAGTAAGAGCTGTTCGACAATGGAATTTGCTGCCAAGGAGTGTGGTGGAGTCTCCTTCTTTGGAGGTCTTTAAGCAGAGGCTTGACAGCCACCTGTCAGGAATGCTTTGATGGTGTTTCCTGCTTGGCAGGGGGTTGGACTGGATGGCCCTTGTGGTCTCTTCCAACTCTATGATTCTGTGATTCTGTGATACGCTGGTCTCAAGTATCCTCAACTTTGCTGCAAAGTGTTAATTTACCATGGCCTGCCTGTAAGCAGTTGGTGAGATAGTAATCTGTACACAGGAAACTGTTTTGACCACCTAGCTGACTATTGTCTCTTCTGAATGGCGCCAGCTCTTTGTTGTCTATTCTGAATAGCATTACAACTCTCCGTAATGTATTGCCAAGTAGTGAGAATTTTACCACTTTCCTGTTCTTCCAGATTTCTCATTGAATACAGATCTATGGATGTGTTTTGACCATCTAGCAAAGCATTGTCTATTCTGAATGACAGCAGCTTTCTAGGGTCTCTGTAATGGTTAACAAGTAGCAAGAATTTTACCACTTTCCTATACCCCAAGATGTCACACTGGATGCAGATTTGTACACCCACTGACGCACGTGGCGCTGTGGGTTAAACCATAGAGCCTAGGGCTTGCCGATCAGAAGGTTGGTGGTTCGAATCCCCACGACGGGGTGAGCTCCTGTTGCTCGGTCCCAGCTCCTGCCCACCTAGCAGTTCGAAAGCACGTCAAAGTGCAAGTAGATAAATAAGTACCACTCTGGCAGGAAGGTAAACGGCATTTCTGTGTGCTGCTCTGGTTCGTCAGAAGCGGCTTAGTCATGCTGGCCACATGACCCGGAAGCTTTACGCCGGCTCCCTTGGCCAGTAAAGCGAGATGAGCACCGCAACCCCAGAGTCGTCCGTGACTGGACTGGTCAGGGGTCCCTTTACCTTTAACACTGTAAACACCTTACAAACAGTCAGCTTACTAAATGGTTACATGAACATTGCGACTTCATAAATGTTCATGTGTATTCACTCATTCTTAGAAAGTATTGGGCGAATGAATACACGGTAATGCAATGCAGCGTGAACAAATAATGTTAAGTTACAATATGCAATGACTTGGTAAGCTGGCACCTGTAAGAACTTGCCAAGCGATTAATAAAATTTTACCACACAAATCCTTGCCAACCTACTGGAAATCCAGCGACACATGGAGTAGTAAAATTATCATTGTGACTTGCCAAGAGGTTTGGATTTGCAAGTGGTTACATTCACAACGTGATAAGTTGTTATGACATGGTGAATGTTTGACCGTTTTCACCCATGACAGAAAGAGTCCTGGATCCTTTCCACAGGTCAGGAACTGAAATATAATAAGCCATACTCTAATCCTGTGCAGTCATATTTTGGTGTCCTCCTCCTCTTGGGCTAAGAACACAAATAAAAATGCAATGCTTTCCATTTTGTGTGTATCACTGAGTTTGTGTGTGAGGGGGTAGTCATCTTTTTATTCCTTTCAAGTGCTTTTAGGTGATATTCTAAATAATTTCTTATAATTTAAACCCCTTTTAAAGAATAGGCTTCTCTTTCAATAATTGACAGCCAAGACAATACCAGAAGGGTAGGTAAAGTGGAGAGAGGCGGAGGTGTAGATTGCTTTCTATAAAAGCCTTTAAATTATGTTGTCAAAAATTATAACAACACTTCCCTTTCCCCCAAACCTTTATGGATCTGGCTTCTCTAGTCCTCAATTCCTGGCTTTTTGTTTGTGTGTGTGTTTTGCACAGCCAACCTAAAGGTTGATATCATTCCATAGACTGTAATTTATTACTACACTTCTAAACTGGCAGAAAATGGAGAATCTGGAAATATGATGTGAAAATACTTACCCAGTTTTTAAGTGGAGCTGTTGAGATGTTTAACCTTTCTTGTTCTAAAATGGACAACACATGATGGGATGTAGCAGGCTATTTCTTATGCAAGAAATGTTATTGACTTTGCATTCTGTCATGTGTACAGAGACAGGGAGCTGGAGCACATGGTAACAGGGCTGAATAAATTCTGACACAATAAAGTATCTGCATGGTTGGCTGTCAGTATTCCACTATCAATATGAATTCGGTTGAGACAGGATGTCATTCAGTTTGATACATGTGCTATGGAATGGAAATTTGTCCTGGACAACTATAATATTTGATTCCAAATGTCAACTTTGGACCACCAATTTAACTTCACATTCAACAGGTATTTTATATCTGATAGCCCGACACCACATACATGTACTTGCTTTGCTTGAAAGATAGGGTGGGTGCAAAGAACTAATAATAATAATAATAATAATAATAATAATAATAATAATAATAATATTTATTTATGCCCCGTCCTTCCTGATTTAAAAACCGGGTTCAGGGCGGCTAACAACAAATATAAAACATTGATTAAGAACGACTTAAAAAATAAAAATTATGAAGTGCTGGCTGATAAATGTAATTTTCAGGAGACAGCAAAGTTAAAATAATATTGGTAGATGACTGCAAACAGGGATAGAAATTGCATTCTGATCCTTTCCTGCTTTTATGTGCAGGTGGGTTTTTTTAATCTCCAAAATTAATCCCATTGAACTAAACTGTATTTAGAAGCAGTGCTTTTTTCTGGGGGGGGGGACACAGGGGGACGCATACCCCTAAACATTTTGTGAATCTAGGTTTGGCCTCATTGAGGGGCAGTATTTCAATATGAGTAGGAAAATGAGAGTACCCCAAACATTTTTTTTTAAAGAAAGCACTGCTTAGAACAGAGGTCAGCAACCTTTTTCAGCCGTGGGCCGGTCCACCGTCCCTCAGACCATGTGGTGGGCCGGACTATATTTTTTTTTGGGGGGGAATGAACGAATTCCTATGCCCCACAAATAACCCAGAGATGCATTTTAAATAAAAGGACACATTCTACTCATGTAAAAACACGCTGATTCCCGGACAGTCTGCGGGCTGGATTGAGGAGGTGATTGGGACGCATCTGGCCCACGGGCCTTAGGTTGCCTATCCCTGGCTTAGAAGTAACCCAGTGCACCTCTTTGAAGAGTTCAGGGTAGTAAATTTCAGCTCAAAGGTTTTGATTATTTTGTCAACAGGCATTGGACGGTGGTAATGGATTATAGCTGAAGTGCTTTCTGGATGGGAACTCTAGTGCTGTTAATGTACTGTAGTTATCATATGCATAGCATGACTGAAAGAGTTCATCATCACAGTTACCTGGTATATATTATAAAGTGTTGTCAAACAGATGAGCTGTCACCTTATTTAAAATCAGCATCTCATGTTTAGCTTTGTGGGACAATGGGGTTTTAATGATTTAAGCACTTAGACTAGAATGTGGGTTTTGGTCGCTGAGTGTGGGGCTGCTCTAATGCTGTGAGAAAGGCAGTAGTTATTCTCTGAATAGCACTTATCCTGTATTAGTCATTAGGAGTGAGTGATTTTTTATATTTTTTTGCATTTTTTGCAATAGCATCATTTTTCTTTGCTATAAATTATGTTTCTGATTCATGCATTGGTGCTTCTCTCTCTCTCTCTCTTTCCATTCCCCACTTCCTGTTTTCAGAGTATTTTTTTTAAATAAAGCAATTGTAAGTTATTTTCCTGTCACTAGAGATGGAGAAATGTGAGTCGACTCTTACCCATTAACTCAAAAATATTAAAGCAAGTCAACCATGGTACCACATTTTAAAATAATATGATAGGTCCCTGAGATGTAACCAGCAGGGTGTGCTGTTTTCACATCTCAACTTTCTCACTTATTGTTATTATTGATTAAACCCACTGGGGTTTATGGGATGTTAGGGGAGGGGTAATACCTCTGATGTGGGGACATGTCATACTCCTTCTGGGTAGTTTGTCCACCTTTGGTTCCACCCAGCACTTAGCTGTCACTTGTGGTTCCTAGAAGCTGTCCCCAGGAAACAGTTTCAACTGGCCGGCTAAACCAGGTGAGGGTAGCCTCACCAAGGGGTTGAGACAAGGACTTTCCCCTACATGCAAAGACAGGCTCTGGCGGATTGAGCCAATGAGACCAAAAGTGGTCCAACTGTCAATAAGGCTTGACATGATAAAGACTTCATGAATAAACCTTGAGGAAAAATCTGTACCTGATACCTCATGGGACATTTTGGGGAGAAGAAAAGGCTAAGGAGTAAACCCTACACAAATCCAGAGTGGAGTCCCTAAGAAAGTTGGATGTAGTCTTGTACGTCTCCTTACGGCAACTCCTGCAGCCAAGCTGGTGCCAAATGTATTGCTCTGCTATCCTTTGGACCACATCAATGAGGCCCAAAGCAGGGTCATGTTGTCTGGGCAGCCCAGGACCTCCATACACCATGCCTGGCTTGTGCCCCAGGGAAGTCACAGTCACTTTGTTGCTACCAACAGAGGCGGAGGAAGGGGGGTGCAGTGTGGGCGGATTGCCCCGGGTGTCTTCACTGAGGGGGGTGACATTTGGCGTGCCGTTCACCCACGACTCCCAAGCCTATCCCGAGCTGTCGGGGTAAGGGGGCAGCTGCACTGCTTTGCCGGCAGCACTCCCCCCCTTCCCCCTATTTTGACACCTCGTGGGAGGCTTGGGAGTCGCGGGCGGGAGGCGCGCCGAATGTCCGCCATCGGTGGCTCGCTCCGCCCACAGCTGCAGGGCATGTGTGCCACTCTGTGCACCCAAGTGGCTACCCCACGCCTGGGAGGGCACCCTCCATGCCCCGCCCCCTCGGGATCGCGCCCGTCCTGAGCAGCACGGGCATATGCTCTGCCGTTGGCTACTAACACAGTTTGACTTCACCCTCAGAGGCACACTCCATTGTCTCTGGAGACAGATGAATACGAACAACAACAACATATACCACTTAATGCAAAATTAGGCTTCTCAATGGCTTACAAGTGTAAAATCCAATGATGATGATGATGATGATGATGATAATAATAATAATAATAATAATAATAATAATAATATTTTATTATTTATACCCCGTCCATCTGGCTGCGTTTCCCCAGCCACTCTGGGCGGCTTCCAACAAAAATTTTAAATACAATAATTCATCAAATATTAAAAACTTCCCTAAACAGGGTTGCCTTCAGATGTCTTCTAAAAGTCAGATAGTTGTTTTTTCCTTTGACATCTGGTGGGAGGGTGTTCCACAGGGTGGGTGCCACTACCGAGAAGGCCCTCTGCCTGGTTCCCTGTAACTTCGCTTCTCGCAGCGAGGGAACCACCAGAAGGCCCTCGACACTGGACCTCAGTGTCCGGGCAGAACGATGGGGGTGGAGACGCTCCTTCAGGTATACTGGACCGAGGCCGTTTAGGGCTTTAAAGGTCAGCACCAACACTTTGAATTGTGCTCAGAAACGTACTGGGAGCCAATATAGGTCTTTCAAGACGGGTGTTATGTGGTCTCAGCGGCCGTACCCAGTCAGTGATACAAACATTTAAACACTGAATGCTCACTTCCATCCTCTACTAAGAAGGAATAGACCCAATAGTTTACCCAAGAGTGACCTTTAAAAATCATGTGAACAATTCTGAGTTGCCAACTCCAGGTGTTCAGCAATGAATGCATGAAGGGGACATGCTTATTAGCCTCTCTCCCTGGCTGCCACATTGACCACCCCAGAGGATGCATGATCAGTGTTGGTCTGAAGGGACCCCCACAAGTGTACTTTGCATGGCTCCCTCCACAGATATGAGATCCCTGATCAATCATAACCCTGGTAACAACATCGCAGTTTCAGAATTTTCTTGTAAACAGGGTGGGTGTGCACCTCAAATTTCAACTGTGGCAAAGGAGCTTCAAAATTTTGATACCCCATTAGTGAGAGAGTTTCCTGTCCTACCTGCTAGTCAATGAGTGAGTGAAGCCCTATACTATAAGCCCCATACCATCCCAGATCGTTGACCATGCTGGCTGGGGCTGATGGGAGTTCTAGTTCAGCAACATACGGAGGGCTGCATGTTAGCCACCTTGATCCAAGCAATAGGATTCACTGTGCAAAACAGAAGTAAGTTTTAAAATTAAGATTGTGGGAAGTAGAGGCCTAGAAGACACTGATTATTGTCCAATTCTTAAGCAATTCACCTCAAGTTGTCACTTTCAATGGAGACATTGCCATCTCCAGACTACAAATGATGTGTAAACAGCTGCACTTGATGACACAAAAGAGGGAGTCATTTCTTAGTGCAGTGGTGGTTTGTCTAATGGAAATTTTTCAAAATAAATGAGTATCAGGCTGTCGGTGTCATTTAGAGGAGCAAGGGCCCTATCAGAAATCAGGCTAAAGCCCATTACTTCAGGGAGACAATTTTGTTAGAAATGATTTGTTATTTTAAAGTCTTGGCAAACAACCACCCTAAAAAATGGTTCATTTGGAGACATGGCCATAATTTTAGTCAGGGAGATTTGCTGCAAGCTTATTTTGTTTTATTTTACAGAAAGGCTTGGGATTTGGCAGTAGTGGAGGGGAAAAAAGATCTATAAAAAAATCATTTGTCAGGCTCAGGTAGAAACCATGTTATGTCCTTGAGACTAGACTGCATCACATCTCACAAACCACTCCCAAATGAGGCAGACAAGTTGCAGCTTAAATACACAACGTTTTCAAGAAATGACCTCAGCCAAAATTCCTTGGTGACTAATATATGAGAAATATGAGAACATTTCCTGGTAGCAGACCCTTAAATTTAAACAGATAGATATTGTTTATATTGTGTCATTCTTAGCTTCCACATTTGCTCAATTATTGTAGCTTTATTAATTGCACACAGTCATTTCTGAAGGAGCATCCTATATTGCAGGGTAGATGGTCAATAGGTGGCAGCAAGTCATTTATTCTGGCTGTTGTGTCTCTTGGACACCGAGCTGTCTCAAAGCTTCAATCCTCATTTTAAAAGCTGTACCAGACATATAAACCAGACATGACAATAATTCATGTGTTTTCTCAAGTAAATCAGTGCAGCTAGTATATCAGCCTGATGCAACGGCTTGGTTAATTTTTACTGTATGATTTACAAACCAATTAAGGCAGTATACTGGCACTGGGAGGCCCCATCTAGCAATGCTGAAGTAAATTAGCATGAACTACAAACCTTTCAAGCTGGCCTAGACATACTGAAGTAAATGATATATGACTTCCTGAGACCTAAAAATATTTAACCAAGGGATTATAGGGTCAGTTGGGCATTTGTAACGTGGAATGTAAGCTTCAGTTGCATGATACCTACACTAGCATAGACTCCATGTGTCTATTTAGGTGAACACACAAACCTGAGACTTTGGTCACCCCTCTGCCACTGACAGCCAAATCTGTGTCTGTTAAGGGTGTGGCCCTTATCAGATGTCATTTTGGAACTTGAGTGAACATGAAATGCTGCATGTTAATCCAAAAGGGTTTTTGTAATGTGAATTTCCCCTTCGCTCCAAGCTATATATCCCCATGCATCATGGGAAAGTAAAAAGTTCTAAAACCCAAACCAAGGATGTAATGTCAGAAGAAGTCTTCTTTCAGAGTTCAGTTATTGTTTAAAAAATGGTATGGGACATTTTTTTTTATTCCAATACATTAACACCGAAAGAAAAAAGCACCCCAGAGGCAAAAATCAATAGATTTATTAGGTTGGGGTTTTGTTTTTGTTTTTTTGTCTCATCCTCTTTTTGGTTTTCAAACACAACACTCTGCCTGGGCACTTAAATCTGCACTGCTTGTTGTGCTTCTGCAAAAAATCTTATCCCAACACATTAAGATTGGCTGGGACAAAAAGGAAATACTAAATTGTAGATCTATCTGTGTAAAATCTGCAATGAAAAGTGCACTTGAGATGTACTGGTAATTTCAGCCCCCAGGATTTAGTGTAGCATCATTAGACAGTTTCAAAAACACATTTCCCCATGCACTAATATAGTTAGGCTGCATTCTGAACTAATGAACTGATCCTTTGTGCTATGTCTAGCAGTAGATCCTGCTTCTGCTTCAGTATTGCAACAGGAAGAATAGCATTGATGGCTGTGCTTGTTGCCAAAACTACAGCAGGAACTTGGAAATCTGTTGGTCCTAGTGTGGTAGTAGGGGAAGAGATGGGGCTTTACTGCCATGATCCTACACTTTGTTGAAGGGAAACTCCCCACCAGAGTAGAAATCATATATCGAACAGATGGAAAGCTCTTCAATCTGAACAGGCTGAAAGCAAAGAGTACCGTAACTTCCGTCATAGAGCTTCAGTATGCTGATGACAACGTAGTGTGCGCACGCTCAGAGGATGACCTCCAAACCATCCTAAATATCTTTGCAGAAGCTTACGAAAAGCTTGGCCTATCACTCAACATCCAAAAAACCAAAGTGCTGCACCAACAAGTACAAAATAACCCCTCTGCAGCGCCACAAATCCAACTCAATGGCGTAACATTGGAAAATGTCTATCACTTCTTCTACCTAGGCAGTAATCTTTCCACAAGGGCCAACATTGTTGCCGAAATCCAGCATCGCCTGAGCTCTGCGAGTGCGGCTTTCTCCCAATTGAAGTGCAGAGTGTTTGAGGACCAGGACATTCGCAGGGAAACCAAAATGCTTGTTTACAAAGCTATTGTACTACCAACCTTACTATATGCTTGTGAAACATGGACCACTTATAAACGCCATCTCCAACTCCTCAAAAGATTCCATCAACGGTGTGTCCAAAATTTTTTACACATCACTTGGGAAGACAGGTGAACTAATATCAGTGTACTGGAAGCAGTAAAGATCACCAGTGTTGAAACAATGATTCTTCAACATCAACTTCTTTGGCTTGTCATGTTGTGCGGATGCCTGATGATCGACTTCCAAAGCAGCTACTCTATTCTGAACTTAAAAATGGAAAGCGTAATGCTGGTGGTCAACAAAAGAGGTTTAAAGACTGTCTCAAAGCAAATCTTAAAAAATGTAGTATAAACTCTGACAACTGGGAAACACTGGCCTGCGAACCCTCCAGTTGGAGAACAGCCTTTACCAAAGGTGTCATGGGTTTTGAAGACACTCGAACTCAGGATGCAAGGGAGAAATGTGCTAGGAGGAAGGCACGCTTGGCAAATCCACACCGTGATCAACTCCCGCCCGGAAACCAATGTCCCCACTGTGGAAGGACGTGTGGATCCAGAATTGGCCTCCACAGTCACTTACGGACTCATTGTTAAAACCGTGTTTATGGAAGACAATCTTACTCGGCTACAAGTGATTGCCAAAGAAGAAGACCTTTACATGACATCTAGTGGGTTTGTATTAACAGAATTACAGGAAATTGCCTTAATCTGGTTCAGACTGTTTATCTAGTCCAGGAATTGTCTATTGACTCTGACTAGCTGGATCTCAGATGGGCACTGGCTCTAGGAAGTCAGGCAGAGGTCTTTTTCATCACCTTTCAACTTTTACATAGCCCAATTGCATTCGACTGGTAAAGATTCTTATAGTTTCAGTGCTTGGGAGTGTGATTGTCATTGTATTGAATGCCTGGCATCTTCTTCACAGCATTCAGCAGGCTCTTGATGCATCTATCTGCTGTTCTCGCTTGCTTATTCTAGTCATGTCCTCTGTTTGCTAAAACACATTTCTTCCAACTCTGTTTTTAATCCATGAAGATTTAGCTATAAACTCCGAACTCTTTCCTTCTCATAGAGTCACAGAAGATTAGGGATGAGTGAATCTGTCAATTTGGGTTTTTCCTCATTTTCTTATTTTTCCAGCCTTAAATTCACTTCACATTTCTACATCATTCTGCGTTTTTGTTTTTAAATGTCCTCATGAAAATTTATCAGCATTTTAGTGCAAATTTCTCCCAATATACACAATTTTGTATGCAATTTGGCCTAACAGACACATTTTTTAAAAGCAATCCTTCCCAAATCCAATGCATTTTCTAATGTTATTTTCAAAAATGTAAGCATTTTTATGCACACTTTCCGTATATATTTGCACATTACCTGGCTGGAGCACTGCATTACAAAAATCAGAGAAATGTAATCCCTTTCAAGGGATAGCTGTGTTTTGGTCTGCATATTATTTTTGGACACATGAGTTAGGAAGTTACAAATAGAGCTGAATTTCTCATGCAATGAGAAATGTACAGCCATGAGATATCAGCCCTAGCAAGGGAGAGATGATTGTGGGCCTGACTTTGAAGCCTATGGCTAGAGATGAGCAGGTTCTCAGAATGCTTCATGGTTGGCAGTTTACTTCCTCTGCCTCACAGAGTTTGGGAAGAACAAGCTATGAGAGCTGATAAAGCTTTTGATAAGTGTTATTATCCCTCTTTATATAGCACACATGGATGTGTGTTGTAGTTTAACATTGTACTTTGCAGCACAAAGCCATTTCTCTATATCTAATACATGTGAGCATTAGCTTCACTAATATATGCATACAGTGCTTTTTTCTGGGGGTACGCAGGGGTACGCATACCCCATAACATTTTGTGAATCTTTGTACTTTTGTCTATTTACTGTATTTATTTCCCCCAATTTGAACTATAATATTCTGATTTTCTTGAGTCAAAATGAGAGTATCCTTAAACATTTTTAAAGAAAAAAAGCACTGTATGCATAGCTATGCACACTTTACCCTGGTATGTGTTTTTTGTGCACATTACTTGGCTTGAGAACTATGTTGCAAAATTAGAAGAAATGTGAATTTTGGAGGGCTACTTTTCAGTTTGCATATTGTTTTGGGAGGTGTGAATTAGGTTCCCCTTTAAATTCTGTGTGGACTGAATTCCCCCCCCCCCCACCACTAGCTTAATAGTAACGTCTTAAATTTGGGCCATGTAACTAATATGTTCTCCAAATCCATGGGAGATATCCCTAAGTTATAGAGTAGACCCAGGGCTAGCGTTGGATATCAGCACATTTTGCAGAAGTAGAAAATCTAGTCTAAAAGTTGAAAGAAGATGAGCGATATACGGTACCTAGTAAATTCACATTAAGCATGGGAGTCAAGTTTGTATGTTTCATTACATATTTTTAGAATCCCTGTTTGCTCATGACTATCTTGTTCATTTCATTACAGATTATGCTCTCTATTCTGTTTGTCTTTTTCACAGAATCATAGAATTGTAGAATTGGAAGGGACCCCAAGGGTCATTTAGTCCAACCCCCTGCAGTGTAGCAATTGCTTCCTTCTTTCTAGATCTCTGGCACAAAGAATGATAATTGCTGGATGGAATGGATTGAATGGGGTGGAACTAGGTTTTGCTTACAAAAAGGATATGAATGGCCCTCTGATACCAATCTTGATTGCAACGAGAGAAAGGAACTTGTCTTTAATTCTCGGCTATTGAATAAATGGTTCTTAAGAGTATTGTACTTTAACTGGATTGTGCCAGTGATTCTGCAGTAAAGCCAGGCTGTTGGTTTAATTTTTATAATCTATCTTTTGAAATAACAGCATGCTTCTGACAAGACCTGCTCCTCCGGCTCTTTTAAGAGTTCAGGATGCTTTTCTTTTTTCTGCAAAGGCTGATTAAAAATATAATAATACAAGTGCCGTTTAGGTGCCGGATTTGCAGTTGCTTTAGTATATGCCCTGCAAACACACATATCAACAGGGGATAGTAGTTCAAGGAGAAAATAAGTTAGCACTGCGAAGTTCAATTACTCCTAAAAATATCAATAATATAGCTGGAAGAAAGAAGAAACAACAGGCCACTTCCCTATATTGGCTGAATTCTACAGATGTCTATAGAGGCCAGCTTCCAGCAGTAAGAAAGCAATAACTATAAATGGGGCTCAGTGGAAAGACATAGCAATACAGCTCTCTGTTTGAAATTTTACCAAAGCTCTTGTCACCACACTCTGCAAAACTAAATTCCACTGCGTTTGCAGTCTATTTTCTTTTAGCCTGTTGTTGTTATCCTTGGTGGGTACCAGGGGGTGGTTGATGATCTAAGGGTCTCTCTCATGGTAAGGATGCCTGTCTCTTGCATCACTTTCTTTTGATAGAAAACAGTTGCTTTTTGGCCTTCAGCTGTTGAAGTGCATTCAAAGGCTGTGGCATGCACGGAGGTCCCAGCTGATTCTCTCAAAGAAAGCCTAGCAGTTGGAGGGAGTGAAGTAATTGTATTTTGTAAACAATTGCCAGAACACTTCTGTGTTCCTTTTAATTTGCAATTAGGGTTGTGTTCTTTAATTTAAAAAGCTGCATTTGGGGCTACTGGAATGTGCATTCCCCTCCTTTCCTCTTAAGGCATAAGCCACCTGTGGTGGTTGATTGCCGCCTAGGGTGTGAGGCATAGTTTTGGATTTGAGAGTCACAGGGAAGACAGTTAAGAAACTGGGGAGTTATACTCAAGGGCTGTAAGAATATTCACTTTGCAGGGGACAGCGTTCAGAAATGAGCGCGTTTCCATAGTGTCCCTTGAACTTCCTCTAGTGGAACTTTTTACTTTTTAGTGATGTTATAGTTGAAAAAGTTGTAAAATGCAACTAGCAATTGGATCATTTTGTTTTGTAGATTATAATAAACAATACTCTTTTTATTGCATGCCATTGGGTGTCATGAACTGGCAGGACAACGGGAAGGAGGAAGAGGATCCTGGCAAGGGGTGTAGCCATAACTGGTACACACTGAGACAAGCTAGGAATGGAGAAGATGATGTTAGGGGTATAGAAAGTACTCATGGGGCGACAGAGGATGGTGAGGGGATGCGAGTCAGTGCACAGAAAGCAGAGGAATAGGACCCATCAATGGAGCCAGTTTCCATGAACATGGTGGGTTCTGAGGTGTAAGGAGCAATAGGAGGTACATTCTAGGAGGTTGAGGCAGGCAAGGGCAAACAGCTCAGTTCATTAGCTGGCCAGGTGGGGCCCATTAGCTGTGGGAGGCGGTGTGTGATTCCTCAGCTGGACTAGGCTCAGGTGAGGGTCACATGTCTCGTCAAGCCCAGATGTTGTAATCAGACTCAAGGCATAAAAGGGAAGCAGAGCTGAGGTGCTCTGTCTGTTCAGCTTCTCATGTTCATGGGCCATGCTTGAGTGTCCTAGGACCTAGGAGCTTCATGGGACACTGCTTTTGGGGGGCTGAACACCAGGTTCCCTGACCCTGGATCGGCTGCAGTGGTGGGAACCTGGCCTGACTTTTTTTGGACTTTGCTTGCTGGATTGAACCTTGACTGCATTTCCTGACTGTTGGATTTTGGATTTGGCTTGCTTTATTTAACCTGGACTGTTTCCTGATGTGTTGGCTGCTGAACTACTTGCTAGCCCTTCGGACTGAATAAGCCAGCAGGACTGGTCACCAGGTACGCTGGGGTTCAGGACATTGGGAAAGATAGTGCTGGTCTCTGCATCCTGGCACGGCTAGCCAAGCTATAAGTAACCACAGCCAGGTCAACCCTCATGGTTGCATAAAAGGGAGACAAAGGATGCTTCCACCATTCAGGCCTAGATTTGAAGGTCAGTCAAAGCAATTTGAAACGTTTCTTATTTTCAATGAAGGAGATACTTGCATACTACTCTTTACTTAGAGGTTACCTGGAAATCTATGGGGCTTAGTCCCAAGGAAGTATGTCCATGACTCCAGGCTTAAGTGACCTGGATTATTTTCATTCCATGGGGATGAAAGCTCAAAGAGAGAAGGGTGCTATGCCGATACTCATGGCAAAAGCAGCAGGTCCTGAAAGGTATGTCTTAGAGTCAAAACTCCACACTGCATATTGTAGCATTTAGTGTTTATGGTACAGTGTTCAGTCCAGTTTTCATTGCCAAAGTATACAAGGGAGAGTTAATTAACTTTCTAAGATTATCCTGCTGGCTGCCCAGTATTTTTCTCAAATGCGCAGCCAAAGGAATGGTAGATTATTATAACAAATATCCCATAACTGTAAAGCACAGATGCCAGTTCAGTCTGGGAACTTTGGGGGACATTGTTACAGCTAGAACAGGAAATTTGGCTGCACGAGGAGGGAAGATGACACTCCTGTTAATCTATGTACAGTAGTGGATTAGACAGGTAGCTGAAACTCATTTTAACACTTGTGATGTCTAATGGGTATTGCTGCACATTTCAAATATTCCCTTAGCTCAAAGTAGTTTTGTCCACTGATAGAAGTGAATGGTGTCACTTCCTTATTTCTGTCTATGGGAAACTGGCTATCAGTGTTCAGTTAGTTAAATTAGTATCAGCTAATGTCAACAGTGATCAAGCATAGTATTCTTGAGATCATCATCTGTGGCCCTTCTTTGTGTGCCTCCTCCACGAAGTGGCTTCCCATTTGTGGAATCCCCTACCCAGGGAGGTTCAGCAGGCATCTTCATTATACACCTTTAGGCGCCAGGCGAAAGCGTTCTTCTTCAACCAGGTCTTTTGCTGATAAACATACCCACCCTTTTCTGTAAATATTTTTATTGAAAATGTTCAACTTGGAATACAATAAAATCCAAACTAATCTAAGGAAAAAGAACAAAGAAGTACCAAAATAGAAAAGAAAGAAAAAGAAAAGATTACAAAAACCCTCTATCACAATTATATCATATCCCTTTATCCATACACAGAAAGGTAGACCCTCCCAGTTCTCACCTGAGAGCTTGGGTTTCTTTTTCCAGCCTCCTACCCTGGGAGATCCTTCCTCCCACGCAGGGCTCCTCATCTTCCACATAGCCTTTTAAATGTCTTGGGGGGATTATTGCTTTATTTTTGTTATTTTTATTATGTATTTTGTGTTTTTTATATTGTATTGTTGTGAAATGCTCTGAGATCTACGGATGAAGGGTAGTATACAAATTAAACAAACAAACAAACAAACAATACATTGAAAGTAATATATACACATTACCAAAAGCATTTAGGGTATTATAGATAAGTGGGATTGCCTTTCTCCACCTTACAACCACACAACGCTGCCCATTACAGCTGGACTTGTAGGCAAAAGTCCAGGTCTCCAGTGGGCTATACCCTCAGGCTCTGGACTGCCAACCATCTTGCTTGTTTCAGTACCTACCGTGAACTGTGACAAAATTCCAATAGGGAAAATTTGTCCACAACACAGTGAAGTATCCTGAAGAAGCCATGCCAGGGAAGAGGTAGAACTTTGTTCCAATCACAGTTGGAGAGTCAAGAGCTATGCCTCCTCTCCCAACATGCTGCCTTTCTAGTGAGAATTGGGGTCCCCCATGTAATTAGTTTAGGAGAAACGAAATGTGTAGTTGTGTCCTATATATTAAGTGCACATTTAATCTTCTCCTCAGAGGCAGCTGTCTGCTCAGTGTGGAAGATAGATGGTTGGATAGATGAGCTTTTGACCCAATTCAGCAAGGGCAGCAAGTTTTTCTTAAAAGCTTCTTGGTAATTAGGTTATGGTAAAGGGATTATGAAGAAATGGTAAATGAAATGGCTGTAAAGCTCCTGGTGTGGTGAGAACATTTTCAGATTTGGAATAACATCTAGCGAATGGCCTTCTTCACTTTCTTCCTAAATAAGTCCAGAGCTTAAAGTTACCATGCCTACATGCTGGACACAGTACTTAATTATGGCCCACAAATCCAAAGCATGTAGTCCATGCAATCTCTACCCCTCTTAAAATGTTTGCCTGTACCTATTGGAGAAAATTGCTCTAAAATGTTGAATTTTCATGAGGACTTTTTTGTTTCAAGATTGCAAACTCATGTGGAAATATGGAGAACCAAATTTAAGACTAAAAAAGAAGAAAGTGAGAAAAACAAAAATTGACAGATATGCCCAACCGTGTTTGTGGGTAGGGCCGGAGAGCAGACACATTCAAGGTGCAGGGAAGCAGGGGGATCCCGTGCTATCACAATGTGTAAACATTACGCATTTTGAAAATACATGTGCAATGAAGTTTGGTTTAATGGAAGTACATGTTAACTAGCCTATGCTTGGAGTATGTGACATGTAGACTGATATTGGTAGGGGTAGTATATTAACAGAGCAATCCTATACGTATCTATTCATAATTAAATCCATTGAGTTCCATAGGATTTAGCCTCAGGTAAGTGGAGATAGCATTGCAACATAACTGTGCAATCCTATACGTGTATTCAGAAGTAAGTCTTATCGTTTTCAATGAAGGTTACTCCTAGGTAGGTGAGCATAGTATTGAAGTATGATTACCATTATTTTAAAAGGCAATGGATCCAGAACTGGATATTTAGTGTATCCTGCATGAACTCTCATAGCTGTTATTTTGCTCCTGCTAAAGACTTTAGCTAAAGGTAAAGGGACCCCTGACCGTTAGGTCCAGTCGCGGACGACTCTGGAGTTGCGGCGCTCATCTCGCTTTATTGGCTGAGGGAGCCGGCGTACAGCTTCCAGGTCATGTGGCCAGCATGACTAAGATGCTTCTGGCGAACCAGAGCAGCGCATGGAAACGCTGTTTACCTTCCCGCTGCAGCGGTACCTATTTATCTACTTGCACTTTGATGTGCTTTCGAACTGCTAGGTGGGCAGGAGCTGGGACCGAGCAATGGAAGCTCACCCCGTCTCGGGGATTCGAACCGCTGACCTTCTGATCGGCAAGCCCTAGGCTCTGTGGCTAGGGGCCTGAATAAAACAATAGTGCAGAGACTCAAAGTATATGAGACAGGCAAGAAAAGTTAAAACTTCTGCTTTATAAGGCAGGGATAGTCACTTGCCTGTCATTTTTTCTTGGGGAAGGGGGTTGAATTACCCATAGCATTGCTGAAAAAAGATTAATAGACGTCGCCACTGCTGAGTTTTCTTTATTTTAGTTCAGAACAGCACGTCCTTGTGTACTCCCAGTGCTTCGAACATTCCAATGAAAGGAGCAGCATGACTTATGATTTAAGCTGGGTGGCCATATTAGTGCTGCTTTGATGACTCTGCTTCATACAGTCAGGTGCGCAGTGGAGGTTAAGTTGCTTTAGGCTGTGCTTGGCCTAGCTCAACTTTGAATTGTGACACTGCTGCTGACTTGCTTTTATTCCCTTTGCAGCTCGAGAGATGTGCAAAGATAAAAGGATTCTCGATTACATACAGAGGATGAAGCATTTCTCTGGGTGGATTGTGGGAAAAATATCCAAGTAAAGTCAGTCATAAATCCCTTGCGGTCTGTTTTAGGATGCCAGCTGAAATCCTCCCATTTGCCTCTGAGTGACCTACTTTGCAACATCCATGGGCACAACTTCCTTTTGCTACACATGGGAATGTAGTAACTTAATAGATATAATCCATAGCAGGATGCTGGGTCATTGTGAATGCATTTCCACTGGATCTCAGGAATGCATGTATCAAACAGAGTTTGCTTAGAGCAGTAGCCTTTGGCATTATCTTGCCAAGGTCCCCAGCCTCTAATACAGAAGACACTTTTATTTAATTTTTTACATTATGTCTATTTCCTTCTTCCTTCTAGTAAAAATAAACAAATCTTGGTGCTGACAGTGTGACCCACCTTAGTTTGTACATAATGCTGAGTCAGGCCAATGGCCCACCTAGTATAGCATCCTGTTCTCACAGTGGCCAACCACTGATGCCTATGGGAAGGAAGCCCACAAACAGGATAGAAGCACAACAGTATTTTCCCTACTTGTGATTCCCAGCAACAGGTGTACAGGGCCACACTACCTCAAACACTATTGAACTCAGTTGTGACCTATTGCATGTCTGTGGCATAGTGTTTAGATTAAAAAGTGTGAATGGGCTGTACCTTTTGCAGCATATGTGCTTTTCATTACAGTCTGTGTGACCACTCATCAGAAACAGGTTGCATAACCCTGATGGCAGTCTTATTGGGACTGGTGGAAAATATGTATTAAGGGTTGTTTTTTTTTGAAAGAATAATAAGCAAGACCTGGATACATACACGTGTGTGTATTTAAAATATTACCGACCTCATTTGTAAATTCTCAATCCACCATGTTAGAAATCAAGTTCTGGTATAGAAATTTTAACTTACGAAGATTATACATAGAGAAGGATTCACTTGATTCTAGCTGATAAGGCAGATTTCAGCTAACCACTGGAATGTAATGATTATCAAGGGAGGTTAAGGGATCTCTACCTCTACAAGTTTTCCTTGCAGTCTGTGTGAACACCCATCACCAGAGTGTTAGGAGTAGATGGCATAACCCAGCAAGCCAAGGCAAGTCTGTCGCCATGTATGGCAACCCCACTGATGGTTTGTGCTGCCTTCCTGGGACTGCAAAAATAAGGTAGCACCTGGCAGGCCACAGTATCTTGGGACACAAGTATTTTTATGTATTTGCTTACATTTGCATCCTGCTTTTCTTCCATCATGGAACCCTAGGCAGTGTATATATGGTTTCTAGAGCATAATCCAACTGGGCACTGTCCAGACCCAGGAAAGGTGCAAATTATTTTTGTCAGGAAACGGCCTCTACTCACACGTAGAACCTTGGCAGAGACACATGCCTGACTGGCATGTTCCCTCCTTCCTGGGCGATCGTTTGGGAGCTTCTTAGGCATTCCTCTCCCCGAACATCACAGCGACAGGTGCCAGAAGACACCTGCACACTTAGGGTCCGCAGAGTCTTGTGCAGTTGCGTAACAGACCACAGCAACTCAGCATGTAGGCTAAATCTACTTTATTACATATCTACACATGAGGAGCACTTCATCATGGCTCCCTTTCTAGCATCAGGCAGCAAAAAAAGAACAAAGGACAATAGTCCTACTTCAGGGAAACACAGTAAGACAAACATCCTGTCTACGTAACTTCCCACTTCCCACTCTGTGGAATGAAAAC
The DNA here is from genome assembly GCA_034641385.1 of Darevskia mixta. Taxonomy (NCBI): domain Eukaryota; kingdom Metazoa; phylum Chordata; class Lepidosauria; order Squamata; family Lacertidae; genus Darevskia; species Darevskia mixta. Next base: position 4,208,895 of record JAWWNH010000036.1, read on the forward strand.
ACATACCCAGTCATGTGATAGACAATAAACCCATGACTGCACACACGGGAATGAATCTCACAACAATTTTGCCTGGTTTATAGAATCATAGAATCATATAATTGTAGAGTTGGAAGGGACCCAAGGGTCATCTGGTTCAACTCCCTGAAGTGTAGGGATCTTGACTAAAGCATCCATACAGATGGCCACCCAACATCTGCTTAAAAAGCTCCAAAGAAGAGGAGTCTACCACCACCTGAGGGAGTCCATTCCACTGTTTAACAGCTCTTACCATCAGAAAGTTCTTCAAGATGTTTAGTTGGAATCTCCTTTCTTATAACTTGAATCCACTGATTTGGGTCCTACCCTCCAGAGCAGGAGAAAACAAGCTTGTTCCATCTTCCGTGTGACAGCCCTTTAGAAATTTGAAGATGACTATTGTATCTCTTCTCAGTCTCCTCTTTTCCATGCTAAACATACCCAGTTCCCTCAGCCATTCCTCATACAGCTTGGCTTCCAGACCCTTTACCTTTGTCACTCTCCTTTTCACATCAGCTTGTCAATATCCTTATTAAATTGTGGCACCCAGAACAAGACACAGTATTCCAGGTGTGGCCTGGCCAAGGCAGAATATAGTAATACTGTTACTTCCTTTGATCGGGACACTATACTTCTGTTGATGCAGCTTAGAATAGCATTAATGTTTATAAATAGCTTATTATGCTGAAGATGAGCTTCATTACTCTCTGCTCCCCTTCCATGCTTATTGGACCATAGTTTTTTCTATGAAGTCAATTTTTACATTTGTTCACTTTTTAAAAACCCTTATCACAGAAATAGCCATGCACCATGAAGCCAAGCATGTTTTTCTTTGATGGAAATCCCACATATTTAAGTGAGACATCCCCATAAGTATGCACAGAATTGCAGCCTTAACCTGTGTGTGCGCACACCTTAAAACCAAGTTGAAACATTCTCAGTTTGTACAGTGCTTCTGCTGGATGTGTAGGTGGCAGCAGTGGAGTAGATGTGAATAATTGATTTTACAGCTTGTTCCCCAGAGTCTGTCATTTCCATCAAGTCAGCAGGTGAGTGAGTGTTTGCTGCTTCAAACTGGGTCCAGCTCAGAGCATGTGACATCTGCTCACAATAGGGATTGTTGTACTCTTACTCTGGTAATTACTGAAATGGGTACATGGAGTTTTGGCCATGTGGTTCTCCTGCATCCATCATATTTGGTGCAGATCCAGTTCTGTGTTGTGTCTTTAACTGGATTACTATGCTGAAGCCCCCTCCCCCCACCTTCTATTTGTACAGTAAAACTGAGAGGCATAAGTGTCATCGGCATTACAAGCATCTTTGCTGAATTGCTCCATTTCCATTATTGGAGTGAGGGGATAATGTGCATTTCCCCCCAATTGCTTTTCCATTATGGAAGCTGATCTAGGAGAGCTGATTTGGGTGGGCATATGTGTGATGACATCGGTTTCATAGACAGAGCCCAGCATAGAAAGGCACAGCAGGGACAACTTGTATTAAGACAGGGCAGGTATGTGGCATTGACTTATGGAAAACGATTTAGGGTGGGTAGGTTATGAAGTATGGCTTGTTTGAATGAGGTTATATAGATAAGAGTGTTGTATATGTTTGCGGGGGATGCACAAACAGTGAATATGCACTGGGATGAATTGGGATCATGCACTCACTCTACCATCTGAACAATGCTTATAAGTGTACAAACTGTAAGTGCATAGGACACAGGTGTTGTATGCCCAGCCATGGATCTTGCTTTTTGCATTTCCCCCCAATCGCATTTACAGTGTGTAGACACTGTTCTGATGGCACAATGAATGGGTGTAGGTCAGGGGAAAGGGGCATTTGCTGTATGTGCAGCTGTCATTTGAAAAGTGCTAAGACAGCTGCAGAGATGGTCAGTTAGGTATCATGCCCCTGGCAGTCCTACCAGATTTTAATAATAATAATGGAACTGTAACTGGCCCCATGGAAACCACTGCACTTTGAATCCCCAGCAGCACGGTCCAACTGGATCCTCCCAGCTCTGAGGACGAGAAAGTGGTTGTGCTGCAGAGAAATACAGAAAGATGCAAAAGCTCTGTCTTTCCCCTCTCCCTGCCCCCGGTCAACTATAGCCATATTTGCCAACTTCAAACATCACCAGTGAGTATAGAGGGATGCCATGCCAGGTATTCAATCCAAGGCTGACTTTTTGCTAACAATGTAGCAAACTTCTGTCAATCTTGGATTCCAGATTGTTGGCCCAGTTCAGCTAGTATGCACATGTGCTGAATCTCGAACAGTTCAGCATCATTACAGCCAATTTTGCATTCGGTATGCATATGCACAGCCCCAGCTGCTATGCTAGGTAGGGGGAATATGCATGAAGGAACACTGTGTTTGAGCACCCAGTTCATCATCCAGCTATGGATAGATGTGCATAGCCTTGTTTTTAAGTGGTCATAGCTCAGACTTGTTGTTCAAAGAGGAACACTGTGTTTACTCAGGGTTTATTCCTCCATCTTTTCTCACTTCCAAATAACTCAATTAGCATAATTGCTGATCGATTTTCAGGGTTGGGAGCTGAGTTGGGTGGGCAATATTTGGACTGGGCCCTTTAAGCAGTTTGTGCATATCAGAACCTTCACATACTCTTCTCCCCCCCAAAAAAACACACACACACAACAACCACCCAAACAAACTTGAAAAGATACGATTCTAATTTTAAAATGCACACTACACAAAACAAATATTAGTTCTCTGCAATATGCAGCTACACTTTCTTGTCTTTCTATGAAGTGTGAAATCTATTATAGTTATAATATGGTTTGGACTGAAGTTTTTCTTAATTATAGGCTTGGTAAATGAATGCTTTCAATTTGCAAGCTCACAAATTATGCCATCGTTGGCCTCAATCCAGCAAACTGACTACCAGTATATACATTCAGATTTACATACCGTAGGTGAGTAGTTCCACTTACAGTGTTGAGGTTACTGGTCAGTATAAAATTTGTTAATGAGCTTTCAACAGAGCCATTGCATTTTAATGAGCTGCCTTTCATAGGAAAATAATTAAAATATTATCATTATTGCTTGTTTTCAGAAGAATACCGTAAAACTTGCTAGATTGCAAAGTTCATCAACAATTTTGTTTGCCATATTTTTAAATATATAACTTTGTTAGCTTCAGTTTGAGAAGAACTGGGAGTTAAGAGATGGGGCACATGTAATCTAGGACAGTCCTTAAGTTGACCTGGAAGCTTCAGCTACAGCAAAATATGAAGACTTGACCGCTCACTGGGGCAGGATATCTTCATCATATTATGCCACTGCTGAAACAGAATCATAAGAAGCTGGCACATACCGAGTCAGAGCATTGGTTCATGTATTTCAGTAGTGCCAACATATATTGGCAGCGACCATAGGAGCCAACCTCTAGGGGCAGAGGTCCCCTCAGGACCCCCAAAAGTTGATAGGCATTGCCATTCAAATGGCTTGCATGCGCTGTGTCTTGTGATTATGCGGGGTGAGGCTTACTTGGGCCGTCCAATATTTTATTCAAATTGGCACCCCTGACTCCAGATGATATTTCAAGGGATGGTGGTGGGGTAAGATACTTGATTTTAGGAGTTTTTCCTTTGCTAATTCATCTATCTATTCAACTGCGTCAGTTCACTGTTAGGCATATCATTCGCTTTCTTGCCCCTAATACTTTCTCAGCTATCTCTTGAGCTTTATTTCTTCCTGCCAGGACTACGACTTCAGGCAGGATTTCATAATTGGAAGGGGGTATATAGGTACGTCAAGCTGTTACAGCCCCTAATCAGATAGAAGTTCAGCTATTTCATTACAGCAACATCTCTCTGATTCTTGCCTATGTGTTTGAAGGTTAGCCTTGTCCCTATAAGCAAATGGAAACCTACTGATAAATATTTTAAGGCATTAGTAATCATTGCAGGTTGTGGCCTACTTGATCAGATGTGCTGTTTAGATTTTCTAATCACAAGCAAGAAGTTTCTCTCTCTGATTCCATCCAGTTGTGATCTGCCATGCACTTTGATATTTTAAAATGCTGATCAGAGAACACCATATGGCTTTTAGTCATTAGTCACATCAGTCTGAAAATAGACTTGCTGTAGCACTTTGCTGTATTTCTGTGCGTTCAATTAGAATTTTCATAGAATTGTAGAGTTGGAAGGGATCCCTGAGGGTCATCTAGTGATTCTAGTCCAACCCCCTGCAATGCAGGAATCTCAGCTAAAGTATCCATGACAGATGGCCATTCAACTTCAGCTTAAAAACCTCCAATGAAGGAAAGTCTACCAGCTTCCAAGGGAGAATGTTCCACTGTTGAACAGTTCTTACTGTCAGAAAGCTCTTCCTGGTGTTTCATCAGAATCTCCCAAACCCATTGGTTTGGGTCCTACCCTCCAGAGCAGGAGAAAACAGACTTGCTTCATCTTCTCTTATTGCGTGGTTTGAAATCACAATAATCTTTAATACTAGGTTCAGGGTGGGATGGGGGATATTTAAATGGGAACAGTGAGTGGAAAGGAATGTGCAACTATGCCCACACCAGCCACCCCACTCCTCTTGAGGCAGTGCCGATAAGAGCATTATCCCAAAGGCTAATAGTTGCATGGGGGATAATGTTCATTGAGATCACCGCTGCAGAAGGAAGTGCTTCTGGTGCATCATGGTCTCAATGAAATTTGCCCCCCTGCCTAGTAGTATTATTTCTTTAAAAAGAATTAGATATAGTTGTAACCACACAATTGGAGTAAGACCTAGATTGGTCCAGTGTGCTAATTCTCTCATCCAGATTAAAAAAATAAGTCATATGCACTCTTAAGACAGACTACCAATTATGAAGCTGACCATCTCATGTAAAGTGATCGCTCCCTTAATAACGACTTTGATCTCAGTAAGGTATGCTACCAAAGTGGTTTATTTCTTTTGCTGATCTGTTTCCTTGGTTGTGTTTCAGTTGAGAACTCTTAAAGCTGACATGCAACCAATTAGTAAGATAAAACAAAAGAGCAAACATAAAAGTTTAGCAGTGAGGTCCATAAAGCCAATAAAATCCAGCAGAGCTACCACATAAAAGCATGCATGAGAGAACAGAATAGCGGCTGACAATATGACATTTGCAAGTTGATCAGGAAGCATTCCTCTGGTCTCAACAGCGAGAGAAAGTTCAGGAGTAAAATGTGTTAGGGTACTAGACAAGGCAGGAAAATGTTTTCTGCATGCAGGTAGTTCTGTTCTTTTGCTGTTGCCACTACAAGTGTAATAGGTAAACAAGTCAACTTTTCTGCCCCTATCCCCAATTAATACTATGGCTGCCTTTATCCTGTAAGTACTTTCAGTCAGCTAGAACGCTATCCTTGATTTGTGTATGATCTAAATTTAAGCTTACATTTTTTTTTAAAAAAACCCACATTTCCTTTTAAGTAACCACTGAGGAATAAATTTTAACTATGTAGGTATACAGTGCAGATACAAATATTAACAGCACTAATTAGGGTGGCCCTACTGCTTTTGCAAAGTTAAAATGTACAGCTGGGATAAAATTAGTATAAATTAAATAGGACTGAACTAATAAGAGGGCAACATACAGTACTTAACAATAAGAAAATGCCCTTCCTAGACCCTAGGTTTAAACCATTTTTAAAAATATGAATCCAAATAAGATACTTTCCCACTCCATCTGTCCTTGAATATTTTCACATAGCTGGGTTGTTGACAGCGTCAGATGCTGAAAAACAAAATCAAGTCCAAGAGAATGAGTGGATCCCATGTTCCCAAACACGCTTGCCTCAACCTGTGCAGCAATATTGTATTCTTGTTCACATATTCTCTCTCTCCCCCTCCCTCCCTCCCTCCCTCCCTCCCTCTCCTTCCCTCTCTCTCTCTCTCTCTCTCTCTCTCTGTTTGGCAAAAGATGCAAAGACATCACATACTGTATAGATAGAATCATTTGGGTTACATTATTCAAATGATTTTATCATCTGAGAAAGCTAGTTTTCAGGTTCAAAAAGGAAGGATAATTTTGATATTTCTGTCATATTGAGCTGGCTCGCATGTAAGCAAGCAAACATGCAGGTTCATGGAATGAAGCTAGCGATCACTGTACTCCTCCTGCAGTCCTCCTGCTGCTACGCTACCTGGGGTAAGACATAATTTGGCTTAGCATTATGTTCAAACTTGGACTTGTGGTTGCTCTCCCCCAGACAGATCATGAGTGGCATACCAAGAACCAACCTTGGTTACAGCTAGTGCTTTGTCTGGAGAAAGACAAACCACAAGCCCATGTTCAGACATAATGCTAAGCCAAATGATGCCTTGGCCCCAAGTAGCGCAGCAGTGGCAAGACCAAGTGAGGAGTTCATTGGCTGCAGTCTTCACTCGAGGAACCCGTGCAGTTGTCTGTTCACACTGTACAAACTGAATGATTGAGTCACACCTCCAAAGATGGTTCTAACTTTAGAACTTCTACTACAGATAATGTAAATCGAGAATGAGGAACCTGTAGTCCTTGGATGTTGTTGGACTCCAACTTCTACCTGCCCCAGCCAGCCTGGCCAATGTTCTGGGATGATGGGAACTGTAGTCCAGCAACAATTCTGCTGTAGGCCTTAATTCTTCATTTGAGATTCAGGACAAAATGGCTCCTGCTACAAGCTCCTTTCTTCCAAAGCAGACTCCTGTTTTAAAAGAAGTAGTACTTGCCCTATTCGTTCTACATGACTGCTCTTGAAAATAAGGTCATCAAATGTTACAGTTTCAAACTCCTCTGTCGTCTAAGACAGTCTTAAGGCAAGAGACAGGATTGTCTTTAGTGGTCTCCATTAGAGCCCAGGGTATTTGATTTGCAGTAGCTGGCTGTAGGTGACCATAATATTTGGAGGTGTTTTTTTTAAATAGAAGTCAAATCCTGTGGAATCCACAGACTCTTTCCATTGTGATTTCCTTCTATTTTGAAGACATCTGTAATGAAAAAGGGTCAACAGAATTTAGTAATAGTGTACCTATTATGGTACTTCACTAAAAGAAGAAGACGAACAATGAACTAAATAGAAGACTGGTGAGCTTATTACACAGCAATGACTGTATCTGTTTAGATGAGCATATGCACGGTGTGGCAATTTTCCTCCTTTTCAACTGTAACAGGTTTCTTTCTACCTGCAGAACATGTTCTTTTATTCTCCACTTCATTCAGGCAATAGTCAACCCAACTTGTCCTTGGTATTGTGCGATAACCCACTGAGGTAATGGCCTGAAATAATGACGAATGGGATTTGGTGAAATACTGTTCATATTAATACAACTATACAGGCCCAGACAAAGGCTCTGAAACAGGTGCAGTATTCTGTTCATCCCCTGATTTCTCTCAATATAGTCCCTGCAGAGGCACAATAACAAGAGGAAAAAATAATAAAGAAGCCGTTTAAAGATCTGCAGCAGTGCTTGGTATGAATGTTTCTTTAAATGAGCCTGACCATGAGAACATAATGCATCCACGCAGCACTATGTTTCACACACACACACACACACACACACATGAAAACAGTTCATCAAGACAGCATTTCAAATCTGTTAGAAATATTTCTTCCTCTTGCTCCAATAGCTCGAGTGAAAAATGGCAGCAGAAATCAAGGATTTAGAGGGCACTGAGAACAGTCTTGTTTTCATTACTGGAAAGGGCCCTTTCTGAATTAAAATGAGTTGTCTTTCATTGCACAGTGTGAGAAAGTTTACTTTGCTGCTTCCTACAGTGTTTTCAGTTTCCAAATTAGTGGCACGTTGTACTCTACATATCCACACATTGATTTTTTAATTATTATTTTTACATCTATATCTCATCTTTCCTCCAAGGAGTTGAAGGTGGTGTGCTTTAACTCCTGATTGTATTCTCACAAAGACTCTGAGGTAGGTTAGACTGAGAGTGAGTGACTGATCTGAGGTAATCCAGTGAGCTTCATGGCTGAGTGGAATTGAACTCCGGCCTCCCAGGTCTAAGTTAAACACTCTAACCACTGCACCACATTCAGGTGTTACATAAACACTCAAATTAGATTCACAATGCAAACTTTGCCTAATATGAAATACCATCACAATCAGTTTAAGAATATGCCAGTTTCCTGCAAGGTTGTGGCCAAAACTTACATAGTACTTCTATAGTACTGTAGAATAACTGTAGAATACTGTAGAATAGTACTGTAGAATAACAATATATGACAAAAATATAACACCTTGTAAATTGATTTGCTATGGCCACTGTAAATGCCATAATTTGTTCAATTGTATGTTGTGTTTATTGATTTTATATTGATGAGTCTACTGATCTTTTAACTGTTTTTGTTTTGATTGTTTTGTGTTTTACTCTGTATTCTACTGTTAGCCACACTGCACACCATTTTGTGTAAAAGGTGGTCTGCAAATATAATAACAAAATAATGGCATTGCTACTGTGCTGCTCTCTTCACAATAGCAGAAAGGTCCTACTTCCCATGTGTTCTTCCTTCTGAACTTTTTTTCCTTATTGGGTCTCTCTTCTATCACCTCTCCACCTCCTTTGCTGCAGTCCTTTTGCCTGGTCCCTCCCTTGCATAATCTTGCCCATAAATTGCCATTCGCTAACTGGAAATTCTATATCCATCTTAAACTCAATGGAATTTCAGAGTGTTCTTTATATCTGCCTCCAACAACTGATCATGCTGATCAGCTGTGGCACAACCTCATGACTTGGAAGTCATGGGCAGAGAGAGCTAGTAAAGCATGCCACTGCTCCACAAGAGCTCCAGTCTTGCCTTCCTCACTTTATCATCTGAACATGCTGCTTTTAGTGGAAGCGGTTGACCTGCTATAAAGCTGATTGCACTCTGAATGTTAAATGCAGAGGAGATCACTTCCTTTTAAGCTCAGTTTAGCATTTCGTAAGTGATAAAATGTATTCAAATTACAAGAAAATCATAAAATGCGTGCATTGCCAAGAGAGAAGAGAACTGGTGTAGAGCTTAAGGATAGCTGATGAGTCACTTTCTGTTTTTCTGCAGGGCTATACGAATTGCTGCCAAATGCCAAGTTTTGCCAAGTGTGAAATTACTCTTTCTTCTTGGCAATGTTTTGTTTCATTGGAGGGTGTAAGGGGGATGGGGAAACAATCAAAGAAGTTCAGATTCAGAACAGTTTAGGCAGCTCGTCAGAATATTGTTGCTTTGTCATCACAAGCAATACCAACTTCAGGCATTGGGTGGAAAGACTAAGTTTGCATCCTCAGTTACTCTAAAAGAAGCACACATTTTATTTCTTTATTTAAAACAGGGATTGAAAACCTGTGAGCCATCCCAGGTGTTGCTTGATTCCAACTCCCATTAACCCCAGCTGATCTGATTATTGCCAATAAACCATGGTTGAAGCCCTGGTTTGTTTAACTATGACTTGGTGTTATGTGTAAACCCTGCTATGGTTCCTTAACCATAGTTTATTTGCAAACCCCACTCTAGATGCTCATCAAGCTACAAAGGCAGGAGGCAGTAGTCACTGGAAAACAATCAAAATTTTGAAGAAACAGGTCATGGTTTGTTTGTTTGTTTGTTTGGTCAAACAATTTGTGGTTCCCGCATGGTTTGTTAAAAAACCATAGTTTAGCATTATGTTCAAACCAGGACACAGGATTTGATGAGGCAGAGCAGGAAAGTGTGAACTGGGCCCAGAATACAAAGTTTCACAAGCAAGCCCCTAATGGTGAAAAAAGTAGTATATATCTCCACTACTAGCACTGTGTTTACATCTATTAAGAGTAATTAAGTTAATAAAGTCCAATCAATAGCATCTGTAAATTCCCGTTATCTATGAGAGCTCATCATATTCTAAGTCACATAATGCTGACAGGAGCTGACTGCTAGATGCTACAGTAATATATCATACTGTACTGTAATCATGTAGCTGGAAAATTAAACCCTGTGCTGTTTTTAGGGAAATTTAATTAAGTTTCCTGTAAAATGCTTACTGGCAATGTTTCGGGGAAATATTTAGACAGTCTTCTTGCCTTTGAAATCTTTTGAGGTTTTTTTTTAATTGAGGTTGTCCATTGTGTGGAAGAGTTGTTGGCAGAATGTAAGAGCTGCAGTCTTCCTGCGGAGAGCAAAGCTCAGATTTCATCTTGAAAAGAAGGTTGTTTTTGAGTAGTGCTTAGTTCTTTTTACCATTGTGTTCAGTTTAAATAATTAAAAATCCTAATTGTCAGGGAAGAAGATACCAATAGAGATAACCAGCACAACAGCAAAGTACTAACGAATAAACCATCTAATCAGAGACTTAATAAAGTATTTGAAGAAGTATTCTCCAATGTAAAAGCATACCTAGAAAACATGAAGTGAAGTCCAGTATCGTCAAGGATGTAAGACTGGAATATATTTGTACAAAATGTACATATATCAAACATGTTCTCTTGTCTTCATCATTTTATGCACAGCATAAATTTTATGTACTCAAATAAAATCTATGTGAGATATGTGGAGCTTCAGTTTTAAGCACATAGCTCCTATCACTATGAATGCAATTTACAGAAGAGTAAAATGGGGGAATAGTATATAGATTTTAAACAAACAAGGATTTAAACACCTGCTAGTATTAATGTCAGGAATGTGAACCTCATATTTATTACTATTATTTGTTTCTGAAAAGGAGAACGAAAGCTTTTGCAAGTAGCCCTTTGTCTCCCATGACATTTTTATCTACTACAAGTTTGGCATAGCAATAGGTGGTACAAACAACTGCACCCCACTCTAAACTCAGTTCTCTTCCTCTCATTTTATCCTGACAACAACCCTGTGAGGTAGGTTAGGCTGAGACAGTGGCTGACTCAAAGTCATGGCTGAGTTGGGATTTGAGTCCTGGTCTCCCAAGTTCTAGTCCAATGTTTTAACCACTAGTCCACACTGGCTCAGAGTTTGCAGGCACATTCACATGACTGCAAATGATATTAATATCCATGTGTCCGAAGTAGGAATGGTGGAGAAATTTGGTTCACACTGTATCTGCATTTCCTGAACCTGTATACAAATCAAAACACAGCTACCCTTCAACATTCACACTTCTCTAAAAACCAACAACAACCAAACAACCACACACACAAATACCGGTACATAGCATATATATTAGAGAAGAGTCCACACATATTAGGAGAAATGAATCACAAAATGGTGTGGAAATGGAGTGAACTACAATTTAAAATGACATAGATAAAAAATAAAACAATATTTTAAAAGGAGCCCTCTGTCCAGCAGCAGCAGCAGCAGTCCTGGTCCTTTATGGAGCCTGCCAGGCCCCGCCCCAAGCCAGGTGGAGAGAGGCAGGGCAGGACTGAAAAATGAGAAACTGAAGTTGACAGATTCATCCAGAGGCACCACCTTCTGAAGCACATTAAGGAGGCCCATCACGACATCCAGATGTTGCTCTGTGCCCAGCTCTAACAATGGGCGCCCCGGCCCCTTCAAAAAAGAAAAAGATTGAGGGGCCACAGTGCCTTGGTCCCCTGGAGCCACTCAGAGTCTCTAGTTTGGCACGTGTGTGTGTGTGTGTGTGTGTGTGTGTGTGTGTGTGTGTATGAGAGACACAGAGAGCACTTTTCAGCTTAGTTACATCAAGAGTGTGTAAAATGCTAAGTACCCTTTAGGTGATGCCCTGTCTGATAGGTGCCTTGAGGCAGATTTAATTGTACCTTCCACTGATGCCTAATGAGAAGAAAATTTATATAAAAGAGGGCATGTCAATACTGTACTGTATTGCAGTTATTCTAACTGGGTAACGCTTCTCAGTGCTTTATGAAAGGAAGAAGGTTACTTGGTTTCGGTTCTTATTTTAAAAATGAAACCAATTACGGAGCAGTGGAACCTCATCTCCCATCTGCCTCCCCCCAATCCAGCATGGATTTATGGAGCGGCAGGGCCACTGCCACATGTGTAGCCCTGCTGCATGTAGTGGCTGGCAGGGAAGGTGGAGGGGCAGGCAGATTGCTGCACACATACTGGGCCTGGTGCCACCACATGACAGCAGTGGAGCTGATTCTGTCAGCTGCTGCTAGTGGGGATCCTGCTGGTGACACTTTTGTCCGCCCAAACATTTGCTACATAGAACTAAGATGTCCAAGCTAGCAAAGTGATATCGGGAGAATGACGGAGGCTAGATACCTCCACCAGCCCAATCCACATGCATACACCTGCCGAGCCCGACACAAGAGGAGATGTGGATTCCTTCATGTGGCTATTCACTTTTGTGAAGTTTTTATATTGTTTGCTATGAAAAATGCAACAAAATACAGCGGGGAAATATTGTTGGATATTATTTCACCAAATTGGATATTATTTCACCAAATAAGTACTGCTGCATTAACATCTCTCTGATTTCAAACTGGTGTGTGCTATATTCTCTTGACATTCTCATATTTATTTTGTTTATCCTAGTTATCGCTGTCTTTATTCACCGGGTGATAGGATAATGTACTTGAAGTTTGAATATGAATTCAAACTTATGGAACGCTTTGGATTGTCCAGGATCTTTATTGCTATCCATTATTATTCAACATCTCTTTAAAAATCCCCCAGTTGCTGCAATGTCATCAAAACCCACAAGTTAGGCAACCAAGAAAGACTATAAATGCTGCATGCTGAACCATGAAAAAGATCCTCAGTACTGCCAGCTGTGTGATGAGCCTGTATTGATCATATTGAAAGTATGTCTATTAACCAGTAGGTGTCAGACATCATGCTGTTAAGTCATTGAGGAGAGCCCAATAGTATGTAAGAATCAATGCATTCTTCACCTCCATCCCAAATACTAATATATTAGGCAGCAAAATCCCATTTTGACTCTACTCTCCTGCATTGTCTTTACATCGCAGGAATGCCATCCACCATGTGTCTCACATGAACTTTATTTCATCCTTGCTCTCTATTCTTGCTTCTGCTTGAACCAGATCCCTTTCTTTGGCTTAAGTGCAGCCATCTGAGGTTTGATACTGACATTTACTGTCCAATCCTATCTTTTGAAGATGGTGTAATTTATGCTGGCATAATTTTATGCTGGTTTAATTTACAATATTCCATTCAGAAGGAATTCCTATGAATCTAACCTACACCACTCCTTTTACCAGCCAAGTTCTGTTGGGTTGCTAGTCATGTCACTCAGCTGAAAAGGGTTTCAAATAGGTATAAAAGTCATCTTGCCCTGTCCTACCCCACCATGTTCTTTTCTTGGGAATTCCACAGGCACAAATTCTTCTGGTTTGAGTTCCGCCACCTGAGACCCAGATGAGGTGGGAGCTATTTTGAAGATGCAAATTGTAAACTTGGAAGATTTGTTGGCCTTGTACAGTCTTTGTCATCTTCAAAAAGTGAATTTGCAACCAGTGGCAGCAAGATTAGGACTTTGTATTTTTAACACATAAGACAAAAATCACCATGTTTTTGTTGTTTTTGCCTAAGGAATAATAAATAATAAATGCTTGTTAGCTCCAGCTATGAAAAACCTTGAATTATTTAACTCTTTTTTATATGTAATTAAATCCCCCAGTGTTGCTTTGTATCCAACTAAAATGTCGTTTTTATTTAAGAAAGGTTAATGCTTATGTAATTTCCTGCTTGTTCTATGGAGAGCTCTGTTCTGTTCACATTTTAAGGTGTGTGATATTTTAACCACTTAACTCTGTCCTATGTAGCTTTTATGTGCAAAACTGCACAAAGTAAATGTCTTTTTGGGGATAAATTAGGAAAGGAGGAGGAGGCCTTAGAATGTTATGCTTGTTACTGAAAGAATACCCGGTAGTTTTGGTACAATCCACCAAAAGTTGCCAGTATGCTACAGTAAAATTAATGAGGCTTGAATGAATGGCAACTTACAGCACAGCCCTATACATGGCTACTCATAAGTAAGTGCCATTGACTTCAGTGGGGCTTACTGTCGTGTATGTATGGCCTATTCCATTGCTTTAGTTGGTCTTTGGCATGGCTGACTGAAGACTGTGACCTCTGTCCAGGGACTAATAACAAGAAGTTGACCAGAAAAGGGGTGGAGGAGTACATTATTATATATTATGAGAAGTAAGTTACCCCATGTTATTTTTCAATTTTTTTTATCTGTGATAAACATAGTCAACACTTTGTTTATCATTGCCTTGACTTATCATGCACACTTCTATTACCAAGTTATCGTTTACGTAGCCTTTTCCAATATCCTTTGTTTAATGTGATATCCAAAGCAGAAAAAGTATGAACCACAAAGTATTGAACCAAGTAGTGCTAATTTTTTCAAAACATATGATGCTTAACGGAGCACAAATGACTCAAATCCTGGGTAGCACTGAGCTGCTTAAATCCACATCCTTGCCCATCAGCTCTTTGTGTCATATTGCTGAGATGTATTCCTCTTGCTCTACATTTCAGGCAACAAATCTTCTTTGGTAATCCTGCTTCTTAGATCATGGTACCTGATCTGTATTGTAGACAGTCACAGTCCTCTGATTTTCCATGCCCTTACTGAAATGTACGGTGCCACTTTTCACGTGGATAGTCTGGGCACCTACAATCAACAGGTTTTTGTTAGTTTAACTGATATATATATAATGCAATGTGTTTATATTCATCCCAGTATAAAACTCAAGGCAGCATGGGTGGGATCCCACACAGTCTTCAGTCCAGGCACTGGCCTGCTAAGCCTGAGCAAGGTGACATGTATTGAGTGGTTTCAGACTACACTTTTTACCCACTTAGTTTTCCAGGACTTCAGATTATTTTCTATTTTTCATGGGAATTGGAGACCATGGCATTCTGTTCTCACAGTGGCCAGCCAAATGTCAGCCAAATGCCAAACACAAGCCTGCAAGCAGGACCTAAGTGAAACACTTCTTGTGATGCTCAGCAACTGTTATTCAGAGGTACACTTTGACAGTGGAAGTTGTACAGAACCATCATGGCTATTAGGCACCTGCAGTCTTATTTTCCATGAATTTGTCTAATGTGCTTTTAAAGCTATCCAAGTTTCTGGCCATTACTGTCTCTTGTGGGAGCATATTCCGCAGTTTAAATACATACCGTGTGAATAATAACCTTTGTCTGTCCTGAATCTTCTAACATTCAGCTTCATCAGAGGTCTGCCAATTCTGCTATGAGAGAGATAATAAACTCTATCCCCTTTCTTTATACAATGCATAATTTGACACACTTCTGTAATGTTACCTGTTACTTGTGCTTTCTCTAAACAAAAAAGCCCCAATGTTGTAACCTCTTTCCTCATGGGGACATTGATTTGTATAATGGCATTATAATATTAGCAGTCTATATCTTAGCTGCTGCTATTTGCTCTTGTCCCATGTTCAGATGCAGGCAAAGAAAATGAAATCAAATGGAAAGGATAACTACTAGATTTGTCCTGTTCATATCAGGAAATACCTGTATACGGATTTTGTGGATGAGAAGGAAGGAATCTAGGAAAGAAAGAATTGGGAGTGATGCCTTTTAAAAAAAATAAAATAAAATAAATCTCTGCCTTCCACCTCTCTGAAAATGTCCACAAAGATGGGAAGGGCACCCATTTGGGAATGAAAATGAAATCTGAATCTTAAGTAAAGCTAGCTACATTCTCCAGGCACTATGGCTCCAAACTCTAATTGCACCCCAAACTGAATCACAACTTAACAGCATGTCACATTCCAACTTTGCTACCTGAAAATAGTTTAAAGCCTGTCTTCCAGCTCTCACACACAAACCTGAATATTTATGGTAACTGAACTATAAATGGTGTTTTATAGGCAGTGAAATGACAAGGTCACTTTTAATTAAGCAGAGATCAACCTCACTCTGTGTTGCACACTCTGATTAGGTTCTTTCAAATTAACATAAGTTTTTGGAGACTTGACTGAAGTCAGTAGTGTTAAACACCAGCTGTGCTGGCAGATAAGCGTGGGATATAAGAAGGAGATAGTATTCACATTGAAATTAGCACTTGGCACAATATAATTCTCTGATTGCAAACTATGTGAAGTTGCCTGTGCTAATTGGTTGATTTTATTTGAAGCAGATGTTGTGAGCTTTCCCACTAATGATCTGGAGAGAAATTCTTTTGAAAGACATGCCATGTTAGGTTCTCTGCAGTATAATAAGCTAATTACAACTTTAAGTACTTGCAGTAATTAGCACAATGTGTATAAAGTGTTCCTGATCTTTTCACCCAACTGCATTATTGTTAGGGCATCTTGAAAAAACAACAACAACAAAAAGCTTGCAGGATTTCATTTCCTCAGGATAGCCTCTTGCTTTCTGGCCTAAAAAGATTACGAAATGGACTTTTATCCTTCTTTTAAAGTGAACATTGGAAAGAGCTTAACCTTCCTAAAACATTCACCCCAAATCAACAGAATTAATTTTGTTTCCTTCCTGCCATACTCTTTTGAGTATAGTTTGTAATATTTTAAAAACAAAATTTCCTCTAATTAACACATGCTGGCGGCACATCAACTTTGCCTAATTGATTTAGGCTGCAAACCTATGCTCGCATGCATGGGAACAAGTTTCATTGAATTCAGTGGGAGCACTTCTAAGTAAACATGCATAAGACTGAGTTTATTGTTAACCTTTTCTAAACCAATCAAGTCCAAGTTCATTTATTGATTGTTCTCAAAATGTTCTTCCTAAGTATTTTTTAGCATAGTCCTGTAAATAATCAAAGCAGGAAATAAATGGTTGCAGTTGTAATGCTGCTCTTCATGCTTAGTTAAGAAGCAAGTCTAGAAATGCATAGTATGAATAGTTTGATGCACTATTTAATCTACTTTTATAATTATGGATTTGAATAACCAAGATTTAAAGACCTCAGGGGCAGATTCCATTAAGCACTATACTGCAAACACATGTTAGGCCCACTAATGAATCACCGGCATCTGTCTGTCTCCGAAGACAATGGAGCAGTGCCTTGGGGGGGTGAGGTCAAACTGTTGGAAGGTTGCAGTGCCCTGCTGTGGCTGTAGAGACCAATGTGGGAGAGATGTGTAGTTGCAGCTGGGTCAGATGAAGGTGCCCAGTTGTGCTGCTGCAGATGCACCATGACATTTCTTCTCTTTGCCCTCCTCCCAGGGGTAATTTCTCCTCTGGTCACTGCTATGGATACACTACTATGGATACAGGCACGGCTGTCATTCGCAAGGCATTACCACATAGTAGGGTTGATGTTGCCATCCTTCATGTCACATTTGCAGACAACTGGCCTGGTGCTGGAAGCCAGCTCCCTGTAGAGCTCATCCTTGGGGATCTTGCCATTCTGTGGACATGTGCAAGCCAGGGTAGACATTGCTGAGTCAGGAACATATTTCAAATGTAGGCTTGGGAGAGCACATCTTTGTTCGTAATTCTGCCATTTGCATCACTATGCCAATGCTTTCTACACGGGGCTGTCTGTAAAAAGTGTTTGGGAACTGGAACTGATTTAGAAAGTAGTAGTAAGTTTGCTAATGGGCACTGCCCCCACAAACAACATATAGTACCAGTTCTAAAGAGCTACAATAGTTACCACTTAGAAATCTAGCTGCATTCAAGTGCTGGTTTCAGTCTTTAAAACCCCAAATAGTCTGGCTTCTGGATACCCCAAAGAGGTGCTTCCCTTTTTCCTCTATGTGCGCCTGAACCTTGAGGTCATTAAGGGAGGCTTCACATTGGCAACATGACCTCCCACTACACATAAAGATATGTGATTACACCCCCCCATGTAGGTAGTGAATAATTGAATCCCAAAATGTATGTGGGAATAACAAGCATCCTTGTAATACAGACTGTGGGATAATTGATATACCCTTTCCAGTTGCAACCACACCCAATCAATCTGGAGTTCATTTGCCATAAACTCTTTTCTTTCTACTGAACATATCAATGTGCATCACTTTGCATAGTACAAATAGCAAAAGAGGTTTAAAGACTGTCTCAAGGCAAATCTAAAAAAATGTAGTATAAACACTGACAACTGGGAAACACTGGCCTGCGAGCGCTCCAGTTGGAGAACAGCCTTTACCAAAGGTGTCATGGACTTTGAAGACACTCAAACTCAGAACGCAAAGGAGAAACGTGCTAAGAGGAAGGCATGTTTGGCAAATCCACACCGTGATCCACTCCCACCCGGGAACCAATGTCCCCACTGTGGAAGGACATGTGGGTCCAGAATTGGCCTCCACAGTCACTTATGGACTCATTGTTAAAACCGTGTTTATGGAAGACAATCTTACTCGGCTACGAGTGATCGCCAAAGAAGAAGACACATAGCAGCATAAATTTGTGCCAGTCATGCTAGTCATTTTTCATGAACTGCAATATACTTGCTGACCACAGCAAATAGGTACAATACAAATGGAGTGCCCTTCATAACTCTTGCTAGTGGGTGAGAGTGTTGATAGGTTTTATCATGGAAATGAAAACCACTCAAAGTAAAACCATTCATCTATGAATGCTTAGTAACAGATGTGACAGAAGAATGCACAAGAAGGCCAACCGTGGAAGATTATTATTATCTAATTAATCTATTTATAGGGTGTTTAATCACTGCAGTGTAGTTTCTAGATAGAAGCTCAGTCCCCGCAATTCCCCTCAGCAAAGGACAAGACTCTGCAGTAACAATGAGGAGGCATTACCTCATCCGAATGCCCTCAGTGGTTGAACATACTCCAAGGTCAAGACACGGTTTCCTAGCAACTAATGAGAGCTGATTAATCCTTTTGTGGGTGTGACATATACCACACTGACGTGTGTGATTCTGTACTAGGATATACTATTTGTGTAGTGGCAAGAAAAGCAAGTAACAATTACTAGTTGAAAGACATTGCATACATATGCATAGCAATGGCATCATTAGATGTATAAATAATCATGGGGGAAGTGTGACTTTCTATTTGTCATGTTAACCTGAGGCTGTGCATTTTTAAACTATGTATCTTCCCTTTATGGTGAATGCTCATTATATGATTTCTGAGTTAAAAAGCACTGAACCTGGTAGCTATGAGTAAATTGCCTGGAAATGTGGTGCATTTGCTTTCTGATAAGTTTCTACAACTGGTATCACAATGGCTTATCATTTTGCATCTAGAGCTTGGAATAGGCAGTGTGGTTAAAGGCTGGGAAGACAAGCGCAGAAGTGGTGGGTGGATCTCTGGTGAAATCTTTATTTTCTGGGTTTATTGTAAAATAAGAAATGTTGGGAGAGTGAACATTTGTAAATGTAGTCATCATTGCTAACACTATGGTTATAAGAAATAATTCTGCAAGTGTATCCTCCCTCTAGGGGAAAAAGGAGTTTCTCTCCTGAAGCTTTGGCAAAACTCCATCATTTAGCTTGAGTGCCTAATCTCCGTAAAAGGGGGAGAAAGTTTTGCGAGAAGAATTATGCTTTAGTTTTAGAAAGTTCTCCAGAGGGTAAAATATGGTATTTATAATGCAAGAACTTGCTGTCATCTCTACAGGTTTCAGAAGTGCAGCTTCTTCTGTCAATGTCTAATGAACTGTGTAGTTCCGTATGATTTACCATTCCTGATGCTCCGCTAGGAATGATCAATAATACATTCTATATCATTTCTTTTACTTCCAAATGCGCACAGCAGGGTAGAGGGAGCCTTATTAGATTGTAGATTAGGGGGAGAGGGATAGAATAAAACTCTCCCCCTTCCCCAAAGCTGACCTGGTTTGATCATTATAGTTCTCGGTGGTTATTTAAGAAAAGATCCATTTCTTTCTTCCATCCTTTCTTAATATTCAGTGTGTTATTTCATAGCAGCTCTTATGGGCAAAAAAGGAGGGGGGAAACCCTTCCAAAATATACATAAATGGAAAGGAACTGCAGGCTAAATATTAAATTTGAGATCATTTTACAACTCGATTTAGGCAATAGAAAGGCCCCAAAACAAACTCCCTGAGGCTTTGAAAATGGCAAGAAACAGAGAAGTTTGGCTGAGGCCCAGGCTTAGTACAATGTTGCCCTGCTTCGTGTCTCTTCATTCTTCTGAGACCCTGCATGAAGCTTTCTGTTGTTAGGCATTGATTTTACATTTTCCCTTGCAATTCAGGAAGACTAATGAAATACAGAACTGTCCCCCACCCCCCGAAGAAATGAGCACATATTGTGCTGACGATTGAAGGAGGAGGGTGGAGGAGAGGTATTAATATTACTATATAAAAGACCTGCTCTTTTAAAGAAAAAAACCAGAACGTAGAGTTGTATGTGCCTGTGTTTCTCACTGCAGTGATTGGTTGCTTTTATAAGCCTGTTTTAAAAATTGCGATTGCAGTTTGAGAAAATTACGCATGTAAAGGTTTGCTTCTGCCAACTTAGAGAGTTAAGTTTCGGTGGGGGGGAAATACGCTTGATATTGCCACTTGAGGTTTTCTGGGTCTTCAGTCTGAATGGAAAAAAGGACTTTAGGAATACGTACCTTTAAACTTGAAATTGTGAGACCCAGTTTGGGGCTAGCAACCTCTGTGCACGCTTTCTGGTAATGTGCAAGTCAGTCCTTCAAGCTTATTCATAAATGGTACTACACTCCAGTGAGTCACATTGATTAATTTGAATTTAAGAAGATGACCTGCCCTCCAACAGAAGCCTTTTGGGAAAAAATCTTGACTGAAATGAACATACCTACAAATTATAAAAGACTTAATGACTATGTTTGCTCTCCATATTTGAAAGATGTAATCTGAATGCAACTTTCAAAGTTCTAGTGATGTTGTCACAAGTAGTGTCACATTTATTAATCACCCATATTTTGAAGGATTATAGGCCTAACTCTGGATGGTATGGGGGAATATGGACAGCAGCAGTACTGGAACAATAGAAACACAATCTTAGAGTTATCAGAGGACGATCAAAGCCTGAGAAGTTCCCAGACGTTTGGCCTGGTTTTATTAACTATACAAACAATGAACAAACATTCTTGACCAAAAGTCCTGACATGATATAAATAAAATCAGGAATATTCTAGCAAGGGGGTAGAGAGCAGGTTTCAAAGATGCAAAAAGGTTGATCTGTGAGTGTGGAGTTCACACAGGGACTCCCGGTCGTTTAATGGACTATTGATCCCTGTGCCACCCACTGTCCCGCTGCCACCAACCAGGTACTCCCTGGTAATCACTGAGTCCAGTTAGGTTTTTAAAATTGAACCAAAAAGAACAAGTTTATTTTTTCCACTCAGTAACAAGCTTATGGTTTCGAATACAGTGCTATGCTTAAGTTCTTGGTGTAGTGGTGGAATCGTAATCTGGTGAACTGGGTTTGATTCCCCACTCCTCCACATGCAGCTGCTGGGTGACCTTGGGCTAGTCACACTTCTCTGAAGTCTCTCAGCCCCACTCACCTCACAGAGTGTTTGTTGTGGGGGAGGAAAGGAAAGGAGAATGTTAGCTGCTTTGAGACTCCTTCGGGTAGTGATAAAGCAGGATATCAAATCCAAACTCTCCTCCTCCTCCTCCTCCTCCTTCTCCTTCTCCTTCTCCTTCTCCTTCTCCTTCTCCTCCTCCTCCTCCTCCTCCTCCTCCTCCTCCTCCTTCTCCTCCTCCTCCTCCTCCTCCTCCTCCTTCTCCTCCTCCTCCTCCTCCTCCTCCTTCTCCTCCTCCTCCTCCTCCTCCTTCTCCTTTTTAGGTGTTATCTTGTCAATATTTCTTTGCTAGTTCCTATACCGTCCTATACCTTCCTATACTTTCCTACCCACAAGTTACCAATCCGAACTAACCTCCAAGTTCTCAAACCCGAACTGTCTAGGTTATCAACTCAGACTCTCACACACTGTTTGACTGACTAAAGCTCTCATACTGACTCTCTGACTAGCCTCACTCAACTCCCAGACTGATCTCCTGAACCACCCCAGCTCCCAACTGACTGAACTCTCTAAAAACCTCTGTGCTTCAATCTTATAGGCAGTGAACTCTGCCCCCTGGGTTCTCATTGGGCAGTCATTTACAATTAGTTAACTCTTTCCCTCTCATCCCAGTATGACGTCACTAGCATAAGAGGGCAAACGCCACAGTGAGTTGACTAGGCAGGGTTTGGGGAAAGTGTACATCCTGTCAAATTCTCAATAGTATCATTGTGGCTAAATAAACTAAGGATTGTATCAAACAAAATCAATTTGTTTGGACTTCTTCTTGTACAATGCAGCTTTCCCTCCCTCTCCTCTCCCATGTGCCTCTCAAATCTGTTTTAGGTTCCCCTCAACCATGTATAGCAGATTGGAGGGGTGGGGGCAGGGGAAGAGAGGGAGAGGAAGCCCCACTGTTCAAGCAGATACACCCCTAAGCTGTTTTACAAGGTTTTTGTGCAACAGTTCAGTGCTCTAATCCTAATTTCAAGCCTGACTGCAGGAGTTCATCCCATTGCTACATGGGCAGAGTCAGTCAATATTATTTTAAGAGAACGATGTATTATTAACTTATATGCAGAATAGATATAGCCACTGGGGTTTTATGCCATGTGCAGTCTTCTAAGAATACAACCATTCTTTGTGATAAGTAAGCTCGGCTCCCTCCCCTGTTAATTTTAACTAAGATGTTTAGTAAAAACAATATCAAATATAGAGAATTTTTGGAGTTAGTTCCATTTGAAGATGTTTCTACAACAAAACAGTATTCAGCTTGTGCTCTATTTTTAATGGCTGTCATTGTCTACCAGTAGATATTCTCTTGATACGATGTTACTGTTGTAATGTTATAGTTAGTGTGTGTGTGCGCGTGTGCGCACGCACACTATGTATGCTGACTGCACAGCAAAAATCCATACAAAACTTTCACTACTCATCCTACACTTGATTTCTTCCTCCATGCATAGAAAATGTATGTAGGAATGGCCTAATATGATCTCTGGCTACCTCTCCTCCTATTCTTCAAAATTTATGTATGTTGGACCTAGTGCTTGCTGCTTAACAGAGCATGGATGTGATGTGGCCCCTTGCTAAGAGCGATTCTGATCTACAATAGGTACCCATGATGGAATGGGATACCATGAAATCTGAAACACATTTTGCTGAACCAGAGGAACACAAATGAGCAAGTGGTTTGGTGAGGCTTTGCTAAAGAGATAGATCAGAAGGAAGGGTTTTGAAGAATGAAGGGGCGGAGGCCTGATGTGTGTGGGAGATGGAGAGAAGTTTCCCAGCATAGGAAATAAAATGCAAAAGGCACAGAGACCATAGAAGTCAACAGCAAATGAGCTTGTGTGGATTGAATAGAAGGAGAAGTATGAGAGGGAGATATACTGTACACAGTGGGAGAGAAACAAATAGCTTTGTGTGTATAGATTAGTATATTGAAATCAATATGAAAGCTCATTGGTAGCCAGAGTTAGACTTGAGAACAGAGGTGACATATGAATAACAATAGGAAAGAAAGATGAGTGGAGCAAAATATAGCAAGTGAGAAACATAGCAAGTGGGAATGCCAGCAGGGAAGCTGCCAAAGTCTAGATGAGAAAAATCAAGAGCACAGACAACTATTTTGTCAATAGTTATGGAAGGGAATGGGTAGATAATGGAGAGACTGAAAGTGAAGTAGGAGAACCATGTGATTGTTTTGGATATGGAAGGAGAAGAAGGATGAATCATATATGATCATAGTTTCGTATGCTTCAGTGGTGTAAGAGATGGCAGCTTCTTCAGCAGTGACCATTAATTGGTATGAATCGGTGATAGTGTAAGAGGAATGGGTTGAGATGAATGCAGGCCCTCCAAGCAAAAATGTTACCTGAGCTGAAACAAAGGCTTTAAAAGGAAGTTAATGATGAAGATGAAAAAAGAAAAGGGCAAGGGAGCTGTCAGCATAAAAGCAAAAGAGATCGCCCAAGAAGCAGGGTATGTGGGTGAAAAAGTATCCAGAGAGCTCCGTTTTCCCCAAAGACTATCTGATTGTGCTGAGGCTTCTAAGAGATTTTAGGAGGCCAAATGAAGAGTGAACGTTGTACGAGCCATTTAACAGGATTATGCATAATTCTCAAATTACTATATAAATATATGGCAGTTTCTAACATTTTTTGTTTGTTTGTTAATGGTTCCTATTACTCGTGTAAATGAATTATTATCTGTGTCAAAGAACAAGGAGGGTTACACCTGTTTTAAAGGCATTTCTTGGCCAAATTTACACAGAATAGCTCAACTTTTCCCATGCGCATCTGCTTTTGGTGAGAGGAAAGAATAGCAGCAAAAGAACCTACAGAACCATTTCAGCAAATACAGCCTGACATTTTGGGCTCTCTGTCTTTTTCTGTGTATGTGGCACCAGTTAATCACATGTTCATAAAATTACTTGCATGTGAGTCAGGCCGATGGCATTAACATTCAGTGCAGTTGGGGAAAATAAATGTAAAAGGTCTGCTGGAAACGCTCCATTGTAGCTCTTTCTCAGTAGCCTGTCAGACAATGCATAAACCTGTGACCTCTTTTGTACACAATTACAATGTATCTCTTCAATCTAAAGCCAGATAATTACAAGGTTACAGAATCCCCCTGGCAGGCTGGAAGAAAGGGTTACTCTCATTTTCTCCTAAAGGCACTGGGGTTCTGCCGTGATAGAAAGGTACGTCTGCTTAGTATGTGGGGGAATGGATATGACGGGCTGGGTGTGTCGCTTTTGTCACCAATTTGCCAAATGAAAAGGGAAGGCAAATTGTGCAAACCCTATTGTTCATCTGTTCTTCAGTTATTCTTTACAATTAATCTAAAACCAGTTTTCTCATTGTCACAGCGCATGATAGAAAAAAGTTCAATTTTGCACAGTCTTACAGTCCTTTTGAGATTTTAATATTTGTACCCCTCCCATCTGATTGGGTTGTCCCAGCCACTCTGGGTGGCTTCTGGCATATACAAAAACATATTAAAACATTAAACTTTAAAAACTTCCCAATACAGGGCTGTCTTCTAAATGTTGTATAGTTATTTATCTCATTGAAATCTGATGGTGGGTGCTACTACTGAAAAGACCCTCTGCCTGGTTCCCTCTAACCTCACTTCTTACAGTAAGGGAGCCAACATATTCTGATTAATCAAGCTAGAGTTGTTGTTGTTTTCTTTTTTGGGGGGGGCAAATTAAATAAAAATACAAATGAAGCTACAAATTGTAAGCAACATCTTAAAGCAAGTGCTATTTCTTTTCTCTCACAAGGGAATACCTGTACTAGGATAATGCTTGCTACATCACACACAAACATCATCTCAAAAACAAAGTATGCCTTTTCTTTTATGCACATTTAGCCAGATTTTGGTCTATCAATTGACTAAGAGTTCTTGAATTGAGTGACATCCATATATGTTTCCCATGGGAAGCAATGCTCCAATGCCATCATGAAAGCCACCTTTCCAAATCATGTTAAAGCAAGGATGGAGAACCTGTGGCCCTCCATATATTGTTGAACTCCAGCTCCCATCATCCCTAGCCAGTATGGACAAAGGTGAGGAATAATGGGAGTTATAATCCAGCAACACCTTGTCTGCACCCTTTTCCTTAAAGGGTTGTAACCCGTTTACTAGTGTCTGTGCACATGCAGCTTCTAAATGCCAGTAATGTGCGACCCAAACAGCAGCTGAGATGCAGGTGCTGTATGTGCTATGTGCATACAGGCTGGCACTCAGACTAAAACCTTTTAAAATGTTATTGCAGCTGCATATGTTATGATAAAGGTTTTCAGTGGTGCAGCATGCAGAAGATATTGGATCTAAATTGATTCACAGGGAAGAATTGTAATATGGAGCTCTGTATAGTTTTAACTGCATGTCAATCACAACTAGGCTGTCAGTTATCTTACATGGCAATGCATTTTTTGGAGCTGTACAAGGTGGCACAGCAACAATTTTTAAGCAATTAATGTGTTTTCTATGCAGACAAGAAGTAGCAATAAGTTGTGATGCCTATCTCTGTTGGCCATTTCACACACACACACACACACACACACTCCTCCCTATAAGTCATCTGAATTGATGGCCATTGCTACATTTAGTGGAAGTGAGTTTCATAGTTTTAGATATGTGCTGTGTGAAGAAGTATTTTCCTTTTCTGTCTTGAATCTTCCAACTTTCAGTTTAGTGGATACCTCTAAGCTCTAGTATTATCAAAGAGGGACCCAAAGATCTCCCTGTCTGCTTTCTCCCCACCATTCATATTCTTATACACCTGTCCTCTCTTGTTCACCTCTTTTCTAAACCCCATAGCGTCAAATGTTGTAACTTTTCCTCATATGGAAGTTGCTTCACCCCCTTGATCATATTGGCTGAGTCCTTTCTAGCCCTACAATATTGTTTTTGAGGTGAGATGACCAGAACTATATATAGTATGATGACAGTGGCAGGCCCTGGGGTCTCAGGTTTCAGCAGTGTGCTGAAATTCAGTGCTCCCATCTCTCACCTTCCATTCTACATCAACGTTGCAGCACCCTTTGCAGTTTCCCCAAGGCTCTGTGCCCAGTGTTTTTGAACAGGTCACTTCCCTAAATCCGCCTCGGATTACAAATGTGATTTCAATATGGAGTTGTATAATGGCATTATTATATTGACAGTTTTCTTTTTCAACCCCTTTCCTGATATGACCCATAACAGGTTTAGATTAAGGTTTTAATCAATTAACCCAAAATCTGTGGGTTTTTTGCAATGTGGTTTGATGCAAAGGACTCGATACTGCTTGCAGCAGTGTGGAGAGAGTGGTTTAGAGCTTGGGGAAGGATTGTCAGAAAAAAAAAAGAACAACTTGGCATCTGAACGATGCATGCTGTGTCTGCATCATCTCTAATCCAGACCATCAATTTCATTTGTATATCAAGAAATGAAACTAGGAGTTTGAACCCATGCTAAGTGCATTCCTGAAGGATAGTCAATTATTAAAATATATTATTGTATTTTAAAAACCTTGGCATACAACTCTACTTTTTGATTTCAGTAGTTAATAAATATGTTAAAGGTGCCTTGGTAGAACAAGATTACCAAGGTAATTGAATTCTGTCTGAAAACAGAAAGTTGCAGAGGGATGGGGGGTTCTACTATGGTGACTTTCAG
This sequence comes from Darevskia mixta, assembly GCA_034641385.1. Classification (NCBI taxonomy): domain Eukaryota; kingdom Metazoa; phylum Chordata; class Lepidosauria; order Squamata; family Lacertidae; genus Darevskia; species Darevskia mixta. Next base: position 4,235,941 of record JAWWNH010000036.1, read on the forward strand.
GTTCATGAACTTCAGTTTCTGATATGAATGAAATTCTATTTAAATGAACTGGTAGAAGGTGGTCACTAGAGGCCAGACTTTCTGAATCGTTGGTATGTGCATATATAATACCCTATGGCTGATTAACCTCTGAAAGTGGCTTGTTAAATGCTCCATTACCTGATTTGTGTGCACACAGCATCCCATAAGGTTGCTAGTATGAATGAAAAGTAAAGCTTGCTAAATTCAGGTTTACTGTGCTTTATGATATAAGAATGCATGTTATTCACCAGCAAAGGTTGTGTGAATCTAAAAAAATAAATCATAGAATCATAGAATTGGAAGGGACATCAAGGGTCATCTAATCCAACCCCTTGCAATGCAGGAATCTCAACTAGATCATACATGAGAAATGGATTTAGTAAGTCTCTACCTAAAGTTGAATGTTCTGTTAGTGAAACTGGATTCTTGCTATTCGGTGTGTGTGAAAATATGTCCTTTTGAATTATAGATTTATAAGTACTATCAAAAATTCCCTTCTCCAATGGAGGGAAAGAAGTAGAGGAAGCCTTCCAGAAGGGGAAGCTCCAGACAACCTGGAGGTTCAGACCACTAACAGTACAGAGTCATCTTTCCTTCTCACTGGGTCATGGGTTGGACATGGACAGGCTCTATGATTTCCAAAATCAAAACAGTGTGTTAACTGTCCACCCACCTGGAAGTGGAGTCCATCTGGGCTCCTTGGGGAGGAAGGGGAGGATATAAATTCAATAAATAAGACGGTAAATGTGATCCCATTCCACATTTACTTTCCCCATAATACATTTGCAGCTGTATTTTCTATACTACTTTCACTTACATTCCCTCCCTGGCAATAACGGTTTCCTAAACCCATATATGAATTATCATAAACTAGCCCAGCTTTCTCATTCACCTTTCCTCACAGACATCTATTTTTCTCCTCAGTCTTCTCCTTCCTTTGTATTTCTGCTTACATTTCCCTTTCTCACATGACCCTAGCCTAGTTATTTGGTGCCTGTGAGTACTGGACATGTGAAGGGGTTCTTTACAATGTCCATGGCTAGCCATGTTCCTGATGGCGCACGTTTGGAATCAGACTGAAGAGGGCTTGCATGCCTATGGAGGAATACATGCACCGTTCCCTCCACAGGGTTGTGAAACTTGGTTTACCAGGCTTTGCATCTGGAATTAGGGAGCCCCATACAAGTTCAACTGTATGTGCATGGGGCCTGCTTGAGGTGGTAGTGAGGCTAGCTGGACATGTCCTAGGGAGTCCCCTCATGGATTATTTAGAGCCATTCCAACCTGGATTCAGGCCTGGCTGTCTAAGGTGATGGACACGATGATGCACCTCCCTGTTTCAGGTAAGAAAGCTGTACAACACTGGGATAGCATCTCCCACTGCACCGCAGGCAGTGAGTCAGTTGAGGCCGCTCAGAGGAAACCCTTCAGCAACAGAGGGAAATGGCTGAGAGAAGGGCCTCAGGGGAAACAGCTGGAGGCTGCTGCCGTTGCTCCCCAACAACAACTGTACCCTGGTGCAGTTGTCTCACTAGTGAATGGAAGGGCCAACCATGATAACTACCACTGCTTGCATGCTTAGTATCAGAGGTCACTATGACTACAGTCTATTTCCACTGCTGGGAGCAGTATGCTTTTGAATGCCAGTTGCTGGGAATCACAAGTGGGAAGAATGATGTTATGCTCAGATCCTGCTTATGGGCTTACCAAAGGCATCTGGTTGAGAACAGGATGCTGGACTAGATTGTCCTTTGACCTGATCCAGCAGTCTCTGCTGATGTTCTTACTTCCCCCTTCCATGTTGGTAAATTTAACTGAGTCTATATATACATTTAAAGGTAGATAGCCGTGTTGGTCTGTCATAGTCAAAACAAAATAAAATAAAAAAATTCCTTCCAGTAGCACCTTAGAGACCAACTAAGTTTGTTCTTGGTATGAGCTTTCATGTGCATGCACACTTCTTCAGAAGAAGTGTATCTGAAGAAGTGTGCATGTACACGAAAGCTCATACCAAGAACAAACTTAGTTGGTCTCTAAGGTGCTACTGGAAGGAATTTTTTTATTTTATTTTGTTTTGTCTATATATACATGATATATACACATGATATATACATCTGTGTATAGTCTTTTCTTTCACTTCAGGCTAATTTACACCCCCCCCCCCCGTAAACCAATGAGCAGCAAAAAAGCAAGCCGCATCTAGTACTTGACCCCTTTCCATTGAAGGACATTAAAGCCACAGCTTGAGGTTCCTCCATATGCTGTTGCAGGACCTCTTTGCACTGCAGATGACAGTGGGCAGCTGCCTGCTGGGGACTGTTGGGCATTGGGAGGAGGAGGTGGAAAGAGAGTCTCTCATTGACCAACACTTTTATGCCTGAACAAACACAGTTAATTCATTTAAAGAATATAACACCATGCCATTCCCTGAATGATTTCATTTTCTTTGCTGCAATTCTTCGTTCAAGCAGAAATACTTGAATAGTGATTACTGGGTATATTAGTATAATTCATACACTCATTTTGTGCTTTAGAATATCAACATGTTGTTTGACTAAGCAACCTTGTTCCCTATTGTTGTTATTGCAAGGGGGAGGAAGACAGTACATTACAGAATTTTCATAATAAAAAGGCTACGCATGATTTCTGAGTGTCACTTTTCCATGCATTAATAAAACCCAAAGGCATGTCTGTTCCTGACTATTTTTATGCTGGCATGCCATAACTTCCCACACTTATAATGAACAAGCATGTTGGGAGTGAAAGCACTATTGGATTTAGTCATATTAAACACTGAAAAGAAAAAAGGGGAATAATTTTTTTTCAAAGCAGTTAGTGATTTGTTTGCATAATTCCTTGGGGAGCAAAAGAGAAGAAAAGGGTAGGAAAACTATATATAATAAGAAGCAAAAAGCATAGCATAATAGGCTTTCAAAAAACCTCCATGTTTGCAGATGCAATTTTGTAGCGATGTTAAATTATAGATGCAAATGCTTGCCTTTAAAATGCCAGGAGGCTTTTTATAATTTCATGTGTGTGGGGGGGAGGGTGGGTGGGCTGGAGTTAAGTGTAGACATTTGCAAAAATGAAGATCCTGTAAGAAAAAAAAATCAAATTGACAGTTTGGTAATGCAAACTGTGCACCCTATGTGCATAGTTGAACAGAGGGGGCAAGAAAATATTATTATTTGGATGATGGAATAAATTGCACTGTTTGCTAGCTACCTCCCCAATAAATACACTTGTCATTGCTGACCTCCTGTTTTCTATCCCAGTAAACGTATATATGAAAACAACATTCCTCTGGCTGAGTCTGGGATGCAGCCAAATACATCAGGGTTCCTGAAGTCCCACATCTAACGCATATGGGTAGAGGTATTTGGAAAAGACGTTCTCGCTTGATCTCAAGGAAATATGACTACTGTGTAGCATGGAATAGCTATGGTGCCAGGTAAAGACCATTTGTGAGCCTCTACTGAATAATTTCTCATATTATATAATGAGAGGCTGTGTAGTGCTTAGAGTGCTGAAAGGGGCCAGGGAGACCCAGGTTCACATACCCACTCAGCTCTGAAGCTCACTGGATGGCCTTGGGCCAGTCATTCTGTCCGGCAGCCTAACTTACCTCACATGGTGATTGTAAGGATAGCACTAAGAGAAAGGGGAACCATGTACTTGAGCTCCTTGGAGGAAAGGCGGGATAGAAATGCAATTGAGAAAGAGAGAAAAGCAAGAATTCAATGTTGGCTTAACCTGAATAAAATATAGACATTTTCTCTCACAAATATATTCCCACCATATCCCTTGCATAATCTCTCTGGTGCTTTGTTCTGGGAGAGAACAAGGATAAATTCTCCCCCCACTCAATATACAAATAGATTAGTTAAATGGCATGACAAAACTCTATGATTTAGAGATTAAAGTTCATCTTTTGATGTTGAACTGTGTTTTGAAAGGAAATAAGGTAGTCTCAACATTTTAGAAGGCCATCAATGAATACTGTGTTGAGGTTCTAGCATTTGCTAGGAAATCTCAGCCAGCCAAATCCTTTTGGCTCAACAATGCTAATGTCTTCTTGGAGGTAAGTCCACACTGAGTTCAATGGGGCTTCAGGTAAGTGGATATGTATTTACTTGGGAGTAATCCCATTCAGCACAGTTAAGATTACTTTTGAGTAAATATATGCAGAATCGGAAAGGATGACATTTACCAAGTGCCATGCACCAGTAGTCTCAAGACCAAGCTAGATAGACCAGTTGCTAAATGCATCACTGGATGCTTCATTTTTTTAATTGCTAAAAGCAAGCATGGGTGATTTCCATCAAGCCCATGGTGCACAGGGAGGGGGCTCAACCCTTTTCTACCCTGCTGTGGTCCTGATGAAAATCGTGTCCACCCCTGTGGTGGCTATTAGTCCCAGGAGGAAACTTCCATTAATATCTTGAACAATGTATTGATTGTGCTACACTTGAGGAATACAGATCATAAATAAAACAGTGGCAGAAATGTGCAGTAAACCGACGTCTCAAATATTTATTCCAAGGAGTACAAAGCACCAAATCTGGGATATTTTGGGAAGACTTTCTCCATATATATTCCTCCACCTGTAAGTTATGATCTTTGAAAGACAGCCACACATGGCACCGCTGTCTGAGGCTGAGTATAACTCAGTTCTATTTTTTTGTGTGTGTGGCAGCCCTTCCATTGTGAAATTTTCTCTTCAAGATTTGCTAAGCCCTTTCTACTGTGTTTTGAGTGAACTTTGTAATGAAGCTTTTTATTCAACTGGGGACTGCTAGAATGATTTTATTTGATTGGTAGAAATTCATCTGATTTAAAACAATGTACTTACATTGACCTGGTAGAGCATGATACTCTGTGATTCTGATTTGATTTCTTCTTTAGTGAATTCTTACTACAATTTTCACTTACTAATTTATTTTCGAAGTATCCTACCAACTCAAAATGGATACTTTCAGTAAAATAAAATATATATTGTTGGTGCAATATGCATCTCTCTTGGGATAGCATTCCATAGTTGTGGCACCGCCATAGGAAAGTCTGTGTCTCTTGTATATACACTATGTACTTTTCCTAAGGAGGGAGAATGGAGAGTGACCTCTGCTGATACTCCTAATGCATAGGTAGGTTTCAAAAATGAGTTCAATATTTTATTTGCAGCTACTGTAAGAATATAAAATGAAATATATAAATATTAATATACAGTATAGCCAAACATAAGCCACAGATCATCTGGTTGCCACAACTCAAAGAGGGTGTTGTACTAAGGTTCACACAAGTTCAACCAAAATGATAATGGGCTGGAACATCCTTCTTTGCAATTGAACATAAGAAGAGCCCTGATGGACCAGACAAGTGGCCCATGTAGTCCAGTGTCCTGTTCTCACTGTGGCCAACCAGTTGCCTTTGGAAAGCCCCAAAGCAAGAATCTCCCTACTGGTGATTCCCAGCAACTGGCATTCAGAGGTGACTGCCTCTGGTAAGGGAGGTATAACATACCTAGCCACCATGGCTAGTAGCCATTGATAGCCTTATCTTTAATGAATTTGTCCAATCCCATTTTATAGCCATCCATGTCGGTAGCCACCACTACATTTTGTGGGAGCAAATTCCACAGTTTAGCTAGGTGCTGTGTACTGCCACCCTAGCACCCAGCCACATTGGATGACCATTGCTCCTACTGTTATAATACAGTGCTATAGGGGTTCTGGGTCAGAAGACAGCCTTTGTTGATACAGCTTTATGTGCAAAGGCTCCATCACTACCTACAGTCATGATCATTACAGGAAAGCAAAGGGGTGGGACAAGTTGGCACAACTCTGGTCTCTGTTCACCTGTTGAGAAGCACACCAGCACCGACACCTGAACAAGACTGTATGGTCTGTTAATTTCCATTGATACAACTGTCTTGCTAGTGCTTGTTTCTCCTCCCCTCTTCCCTGAGTTTCCCACCCTTTAATCAATGTTCTTAAATAAGACACGTTTCCTAATAATTGCGCACTCCCCATACATAATGAGATAGTTCTGAAGCATGTGGAACTTGGCAGGGAGTAAGGATCTGTCTGCATTATGAGAGCTGATTAAAAAAAATGTGAAAAGTCTCTCTGATAGTTTAGAAATATTTTTGCTTTTTATGGTGTAAAGCAGTCCTTCTCTCTTAACTGAGTATGAGCACGAATGATAATTTATTTGTACAAAATAAATTGCATGCATAGTTCTCTAAACAAAAACAAAAGTAATTAACTGCAAATTACATGGTATTGGCAAGTGGTGTAGAGTCTTGGGCTGATTTGTTTGATTTTTTAACAGCACTGCATCCCACAGTGCCCTCTTCTGAAATAAACGTGGGACTTTCGCAGAACTGTTTGGAATGGCTGGAAGTCAGAAGATCCCTTTAGTTCATTTGACAATATTGTTTCCTTTCCAGCACATTCTTGGATATAATGTGTACATCTCTGCTGTTATTTGTTCAGATGCACTGGCTTTGGTCAGACCATCAGAAGAACAGTTCCAAAGAAGCATCTTGTTCTATCAGGGCCTGGTGTACACTTGCAGTTACATCACTTTGCTTCTCTACTCACTAAGATGCTTAGTGACTGGCAGCCAAATGTGTGAACTAATTCAATGGAGAAACATTCCATTTGAGATATTATATCATTGATGGACCATGACATTCCTTCTCATTGGAATCACTAAGCGATGAACATGCATATGTAAACCATATGTAAGATCTAGGGGATGTGCATGTCCAACCAGGAGTTTAGGAAATGGTGGAAGCGCCCCTCTGTCAGACTCTGCTGACAGAAGGGGAGAGGGGCTTCACTACAGCATCTGCAATGTGCTGAGCAATTGGAAAGTTACCACCAGTAGCAGTGGCATAGTGTGGGAGAGGGCCACAGAGCTGGTTGCCCCGGGTTCAAAATTTGTTAAGGGGCGCACAATTTCAACACACGGTGCTTCCTCAATACAGCTACACTCTTCCCTCACTGGGTTCCGTTGAAAAGGGCTTGTCCATGCAAACCAGGAAGTCACCTCTCCAGAACAACTCTTATTTTCTTATCTCTGTGACTGCAATCTCCTGGGTGACGTGGATGCCATTAGGCAGTTGAATGTGCATGTGTACTCTGTCCATTTCATTCCCTCCCTCCCACCCCACTCTGTGTGGCCTGGAGCACTGGCAACACATGCCATGCCACTGACCAGTAGTGTTCCTGCTGGTGGCTTTAAGCACAGAGCCATGAAACGAGATGTTCCAAGGTAGAAACAGGCTATGGATCTGCTGGATCCAAAGCTGCACGATTCCCATGAAAGGCAGTCATTCCAGCCCCTAAACTATTCCAGCCCTGTAGCTGGTGTAGCTAGTACTCCTGCATTGCTTTGAATGGGGAGAAATAAAATGAAAATATCTGCTGGACAGAAAAGCTTGATGAAACAGGCTCCATATTCTGCCCTTGGTGACACAAGCCAGCAGGACTTTGCTGTGTCCCAACCCCATTTAGGATTGCTTTGTTCATTGGGCTTGGCTAAGGTGTGGACAATGAAGAGTATCCGACAGGATCCATTGTTCAAAGCAGCCATATAGTACATTGTGTTAGTGTAATGTGAGGAAGGCATAAGGAGGCAGTCTTGAGAAGCCCTTAGGTATGAAGTTGTTTCCATTGCATTTACAACTACAGTTACCGTACACTTATCACAAAGTGCTTTGCCAAAGCGGAGTAAATTTGTTAATCTACAGCAGCAATGGGAACACAAGAGGATTCAGAACTGGGGCGTTGGTGGTTAATCCTTCTCTATACAAACCACATACTGCATTATTTTTATTTCTCACTGGTGCTCTCTTTTATATAATTGATTTTTTAATACATGTCTCATTGCATCAATCTGAACTGGCTATATGGCGATAGCACTAGAAAATTATTTTAGAAACTTCCTGGTGCACTTTGCCCTGAGATAATCATTTCCCATCTGCAACTTTGCTTATTGTATCATGGATTGCTGCTCAAGCTGTTGCTCTTTAAACAATTTCCCTTGTTTTCCTACACCCTATGAATAGATTCCTTCCAGTTTACCAATTTACATAAACACTATTGTTTAGGGAAACTGTCAAAATTACTTCAGATATCTTCCATTATATTTATTGTTGTTCTATGTTTTTCCATCTCCATCTATATTTTATTATGAAGGCATGCTTTTACTGTTATGATTTGAAGCATGTCAAAACAGTGCACTCAATTATTGTGAATTGTCATTATCCAATCCTGTGCTCTTCCTGAAGATGGGCCAAGCCTGGAGCAGAAAATACACCATTTAGCACACTGGGATTTTAATATGCGACCCATTTTATAAACCAGGGGTGGGGAGCCTCTGACCCATGGGTCTAATCTGGCTCACCAGTCCTCCCCATCTAGGCCACCAGGCCATTCTGGCAAAGCCACACCTACCTGCTCTATACCTGACATCAGGTGGTATTATTTTTAGTAGTATAAAGTCATGGGTGGTAATTATGTATTATTTATGGTAATTATCTACCATTATTAAACAATTATGTCTTATTCTCATAATACATAATTACTTCATTAAAAATTTGTAATCTATATGTTTCTATGAAACCTTTAAGTATGATTCCTAAGGAAATACTTAAACAACAAAGCACTCTTAAAGACCCTTTATGCTTTCCCCCACTCCTTATGCTGCCTATTCTCATTACTCTAAAGAAGTAAATAAAAGACTGTAATTTAATTATTTTTAAAAACTGAAGCCATCTTTTCTTTACATAGCTACTGCTTTTGCTCCGCTCTTAACTCTTCACCAAATTCATAGGGAAGGTTTGCGTGACTCCCTAAGTTTCCACTCCTTGTCTGGGCATCAATTCTCATTCTTTGGTCGTATACACAGTACTTTCTATCCTTTGGAAAGTGGTTATGCGTCTGCCAGCACAAGTTATTTACTTCCTTTATGTGTGTGTGTTTGCTGAAACTTGCATGTGGGAATCACCTATGTTTGCACAAATAGCCCCTAGATGCAAAGAGGTTCCATTGCATCTTAGTTACAACAAGTGTTCTTGAAATGTATTATTCCATTTATTCATGGTAGAAATGTTCTGCTCAAGTGAAACAGTTCTATTTGTATACCATTGACTTTAATGCTACTAGAATTTCATCCATATTTCAAAGAGATTTAAATCAGTGATAAATTATGATGCCCTTGAACTAAAGTTGAGGTCTCAAATCATAAGAGAGCTTCAAAATTCATCATTTAGTTGTCTGAAATGCAATCTTATTAGCAATTGCCATGTGGCTGGAAAAATGTGAGATGCTATGCTGATAAGGGACAGCAATTTCAGTTTGTTTCCTGAATGTAGTCTATAATTCCTTTTTGGTAATGATTCCCCGCTCCAGGAAACTAGTGCTTTCAGGTGATGGTATCTGGCTTCTTGTTTGTCGAACTGTTTATAAAACATAGAAATGTGCTGAAGTCCAAGATGGGAGCTTGCAAAATATTCAAATGTGAAGTACTATGACAGAGAGCAATCTGCTTTTAATGCCAGATATGTTTTCAAGCCTGAATGTTGGCCCATCTTGTATCGTATTGTTGGATACCATACGGGAGACCGGTCATGTAAATGTGTGCAATATATCTTTGGTGGGTGTTGATCTCTATGACTTCTACCCTGCCAGACCCAATGGCCAATGAAATGGTTTTCATCGCCATTTTCCAGCTGTGCTTCTTTTTCAACACAATTCTCAGCCTAGTCCATAGTTCATGCCTTAAATTACTTCTGGGTAGCAACTGGCACTTGAACAAATGTTGTTTCTCATATATTGGCTTAAATCCACACTGCCTGTAATTATTTGGGTAACTAGATCAGCTTGGCCCTCCAGTTGTTTTGGGACTACAACTCCCATCATCCCTAGCTAACAGGACCAGTGGTCAGGGATGATGGGAATTGTAGTCCCAAAACAGCTGGAGGGGCAAGTTTGGCTATGCCTGATCTAGATCAACAAAGGGATGCTTAGAATGGTATTGATAAATGGGAGATCATCCCATACAAACATAATTTTCCAAAGGAGACATTGATTTTCCTCACCAGTAAAGTCCCAAGGACCCCTAGCTCGCCTTCAAATGCCACAAAAGATGGTTTTCTAGATCAAAATGATTTATTTGCATCTCACTCAGTTCCTTTTCAATAACAGTGGCTGCTCTTAGAAAGAAATGGACCACTACCTCACAGTCTTCCTTCCAATCATGGTCTCTAAGAGTCATAGCCCATTGTTATGACTGCCATAGAGATCCCACCAAAAGTCACATTCCTGAAGTGCATTCTCCACCCAGATGTTGTTGGACTACAACTCCTGTCATGCTTGGCTATCTCTGTCCATGCTGATCGGGGTGATGGGAACTGGAGTCCATCTGGAGGGCCATGGCTTCCCAACCCCCCACTGTAATATTTACAATCTTCTAAGATGTGAGCAGATAACCATACCTGAAGTACCCAGGTTAATCAGCTTTGCTAATAGAAGCAACTCTTATTTGGGCAACCATAAGGTATAATAGTCTAAACCAGCGGTGGCGAACCTATGGCACGCGTGCCAGACTCGACACCCAGAGCCCTCACTGCTGGTACGTGTGCCACCGGCCCATCTGCGCTGTTGTCCCCCCCCCCATTTGTTCTCCCACTCCCCCCCCCACGCTACAGCTTGCGTCCACTGTTAAAACCCGGAACCGTTTTTTCTTTCTTCCCCCCCTTTCTTTTCTTTTTCTTTTTTGCTGTTAGCCAGAGATTGTGTTCAGCAATTGGTCTGTTTTTCAATTTGCTGCATCAGTGGCTGTTTCTGATTGGGCGTAACAGCGTTCATTTTTTAACCCTTATTGTGCTGGTTTTTTTGGTGCTTTGGCAGACGATGATGTCGGTGCTGCACGTTAGTTCCAGCGAAGGAATTATTCATCATTTATTTCTGTTCTCCCCCCCAAAAAGCTCAGCAGCTTTGGGGTGTCCCTCCAAAAAGCAAAGCAACTTTTGCAACCCCCCAAAAAGCTCCAAAACTTTGGTCAGCAGCTCCCCCAAAAAGCTCAACAACCTTGGGGAGCTCCCCCCAAACAAATTCAATGAAAAGCTCAACAACTCTGGGAACTTTGTGATAAATAAGTGGGTTTTGGTTTGCAGTTTGGGCACTCAGTCTCTAAAAGGTTCGCCACCACTGATCTAAACATTTACAAGAGCATTTACAATTAAAAGCAATCCTGTTCCTTTGAAGAAGGGTGAAGCAGCTAACTTAACACGAGTGCTGAAATATTGTTTTGTTATTCACATAGATATCTGGATAAGATATCATGGCAAGAACAGTCCTACTCAATAGCCAATTAATGTATATTGATGCCTGAAGCAGCTGAAATGTTGGAACTAGCTGTCTGTTTAATACGATTGCATATGTAATTGAACACATTAACATTTGCTATGCTTTGAATTAAGTTCCCTAAATAGAAAGGTAATAGGATAGTTAATGCATGTTAAATTTGTTCAGAGACCTTTAGAATATTGTGCCCTTAAGGGAACTGTGTGGGTGTATGCTCTTTTATTCAGGTCAGGAGACCAGGAGCAATACAGTTATCAAAATCTCTCACTCTCCCGCCCCCTGCAACACACTTTGTTTAACATCCAGCCTGATGAAGAGTTCTGGAGAACTTGAAAGCTTGTTCACTCTTTTATATATATTTTAGTTTGTCCTAATAATTGTCTGACTCCATTTTGGCTTTTTTCTTAAGGACCAACATGGTGTCCTTAGGTGTTGTTGTTGTTGTTGTTGTTGTTGTTGTTGTTGTTGTTGTTGTGTGTGTGTGTGTGTCCTAGAGAACATACAGTCTAGCTGTTCAGAAGCAGGGTTTTCTACCAGAAGATGGGACTTTTGGTGGTATACAATTAAGTTACACTAGTGCAAATATTAGCAGTAGTGCAATGGGCTTTCCTCCCCTCCCCAAATCTGCTCTGGAGGGTTGGGAGGAGCCCTAAGAACACATTTAGAGGACATGCAGGAGGAAGAGAGGAGAGAGAATTTTCCATTGCACAAGGAGAAATCCTTGCACTAATGGAACATTCACCTTAAGTGCTATCTTGCATTCAGCCTTTTACATTTTGAGGGTTCCATTTCCTCTGACCATTAGGTAATGCTACACAATTTGGTTTCTATCAGATTTTTACAAAATCTAGTGTGTTGGATGGGATGGAGGTCTCATTCAGCCAAGCCCGGGGCAGCTCTGCAGGTCTCTGCAAGTGCCGAGCTGCCTAATCCACCTGCTGAAAGTATGCAGTCTGGGTTTAGGGTTAAGCTGGGCCAGGGTCTATGAATCCTGAGCTGGCCTCCTGTCCTCACTTGATGGCATTGCATCCGATTTGGGCCTGATTAATGGATGGATCAATAAGTACCCCCAAACTATGAACCTGGTCCTAGTTAGAATGCTTTCCTACAGAATAATATGAACTGCCCACTAATAATCTTCTAGCTTGAACTTCAGTTATGGCTTGAACCTAAGCTGCGGATTTTAGAACAATATATATTCACATACAGGTGCAAGTGAATAATACCAGGTAGAATTGGACTACTGGATTGATGGTGGGCACATGGTTTCTTCAGAATGTGTGGCATGCTGTTGCAATCATATTTCCATCCTGCTGCTGGATGTGTGACTGCTTAGGTATCCTAATTCTTCCTACTGAAGAAAGTCGGAATATGAATGTAATAAATAGTGTGTGGATGAGGGTGGGTGGGGAAGCTAGTCACAATGTCCTCACCAGCAAGTTCCAAATAGTAGAATGGTCAACAACCTGCCTGAGTTCGCCATTCAAATACCAGAGCAAAGCTTTGTGGTGCAAAATATGGGTTGTTTTGGTATGTTACAGTTTGTTACAGTTACAGGGTAGTCTTTAGGGACAGCTCACGGTGTTGGAAAATAAACTGATTGTCACTATGCATTTTTTCATGCAAGAATTTGAGTTTCTGCTGGTCAATTAATGACTTTCCTAAGGAGAATGCCAACGATACTTATAATTTTCTTCCTCAAGTTTACTTTTCAATTGTAAATAGTTTTCGATATTGTTGGATTTCTGATAATAGGGCTAATGCAACCCCATAAATTCCTCTGATAGTAGGAAAAGTTCCAGAGTTGGTCCAGGGTATAGTTTGTAAAGAATTTTATTTATGAAGCCATATAAAAAGTGTAACATATTACCTACTTGTAGTCATTCCCACTTGCAACGTTGTAAATTCGTTTGTATACATGGCAGCAGCAGTGACTCAAATGTTACCATGATAGTTCACTGTTCTTTCAGAGACACACAGAAGATTGCTTTTCATTTTCTAAAAATATAGCTCTCTCTCTGTATATTTTTTGAGACATAGCTTGTCTTTGGACTTCTGTGTATACTGTACTTGGAATAAGATGCAAGCCATCCTCAGCCATTTGACTTGACACCTCGGTGGATAGCAGTAGACATATAGATGGCAGCCCACAGCTGTGCAAGCATAGAGAACTGGACTGAGGTCATATGTCCCAAGGCTATTTGGACAAGCTGCACTGTACTGTAAGATTGTGTCTGTCATGGGAAGGACAACAGTTAATATTTCATTAGCATAGTGAAGAGGAGGGAAGAAAGAGTACTCCATACCCCCCATTTAGTCCATTGACTGTAGTATTAGTTTCCAGGGGCTTCAAAAGAATGGAACAGGAGCAGAGGGTGTATATAAGATTAACTCTCAGATTCAAGATTTGCTATTAAGGAACTTTTGTGAAGCACAATTTCCTGAATTAAGGGAAAAAATGTGGGATGTATAACACTGGTGCAGTCAATCACAACATTCCTAGAGTGTACACAAAGGGGACTTGGTCCTCCAGGTAGAGTTTCCTGTGCCAAGACTGAAATCACTTCCTTTGTGTGACCAGAAGTGGGAGTGGCCTTACCTGTAGCTATTCAAAGATACAGGTGAGCTGCTACTCTCCCTCTCTTCCCACCAGGACTCCGAGGATGCAACATCTCAGGAGATGCTCTCTTGGCTTCCAGCCAAGAGAGGCCCACATGGAGCCTTTCTCCCTTAAGGGGAATCTCCACATGTAAATACATTTAATCTAAGCTAGCCTGCCTTCTGAGACTGCCTGTATGAGCTTGGAATGTCTGTAAGTAAAAGCTTTATACTTTTATAAGCTTATGTGTCGTGTATTTTCTTTTAAGAGGGAACCAGGGGAAATATGTGCCAGGATCTGCCTTGTTCTATAAGTTCATAGGAACTTAAACGCCACGCTTTGCTGCGCTTTATTGGGGATGAGAAACTCTGCTAGTTTGGAGCTTGTTAGCACAAGCTGGGATAGGAAATATTAATCAATATTCCCTCATCCACATTCCCTCTCATCTCCCACAAAGGGTTATGGGCCCAGAACTGCGTATTTTGTGTATTTTTTAAAGGATTGCTTTGGATTGTGATTTTTGGCAGAGTAGAATTTTTCTGTTTGTACTTCCTGGTAAGCACATGGTCTTTTGTTCTCCATTGTGCTGTGAAAGGGGGATTAGCGACCCCTCCCCTCCCTCAGAGCTCACAGACCTCAGAGGCAGTGAAGATTAGTTTGCATTTTGAGATTTTTAAGTTTTGATTTTTGAATTTTAACCATTTTTGGGAATTTTTGAAATTTTGGAAATTTTTTAAATTTTTGAGGATTAAGATGGCAAGCTCAGGTTTTGATAGTGAAGCAAGATCAAGCTTTATGCTGCTGAATGATCGTAACTTTGTGCAATGGAAGCAGCGCCTTTTAGTGCATCTTGGTGCAAAACAAGTGCTTAAAGCGGTGAAAGATCCCAAACCTGATTTTGCTGATTTAACCAAGAAAGCAGATTGGGAAAGGCAAGATGCAGAAGCTAAACACATAATTTTGAGCAGTTTGAAAGATGAGCATTTATGTCTGATTGACTATGAAAGTGATGCATCTCAGATTCTAAAGGATATTGAGAGGGTTTATGCACAATCATCAGAGAACTCTTATAGACATTTATTGGATAAACTGCTGAAGTTAAAGATGAATTCCAGAGAACAATTTACAGGGCATTTTAAGGACTTTAATGAAATTGTTCAAAGGATTGCCCTAACTCCCAGAGCTTTTGATGATGCAACCAAAGTGACTTTTATGCTGGCATCATTAGGAAAAGAATTTACTTCATTTAAGAGTATAATGGATCACACCAGAGATTTGACTTTTAATGAACTAGTAAATCACTTAAGAGAGGAATGCAGAGATTACCTTGATTCTCCACAAAGGAATCCAAGGAGGGACACAAGTTATGTTTCTAAGCAATTTCCCAAGTCTAAGGAAGTGTCCAAAGAATTAATATGCCATAACTGCAATTTAAAAGGGCACATTGCAAGGAGTTGCCAGAAGCCCAAGAATAAGTCCCGCCCCTTTCAACCAAAAGGTGAAAAGAAGGGGGGTCACGAGCGTACATTTCTACTGCAAGAAAAGAGTTTAAATGTGCAAAGAAATGAAAGGAAAAGTGACCAATTTATTTTAGATTCGGGAGCTACAAGCCATTTTGCGCATAAAAGAGAATATTTCAGAGAAATTAATGATAGTGAATGGACTGAAATCCAGATTGCTGATGGAAATGTTCTAAAATCACAAGGTGCAGGTTCAATGCGTTTGAAATTCAAGGTGAACAATGAATCTCTTGAAACAACTGTGCCTAATGTTCAATATGTCCCAGAATTGAATTGTAACTTGCTTAGTGTGTCTGCTTTAGACAAGAAAGGTTTCAAGGTTACATTTGCCAATGGAGAATGCAATGTAACGAAAAATGATGAGGTTTATGCTCAAGGGAAACTAATCAATGGTGTTTATGAGATTAACGTTTCAGAAAACCAATCAGCACAAGTCGCCCAATCCAAGCAGAAGCATGAAGCAGATCTGGAGCTCTGGCATCGAAGACTGGGTCACCGGGATATCAGAGTCATCCAGGAACTGCAGAATGGAGATCTTGTGAGAGGTCTACAGGTAAACAAAAGTAACACACCCACACCAAAGTGTATAACTTGTGTAAGTGAAAAAGGAGTCAAACCTTCTTTCCCACGTTGTGCAGAAAAGAGAAGCACAAAAGTTCTGGACATTGTGTACACTGATTTAGCTGGACCTATGAATATACCTTCCTTAGGAGGAAATAAGTATATTTTGATATTTTTGGATGATTATTCAAGGTTTTGTGTGGGATACCTTCTCAAAGAGAAGAGTGAAACAGTGGAATTGTTCAAGCAATACGTAAGCATGGTCAAGAACAAATTCCATCGAGCACCCACCACCCTAATGTCCGATAATGGTGGGGAGTTTTGCTCACGTGAAATGGAAGCCTTCATGGCTCAGGAAGGCATAGCACATGTGACCACAGTAAGCTACACACCTCAACAAAACTCTATTGCTGAGAGGAAATTTAGGTCCATCCTAGAGATGACAAGGTGTATGCTAAAAGGATCCAACTTGTCGAAGAAACTTTGGGGCGAGGCAGCAAATACTGCGATTTATATACAGAATAGACTGCCAACAAAAGGCACAGAGCGCACGCCATTTGAACTTTGGCATGGAAGAGCCCCAAATTTGTCACACATACGTGTATTTGGAAGTTTGTGCTATTACCACGTGCCCAAGGAGCACAGACACAAACTTGACTCCAGAGCAAAGCCTGGTATCCTAGTTGGATATGCTTCTGGAGGAAAAGGCTACAGAGTTGTGGACTTACAAACAGGGAAAACAAGTTCACATCACGTGATTCATTTTGAGGAGTATGAAAAGGCTGACACAAGGAACACAGCAATTGACTGTTCCAATGAGCCAGCAACAGAGGAGTTTGTAAGTTTTCCTTTTGAAGCCATACCAGAAACTAATCCACCTCCTAGTATTGTACCTCCTAGTGTTGTAGCACCCCCTACAGATGACACCCCAGAAGACGCGGAGGACCAGATGTCAGAAGGCTCCAGAGACGAAGAGGACCCGTATGCAGGGATGCCGCCATTGGAAGGAGATGAGGAAGCTGATGCGGTTCAACAAGAGCCAGAGGTCAGACGTTCCTCCAGGTCCAACAGAGGCGTTCCACCACTACGACTGTCCTACTTTGCAGGGTCGGCGCCACCACAGGAACCTTCCACGTGGGAACAGGTTCAACGGTTGCCAGCTGCTGAGGCCAGTCTCTGGAAGCAAGCCGCACAGGAAGAGATGGATGCACTGCATCGCAACAAGACCTGGACCCTGACAGAGCTACCTCCTGGTAAGAAGGCAATTGGGTCCAAGTGGGTGTTCAAGCTTAAGAAGGGGTCAGAAGGGGAGGTGCAACGCTACAAAGCTAGGCTTGTAGCACAAGGATTTTCACAACAGTATGGCGAAGATTATGATCAAGTATTTGCGCCTACAGTGCGATATAGCAGTGTTAGATTACTCCTAAGTATTGCAGCCTCTAAAGGGATGAAAGTCCGTCATGTCGACATAGCAACAGCTTTTCTTCATGGGACGATTTCTGAACAGATTTATATGAAGCAGCCCAAAGGCTTTATCAAGCAAAATGAGGCACATCTTGTATGTAAACTTCAGAAAGGAATTTACGGTTTGAAACAAGCTGCAAGAGCATGGAACCAGAAATTACATGAAATGCTGGTTCAGCTTGGGTACAAGCAGTCAACAGCTGACAAGTGCCTGTACACTAAGAACAGAAATGGACAATTCTCTTACATTCTGGCTTTTGTCGATGATTTATTAATATCAACGTCCAATGACAGAGACTATAAAGACATAGTCAGACATCTCAACAAAGAGGTGGAAGTAAAGGAATTGGGACTTGTCCAGTATTACTTGGGAATTCAAATTGAGAGAGAAGAAGACGGCTCATTTCTTCTCAGCCAGAAGCAGAAGATAATAGAACTGATAGAAAGCATGCAGATGCAAGGTGCACACCCTGTCGCGACACCCATGGCCACAGATTTTCTAAAGAATCAGCAAGATTCGAAGCTGCTGCCAGACAACAGCGAATACAGGTCAGCGATTGGTAAACTTTTGTATTTGGTTACTACCAGCAGACCTGACATAGCAAGTGCAGTGGGGATCCTAAGCAGAAAAGTGAGTTCTCCCACTGAACATGACTTGGGTGGGGTCAAGAGGGTGGTGCGTTACCTCAAGGGTACAATGAATTGTAAATTAAGATTGCCAGCTGTAAGGGACCCTAAGTTGGTTGGGTACAGTGATGCAGATTGGGCTGGGGATAAGGCGGATTACAAATCCACAAGTGGTTATGTTTTTATGTTTGGAAATGCACCTATCATTTGGGGCAGTTATAAACAGAAATGTGTAGCCTTATCGTCCACAGAGAGTGAATATATTTCAGCTTCGGAAGCATGCAGAGAGATCATCTGGCTGGATCAACTCCTGACAGACTTTGGTTTGCCGAGAAAAGGACCTGTCAGCTTGATGGAGGACAATCAAGGCTGCCTGCAGCTAGCGCAAACCGAAAAGTTCCTTGCACGTTCAAAACACATTGGGGTCAGGTATCACTTCATTCGCCAGATGATCCAAGATGGACTAGTAGAAATGTCCTACTGTAATACTCAGGAGATGACTGCGGACATTCTCACGAAACCCTTGCCACGAGAGAGTTTCCAGAACCTGCGTGTCAAGCTGGGACTCTGGGTGGTTGAATAAAGTTGTTTTATGTTTGTTAAATGTTGTTCAGACTGAGAAGGGGTTTGTGGGATGTATAACACTGGTGCAGTCAATCACAACATTCCTAGAGTGTACACAAAGGGGACTTGGTCCTCCAGGTAGAGTTTCCTGTGCCAAGACTGAAATCACTTCCTTTGTGTGACCAGAAGTGGGAGTGGCCTTACCTGTAGCTATTCAAAGATACAGGTGAGCTGCTACTCTCCCTCTCTTCCCACCAGGACTCCGAGGATGCAACATCTCAGGAGATGCTCTCTTGGCTTCCAGCCAAGAGAGGCCCACATGGAGCCTTTCTCCCTTAAGGGGAATCTCCACATGTAAATACATTTAATCTAAGCTAGCCTGCCTTCTGAGACTGCCTGTATGAGCTTGGAATGTCTGTAAGTAAAAGCTTTATACTTTTATAAGCTTATGTGTCGTGTATTTTCTTTTAAGAGGGAACCAGGGGAAATATGTGCCAGGATCTGCCTTGTTCTATAAGTTCATAGGAACTTAAACGCCACGCTTTGCTGCGCTTTATTGGGGATGAGAAACTCTGCTAGTTTGGAG
The DNA here is from genome assembly GCA_034641385.1 of Darevskia mixta. Taxonomy (NCBI): domain Eukaryota; kingdom Metazoa; phylum Chordata; class Lepidosauria; order Squamata; family Lacertidae; genus Darevskia; species Darevskia mixta. The sequence continues at coordinate 4,255,258 of JAWWNH010000036.1, forward strand.
CTTGTTAGCACAAGCTGGGATAGGAAATATTAATCAATATTCCCTCATCCACATTCCCTCTCATCTCCCACAAAAAATAAAATCATCTTTTAGACTAAGCTAATTGTTGAGGCAATGTGACTGTAATCATTTTGTCCTTCCATGCTGAGGTTTATTCTAAGAGGTTCTGTGCATTGCGTTTGTCATGCGTTATGCTATTCATGGCTTCCCCCCAGGGTAAATAATACTGGTGTGGGCCTGCAATGAGATATGCTCTCCCATTAGGGACCATGCTGCTTACCAGCAGGAGCACCAGTGCTGTTTTCATGCTTGAATGGCAAATGCTCGTAGCTTAAATCCCCTCTCATTTGCAGCTATTGGAGACAACTGCATTCTTTCAGTGAACACTTGCGAAAGGTATTGATTTCTCATCAATCCTAACAGGAACATTTGTTGGTGGGGAGAAAGAATACCTGAGGATGGCTAAAAATCATTTGTAAGAACAGAAAAGAGCTAATTAAATTGATAACTAGAGGGTGGAAAAACCTTCAATGACAAATATTCATCTGGCAAACCTGGGGTACAAATTATATTATATAATGCCCCCCCCAAGCAGTGTCATTAATATGATTTCTATTTGGCAATAATATTTCATAGTTCAGTGAAAACCAAGATGTATTAAGTACTATCAAAAATGATGAGAAGTCCAAGCATTATTGCCTGAAACTTAATGTTTAGTAAATCAAATGTTTTATATCTAAAAGAAAGAAGCAGAAGCAGCCAATCTTAAGTAGTGTGCTTCAATAGGCACATTCCTATTACTTAGTATTTTGCTTTGTGGCAGTAAATAGGAAGAGGTGTCTGCATGTAACATCTCTGCTCAGAGATCTGCACTTGAGACGGGTAAGGTGTTCTGGGAGAGGCCACCTGGCAGAGTGCCTGTGCTAGCACATTTCTGCATCAGCTATAATTTTTACTTTAGATCTAGTTAAAAGAGTAAAGTTACCTAATATTAAAATTTTAATTTATTTTAAAAAAATACTGTGGGAAAATGGCAGTGCAGGTGCTGTCCTGGACCACTTCACCCAGAATGCCTCACTCTGCAGAAGGACCCCTTTCCTCAACAAGATGCTCTGAAGAGACTTTCAACAGTCAGATGGGTAGCAGCTGAGCAGCTCATCTAATAGAAGGGCTGGCTTTGAGGTTGTAGTTAATAATGATGATTCTACCCCATCTGCCCCATTATACATTACTAATGTAATAGCCTCTGTCTTTTTTCATTAACTGCTTAATAGTTTTTCTGCTCCATGGCAGTTGTGTTAAATAAGAATTCCAAGCATAATATTTTTTTTCTTTCTACTTCAGTAATACCAACATTTTTCTCTTGCTACATTACTAATATGATAGCATTTGCTTCAATAAGTTTGTCTGTGGACCAGCATTAAAAAAAAATAAAAAAATGGATATTCTGAAATACGAGGCTCTGAATGAGCTGGTGACTCCTTTGATGAAATCCATGGGATGACATTCAAAGGGGTAAGAGACACATAGTAGTGTCATAAGTGCAGTACTGCACAGTGTTGTATAGCGATAAGATCTGTGAAGCAATTCCCTCCCCCTGTGGATGAGCCAAATGACAGGGTTGACTATATTATAAAAGGGACAATAAAGAAAGCTAGTTCTTTGAAAAGTGTCAAATGGAAATGACAATTACTGTGAGTTCCTTATGATGATATGTAGAGATGGAAATTATTATTGTTCTGCTGTAGAAGAGAAGCACTTGAAATGCATTGCATTTGTCACAATAAAATGCAACACATTTACATTTCCAATTTTGGAGGTGTGTAAGAGAGGCTTCATTGGTCCTCCAGTGCCTCCTGCTTCTGCAACCAGAGCTGGAGCTATGAGAGACATCAAAAGCAGCCCATTGAGGAAGCCCTGGTGTGTGAGGGACCAACATCCATTTGCTTCAATAGTCAATTCCAGGTCAGGAAGTCAGTTGTGGAATGGCACTTCTTGAAACATTGGAGAACCGTATACAGTGGTACCTCTGGTTACGTACTTAATTTGTTCCGGAGGTCCGTTCTTAACCTGAAACCGTTCTTAACCTGAGGTACCACTTTAGCTAATGGGGCCTCCTGTTGCCGCCGCTGCGCAATTTCTGTTTTCATCCTGAGGTAAAGTTCTTAAGCCGAGGTACTACTTCCGGGTTACCGGAGTCTGTAACCCGAAGTGTTTGTAACCCGAGGTGTTTTAATCCGAGGTACCACTGTACACATTCCCCCCATATATACCTTTATATAGTGTATACACCTTTATATACACCTTTGTCCTGCTCTGGTAACAAGTACACCACTGCCTATTTTATTGTGTTTTAAGTGAGTCACCTTGAGAATTTTGATGATAAATACTCCAAAGCAAGCAAGCAAACAAACAAAGAAACAAACATACAGCACGGTTGAAACTCCATAGATGCTTACCTGGGAGGAAGTCCCAGTAAGCTCAGTGGGGCTTACCTCTGAGTAGACATGTATAGGGCTTCAATGTTTAGAACACAGGTGCTTGTCTATTCAGAAGCAATTCCCATTGAGTTAAATGAGAGTTACTCTCGGCTAAGTGTATGTAAGACTGCAGTCTTCCTCCTTTCTTGGTGGGTGGGCTGGGATAGTGGGTGAGGGATTGAAGGCCGAAGTCGTTCTGTTGATGTTTTTCCCAGAGATGGAAGAGTTAGCGCTGAAAGGGTTACATCTGTCTTCCAAGGGAGCAGCTTTGCTGATATTATAATATAATAGAAAGCTCAACCCAAGGTGGCCGGCACTGAATCAGTATTTCAAACTAGATTAAGAGATTAGTTATTGAGATTGGATTACTGTCCCGAGAGCCCTGCTGCTGCTTTACAGCCTCACAACGAGGTTCCACAGAGACAAGCACTATGTAAATAGAGGGTAGGTAGAGAGGGGAGACACTATTATCAAGCACTGGTAGAGTCCAATTGTCTGAAATATGGCTTTGGTATGCAATACAATACTATACGCCTCCCCAGTTCCTTCAGGTATCCAATGCCCTAGGTGCGGCGGAGGCTTTTCATTATTTGTTTTATATCTGGCTACAGTTTTTGTACTAACAGTAACAGTGATTAACAGTATCATTTGGTAGCCCCAAAGGGAACTCTAGGCGGTTTCAATTCAATTGCAGGCCTCTACGGCTCTTCATAAACCACAAGAATGAAGAAAGGCTTTTCCAACTGAATTACTGTCTTTTATTCAATCAGTGACTGTGTAATTGATCTGTACTATGACCTTTCCTTTCCGTTCTCTTACAGTTCCTGTACTTGTTCAGATATGATTAGTTTCTTATCTAAGCTCTTGCGTTTTATTTCCTCCATTGTTGGTCCGCACGAAAAAGCATAGATAGGAGAGGAAGAAAATGAAACCATCTTCTTTGCTGATAATATACACTAATCGCCTAGATGAATTCCTAAGAATCTGTAGCCCATTTTCCTTCCCATCTGAATTCATATCCTGAAGTGGACCCACTGCAGGCACAAATGGCATCACAGAGCCAGTGGTGGATGGCGTGTTGGGACAAGAACACTCGCTTCCCCTCCCAGCATTTTGGCTAAATATCTATCAGCCTGCTTTTTAGGGAGGCTAACCTATTTAATGCACTGTGCATGGCAGATGCATACCCCATATCTTTCTGGGCTACAGTACTTGTGATTTTTCAATGTAAATTGTTCTTGCTCTAGCACAGGAATGGTAACCTCAGACACAAGTAACCCTCCAAATGTCTCTCTCTGTATTTTGTAGCATAGGTTGTTGGAAAGAAACATTGCATGTATATTTGTGAACAAATACAAAACAACAACAACAACAATTTATTTTTATTTATTTATTGCTGTGTTCAGCTGACTTCAATGTTTTCAAAGAGATTGTGAAGAATGGCTCATTGCTAAAAACAGAGCTTTCCAAACTGTTCATGTTGGTGACACACTTTTAAAGGCACACATCATTTTGCAACATGGTAATTCAGTTTTACTAGCAAAATGGAAGTTAAACCAACCTCTTTCCAGTCCCGAGAGGACTGCAGCCGACACACTAACGTGTAGCGACACACAGTTTGGAAAGCTCTGGTTTAAAACATCATTCTTCAGACAAAGGTCTCCATACTTTAAGCAAAAACATGCATGATAGCTAATTGCTCTCAAGTGTATGCATTCATGTCACCATTCATGAGGTCCTCTGCTAGTTGACTGTGAGTTCCCTAGCTATTGTATAGTGGAAGGAACAAGTTTTAATTTCTGAGGTTTTTCTTTTTCTTTTTTAAAGTAGAGTGTTTTTATGAAATGGGACGTGAACTATGTATTCAGGAAGGAATGTGGGCAGGACCTTGTAATGGCTTGCTCATTACTCTGTGTAAAGTAATTTGTTCTATCTGTCTGCAATTTGAATCCCTGTAAACTGCAAAAAAATAAATAAATCTATTATGGGATTTTCTTCAAACTAATTACCGTATTATATTTTATTATGAAGGCTTTTGAAGCACAATCCTCTTGTGTGCTTCTTTGCTTTCATTCTCCCTCTGACCATTTTCCATGCTTTGAATTTAAAATCTGAGAGGAAGCCACAGTCAGTTTTAATCACTCTGTCTGCACTCTGTTAGATTTAGGTGATGCTTAACTTCCTTCCAGAAATCTGTAATCCTAAAAAATAACCAAATAAAAAAATAAAAAATCTGAACGTGGGTGAGTTGATTTTCACCCCATATAAATCATTTGCTTTTGAAAGTCACATCTCACATGAACCTGCCTTTTCCCGAGGCACCCTATTGGTCCATCTTACCTGGTGGTACCAAGTTTGGCAGACAATGACTTTCCAAGGTCTACGTGGGGTCCTTTAAAAGGGGATGCCAAGGCTTCATGACTGGAAAGTATGTGATTACTCCTGAGCTATGGACTTTGATGTACTCTTATATGTTTCTTCTGTGGGAATAAAGCAATAACGGTATCAGGTATTGAAGGATGAATTAAGACTAATGTTGCTGGCCACCCCCCCCCCCCACATTTACCTGTGATTTGCATAATCACTTTAGGATTTGTTCTAAGCATAGAGCATTTGGTGAATAAGCAGTGACAGTCTATCACAATATTAATGAGAAGTGGTTAGTAATGATAGTTTGATAAAAAAAAAACCCCTGAGATATTTATTTTTGATCATTAACATGAAATCCTGCTAAGGTTGAAATATCTCATTAAAATGGCTGGCATGTTGTCTTTGATGGAAATTATTGTTCATTTGAAATGAATGACAGTGCCTAAGTGTGTTCCGTCAGATCTTGATAGTTAATTAAATAGATTTTATTGAAACAGCCAACCGTACAAAATGCAAACCATTAAAGAGCTTTATTTGACAAGAAAATAAATTGATCATGTGAATCTCAATGCTGATTCAGTGCTTACATTGCCACTATATCTTTTTAAACAGTAACACGGAATGTTCATGAAGCATATATGGCTATTCAAGGGTTATGTTACACTTCGATAAAAGAAGGGGGGGTAGGCAACACTACAGGAAGGTTAATTTCTTTGCAAAGCAAGCCAAATGAAGATTGATGGTTACAAAGAACAACAGCAATTTGGTCTTGAGGCAGGAGACATGAAGTATCCTTTGCTTTTCAGAGCAGCAGCAAGCAAAGAATTACAATTTCAGTTGTTGAACTGCAAGGTCAAAATCTGCTCCTAGAGGAAAACTCCTGCTTGCATTAAACTTTCACACAAATAGTGGTACAGTATTATATTTTCTCCCCTACAACAGCCATTACTGTGTTGTTGCAAAAGCATTGCAAATGTTCTGATTAAAAGTTTTACACCAAATATATTTTGATATATTATTGTATTTCTCAAGTGAAAAAGTGTGAAGCTGAGGATAAATCTAATTCATTAGGAAAATAATGCTTTTATTAGCTACCCAAACAGCCTGTAACTTAGAGGAACATGGAGCCTCCTTCCTCACGGGAAACAGCTCCAATTAAATATCTAATTTGTGTTTCTTAGTATCAGTATGGTAACAATATGGCCAAAGCAATCTATTTCAAACTACATCTTCTAATTTCTAGTCTTTGTTAAAATAAACTGAATGCTAATGGATGTTTAGTATGTTTGAACCCTCAAAAAGTGCTTAGAGGATCATCTCTTTCAACTCTACATTATTAATGGATCAACCTAATGGTTTAAGGATGCCACTTGTAAGAGTAGAATTAATAGACTTTTAGACTGGTTGGACCACTATAATGTCGTCTAGTTATCACTAGTAAATTCATAATCTACATTTTGTAAGAAAGGGATGTCTCCCATCTGGACGGGGACATTGCGCCAACCTACCTCTCATTGCCTCTTCACTACAGCAGGTTGGAGAAGATTTGCATTGCCAGCAACAAGTTCCCAAACAAGATGATTGGAATGTGCATCTGCTAATAAAAACTTAATCCCTATTGGCTCCATAGGCACAGCAAAAATGCATGCATGTGACCATCAAACAGAATGCTCTCTCACCTGACTTAACAAGCTATTTTTGGTGCACCAATGCATTCTGTCTAGCAATTTTGTCACATTTGTTCTTAAAAAGCTTTCTGAAACAAAAAATGATTTGTGTCTCAATGGGTGGTAACTATCATGACGAAATGTGTTCAGAATACTCCCTATATTGAGATGCTGGAGTATCTACTTAGTTAACAGATGGATTCATAAAAGGCAAGACAATGTTCAAACATCCTTAATTAGCTGGATATAAATAAAGAAAAGCAAAACAACCAGGTCCTTGCACCTACCAAGGATAATCTAGTAATGCTCTTACAATTATGTAAAGCTCAGTGAAATGTGTCCATCATGGGTTTTTCCTGAAATGTTCAAGGAACATAGGGTGCTTTCTATAACACCTGCTGCTGCTGCTTAGATATAGCATAAAACACACATAGGGACAGAGAGGTCCATCACACCTCCAACAGCAAAAACAGCATGGCTTGCAGTGGCACAGAGTGAAGTTTGTGGCCACCTGGATTTCCCAGCTTGGCTGCACACACAAGCAACACAAGGTTAAACATTTGGAAAGCCCAAAGGGTTTGCACTTAGATTTAGAAATGACTAAATAGAACAGGAAATTGTGCTGTTCATGTGGAACCTGAATCAGAGTTGGACACTTCTGTAAAGAAGAATGAAATATTTTTCACTGAGACAGTATACCTCCAGTCTTAAGGGATAGTATACAGCAAGGGTGGCTAACCTGTGGCGCTCTAGATGTTGTTGGACTCCAGCCCCAGCTAGCATGGCTATGGGTGATAGGAGATGTAGTCTAATAGCACCTGAAGGTCACAGGTTACCTACCACCAGGTGACCTGTCATGGTGTTGCCCCAACCCAAGCTTTCAGTTGTCATAATTTGGCCTAATGATTTAGCTCTCTTTCCACTACTCCCCCTGCCTTTAAAAACAGGCTTGCTTTAGAGTAAAACTCTGTCTGTTTTATTTATTTAAAGTATCCCCTGCCTTTCCTTGTGGGGTTCAAGTAGGGATGGAGAAGAATTGTGTTGTCTGTTTTAAAGTGAACTGACCTAATTTGCAGTGCTGAGACTTATACATTGATAAAAAGTGTAGACTGCATGTCTTTCTGAATTTTGAGACACATGAAAAATGCATATTTTACAGGGGAAATGTATATAAAATGTGGGCAATTTATTTATTTAAAATCAGCAGTGAATGGGACGTAACAGGTTCATTACTGAAAGCATACAGATGGAGACGGAACAGAAATCAGCTGATCCTACCCATCTCTAAGTTCAAGGCAGCTAACAAGTAATAAATGATTACAATAAAAGCAACAATAGCAAGGCAGCAGTTTCAAAACAGAAGCAGTTTCAAAACATCATAAAACCCAGAAGGGTCACAAATCAGTTATGACAAAGCAAGCAGTAAAATGCAGTCTCTAAAGGTCAAAAGCTTTCCTAACTAGGAAAGTCTTAATGTTTTGGCAAAACACCAACAAGAAGCAGCCAAAAAGAATCTGCTTAAGTACAGAGCTCCAGTTTCTGGGAATGGCTACAGAAATCAGCCACTTCCTTCTTCCTAGCTCTGTCTATGAACTGAATATTCAGGCCAGCTTATATGGGAGCCCATTCATGGTAGAGCAATCCAATATTGTGCAGAGGTGTGGGGTCAATTCACAGCACTGCTGACTCACTGCAGCTGGGATGGGAGGTGAGGGGGGCACAATCACTACATTTCCCTTCCCCTTGACTTCAAGGACCATTAACATCAAGGTAAATAGAAGCAATGTGTAGTCCAGCAACATCCAGGGGGCCACAGATCAGCTACCCCTCTTCTACATTAAGTCTAGATAGTGGGTACACCAACTTCAGTGCAAGTCCCAGTAAATGTACAGGGATCGCATAGACACTGCTGGTGGACTGTGTTTAGTATTGTAACCTTAGCCATATGCAGGAAAAGAACAATCAATTTGAAAAAAAGCTTACCTACCACTGCAAGTTAAATTGGGTAACAAGACAACACCAATCTTTAAATGAGTGCTCTGGTTGCCTATGAACAACAACTCTTGGGCTTGCCGATCAGAAGGTTGGTGGTTTGAATCCCCATGATGGAATGAGATCCCATTGCTCTGTCTCAGCTCCTGCCAACCTAGCAGTTCGAAAGCACGCCAGTGCAAGTAGATAAATAGGTGGCGGGAAGCTAAACAGCGTTTCTGTGTGCTCTGGCTTCCATCACAGTGTTCTGTTGCACCAGAAGCGGTTTAGTCATGCTGGCCACATGACCCGGAAAGCTGTCTGTGGACAAACACTGGCTCCCTCGGCCTGAAAGCGAAATGAGCACCGCAACCCCATAGTCACTTTTGACTGGACTTAACCATCATGGGGTCCTTTACCTTTTTTACTTTTTAATTCCAGGTATCGGCATAGTGAATGGCTATGTATCCAAGTGCTTAATGGTGCCAGTCTCCCAAGACCTGCTGACTTAAGCTTTGAGATCAGCAGGCAAGGCCTTGCTTGTGGTCCCTGCCAACAGGTATTACCCATAGCATGGTGATGCAAGATGGGGGCCTCTTGGTCATGGCACCTAGGTTATGGAACTTCCTGCCTAGAGATGTGGTGCCAATAGTGGAAGTATTGTTTATGAATCACCCCAAAGTGTTATATGGATGTTAAGAAATACCCATTTTTCTGGGGGGGGGGGAACAGAAAAATTGAGCTAAAGAAAGGATGACTAAAGCCCTCCTCCTCTCATGGAATAACCATTATGTGATGGAATGAAGAGCCTTCCTCTTCCCCCGGTCACCATTACTGCTCCCAAAAGCCCTCTACATGTTGGGGAGCTTTGTTGCTCTGTGGGTGTGCCATTTCTACTCGTGTAGGCTCCCTGCATGATTTAGATCCCTGAACTCTTCAATGGCAGACTCCTCACTGCCGACATAGAGCCCTCAGTGTGTGGAGGGTTGCAAGACTGGGCCTTGGGCTTTCACCACATGATAGTACCTGTGTGCAGAGAAGGCAGCTGATTTTGCTTCAAGCTGATTGGTTTTAGGCAGGGGTAGGCAACCTAAGGCCCATGGGCCTGATGCGGCCCAATTGCCTTCTCAATCCAGCTTGCGGACGGTCCAGGAATCAGTGTGTTTTTACATGAGTAGATTGTGTGCTTTTATTTAAAATGCATCTCTGGGTTATTTGTGGGGCATAGGAATTTGTTCACCCCCTATATATATATATATATATATATATATATATATATATATATATATCTGGGCCGACCACATGGTCTGAGGGATGATGGAACGGCCCATGGCTGAAAAAGGTTGCTGACCCCTGGTTTTAGGTTTAATTGTGAGGCAAGGCTCAAATATCTATACTTTCCCTTAATTTTTTTTTAATTGAAACTATTTAGCATACGATACAATAAAAAACAGTTTAAATACAAATAAAAAGAAAGAAAAAAGAGAAATAAGAAGAAAATACAAAGTATTTTATCAGAGGCACATCTGAACCCTTGTCTCAAATAAAAGTGGGTAGGCCCTCTCAGCTCTCACTTGGGAGCTTTCCTTTCTTCTCCCACCCTGGGAGATCCTCTCACACAAGGTCTTTCACCTTCCACCCATCACCTTCCAGACAGCTACACTTTCTCAAAGTCCTCTGTTCAGAATCCCAAAAGGCACTGACTGCATGGAACTCAATTCTAATTCAATGCTTGAAGTAGGAATCAGATGAGCCCCCCCCCCCCCCGAGAAAAACAGAACTACCCTCACCTTGGCCATTAGATCAGATTCCCCATGCCTTGAAAGTTCTGTACATTAGAGCTGATAAATCATGTTGATGTAATGCTCCAGAGCTGTGCAAGCACATTCCCATCAGATTTAAACTGAGGCAATAATGCCTAAATGGGATATATAAATACTTCATAGAACTAAATAATAGACATATTATATATATGGCTGAAATCCTCCACCCACAGTAAACCCTACTGAACTCAGTTTATTTCTGAGTAGACATATAGCAGACTGCACTGTAGCATGTTTGTTCATTAGTAGGATTGCACTCACTGACATTCCAGGTAGAACACTGTTACATGCTTATTTATTAGTAAAATTGTTCTAGGAATCCCAAATGGAATTTTTTTTATAAATTGAAACTGATAATGTTAAACAGGCTAAAACCTAGCTACCAATATAATGAGGTTCAACACAGTGAAAAATTCACTGGTTTTTTTTTAAAGTGCTCTATTGAAACAAGAAATATTTAGACAGACAACTTATGTTTCTGACACTGACAATTTTCCAGGATGATATCTGTCATTTCCTGGCTACTACCACTGGAGGTCACTATTACAATGCATAAGTTTTGCCTCTCCTTTGGAAGCTACTCTGCTGCAGATTATTAGGCACAATTTAAAAGCTAGAAGGAGAAAAAGGATTAATATATTTCAAACAACTGCTTTCTGTTAGTCGCGGGAGTATAGAAAGATAAATATTTGAATGTTTTGGGTAAGCTTCACCTGTAGTGGATACAGTGGCTCAATAAATTGTGTTTTCTGTCCAATAAAAAATACAATGTTTCATGCTTTCGTGATGTTACAAATATTTGCTGAGCCTACATAAGGGACATCAGTAGGCAATTATGTCCTCCAGCATTTTCAAAAGCGCACTCTGACTCCTTAATAATTTCTTCCATATTGATTTTTACCGGTATCCTTTGATATGACAAATATTTGCTAACAATTAAAACACTTGACTCAATTCCTTAATGAAAACGCCTCTTGTTAACTTTCCCCTCACATATTCAAACTGTAGTATGATAGAAAGTAAACAACCCATAATTGTGGCATATCTGAATCAATGATGTATTTTTATTTTATTTTAAAGATAGAATGAGTTTTCTATCTTCTATATATCTGGAATTTAGGTGGGTTTTTTATTTTAAAAACCCTGTTTCTTCCAATATTATATGATAATATTTAGCATTAAAGATCACTTTAGAGTTTTCAAAGCATCATCCTTACAACAACAGTTATATTTGAATAATACTAGTTCCTTCTGGCTTTGAACTTATGAAACATCTTTAGTTATAAATGAAACTGAACTTTACATATTTTTATGTGACCTAAGATGTTATACACTATGAGGGTTAGGTGGAATTCTAATTATTTATTATATATCCCTATGCAACTTAGGTAAAGGTAAAGGTAAAGGGACCCCTGACCATTAGGTCCAGTCATGACTGACTGGGGTTGCGGCGCCCATCTCGCATTATTGGCCGAGGGAGCCGGCGTACAGCTTCCAGGTCATGTGGCCAGCATGACTAAGCCGCTTCTGGCGAACCAGAGCAGCACACGGAAACGCTGTTTACCTTCCTGCTGCAGCGGTACCTATTTATCTACTTGCACTTTGACGTGGTTTTGAGCTGCTAGGTGGGCAGGAGTAGGGACCAAGCAACGGGAGCTCACCCCATCGTGGGGATTCGAACCGCCAACCTTCTGATCGGCAAGCCCTAGGCCAGTGATGGCTAACCTTGACACTCCAGATGTTTTGGAATTACAACTCCCATCATCCCTAGCTAACAGGACCAGTGGTCAGGGATGATGGGAGTTGTAGTCCCAAAACATCTGGAGTGTCAAGGTTAGCCATCACTGCCCTAGGCTCTGTGGTTTAACCCACAGCGCCACCCGTGTCCCACCTATGCAACTTAACTTTCCCCTATTCATTAATGGTAAATATACTAAATTCACATTAAGATATAAAGACAATGACTGTGCTTTCTGTGTGCATTTGACTTAAGTAACACAGTGGGCAAAAAGCAAGAGAAAGGTTAACAATAGAACAATGAATGTTAATGGTGGTTAATGGCTAAATCAATGGGACAGAAATTAAAGTGCTTACACATTTCAGCAGTACTCAGTTAGCAGGCAGCTAAGCTCAAACACTGATGATGATGGTAGCTGACTAAATCATATCATAATTAATGTTGTCATACTTGAAAAAAAATCTTTTACAAAACAAAAATGGTACCAAGGATGTCTACAGAAAGTTGCTGTGAGCAAGACCGCTTTGCAAAGAGAGCAGACAAGCAGACTGTAAGCCAGTTTGATGCTCAGTCTGCTTGCAGGAAATTCCACCACCATCCCCAGGGCTGACAGAATGTTCTGATTGGGGATGTTGAATTTCACTGCTTGTGTGCACTCTAGCCAATGGGTTCACTGTGTGTCAGTTTTCCCCAAATAGCATCCAACAGCCAAGCCTCTTGTGGATCATTGGGCACACAGTAATGAAGGAGTCCTAGCTGGATTCTAGTTAGCTCTTTAGTACAACTGCCTTTGTATGGATTTTTCCATACGTTGACTGAAAAAATCAACAGTTTCCTGAATTGTAGCTCATATAGTGAAATTCATGCAAATATTAACTATGATTTTTGCATTGCAGCAGGTTGAACTAGATGAGCCTTGAGGTCTCTTCCAAATCTATGATGCTATGGTTTTACTATTGAGTGTGGAGTTCAAAATCATGCTTATCCAGTTGTTTCATCTGTGCAAATGTTTCAGTTTGCCAGAGGGAACACCACCCCCTCCTCTCCCATGTACAGTTCTTTACCTTTTTTTTTTTACTGTTCTGGGCGTCCTCCTCATCCCCCTGAGCCAATTTCAGAGTGCATGGGGTTGGGGAGAGGGAACAGACCCATTATGTAAGCTAAGTCCTTGTGCAGGGCTTGTGTTGGCGGGGCTGTTTAGGTGAACCGTGCCCTGAGTGTACAGTCTAAGAATATAATCCACCCATCTCTGCACCACTAAAACATAACTCAAGTACAGTGTAGTGTGTCCACTTGCATCATGCAAAATATTAGAAATGTGTATTCAGGGCCAGCATATCCATGAGGCAAAGTGAGGCAACTGCCTCAGGCAGCAGGCTCCACAGGAGCAGTAGATCCAGCCTCCAAGGAATATGCCACATGTAGATCTTCACTCACCCTTTCTTCCCTGGTGTGTGCGCGCGTACACCATTTTCTGGTTCACCTCAGGTGCCAAAATGTCGGGCCAGCCCTGTGTGTACTGCTAAACATTATTTAACAACAACAACAGTTTTTTTTTACATGCCACCCATCTACTCTGGGCAGCTCCCAACAAAAAATAGTAAAAGCACAATAAAACACCACACATTCAAAAACTTCCCTGAAGAAGGCTGCCTTCAGGTGTCTTTTAAAAATCACATAGCTTTTTAAATGTTTGACATCTGCAGGGAGGGCATTCCACAGGGCAGGTGCAATGACTGAAAAGGCCCTCTGTCTGGTTCACTGTAATCTCACCTCTCGCAATGAGAGAATCCTTAGAAATGATCTCAGGGCAGCTATAACAATTAAACAAAATGGTAGATCAATGAAATACAGTTAGCATTATCCAACCCAACACAATCCGTTCAGCTGTCCTACCTCTATGTACATAAAACATGTATTATGAACATGGCTCATTACCCTTAGAAGGCAATCTGATAAGCTCTCCTCACCCGCTAGCCCCTCTGACAAGAATGGAGTTGTGCTTAAGGGATGGTGTGCTTACCCAGTCATTGGCTCATTAAAGGTTGCATGGATCCCTTTGTGTGACAAAGGCAAATGTTTCGATATTGGCAACTTCAGGAAGTACTTGAAGTCAGCATTTTGGGGACAGTTGCTGTAATTAGTAGTTATTCAATAAAAGGCAGAAGGGATGGTCCCTGTTGTTGATTTAGACTTCTTCCTGCTGAAACAAAGTGACATTATTGATGAACCAGTAAGTGGCACTCTTTCCTCACACACCATTTAGTCAATAGTCCATTGTGCAATAGTGACGTCTCAGTTCTATAGAGTACCAGGGATAAAGTAGAGAAATCAAGCTCTTTAGATTACCTTAGTTTGACCTTAGCAATAGACCTATGAAATAAAACTCATAGAAACTTAGCTTTTGAAGTCAAAGAGCAAATAATTCTAATAAATGTAAATGATATAATAAAAAAGAACAGGAAAGGACAGGATGGAAGAAGGAAATGAGCCTCTCACCTACTAACTTTAGAGCCCTGCACCAGATACATGTTTGCAAGCAGCAAACTGTGCTGAAATTGTGCCTTGGTGTTACCTGACCCAATATGTCAGTCCTATATATTTTGCACATTTGCCTATAATACCAGCATAGAGTTCCTGCAGTGATAATGGTCCATCATCTCTTGCCATGTGGTGAGCAGCATGCCCAATACCAAGCATTTATTTAGTGGCACATTAAACCTTAGCATCAAGGATTTCCTTACCAATATTACTTTATCATTTTTATTTTTGTATTAGCTGTTCATAGTATTTCTATCTGACAAATCTAGTAAACTCAATGCTATTCCATATGTGGGTGGCTTGCTTCCTAAGACATTTACGAAAAGCTAATGAAATATATAACTTTCGGAAGGAATTCCCCTCAAACAGAATAGTGATGGTGATTATTTATGATGTTTCCCTTTATCCTTTATTCTTAATGAGAAGAGAAAAGGCATTTCCTCTTTTATATCTACCTGGCCTTCCTCATTAAAGAATATGCATGATATTTACTTTGAAGTAATTCTTATTGATATGTTCAGCACTGGAGTCTAAGACATCTAAGTTTTCTTCTTAGATGCCGTGCTGTTCTTCCCCATGATGCTTGATAAAATAAAGGCATCAGATTTCTCGACTCAAGAATTGGCTGTTTTGTTCAAGTTAATATTGCTTTTCATCCTTCACTGGTCCCTGGGTGTTGCCAGATCACAATGCTGAAGTGAAAGTAGAAACTGTATTAGCTAGAATTTCTCTTTCAGGCCTTCCACCCTCTAGATCCATGGTTCCCAATTAGCTGAGTACTGCAGGCCCCCTGTTTTTCAAAAGCCAAGCCATGGAATTCCTACTTTTGAAAAAAATGATATCCCTATGGTAGTTTTCTTTGAGTCCATGGATCACCAATTGGGAACTGCTGCTCTAGATGTTTTGGACTACAACTCCAATCACCTGATTGTTGGCCACACAGACTGGGGCTGATGGGCATTGAGGGCACAAGGTTGGGAATGGCTATTCCTGGAAAATAGGGACACTTGGAGGTCTGCTAGCTTCTGGCTCCAAAGTTCCCTTTTCTAGGCCAGTTCTGTTACCAGCTGATGGTAAGGAGCCCATGTGAAACTGCTATTTATATATGCCAATCAATGAAAATAAAGTGCCCTTGAACATGTGAAAAGTGACTTTCCTCTTCCTGCAGGCTCCCCTCTGCCAACACATTGCTTGCTTTCAGGTTTGTTCCCTCCCTTTCCATTTCTCAGTGTGACCAGCACAAAGCTTTTCTTGCTTGATTCTGCAGCACAGCATTGTTGATAAGGTTCCCCTTCCCTCCCTTAATCTCTAGGATTCAGTCATGAAATACAAAACGAAAAATGTTTAAATGCATAACTAAAATTCAGGGCTGTTCCTAAAGTAAAAATAAAAATAGATGGTCTTGTTAAAAATGTTCTAGACGTGAAAATATCCATGAATAAGTCCAGAGTGTAAAATTGTGTGCCTTTAAATGAAGGCTGCCTTTGCAATGTGCTCTTAAATGCTGGTCTCAGTCAGGGTTTTCACATTTTATGACATCTCCCAATATCTCGGAAATAGGATAATGCTTCTGCCTGTACGCACTTTCCTAAAAGATTGGTCTCACACCATGTACAAATATAGATCCCAATTTCAGACAAACTCCTAAGAGACTTCATCCTTTTGGAAAGTTGTAGAACTGAATTGTGAGCTGCAGCAATTTAGCTGCCTTGTTTTCATGCTCTCTTGGCCCTTTCTAACACCACCACTAACAGCCGCTTGGCACATGTACAGTCCAAAGAAATGTGTAAAATAAGGGAAGGTGGCTGGAGAGCTCTCTTGAATAGACACGGCATGGCTTCCTTTAGAACAGAGTTATTTCGCTTATTACACTTTGAGTGGATCACTCAAAGGGCATATTTTCCTACCTGTAACTTTTCAGTTTTTTTTAAACCATAAAGTAGTAGCCATAGTTTGAGAAACAAATGAAAAATGTTCAGATAAAGGCAATAGAAGTGACCAAAATGTGTGGTCTGGTTGCACTACAATGTCTTCAGCTTTGAAAAGCTTGCATCACCATAGGAGATTAATATGCATCACTTTATTGCTTCCACCCATTAAATAAAATACATTAAAAAAATATAAAACATAATTCAAAGTAATATGGTAATTAGGACACTGAGTGGGGAACCCAACATCCAGATTTTTTAAAAAAGTAGATGTTATCCTCATAATAAACTAGAATGGTATTGTATATCTGGATTGCTTAGAGTTGTATGCCTAAATATACACTAGGTAAAGGTAAAGGGACCCCTGACCATTAGGTCCAGTCGTGTCCAACTCTGGGGTTGCTGCGCTCATCTCTCTTTATTGGCCGAGAGCCGGTGTACAGCTTCCAGGTCATGTGGCCAGCATGACTAAGCCGCTTCTGGAGAACCAGAGCAGCACACGGAAGCGCCGTTTACATTCCCGCCAGAGTGGTTCCTATTTATCTACTTGCACTTTGACGTGCTTTCGAACTGCTAGGTGGGCAGGAGCTGGGACAGAGCAATGGGAGCTCACCCTGTCGCGGGGATTCGAACCGCCGACCTTCTGATTAGCAAGCCCTAGGCTCTGTGGTTTAACCCACAGCGCCACCTGGGTCCCTAATATACACTAGGAGTGTGTCTCAACTCTGTGTCTGTGCAGGAGGGTACAGGTCATGATCTCATGTTCCTGAGTCAGATTGTCCCATTAACACATCATCTGTTGGCAGATCAGGGACTCTACAAGCTTCCAAGTTGGCATAGCCTCAGTTTTCCAAAGAATTAAATGCATAGCCCCCCCCCCCACTTTTCCAATGAAACCAAGTTGACAGGGAAAACTCCCAGAGGCTTAGAGGCGAATGGGTGGAGAGGAGGGTGGGATCTTTCCTTTCGATGGACAGGTTTAGTTTTTAGTGACAGGGCCTTTTCACAGGGCACTCCAATGACAGTGATCTCAGGGAGAGATGTTGAATAGAGTTCTTCTCTGAGTTTTGGCTATAAGAGGCATAAGACTATTGAGGTGAACAGTTTCTTTCACAACCATTTTTTCTAACAATTAAAAAGTATTACGCACTATCTCTCTTTGTGGAGTGTACTTTAAAGAAGGGAAATAAAAAAACAACAACCCACCTGTGACTTTTCAAGGTTTTTATAACAAAGGTAAAATCACTTGTCACTACAGTATAGCCCCTGGATCTATTTGTCTGAACTTTTTGGCAGGTTTCTTGCCTAGAAGCACATTTCACCTTTTCAAATAACTAGGGAAAGGAATGTGATTTCTGTCTTCCACCCCAAACGTCTACCTTTGCAGAAGACGTCTGCTTGCACCTAACTCTCTAAAATTTTGCAGGTTTCATCCTCTCAAAAGGGGTGGCCATGCCTGCAATCTACATCCAATTCTGGAACAAAATAAGTAAATTAGAGCCTTAAAAACACTTTAAAAGCACCCTATAATTTGATTTATTTTTTATAAAAAATAAATATGCTGCCAACTCATGTAAAAAAAATCAAGGCAATGTACAACAATATGCATAACAGCAATATATTTATTCTGGATCTACCAGAAATTCAGCAAGTTTAATCTACTCTGGAGGGGCTTCTTTGTCTGCAATAGTGAGTAATCTTTTTTTAAGTTAATGAATTTGTCAGCCATTTTTAGCCCTCAAACCTGGTGTCGTGACTCTTTCCCCTGGGATCTGCTTGGATTGGAAATTATTCTGTGTAGGTTTTCACAAATATCCAGGACCTTAATTCTGTTAATAATCCGTGAGTGACCTGAAGAGGATTCACATGAAGTGCTGCAAAAGATAACCCAGAGCTGAAATTCTGTAATTGCTGCAACTGTGAACATGAAAATCTCCATATGTATTAAAAGGCTTGGGACTAGCATAGCATTCCCAATGCCATGCTGCAGTCAGGTCATATAACAGCTTAGATAAGTTTGCCATTTTAAAAGCTTGTGCCAGTGTCCTTTCTCTCCCTCTCTCTCCTTCCCTCTCTTTTTCTCTCTCCCCGCTAGATCAGCTTTCTCAGTATCGGTGGCCCAGATAGCTGCATCATTACACAGATGTTTTTCTTCCAAACAGAATAATATTTGAACTGGTCCACCCCTGACAAATTTATTTGCCAGGATCAAATCATTCTCTCTGTTGGATGGCAAAATCAGCAGGGGATGCTAAGTAATGAGCCAGTAGGGGATGCCTCTGCATGTTGAACCTCTGCATGTGTTTTCTATGAGCAAGTCAGTGTCCCCGGAGGCAGTGGGGAAGAACAATAGCTGGACTTGTGTAGGAATTAGCATGCCTGACAGTGACAGATTCGGTTATTGACAACTCTGGCAGAATGAAGTCCTTGAAACACAATTATGTGAGAGGTGTTTGGTCTTCGAAAACTTAAAAACTAGGAAAACTGGGTATGCATGCAAGGTCACAAATTACAAGGTACAATATCCTTGCCTTTGCAGGGAAAGTGCCTTTTAAGCTGTTTATTGCAAAATAATAACAGTTCTAAAGCAAAGAAGAGATGACATTGAAGCTGATTCAGATCCTACCAAAGCAAAAATGTGAAGCTGAAACACTGATTTTGTATTCAGGTAGAAGTGATGGTACTCATACGACACACAAAAGGGGTTTGTATGTATAACATGCACACACACTTGACAATCTCTGGGCAATTTAATTTATTACTAGAGTGCTTTTATTAAGTCACTGCTGGCAGCTCATTCAGCAGTCTCAAAATATATTACAGCACGTGTATGCATGTATATGTATATAGAATCTATGCTTTGTCATTTAATAGTGTTAAAAGCACTATTATGAAAGAGTACATAAAGGAAGATACAATGCTTTGTTTTAGCCCAACATGTGAACATTTGCTCATGTATAGGGGCATGGTCTCACTCCTTGCTCTATACATAGATGCAGTGCTTTTTTCTGCGGGGATGCAGAAAATACCCCTAAACATTTTGTGAATCCAGGTTTGGCCTCATTGAGGGGCAGTATTTCAATATGAGTAGGAAAATGAGAGTACCCCTAAACATTTTTTAATAGAAAAAAGCACTGCATAGATGTCTTACAAGTAAGTAATGCTGATGAATAGGACTTGTATGAAAGTTCCTATGTGAACACCAGAATATAGGAAACTAGTACACATTTTTCTGAGAGAAATGAAATAACAGTTAGTGATTGGTTATAAGAGAAATGTTCTGGGGCGTAGACATAGGAGAAACTGTGCCATTATCAGGAAGAGAAAGAACATACAGGTACAAGTAAGGCAACAGTCAAGATTGGTAGAACATTTGGTCTGACAGACCAATAAGGATTTGGAAGTGCAAGGCTCAAAAATTCAGATT
This sequence comes from Darevskia mixta, assembly GCA_034641385.1. NCBI lineage: Eukaryota > Metazoa > Chordata > Lepidosauria > Squamata > Lacertidae > Darevskia > Darevskia mixta. The sequence goes on from JAWWNH010000036.1 coordinate 4,275,203, forward strand.
GATTTGAACAAATCAGTCACATCTTTGGTCGTAAGTCTCTAGCAATATTTCAAACAGTTAGCACTTCCATCTACCTGCATGTTATGTGTATAATTAAAACCATGTATTAAGCTTCAGTGATTGAGTTAAGAAACTGTGGGTACAGCTAAGAAACAAAACCTTGTGTCTGGGATGTATTCCTGTGAAGTCTAGAGCAGGGGTGTGCAAGGTTTATCTTGCCTGGGCTGGATCAGTCCTGCGGAGATCCCTCTGTGGGCTGGATCGCGTGCACACCTGCAATTTTCGGTGTCTGCGTGTGTGGAGACGCGATTTCTGGTGCCGCATAAGCGAGTCCCTGTGCCGTGCCGCACTGGTTTAGAGCAACACGTGAGCAGGTAGCTCGGTTCGGGGGCGGCTCGGGGGCTGGTCAAACAACCTCTGCAGGCCGCTTCTGGCCCATGGGCCTTAGGTTGCTGACCCCTGGTCTAGAGAAAAATAGACTTCTTGTGGGTCTATGAGGTCCATGAGGAAAATTTCCCATACTTCACATCAGCATTTATTCTGTTATCCTTTTATGCATGCTTGGCAAAGTAAAACAGAACTGCAACTGCTTATTGGAGGCAGAGTGCTACTGTAAAGGTTATCAACAATGCTGAGTTCCCCACATGCAGAATGGCTTTTTGATACAGACGGTGGCAGCCCCCTATAAAGCAAGCCACTCTCTGGAGGTGCTGCTTCATATAGAGTCACCATGACTAGCATAACATAAATCTAGATACTGATCAATACATGCTTTCTCACAAGTGTTGAATTAGTCAGGATATAATAGTGACTAGCTCAGTCCATTACCCTCTCATTTCGATTACACCCAGTCCTTCATCTTGTTCAGGTTATTCGTTTACTACACACAGTGTAAATTCACTTACACTTTAAGCACACTCCACACATACTGTAAAAAAACCAAAAAAACCTCCTGCTTTTTATTACTTGTTTTCTGCTCCCTGATTCTATTTTTTATTATTATTGAGTGACTGTCACAAATTCAGCTCCCTTGAAAGTAATGGGATTAGACTGTCAGCCATTCCTGGCAGAAATGAGTTGAGTCAGGGCTCTATGTTTGTGAGAGAGTCTCTTGTTTAGGAAATCCATCTTTCTGAAACTCTCCAGAATTTTTAGCTCAAGCAACAGCAGCAGGTTGCAGGAACGGATATTGGCAGAAGTAAAATGTTTGGCACATCCAAGCATGTTTGTGACACAACCACACAATTTGGCATATGTAAGCTTTCTGGCAGTGGGGACGTTTGCCAACAAAATAGATTGATTTGGGTCTACTTTTCACTGAGGTGGTAAACCAGAGTGTGGGCTATAGCTCTCACTCCCCCCCCCCAAAAAAAAATCAAAATCATGGCACTTAGAAAACTAGCATGCCATGAAAAAAGTGAGGTTGGAATCCTTTATCCTGACACCTAGTTTTCTAAAGGTTTTTTTTTTTTTAATGAATGCAGGAGCATTTAATACTATGAGTCTGAAGTGTTACAGCCCAGGCACAGGCTTGCTTCCTCAGTGAAAGCTAGATCTTATCTGCTGAAACTCTTCCAACGTTTTGGATACTTTCAAGCAGAGCTAGATTTTGGGGAGTTGTGTGTGATGACTCCAGGGTGCCTGGCAAAAGCAAACAAAAAAGAATAGCCCAACCTATAATTATTTTTTACTAAATGCATAAGGGTAAGACATGCAAGACATCCTAGTTCATCTCGTTTTGTTTAAGAGTACATATATATTGCAACACTGTTTCAGTGTATCTGAAGAAGTGTGCATGCACACGAAAGCTCATACCAAGAACAAACTTAGTTGGTCTCTAAGGTGCTACTGGAAGGATTTTTTTTTAATTTTGTTTCATATATTGCAACAGAATGCCTTTGCAAACCCCAAAGTCTGCTTGTAATACCCATTTACATGAAAGGGGACTATACCTCTCAAACAGGTTGGATTGGGAACAGTTCACTCATCTACTGTCCATTAACATTTTTTGGAAGATCGTAAAAGCTGTGGTAAAGCAAGTGGAGAAGAATATTTCAAAGGAATGGCCAGACTAAATTTTGTGACTTCTGTGACTAGATAGGGTAACTGTAATTGTCATGGGATTTTTGTAGTTTAAGAAAATAATTTACGAATGGGAATGGAAACATTTCAAGTGTTTTGAAAGTGCCATTTCCTATGTTTCTGATAATGGGTAGATTGACCTTTTAATAATGAAGCCTTTTGTTCAAGTGAATCCCCATGGCTCCTCTGCAACACTGTAGTTGTTAAAAATGCCTTAATTGGGATTAAAGATGTGTGGCACAATCTCATTTCAGTGGAAATATTCTAAGGTGGTTATTATTAAATCCCACTGGTTATTTTTTTTAAAAAAAGAATATGATGGTAAGCACTCTGTAAGAGTATCACTTGATTTTCTTTTCTAGGTTTCATCCGCGTTCTGTTCCACTCATCTGTCTAGCTAAACCTCAAATGCTTTTACAGCATAAACAATATCCCTTAAAGCGTGCCTGGTAAGTAATGAACTCCTTCTAAATTCTCTGTTCAACAGCTCCCCTGAGTTTATGGAAGTTAATGTAATTGAGCAATGACTTGGCTACCTATGTATTGCTATCTGTCAAAGGAACTTTAAAGGAGGAGTTGACAACATTCATTCTGAGCTATTTCATATAAATTTATTGAAAGCTATTTCCTCGACGCTGAAAAACATGCAGCTTTTTCATCTTTACTGAATAAGCAAGTTCATTTCAGCATTAAATTGGAGGGCTTGCAGATTTAGCTTTCCTAATGTCTTTACTGTCCTCTTTACCTTTTCCTTTACTGATGCTAAAAGTCATTCAGGAGTGAATTATAGCCAAGTTGTTTTGGAATAACAGGGCATATAATCTTTAAAAAGGTCTGCACCACTTCTGATAAACTGTCTTAAGCTTGAAAGGCACGTATGAGCTGTAATAGTAGTTAAGCATTTATGGTCTGAAGGCAATACGAGGCCACCACCTTGTTGAAGCTAAGCAGGTTGAGATGTGGTCAGTGTCTCAATAGGTGACTGGTGGAAACCAGATGCACACTCTCTTGAGTTCCACAGTGTGATAAAAATGTAAGATAAGGAAAAATAAATAAGAGAGTGCACAAGCGAAAATACTTTTGTAAGTGGAAAGGGCTATTAATGTGGTTTTATCAACAGGCATACCTAGTGACTTACGGTCAAACTACTTTTTAAATTTAGATTTTTGTTGTTAAACAGCTAGTATACTCTTGGTTAACTGTAGACCCTTTGGAAGAGCAGTGGTTGGAGCAGCCAAACTGGGAAAGGTGACAGCAAATGCTCTGCATACAAATATTCCTGTTGAAACTCTGGATAGTCATTCAGTGCAAACAATAATGGTCTGATGTGTATAAGGCAGCTTCCTGTGTTCCTAGCAGCAGCAGCAACATCTAAGGCTTGTGGAGCAGATATCATCACCCCAATAACCTTCTTTATGGCACAGTGAAGATCCAGGAGCTGCAGCCTATTGAGTTGAGTTAATGAGATGTTCTGCTACCAAAAGGTTGCCAGGTAGTGCACACCAGGTGTGTATATGGGTGTGTGCTGTCCTCCCTATGAAGCCTCCAAAGAGCATCAGTTGGAACACCCACAACAGCAGTAGTATCTAAGGCTTGCAAAGTGGGCATCCCATCCCAGCTCCCATCAGCATTTTCTTTAAAAAAACCACACCTGATGTGTACACAAACACATTTTTGCTTATCATCTGCCACCTTAAGGGCCTGTTGTCAGGCAGAAAATTAATATGTAAGTATTTTGACTAAACAAACAAATACACCAGTGGTGCTTCAGTTTAATTAAGAGTGATAGTTCATGCTCAGTTAGTGAAGGAGCAATGTGAATGAAGAAGTTGTTTTCTTTCTGTGGGGTATATTCGACAGCTGGGAATGTCTGATATATGCGAGACCAGCTTGAAATGGGCAGGGAAAAGGGGAGCAGTCAGATAGGCATGGTCTGCTGGTCCAGGAGATTTGATGTTGAGGTAGAACAAGACGAGTAAGGGGAATGAGGAATCAATAGCTTTGGCTGCCTTCTGGGTTCTTCTGCAATGAGGCCAGGTAGAGAATTTCAACTGGCCTCTCTCCATCCAAACGGTGCCAGGCAAATACTTGCCTTTTTAAAAAGGGTTTCACATATTTGTATCCTCTTTTAGTGTGGTGTGATCTGTAAAATTGGTCTTATTTGTACATATATATTTTTTATGTTTTAGGCTCTTTATTTTTACTGTGTTAAGTTGCTTTGGGTCACTTTTGTGAGGAAAGCGACTGCCTAATATGATAACATAATATAATTAATATGGCAGCAAGATTGAGCAAAAAGAAGTGTACAAAGAGGCTGGAAGAAGGATGCTATCAGAATGTAGGAAATGTAACCTCACCTGGGGGGAAAAGGAGGAAAGGTTATTTGAAAGCTGCAGCCTTGCTCCTCATCTTTTCTAAAATAAGTTTGATCCCAGAGTGGCTGCAGCTCACCAATGTACATAAGCAAGAAGGCTTTGACAATAGCTTTAACTTCCTTTAATGGTGAGCTGTGGGAGCAAGGGGAGGAATGCATTAAAAGATAGTCTCCAAATAATGATTTCATTTCCTTTTGGGCCATATCAACTCTTGCTTTTAAAATCTGCATTGAGGTTTGGTGCTTGCTCTTTGACACTGCTGCTATTTGAAAGTGGCAAATTCCAAAGTACACTTCACTTTTTCTAAGAGAAGCCATTGTTTCTCTTCTGCACGTACATCTGGCAGTGTAAAAATAATCATCTTAGTCAGGAAATATTTGTCAGAACAGTACTGTGTGTCCTGAAGGATCCTCAGAGTGGGCTGGAAGCAGTGGAAGGAGGCATTGTCAAAGTGAGGGTACAGCAATGCATTTTGATTAAAACTTTCCTTTGCCTTCCAGCTCACAGAGCCGCTTAGAGAGAGAGAGAGGAAAAGGGAGAGTTTGTTGATTGCTACCAGTAGATGGGATGTATATTTAAAACCATTGCAACTTTGGCTTTAGTTTTTGAAATGTGTTTTTATTTGAGGCTGTAGTGCAGGAGTAGAAACTGTGTTGCTGAAGTAGATAGGTAAAGCCTGGAGCTGCTGGAAAAGATTTTGACACCTAGCCCAGAGATACGGTATCTGGGTTAAGTATAACAACAGTTAATCTGCTGCTGGTTCTAGCAGAGCTACCTTCTACACTTAAATGCTTGAGCTTGCTTTAAATCTCAGAGATCCCAGGGTAGTTTCAGCAGCAATATCTATAATTAATTGCATGTGTAATGAAGTCCATTTGGGAAGCCTGTGATGACTCGCCTCTGTGTTACCCAAAGACATTACAATATCAATAGCACTAGTAATTTTAATTAAAACTTTGAAATGTCGGCCTGTTGAAATATTCATTATTGCACTTGATTAGGTTGTTTTGTAGTCTTCTGCACTTTCCTTTCATTACATATTACCATGACTTTGCAAAATGAGGCCACTTGCAGCAAAGCACATATAACTTCTTTCAGAGGAAGTGTCTTAGATGTTTTGTTGTTGTTGTTGTGTAAATTTTGACATTAAAAAATGTACCATCAGCCACTGGAGCATATGGGGGGGGGGCAGCTCTCATAAAGATCCCAGTTGTACAGTTCATGTAGATTTTCAAATTCCTGATGTGCAAGAATAATAAGATACAGTCGAAAACTTACTACAGTAGATGTTATGGAAAGCTTAGAGGGCACACCAGTTGGAGGGCTGGACAAGATCTTTATTATCTCAGTTAAAGACAGTACAGTAACAAACTCCTGACTCCTTCCAAGTAAGTCCACTGCCACCTAGCGACTAAACTATATAATGACCATATCCACACACTGAGTGCCACCTATGACAAACATTGTTATGAACTTTGCTGTCTTGATTATTGTAAACGGGCTAATCATAAAGCAACATAGGGACTTAAAAAGAAAAGGAAAGAACAGCAATATTTATTTATAACTGGAGAACTCTCTCCTCTACTTTAGAAAGGTGACACCCTTCCATTAGTGAATAGAAGCAAATAGTTCATTGAATCTGAACACATGCATTTATAGAAAATGAAGTTCTTATCTGGAGTTGGCTGAAACTGGGATTCTTGGTGCAGTTGCACTTTAGGAATGTGAAACAGGGTTAGTGGCTCTCAGGGGGTGCCAATTTGAATGAAATATTGTAGGGGCCCAGGGAAGCCCCACCCTGCATAATCGATCACATGTCATGGTGCACACACACCATTTTAATAGAAATGCCCATCAATTTTGCAGGGACCCAGCACCCTCAAATATTCTCTTGTGGGGGCCAAAGGCCCCACGGCCCCTAGGAGCTGGCTCCTATGGTGGCTATGATGTCTGTTGTATAAGTTTTCTTGCTTTCAGTGGGCTCAGATTGTCAGTTTCTAAATAGATATCAAGGACATGGACACTATATATTTCCCAGGCTCACTATCTCATCTAAAGAAAGTAAAAACCTGTTGTACCCACGCCCCCTGGGCTTCTTACTGCCAATGAAAGTGGGGAACACCTAACTGTATGAGCAAGAGTCTTCCACATATCTTGATAGCGTGAAGCTTGATAGCACGTACCATTTGTATCTTATTTTTAGTACCATATAAAATGAGAAACTTATTTTGGAAGAAGACTTATTGCAGGCAGAGCTTCAATGGGACTGAGGCTCACTGCAGGAATCTCTCAGGTGCCAGGGCAAATAAATGCTAAAGCATCTTGTGGTAGCTACGATAAAACACCCAGAACAATGTTAAATGTCAATCAACAAGAAACAGCAATCTTAATGAGCAGATAGGTTCAGAGTACCCTAAGGACACTGGGCTGAAGCCACTGAGGGCCAGTCAGCACTTTGAATTAAGCCCACAAACATTTTGGAAGCCAATATAATAGTTTCAGAATTGGTGCCATATGCTTTCTCAGGCCCATTCCACTTTATTTTGTACCAAGTGTAATTCTTTCTTCAAAAAGCTCAGGATTCAGGAACTGACCCATATCTGGCTTTCTTGATAGCAGCCCCAAATAGAGTGCATCACAGTAATCAATTCCATTGGGACCAAAGCATGAATAACAAGGGATGATTTCCAAAAAGCTTTGATGTACAAGATTAGAAATAATACATTTTTTGAATTACTTTTTACCTGACCATAAAACCCCCCACAAATATTGCTATCCATCGGGCAGTTCTGTACTGTACCTAAGTGGAATTTATTAGGTGAGCACTGAAGAACTAAGGTCCAATTTCATTCACTGTGTTCAATAAATAGAGCAGTTCACACAGGCTGGAGTGACAGAATAAGAGATACTTTCAATTTAAAATACCACAGTATTTTTTTTGCCGCATCAAGATTCTCTAAGCTAGCACAGCACAGAAGTAGCAAGCTTGTCATATTTGTCATTGACTTTTAAAAGGATTTTTATAATCTTAAAATTCTTGCCATGAAGTCTCCTGCAATATATACTTGCACAAGGTACATGAGCATCAGCTTTCTTGACAACAGACAACTTATACAAAATATTACAAAAATACACATTTACATATAAAAATGTTACATTAATACAAAAATATATACATTGGCTCATTTACCTTCTGACACACCCTCCCTCTCAGCCAGGGCTGTCTTTAGCATATGCGCCGCCGGGGTGCAAAGATCCGCCCAGCGACCCCAAATTTAGTTAATTTTGCATGCACGGCGCTGTTGAGAATGACAAGCGCCATCGTTGAGTCTAACAAGCGCCGCTGTTGCGCATCTTTGGCAAATGAGCACACAATGTCGAAAGTCCTTTAGTGAAACAGTAGGTATACATTTCGGTAGTACCTAGGTATATATGTATTTTGTTTTTCTAGCTTGATCAAAATTATTTATTATTTCATAACAGGTAGATAGAGCTCAGGCAGCTTCAGCGGCGGGCGCCTGGTGCCCCCCCCCAGAATTTGGCGCCCGGGTGCCCGCACCCCTTGCACCCCCGGGTAAAGACGGCCCTGCTGTCAGCCTCTGCGTTCCCACTCAGGGTCCAAACAAACTTACCCCCAAAAGTATTGCAGTGAGAAGAGTTCCCGGAAACAGCAGATATCACCCTAGTCTCTCACTCTAGACTTGCTTTTTATGGACAGGCCCAGGGTGGGTGGTACTACCTCTGGCTTCCCACAGGTGGGTCCCATTCAGCTGTACTCGCCATACCTGCTTCCAGAGGCAGATCCTCTGTCCTCTGCTCCTATAGATGCTGACCTATGGTGACAGCTCACACTGTTATTTTATTATTGTTTATTATATTTGCCAGTCATTTTATCTTGCCCAGGGAAACCCAAAGCAATTTATAACCAACTACATTGAGAATAAATCCCACATAAAAAGGTAAAGGTAAAGGGACCCCTGACCATTAGGTCCAGTCGTGACCGACTCTGGGGTTGCGCGCTCATCTCGCATTATTGGCTGAGGGAGCTTCCAGGTCATGTGGCCAGCATGACAAAGCCGCTTCTGGCGAACCAGAGCGGCGCACGGAAATGCCGTTTGCCTTCCCGCTGCAGCGGTACATATTTATCTACTTGCACTTTGACGTGCTTTTGAACTGCTAGGTGGGCAGGAGCAGGGACCAAGCAACAGGAGCTCACCCTGTCGCAGGGATTCGAACCGCCGACCTTCTGATCGGCAAGCCCTAGGCTCTGTGGTTTAACCCACAGCGCCACCCGCATCTATGTATCCCACATAGATACATTAAAACCAAGAGGAAGGAGAAATACATTTAAAACACCCCATCCACTTCTAAAAGGCCACAGATAGTTAAAGGCCAAAGGCCTGGTTATAGAGTAAGTTTTTTTGCCTGGCACCTAAAGACATATAATGAAGGTGTCAGGCTAGTCTCCCTAAGGCGAGCATTCCACATACAGGAAGTCACTGCAGAAAATGCTCATTCTTGTATTGTCACCCTTTGGACCTTTCATGGAGGGGGGCACACAAAGAAGGGCTTCAGATGATGAGGGTCAGTGCATATGGGAAGAGGCGATCCTTGAGATATTGTCGGCCTGAGCCATTTAAAGCTTTATAGGGCAAAAACGGCACTTTAATTTGCACCCAGAAACTAACCGGCAACCAGTGCAGTTGGGCACGGGACTGGTGTTACATGCTCAAATTGTCTTCCCTCAATGAGCAACCTGGTTGCTGAAGTCTGCACCAGCTGAAGTTTCTGAATCCTTCAGAGGCTGCTCTACATATAACACATTGCAGTAATCTAAGCTAGAGTTTACCTGAGCATAAACGGCAGTAGTTAAGCTATCCCTGTCCAGATAATGGCATAGCTGGGCCACCAGCCAAAGCTGATGGAAAGCATTCCATCTGCTGTAACGGTGGAGTCAAGGCCCTGGCAGATGCAAGTGGTTTTATCCTCAAAATTTGCAAACAAGTCATGGCAAGCTACCATTGGTTCTGTCACCTCCTTCGGGCCCAACTGTAAAAGGCCCCACATCACCCAGAAAAGCTGTGGCAAAGTAAGGATGCAATGGAGGCAGCAAAGGATGCTTTCTATGCTGTCTTCAGTACTACTAAGTAGGCTCAATAATGAGCTCTGACCAGTGTTCAATTGCGTTCAAGCCATCTTCTATCTTGTCTCATTACCTTAAGCTCTAGAGCAGGGGTGTCAAACTCCGGCCCTCCAGATGTTTTGAGACTACAATTCCCATCATCCCTGACCACTGGTCCTGTTAGCTAGGGCTGATGGGAATTGTAGTTCCAAAACATCTGGAGGGCCGGAGTTTGACACCCCTGCTCTAGAGCATACCAAGGAGCCAAGTGGGCTTTACTAAGTGGGAGAGGGCACTCAGGGGTGATCGTGTCAATGGTCTAAGCCATTCAGATGTTCCAAAGATCAGCCAGGGCTTTAACAGGTCAGAGGCTGAGAGAATATGGCTTGTCTAAGGCCAGAGAACAAGTTCATAGTTTGGACTTCAATGCAGGTTTACAATCAATCAATCAATCAATCAATCAATCAATCAATCATGCAGTCATTGAACCACATTAGTTTGAAAGAGTCTTGGAGGGAATCCAAAAAAATAAACATGTGAACTAGAGCACAACAATGAAAATTCTTAAGGTACTAAGTAGACTGTCCTTGAAACTATAGCAATTGGCTCGATAACCTTCAGGGATGGCTGGATGCAGACAGTGTTATATAAAGAGTTTTACATCTTTATTTAAACTACATTATTAAAATGAATGTAAAATAATCTACCATAATGCCATGTCCTTTCCTGTGCTGAATGCTCTTGACAAGAGAAAAGGATGCACTTATTATCTGTCTGATGAATAAATGCAAGAGTAAATCCTTGTTAGGAAGCTTGCTAGTTTAAGGCCACCCTAGATATTAAACCATTATATCTTCCTTTTAAACTAAATTAAACCCAAATATATACTGGAAAATCTTATGAGGCATTTCTTATTGCACATTTGAATTCGTATATAAAGAAATGCACCAAACTTTCACTAGTAAAACTCTGGATTATGTCTTTTGGAATGAACAGGGACATAGCAGCAGTCTATTGTGATCAAGGTCAGATCCACCCATTATTTTACCCAATACTATAAATTCACATTCAGGACTCCTCCAGACTCCTGCCAGTTTTAAGTAAGTTAAGTAAGTAAGTAAGTGGCTTGTTCACTAGGAAGGGCTCCATCACTGACCCCTTAGATATTTTATTTCTAATTAAACAGTATATACATTCTGACAATCAAATTTCCATACTGGCAGCCCCCACCCTCTGATCATATTCTTATAATCACCTCTAGGGCTTGTGGTAGTTTTGCTTGAGCTGCCTCTATTGGTGTCATTGCCCGATCAGCTCTGTGGACGTTTGTTTTGCTAGTAGTGAGTCAAATGCCTGGTCCTAAGCTTGCCAGTCTCCTAATGAGCCCAGAGGACCCGGGAGAAGCATGAAATGCCATATCCTCAATGGCTGCAACTAGAGGAGTTTTGCAGATTTTACAAAAGGAATTGCAAGCCTAGGAATAGACAAATATCTGCTCCAGAAGAATAGCAAAACCACTTCTCTATTTGGTGGGCTATCGGAGGACAGTCTTCCATCTGAGTGACTCTTTTAGTTGAACAGCTGCCACCTCCAAAGATCTGGTTTAAAGATAAAGAACCCAAAGAATGGAGAGAAGCGGCCTTGCAGTTTTTGTTAAATTTAATAGTGCAAGCTTAATATTTATGCCTCGGGCTTCCCAATGATGCTTGATGGTACAGATCAGCAGCACCATAGTCTTTAAACCTTCCTCTAGGAACACACAACTCATTTATTTAGTGACTCTGATAGAACTTCCTTTGTCCCACCATATCCTACATTGCTATCACTTTCCATGTAGACTGGGCTGTAAAGCCTTTCTACAGAGCCCCTAAAAATAATTTGTATGATTTATACATCTTCTTGCCTACAATTTCTAGTTCACTGTTTGTGTACTTCAGGTGTTGGTGAGTCAGCTGGGGTGTTTTTAGTAAATCAGGGTTAGTTGTGAACTTATGGTTAGGGCACCCTTCCTCAACCCAGCAGCCTCCAATACTCCAGCACTCTGCAGATGTGTTGGACTACAACTTACAGCATCCTTGACTATTGGCCATGCAGACTGGAGCTGATGGGAACTGGAGTCAAAAGACATGCGAAGAGGAAGCGCACACACCCCAGTTTAGGGAGGTACGTTTTGTCCATTTCCCCAAGAGTTAATATAAATAACAAGAGTTATCTTAAACTACACATTTTAAATCGTATGCTCAAACAAAATGACTCATTTTGTAACTGAATAACTTAAAGAAAGTTTAAAAGGACTGGAACTTTTATTTTGCTGACACTGTGAGGCCACAGTGTCAAGGAGTAAGAGGGGAAGAACTCCTGTCCCGAGCCTACTTTGCAAGTTTAAAATATCCACCTGACCCAAGAGTGTGAAAACAAGCACCAATTTTATTCTTTTTAAACTATTCAGCCATTCCCGCTTAGGAATTAAAATGCTTCTCTAAGCAGGCAATGACTGGAATATGAACCCTCTCTGGTGAATCTCATTGTAGGTCTTACTCACTCATTATTGACCTTCCGCACCATCTGGATAAACTGGCTGAGTCATGTTCCGTTGAGAAAGTGAACTTGATCTTCATGGGTTGATACTGTGGTGTTAGCTGTGTTTGCACAAGGACCAGTGGGTGGCACTGTGCAGGGAGGTTAGAAGTTGCAAGCAGGAAACTAAAGTTTGTTATGTTTTACCTCTGTCAACATGGTACCCTGGCTCTCTGTTAATCCTACATGATGTCAGAGTGGAGGCCATGGTACCCTGGCTTTCTGTTAATCCTACATGATGTCAGAGTGGAGGTTCTTTTGTGGCACTGATTTTAATTCATCCCCTCTCTTCCTGCCTTCCACTTACCTGTCCAACTACAGATCCCTCCCTCCACACATTTTAGCCTCTTTACTCAGCTGTACTGTATAGCTGCAAATAAAATGTTTTATGTGTGTTTTAAGTGCAATATACAATGTGACACAAGATGGCGATGGTGAGCCTTATGGAAAATTCAATGTATTTTTAAACTTTTTTTAAAAAAGCATTTCCAGAACGTTTTTTATATGTGTGTAGATTCCACCTTTGTTACTCCACCTATGGCAGCTATGCAATGGAAGAAGTAAAGGAGATCACTTTCTCTGCCTTCCTTCATGGAGTCTGACTCATGTCAGGATGCAGAAAGGAGAGCACAGTCAGAGACTTGCTCCCCTTCATTTTACTACTGCCAGCAGAATAGGAAGCTCAGGAAGTGGATGAAAGCAAGTGAGGAGGTTTGGGAGTTCACCACAAAGGAGTTCAGGAACAAATTGGAGCCCCTTAGGCTCCCAGTGCAGGGGCAGACTTTGGTGTTTCAAATTTCAGTGGCACCCTGTGCAAGCCCAAAATTTGGCAGCCCCCACTTCTCACCTTCTGTTCTCTTCAGTTCACTATGTCACAGTTGCGATGCCCTATATGCTCTGTGTCCGTCTATGCTCTGTGTCCAGTGCAGCAGAACCCATCACGCTTCCTAAATCCATCTCTGGCCAGTGACATCATCAGGGACACAACAGTGTGGCTCAGAATTGGGATCAGAATCAACTGAGATTTTTAAAATATACTTTTAGGGGGAAATTGTCTGACTCCTACTGGGGAAGTTTGTCCCATTGATAGAAGGGAGCAGAAGGCGTTCTAATCCAGCCCTGCTGTGAAGCAAGAACAAACCCTTGTCCCCTCAAAATCATCCTTTGCAGCTGGGGTACAAGGAGGCCTAAGCAAAACAGGTCTGATGCAGAAAGGCTGTTTATATAGCAAGTAGTTTGACACAGGGCAGGGGAGTGTGCTTCTGACTTTTTATTTCTGGGATGGATTTTAAAATAAATCATATTTACTTTAATAAATTTGGGGAAGTTATCTGAGCAGTCAGTGGGTGGCACAAATTTCTATTTGTTATTATCAGCCTTGGGGATGATCCCTGTTTCTCATGGAAAAGTCAGCCAGACTGTGCCATTTATTAGAGCCTATACATATATACATGAGAATCACTTGTGCAAGTGGCAGAGTGATGCATCGCTGTCTGCATAGAAGCCAAAAATGTGGGAACACATTTAAAAGAATATGTCCTGAAGCATCCATACAGAAACAGTGGAAGCAATACACAGATAGGTGTATTATATGCATACACACACACACCTATCGCTTTGATCGCCTCTATGGAAGATGCATGCATGGGTGAAGACTAAGCAATCTAGAAATATAAACTAAGTGAGGGAACGAGTGGGGATGCTGTGGTGCTTGAATTCTTTCCTGATTGCTCGAATTTGATGAGGGAGAGGTGGCAGGGGAGTGCTTAGAATTTATTAAATGACATCTGCTGTGCTTGGTTATCTGTTGACTGGTGTATCTCACTATGAATTAGTACGACGTGGGCAGGGATATTTTTGCCCCCTGAGGATAAATGAAATCATTTTCAGGAAATGAACGTTGGGCAGAAATAGCTGCACTAGGAAGGCAGCAGAGACTTTTAAACTTGAGGGTTTTCTGCTAAGTTCATAAAACTGTCCAGTCTGTTTTAAATTTGTAGAAATGCGCACACATCCTGGGGAGCAAGAGGCTGTCACATATTGTTTGTGGTCTTAAACCAAAAGCAAAGTGGTAGGATATTTCTTGCCAGAGGTTTTGCAGTGGGTAGCATCAATTTTTCCCATTGTTTACAGTTCAGGAGGCTAAGGCTGCAGTCCTGTACAGTCTTACTAAGGCTCATTGAACACACCGAGACTTAACTCCGAGAAAAGGATTGTGCTATAAATCTGTTATGGAACTAATTTTAAAAGACAATTCAGTAAGAATTTACATCTTTATAGATACCTCCTCTGGTACAGCAGCCACTGTCTTTGTAATTGTTCACAGTTTTTTGTGGGCATGTAGAAATACTTAAATGCACCAACTTTCAGGTTTGGGTAGCCACTTATTTCCTGCAAACCCCCCAAAAGAGAACAAAAAGGAAACAGATTTTAATAAAATTTGCATATACAATTTCATACCTATAGATGCAAATTTAGAAATGATAATTTCCTCAGTTTGCTGTCCAGGTGCTTCGCTGTTGATGGTTAACTTCAACGCCCTGTTCTCTTTACATAGTATCCCCCTCTCCCATTTTACACTCAAATAGAGGACTCCTTAATGAGAAAGAATGTCCCCTGACTGTTCTTCAGAAACAGTACTGTTCTCTGTAACATAGGATAGGTGACCGACCACCTTATTGGGTTTCCTGGGATATTTACAAACCCTGCAGATTGTGCATGCACCCTTGGTATGTTCATTGCTTGCATGTTTTTGATGAGTTGGTGGTTTAGAAAGAAAACAAACAAACAAATAAATAAAATGGTTCATAAAGAAGCTGAACCTTAAGGGTGGCATAAGAAAGGTATAGTTGACGTGTGTCATGGGGCTGGAGGCTTACACTAGAATCAGATATGGGTTTCAGTAATCTTTTCAACACAGTTGGCTAGATCCTGAGTTCCCCTACCCCTGTCTGACCTCTTTGACAGGCCTTCAAGCTTGACAGGTCTTCAAGCTGTGCTTTCTGCAGAGATTGGCTCCACTTGGGAGTTTTGATGGGCATCTTCTGAGTGGAAGCGATCCCCTTGGGTCTTGTGTTTGGCACCAAATTTGAAAGGTGTTGATTGCAAACTGTGCTTGCCAAAGAACAATTGGGATTGCACTTTTAGTCTCCCTATTATTCCTTCACAGCTGTGACTTTACCTGCCCCCAACCTGACATCATGTATGTATGTCATCATATATGATGCCAGGTGTGGAGTGGGTGTGCATGAAGTGGGGACAATGGTATCATGGTCCAAATTAGGACTCCTGCTTGGTCTCATTCTGCCCGTGGACTGGAGGTTTCTCATCGCTGTAAAGTCAAACATTGGTGCTGCAAAGGTAGCATTTTAGGGAAGCAAGTGTTGTGCCACTGTGCTTAAAAATCCTACAAAAGACTTTCTACCAGTTCTGGCTGCTCTCTTTTTAAACCTGCAAGTCAAGTCTGGGTACAGTTTGTGCTCTCTTATTTAGGGAATCGCATGGGTGGCACAGTCCAAAAGAGTGAAAGGAACAGTGTTGACATGTATCTTTCCTACCCACTGGTGCTTCCTCCTACACTTCTGCTTTCTTTTACTTTAAAAAGAACCTTTATCGACTGGAGTTTTCGGAAATATAAAACCAACAAAACAACAATGTACAAAGTAAGTGAAAGCAAGTTGGTAACTCATATGGAAGATGCAGTGCTATAACGAGGTAAAAATAAAAATTGACACTTGGAAAGGTTGAATGTGAAGCGCTATTGTTAGAAATGGGACATATGATGTAAACAATGCAGACATTTAGTCAAACCAAACCATTCACTATATAGCCATGTGTATATATTATAATGCACACAATGCCAGGATATAGTTTTTAATATGCAAATTATCCAGAAGCTTTTCAAACTTTCAGCTGCTTTAAAAGTGGGTTTTTAATTGTGAAATATACATGCACATTTATATTTTCTGTTGGGTGTTTTTAATATTGAACTCTGTTATAGTGATATTAAAAGCAGTGCTGCTGATAAACACCTTGATTGCATTTTTTCCCTGCTGAATTTTAAGGTCTCCAGAAAATCTGGCAGTCCCACTAAAACCAAAGAGTTTTAAAATGCTTAATATTGGCTGGAGCAAGAAGAACTATTTTAAGTTCAGGAAAGGTTTAGACTTAATTTTAGTTTGAATGGAAGAAGACTGTTGCCTCAACACCCTGTCCTTAAATTCACTATGCTTGATTCAGGAGCTTTACCCATGTAACATATTGCTGTACACCAAATTGGAGCATGATCGTGCCCACTGCCCATGCCCCCAACCTCTCTGTTCAGGTGATGCTCTGAACAGTGTCTATGTTCAGAGCTTGTCTTTTGCAGGGTTCATGATTGCACCACAAGCCTGTAACACATGTAACTTGCCTGTGTGGGGGTAGGGAGAGCTGGCATGATCCTTATCCACCCTCCACCTGCAGATGTGAAAAGATGCTCCATTTCCTAACTGTGGAAACAAGGACAGAAGAACCTTATGGAGTACATTTGTCAACACTGGGGACACAATTTCCTATATGAAAGCAGAGTTGCATTGCCTGTTATTGCAGGTAGGGCTTCATGAGGTCTCTCCAAACACAGCAAGCAAGGGGAGAACTTCCACTTACATGCTGTCTTGCTGCACTTTAGCTGATA
The DNA here is from genome assembly GCA_034641385.1 of Darevskia mixta. Lineage (NCBI taxonomy): Eukaryota > Metazoa > Chordata > Lepidosauria > Squamata > Lacertidae > Darevskia > Darevskia mixta. The sequence goes on from JAWWNH010000036.1 coordinate 4,292,034, forward strand.
TCCAGAAATAAATTCCAGTGACTTAAATAAGATGAATAATTTTCAGGTAATTTGTATAGGACTGTAAAAGTGAAGTATTTGTGTTTTACAGTGCAAGCCTATGCATGTCTACTCAGATGTAAGTCCCATTGAGTTTAGTTGGGTTTACTTCCTGGTAAGTGGATATAGGATTGGATAAAAACTTGTGTTTATCTTTTACCCTCTCTGGAAAAAATAATTTTATCGGACTTTAAAGTATTATCAAAATTGAGCTTTTTACTGAGTTACATAATGTTCACAAAAAGCTGGCAATTAGTCTTGGTTTCTTTTTTTAAAATACCCTCACTCTTTAATACAAGTTTAATGTTAGCAGTTGTATTTTTGTCTTCTTGAAGAGGTAGTTTCGGTGACTGACATTTTACAGCTTCTCAGCCTTGAACTTGTAAAAGACTGAGGCAGACTTCTGAATTGCACTTAAAGCTGGCTGTGACAAGAATTACTTTGGAAGCTCTTTTGACATCTTGAAAATATTAATCACAAGCCCAGGAGAGGCTTGTGATTAGAAATGCAATAATAAATGCAAATTCAAAACCATGTAAAATGCTCCGAAGAAGTCGAGAAAAACAGCTGCATTGACCTAACCTTCTACCTTTTGCTGTTTCCCCCAAATTTACATAAATTAGCACTGTCAAGTCATGTGGTTCTGTTAAATCTCCACTCTCTCTCTTCTGTATACATAATTTTCACTGTAAAGCTTATTGTTTCAATTCTGGTGGCATCTGGGATGTAATACCAAAGTATCTTCTACGCATGTAATTCGGTAGCAAAAGAAGCCTTCGTCAGGTGTTCTTAAATTGTATCTATGCAATGATGAGCAGGAGGTTTTGAAGCAGAATTATAAGTGTGATGGGCTGAATAGTCCTTCAGTCGAGGAACCCTGGTTGGGCCGGGCTGGCTTCTGTAAATCTGGGACTGTCCCTGGAAAATAGGGAAACTTGGTACTCATAGCTTGAATTTAGTAGTTGCATATACCCATTGTGACTAGTGGCCACAGACAGAATAGCAAACCAAGTGCAGACTTTCCTTCTGTGAATTTATCTAATACAGTGGTACCTTGGTTTACAACCATAATCCCTTCCGGAGGTCCGGTTGTAAACCAAAACAGGTTGTAACCCAAGGGGCGCTTTCGCCAATGGGGCCTCCTAAAAATATTGGGTTGTCATCCAAAAAAAGGGACACGCACTTCTGGCTTTGACGTGGTTGTAATCCAAAATGGTTATAATGAAGCGGTTGCAAACCAAGGTACCACTGTACCCATCTAAGCTTGTGGCCTTCACCACATCTGTTGGCAGTTTAATGTCTGGGTGGGGTGATGGTGCATATATGCCTCAGGAGTTTCCACTTAGAAATCTGAGCAGCAACATTGCAATGCTTGTCCTTGGATTCTTTCTTGGTCTCTGGCTTCTTTTACCCACTTCAGTGTGCAAATCATCTTTGTGCCTGTTATATGAAATCAAAAATCCAAACTGGCATGACAGTTTACAAATGGAGTGGCAGGAAGGAGAGCCTCTCTGTGGAAGAGGTTTAGTTAAAGGAAGGGGAGGTAAATCATGCCAATTGCATATGAAAAGTGTAAACAGGCCACACGGCAACCCTGCCCCAAAGTCATGTCAATTTCCTGGAGCTATTCCAAGCAGTCATTTATTTTGTGCCTACTTCAGGTCATTCATAAGGTGCGCACAAGATTTCTTTCCCCCTGAAAGCCCATATTATGCAGTCTTGTTTCTTAAATCCAATCTGTCTGTGTCAGAAGCACAGCAGTAAGTCTGCTTCTCCGTATGAGGGAAATTGTTTTCTACTAAGTGATGACCTCAGCTTAGCAGTTTCTTTTCCTGCACATCAAAGCTCACAGCCAGCCTTGCTGCAGCAAGTGCACTTTTGAGTGGCTTTATGACATATAAAGACCCTCTTTGGCATTCATACTGTGCTTCTCCATTGTTTACAAGCTAGCAGTGAATTATTTATGGAAGTTGCAGGAGATATGACTTTTTTTTTTTAATCCAAAAGCTGCATTTTATCTTGTTGGAAGGTTTTATATGAAAGCTATTTTTTCAGGTTTATGTCCTTTTTGCATTTATTTGACGGGTTTTATGGCACCAATCCCATGTTTCCATTTTTATTACTGCTAAAACCCATCTCTAAAAATTATTATTAACTGTAGCACAGCCTTAACCCAATGGATTATATTTTTCTTAGCCTTTTCGTCACAGCCTGATTTCAGACAGAATGACGATAAACAATCTCAGCCATTTTTGTTCCCCTAAAATAATGCTAAAGGCCACACATTTTTCTATTGATGGTGATACATAGTGGTGTAAAGTGTCATTGACCCATATAACAATCTATTACATTAATCACTAGACAAGTTGATTTAAATCAGGATCTGCTTTAGACAGTTTTGTTACTTAAGTGAAACGTATGCTTCACAGCTCTGATCTGGAGGTAATATTTTTAATGATCCACAGGCGGACTGACTTGCACTGTCATGTACCTCATTTGATTAAGCAGGATATCCACACAGCTGAATGTGTGAACTGACTCCATTGTGTCTGAGGAGATGAAGGATCTACTTAGAGCACAATGACTCATTCACACCTTCAGTTCACCACATGAAGCTGCAGCCATCAAGTAACAGTCAAGGGTGAGTGAAATTGGTCAGAGGCAGATAGACCAGAGTTAGGATTTGTTTGGAGATTTTGGTTTTACTTTAGTGTGGCTTTTCAGTTTTTGTGATCTTAGCATTTCTTGTTGGTTTAATGTATTTTGTGGATTTTGTTTTTTCAGTACATGTGTATTGTGCTGTTGTATGCTGCGTTGGCTGCTTTTTGAGGGGAGGGGAAGAGTAGGAAATGATTTTTTAAAATATAAAACAGGGCTCTCCTGCTAAAAGCTTCTATTTAATGCAAATATTTCATATTGCTTTAAGGTCTGGGCTCCTTTTGCTCCATTTTATTTATTTATTGAGTTAAACACATTTATAAACTGCATAAGATTTTAAAAATCTCTGAGTTGTATACAATATGAAAAACAAACAATATAAGCAAAACAATTTTTATGGATAATCTCACACATTCTGGGTAACACAAGCAATACAAGCGACTCAGAGCTTCTTTAGGTACGGAGTTACTTATCTATAAGAAGCGTGGTGTGACAAAATTACTCTACTTGAGTAAATAGAAACTCAAGTCTTTTGAGTGCTAGAAGTGCGATATATATATATATATATATATATATATATATATATATATAATAACAACTATATATGTAATATAACTCAAGGCAATAGTGAGGCATTCTTAACATGATTCTCCTTACTTTATAACAGAAAAAGGTGATGATTTCAAAAACGCTGCCATTTTTGAGTGACATCCTAGGAAAATTGTCTCTGTAAATGTGTCAGTCACAGAATCATATTAGAAAACCACAGGTGAACTTTAGCTCACAACTTCAATGCCCAATATTTTGAAGTCAGAAGGCTACCTAAAGTATTGGGAAAGGATTTGCCATGTTGACTTTGAAGATAAATTCCTGTGAGAAAAAATGGATTGGTATGGCTAAGTAGGAGATAAGCATTAAGTCATTCAAAATTAAAAGTTTACCAAAGGGTATAAGAATCGTACAGAGAACAAAGTCATTGACAGATGGTAAGAAGAAATTGAATGGAATACGCAGTTAAGTAACACATTATTTAGAGAAAAACACTTTAAATTAACTTAAGCTATAAATTAGTGTATTTTGCTGGATTCTGGTCATTCCTTTGAGAAGCTGCATATTATGCCTTACTTGTATGTAGTTTTGAAGTATATGATCACTGTAGGCATGCAAAGCAACTCAATGTACAATTTAAAAAAAAATGCATTCCACAGTAGACTTTATCTTCAGTACCTTCCTTGGTCCAATTTATAATTTTTTCTAATTCTGGAGTGAGTTGTGCTGAACTTGGTTACAATTGTGCTCTGCAGTGTGCATGGGAGCTGAATTGCTCCTTTTCAACATCTTAGCAGTGCAGTGCAGTTCGCTCCTGCCAGAGCCAGTGTGGTGTAGTGGTTAAGAGCAGTAGAATCGTAATCAGGGGAACTGGGTTCGCGTCTCTGCTCCTCCACATGCAGCTGCTGTGTGACCTTGGGCGAGTCACACTTCTTTGAAGTCTCTTAGCCCCACTCACCTCACAGCGTGTTTGTTGTGGGGGAGGAAGGGAAACGAGAATGTTAGCCGCTTTGAGACATCCTTCTTGAATGTGCATCTCTAGTACAGAGGTTGAGGAAGGAAGATGTGCTACATGTTATGGCAGTAATGGGACCACACTGTTACAGTGTGACATTTCTGCAGAACACGTGTACATTTTAAAATGGCAAACAATATATGCAAATACAGATTTATGCTTTCTCCCCCTTTCTGGGGCAAAGTGCTATAGTGCAGGGCTGCCATATGTCTGGATATATCCGGGATTTGTCCATCAGAAATAGTGTCTGGGCAGAATTCCCGAAAATTGGTACAATGTCTGGAAAAACCTGGGCGTATGGCAACCGATGTTGGAAGTGTTGATTTTTTGGTGAATTTCCTAAAAAATAGCTCAAAAACTTCATTTTTTTTTTTTAGATCAACAACTTTGCCTCCCAAAAAGCTCAACAACGTTTGTTTGCCCTTTTATTGCAGTTATTACTCTATAATATTGTCCTCCTATTTCATCCCAGTTAAAATAAACTACCCCTTAAAAGGCAGAGCCATTTCAAAGCTTTTGAAGGATGTATTATTCTGCTGTGACATTTTACAATTTTTTTGGCCTATTTTACCTGTGCTGACAGGGTGCTTGTTTCTCTGTAAACTAAAGTAATATTATTTGGGAGTATTCATCCCTTTTATAACAGCAGTAGTATCCTAAATAGGCTTCTCGGCTTCCATTGAATCTCCGACTCCAGTGACAGATTCATTAGGACTGGATTTATGAGTTCAGCATATCCCCAAAATAGGGTTGGCCCAGTTACATTTCCGCAGCTGTCATTTTGCTGCAGCAACAGAGCAGAGAGAGAGATGGAATGACAAAGAAAACAACTGTTCCTTTCGATATATGCCAGCTGTTTCATTCTTGCTAAAAATAAAAAAACTTTTCTATTTTTAATAAACACTGATCGGGATTGGGTCATTAAGAAACCCCAAAGCAGCAGTTACAGTTCCAAAACAATGTCTAAAATTCCATTTTAAAAATTGCACAGGGAAGGGGGAAAATAAATTTGTTGAATAGGTTTCCTTCAAAACCCAGTAAAAGGATATAGAAATGTATACATACCACTGAGCTGAAAGTTGTTTTTTCCCTGATACTTTGAATCAATAAGCTGACAAAAGGAGTGCAAAGTAAAGAAAAATTTAGATGGTTCAGAAGGGGAGCCTCAGACTTACTTTTCTTTGCATAAGTATGCATTACATTATTTATTTTATGTATCATCATGTGCACATTCCATTCTTCTACCACCTGAGGGTCTTAAAGGTGTCTTAAGGTGCAAACCAACCAGCTTGTGAACCAGACTGAGGCAGGATAGTGGTGGATGAGGAGGGGTGTCCCTTTACCCAACTCTTACCGACTTCCATCTGTGGAATGAAGCTGGTCTGCCTGACATGTACAAAGGAGGTGTTTGTAACAATCTTTCTTTGAACAATAGCAAAAGAGTGAACAACTATAATAATCGGTGATGTAAATTGCATATACAAATATCATCCTAAACTACCTCAGGGCTGTCTCGGTCTATGATATGTTTATTTCGTACAGTAGAAAGATGCAGATGTTAAACTTAAAACTGGAGACTTATATTGTGGAATCAATATCAAGGGATGTGTGTGGTGCTGTGCTCTAAACCACTAAGCCTCTTGGGCTTGCCGATCGGAAGGCCGGCTGTTCGAATTCATTGCTCTGTCCTAGCTTCTGCCAACCTAGCAGTTCGAAAGCATACCAGTGCAAGTAGATAGATAGGTACCGCTGTGACAGAAAGGTAAACAGCATTTCCATCAATTCCATGTGTTCTGGCACTCGTCACGGTCCTCTGTGCACCAGTAGCAGTTTAGTCATGCTGACCTGGAAAACTGTCTATGGACAAACGCCAGCTCCTTCGGCCTGAAAGAGAGATGAGTGCCACACCCCATAATTGCCTTCGACTGGACTTAACTGTCCAGGGGTCCTTTACTTTTACCTTATAGTGAAATCAAGATGTTCATTTTAGTCATAGCCTTCTTTAAGCATAGAAACTATAGAAATAAGGGTTTCAAGGGCTGGAGTTTTTTCAACACTCACTCCGAGAAAGGAGACTGCCCATGCCACTGCCACTTTGCTGTGATGGTGGCAAAGCCCATTAGGCAGTTAAACTGAAGAAGAGGCACAGATGATCTCTAGGGCCATTTCATCCACAATGCATTGCTTTGAGGAAGGACCCATTCCTCAGAGTGTGGCACAGATTACCCTGGTGTGATTTGCAGGTCAGAGGAGAGGAGAGGTGGCAGCAACAGTGATGTCAGGGAGAAGTGGGAGCAGGGGGAGAGAGGCAGCAACAGAAGGAGCAGGAGGCGGTGGCAAGGACAACAGGCGGAGAAGGAAGAGGAAAAGGAAGCGGTGGCAGATGCAGGAAATGGTGGCCTGCCTCAGATGGTGCAGTGCAACTAATCAGATACTAGAATGATATCTAGTGACGTTATAAAAATAAAATCCTTAAGGGTGAGTTTTATTTCTTAATGACTAGGTACTTAAAACCACTTGGTCAGCACCACAACTCTTTATTAATAAAGTAGTCTGTGTTATTTCCCATAGATGAATTACTAAATCTGTTCTTCATCAATTATTCAATGGGATTTCCTTGTAATGAATAACACCTTCATACACAAAAACAGTAATCCAAACTGGCCACTCAGGTGACCCATTTCTTTATTTTACACAGAAGAATTTATAAAGTGCTTAATTAAAAACTTTCCAAACAGTGTACAGAAAAACTGTATGCAATGGTCATCAATCATACACAAATAAAAGCAACAAGATTTGAAAGCAAATATATGTTAATTAGATTATGAATCCTGATAGGCTCCCCCCCCCATCTTCTCACCACAGTTTGCAGGCAATATTCACAGTCTGCTCCCCCTTCACCAACTCAAATAACTTCACTTCTGGGTTGTTGTTGTTGTTTTTTGTTTTTGGTTTTTTTTAAACTTCACATCAAGTCTTAGGCCTTGATAAGAACTGACTCCCATTTTATTGGTTGCTTGGTCAGTTTTTCGTTTCTTCTGATGCTGTGATTGTAATGCAATATTGTGATGTGGCACTGCAGATCCTCCAATGGGGGCTGTGTGATGACAGCCTTACATTTTTATGTATGCAGGAATAAATTATTATTGCTGTTGACAGCTGTTAAGCAGCTCCAGTATGACCACATTACTTGTTCCATGGTTGACTGCGACAAAAATACCTATTTCCAATTTAAATTTTACAGCTATTCCTGCCTATTGTTTTTAGTTGGAAAACAACCACCACCAAACCCTATTTTGTTTTTTATACTGTTAAAGCTAAGAGAATTGCCTGAAAATCTCCCAGGATACCAATCTTCCAATTTCTATTTGCTTTATTATTATATTTCATATTTATTTGGTGTATTTCAGTTTGGTCTTGATCTATCAGTTCACAGGTGAAAAATCAAAACTTAGTTCATTCATTAAAGTCCTCCCACACAAAGTTTACATTCCTTTGGTGATTTGCTGTGTCCAAAATACATACTTTATTATTCCCCTTGAACATATCTTAGAACCAATATCACTAAAACAATAACATATTGGAAATAAATTCAGGTGACTTCTTTTTAACAACGTCCCCCTGTGCATTTGAAATCTATAGAGAATTTATCGCAAGATGACCACTTTCTACAGCACAAAGGGCTTGATTAAAACATGACTAGCCATTTTTCCTTTCATTAATAATAATAATAATAATAATAATAATAATAATAATAATAATAATTTATTATTTGTACCCCGCCCATCTGACCAGGTCCCCCCAGCCACTCTGGGCGGCCTCCAACAAACACTAAAATACATTAAAATATTACAGATTAAAAACTTCCCTAAACAGGGCTGCCTTCAGGTGTTTTCTAAAGGTCATGTAGTTGTTGATCGTTTTGACCTCTGAAGGGAGGGCGTTCCACAGGGCGGGCGCCACTACCGAGAAGGCCCTCTGCCTGGTTCCCTGTAGCTTTGCTTCTCGCAGTGAGGGAACCACCAGAAGGCCCTCGGCGCTGGATCTCAGTGTCCGGGCTGAATGGTGGGGGTGGAGACGTTTATTTTTGCTTGTGTGAGTAATAGAACTGGGGTTTGAGCTTATACTCACCATCTATCAGATAGCAAATAAAATACAAATTGTGTGGTGATCAGGGTCACTTATCCAATCTCACTAGATTTCATAAAAAAGATGCAATAGTGATCTATTGTTAGAACATGTACTTATACATCAACATTTTGGGTGTGATTATGTTACAGTATTTTATTCTTCAGCACACTGCTTGGATAAACTTCTATGAGTTTTCACTCTTTTTTTTTAATACTTTCAAGGAAGGATTTCTTGAAGATGTGCTATGGTGTCTCCTCCTGTATTCCCATGTCAGATCATGCAATCTTTTGTATTGATAAGAATATTTTGCAGTATGAGCTACTTTGCAATTTCCTGTAAATATGTATACTGAAATACCTTCTAAAAAATAACGATATTTAAGCACCATAAATCTGCATGACATGTTACAAAATATACTTGTTCCTCTAGAGACCAGCCCAGGCCCTAATATGGCTAGGGGAGGGGCCCTGTTCACTCTCCTGCGCTGATCGCAGCTTGCTATGTGATACAGGGTGGGGCCTTCTCTGCCTGTGGCATTCATTTCTCCTGGAGGTGCAGATTGCCACAACTTTACTAAGTTTCTGATACCTGGTTTAAACACATTTTCTCTCAGGCTTTTGGAAGGATTTGAGTTGTTTTGGTTCTAACTTTGGCTTAAGGTCTTCACATTGTTTGGTTATGGTTTCTGTTGGATTTTATCTCATTGGCATTGTATAGTTGTTGTTTTTCAGCACCATGTTTTTAGAAATTATATGGGGAACTATCCTGTGATCACTGCTTAAGGAAGGGCAGTCTATACATTTGATGAATGAATAAAATGTATATAGGCAGCCACACCACCAAAATGTGTGGGAGTTAAAAGTTCCATGACAGATAATGACTTGGATCCAGATATTTGCAGAAATGCACTTTTGCTTGCCTAAGCCCGCCCTGCTGTTTTCTCCTGTTGCAGCCACCAACCATGCTTTATCGCACACTGCTCTGTAGGGTCTTTTGACCCTTAGAAGCAGCTTGTAGGTGTGCATAGTGGGCTCTCATGGGGGAAAGGAGGTATGGAAGCCCCCATTGTACCAGTGGAGTTTTGCTTGTCTGTCTTTTGGTCCAATCCATTGAGCCTGTGGCTGTGTATGCTCAAGATATTTGCTCTGTTGAATGAGGATTTTTGCTCACCATTGTTTGGCCACTGTTTCTTAAAGTTAAATTTTTTTGCAGAATCCTCATTATCAGTAACAACAACACAATACTATTAATAACTTGTTAAGTACCTAAATGGGTGATATGGTCTACAGTTGATGTAAAAAGATAGCAAAGTCATGTACACACTAAAATCTTTTGTATGGTATTGGACCTTCCTACAATTTTGTAGCAAATTAGTCCTGCCTACCTTCTCTTGATAATATGATTGAGCTGAAGTGAATTTAAATCATTCTTACACAATTAAATTAGCTGCATTTGTCCCCAGACTGCACTGTCAAGGTCGATGGTTTAAGAGTTGTTAATGAAATGTCACCCTATTTCATAATCACCACTGAATCTGTCAAAATTGAGGGCATTGACTCCTAACATGATTTCTTAAAGGTTGCAGTATATGCTCTAATCCCCAAGAGGAAAAGCAATTAAAATGCTTGAGTACACAGTGTGGGGTTCAGTTAATATACAGAATGTGTCCACTAAAGCAATGGGGATGAAATCAAACAGTTCCCAGGGTCAAATGAACCAGCTTAGGACAAGTAAATCGAACAAGGGCAAATAATTGTGGACTGGCTTTTTTTTACATGTGGAGTTTTCTGCCTCTCCACCCCTCCCACCTCTGACTTCTGGTTTTAGCAGAGTATTTGTAGATCTTGAAGAAATGTATCCAGTGAGTTAATTTCCTACTTTGTTAGTTCTGAATAGACCTGAATGAAAAGAAACATTCATTTATTGAACTTCAGCATGAGTATATATTAATATTCCACTGCAGAATTGTCAACACATCTTTGATGTGTATTTTTTTTTATTCAAATTATTTTTACCCGGAGAGTTGTAGTACGCAATAACCACTAACACACTCAACTTTAACAAACCTCTGCTTTTTGTTTCTTCCTGAATAAGCAACTGGATGTCTTATTCATTCTGCTCTCTTCTTATCTCATTCTTTGAGGGGAGGGTGTTTAGTGAAATAAAAAAGTATCTATTTTCCTATTCATTTCTCCCAGCTGACATGGAAATTTTCTGTGCTAGGTCTGTAGCAAGCTAGACGCAGCCTACTACGCATGCCTTGTGGGCCACTGGATGCTTATTTCAGTCTATTCATTCCACACACCCAAACATACATAAAGACACCCCCCCCCTTGCAGTCAGCAGGAGGACAGTTGTTAGAGAAATGCTTGGGACATAATAAATGTAGCTGGGAGGGGCTGTGTTTATCTCTGTGGATTATATATTTCAATTTCCATTGCAAATGGCCCTGTGCTGTTCAATGGGACCTTTTTGGGCAGTGGAAATGGGAGGCTCAGGTTTTGTCTGTGTTCTGTGAGTGTTCATGAACGTAATTCTTGTTGGGGCTTGGGGAAGGGCAGCACTGAGCACTGTGGTTGTCATGTATAACACTGTGTGTGCGTGTGCATGTGTGCGTGCATGCACATGTATGGTTGCTTCAATGTGGAGTGAGGTCAATCTTTGGAGAAGGGATTTGCCTATATATTTTATTGTGCTTATATTTTATTGAGTCTATAGGATGGAAAACATCCATCCAAATCTAAGCTCATATTTAAATTCTGATATAGATTGACTCCTTCACACTGAGTTAAGGCTAACATTGGCTGAATAATGATGATGAACGAACTGCAGCAATTATGGCACTGAGCATATTCCTCACTTGACTGTCCCTGGTGTTGTCAATTTTTCACACTAATATTTGGGATAGCACTACAACAATCAATGACAGTTCTTCAGTTCCTTTATCTGCTTCACTGGTGAAATTACTCTGATGTCTGAGATGTCACCATCTGAAACCTGGCTCTTCAATACTAGCATCTTCAACTTAGCCCTTGATAATGGAAAAGAAATCTAGCTACTGGAGCATAGCAGTATTTAAAAGTTAGCCGGAGAGCTTGCAGCTTGCTGAATCACCTTGTTGACTATAAATTTCAACAAGTGTCAAAAGTGCTACGAGGAATTCATGGTTCATGACTAAGATGCTTGCTTTTTCTCCAAATCTCTTAAATGTACCTTGCCATTTGCTGGGAATTAGAACCACATTGATTGGCTTGCAATTTGCATGAGTTTTCTCATTAGCTTATTCTGCATCCTTTTCAGAAATGCAGATGCATCTCTTTCATGGTAAGAAAGGATGACTGAATAGGAATATCAGCAACCCCTAAGAGTGACAGCTAAGCAATCATTTGAATAAGTTTTAAAGTAATCACCCTTTTCATGCCATTAGTAGCAAAATACTTTTAAAAAAGCAGTTAAAGTCATTTGGGGCAAATAACTCTCTGTGTGACAAATATTATAAAAACATAATGTGATTTATTCTTCATGGACATGCAAAGGTAGCTCATAGCATATTTTCTGTGTGCAGTAATTATACACTTAAGCCTAAAAAGGTACAGTGAATCTTACCAATTGTTGCTTGATGCCACATCTATGAGAATTTACATACAGTATTTAAAGCTGGCATATCTTAAATCATCATGAATGATTGAAGGATGGCAGAAATGCAGCAAATGAGTTAGAACAATGAATTTGAAGAAGATAATGGCCTCTTGCATCTATAATTAATTTGATTGCATTTAGAAAGTACATCAAGTGATTTGCTTAAAGCTCTGTAACCTGCCTTATCACCTCTAATGACCTTCCAAAAGCAAATTTGCCATTTAGGCTGCAGTCCTATATACACTTTTCTGAAAGTATGTAAGATTGAACTCAATGGGGCTTACTTCAAAGTGAATGTCAGAATCTGCAGTAGATTAACAGCAACTCTTTTACTGTCTATACAGCAACCACAAATTCACAATTCACAAATTCTGACGTTCTTCAGTTCTAGTTCTAGTTTCACTTTCCATGCCATATAAGGCATTGCCTGTTTGTTCACGATCACATTTCACCACGCTAAGTTGGCATGTATAGGTGTACACTGTTAATATATCATATAATTGTGAGATTGATTTTAATTTTCTCTTCATGCTTCCTCTTTATGACACACTGAAAATGCGTGAGAGGAACATTGTGAATTCCTTACACAAAGGAAGCTGCACTGGTCCACTTCAGAGCAATTTTAGAGTGATTTTTCCCCTCATAGAATTATGGCCTTTACATCCTTAAATTTAACAAGTCAGGTTTGTCACCTATGCAGTACCTATATCTTATCTAAACAAGGAAACAAAAAACACTGCAGCTTTATGTTTCTGCTGTTGGCTTGGAGATCAACACATTTGTAGCTGCTAGTAAACTAAAAACCAGTTGCCACCCATTTCCTAATCTTTCAAATAAGCCAAAAATAGCACAGAAGGATAAAATATTTATTATAGCCTCTATTATTTTTAATAACTTCCTTTAAAAATGACTACCAGATATATTTCCATCTCCATGGGGTATAGTATAAACAGTGTAATTGTCTTGCATTACTTTGGTGTAACAGTAACATTTCTTGGAATTTACATACATCTCTCTATCATCTATCTATCTATATCTATATCTATCTATCTATCTATCTATCTATCTATCTATCTATCTATCATCTATCTATCTATCTATATCTATATCTATATCTATCTATCTATCTATCTATCTATCTATCATCATCATCATCTATCTATCTATCATCTCTCTCTCTCTCTCTCTCTCTCTCTCTCTCTCTCTCTCTCACACACACACACACACACACACACACACACACACACACACACTATGGGCTGCTGCCACTGCTTCCATTGCTCACCATCCTGCTGAACCCCTTGCCGCCACCCCTTTACACCTCTCCCAACCCCCCCATCCCCTCATACAGAGACAGACAGCCTGTGAGGTGGGGTGAAGAGTGCAAGAGGCGGTGCTCCAACCTCCCAGCTTCTGCTGGCAGCAGTGAGAGGGAGGTGTTGGGTGGTGTTGCCCCTTGTCTTCCCCATCCTCAGACGGAGAAGCTGAGTGGCAACACTTTGTGGAATGCTCCAGCTCCCACTGAGTTCTGCGAGAGCCGGCGAGTTCTGGTAGTGGAAGTGGTGGGTGGAGTGAGGCTGTGAGATGGAGCAGGAGGCAGACCTAAGGTGGAAAAACGGGATGCAACACCCCTGCCTTCACCGCCTCCTCGCAGATCCTTTGACTCTCCATCCCCTTACAGTTCCTTCAACTTCACCCCAGCCTACCCACCAAAATTCTGACCCTGTTGCCAGTCCCCATCCCCTCACAGTTGTCCCCAAACTCCTCTCCCACAGTTTGCCCAAAACTTCTCCCATCTTTCACAGCTCACCCCAATCTGAAGATCTCCTTGTCATTGCCACGACTGGTGATGGGGAAGGGAATGAAGAGGAGAAAGTCTTTCTCCTCTTCCCCCACCCTCCCGCCGCCACTGAACGGAAGCATGGATTTTGTATGACTAAGTACTAAACAGTTTGGGGCTGGTATTCCAAGTGTCGTAGTAAAATTTCAGCTCAAAATGCTGCTTTTTCCATCAGTGGGGTTTTCCCCCCTGAGATCATAAACCTGTGGTTTTTCATACAGTTTCCATGTGAATATACCCACACCATCATTTTATTTTCCTGTATCAAAACGTCAGTTTGCATAGTCCTGTTGTGAGAAACACAGCACTCTCCCAACTTGTGATTGCCAGAGACTCCTGCTTCCAACAGTGAAAGTTCAGCTACTGCTTGCTCTCCAAACCAAAATGTAGAAATTGTGATGGTATGTAAGTCCATGGCTCATTCACAATGCTTTAGTTTAAGTTGGGTTGGGGAAATTGCGGCCTTCCCAGACATGGTTGGTCTCCAACACACACCAGTCTCAGTCAGCATGGACAGATGGTCAGGGATGCTGAGGGCTTGTGGTTCCAACAACATCTAGCAGCTCCCAGGTTTGCTATCCTGTTTAAAGCCATGGAGACAGAGACCATTGTGTCTTTACTTTCTTTGTTCCACTGTGTCTTTACTTTGAGTTATTTGTGTGCTCTTATGTAGGATGGCAGTGTAAATAGAGCATAGTAGGAAATCAGAAAGAAACATAGCTTTTCTTGGAGGGGCCCCCATCATTTCAAAAGGCTGCACTTTGATTAATATAGATTTATCTATGTCAGTCATTAAAGACAGCAGCTTCAAAGAAAAAGCCACCACACTTCTATCAATTTTCCAAGAAGACTGCCCTCTATAATTAATACGCATTTCAAAAACCCTGCAACTGCTTTTAGCACAGCTTCAGCATGTTTTCCAAACAAGCAGCACTGAGTTAATCCATGTAACTTTACCGCTCTCCTCCTCAATATATTGTTATAAATATTTCTTCCCCATACATGTGGCAAGAATAAAATAAATGCATGCAGGGATAGTTGCTGTATGTCTAATAAAGTCATCATCAGTAATAAGTAAAGGCCAATGTAAGCAACACTGTGTAAGCTTTTCTAAATATAAAATGACTTAATTTCACCTTGCTGATGATTGAACTGAGATTTTCACATACAATTATACATGATCGGAAGCACCTCTTGCTAATGCTCATGAATTTTTCCTGCTCACCTATATGCCCTAACTGCATATTAAATATATATTGTCCTCAAGGGGAAAATCTGCATTTCCCCTTTTTTTCCGGCACATGCTTATTACATTGAATCAAGTGGGTAAAAGTTTTCTGCCAGGAATTTTCCAGTTATCAGACTGCTCTACTTCAGTTTAATCAGTCAAGAGATTAGTAGCATTCCTTTAGCACAGAACACAAATGCCCCTTGGGCCCCAGGATGTGTTTGGTTGCTTGCCTGATCCATAGTGTAGGGTTACCAGATGTCCCCATTTCATGGGGACAGTCCCCGGATTTGCGAATAAGTCCCCGGACAAATTCCATCCCCGGAATGTCCCCAGAGTTCATCTAATGTCCCCGCAGCAGCGGCAGTCTCAGCAGCCCGGAGCAGTTGGCTCTGGCTGGCTTCAGGAGCTGCTCGGAAGTCCCCATATGATGGTGGTGCAGGGGCTCTAAGATGCAGCTTCCGGGCTGCCTCCACCTTCCCTGACCCCAGCAACTAAGCTGTGAAGGGAGGCTTCATGCTGCCTATCGGAGCAGCCTCCCAACTCCTACTTGCGTGTAAGCAGGAGCAGGGTGGGGATCTCTCAGCTGTGAAGGGAGGCTTCACGCTGCCTATCAGAGCTTGCGTGCAAGCAGGAGGGTGCAGGGATCTCTCAGTTAGGCAATGAGAAGCCTCCCTCCCCAGCTTAGGGATCCCCGCCCCCTCCTGCTTGCACGCAAGTAGGAATGGGATTGGGGCTGCTCTGATGGGAAGGGAGGCATCGCGCTGCCCGAGTCTCGCTGGCGCCGCAGCTCTCGGCCCTCCTTCTCCACCTTCCATGCCAGACCCACTGTGCACCGCTCCCCCAGCACCACCACCGAAGAACCAACAACTCAGGGGCTGCCCAGGCTCATGGAGAAAGGAGATAGAAGCCTCGGAGGAAGGGGAAACGTGGCGGTTGAGGTCAAGGCAGTGGCCGCTCCTCTGTCACCACCATCGCTGCAGCATCAACGTCCTGAACGTGTAGTATGTATGTATGTATGTATGTATGTATTTATAGTGTCCCCGGATTCATTGAAAAAAATCTGGTACTTACAGTGTGCTTGGAGTTCTTCAGCATACATTAATGGATAAAGTAAGTGTAGCTTGTGTTTGCAGAACTCGCTGAAGATTGATTTGTCTCTTAAGGTACATTTGTACTCTTGAAAATCCACCTAAGTACCAGAATGCTCTCAGGTAATTTGTGGAATCTATCATTTGCTGACCATCAGGCAATTTATGGTGTCTGCACAATCAGGAGTGGGTGGAAGTTTACGATAATTTCTGGGTTTGCCACATTTTATTGTGCAGTTGCCCTGTTTTTATGACTGCTTTCATTCGTCACAGAAATACAAGACTGACTGATTAGGTGTCAGCATTTTGAGTTGTGTATATAGCCTCATGGCCCAAGTATGGGATCATAGATTAGGAGGGTACCTTGGAGGTCACCTAGTTAAGCCCCCTGCTCAGTGCAAGATGCAGCTAGAGTGCACCTGAAAGGTGGTTCCCAAATGCCTTCTGCTGTAGTGTCAAATTGTGAATGCTTTACAACTGTAACCTATGGTCATATCCGCTAATATGAACCTCAGCATTTCAGCATTTTTTCAGTAGAATATAGCAGAATGTTACGGAAACAAAGACCACTTACTGGATAATTAGTGTTAGGATTCTTGCTCCGTGTTTGCAGTCATTAGACTGTTGTCTATCACATGACGGTGTATGTTTTCATTCCACAGTGTGGGAAGTGACGGCAATATTATAAATATGAGGGCTGAAACACTGGGAAACCCAAAGTTAGACCAACCTGGGATGGTGCTCTGTGTCATTCAGCTCCAGCTAAGCTGCTCCAGATTCAGAGTACAATGCTGGAGTGTAAATATTCATCTAGTTACATTTTCTAACAACTAACTTCCCCATATACCAGGCATCCCCAAACTCGGCCCTCCAGATGTTTTGGGACTACAACTCCCATCATCCCTAGCTAACAGGACCAGTGGTCAGGGATGATGGGAATTGTAGTCCCAAAACATCTGGAGGGCCGAGTTTGGGGATGCCTGCATATACCAAGATCCTTCCTGCAACTGAAAATAGAACTAAAAACTAGATTTATTATATCTTTAACTCCTGGATTGCTGTGGCACCCATGGGTGCAATAGTGCACTTGAGGGCTTCTGTGGTGCTGGTGAAGCCCTTGATCCCACTCCCTTCATGATGAGATGGTGAGGTTGACTCCCTTTGTCTCCCCATTAACAGCACATAGAACTGAACGGTAGAAGAATGACACCCTTTCTCACTTCCTGTTTCACTTTTATGTGCTTTTCAAGTCTTGTATCTGCACCAAGCGGCAATTACTTAGGAATGGACCTATATCTGCCAACAAAGTCACACTCAACAGGAAGCCAGAGCCTCTAATTTGTGTACATGCAAGATTTAAAATACAGTACTAAATCCATTTGTCGTATTTGTGTTTAACATTTGAAGATAAGCACTACCCCTCCCCAAATTGAATAGCACGCCAGTAACGTGAAATGTGTGAAGTGACTCTTAAGAGCCTGGCCATCTAAGTTGGCATAAGGAATGTGATGGCACACATAGCTGGATCCTCTGGCTCCCTTAGGCAAGTAAGGTAAATTTATTCCTGTGGTTCCAAGCTGTTATCAAAAGTGCATATGAAATATTTGGATCACTGCTGAAGTCTCCCGTACTTTATCTTTCCTGCCTGCTTTGATCTCACATGTCAATTCCTGCAGGGACAAAAGTATCCATTACTTTTGTGTGGTTGTGGAGATGGGAGATAAGGCTGCTTGTCAGAAGAACAAGAAGTGTGTAAAAGGCAAAGGGTTAAAAAGGGCAAAAGAAAACAAATAGTGATGTTGAGATACTACTGACCCTTAAGTATTGTTTAAAGTGGTTTGGGCTGAGACAAGAATAAGAATCTTTCAAAATAAAAATAAAAATCGAATTCAACTGCATTTTCTGTCCTATATACACAATTCAAGTGGCATGTTTTCCTTTGGGTCTGTCCTTTAGATACAGATAATTAGAGGTGATTTTTCTTTCAAGGGAAATCATCATTTTTATGTTTCTATGAATGTGCCCTTGGAAGCCCAGATCCCCTTCATTCCATGTTTGCTGTACATTTCATACACAAATACACTAAGACATATTAGCTGCGCAGGATATGTGCTGAATCAGCACAGTCTGGCTACATCTCATGTGCCCTAGTTTTCATTGTATAGATCCATTCTAACATCCCCCCTGGTGGTGTTTTCTGCTTGCATAAACTAGGGATTGGTGATAATACTTGTAGCAGTACCTATCCTTGGGCTAAATATAACCCCATCAATTTTCAAATATTTACCATGCAAAATGTCACATTTTATTTTCATCTGTCTCTTCTCTAGGTCATCACACTAGTCCCCAGGGAAAGGAGCTGATACAATTGTGAAGTCCTTTTTTGCAATTTGTACAGATAGTATTTTAAGAGCTGCACAGTCAAAATTACAGTCTGCATATTTTAAGAAAGCTAATTCATTTGCGTTTTAACAGATATATAAAAGAGGAAGCAAATGCCCTGTAAAGGTGTCCACCAGATGGAGCAGACTGTCCCTCAAGTGGAGTGACTGGTGTATCCCCTGAATTAGAGTTGTCTTCAGGTCTACACTGGGACACAGTATACCATATGCAACCATGAGCTGATGGGCTAGTGATATTACACTGGAACTCTTAATATAAGCTCAGAATTTGAATGGGGATGAAGTGGACATTTCTTCTTCAACGGCCACCCTCCCTCTTTCCTCACATGCCACTCAGCTGTGACAGGACGATACCCCAGTGGAGGGCTCTTAAAGTGACAGTGTTTAGCTCAGAAGGCTGCAGTCCTGTTCAGATTCTGAAAAAAGTTTAGTAGTTTTCATCTAAAATACTATTTGACACATAGGCTGGTTTCAAGGATCTGCTGTATTGGTGGCCACTACAACACCCGGGCTAATGTGAGGATAGCACTATCACACTCCTATGCAGCCTAAGCGACAAAATAGATAGTACAAAGGTAGCTGATGAAGTGTGCACAGAATCCCTAGCAACTCCAGTGTCACCCACCACTCATGATGTTGATCACCAATGATGCCCTCATCTAATTATGCATGCAAGACACCACAGCAATGATGGTATAACATTCTGCCCTCTCTATGCCCCTTTCTATACACAGTGAACAAGCATGCCCGTAGGAAGAAGCACAGCCAGATTATTTTCTTCATCTGAACCCACAATGACCCAGTGCCTGGGGGACAGCAGCTAGACAGTCTAGCTAGATTAGGTACAAAACAAACATTAAGACATAATGATACAAAAGGCCATGTCTGATTCTCCCCCAGTCTTCTTTCCACATGGAGTTTTGTAAACCGCAGCAGCATCCTTTTACTGAGAGTGCTTATCACAAAGCTGAACGCTTCATAGCATGTAGCCACTTTAAGTATCAAGTAGGGATGGGCAAATAGATCAATTTGGGTTTCTCCCAGTTTCTCATTTTTCCAATCTTAAATTCAGTTTTCCACATTTCCAAATCAGTTTGAATTTTTTTAAGTGCTCCTGAAATTTCATCAGCATTTCAGCATTTCTTCTAATATAGATGTTTGTATGCATATATTTTGTATATAGTTTGTATGTATATATTTTTGTCTAATATATGCATCTTTGTATGTTATTTTCACCAATATATGCATTTCGTGTGCATAATACTTGGCTGGAGAACTGCATTGCAAAATTCAGAGAAGTACAAATTTTGTAGGAGAGTTCTGTTTTTGGTTTCAGAAACTGCAAATTCACCGTTCAGTGTGAAATGAGTCAAATTTCTCCTCCATCCCTAATAATAAGTAAGGCATTGGCACAAGAGCAGACATATTGAATCTCTTACTCCTGTGTTTTGTTTGCACACGAAAGCTCATACCAAGAACAAACTTAGTTGGTCTCTAAGGTGCTACTGGAAGGAATTTTTTTATTTTTTGTTTTGTTTTGTTTTCCTGTTAGCCCTTAACTAGAAGAGGCTTCACTCTGATTTCTTCCCTGTTTGTATTTCTATAAAAAGCTGCCATGTTTTCTATTTACCATGTATTTTGATATAAAACTCCACTCACTGTTCCAGTTTTATTTTGGCAGATCTGTAATTTGTTCTGGTATTTCATTGGTATGTGACTGCAAAAGTCCCTCCTGTGGTGCTAATATGCTATTCAGTTAAGAGACTTCGGTGCTGGGGAGCAAGTTATCCCATGAAAGCAGGTTCATAGGAGATGTAATGATTATTCTAGAAAGGTTTCAAAAGTGATGTGGAATGAGAAAACACTATTAAAAATAAAGACACATCCAACAACTGTGGTTTCCATGTGACTTGCCTAAAGCAGCAATTTGGATCACAGCCTATGACAGAAGTGGGACTTAAATTCTAACCTCCTAGGTTCACATTCAGTATCCCATCACTTTAGTTTAATTGGTGAGCATAAGAAACCACCCCATGGCCAAACAATAAGACCGCTTTAAATTTGAGAGGGATAAAAATGTTGAGAATTGCTATTGGCATGCCGGTTCTAAAAAACTGCACCTCATTACTGAATAAAAATACCACTGAGAAACGCATGTGCACTGTATTGTCCTTCTCACAGTGCTGCAGATATGATATTATTATACACTTCCACACTAACTTGCACACCCATGGCGGAAAATACAAAAGGCATTTCCTAGTGATATACATAGGAATATAATTAAGCAGTAAAATGTGTTCATTTCATCTATTTATTTTTAATCTATATAGGTATTAGCCTCTTGTAAAGTGTATGTGGAAATAATCTTATAATTGTATTATTAATTAAGCAAAAGATAGAGACACAGGTATGGTTTTCAAGACAGAATTAAATTCCTGATGCATAAAGCATGGAACATACTCAAGTACTTTCAATTCCCGAAAGGTATGATTATCTAATGATGAAAGACATTGTCCTCTGCACCTTCCTGATTACTAATGTGTGTATTACTTTATTATAGCAGATTATTTAAAAACCTTTTGAAGAACATTGTGTTCTGGTAAAATGATTTTACACATTGTCCTGTTCAGCCAAAATCTTGACTGTGGGCCTGTTCATACAAAATCTGCTTCGCTCCTCACACTTGAAAACCACCACGCGAAACTGAGTGGGTACCTTCAGAAGCAATCAAAATGAAGCAGTTTGGAATGCTTCAGTCTGCCATCTTGAGTCAAATCCTCACTATGCTCTGTTTGCTTGGATCGAACATTACACTTGTGTAGCCTTCCAGGTTATTGGAGACAGGACAGGCATGAAAGGTAGGGATGCTGTTTTCTGAATCCTTATCAGGTATGGAAGTGTTCTGGAATTTGTTGTTTTTTCTGGCCCTCTATGAAAAAAGAAGTTGCATTTTAGTCTTTCTTCCATAAGGTACTTCTGTCTTGCATAGTGTGCCAACCTTGGTCTCATATGTGGTAATAGAATACTGCTGCCTTAAAACAAGGTGTCAGTGTGAACATAACTGCAGCCAGTTTGTGTGTGGGGGGGAGTGCTGGATATTGTCCATAAACAGAATCAAATTTTGAAATGTGCAGTCAAGTGAACTAGCAGCGACTATTACTTATATGCTTGCAAAGTTTGACACTATTAGAATAATAGTGACCTCTCAGTGTCACCTGATATTTTACCAGATGAAATCATGGAAAGCAAAACTGCAAGCCCACTCACAGTGAGCCCTGGGGAGCCAGGGAGGGGTGATGAAACATAAGAATAAACTGACACAATGTTCTGGAATTGAAAATGGGCATAACTTTATTGATTACAGGTGTTGGTAGGCTTTAGCTTAGATATTGGGTACATATCCTAGGTCAGCTTCCTGCCTGATGGCTAATGTTGAACAGGGTCATGTATGGGTTGAGGGTCACCTCAAGACACAGGTCAACTAGGATGACCCCACAGGCTGCCAGTTCTATGGCCCACCTGCTTCCATTTGGACTTCTGGACAGAATCTTCAACCCAGACCCTTTACCAGGGAACTCTGAGATATCACATCTGATCCAGGGGGTGATGCACCATCTCACCCTCTCCTTAAAAAAAAAAAAAAAAGACCAAGGATTCAACCCAATGCCTTATCTGTTGAATGTTATGACAATTGCTATGAGCAAGGCAAAATCCCCAAACGGACCCATTTTTTTTTTTTTTTTTTGCAGGCAAATTGCTTCCTGGCCCTGAATACGGTGATCAATTATCTCCACAGCAAGGTCCTCCCTACGCATTCCCCACCAACCTCAAGGGCAATGCCAATATGTAGGGAATTGCCACATTTGTGGGTCTATGCTGGCTGTTCAATTTGTTTTAATTGAGAAATGAGTCATTTATGCTTCTCCGTGCTCATCAATTTAGATGAAAAAAATGTATGGCTGTAACAGGGAACAGCTGCAGGATTGCTAGAAACTGTCAACTCCCACTATGAAACCAAGGAGGAAAGGAAAAGATGAGGGCCTTGCCCAGTTTGCTTTAAGTGACAGTCATCCACCACTCTAAGTAAGTCTGATAAACATACAACAATGAGCTAGTTTGGAGTTCATAGAAGCTGCATTGATAGTGCTCAGTCCTTGGACACTGGGTCTTTGAATGCATTAGATATACAGGAGTTCACCCTATTATATCCCCATTCATGTTTTCTGCACTATCTCCTGACTCTGACAGGCCCACAAGAACTCACTTCTGCCTTGCTTTCATCCTACATCCATTTTACAAGCTCTTACTTGATATCAGTGGTTCTTGTATGCATTGCAATTTCCTTTAGAGGATTCTCTGCTTTAGTATGTGGCTTTAAAATGCTCTCTTACCTCTGCATACAACCTCTGTACAAAAAAGGATGACAGGAAGTGTTCCTGAAAATGTATTCTTTAAAAAAATTATACAAACAAAACGTGACGAAACATAATGTGAAGTTGCTTTACATGCCATTTCATATTTAGTAGCTGCATAATAGGATTAATTTCATTCTCCTCTTCTAACTCTAATCACATCAAACACTGCAATCCTATTCATGTTTACTCAGAAGTAATTACCACCGTGTTCAATGGGCCTTACTTGCACAAAAGTGCATATAGGATTGTAGCACTACAAGTCTAATTTGCTTCTCCACTTCAAAAACTGGCCAGGGTCATATTAACCAGACAGCATACTTAAGCAAGCCTAATTTCTCTGCTATTTGGGGTAAACAATTAGGAAAGTGGGTAGGATTCAAGTAAATTCATGGAGTCATAGAATTGTAGAGTTGGAAGGGAACCTGAGAAAAATCTAGTCCAACCCACTGCAATGCAGGGACACGGAACAGCCTCATATAGGCATTGAACCTGCAACCTTGGCATTATCAGCTAAATGCTCTAACCAACTGAATTGTTGCATGCACAAAACGAAGCCTGCTTGTGCAATGGGACTTTCCCTTTCTTCACCGACTCTTCTCTGGGGAGTGGCAGCAACCATCAGGATAGGTCTGTGAGTGCATGGGGCGTATGCTGGGGTAGCGAAGGAAAGGTTTTGTTGCGTGAATGGACCTTATTTCTCATGCATGTACAGCACTTAGCACTATGTTGAATTTAACTCAGAAAGTGTTTTTTAAAAAACAAAACAAAACATTTATTTAAAAATTATTGGTGGTTTTGTCTTATGCATTGCTTTTATCTTTTGGAAAAAATGCTGTGTATACCCTGTGAGATTTTTTTAATGGGAAGTGGCTAATGAATGGAATCCAGTAAATATTCCCAAGTCAAATGAGATATTTTGAATCAAATACAGCTTTTGTCTTAGCAAGAATAACAAAGATGGTTCTAGCCCTCATTATTATGAGAAAGATTGAAATGTATACACTGCTCTGCAGAATTACCCAAATGTGTGGAGGCCTGTTTGGCTGCCCCTTCCCCTCTCAGGGTTATTCAGTTTCACAGGTGGGGAAATCTTTTTTCAGTCTGAGGGTCAGACTGGTGGTCATGCAGTGGTGGGCAGGGCCAGGGGCAAAACTGGATGGAGCAAAAATGGCAAATATTGCCTTTCTACAATAGGCTATGCACAATCATAAACCTGTTTGACAGTGGAACAGACTTCCATGAGAGGTGCTGGACTCTCTTGGAGGTTTTTAAAGAAGAAGCTGGATGGCCATCTGTCATAAATGATCTCGTTGAGATTACTGCATTGCAGACCAGATGACCCTCAGGGCCCCTTCCAACTCTCCAATTTATGATTCTACGAAATAATAAACAGCAGGTCTCAAAGCAACTTAAAGCAAAATATGAAATGGGAGACATTACTTTTGGTTGAAATGTATTGGGAATTTATCAGAAGATAAATCACGGCTTTCATAGAACATCTTCTGCTCGAGGTCTGGCTTTTCCTTTGCTTGATTTTTTTAAAAGTTCTATCCCATTTCCTCGAAAACCTGTCTGGCTCCTAACTTTTATTGCCATTGGTGTGGATGGATCTTTGGAGTATACAAGAGGACAGCTCCTTGCTCTAAGGATTTCCTCAAAATTTCAAATGTGTCCACTTGCCCCAATAGATGATGAGTGTTATATGTGAAACAGGCTATTGTCCGGAATTGGTTGACCCATAGAGGATTAGCGGATATAGATACCGTAGCTCTGGCAGACTCTGTTCCAATTCATTTCTGTAGCCCTATAAGTAAATATGGGTCACCTTAATTTGATAGCAGTGGTGCACAGAGTTAGGAATTTTAAAAGAAAGTAATCTCACAATGGTAGCATTTCTGAAGCACATTTTATTGCAACCTGTAATTGCAGGGTGATTTGGGCACAAGAGGCATCATCAGCTAATAACTACTAAATCCTACGCAGGAAGAAATGCCACAAGGCACAATGTGACTATAAACTTCCCACTTGCCCCACAGTATAGCTGAAGAAGATGGCTAAAAATTATTTGTCATACAAAGGCATACGTCTGTCTCAAGAGACAATAGTATGTTCCTCTGGGGGCAGGGGCATAACGGGGAGAGGGGCTGCCGGGGCGATTGAGCTGGGTGCATATTTCGGAGAGGGGAGGCTTACACTGCCTTTCCCAAGCCAGCCCTGCACTGCTTGGTGAGGTTGGGATCTGATCATTTTTTCAGATGAAAAGGCCACCCTGTCGGCCTTGCTGATATGGTCCAATGAAAAGCATAGCAATACATTTGGTACCTCCTTGGCTGCAGAAGCTGCTGGAAGGAGCATACAACCATCTTAGGGACTCCACTCCAGATTTGTGTAGGGCTTACTCCAGGCTTCTTCAACCTCGGCCCTCCAGATGTTTTTGGACTACAACTCCCATCATCAATAGATGAGAGGGACCCAGGTGGCGCTGTGGGTTAAACCACAGAGCCTAGGGCTTGCTGATCAGAAGGTCGGCAGTTCGAATCCCTGCGACGGGGTGAGCTCCTGTTGCTCGGTCCCAGCTCCTGCCCACCTAGCAGTTCAAAAGCATGTCAAAGTGCAAGTAGATAAATAGGAATCGCTCCGGCGGGAAGGTAAACGGCATTTCCGTGCGCTGCTCTGGTTCGCCAGAAGCGGCTTTGTCATGCTGGCCACATGACCTGGAAGCAGTACGCCGATACAGCTCTCAGCCAATAAAGCGAGATGAGCGCCGCAACCCCAGAGTCGGACACGACTGGACCAAATGGTCAGGGGTCCCTTTACCTTTACCTTTACTCCAGGCTTCCTCAACCTCGGCCCTCCAGATGTTTTTGGACTACATCCCCAAATCGTGGAAGGAGGCGATCATCATCCCAATCCACAAAAAAGGTCCCACCACGAACCCGGGGAACTACCGCAATATTAGTCTTCTCTCAATAATTGGGAAGATATATGCCCGCTTTCTATTGTCTAAACTGACACAGTGGTCTGAAGAGTTAAATCTAATCGGCCATGAACAGGCTGGCTTTAGAACCAACCGTTCTACTACGGACCACGCCATAATTCTTCACCATCTAGCTATGAAATACTCTTCCAATAAGCGGGGCTATCTATGTGCTGCATTTATCGACCTGAGGGCAGCATTTGATAGTATCCCTAGAAATACCCTTTGGGAGAAGCTTGCGACCTGGGGCATAGATAGAAGGCTCTTATGGTTGTTGATTCAACTACATGAGGGCTCTGTTGCCAGAGTAAGATTAACCCCGGCAGGAGAACTTACGAACCCGGTACCTATAAATAAGGGGGTCCGTCAAGGGGACATACTAGCACCCTATTTGTTTAATCTGTTCATAAGTGATATGAGAAATCCCTTAATCGAGGCCCAGGTTAATATCCATGCTCCCCGTATTGCGGATTACCGTTGCCCTTTACTTTTGTATGCGGACGGCGCTGTGCTCCTATCCTTCTCGCGAGTTGGCCTCATTAGAGCGCTGAGGATTTTTGCTGCATATTGCCAAGCAAATCAGTTGGCTATAAACCATTCTAAATCGAAGGTGATGATTTTCTCTAGATCTCGAAGACTGTATAAATGGAAGTTGGATGGAGAGACTGTGGAGCAAGTAGCCAAATTTCGATACCTGGGTATATATTTTCAACAGAACTTACGATGGACATCTCATATCCAGTATCTTCTGAACAAGGCTAAAACAATGTCCCATGCCCTGCTGCAGTTTTACTATTCCGATGGGGCCTTGCATGTACCCTCGGGACTGAGGGTGTTCAAAGCAAAAGTAGCCGCTATACTTTCATATGCGGCACCACTTTGGGCTGCTATGTCCAACCTCACACCCCTCGAGACGCCCCAAAATTATTTTTTGCGTCGTCTTTTGAAACTCCCCCCTTGCGTGAGTAACGCGGCGATACGTCTAGAATTGAAAATCTCATCAATAGAAACACTTATATGGAAAAGAACTCTAAACTTTTGGTTAACACTCTGGCATAGACTTCCGGACTACTACCTAGCCCAATGCCTATGGCGGGACGAATTTGTTAGTCCCTGGGCAAGTAAGATCCATGCCAAGCTTCTAAATATTGGAATTTCTCCTTCCGAAGTTCTGAATTTAGATCTAATTTCCGCCAAAAAACTTATCAATTTGAGACTAGATGATATCGAGCTACAGCATAATCACATGTTGGGTGGGGGAGTATGCTCTCCCCGGCATTTGGGTATTACATCGGGCCAGCACCTTCCATCTTACTTCTCATCCCTTATTACTGCAAAGCACCGTTTTGCGTTTATTAGGGCAAGGTTTAATGCCTTTCCCTCGGGGGTCCTGTCACATAGATTCTCTAGGGGAAGTGTATCAGATTTATGTTCATGTGATGAGCTGTCAAGGGAATCCCTCCTGCACATTGTTTTTATTTGCCCTTTATACAGTAATGCGAGGAGAAATTTGTTGACCCCATTGGTCCAAAAATTTTCTGGATTGCCAGTGGAGAGGCAGCTTACCTTTTTATTTCAGGATTCCAACCCTACGGTAACCTTGCAAGTGGCAAGGTATCTGACTTCGGTTCTGAACCACAAGAGGAGAAATGGTCTATTACACGAATCTCAATAATTTATTTTCACCCTTTCCAGGTCAATAGCTCCAATGACATCATAGGCTGATGTCAATTTTATTTCCATTGACTGATTGTATATATTTTATTTCATCAGTCCTATGTAAATCTAATTTATTTAATTTTTTTTTTTTAACGGATTGTAAGAGAGGCTTGATTTGTGTGCCTATTTATGTATATATGTTTGAGCTTATAGCTGCAATAAAGTTATCTATCTTTTGGACTACAACTCCCATCATCAATAGGTAACAGGACCAGTGGTCGGGGATGATGGGAGTTGTAGTCCCAAAACATCTGGAGGGCTGAGTTTGCCTATGCCTGGCTTACTCCTTAACCTTTTCTTCTCCTGAATGTATCCCAGATGGCAGTGGATACAGATTTTTCCTCAGGGTTTACTCATGAAGCTTTCTCATGGATGAGTATAGCCACAAGCAGTGGAGGTTTAGGATCAGAGTTGTCGTCTCCCTAGATGGGCTACCTTCCTAGGTAGATGAACCCCATCTGCCCCTCATTTGCCTGTACAGCACATGCAATAACCACCTTCTTCACAGTTGGACCCAGTATTGGTCTTGTCTACTTAATCTGCTAGAACCTGTTTTTGCATGTAGAGGAAGTCCCTAATTCACTGAGGGACCCATTGGCTACTCTCACCTGGTTTAGTCTTGTCACACTTGTAGAATGCCAATCTAAGTCATGGTTGAAATGCATTTTTAAAACTACAGTTACAACAGGAAAAACTGGACAAATGTCACTGGCTATACCATAATTACAAAAAGGTGCTACACTTTTTTATTTTGAAAAAGAAATGTTCCTTTTACGTTGATCTTTTTTTTCCTTTTTGCTTCTTGCCTTGACACAAACTGAAGTATAATACATGTCAAGGGGTCCCTGTGGTGTTTGATGTTAAAATGTGGAATGACTGTTGAATTTTTCAAGACCCTATAGTTTGCATACTGTTCAACCCTTAAGCACCAGCTCATATTTTTTCAATTAAGATATGCTCCATTTTATATAGCAAAATGCAATCATTCATTTATCTCTGCTGGAAAGCTTTCAACAAGGGCTAATGTTACAATTATAGGAAAAAATGTAAGAAAAATACTGGCTTTATTTTGAATGAATAGAAAATCTGCATACATTTGATTTTCATGAATTTTTGATTAATGATTAGTGAAAACCTTTAATCAAAAAGTGAACAAGATGAAGAAATTATTTCAAGTATTAAATTATAGGTAAAACCAATGAATTTTTAAAATAAACAGAATATTGATGGTTTCCTCAATCTTGCAAAATGTAAAGAACAATGCAAAAGTAATGACTACAATGTGTTACAAATTATTTTTTCCTTGAAATTCTGTTCATAGAAAAGTCACTTGATGTCTTCCTAAGACTAAAAATGGATATTAAAAAGAGAAATATTTTTTGAAAACGTCCTTCAGTTTCTCTTCTTCCCCTAAACAAAACATACAGTCTCATGCAAACACATGTTCATATTATTATTAATTAATATTTAAAGCTTGAAAACATACCCTTGTACTTAATTGTAGCACGGCCAAGCAGCTGATCTGAATCTGTGGCTCTGTGTGGAAGACAACCAGTATGGACCTGATAGTTAAAGTTTGCCCATGTTCATCTTTAAAGTGTCTAACCTTCCTTTTTACTGAGCTATCCCTACTTGTGAAGTAGCTAGTTCTACCAAGTTTTATGTATGTTTTTATGTATGCATCTTGATGCCTGTATGTTGCCTATAGCAGACATCCCCAACCTTCGGCCCTCCAGAAGTTTTGGGCTACAATTCCCATCATCCCTGACCACTGGTCCTGTTAGCTAGGGTTCATGGGAGTTGTAGGCAAAAACACCTGGAGGGCCGCAGGTTGGGGGTGCCTGGCCTACAGGGAGCCTACCTTTGTTATCCCATCCACCAGGTCTTACGCATTAAATCATATATAAAGTATTTAGAACCCATACATTTAAAGCACATGACTTCCCTCAAAGATTCATGGGAACTTTAATTTCTACCTAAAGACTCTACAAATCCCAGT
This sequence comes from Darevskia mixta, assembly GCA_034641385.1. Lineage (NCBI taxonomy): Eukaryota > Metazoa > Chordata > Lepidosauria > Squamata > Lacertidae > Darevskia > Darevskia mixta. Next base: position 4,321,736 of record JAWWNH010000036.1, read on the forward strand.
ACCCTTAAGAAATTATAGTTCCCAGAATTCTTAGAGCGAAGTCATGTGGAAACAACATATGGTGTCATTTGCCTTCTACTTGATTTGCATTTTATTGAGTATTTGTTATTTTAAATCATGATAAATTATTTGTCACCTAGAGAACTTTGATTATGAGGTGACTACTAAATGTAATTTTAAAAAACATGGTGTGGGTGGTAGTGTGGGTAACGTCTTTCCTTTTTTCCCTTGTTCTGATTAACATGGCATCATAGAAGTTGCTGATATTCCAGGCCTCAGGGCTTAGCTTCAAAAACGTGCTCTTAAGTTTCAGAGAATTGTAAGTCTTCCAATGGCTCAGCGTAGTTGCGAACCAGTTCCAACCCATGTATGTGAATCGCTCATATCACTGGCAAAGATCAGTTGGAAGTGTGCCTAGTCCAAGTTCTTTGGTTCATGTGGATTTTATGTAGGACAGATTTTGCTAAAGAGCTTATCTTATGACCAGCATATGCTTTAAGGATTTGTTATAAACAAATCCTTAAACCATGATTTTGTGAGATAGAATGCAAAATGAATTGTCTCTCTAAATATCTAAACAGATGGTGCTTCACTGTGTTACTGAACAAAGCTCTCTGGTTTTTGAATTGCAGATTCTTATTTGTTTAACTATAGAACAAACTGTTCATTCAAACTATTGGAGGATCTATGGCATGCTTGCTTTTAGAAATATGATTCACAAATCAGCTTTTCAGCAAGAAGCATGAAACTTATTGAAAGGCAATGCACATGTGTTGCATCTCACAAATATAGATGTAATACACCGTGCCTATCCTTAAGTGCAACTGATGTGTTACATGTTTGTCCCTATGAAAGTCCTATAGTATCTGATCTGGCCACAAAACTAAATGTTTGAGCTGCAAATAAAAAATGTTGCATTATTTCCGTGACTTAGATGCTGCAGTTGCAACTGTCAGTCGCTGAATGTCTCCAGGATGTCACCTGGTCCAGGTCTCTGCAATGATTTTCAATTATTCAGTTCTGAGGATGTAGACAATATTCTTGGAGGGCTATGAGCAACCACCTGTATGGCTGATCCCCGACCTTCTTGCAAATAACAAAAAGAAAAGAGGAATTGAATGTCAGGGTCCAGGATTGGCACTTAGTGAGCTGGCAGTGGTCCCAACTGTACTTAAGAACAAACTTTTCTGGACTCTAAAGATTATAACACCATTTGGCCAGTCACAAATACCTGCAAAGATTCTTCCTTTTTAACCCAAGCTTGAATTCAAGTTGGGGCTGCAAAGGAAGGAGAAAAGAATTGGGAAAGCTCTGAGAGTGTGCTGCTGATTCTCTCTTTGCAATTTAAATCACCTGGGATCATATACTGTCAGGTAATCAACAGGTGGCCCTACCCACCTGTCAAAGTGGTCATGAAGGTTGCAGGAGATCCAGTTCCCCATCTATGCTCTTTTTCATCTAATTGGGGTTTATGAAAGAAATTAATCATTGTCTGAGCTCAGTAATGGGTTGGAATAGGAGGGATAAAGTGAAAACTAATCTTAATAAGAGAAAAGCTATCTGAGTTTATGGTTGCCTTGTCAGGGAAGGTGGGTGGGTGGGGGGTTCATTCTGTTTTGGATGGTTTTACACTCCTTCTGAAATACTGTATTACATTTACAGCCTGGGAGTTCTCTTACATCCAGTTTTGTCAGTTGAAATGTAAGTATACATGGTGGCCTGGAGTGATTTCTATCAGCCTATGGCTTCTCCTGGACAGGACCAGTAATAAATGCTCCGGTAACATCCCATTTAGGCACTGCAGTATGTTGCAGGTCCGGAGGGTGGCAACACGAGAATGGGCCTTTTCCACAGTGGCTCTCTGCTTGTGAAATACTCTCCCCAGAGAGGACCACGTGGAACCTTTGTTACATATCTTCTACAGTTGCCATATTTCAAACACTGAAAATCTGGACAGAAAAGTTGTGGAGCTTTTTTAAGGAAAATCGCCAAAAACAACACTGCCGATGTGGGTTTCCATATGCGTCCCGGATACTTTTAGAGATTTCCGCCCAAACACTGCTTCCAACTGCAGTATTCAGGAAAAATCCAGATGTATGGCAGCCCTAATTTAGGCTCAAGATAAAAAAACCACCCTCTTCTCCCAGGGCTTTGCCTAATTAGACTGATTTGTCGGGGGGGGGGGGAGGTATGTTGGAATTTTGCTTTTGTATTTCTTTTTCTTTCCTTTTTTTGGTAATTGCTCTTATATAATGGATATCAATACATTTTTTAAAAAAAATAATATATGGCCTTTTAAACTATGTATGTGGTATTTTGTTTGTTTGTTATTATGGTATATATTTTTGAGTTTTTATATTTTAAACTAACCTGTGATCTTCGAATGAAGAGCGTTATAGACATTTAATAAATAATAATGGAAGAAAGATTATTAGAATTGCCTTGCTGGGCATTTAAATGGTTTGTTTCTATTGTACTGTTAGAAGGGGAAATTAGGCAGACTCATATTTAAAAGTGAACTTAATCATATTTCTTCTCCATCCCTAATATCTTCCTGCGTAAGTGTATAGGATGTGTATGATGTATTATAGTTGCATATGAAATAAATTGAATAGGGAGAGTAAGGCACATTATAGAAAATGGGCACAAATGAACTGGAGAGAAAATGAAATAGATCTTTTGCTTCTCATTATCCTTTATGAAAGTCCATCTCCTCTTTCTCTGCTCTTTGCATCCAGAAGATGGTGCTGCTGTTTTTACTTTTAACTGAAGAAAAATACTGGATTTTTTATTTTTAAAAACTGCTGGATCTTTTAAAGAAATGTAGAATCTAATCAAAGGCATGTTCACTAATGAGTAACTTCTGAGGAAACCAGTGGAAACTACTACCAAATCCTTGTTCAGCAACATCACAGGATTGCATCATTCATAAAAAGGTGCTGGGTGGATATTGTGCTTCCCTTTATCTAGGTTTTTTTTATTTTATTTGCATACTGTCCTTTCCCAAGGGCACAAAGCATAAGCATGTCCATGAAAAAATAAAACATTATTATTATTATTATTATTATTATTATTATTATTATTATTATTATTATTACAAGGACACACAACCTAATATATAAAAAGGGACATGAGGAGACAAAGGGAAAGGAAGGAGAGATTACAAGGAAAGGAAAATAATCTTTGCTCCAGAAAGCTAGCCAGTCCCTTCCACTCCCTCTCAAACCAGTTATAATTCTTCTGTCCTGTTCTAGCAGCCAAATAAGTAATTTAGATAATCAGGCATGCGTGGTTTAGATATGTGCAGATATAGCTGTCTGAACTGGTGGTTCTGCACATCAATTGTGATTAAAAAACAAACAAAACAAAACCTGAAACCATTAGAAAGGACAAAAGTGCAATCAAAAGAATAGCATTGATTCTGGAAATGGTAACTAAGGTTGTAATACACGGCCCCCCCTTTATGCTGGGCTGTTTGGATTGCATGGAGGTATTGTTCTGCTTGCTTCTGCCAGTTAATGAATGTATGGGTAGTCAAAAGACCCAGTGCTGGTGCCCCCCCCCCCTTAAATGAGCACCAACACTGGCTATTCTGAGGTTGCAGAGCCAAATCTAGCCCAGTTGATTAGCCAGCCTGGAGTTGATGCAGGGACTGCACTGAATTTCCTTGCTCCCCCACCTTCTGCCACAGCTGCCTTGATGTGACAATTGTCACATGTGGTACTGGCTCCTCAAAGCCAAGGATTGCTCTGTCTGATGCCAGCTGTGTGATATCCAACTACGTTATACTCAGACTATATTATTAAAATACACTCACCCATACTCACTCAGCTCTACAAAAGAGGCTCCTCATGAGGCCAGAGGAACATGGCCCAGCTGTGAGGCATGAAGGCCGCTCCCCGTAAGGCGCTTTCCACCTGGCCTAGGGGGCAGGGCCCAGACTCACCCAGCCCTACAAAGAGGCTCCTCATGAGGCCAGAGGAACATTGCTCGGCTATTGTTTTATTTCTTGATTGATTTAATATGCTGTAAACCGCTTTGAGATTTTTATTAAAAATATAAAGCGGTATAGAAACAAACAAACAAACAAATAAATCAAATCAAATCAAATCAAATCCAAGGGTCTTCACTGAGAATGACTTAGTTGGGTTACCCATTTTCTTACTATATTGGGATAAGCAAGCCAATTTGCTAGACTGGTGTTTCTCTAGAGCTGAAACATATCTGGTGTCATTATCTTAAAAGGAAAAAATAATCACTCTAGTGAATATTCGTCAAATCACCCTTTGATCGTGTTACTTCTCAGGGGAAGAAAGGGGTAATTAAAAAAAGCTGCCACATCCCAGGTACACAGATTATACACTCATTGAATGTAACATGTGAACAACCCTCTTCTTAAAGCAATATAGACAGAAATGCATTCCTCACAATGCAAATGGAAGGTTTATTAGTTGAGTCACACCCAAAGGCACATCACAGTGCAGACATGCACCTGCATCTGCTCTGTTTAGGTCTCAATCCATCCAGCAAGGTAATCCATGCAAGGAAACTTCTTCAGCACTCTTGTGCTTGCTTACTTTGTAAGAATATTTATTTTAAATGTACTTGAAAAATGCAGTATTATATTTACCTGAACAGTCCAGTTAACTCAAACTAAGGCCCAGGGGCTGGATCCGGCCTAATCATATTCTCAATCCGGCCCACAGACGGTCCGGGGATCAGCGTGTTTTTACATGAGTAGAATGTGTGCTTTTATTTAAAATGCATCTCTGGGTTATTTGTGGGGCATAGGAATTCATTCATATTTCCCCCAAAATATAGTCCAGCTGCCCACAAGGTCTGAGGGACAGTGGACCGGCCCCCTGCTGAAAAAGTTTGCTGACCCCTGACTGTTAACTGATGTTTCATGCTTGCATAGGGTAGTTGTTGGGCAACTAACAAATTGATTCAGTGTTAGTCAACCAAGAAAACCAATCGGACAAACAAACAGAATTGAATATAATAGCATTGGCATAGTACTACTGTATATGAATATGAGGGATTTAGATATGGGTAACTAGTCAAGGTTTAATGAATAATTTGAGTAGCACTAAGTAGCGTTTTGTGGGAGCTGAATGACTTGCACTTGCTCAACAGGACTTTTCCTCCTCTCCTCCCATCACATGCCCCCCAAATCTGTTCTGGGGGTTCCCCCAACACTTTGGAACAGATCTGGTGATGGTGAGATATGTGTGTAAGGGGAGGGGATGGGGGAAAATCCCACTGCACATGCAGAAGTCATTCTACTCGCATTTTTGTTTAGATGAATACTGCCCTGTGTTCTCTAGGTAACCGAAATTACAGGAATAGTTTGGTTCAAAATGAGCAGGAATGCTCATGCAGTTTTGCTATTGACATGACAATGTCAGGTAAAACCAGATTTGAAAGAGGCTGATAGGTTATGTCAAAAAGTATCTGTAGTAGCTGCAGCATTCACTTTTTGTTTTGAAACACAAGCTGTGCTGCTATTTTCTAGCTTATGCACCATTATCAATAATATATATTTTGCACCTGGAAAACAGCAGTTCAACTAACGAAGGGCCCGTCAGAAAAGAATTAAGTTCACTCTGCTGTAGTGTCATTCATTGTCTATTCAGTTCCATTGGGAGTTCAAATGAGAAAGGAACTCTTTGCAACAGAACAGTAAGCAGGTCTGATTTTTGGATGAACGCAAGGTTGTGAAAGGAGATGCTATTTTTACACAGCCACTTTTCTGACCATAAATCCCTAACTCATACATCATTCATATTTTTTGTGCTCTGCATAAGGGAGTCATCAAGTATCCACAGAGAAACAGGAGTAATATAGTATAGTGCTAAATTGTTTTGATTTCCATATGCAGCGACCTGTTAGAAACGTCTACATGTTTATGGAGGTAGAGTATAAAATACCATCTAATACTGTGCAATATTCAAAGTAATTTATATTGATATTATACCAACAGTGGCTGATTTGGGGCAGAAAAGCAACATCTTGGTTGGATTGTCATAAATCCTGATTTGGGGCAGAAAAGCAACAGCTTGGTTGGATTGTCATAAATCCTGATTTATACCATATGCAGTACTAGCAAAAATGATATTCAATGAGCTTCTTCCCCACAAAAAGACTTGAAAATTTAGAATAAATGGGGAACTTGGTGAGAAGAGGAAGATTGAGGAAGATCTGCTTCCCACTTGTGTTTTCACAAGTTCCTAGCAGAGCAGATTGATCAGATCCGAGAGACACTGACACACTGTTCTTAGAGCTTTGGGGATGCGGTGCAAGGCTTCCATAGAATCCCTTTGCCCAACAGGTCAATGGAGTGTTCTGGATGAGAAATATTGGGAAGGTCACCAGCATGTCCCTAGAGCTCTGGGATGTGGGCCTCAATCTTTTAGAATGTATTTAGCAGCATGTCTTAATACAAGTGAGAGAGTCCTGGTAAGGCTCTAGAGGAGACGTGACAATGAAGTTAAGACTAATGGGTGGAGAGTGAGTTTGCTCTTCTTATCCTTCAACCCCACTCAAACACTATTGCAGGGGCTACTGAGCAGTGCACATCAACACCCCCGCCAATAGATCCATAAAGAAATAAACAAAACAATATTAGCTGCTATCTGAAGCTTTATGCTGATGCCACCCAAGTCTTGCCCCTCTTCCAGTCAGTAAACAATAGTGACCGCTTGACAGGAAGTAAGCATATTGGTTCATCTCCACTCAGCAAGTCACTTCTGATAAAAGGCGCTCTGAATCAGAGGGGTCTTTGCGCCTCCAATGACAATGTTGAATCCATGAGTACCACTAAACTGTGAACCAGGTTTTCTTTTTCATGCTTTACTTCACTTTAAGGATGGGGAGCCTCCAGATCTCATTGTACCACATCTTCAATCATCTCTGATCATTGGCCATGGTGGTTGGGGCTGATAGGAGTTAAGAGTCCTACAACACCTAGGGAGTCACAGGTTCTTCATTGTTGCTTTAAGATGAGTGCTGCTTGTTTCAGAACAGTTTTAACTGGGCAGGCATACCATTTGAAAGCTGTGTACACACTCCAACTAAGCATCCCACTGCTGGTTTGGGAAGTGGTATACTTATTTATTATTATTATTATTATTAAAGATTTTCTTGATTTACAAAGGTATGTCTCTCTCGTATTTTTTCCATGTAACATTTTTTACAAATCAGTTTCGGTTGTTGAGACATTAGGAAGAAAAGGGGGAAAGAGGTGGGCGGGATGGGGAGATGGGTGGGGTGGGCTGACGATGTTTCTATTTTACTTACCGGTAATATATGTAGGGTTTGGTGTCAGCTGTTTGTGCAGGTTCTCTGTTGTTCACTCGTGCTCCTTTGGTGGTGAGAGAGGTCGGGGTTGGCGTAGGGTGTGATTGTTTCATTTGTGGTTGGCTGTGGTGGTCTTTGGTTTCCTGTGTGAGTGGGGTGGGTGAGTGTTTTTGAAGTGGTGTACTTATGACAATAGTCACAATCAATATCTACTCAATAGCTAGCCTGTCATTTCTTAAGAAATACTGCATTTTGATGCATTCCCTCCCCCACAAACCAGCTTTGAACCAAATTGAGAAGAATGACCTAGCTGGGTTTTAAGTTGGTAATGTGTACATGGGGGAAGGGGAGATCCTGTTGTGCATTTGTGCATTTTGTTGATGAACAATGCAGCTTTCCTGTAAGATTTCAATGCTTTATTTTATGCCTTTGAGTCTGTCTTTCTTGTGCACTAACAATGAGCAGAAAACAATGCAAGTTTTATATTCACATGACAAAACAAAATGAAGACTGCCTTAGACTTTGTGTGTGAAAAATGCCCTTTGTGACATGATTATCAAGCAATTTTTTAAAAAAATCTCTCCTGCCTATTTCTACAAGGAGATTCAAGGTTGCTAACCAGATACTAAAAACAGGAGAGGAACAAGAGAAGGAGGAAAAGGTACCTCTTCCTCTTTGAGCGGGAAAGTCTCTGTTGCATAGTGAACAGAAAAGTGGACATGGACTGGGCTTGAATCCTTGATCAGCCATAAAGTTAGCTAGGTGATCTTCCGCCATTTGTGCTATGTTACTGTAACCCACCCACACAGAGTGCTTCTGGGGATAACATGTATAACTCTCATATATTCTGCCTTGTGTTCTTTTGGCATAAAGGCAGGATAAAAATGCATTGCATTAAAATAAATTATAACAGCCAAAAGCATCACAATAATAGATAGCTCATTTCTCACATTTTCCAGCTGGCTGTTCAACACTTTCAAGTACACAGTGCACTTAACTGGAAAACGCAGGTCATGAAGCTCTTAAGGGCTTAGCAGTGCTGTCAGGCTCCACTTTAATAGCAGCCTTAGCAAAATCCTGAATTAGGAAAGTTACATTGGCATGCTGCTTACCAAAGCCCCAGGAATCAACAAGTTCTTCTCAGTTCTTCGCAAGTAGAAAAGCAAATTACTGTTTTTTTAAAAAAATAAAAATAAAATAAAGCAACATACGCTTAAAGCAACATTGTGCTGACAAGCATGTTCTCAAATTAAAACAGGCTTGGCTACTGACAGGCTCTTGGCTCTATCCCAAGCGGTGACATGGTGAATTGAAGATCATTCCACTATTCCGTCAGGTGATGTGAGATCTGTATTATTGACATTAAGAAGCACTGAGTGGCAATCCTCTGAGCTGTCCTGGCAAAACAGCAAGAGCTGGCTGTCACATCACAGCCTCTGGTCCTAGGCTAGCATTCTGGGCAAAGTCAGAATAAAATGAATGGGGTAGATTTGTAAGACCTTTGCCCAAGGCTCTAGAGAGATGTTGCAAGTCAGAGTTGAATGAAACGAAGAAAACATTGATCTGGTATACAGCAGCTTTCTATGCTTCATAACTGGCAAATTCTGTAAGAACAGTAGTTGGGGATACCCATATGTAGCCCTTTTAAGGGAAACAAGACACTAGCACCGATCAGCTGCTTGGTGGAGCAAAAGAAGCAAAAGGATCCATCTGCTGCCCTCTCTCCTGAAAAACTGATAAATAGGAGCCCAGCTTCACACCAGGTTCTAGGCTGCAGATCAGTGGAATTGTGTACACTGTACTTGTTTGTGTGCACAATTCCTTGCCTACTTAGGAACAGATGCAGAAATAACTAGGTTTATTTATTTATTTGTACTGATTAAAATGGTTTTTAGACCATGATAGGGCAGGGACCTGTGCTATTTTTCTAGAAAAAGAGGTGTTGGAACTCACCATGAACATCTCCCTTGTTTTCTTATAATGGCAGGCAATGGTGCCCACCTGGAAGGTGCCGGAACTGAGTTCCGGCAAGTTCTGGCTGAAGAGAAGGCCTGGCAAGGACCTACACAGCTTACAAACATGTAACAAATAAAAAAAGAAAATTCCCATAGTATGATGTATTTAATATAAAATTCAATTTACAGCCAATTTGTAGCAGTAGCTACAAATTAAATACCCTTTTGAAATAATATTTAGACCAGCTGAGGTTGAGGCATGTGGATGCAGTTTTTCATTTATGTACACCATTACAGGCCACAATATCTGCACAGTTGATTCACTTGTCAGCTATTGAATATTTGCAGTTCACACTTTCTACTGGAACAAACAGGCTCAGCATTGAATATTTAAGTTCCTACTTCTTGGTAATGAATACCAGAGAAATATTAGGTGTGAGTACTAGCTCTGTTAGAGCGTGGCCATTGGGAATGGCCCAAAGCTCTTGCATGGAAAGGAGGTTCCATGTTCTAAAGTCCTCTATGCCAGGCATGACAGATGCAGACTATACATTTAATGGATCAGAATCAGCACAAAACGTGACAATTTGCATGTACATTGGTGCTCCTGTTGCCAGCACAAGTTGCCAGAGTTGTGGTGATTGTGCATTAGTTAATAAAATAAATAAATAACATTTTTAATTTAAAAAGATGGGCTGTGGCACTGCCAAGATTTTCAGTAGAAAACTAAAACTCAAAAGTTTGTCTAAAAGAACTGTAATGCTAGCCAAAGTATCGATATCCCAGTCTGTTATTATTTCAATGAAAAATTTCCAAAGCACAGAGTGCAGGACGTGGCCTACAGATAGCAGTGCAAGATAATGATGGTTGCAGGTACAGTCTCCATTCTTGACCTTACATCGAGCTATCTTACAGTTCCTTCTCTCAAAGGGAAATTATGGTGACTCTTGCCCTTCAAGAGAAAATATAAAAGACAGGAGTTGTCATTTATGCAACATTTAGGGAAGACCACCACTTCCCTCAGAATTGCTCATTATAATGGTAGATGTAAGCAGGATCCAAATATGTTATAGTTACAATTCTTATTCACTTTATGGCTCTTATGAGATGTGCATAACCACAAGAGTGCTTTTGATGTGGAAGTCTCAAAATTATTTAGAAAGTAGAAAATGTTTCAGTAAAGATCATTTTCTCTAGATTCCCCCAGTGAGTCCAACTTGCATGCAAGTTCATGCATGCAAAATGTCACCAGAAACACACACACATACACACACCCAAACTCCCCACAAAGTATGAGTTACTCCTTTTCTTCTTTCTCTTATACTGAATGGATCTTGCTGAGCAGTCGTGGCAGTACCTAAGGATCCTGAGGACCATGAGGGCCAATCAGGGATCAGGGCTTCCTGGCTCATCATCTGAGAAATTAACTCCCCCTCAAAATAAGGTACGCTGGAGGACAAACAAACAATTCATTTTTAACTACATGACAAAATATTAATTCATATATTAATGATGATAAAAACGTTAAAATGCCTACTTTGAAATATTATACTATGCTACTATTTGGAATTCTTAGTTACTTTTCAGCTTTAAGTGATAATAACATAAGACCTTGAGGACAACATTCTGATATTTATAAATAAAACAAATCTTTTAAAAAATGTTACTACCCCTTAACACCAAAATGAATAATAATACTTTACAGGCATGCTGGATAAAACAATCCCAATTTGTCTTTTGTGTCTGTATGTCTGTGTGTCTGATTTTTATTTTTATACAGTTGTATTATCCTTCTATATTTCTTAATTCTTATATGCTCTAGGATTAAATTAACCCCCCCCCCCCAAGATTTGTTAAAGACAGAGAAAGGCTATTTGTATTTTATTTTTATTATACACTTCATATTGTGTTTCCCCCCATAGCAGCTTTTGTTTAAAGGCACAGGAGTTGCTTGCTGGTCCTGATTTTTTTACTAAAATTATTCCCTAATTGAGTTGCTATAATTGTGTGTGGTAAGAGGGTTTCCTGAGGGCTTTGATCCTGCTGTTCTGTTCCTCAGAGATCCGTTGGTTAACAACCCCCCCCCCCGCCACTAGCAGCTGAAATACCTGGGGCCCATTTAGGCTTCCTAGTGAAACAACTGAACCTGCTCATCCCTGTCAAATGATGATGTTGATAGACATTCTATTTGAAGCTGCCGGGTATTTAAAAGACAAATGCCTGCATATATTTGCCATGCCAGAGTGGCCTCAAAAATTGTACCGCATTGTGGTCTCCAATTATTATTGTTATTATTATTAATGGGAATTTATTACCTACCCTTCACCTGAAGGTTCCAGGGCGGGGTACAACATTAAAACACAATATTAAAAACAGTTTCAGACAAATTACAACTTAATTAGATTCTGAGACCTGTAGCACAGTGCTAATCTGATCTTGCCAGGTGTTCAAATAATGGCAGTTTTTATTCATCGTATCAAGAACATTCACCAAGCATCTTCCTCACAAATTCTTATAGCCTCCCCCCTCCCATAATACAGAAACCATTGCCTTATTTCAGCTTTAAATATTAGTGAAGTGCCTCTGCTACAGGAAGATAATAAAGCATCATTCTCACAGTCTGGAAAATCATTTGTCAACTGTGGAACAATTATACTGAGAAACAGCTGATAGAATAGGTCACTTTCTGCTAACAGTGGCAACATTTTGCTATAAAGCAAAAAAACCTTCAATCCAGCCAAGCTAATGCGTATGTGTCAAAAACAATGTTTCGGCATCAAACCTGAGGTACATACTTCTTTCCTGTAGCTAGACAACTGCTTAAAGTGATGAATGAGAAGGTGACATTTTTGCATATAATTATTGTCTGATCCCTCCCCACCCCCGCCCCACCTAAGCTGACTATGCTTTCTAATATTGATTAACTGGAAGGGCTAAAGGCAGGTTTTTAAAAATGAGTTTTCTAGGTTATTATGCTTTATAAAGTTTTATTTATTTTTTAATGGCTATGAGAACAAGAGGAAAATCTAGGGGCTATTCTGTCAGATGAAAAGAGGGAGGCTGGGGAAAGACCATTACACAAGAAATCTGTGCAAAAGAAAGCATTTATGATGGCAGCCTAAGTAATGAAGCAACCTTGCTCAGACTAGCTAATTAAAAAAGGAAGGTTGAAGCAGCATTACATCTCATAGGTAAAGGATATCTGTTGGGGAGACATGGAATTAAAAGACATGTTATGAAATTCAAGATGCAATTAGAAGGCTTCACCTTCAAATAGACATGGGATGTATGGCGTCTCCGTTAATAGGGAAAATCACTTGCAAAAATTATGAGGAACACACACATGACTTTTAAGTTGCTCCTGAATGCCTCTCCCTCCCTGGGCCCAGTTTGGAATGGGAGAAGAAGAAATGCTGACAAGGCCCTAGTTGAGCTAAGTCACAGGCATGGCCAAATGTGGCCCTCCAGATGTTTTGAGACTACAACTCCCATCATCCCTAGCTAACAGCTATCACTAATTATATTTCCTGTTCTCTGTAAATAAAGTTGTAAATTGGTTCCTTGAAATGCCTGCTTAGATAGGTTAGTATTATATTCTTGCTTTTCTCTTCTTAAATATTTAGGATAAGTTACCATATAGCTGGAACACAGCAAAAATTTTAATTAGTTTGGACTGGTAGAAGTTTCAGGGGGCAAATAAAAATAGAATTGCATAATATTTAACATTATCATTAGTTTTGCATGCTATAATTATTGTTGTAAAAGTTAAGCTGACTATTGTCCCTCTGACTAGCATTAAATGTAATAGTTAAGTTGCCTATTTAATATTGTATTTTGTTTCTCCATGTTATCATTATTTGCTTACGCTGTTGCTTATTTTTCCCTTCCCCGAAATTCATCCCTGAAATTCATCCAACATGTTGTTGATTTCTCTTTGATATTATTATACCCGTATCTTCATAAATTGAAATGCATTCACTGGTCTTCTTGAGATGTGCTTAAAACAAATCTTTCCAGTTTTCAGCCTTTCAGGTCCTTTGGCCACCACCCACTGGGGTGCTTAAGAAACACATTTTTAGGGATGGTAGTGGTATCTGGGTTAGGATCCTAGCATCTGGTGGGTGGACTTGAATCCTGCTTCTCCCAGTTCCCTGCCTCAGAGCAAGGAAGGAGATAATGGAAAATGGAAAATCTACATGTTCCTGTCCAGTTTTCTCTTGCCCCACGGTTCAAGCTTGTTGAATCAGAATAGACGGATTTAAGATGTTGAAAAGCCTAAGGCAAATGAATTATTGATTTCTCCTCCTCTCCCCTGGCTTCCATGTTTACCACCTGAAGATAAACAAGGACTATAGTGATTTAAAAAAGTCAGCCAGTAGGAAATAAAATGCAATGAATTATGTGCAATCAAAATAAATAAAGCAAGAGCTGCTGAAACACATATGCACACCCCTTTATGCACGAAGAAAAATAAGAATTTATGCTATGATCCAATGAACTACATTTGTAACCTGGCCCTGTTGTTAGCAAGTGAAGGCACAAGCCATTTTCTAGCTGACAAAGAGATCTCTTGTTTGTATGCAGGCATTCTTTTGTTGGATTATGACCAATGGCTGCAATTCTCCATGTACTGGTTTGAGCTAGTGTAGCAGCAAGCTTTTGAAGGGGCTATCTCCTGAGCAAATGCCTAGAGGACTACAACTGCAGTGTACTCTAAAAGACTTGGGAAAGATGACTCATAGCTAAGGGTGTGCTGAGCAGAAACTGGAACAGGTTTCTAGTTATTCATTGTTGCCAGGTTTAAATGTCTTCCCTGGCAATGGATGTGGCATGGTTGAAATGCCACAAAATTATGAAGGTGCTTAGGCAAAGAAGAATATGGGGATGCAAGATGCCCACAGGAGCCAGAGTTAGGCACTTATAGACAGTCATAATTCAGGATTACTACAGTGCTGCACTAATGCTGGCTTCAGTTATTCTAGGGTGGTCAAGGCAGGAGTTATCCAAGGATAGGACGCTATAACTCCCATGTGTGTTTACAGAGTGGAATTTCCCACCTTTATGAAGAAGTATGGTGCCTTCCATTCAGTTGGCCTGTTACCATGGGGTTAGCCTAGTTCTCTTGAATAGGTGTGGGGACATTGCCATTTATATCAGCAGAAGCAGGTTGTAGGCTTCACGATGCGCTGCAGACAGGAGTAAACAAATGTGCACAAAAATAAATGAAAGTCTTTCCCTGTAGATTTGGGGATTTAGAAAGATTATGCATTTTGGAATAAGAATGTCCCTAATTCCTGTATATGATGAATAGTCTTGCTGTCATCCCTGTGCCTCCCCACTCTGCCCTGGGAGAAGCATGAATGGTCACATCCTTCCTGAGGTTATATGCCAACAAAACCTTGCAAAACTCTATATAGATCATTGGTTGCTCTGCAGTTCCATCAGCGAAAGGAAGAGCAGCATTTCCTCCAGTTGGTATGAAATCATTCCAGCACAGAAGAAATATTTATTGGCTGATAAATGTCTCCCAGGATTAGAAAAATGGTGGGTTTTTAACATCCATTCCAGACAGCTAAATTCTAAAAAACAAGATCCAAATTATGGCATCTAGGGGAAAAGTGCACAAAAGGAAGCATTAATCCCATTAATGTGTTCCCCCTAAAAGAGGAAGCATACCTCTGTTGTTTTTGGTTCACATGCAGTGGTCTGAAAATTAAATAAAATTTTGAAGTGTACCAAGCCCTCAGCATTTCCTCTGCTGAAAATAAAGGGAAATAATGGAAAACAGAATAAGCTCTGGTGACTTTTCTAGTCAACATTATTCTTACAGTAGTAAAACCAAATCTGCTTCAAACGGCAACAGCAGTTGCTACTGGTATTTGTATTCTAAAGACACATATTAAATGTAGGCATAAGCATCCATAAAACAGACATACTGACAGAACATAATTTAAACTATGGCTCCCTGTGCATAGTCCAAGTGATTTGAGAAATGTATCACTCGACAGAAACATTCACTGAGTCTGTCTCATATTTTATTCACATCCCAAAGCCCTGACATTGCTAAGAATCATAAAACTTAGCTTGTTCTTTATGGCTTTAATCAAGCAATAGTTGTGAGATGGCTAAAGGCAAGCAGACAGCTTAGCTGGGGTGGGGGGCAGAAGGTGTCTTGAGGGGCTAGATAAATCCCCACCGGCTTTGCAGACCAAGGAGCCAAATCGATCCATCTTGCAAGTTTTACAAATTCCAAAGAGTGACAAAAAAAGTGAAAGAACGATCAGATGGAAACAAATCTAAGTCTTTGCATTTCCAAAAATGTGTCTTATACAGAACAATTGCTGTTTGTGTGTTGAGGACGCCAAGTCACCCCCCAAAATAATTCACACTTCAGACATTATTTTTGTTTGGTTTTTTGGGCAAGAACAATTTAGGGCCACAACTTTATTTAAATACAAATCACGTGAGTGGTTGCGTAGGCATTGGTTCTTCCATGTCCCTCCTAGGGGACAGAGCTGCCATTGGCAGGTATTAAGGAAACCCTTTAAACTGAGGGGAGTTAAAAGAGCCTGGGGGCACAGTCCTCCCTCCCCCCAGGGGTCCCAAGGGGCTCAAGCATGGCCCTGCATTCCCGAATCGGGATCGGACAAACTTATAGAGCCCCTTGGGTTCCTTTACCGGAACTCCTAACTCCATCATCGGTTTTAGGGCGACCACACCCATCCGCCGATGAATCATTGGTTTTAGGGCGACCACACCCATCCACCAATGCATCAATGAACCAATGCCTAACCGCCACAAGAGCACCAGCTCACCGCCAACCACTCACAAACCCAGCCAGGCCTGTAAGGCCCGAAAAACAGACTGCAACCAAAAATCATTTCCTTCTGGGGAAAGATGCACCCCATCCTGACGGAACAAAGAGGTTGCTGCAGAAAAAATGTTAGGGTGAGCTATAACCAACCCGCCCAGGGCAAGGACCGTTCGGATGGCTGCACCATTGGTGCGCCTCCGGGCTTTCTCAACGGCTGCCTGAGAGCGAGCACCCCTCCAGTTGCGCCGTTGCAGGAGATGCGACCAAAATATCTGAACCTGTGGCAATTTAGATGCAAGTTCCTGTAAGTCAGCCTGGATTTGCAGGCGCAATGACCGGCAATCAGTAGCCGGCAAATCGTTTTCACCCAGTTGAACTACCACGGCCTGTGGAGGACCCCTCATAAATACTTGCGCACGAATTAGAGGAAGCAGTTCACCCCACAACATCCCCCGTTTGCCCAACCAAGATAAATGTACATGGGGCGGAAGCCCAAGGTTGGACCCCAGTCCTGCTTTTCTGGCTCTGTTGTCGGCCCAATACACAATGCTGTGACCGACGATCCAAATGTGCACAGGAGCAGGACCTGAAATTAAAGAAAAACAAACAGGGTGAGAATCACTTCCGCGGCCTGACGTAGGACTTGTAAGCGTCAGATTTCCAACGACCCAGGTCCTTTATTCTGTCTACAGACAGCCCCCAATGAGCTGCTGTCGTTGCTGCGCCAATACGGAAGGAATGTGGGGCAAAGTTAGAAGCAGGAAATCCGCAGGCCGCAATGGCCTTGCGCATGACCTTCGTGAACTGCTGACGCGTCAGGGGCAGGCCGTCCTGGTGAACCAGAAACGGCCCAGCCCCTGCGGGGCGCAACTTTAAAAACTTAGCTGCATCCTTCACGGGGCAAGGGCCCGAAGCCCCTGTGGCAGGCAATCTCAGAACAGCCCCCCTGCCCTGCTGATCGGTCTTTGAACTACGGACAGTAAGGGTTACCTCTGCGGCGGAAATGGCCACATCCTGCAGCAACAGACCCCTGGAGCCGGTAATCAGGGAAGGCTCAAGGACCACTTCCCCAACCCGAAGAGCTCCAAAAAATGCCAAGGAAAATGCAGCTGAAAACAGTCGCGCTTCGAATTTGGACCAGCAAACCGACCTCAGCTTTACGCGCATGCTGGTCAGCAAGTCAAAAGTAACCGGGCTCCTTGCTGGGGTGCGAGATGGACCAAGTCTCGCCCAGCCCTTCAAAGTCTGGCGAACTAAAAACTTGGAGCAAGGGTCTTTATTATAAAAGGCCTTCGAAAAGAATGAAATGGCAGCTGCCTGCAATTTGATTGTTCTGGGGGCACGACCCTGTTTAAAGAGATGTGCCAAATATTCCAGAGCCTGATCTGTGGAAGGACGAGAGGTGAAGTGCCCTGTGCCAAACCGACCAGTAAAAGCTACAAAGTCGGCCCAGGCCTTCCTGTAGGAAGAAAGTGTGGAAGGTGCAATAGAAGCTGCTACTCCCTTCACAACTAAATGCTGCCAAGAGTCCACAGATGGGCTGGGAAGTATTCTGGCTGCTCCCGTGCCTCCGGAGCCAAAGATCTGAAGCGTTCCATCTGAAAGCGGGATAGAGCATCAGCAATGTCATTGGAGATGCCCGGGACAAAACGTGCAGAAAATACTATATTAAAACGCAGGCAGTGCAGAACAAAAGCCCTAAGCAGGGAGGAAACCCTGGGGGACTTGGACGATTGCTTGGCTAGCACGCTCACCACCGCTTGGTTATCAGACCAGAAACAGATCCGATGATCCTTGAATTCCTGGACCCATAAGTGCACAGCCACTGCAATGGGGAAAAACTCAAGAAACGTCAAGTCCCGCGTGATAGCCTCCCCCTGCCAGCCCTCCGGCCAAGGCATGGCGCACCAGCGGCCTTTCCAGTAAACCCCAAAACCAAGAGAGCCGGCTGCATCAGAATGGACCTGGAAATCGTTGTGGAGGTTTAAAACATCCTGCCACAAGGATACACCGTTGAATTCCTGAAGGAATACCAACCAGTTCTGAAGGTCCTCCTTCACCTCTCGAGGGAGGCGTGTACGATGGTAAGGCGCCCTCAGGCCAGCCGTAAGCCTTGCCAGGCGTGAACAGAAAGGGCGCCCAGGCGCCACTACTCTGCACGCGAAGTTCAGATGGCCCAGCAACGACTGAAGCTGCCTCAAAGTTACCTTGCGGAGGGGAAGCACTTCCGCAATAACCGTTTTCAAGGCAGCGATCTTATCTGCTGGCAGGCTTGATGTCTGCGCCACCGTGTCCAGGAGAATACCTAAGTAAACCAACCTGGTAGCCGGGCCCTCCGTCTTTTCGGCTGCCAGCGGAACACCCAGTTCCGCTGATAGGTCGGCAAAAGCCAGCAGGAGCCTGTGACAATCGCCAGTGTCATTACTGGACGCGACCAAAAAATCGTCCAAATAATGGGTGACCCCTTTCAGGCCAGTTTTCGAACGCAGGGCCCAGTCCAGGAAGGTGCTAAAAGCCTCAAAAGCCGCACAGGCCACAGAGCAGCCCATGGGCATGGCTTTATCGCAATAATATGCGCCCTCAAAAGAAAATCCTAGCAGCCAAAAGTCCTGGGGATGAATCGGTAACAGCCTGAAAGCCGATTCAACATCGCATTTCGCTAACAAGGCCCCAGGGCCAAATTTTCTAATCATTTTCACTGCGTCATCCAGAGATGCATACCTCACGGAACAAAGCTCCGGGGGAATCATGTCATTTACTGACGTGCCCCTGGGGTGGGACAAATTATGAATGAGGCGAAATTCCCCAGGGGCTTTTTTGGGCACAATCCCCAAGGGGGACAAATGCAGCTTAGGAAATGGCGGAGCATTGAAGGGGCCGGCAATACGCCCCAATGCAATCTCCTTCGCAATCTTTTTCCTAGCCACGTCCGGCAGCTCACGCACCGACTTCTGGTTAGCAGGATTACGCGCCACGGGAGGCGAAGACACGGGAATCCTGAAACCCTGGGAAAAACCTTCCCGCAGGTAGCGTGCCGCTTCTAAATCGGGATAAGACAGAAGCCAATGAAGCAGGGGTTCTAAACGGACAGGGGTTGGGGCCAGAGATGTGAGTAGGCTACTTGGAGGAGCCTGCTGCGGGCTGAGGGGGAGCCGACTTTGCAGGCTGCTGACCTCCCCCTCTTCCCCCTCGAAAGGGCTGACCACCCCGCCTACAAGACGATGAAGGGTGCGCCCCACCGCATTTCTGGCAAACATGCGGGTAGGGGCAAGAAGACCTCTGACAAGACCCACGGTTATAGGTCCAACAGCAAAACCGCTGACCCGTCTTAGCTGAGGGCAGCCTGGCAGGCTGCTGCTCAGGGGCCGGCTTGCGAACGTAAGGGGCCACACATGTGGCCCAGACGTCGCCATCCCTTCGGTCCCAACGCGCCGTAACAATCTTATTAGCCCTAATCCTAAATTTTTTATCATAGTTGAGGACAGCAGCCTGCCCAGCAACTGAAAAAGCTGACCGCACTATAGACTGATAAACAATCAAGTGCCCGGCCCTCAGGGGATAAGCCAAGGAGACCACGCCCGCGAACACTTGAAAGCAGTCGAGCCACTTTTCAAAAGTCTTCTCGACCTTCGCAGCGGCCGAGCGTCTTTTGGCTGAGGAGGCCGTACCAACTGTGTCGGAAGGTTCATCCTCGGGGGGGGCTAATTTAAAGATGTCGACATAGCGACCCTCCAAAATCCGATTGCGGATTTTTGAGGAAAGGTGGGCCCCTGGGATAATATCCTTGGTCCTATTAGTGGACACCGTAATCTCAGGCACCTGGACCCCATTTAAATATAGCAAGGGGGCCCCATAACGAGCCCTATGGGAGTTAGCCCTACGTTGCCAGGCCCACCGAGGAAGACCCCCTGCCCCCTCTCCAAAGCCCCAATAGAGCCTCAACTTGCTGCCCTGAGTCCTCGTCAGAACTGTGTGTGGTGCTACCTGAACTCGAGGAGGACGAATCATCCCGTCTCCTCCGCTTGTGACCGCAACAGCTCTTGTGACGCCGCTTCCCGCCCGAAGAAGGCCTGGCCGGCACCGGGAGGCTGTCATCAATGGAGGAATCCGACTCCTGCTCCTGATGCGGGGTGGCCACCGAAGTGAAGGACAGGCTGTGTGGATCTGGGAGGGCTGGTGCCACTAGAGATGCTTGCGAAGCACCTTGTCGGGCCACCGCACCAGCAGAGACAGCCATCGCCGCAGCCGCGACGTGCTGCCCCTTGCTGGTGCGCTTCCCTGTCGCTTTCCGAGGGCGACTCTTCTTCCCCCGGGATGCCTGAGCCGCCACACGACGATCTGCGATGGAAGGGGGCTCCACCCCCTGGCCTTGCTGGGAAGGACCTGGAATAGGAAGCAGAGACACTTGGTGTGAAGAAGCAGCCGCTTCCCCACTGGCAGCCTGATGCCGCGAGGCGCCCACAGACGCAGCTCGAGCCGCCACCACGCAGGCCCTGTGGACCACCTTCAGCTTCCTAGCCTTAGCAGCCCGAGCTTTGGCCTGTGACTTGGAAGGGGCTGAACTCTGAGAAGCTTGGGCAGCCTCCTGCACCACCCCAGACGGGGCGATGTAGTCCTCCCCATCACTGGAAGTGGAGTGAGCTGATGATGCCCCTTCTTCCTGGGAGCATTCGACCATACCAGCACTCTGTTGCGGGGTAGAACTGATTATGAGGCCATCCATATCAGCCTCAAACCGGGCAAGGGCCTCAGGGTCATCAGCTAAGCTGGACATGAAGGCTGCGACACGATTCAAGGCCCCAGCCGGGGCGGGAGACCGAAAAGCCTGGGAAGGTCCCTTTATGGGTCTTTTGGCAGATGCGGCAACCTCAACAGGAGTGGAGGTCGTCTCTTCTGCCATTGCAGCTGCAAGCGGAAAACACAGTCAAATAAAATTATTAACAGAGAAACAGGCCTTGCGTTGTTGTTGTTCCAACCTAAAAGACCAAATTCCAAATAAATTGTCCAGGTAAAATTATCTTGACATGAAATAACTTGAAATAAAAGATGAATTAAAATAATCCAATCCAATTAGAAGAAAATAAAATTAAAATTAAAGTAAACTAAAATAAATAAAATGAAATAAAATAAATAAATTAAAATAGAATAAAATAAAATGAAATGAAATAAGATATTATATCAGATAAAATTAAAATTTAATAAATAAATAAAGTAAAATAAGATAATATAAAATAAAAATTGAAAATGAGCAAATCAAATAAAATTAATAAAATAAAATAAAACAAAATAAAATAAGTAAAATAAATTAAAATAACAATTTAATCGATTGACTAGATTGCCACCAAGGCTAAGCGAATAAAGCAATACAACAAGGAATAAGACTAAATTAACTCAAAGGCAGGCCAAATAAACAGCTAAATATAAAGAGCTTAAACAAAGCAACTGCAGTGTAAGCAACTGGCCACTGGGTGGCAGCAAAACACAGGCAGCAAATTTAGCGCGCCACTAGATGGCGCTTCCCGCCAAAACCAGCCCCAAGAAGAAGGCAAAATGGCGCGTTCAACCGAGGCCTGTCTGGCTGGCCTTGGAAGGGCCAGGAACCCAGCCTAACCAGGACAGCGCCGCTGGGCAAGATTGCAGCCACAGCGGGGATATCGCCTGGCCTGGAGCGCACACAAGGGGCTGGCTGAAGCAAGGGAAAGGGGTAAGCTGCGCAGCCTATCCCAGCGACCGGAGGCCGTTTGAGGCCCTGCGCTCAGGGGAGAGCAGCCAGGCCGCCCTTCCAAGGCAGGGGAAAGGAGGACAGGAGGGGAAACCCCCCCGGCCTAGGGGCCACCCCGCACCCCCGCGCAGCGCTGTGGATCGGGACCCGCTTCCACCCTCCAGAGAAAAAACCCGAGGTAAGAATGGAAGGAAAGGGCCAACTAAACTAGCCGGATGAGAATAAGAAAAGGAAAAATGCTGGGTGGGGTGGGGAGGGTGAAGGGCAGGAGGAGATCAAGAGGGAAAAGATAGCAAGAACAATACAACCGTAAAGGTTCGTCTCTCAACTGGTCTCAGCTCGAATCTGGAACACGCAGCCAAGAGGCTGACCCACAGATGCGCAGGGGTTATATATGACCTGGGTTGTCAATCACCAAAATTGCTACATCCAATTTACCCCAGCAACACCTAGCCCCCTCCCATCTGTGGCCATAAACTACTCCTCCCTCAACCAGAGGGAGGAGGGGGAGGTGCTTTCCTGTCCCAACCACAACACTTGCTCACCCTATAGGTGAACTCGATTTATTTCTCATTTTAAAGAGCTTGCTATGATGATTGCTAGAGCTTGCTGCCGTGTCAGGTATTACTTATTGAGCTGAATAAAATCTGATACCTTGGATTTAGCAAAAGACACCCGTAGAGTGTTTAGCCAAATGCAGTCAGTAATGAAGAATGATAAGGATGGCTAACCAACCATTCTCTGCTGGCAGAAGTTTAAACTATCAGCCACTGCCAGCTAAAAAAGATTTACAAAGGGGGTAAAGGAGTTGCTGGGAACTTCCATGCAATATTATCAGCCCGAGACTGCAATACTTCTGCACAACTACTGATTTGCCCTGCTATAATGACATAGAAACATGCAGCGTTCTGCTTGAGGACCCTACGCATGGCATTGTGTAAGTCAAGCATAGGCAACCTTGGGTCTCCAGATGTTTTGGAACTACAACTCCCATGATCCCTAGCTAACAGGGCCAGTGGTCAGTAGATAACTGGAGATAACTCAATTGTGTATCATTATAAAAACCCAGAGAGCCTCCTAAATCAGGAGTGGGGAGCCTCAGATATGGAGGCCTACTTTGACACGTCAGGCTGCTATATCTTGTCCTTGGGACTATGTTCAAGCCATGCCCACCCCATAGGCCATAACCCTCTCTCTAGGCCACACCTTTCATTGACCTTGCTCCACACTCTCCTCAAGTGGGTTAGGCTGGCCATATTGTGTCCTTGAACTGTGATAACGCCTTTTCCCCAGACAGAGGCAGATTTAGGGGAGAGTGACTGGTTTGGTGCACTGGATGCGGAGCTTTGGGGGCGCTGCAGGGGATGTCACAACTATTATTTAGAATGGAGCATGAGAGGTCAGGGGGCACCGAAATTTGGCATGGCACATGGCACCACTGAAATTGGAGACGCTAAGGTCTGCCACTGTTCCAGGCAGAATGATGGAGAAATGTGCATGGGGTTCTCTGACTTCTCTGTGACTTGAATGCTTGCCTCCCTCCATGCTTGCCTGTGGTATGTGGCCCCCAAAGATTGCTCTCAAGGAAATGCAACTCTTGGGCTCTTTTCTAAATTGATACAACCCAACTTTCCCCTTTTTTTGTAAATACGTTTTTATTGTTTTAATCAACAGGACATTAAGCAACTAAGAAAGTACAGCAATGCAACATTTCTGATCAATTGCCACTGATCTGACAAAAAGTTAAAAATGTTGCCATAGCTACTTTTGACACCATTGCAGCTGTGCACACATATGTAGAGGAGCAGAGTTTACAGTCTCAACCCTACAGATCTAGACCCAGCATTGCGGGGCACAGTGCAGAGGGCCAGTGGTTACCAAGGGAGGGAATGGAGAGTGTGTACGCAGTAAGAAAGATATAGGACACTCAACTTGTGATCGAAATGGCCACAGCTTTATTGATTACAGATATAAGTTGGATTTGGCATGGGCATTGGGTTCATATCTTGAATCAGCCAGCCTGATTTCTGGCTGATATCTCCATCAGGGTGGATCTTGCTGAAGGGATATCAACCATTGATGCAGATCAAATGGGGAAATCCCACCAGGACACCAAGATTTTGGAGCTGTGGCACCCACCTACCCATAGACTAAGGATCCAATCCATTGCCTTTTACCGCCAAAGTTGTGACAGTTGCTATGAGGAGGGCAACCCCCTCCCCCAGGCCTAATATGTCTGCAGGCAAATTCCTCCTTGGCCCCAAATATGGCAACTAAATAATTCCACAGAAGGGCCATATATGTGCATGGCCTATTTACCTCTGGGCAGCCACAACATACAGGGTGGGCAGGTGGAATGACTGCTGTTATGAGCCAGGAGTCAGCTTTGCCCGCTGAACAGCAGCCTGAAGGGAAAGAAGGTGGAGTGACTCCACCTGCAGCTGATCAGCCTTCAGAAACACAAACGAGAAGGCTCTGATGAGAACCAGCTGGGTTCAGACTTCTTAAGCAGAGCTTCCAGAAGCAGCCAGGTGCTGGTAACAAGGCTAGTAGTTCCTGGCCCTACCTTGCTGCTCATCTTGACCCGTGATCATCGGTTTCCCTAACCCCTGGACTGTCTGACCATGTGGATTGCTGTTCACCTGACCCTAGGACTGGACCTGACTTTGGACGCTGACAAGGCAAGTCCACCTCAGAGACTCTTCTGGTTGGTTGGCCTCCCACTCCACTGAACTCTGCACTTTGTTGCACAGCAATGAGACTGTGACAACCACTTCCTGACTGTGTTGTCTGTTGGAAGCATAGCTGGCTTTTATGCCCCGCTGGCAGACCCCACAGAAGACTGGCCCTTTTGGTGGGCTGCCCATTTTGATGCAGCCGGCCATGGTTGATGGTGATGTCGGTTTGCTTCTCCTCTCTTGTCCCCTAGCAACTATGCCAGGTCACAATTGCTGCCACCATCTGAGTTATGGTAAGCAATCTTTGCACTGTTCCTAGGGCCCTTTGCACATTCCTTCAGCAGCACTGGAGCTGCTTGCAAAGGGGAGGGTGGTGGAGCATGGGAACAGCATGAATAGGAAGCAGCCAGGGTTGACTGTGTGTGGGTTTCCCATCAGATTGGCCTTCATTTATCACACATACCCCTTTGCTTTGAAAAAGGATTCAATGAACTTATGGGAGATAAAGCTATCAGTGGCTATGGGCAGCAATGGCTATGTTCTGTGCCACCAAATAACATTTGTTGCAAATCGTAAGTGGGGAGAGGGCTATTGTACTTGGATCCTGTTTGTCGACTTGGCCACAGGATGCTGGGTTAGGTGGGCCTGATCCAGCACTGGATCCATGAGAAAGCAACTTCTGCATTGCTCAGAGGGCATGTTATGGAGGCTCAGAACTCCATGGTGATGTGGCACAAGGAAACTGCAGATGGATTCATGAGTGCCAAGTGAAGTCTGTGAGTTTCTTGAAATCTTGAGTTTTAAAGATCAGAGATGTCATACTGGCATGTGGGTGCAGTGATTTTCCTTTCCCCACAAAAATAAATAGGCAAAGATAAGACTGGAAGCTGGCATCCATCTTAGATACTTTTTTCCAGCTTTAGGTAGATAATGTTCTCTGTGATTAGTAGGCAACATATGCTACCAGTATATTCAGATGATCTAAAATTAAATTAAACCCCATCATAGCTAACATTAGATGAATTTAATTTCAGTTAATTTGGATATACTGGTGTCATCATGCTAGCTGCTCATATTCTAATATGTATTTTACTTATGAATGGTACTATGCCCTTTTTACAGTGATATTAACTTCACAGTCTATTAATTTCCTTTATGATGAATATTGCATGTGCCCAATAATTCCAAACCTTTAGACTTTCTTGGAAAATGCTGGCAGTCCTTGCCTCACATCTTTAAGATATATTCTAGAAACAACTTAATTTGTGAAAATAATAATTGTATTGAAAGAAGTACTTTAGCTGATGTCTCTGGCATTGTGCAATGTGATGTACAAGGAGATTATCCTAGAGATGCAATCCTATGTAATTTACTTAAGAGTAAGTCCCTCTGAAGTCAGTGAGAATTGTTGTTGTTTAGTCGTGTCCTACTCTTCGTGACCCCATGGACCAGAGCATGCCAGGCACTCCTGTCTTCCACTGCCTCCCGCAGTTTGGTCAGACTCATGTTGGTAGCTTTGAGAACACTGTCCAACCATCTCGTCCTCTGTCGTCCCCTTCTCCTTGTGCCCTCAATCTTTCCCAACACCAGGGTCTTTTCCAGTCTTTTCTTCTCATGAGGTGGCCAAAGTATTGGAGCCTCAGCTTCAGGATTTATGTGTAAACATAAAAAAGCTGTGTAAAAATAAAAAGGCTTGTGCTGTGACCACAATCGTATTTGCATTTAACTGGGTGGCAGCCCCATTGAAATGGAGAAAAAATAGATACTATGTATGTATGTATGTATGTATGTGTATGTTTGTTTGCTAGTCTGGATCAGTAGGATTAAACTCCCAGTCCTCCACACTGTTTTCCTGGTAGAATTGTTACACCAAAGCTTTTATTTCCTTTTTGTCCCATGAGGTAAAATATACCAGTGCCCATATATATATATTTCTCCTAGTGCAACTAGGAACTTTGGAACAACAGGCAGTTTTAGCTAGAAAATGGGGGAAGGATTAACCTCCCACATCATGACTGTAATCCAGATCACGGTTCGTTAACTGGACCTATTTTTTCTACAAATGAAAGAAAAACATTTTAAAAATCATACACATCCCGAAATAGAAAGAGGAAAGACTGAAGGCAGAATTAACACTAGAAGATGCAAGCAGATCTGCCCCAGAAAATGACAGACCTGTGCTCAGGTTCTCCCTTTCCCTTTTGGAATTCCCTCTCTTTGAATGCACCATTTCTGTTATCTTTTCAATGCCTAAGACCATCCTTTTGCAACAAGAATTTTAAGTTGAGATCTTTCCCAGTCTACATATGTACTTGAATTTCTTGCAAGCCACCCTGAGCTGCTTTGGAAGAAAGGTTAGAATAAATAATCCTATATAATAATATCCCTGTGTCCGTGCGTACGTTCCGTGTGTCAGTGGAAATTTTCCACTGCACATGTCCCAGACGGACGCAGGGATTGGACGACGAGAGAGGGGGGCGTGTCTGAGAGGCAGCGGCGGCGCACGCGCGTCGTCAGTTGGGGCAGCGCCGCCGCCTCGCACGGAGCTCGCGCCGCTCTCCTCTCCTCAGGGCGCCGGCGGGGGCTCCGTCCTGTGGAAGTTGCGCGCTCTCTGCCTAGCGCCGTGGGGCGAGGCGGCGAGGGGCTGCGCGAGCCCGGCGGGCACCAGGAGCTTCAAGGGCTGCGCGCTACAGGAGAGCTTTCCCGCCGCGGAATGGAGGCCGGCCACCCTCTCAGCCCTCGCGTGGGTATCTAGCGCCCGTTATTAACGGGCTAAATTCACTAGTAATTTAATAATAATTCAAAAAATATATCATATCTTGACATCATTATACAGCTGTGAGTTTCCTGCCCCATAGCTTACTGCTGGAACACATGCCTTTTGTATAGAAAGGTCCCAGGTTCAATTCCTAGCATCTCTAGGGAGGGTTAAGAAACTGTCCTGACACTCTGGACAGTTGCTATCAGTCAGTGCAGACATTGCTAAACTAGGAGGATGAATATTCTGATGACACACAGCTCTACTACCGGTACTTCTTTACATCTACAGGTGGGCAGTGGATGTTTGTCTTGCCTCGGTAAAGGACAGCATGAGAGCCAACAAACTGAAACTCCCTCCATATAAGATTGAGACACAGTTATTAGGTGGTTTCCCAGACCGGATGGTTGGGAGGTTGCCTACTCTTGATGGGGTTACACTCTCTCTGAAGGAGGGGTAGGCAGCTTGGAGGTACTTCTGGATCCATTGAGGCTCAGGTGGCCTCAGTGATGTGGACTGCCTTCCATCAGCTTCGGCTGGTGGCCCAGCTGTGCCCATAGCTACCGTTGTTTATGCTCTGGTAATCTCTAAATTAGCTTACTGAAATGTGTTACATGCAGGACTGCCTCTGAAGATGGTTTGGATATTTAAGCTAGTGCAGAATTCAGCAGCCAGGTTGCTCACTGGGGCAAGACGGTTTGAACATATTACACCAATCCTGGCCTGACTGCACTGGCTGCCAATTAGTTTTGAGAGTTGGTTTTGACCTACCTGGGCCCTAAGATCATCTGAGGCCTTCTTTGTGTGCCTCTTCCATGAGAGGTCTGGAGGGTAGCAACACGAGAACGGGCCTTTTCTGCAGTGGCTCCCCATTTGTGGAATGCTCTCTCCTGGGAGGGTCACTTGCCGCCTTCATTACACACCTTTAGTCGCCAGGCAAAAACGTTCCTCTTCAGCCAGGCCTTTGGCTGACTGACATCTGATGCCCTTTCAAATGTGTTGTGGGAGGGGGGGTTTTGGTTTGTTTTTGTTCTTTTTCTTATGGGTTTTCTATATTGTACCTTTATGTTGTGAACTGCCCTGAGATCTATGGATTTAGGGAGGTATACAAATCTAATCAGGGACGCGGGTGGCGCTGTGGGTTAAACCACAGAGCCTAGGGCTTGCCGATCAGAAGGTCGGCGGTTCGAATCCCCTTGACGGGTGAGCTCCCATTGCTCGGTCCCAGCTCCTGCCAACCTAGCAGTTCGAAAGCACAAGCAGATAAATAGGTACCGCTGCAGCGGGAAGGTAAATGGTGTTTCCGTGCGCTGCTCTGGTTCGCCAGAAGCGGCTTTGTCATGCTGGCCACATGACCCGGAAGCTGTACGCCAGCTCCCTCGGCCAATAATGCGAGATGAGCGTGCAACCCTAGAGTCGCTCACGTCTGGACCTAATGGTCAGGGGTCCCTTTACCTTTACAAATCTAATCAATCAACCAATCTACCATTTTCAGCAGCAGTTCCATGATTTTTGTAACATTTAGCTCTTTCCCCCTCCAATGAGTCTTAAATGAGTAAGTCTTTTATTGCATGTTGTCTTTAAAAACAGAAGAACATTCCAAGAATCGATGTAAACAAATTTTATGTATGTATATATGCATATATATGTATATACAGAGAGAGAGAGAGGCTGCGGTTGCGGCTGCTTTCTCCAAATTATCTTTCTTGAAATTGGATGCATCAGAGCCCAAGGGGAAGCTTTAAAAACTAAAGCAGAAACTTTTCCAGTGATCTTGATCTTATTCTACTATCTACTTGTATGTGTGTTTTGGAATACAGAACAGCAAGTAGTAAATACAATTGCAGTGTGCTTCAGATAAGTCTGTTCTTTCACAAGTGATTTGTAGTCCCTAACGGATATTAAGAAACTTGAGAAAATGATGAGGTTTTGAAAGACTGAATAACTTTCAAGGATAAAAAGATCTAGCTATTTCCCCCCTCTGGTTCGTGTTATTCTTGCATGTGTTCCTCTCCCTCCATTGAAATATATATATGTATTGCATAATAAGAAATGAATCAGAAGATCAATGTATCACTCTCATACAATGTAATTCTAACTATAGAGTCAGAGTTTATAAACCCTGCAGAGGCCACTGGAGTTAAGTCACACCCGAAGGGGCGAAACAAAATATGCTTTTCCCTTTTCGTATTGTCACTATGGGGAAATGTTATCTCAGTATCAGTCTTGGTCTTCATCTCAGAGTGCAAAGGAGCCTACCTCCTTGTGAAGGAAAACCCACCTTCTTAGAGAGGTGGAACAGCAGAAGAAGCTGAGCTTAGCTGCCTGGGCCTAGTGCAGTAGTAGATTGTTCCATGAAGAAATGACTCCAACACCAAGGTTCTAAAACCAAAGTTTGCAGTATCAGAACAGTGGTACCTTGGGTTAAGTATGCTTCAGGTTAAGAACTCCGCTAAGAATAGAAAATGTGCTCTGGCGGCGCAGCGGCAGCAGGAGGTCCCATTAGCTAAAGTGGTGCTTCAGGTTAAGTACGCTTCAGGTTAAGAACGGACCTCCGGAACAAATTAAGTACTTAACCCGAGGTACCACTGTAATGATCTTCCTATATTTGATAACAATCTAAGTCGGGAATGGAGAACCTGGTGCCTTTCAGATGATGTTGGACTTCAAATCTCATCAGTCTCAGTCAGCATGGCCAATGATCAGAAATCTGGAAATCTGGCTACCCGTGAGCCTCCAGAAGACTGTTGATTCATATGAGGGAGGAGGAATCATATAGTATGTATTGTATGTCAGTTGTAAAGAAACAGATTGGCTTTTATTTGTATACAGCTCACTGAGACATGTTCACTTAGAGAAGCTTTTCTTCATTTATTTCCAGAATCACCAACTGTGATCTAATGCTGACTTTAACAG
The DNA here is from genome assembly GCA_034641385.1 of Darevskia mixta. Taxonomy (NCBI): domain Eukaryota; kingdom Metazoa; phylum Chordata; class Lepidosauria; order Squamata; family Lacertidae; genus Darevskia; species Darevskia mixta. The sequence continues at coordinate 4,351,878 of JAWWNH010000036.1, forward strand.
GACACAAGACCCAATTCTATAAATGAACTTGTACAGTCCAAAGCAACACACACTCTGAATTTGATGCCAAACTGTCAACATTATGACACACTAGTGGTCAAGCTCTATAAAATATTTAATGTTATTGTATGTCAGCTGCCCAAGTGGAACAAATATCAAATGTTGAGGTAAAAAACAACATACATCAAATACTGGCATCAAGTATACAAGACTCTGCAATGTGCAGGGGAAAAAGTTCTGAATGGAATTTAAGGATTGAGTATAATTTAAGGCAACAAATTTATTTTATATTTGACTCAAAATGAATCATCCCCGCCAAAGGACTTCATGGTAATAATTGTCCCTATGAATTTTTTCAACACCTTCTAAAGAAGTCAAACCTTCCTATCAGGGGTTTATGCAGAACAGAAGCATCTGAGGTGATTTTCAAATGTTTCTTTAATATATTGGGTTTAATTTTCTTTCCCCTCTGAATCTTACGGTCTCATGGCAATTGAAGCTTCATAGATGGAACAGGGTGAAAAATTGTACTAATATCATAGTTTAAAATCTCTCTAAAACACTTATTTAAAGGCATAAATAATAGAAGAAATGGCTGATGACAGGAAGTGATACAAAGTACAGTTCTGGGCTTCTGCAGTTTGGTTTGTGTAAAGGTTGACCACATTTAACAGATCACTTTATTGCTTTTTATTAAAAAGGCCTTAGCAAATTTATATTCATGAAATGACTACACAGCTCTTCACAGATCTCAGCTCAGATTGGGATATCATTGTGTAATATTATTATTATTTATTGAATTTATACACCACCCTACATCCGGAGGTCTCAGGGCTGCTCACAGAACAAAATCAAAATAAAAAACCACAAAATATATACCGTAATCAAAATAAAAACAACAACCCAATAAACCCCCTACCTAAAAAAACAAAAACAAAAACCCAAGGTGAAGGAATACTTGGTTCCATGGGGATTTTACAAATTGAGTCCAGTCTCCTGCTATTTGTGTGTGTGTGTGTGTGTGTGTGTGTGTCAGGTAAAACACTGGATACACAGAAAACTTGTATTGTCCTTATTTTTCTCATAATCTGCCATTAGCTGTGCCTGTCCCTGACATTAGGCAGAGTGAAGCAACTGCCTCAGGTACCGTAGTTCATTTTGGGTGTCATGAAAGGGAACACACACTGTTATTTCATGCATTATTGTTGTTAGTTTTATTCCATTTACTATTGGATTTATATTGCAAGGATGGGGAGAGGCATTTGTTGAATTTTATGCCTTGCATGACAAAATAACTTGATCTGCTTTGGGTTCCAGGCACCTTGACTTGGGTTGAGGGCACTATCTGCTGCTCTCCCAAGCACCTATATGTGTTTTTAAAACTTCCTTACATTTGATTCTTTATGGACTCCCCCCACCCCAAATATAGCACTGGCACACCAAGAATGAATATATTATTTTTAATTTATATTATTATGCAGTAACAATGTTTCTAAAGACACATTGGAACCTTTTCAAAAACTACAAGCCTCTATATGCATATATCCATACAGTTATAAATATTAAGAACTGTATTAGGAAGCAATATGCTTTAGGATAATCTGGCATTAAAAATGTAAAAAGAGCACCTGATGAATCAGGCCAATGGCCTACCTTGTCCAGTACTCTGTTCTTGCAGTGTCCACCCAAACGCCCATCAGAAGCTTGGAAGCAGCGACTGAGTGCAACAATCCCTCTCAACTTGTGAGTCCCCACAGCTGGTATTCAGAAACATATTGCCTCTGACAGTGGAGCTAAAACATAGTCATAGTGGCTAGCAGTTATGGATAGAGTTATCCTCCATGTATTTGTCTAATCCCCTTTAAAAGCCATCGAAGTTGGCCAGCACTCGCTTGCTGCAGCCACTTGTTTCCCCTTAGGCAAGCTCACTGTCTTTCTCCTCATATCTCATCCTGCTGCACACCTCTTGGGACTTCCTCTTCCACCTTTGATAGGTCAGTTTAGCTTGCATAAAGCCCCTAGCAGATAGAACCTGGGCACCATCATGTGAGGGATCATGGGAACAAAGAGGAACATCGATCAGGTGGTGGTAAAGGTTTGTGTGCAGAGGAGGTGTCTACAAGTCTGTTGCTCTGGAGTAAAGCCTGAATACCTGTAACTGGTGTGAGAATAGTTCAGTTAAGTTCTGTAAATTCTGCTGATGGAAAGGCTGAATTTAGATCCTCCATTCTGTTGCCCCTGGTGAATCAGTTGCATTTATAATATCCAATTAGGGGCTATGTAAAAGCATGGGAGAGGGTGATGGCGCTTTCTAACATGCTCTGCCTAGTGGTACTGGTTGATCCAACAAGGTAGTTCTTTGCTACTTGTGTTCTCATGTGGAATTTGAATGCTCTGGACCTGATCACTGGCCCTGAGTAAGGCAACAGACTTTCCTGTGGATTTCAGTGAACAGTGAAACATGGTGCTGGCCTCAGTCAACTCTTGTGCTGAATCCTTCAACATCCAGAGCTGTACCTAGGTGATCTTACGCCCCTGGCAGAACTGTCCAGATTGCGCCCCCTAGCCGTGGAAAAAGTAGCTCTTCTTTCCGCCTCTCCTCCAACCCTCCCTTTCACCCATTCAATTCACCCTCTATTGAAAACCTTTTCTTATGAGGCAGTAATCAATATTTATATTTATGGACATATTTTTAGCTGATTTTGTGCCCCCCCCATCGCCTGCGCCCCTGGCGGGGGCCCACCTCACCACCCCCTAGCTACAGCCCTGCCAACATCCCACCTTCTCAATATTGTTCAGCTGGAAGGGAGGAAGTGAAGCCTCTCTCAATACTCAAGCAGTATGAGGGTCAGTAGGTAGATTCAATTCCTTTAGTTCACATGAAATTTCTAGTCTTTATTGAATAGCTTCTGTTTTGCTTGTCCAGCACAAAGGCAAAATATCAGCATAGCTGTAGAAAAGCCAAACCAGTTTGGCTTTTAATTTTCTCCCCAAGCCTTCCATCTTCCCCCCATGACATTGAGCAAGGGCTGCTGAACTGCCAGTGCAACTATTTATTGCTGTTCCATATATGTCACTGCCCTGATGCCAGTGCCATGTGTAGCCATCAGTCAAACTGAACTACTACCTACCATGTTTGATTTACTGTTGCTGAAGCAAATCCATTTGTGGGGTTCTATAACATAGAATGTCCCCCCACTCGTAGAAGATTAATTCTGATCTGCATGCTGCTCCTGGGGATCATGTCACTCTTTCCTCCATGTATTCATTTTAACGCTCAACAAATATAAGCCTTTTATTTTCTTTCCTCCCCATCGCCTTTATGTGATTTTACACTGCGTCGTGCTGATTTGCTTTGTGATCATTCGCTTTTAGTGTTTTCCTGTGTAATAGTCCAAGGGATTCTTCCCATCCCCATTTGTGCCTGTGTAGAACCTGTTGGAAGACAAGGTGATTAAGCCTCAAAAGCCAGGCCATTGCAAACAGACTCTCAGCACACCTGGTGACTGTATTGAGAAGCAGCATGCCTCGCCTCTTGGCAAAAGGCCCTTCACAGACACATTGCGGTGAACCTGTTAGAACATAAAATTGAGTTTGCTCACTGGCATCTGGTTCAATTTATATTCCATGAAGGAGATCCAGTAGGAGGATAAATGCTTACAAAACTGGTTGCTTGTAAGGAAGATAATGCATGGTACAAAGGTTGCTAACTTAGTGTAATGCCAGCTCAATCAAACAGAGCTGAGGATATTCCTGTCTGCGCTAACTGACATTTCCCTGCTGAAGAGAGAAATCTTTGGTTTTATTTTAAAGCAGTTAACCTAATCCTCCTTTTTAATACCCATAACCTGCTGCTATCTGGGAAGGTAGCCAAACAGAAGACTCATAAATGCTCACTTTATGCAAGTAGATACTTGGAAAAGGAAAGCAGCTGATATAGGTTGCCTCTGCTCAAACCATGCTAATATTAATTAAGGATTACTGAAATTACTGTGCTTTATATACTGATGTCACTGAAATGGAAAACCTCTTTATAAGTACCTTTTTCCATGCATGGCAGCTACAGAAAAAAATAAAAAATCCTATGCATATAGCTGGAGGCATATGAGTACCTCACTGCTGGATGTTAACTTGAGTGAGCCCCCCACCCACTTGCCATGCATTGCAATAATCATAAGAATACATTTGGGGGGGTTGCATTAACACAAACAAAGGCAAGTACCACTAGTATTTTATCAGGGGCTAAAATGTGATTAAGATATGTAAGTAAGCACATGGCTGCTTAGCATTGACTGAAAGCTTAGAACATTCCCACTAAGTGTCATATAATGCCATATAATGCTGGCTATACCAGGAAACAAAGTGTGTGCTTTGTCTCAGGTAGTGGATTGGGATACACGGTGAAGCGAGTCTGCACCCACCCAGCCACCCACTGCTGCCATCTGCCATCCACCACTGCCACTGCCTAGGTGTGCTGGCACTACTGCAAGCCTTTCTCTGCTGCTGGTCACTGACTAGGAGTGCTGTGGTAGATGCACCGTCACTGCCTTGCCACATTGCTGCCTTGGGGAGCATTGCTTTGAAAACCAGTGGGAAACATTGTCATGCCATGGCAAAGCAACAGCGGCAGTTTTCTCCTACATAATTGATTCTGGTGCCATCTGAGATCTCAGTGATGTCCACATCCTTCTTCAGAATGAGACTGTGTGATGAGATCTGGAATGGTGCTGGACTCAGCTGTCGTCTCTTTGCTGTGGTGGAAAACGCTGTTTAAACGTCCTCCTACACTTGCCTAGAGGAAGAGCTGATCAGAGAAGTCAGTGGGGAGGAGAAAGAGGAAATGGTGGGAGTGTGTGTCTGCCACAGGTGGCACAATATTTTGGTCACCTCCTTTATTGTCATACAAGCAGATTTTCAATGAGAGCATATGAGGAAAATTATATTAATTCCCAACGAGAAGGTAGATGTTAAATCCTATCGATTCATTGTTAAACAAAAACATGCAACTGCTCATGCAAACATGGCTTCACTTTCGTTAGCATAGGTTTCTTGGACAGGTGTAAGTTCTGGTGGGAATGAAGTCAATTTGTAATGTCTTGTCCTTTACGTTTTCAAAACCTGATGGCAGACAGAGGTTTATTTATTTATTTCCACCAAAGAATAAAGCCGTAGCATATGACTGTGTTTACTCAAGCTTCCCTACCTTGGTCTCCCAGTTGGGCTGGAACAGAGACGTTTCCCCTTTCTTTTGTAGAGGAAAAAAGCTTGACAGAACAATCCTATGCATGACCACTCAGAAGAAAGCCCTGCTGAGTTCAACTGGACTTACTCCCAGGGAAGGGGATATAGGAATACTACCTTAATCAGATTCCCCTCTGCTGTTGTAAGCAGGGCTGCAGTTAGAATGTAAGAAGCGCCTCTGAATCAGGCCAAAGACCCATCTAGTTCAGCACTCTTCTCACAGGACCAGTGGTCAGAGATGATGGGAATTGTAGTCCCCAAACATCTGGAGGACCAGAGTTTGCCTATGCCTGATGTAGAATATAGCCCTCATGCTTGGTAGCTAATGATAGCCTTACCCTTCCTGAATTGGTCTAATTCTCTTTTAAAGCCATCCAAGTTGGTGGCCATCACTGGCTCTTGTGAGAGGGATTCCATGGTTTAACTATGTGATGTGTGTAAAAGTACTTTCTTTTCAGTTCTGAGTCTTCCAACATTCAGCCTCACTGGGTGTCCCCAAATTCTAGTATTATGAGAGATGGAGAAAATATTTTCTTTCTCCATGCTATGTCTAATTTTATACTGTATTGTGTCCCCCCTTTTTTTTGCCTTTTTGATAAACTTAAAAGCCTCCAATGTTGTAATCTTTCCTCCTAGGGGAGTTGCCCCATCCCCTTGATCACTTTGTTTGCAGTTAGGTTATTTTAAACTTTGAACCATTCTTCACTTACATCAAAATATGGTACCTGAACCCTGCTGCATAGGGGATTGTCGTCCTGCTCGTTCTGCCAAGTGAGACTTTGAGCATATACCTTAAAGTCGCGCCTTGTTGCAGGACTGACCCTGCCTTTAGGCAGAGTGATTATGTGTGGTACGAAGGAGGGGCAAATGGTTAATTATTCAATGAAGCATTTCATTTTTAATTTTTTTTTTTTTACTGCCAGGACAGGGAAAAAGCACTTGTGGAATTTTCTGTATTAGGTGCCCAAATAGGTGCCTGTGTTGGGTACTGCACACCTTGACTTGAGAAGTGAGGAATAATTTGCTCTTCTGCGTCAGGCAACAAACTGTTTTGGACTTTCCATGCCCTGACAGCACCACTGAGAGTACGGTAAGCTGGTATAGATCTACTGATATTAATTAATTCTCTCTCTTTTTGGTGCTATGATTACCCTTTGATGATCTAACCAAGGAGATTTGACCTATGCTTTCAGTCTAATTGTATATATTGCTAGCTGATCCCTTTCCAACCTGAGCGTTAAGAGCTGGGGGTGAAGAATCCTTTTTCAGCCCAACAACTGCATTCCCTCATTGGGGGGGGGGGGTTATGCTAGTGATGGGAAGAATTGGGAAAAACAATGGATGTTACTCTTACCTTTCTACAGAAGGCTGCATTCTAGCCACACATAAGCCAGAGGTTTCTAGGGACACACACCTCTCCATCCAGTACTCAAGGAGAATGCATAACAGGGTTGGTATGATCAAGGAAGGAGCTATGGCTTGGGGGAAGGGCCTGAGGGCCACATTTGGTACCCGGCCCTAAGATTCCCACTCTAAATCTAGGACAAAGTACTGACTCAGGCGGAGGCTACTATTCTTTCAAAGAAACATTTATGCCCAGCTGCTTGTCTGAAATTTACCTCCCTGTGCAATTAATGGAAAATAACAAACCAAGCTACATTGCTTCACTCTCTAAATCATGGGTGGGCAAACTAAGGCCCGGGGGGCAGATTTGGCCCAATCGCCTTCTCAATTCGGCCCGCGGACGGTCTGGGAATCAGCGTGTTTTTACATGAGTAGAATGTGTGCTTTTATTTAAAATGCATCTCTGGGTTATTTGTGGGGCACAGGAATTCGTTCATTCCCTCCCCCCCAAATATAGTCCGGCCCCCCACAAGGTCTGAGGGACAGTGGACTGGCCCCCCTGCTGAAAGAGTTTGCTGACCCCTGCGTCTAAATGCATAGGGATGAAACTGGTCGAGTATATTCCTAGCATTAGCCAGAATTTTGCTCATTTGTAGAGTCCACACAAATTTATAGATTAAAACTGAAATAATATTTTCAGCTTGAGGTCTGACACTGTGCTTTCATTTAATGGGCTTAAAATGTAAAACCCCCTTTTAGTACAAGAAAAATACAACAAGTAAACAAAAAGACATGGAACTCCATGCTTACAATATTAGAATTGCAGCCCTGAAATTGAGAGTGCTTTCACGAATGAGTTGGCAAAATAATCTCCCGTTTGGCATTTTCTTTCCCATTAATATAGTGCAGCCAGGTTTAGTGTTGGCTGGTGGCCAGAGGTTACCACCGAAAAGTAGGTATTGAGCAGTGTGATTAATGAAGGTACAGTCACTCACCTGACATAGACTGTGCTTCATTTCCTCAGAGTTCAGAGCAGGTAAATTACTCAGAGCTGTGAGCCTAAAAGCTCTTAAAATACCTTGTTTAGTGGTATGTTTGAAGCCAGAATCATTCATCATTTTCATGTTTTTATCAACAAGATTAATTAAACGTCCCCTGAGATTACTTGCATGCTTGTAGCTGGTCTATCTTTAGAAAATGAATGGCCGTGCCTGGGGTTTATCTTCAATTCTGTAGAGTTTCACTCAAATATTTCATCCAATTAACAAGTTAAATTGATTTCTCTGACAATAAAAATAGCAAACACGGGCTTGTTATTGCTGAGCACCTGGAATGTTAGAATCATTTGTCATCCTTGTTCCAACTCTGGTATCTGCTGACCTGCTTCTGGCGTTGCCTTAAGACCAATGCTGTGGACCAACAACCAACTCATTACTTGGTTTCCTTTGAGCAACTAAATGCAACGCTTAATAGCCAGAAGCCGCTATCTTAGATATCTTCCTAATATGTGGCAGCCACAGCAGGAGCTCTGTGTATGTCTCAAAATGCCCATGGAGTTTTGGAATGGGACTATAATGACAGATTTACAAACACAATCACTTTAATCCTATAGAACCGAGAGCACTGTCTGGAAACTTAAGATGTGCAGTTCTTGTTTTGTATTGTGTATTCCATTTGTGTGTGGGTTTTTGTGTGTGGCTGTTCCAGTTTGGCAGAAAGAATGGAAAAGGAAGAAGTACTGATTATCAACTTTTTAAAAGTCAGTTAATTTTTTTTTTTTTTTTTAAAGATCTCTGGAGTGAGAAATTGTATATTGACAAGTGTCACCCATGTATAACTTAGCAAATATGTTTCTGGCCCAATTTCTTCCTCCTCCGATGGCAAACTTTGCTTAAATAGCAAAGTCCGCCCCTGCCTCATGCTGTTAATTATTATTACCAACAATGTCAATCCAGAAAATACAGGTTCAGTTTACCATCACTTTCCAGAAAATAGATGGCTAATTCTCTTACTCAATTCATACAAGATTAACAGGCTAATAGGCTTATCTCGAAAGAATACTCAAAGTTTTATGGTGCTTTTGTTTTGTTTATGTATTGTAATATTATATTGTATTTGTCTTTTTGTGATCCACCCGAGAACATGCATTTTTGGGTAAACAAACAAAGTGGCAGAATTATGAGCTGACAGGCAATCAATTTGGTTTGGCAGAAAACACAGCAAGCAGCCAAAACCGGCCTCACAAGCAGCTTCAACTCTGGTATAGCATAGTGGCTAAGAGACTGAGCTATGAATCAGGAATTCCCAGTTCAGAGTCAACTTCTGCTAGGAACCCAGGGGGGCAGTTAGGTCATTTTGGAGTCTGGTCTTAATGATGTAATTTGGTGGTTGGGATGTCTCTTTCTATGGTAATGCATATTACATCACTTACTTCAAAATGAGATAAGCCAGATCTGCTGTGTTTAGGTTCTGTCATGCTCATTCTGTTGAGTGGAGCCCTGGACTTCTGGCCCATTGTTTTGCCCTGAAGTGCGAGGGCCTGGGTCTCGCCCCCTAAGCCAGCTGGTAACACTTTTGCAGAGGGAGCAAGCCCTGCAGTCCCCACCAAAGCAGTATGGTATATTATATTGTTTTCCAGCTGGGGACAATCAAAGGGAATGAATCTCAAAAGAGAGCAAGGGCTTCAAACCAAAACTTAAATTTCACTAGAACACATTTGAATAAACCCGCTAGTGTGGTACAATGGCTAGAATCAGTGGTCTAGATCTGGAAAACCCAAGTTCAGATTCCTGATGATCTAGGATGGCATTTTAGCACATCAACGTTCTTACAATCTAACCTGCCCAGGGCTGTTGTTAAGTAGAGAAACTTAGAGAAACTGTGAGGCAGACATGTAACACATAAAAATGAGAGGAAACCTCCCAAAGTAATTCTACTGTATATGCTTTCATATTTCCTAGAGTCCTTAAATTGCCAAGATTTACGCATAAAAGATTCCACAAAGGAGGAATAGTAATGAAAATAAAAAGAGGAATAAGGAATATTCCTTTTCAGCAAGTGTCTTTCTTTTCTACAGTAGTTGTAGCAGTTTGCTGAGAGCAGGACCACCTGCAGTTTACTTCAAAGTAGGAAATGCTAGCAAAGTCCATGGAGTCTTAAGTCTTTGAAGCTTTTGAAAATGCATTTGGGAGTAGCTCTCAGATGTTGTCCATTCCAGTATAAATCAGCTCTTAGGGCCAGATTTAACACCTGTAGGACTTTTTATGACTAACTCAGGTGAAGCCCACACAAACACACACTTCAGATTTATACCAGTGAAGTATCTGCCTGCAGGTGGGGGGGGGCAACCTTAGAGACGGGTTTCAAATAAATGCAAATACTATTTTATTAAATGGCCAGAGCTTCTCTATGTCTGATTAAGCCAACTTTATTCCCAGGCACCAGTACAGCCAACTACAAAGAGAAACAACTGAAAATGCCAATTTCATCTCTCAGTGGGTATTTTGGATGAGTGTGTTTTCATTCATATTAATTAAATTAAATTTTCAAATATTTGAAAAGGCTTTGCTACCTTTAAACCAGTTCCAATGTTTATATCGGCTGTACTACTGGAGAGCATTAAAAAATGTCAAATGCCATCTAGACCTATATTTATGGAATAAATACCTCCCAGAATTTGGCTATATTGAAGTTTTGCTTTCATTCTTTTTCTTAGTACCCAATGTACATACTATTTGACTAACTATTAAATACTTGGGGGTGTATTTTGGTAGGTGAACTGTTGGGATAGATTGCTGACCACTAAATAAGCAAATATAAATGCTGGTTGCTAGGGTTGCTAGTGGCTGGACAGCTGGAACTGAGTAGTTAACCCCCGCAAGATAGGGAACAGGACTATGCCAGTTCAGTGCTCTGTTTAACACTGTGCACATTGTTGTGTTAAATATATGCTAAATAGGAGCCAGGTAATGGTGGCATAGATTAGCTGGTTTGTTCATTTGGGATCACACAGTGGGATGACATGGGTGACATCCAGCAGAATATCTGCCAATAATTTGCTGAGAGCTTCAGTTATGGCTCAAATCTGTTTCTGATTGTGACAATACTGTAATAGGAATCTGCTAATTAGTTGTAGCTTTTTTTCACTCTTTCTTTTTTGCTTGAATATATTGCAAGCTTGCCAAAGTACTGAGTTGGGAGATCCTTCATATATATATGAATCTCAGTGAAGGTTATGAAGGATGGGGCATATTTTTTCAGTCTAAAAGGGCAACCTTAGCACTGTCTGTTTTCTCCTCTAAATGAGAGAGTTGGCAGTCCTGCAGCCCATGACTTATGAACCTTTCCCAGTCAAGTATTGAAACAAATGAGATTGCTCCAGACTATGAGACCTATGGATGACATCTTTTGTCTCAGTCATATTCACAATTGTGTGTGAAGCAGATCCTTGCTACCAGGTAATGGCAAGAAGGGAGTTGAGTTTGGCCTATGGAGCCCACTGGCCCAGGCTGCTGCTAGGTAAAATAAACAGAACCGACAACAGATCTTGAATATATAACTCTGCTGTTGAACTGATATTGAAGGGTACTACTGTAGAAAAGAAATATTGGTAGTTCAATGGGAAAGAATGTCATACTTAAGTTGTGAAGATCATTGTTATAGGAAGAGATATTGGGCACTAGAATAACTGACCTTTTAAAAAAGGTTGATAATTTCATAATGGATGTTTCAGGCTATTAGCGTTGTGATAGTTAGAAACTGAACCATTATGTTCACAGACAATATAGAGGATGATGCTGTTGAGAAATAATAACAAAATAACTAACAACAACAACAATAAATAATTTATATGCCACCCATCTGACAGGGTTGCCCCAGCCACTTTAGACAGCTCCAAACAAAAAATATTAAAAGCACAATGCAACATCACACACTAAAAAGTTCCCTGAACAGGGCTGCCTTCAGATGTGTTTTAAAAATCACATAGCTGTTTATCTGTTTGACATCTGATGGGAGGGTGTTCCACAGGGCAGGTGCAATTACCGAAAAGGCCCTCTGCCTGGTTCCCTGTAACTTCACTTCTCACAGTGAGGGAGGAACCCTCCAAGCTGGATCTCGGTGTCTGGGCTGGATGATGGGGGTAGAGAAGCTCCTTCAGGTACAGGGCCGAAGCCACTTAGCGCTTTAAAGATCAGCACCAACACTTTGAAATGGTTATCACCATTGTCCCTAGCTGTGCTCTTCACTAAACATCTAGAACCATTGAAATTCCTTAAAAGGAAGGTGTGGGTGCCCATTTGTACCTGTGGTGTTCTACAGAACATGTGAGAGATGCAAATTGACGCAACATGGCACATGCATAGAACAAAGAGCTATAAGCACTACATGGCTCTGCATGGTGTTTACATACAGGTACTGTATGCGAAAGATGGGGAAAAGGTATCTGTTTGTATCTCACATGTTGCCTGGAACACCATGTATGTGCACAGTGTATAACAAGTTTTTTCCATAATTTGCAGAGTGACCCTGAATGAATGCTGCTGGTGGTAGAGTGATAGCTGCAAGTGTATTTGATCTGACATAGCACGATGGAATCGTCACGTAGCAGTGAGAACGGCCCTGCTTTGAAACTTCAGTAGGGGATTTCCAGTGTTAAGAGCCTTTGTCCATTTCAGTTTTCTCATTTTTCCAATCTTAAATTTGGTTTGCCCCATTTCTGCTTACCACTGCAAATTTTTCTTTTAAAAGATTCACATGAAAATTTGTACACATATCCATGTGGAACTTCTTCCCTTGCTAATTGTACATTGCACAATATAAACATATTTGTATGCAATGTTGCCCCTATATGCATCTTGTAAGCTATTTTCTAAGATAATGCATTTCCCCTCATTATTTTCACAGTATTTTTCACTGATGTCTGTTTTTTTCTGCCTGGAGAACTGGAGATGTGTGAATTTAAAAGGAGAGCTTTATTCTGGTTTTCCTATTGGTTTGGGAAGCGTTTGGTAGTTTTGCATTCAAATACAAAGTGAATGAATTTCTCCCCCATCCTTAGCTATAAAATATGCAATCACTACTACAGAATTGGACTCAATTGTGTGTAATAATGTAAGCAATTCATATTAGAGTATTGAACAATGGCAATCTGACATGATTCAGCAGCATAGCTTTAAAAAATTCAACAGTAGTAACAAGTTATGATATACTTATAGGATTTTCAAGCACTAAATTCATAGCTGATTCGTTTTAATTGAAATAGATGATGTTTTATTCCTTGGTCATTTCCTGTTGGTTTCATCCACATTAAAGCATTCTGTTTAACGTGCAAGTTAACCCTAAGCAAGTTACCCTTTTAATCACTTCTAACTGGCTTACATGCCAAAGTTTAGCTTCAGGAAAATGAAAATAAAGGGTGTTGGTGGTCGTGTTGGACTTGATCCCAGTATTTGTCCAAAGTTCTGTTGAATTAAGTTGAGCAATTTAACAAGCACAACTATCAGGATTATTTGCAGTTGTAAATACTTTACATTAGTCAGCAGATGGCATTCAATGTACATTAACTATTTCACCATGTAACAGGAAGCATATGTTTTCCTCAAAGAGACGCTGTTATTTTCTCATTTGCAGTTCTGTGCTAATTTGTGAACTATTTAGTGATAATCAGCCGAGGTGATATTTCATCCCATTCAGTTTGTGTAACAGATTTAATTGACTACACAGTAGTGTAAAATGCAGGTGACGTTTGTTTTAACAGACTTCAGTGGTGTGGAAGTGTATGGAAGGTCAGTCATGGACTTTTGGCAGGAAGCTCAGATGCTTTTAGCAAATGTATTGGATGTATTTCCCCTGAGCCTTGAGCAAGAGTGGAGGTAGGATGACATCTCCTGTAATCAAGATTTCAGAAAGCCAAATGCTTACCTAATAGGACTTTAAAATCTATTTCTCAGGGTTAATCTACATTGAATACGAAGTAGAAATGGCACATTTTCTTGTCATAAAGCAGTGACAATCTGCACAGACTGCCCTTTCAATATTTCTGGATGGAAATCCAGCCCTTCTGAACATACTGTTCTCTGGCTTACTTCACATCTATACTCCTGCCCATCTGTCAGAATGGCATAATGCCTTCTTCAAAGGTGTTACATTGGCTTCAGTAGGGTTGAATTGCCAATTAAATATAGGATTGAAAGGCATGAGTGTAGAAAGCTTCATTTTATGCACAAAGAGGATGCTAAGACAGCTACAGTACTTGAAGTCACGACTGCTATGACATTGGCCTCAATCCACAAGGAACTTTCACTGACCACTTTTCTCCCATTGGAATGAATAGTTTTCAAAACTTTCACTGCACATCCTTCCCTTGTTTTGAACGAATAGCTTTTACAGCAGATTTGCTCTTGTGCAATTTTCACACAAAGTTTCCATGTGACTGCACGTAGAAAAATAATCTCAAAAGCTTTCCTGTTGCTCCAAGACCTTAAGGTGTTATGTAAATATATTTCATAAAATTGTTTAGTAACATCCTTTAAACCTGAAGCAGTGAATAAAAATGCTGCCATCTATATATGTTGCTGAACTACATCCCTCAGCCCTGATCATTGGCCATTCTGTCCTGGGCTGATGGGAGTTGGCGCCCAACACCATCTGATGGGCACCCTGCTTCAAAACATACACACCAGGACATTGAGCAGCACTAGTGACAGACAATTAAAAACAACAGGAAATTAAAATAAAAATGCATTGGCGTCCAGTGCAGCCAGCTTAAATGCATCGCTTGGCTGGCTGGGCATGAAAGCAGACAACGCCTGGCCATAAGGGCCTCTGATAGGCCCATTTAAACTACAGGTTTTGGCAGGCAATCACACCCAGCAGACTGGCTGGCTGGGGAAATTGCCAGATAGCCGGCTGGCCGCATGAGCTCTGACCTCCAAGGGATGGTGGCTAAGAGAAGGGGGGCAGCTGTCACCCCCCTGTGAAAAAGTGAGCAGCCATTGCTGTAAAAACAGACTCAGGCAGAATGATTTTCAGTTGGGGCCTGAAAGGGACCAGTCACATTGTCCATGGCAAAATATTCCATAGTTTGGCACCACTATCCCCTCCCCCTCATATAGTACTAGACCTTTGGGAGCTCCAATGTAGCTGAATGTTGGAAGATTCAGGACACATACAAGAAAGTACTTATTCACACAGCATATAGTTAAACTGTGGCATTTGCTCCCATAAGATATAGAGATGGTCACCAACTTGATTAGTTTTAAAAAGGTAGGCTACCAACCCCAATGGCAGTGTTCTCCCTCACTGTCGGAGACAGTAAACCAGGGGTAGGCAACCTAAGGCCAGGGGGCCGGATTTGGCCCAATCACCTTCTAAATCCGCCCCGCGGACGGTCCGGGAATCATGAGTAGAATGTGTCATTTTATTTAAAATGCATCTCTGGGTTATTTTTGGGACCTGCCTGGTGTTTTTACATGAGTAGAATGTGTCCTTTTATTTAAAATGCATCTCTGGGTTATTTGTGGGGCATAGGAATTCATTCATTTTTCTTCTTCTTCAAAATATAGTCCGGCCCCCCACATGTTCTGAGGGACAGTGGACCGGTCCATGGCTGAAAAAGGTTGCTGACCCCTGAGTAAACTTCTAAATACCAGTGAGGTCTTATCCATACTTCCCCTTGTCCTGCTGCTTTCCCTCATGGAAAACCACTCTTTAGTGCTCAGTCAGAGCAAATGACAATTCAGGTTTCCCCCAGATTACTATTTGTTCCAATCTACTGCTGAATCGCGAGTTTTCTCTTGGAAAGGAGCAGGGCAAGGGGGAAACTGCTCAGCTCCATGCCTAGAAAGCACAGGTCAAATGGAAAACCTCTCGGACCTGGGCTTTCTAGACATGGCACAAGCAGAAGTGTGGAGAAGCTCTGAGTGCGAATCAAATGTGAGGAAAGCACTATTGCTCTCAGGTCCTGATCGAGGGTTTCCCAAAGGCATATGGTTGTGAGGACAGGATGGTGGACTAGATGGGTCTTGCCCGCCAGGCTCTTCTCTTCTGATGATGCCAGAATCAGCCATGGTGGGCTATCTGGGGCCCTGTTTCTTGCCTGACCATGCTAGATGCAGACACCATTCCTTCCCTATGTATACCTCAGATGGAAATTTAGAAACAGTTTGCTTGAGCAAACTTGTTTTGCTAAACTGATATTGACAAATACATGAACTATTGTTGCCTTTAATTGATATTTTCTCAAATTATTTCATAATTTAATAAAGTAATAATAATAAAGTAAGGTTGCCTGTTTACTTTCTTTAAAGGAATGCCTGAAGCATGCTTTGAAAACTCGCTTGTCATTCAAAGCTTTGTTTATAAAAACCCAGCACTTTGATGAATACATGGTAGTTTTTTTATTAAAAAAAGACAGGTTCATGATCAAACACCTGCAGAGTTTTTATTCCTTCCTATTTTGTAATTACCAACTGGGTTATTGTTAAAGTTTCATTTCTACACTGGTAATTTGCTACACATACTTCATTGTGATCAAGAACAATGGTACCTATTCTTTGTTGATGTGGGGTTTTAAACTGCGTGTGGAAACTTGTGAATTTTGTTCATCTCTGATTATGGATTAGTATATCCACAAGAAAACCCATGATATTCTGAGAGCTCTAATGCATTGCTAAGCCCATTAGTACATAGCTATGGATATGTCATTATAGTATTTGGTTGCCAAATACCCTGAGTTCTGGCATGAAGCTCGTATTATGTAGGCATGGAAGCCAGAAGGCTGCCGGTTTTAGTAGCATTCTGGATGGCATGTGGAGAGATAGAAAGACTTTCCTTAACAATTCTCTCTTTGAAACAAAGAGGCAGTCATACTGTAGATATACTAGCTGATGACCTCCTTTCTCCATCCTGTTAATGCTCCTCTAGAGAGGCTCCGCAATGCTATGGCCAAGGAAACCAGGCTGTGGCTGACAAATCATTCCACTGATGGAGATGGCAATTAGACACCTGGAGAGAAGGGCTGCCAAATGACAGATTCACAAATAATGATGACAATCATGATAATGATAATAATAACAGCGAGAAAATAACCCACTGACACAGTACAAGGCATATGATTTCTGGCCAGAATTATTGCCAGAGCCAAAAGAACATGGCAAGAAAGACCATGTTAGATGTAACCTTTTGTTTTTTTTGCACAGGAATGGTATAAGTGAAGGTCACCAAAATGTACAAAGTGGAAAATATAAAAATAAAAAGTGGAGGCAGACTTCAGAATGACTACTGACAACAATTGCACTTCATTAATGTTATGAAAACAAGTCCTCTGAAATAAATTCATCTCCAGCAGATAATATGTGGTAAACAGGAGCAGCAAGCATGGAGGAGTGCTGCCACAGACCTGCTGTCCTGGTACAACCATTTCTGCTGTGTGCCAGGATGGTAAGGGGACAAAGCAGGATGGCAGTGAAATTGGGTGGTCCAGGTTCACAAGGGAGAGGTGCAGATTGGCACCTGCTGGTGTGCCCAAACTGCCACTCTGTTGCCTTGCCATCCCAGTATCTGGCAGTGATGCTGTTGCCAGGAGGCCAGTTCTCCAGTGACACTCCTACCCCCAGCTGTTCCTGGTAATTCAAGAGTTCCTGACAAGTGCCTTGCATGCACACTCTTGTTCATACCAGAAGAGTTATGTGCAACTTGAAAGGTCAATTTACTCAAGTGCTTTTTTTCTGAAAAAAATGTTTAGGGTACTCTAATTTTCCTATTCATATTGAAATACTGCCCCTCAATTAGGCCAAACTGAGATTCACAAAATGTTTAGGGGTGTGCGTACCCCTGCTTCACCCCAGAAAAAAAGCACTGAGTTTACCAATAGATTGGATTAACCAAAGGCTGACCACAATGCTCATGATTACAGACGTATGGTGCATGAGTACATTATCTAATTCATTTGCCATGATAAAAAGGATCTGTAAACATACTAATGTAGTTGATAATGATGCTGAAAACAAGCAAGTTTTTCTTATGGTGAAGATGATCAATGTGGTCTGATGCCACCATGGGGAAAAGTAAATACAATAGTAAAGAAACTGGTGGTCCTGGGAATTGGCCTCAGCTAAGGTACCTAGCAGTTCGAAAGCATGTCAAAGTGCAAGTAGATAAATAGGTACCGCTCCGGCGGGAAGGTAAACGGTGTTTCCGTGCGCTGCTCTGGTTCGCCAGAAGCGGCTTAGTCATGCTGGCCACATGACCTGGAAACTATATGCCAACTCCCTCGGCCAATAAAGCGAGATAGCGCCACAACCCCAGAGTCGTCCGCGACTGGACCTAATGGTCAGGGGTCCCTTTACCCTTTAAGGTAGCTTGCATACAAAGGTGCAATACAATACAACACTGAGGCTTCTGGAATATATTATTGTTCTCAAGTAGCATATCTTCCATTCCTTACAGGACTGCAGATTTTGGCACTTTCCAGAGGAAGACCACCACAAGGTAACTGCTCCCATGGGGCTTAAAAAAATTATTAAATGTTTTATTGTGTTACAAAACAAACAAATATTGTGCCTTCATTTTCGAGTCATAATCTTTTTCAGAGTTTGTTTACATTCAGTAAAAGACACTATTGTTATGCGGGTGGGGGAGAAAGAGGGAGGGAGGGAGACGGAGGGTAATGTTATCTCGTTCTATTGCATAGTGTCAGTGTAGGATTCGTCTGCACCATGTGGGTAGGTTCTTTATTTGTATATTTGTCTGTATTGGTATTGGCAGAGCTTGATTGGTTGCATTCAGTTGGTTGCAGTGTGGTTTATATGTATGTGAGGTGTGTGTCAGATTAGCTCTATTAATTTATATGCTTTGGTGGGGGATTGTGCTGTATGTGTGATAAAGGGGAGCCACACCGGAGTGAAGGCATCCTCTGTTGCTTGTCCCCATGCTAGTTTAAGTTTGTTGGTTAGCTTTTCTAATAGGGCGGTTTCCCATACATTTTGGTACCAGTGTTCTATGTCCACTCCTGATAGGTCCTTCCAGTGTCTAGTTAAGTTTCTGGGTGCTAAGTAAGAGACTTCTGAGCACCTTGTCATGTCATGTGTGTTGTCCCGGAAAACATTTAATATGGCTAGTTCTGGAGTTGCTTCTATTACCTGTTTCGTTATTTTGGATATTTCTTGTAGCACTGACATCCAAAAGGATTGAACTTTGGGACATTCCCACCACATGTGGAGGTATGTGTCTATGGAGGTGCAGCCTCTCCAGCATTTGAATGAGGTCCTTGTATGTATCAGCACCAGCTTCTGTGATGTTATATACCATTTATAGATAAATTTCAGGGTAAGTTCTCTTCTTTTGGCTGAGATGGATTTAAATGGTGGTTTAGACCATATTTTGACCATTGGATGGGGTTTATTTTGTATCCTATGTCATGCTCCAATTGGTGAGGGAGTCTGTAATGTCTTGGAGTAGTATTTTATATATTGCAGATACCACCCCCTTGCCATGTCCCTCCTCATCTCAAAAAGGGCATTGACTAATTTCCCATGGGGCTTTTTGAGATCAGGAAGTGCTGGCAGTTGGGGAGACTGCATAGTGCAAATGGTTAATGGCAAGAAAACCACAACCACACAACCTCAACCATTTCATAACAATAAATTAATTCCAAACCTGCACACACCAACAATAAAAGTAAATTCTAAAACACTTTGAAAACAAGCCAACAAAGGAACAATCTTTTTCATGGTGAATAAACCTTCTCAGAAATTGGAGGACAGGTTCTGGCACAGCACTAGTTTTTTCAGCAAACTGCAACAGTTGCATTTGGTAATTCTTCAGTGAGTTCCATATACACTGCCTTGAGAACTGTGAGGTTGGATTATCTTTCAGCTTCCCATGTGTAATCTAGCAGGTTCACGATGACTGCAACATCCTCCTTGCCAGTGACTTTTCACTTTAACTTTGGGATTGTTTCTAAGGTTGTGGGTGGTGTTCTGTTCTGCATGGCCAAAATTATAAGGCAAGTGATGTTTGTGCACTGTCTCAGACTTAGCACGAGGAGAGAAGCACTCTATAATTCCAAGTCTGAAATGGGGTCCATGCCAAATCTTTCTTTCTGAAGCGACAGCAGCATGGTTGCTGCATGCCTATGCTTTGTTCAGTTGTGTGGCAGAAGCATTCCTTGAGTTGCAGGTGGTAAAAATAGAGTTCGTGTTCATGGCAGAACTGCAACATATAACGATGGATGTGTTTGGGCAGGAGGACATAAGGTTAAATCCAGTAATTACTAGGAACTGGAGAGGGGCATTTTAAGCCAGATGCATCACTGTTGAGCAATTAGGAAAGGATGGAGATATTTTGGTCTCTGACTTATCTTTAATTTCAGCAGTGTCCAAGAACATAAGTTATGACAGAATGAGAGAAGGACCATCTGGCCTAATTTCTCTGTTGTTTTTGTATGTGTGGGGGGTGGGGTGGGGGTGTCTCAACTCAAAGCTCATTCCAAAAACAAATATGTACAAAACTTGAGGATTATTTTCTATACTGTGTTTTCTTCTGCTCTGCCTCCAGTAGTCACATCTATGCATTATATAAACCCCAAATATGGTACTTGCATTATATATTGTTTTCTAATGCTTGGGTTGTTGTGTCTGAGTTTTTGTTAGGACTGCTGGTGGAAAATGTTACTCTGCCTGCAAAGGAATGTTCCACAGTTCCAGGTCACCCAAACGATGGAAAAATGTACTTCTCATTCCATGTATTACGTTCTGTGGCATCCCTTTCCATGGGGTTTAGAAGATGATTAGACAAACAGAGGGAGAATAAGGCTTTCAATGGCAACTAGCAGCAGCGGAATTCGGGCTCTGAAATTTAAGCAGCACCCTGTGCAATCCTAAAATTTGGCGCCACCTCCCCCCTCACATTCCATTCTACAGCATTGTTGTGGTGCCCCCTGCAGTGTGGAGCCCAGTGTGGCCGCACCAGTCACACTACCCTAAAACCGCCTCTGCTACTAGTCTGCCTCTGTATACCAGCTGCTGGGAATCACAGGTAAAGAGAGTGTTTTTGGCATTTGCTTGCCCCCTGTGAGAATAGGATGCTGGACTAGATGGGCCTTTGGCCTGATTCACAATGGTAAGCATTCTCGCCACTTAAGATTCCCAGCAACTATTTGGAGGCTGCCTCTGACAGAGGAGGGAGAAAATAGCCATCGTGGCTAGTAGCTATTGATAGCCTTATCTTCCATGAATATGTCTAATCCTCTTTTTAAAGCCCTCCAAGGTGGTGGCATCTTGTGAGAGCAAACTGCATAGTTTAACTATGCACTTTTTGAAGGACTACTTTTTTTTGTCTATTCTGAATATTCCAATGTTCACTGTGTGTTATAAAAAACCTTAACTATCTTAACCTCTTAGCGTATTCATTTATTGTATATTTCTATATTCAGATAGAACCTTTTATGCAGGGGGTGTCATATTTAAGAAGAGAAAAGTCTGTAGTAAAACAAAATAATAGCTGGCTTTGTTTAATGTTCAGTCATTTAACAAAATACTTTTGACAGGAAAAACATTTACATCATTTAATTTAGCATATATTTGGAATGCAAATGAAGTATGGATATTTGATAAAAAGGTGTTGCTGATTTACTTGTTATAAAGAAAAAATGCTCATGATGGCAGTAGAATTCTTATCATCAGCCCACAATGCATGTTGTTGCTTCCATTAACGATCACATGCCTCATTTGTGGAAAGTGATACAAATTTCTCCAAACAAAATGTCTTTGGTGGGAATCTGCTAACTGCAATGAGAAGGGAAAGGGTAAACATTATGGTAATTGAGGTATATGAAGAAATATCATAAATGTTTTCTTGTAATGATGATGAAACAGGCATTCTAGCTGCTTGAATGTTTAATGTTTAGGCTCAGTGCAAGAACTTTCTCAAAATTAGAAGTGTCCATCTAAACAAAACAAATGGCAATAATCACACAATGCAGAATTCATGCCAGCCTTATCTTTGTATTCTTGGTTAGGGACATGGGTAAAAAATCAGTTTAACATCTTTCAGGTTTGAATGGCTCTTTTCAGAACAAGGGAGCCATCCTTTCCCCCCATATTAGGATTCATTTTTCTCTCCTATAAGTAGCAAAAAGCAACAGATAATATGATTGTAGCCAGTGCTGCCATTTCACTTAGGCAACAGGCTTCCACTTGCACAATGTAGAATCCTCACCCACACCCTTAAAATCTACTCTCAAAGGTTGGTGGACCCTCTGGAGCAGATTGGAAGTCATATCTATACATAGTCTCCTAGTTCCAGTGTTTGATGTTAAATAAGCCCTCTTCTCATAGCCCCCCTCCACATTTAAATCAATGCACAGAGGGGAACAAGATTGTGCTGGCTGGTCCCATGCCTTATCTCTGTATGTCCTGCCCTTTCCCCAGCCTTCATGCGTTGGGTGGAACATAGTCATGAGTCCTACAACAAACAAAAAACCACAATTGTATGCACATTAGAGGTCCATACCTGTGATTGGAAATCCTGCTGTCACTATGGTTTCTGATTTTGTGTACCAGCCCTACTCTTGTAAAGTTGTATGTGCATATAGACTATTATTATGTTCCACTCAGTGTCCACAGATCAAGATTGGCACCAGTGGCTGCACACAGGTTGGGGTAAGGCAAACAGCCTGGATCTCTTTCTAATCTGTGTATTGATCAAAAGTGTGTGGCATGTAAGAAAATACAATAAATTCTCTCAATTTGAATCCATCACCTTTCTCTTAACTTTTGTAAATGACAGATGCTTCTAGCAGTTGCTGTCAGCTGTACTAGGCAGAAACAAACCACACTTTCCTATTCTTCCTGCTCTAATTCTTGGCAAGGAATTGAAATGAAACTTATTTCAGACATGTGACTTATTACAGCCTAATCCCTGCGACAGGGTGAGCTTCCGTTGCTCGGTCCCAACTCCTGCCCACCTAGCAGTTTGAAAGCACATCAAAGTGCAAGTAGATAAATAGGAACCGCTCTGGCAGGAAGGTAAACGGTGTTTCCGTGCACTGCTCTGGTTCGCCAGAAGCGGCTTAGTCATGCTGGCCACATGACCTGGAAGCTGTACGCCGGCTCTCGGCCAATAAAGCGAGATGAGCGCCGCAACCCCAGAGTCAGTCACGACTGGACCTAATGGTCAGGGGTCCCTTTACCTTTACCTTTACCTTTAATCCCACGAATGTCTTTATTGCTCTGTCTTATCTCCCCCCTCCTTTCCAGGGAACTAGAGAGCCTTGAATTAAATCTGGTATTATTAGACCAGTAATAAGTTGCACTGAATAACTCCTTAGGGAAGTGACCAATTAAAGCTGCACTCTAGATAGCTTCACTTATGCAGCAGCAAACCCACTAGCTGGTGCCTATTTCTTCATTCCTCTCTTTCTCTCCAAGGTTGGCAGAAAAACAGGAAGGAAAGCAAGAAGGCACCTTACCACCAAGCACACATCTTTTAGAGAAAGGATGGACAACTCCCCCACCCCTGTTAAGGGCCACATGGAATGTTATCTGAGGACAGGGCACAAGCCAGCTGTGGAAGCAGCTAAAGCCAGCAGCAGACAGAGCATGAGCAAAAATACTTCTTTTGCACCCTTCTCCATACAGTCTCCCCCTCTCTTTCTGAAAGGTACCCCCTTTCTCTTTTTCTGATTTCTCTTTCCCCTTCTCCCTCTTTCTTTCTCCATACCTGCCTGGAGAGAGGCAGATCATTTTTGCCAGAGTTCAGAAAAGAAAGCTTTCGAAATTAGGACCTTAGCGACCACAGGAGACCCACTACTGCTGCCTTTAGCAGGTTAGGAAAGCATTAACCATCAGCCAAAGAAACTTTATGGATGAACACTTGAAGGATTTAGGCAGTCTAAATGGGACATTTATGTATTCTGATGTATGACTTCTGGAACAGACATACACCTCTGTAAAACATGACAATAAATTAAGATTGGGTATGATCCTATTATTACAAGAATGTGGCAAAAACAAACGTAAAAAAAAGCTCTTGGAGATGTTCATGAATCCACACATTAACTTTTCCATCTGTCATTTTTCATAAGCTGTTACTGTAGAAGAGCAGGATAAAAATACTAAATAACAAATGAAACAACAAATAAAACTGTAGAGCTGTTTCTGGCTTTCTTGTATTGATAGGCTACACGCACTGCTATGCTTCCCCTACTTGAGTCCTTCTTTTGCAGGCATAGGCAAACTTGGCCCTCCAGATGCTTTGGGACTACAACTCCCATCATCCCTGACCACTGGTCCTGTTAGCTAGGGATGATGGGAGTTGTAGTCCCAAAACATCTGGAAGGCTGAGTTTGCCTATGGCTGTTCTTTTGCATGGCCTGACCGTATTGCCTTTATAAATGCAATCCTTAGTTGACACAGCCCATAGAAATGGAAGTGGGGGCAGATCAAAAGCTCATGGGAGCCAAATTCATAGGAATTCAAGTGGATACGGTGAAGGAGAAAAGGAATTTAGGTGTCCTCCTCTCTGATCTACAAAGGTATTTGCATGCAAATCATTTTACAGTCCATTGTTTTTACTCTCCTGACAGCTATGTTTGTACACCTGCCTCCTCCTAGGGCTTAATTGAATTTCTGTCCTGCCTTTGGATCAATGTACATTGTACACTATATTTTAGGGAATATTGTATTTGCTTTACTAAGCAAACAGGTTTAGTTCTCATCTCATCTCAGCCATTCTTATATCAAGAATTTCTTCTAAAACTGACATATACAATTATCTGACTTCCCTCCAAGCAATGATTTCCTTTCTTTTGGAAATGGGATTCCTGATAAATATGTAGATAGTCCTTACCACCTCAGACTGATGTGAGAATATCATTCATGCCAGAGCAACTTTCTGGCCTCATCTCGGCACTCTGCATTCCAAATGGTGCTTCTGGTGTAATTATTCCTGACCCGGGATTAGATTCCGATACTTTTTAAAAAAATATTCTTTTTCTATTTATTGATATCAGACCGAGTGCATCTCAAGTGTCGCAGAACTGTAAGCTGCCTCATTTATATATTGCCTCTCGGAGAGTTAATCACAGAACCCTGCTTACTCAACCAAGGCCCTAGGAGCCTAAGTGCTGCCACTGCCATGGATAAGAAAATGGTTCTGTTGCGGGAAAATATTTTCATTTTTCATGCATCTTTCCAGCACGATTAATTCAGCTCAAGCTGGGGAATTATGAGGGAGACATTGTGTAGTCCCTCATTGTTTCAATGGATATGAGTCAAGGGAGCATTTTGGTGCATTGTGCCCCATGGGTTAGACAAGCATGCCTTCTACTTGAGCTACATCTCTCTCTCCCCCTGCACTCTGCCCTGAGTTGGCAGGGTTTTAAATAGCAGGAGGGCCACTACCACATCCACATCCCTGCAAAACAGCTGCGGAGGGGGAAGAGGGCATTAAGATTGCGCCAGCGAATGGGCCCCATGTCATTGCAGGCTAGCTCAGCCCTTCCCCACCTCTGGTATGCCCCTTCAGGGCCGCCTTCTATTTATGACTGTTGGGCATCCCATAGGGGACCCTCCCACCTGTCTGCACATTCAACAGGTGAATGGGGGAATGCCACACGGTTGAAGGGATGTTTGAGTCACTCCATTGGAGGTGGCTGGTAAGAGGCCAACTTAGCTGGGAGAGCTGGGTGAAGGAACATCTCTATGCTGTTCAGTAACAACATACAGTTGCCCTGCACAAGAGGGATGTGAATTGCTCTGCCTGGCTGCCATTTTACACAGTTACTAGGGAGTATGTCCCACTGAAGTTAATAGGGTAGATTTCACAGTGGGTTGTGCTGTTAAAAGCATCCAAACCTGCCAGTTGATGTGATCACCTTACCTTACCAATGAGGCACTTTTGCATTCATTTCAAGAGAGGAGAGTTAAACACATGCCTTCTTCATTGAAATTGACTATATTAAAAAACTGGTCGCATTGCACCTTTGTTCTCTAAATATGTGATCCAAGATTGCCAAGAAGTCAAACTTTAATTTGAATGTGTTGATGGGCAAACATGTCAGTTTCAGTCTCTTGCTTCTCCAATCTTAACTTCAGTTCTCCACATTTCCACAGCAGTTTGTGATTTTAGTTCAGTCCTAATGAAAATTCACCAGCATTTTAGTGCAAATTTCTCCCAATGTACAAATTTTTGTATGCAATTTTGCCTGGTATAGAAATGCTTTCAAAGCCATTTACATTTTGCTTGTTGTTTCCACTAAAATAGCCATTTATATATGCACATTACACTGTTATACTCATTTTTTCACTGGAGAACTGCACTGCAAAATTCAGAGACTTGCAAAATTCAAAGGATGTCTGTGTTTCGGTCTGCATCTTGTTTTGGATATGCAAATTTGGTAAATTCACTTTTAAATGAGAACTGAATCAAATTATCCCCCCCCAATACAAGTGCACTCAGGGATGACACACATCATTGAAAATAAGAGAAACACCACCCTGTAGGCTTGTCATCTACAATTCTGCTGGATCATTCATATTTCATTGTCCTTTGTTATGGCAGCTTGTTTTCCAGAAATCAAGATCCTCTGACATGCGTATTTATTTCTATTAAGCTTAATGAGTTTTTCTCCTCAATTACTTGTACGACTTTATTTACACACATTTTCCAATGCTAGCAGACCATGCTCTTCCTGTTCAATATGATGACAGCAGAAGTGAGTGCACAATGGCTGCTAAATACATTTACCTGCATAATTTTACCCACATTTACTTTTCACACAGCCAGCTCTTTGTTCTTACAGTTCAGTTTATCCTAGCCAAATTGATGGCTCTAATATATGACTCCCTCCCAGAACAGGATCCATAAAGACTCACTGGACCTGAAAAAAAACCTCATCTGCTTGTGTCCTTGTTGGGAACAAGAAATCAGATGGTATGACCCCTTTGTTAGTCAACCTTCACTGGTTACCAGCTCTCTGACATATTGACAAGAATGTTTTACGATCTGATTTTTATTGTTTATTAGGTAGTTCATCTGCTTCTCTTTCTGAATTGATGGCTTAGAGCAAGCCCCTTTGCTCTCTGCAAGCAGCACGGGCTGGAGTACAATGGCATGTGTCATTCTCTTTGAAGTGTGCTTGATGTCTGTAGACTATAAAATTAGATGACCTGCTTGTATAGTAAAATATGAAACTTCCAGGGAGAAAGTACTGTTTACGGTAATGTTATTATTATTCTTTTGCACCGTAGTGCCAATATTATCGGTAGCTTGAAAAAGTTCCCTAGACTATGGAAAATAGGTGAATAGGATTGTAAGTTTGCTTCTGCTAAGGCTGGGGGTTAAGTAGACTGTAGCTTCCCATCGAGCCACCAATGTAGCCCTCCCTTGATATTAGGCTGGCTCAAATTCAAAGGGCTTGTCTAACATCTGCCTCCTTAGTATGGACATCAAAGAAGGTTTGCTAGAGGCCTCAGATTATTATGAGCTCCTCCACACAATTTTTAAATGCTACATTCATTCTGATTTGCTTGCAGAAACCTATTTTGAAGCATGTGTTTGAATCCTGCTTGCAAAACAGTGGCAGTCTGGAAGCACCTAATGAACCTCTGTTGGCCGTTCCTGTATGAGAGCCAAGGAGAGCAAAAGAGTATAAAAGGAACCTCCTTTCTAAACTGGGCAAAGATATGGATGGGTGGGCAAGGCTATCAGGCTATATTCAGGTTCAGAGGCTGCACACCTCTAAATACCCCCATGCACAAATCCTGTTAGCACTCAGCAGGTGAGTTTGCTATTAGAGGGAGTGCTTGGTGAGCTTATAGATACACTTCATGGGTAGAAAACAAGGTGATAGGATTTCTGAACTTGTGTTCTCATAATAACTGTTCATATAAATTTCAGAAACATTATTTGTTTTTTGAGTATTCATTTCAAAACTTTATGGTCCCTTATCCAGTTGAGTGATGTTTAAATCCCATTGAAATCAATTGAGCTTAAGTTATTTGTGAAAAGCTTGTCCCATTATCTTCAATGAGACATAAATGCAACTAACTCTAGCTAAACTGGGACCATGCCATTGACTCTGTTCATTTCCTCTTAATTTGCACTTGATGATTGTGATCAAAACAGAAAGGGGAAAAGACTTGAGAAGGATTGATATTCTACTTTTAAAACCCTTTCTTTTCTTTGTCTGCTTCCCCCCCTGTATACTGCTTTAAAGAATGCTAAAGCAAATGCTGATCTTAATCAGATCTGACCCTAAGTACCACACACTTCTATTTTAATATCAATATTAGAAACTTCAGATAAAGATTTGAAAGGGCAGGCCTAGTTTGACTATGCATTCTAATTAAGGCCACAAAAAGGTGAACACATATTACCTAAACAGAGGTTAATTTTTCTTTCATGTACTTCGGCTTTTTACTTTTGTAAATTATTGATTCCTCTGCCTATTAGTCATTGCACATTAAGCGGCTCCTTTGGAAATGACTTTCACCCCCTCACTATTCATGGAAGCGGAAGAAAAGCTTCTTAGTGGCACAGTGGGGTGAGCTTAGCTGTGGCTCCATCCTCTCTCAGGCAAGAAGCCTATCTATATGTATGTACCTATGTACCTGCATGTGAGCAGCAGCCCTACTGGAGCATACATAAAGGCCTATCTGGTCCAGAAGCCTGCTTCCCACAGTGGCCAATTGCATGTCTATGAGAAGCCCACAAGCAGGGCATGAATGTAACAGTCCCCACACTTTCTGTTGTTTCCAAGCAACTGGTACTTAGAAGTATGCAGCTTCCGGAGATAGCCAGATAGCCTTGTCCTCCATTGATTTATCCTACTTTAAAGCCATCTAAATTGGTGGCCATCACCACATCTTGTGGTAGCAAATTCCATAGTTTGAACTATGCACTGTGTGAACAAGTACTTGTTCTTGTGTGTCCTTGTCCTTATTACAGGAATTATGAGGATTCACACCCCATTCCGCAACATATGCTCAGCATAGCTTATGAAGAAATAATGACAGTCTCAGGCTATTGAATGGATGTATGAGCATTCGCTTGGGATGGCTAAATAATGTAATGTGCCATGTGAGAGACACACCCTAGTGGCCCTTGCAATGCTGCAAAGGATATTTGGCCGATATTTGGCCATAATTCTCAGATTATAAACATACTTGCTAGGGAGTAAGTATCCTTGAGCTCAGTGGGACATAACTTAAGAGTAAATGTGTTTAGGATCACACTGCCACTGTCATCTTATTTGAAATAAGTATTTTACATTTTCATATTTATTTATTTTAACTTTTTAATTCTATTTATATACCGGTACCTGTTTCCTTTCTGAGTAAATGGTGGCCTCTGAATAAATAGGCTTCTTCTCTGGTAATGGCAAAGTTATGGCTGCAGATATGGCAAAGTTTTTGCTGTTGATGGATGGGGTAGTGGGCCAGTTCTTCTGACTCCCCCAGCAGGCTGCTGTTCTTTAGCAGAAAGGTCTGGGCAGGCTGAGGTTTTTATCCACCTCTCAGCTGGGAATAGACTTGCTACTTCTGCCTACCTTCTGTCTCTGCAGAATGATGCAAACATGCATCCTTTCTCTTCAGTGTGGGAATGGTTGTGGGTTTATTATATTCATAGCTTGCTGGGTTGCTATTTTTCTATGAAAGTAAGCATACAGAAGGTTGTTGCCTACCACCCCAGTAACCTTTCCTCAACTCCTTATGCACATACAGGGAGATCAGGCCTCTAGGCTACAATTTCAAATCAATTAAGCTGGAGTAATTGCTCTATTGAAAGTAATATGATACTTTTAAGTACTTGGGCTTAACTGGGTCCTATTCTGGCTGCTGTTTCCCCAATCAACGTAATCGTTCCAATGAATGTTCACACATGACCTTTGCGTAGATTTAGCATTCTCATTATGGCAGATGATAGGACTTTCTCAAAGGAGTAGCTCCAACCTTTAGCATGGCCTTTTTCTTTTTACAGGTATTCTGTCTCTTGTGTATTGTCCCAGTTTTTAAATCTACTGTAGAAATGAAAGATGAAGCAGTGGCTGGAAGAGGTACTGATGCACACAGAAAACAACTTCTAGCAGAGTTATCAGCTTATCCTCCTTGAGCCTATAGAGTAAATTTTAATTTATATCTCTCCCTTCAGTACCTGAGCATTGATTTTTATTCGGGAGATAATACCGCTCCATCGGGGAACTGGCTCCTTGCTTCACAGACCCATTCTAAGTTAACAATGTCAAAGTTAAAACGGCACCCAAAGTTCTAAAATATTTTCTCAGGAAAAAGTGTCATATTTGTTTCTGACACTTAGTTAAAAAAGAAGAAGTGCTAATGGATTCAAGTGAGGGAACATTTCTACAGGCTGTAGGGAGAGACCATCAGACGCAACTTGTCCAGGAATGAGAATAACGCACATTTAAGAAGGGCAAAGTTATCACTTAAGATTTTATGTGTGATAGATTACCCAGGATGACACAATTGTTTGATGTTTCACAAATGCAATGTAGGAACCCAAATCCTAAATAAACAAAACAATGTTTTATTCTGGAGCCCAGTGATAACATTTTTGAGTATGGCCGACAAAATAAATGTACTATAACATAGCCTCACCATCTGCCCACCACTGGTTTAGGTTTTTTTTTTTTTTTTATCAATACGGCTCTGATAAACTTTTTGTTCATTTTTCCTATTTGTGTATGGGAATGGATGTATTCTGTTTTGTTTTTGTCTTTTAAAAAAGATTACTACAGAAATAACCTTTGGTGGGGGTGGGGGTGGGACTTTGGTTTCCGAACAACTGAAACATATGGAATCTGAAGCCCTAACTACAACCTGCTGTGTGTGTGTCACGGTTTGACAGTGGAATGGACTCCATCAGGAGGTTGTGGACTCTGCTTCATTCGAGGTTTTTAGGCAGAGATTGGATGGCGACCTGTCAGGGATGCTTTAGTTGAGATTCCTTCATTGCAGATGGTTGGACTAGATGACCCTTGGAGTCCCTTCCAACTCTACAGTGTTATCATTCTATGATTCTGTGACACACACGTGGAGTAGGGTTCAGAGCATGCCCACTGTTCCCCAACCTGCTCATGTTCAACAGACCTTTTGAAATTCTGCAAGTTTGCTTAGTGCATGGACGTTGGCGTAACTGAAATGCCGGGGAACCCATGGTCTAAACCACTGAGCCTTTGGGCTTGCCGATCAAAAGGTTGGCGGTTCGAATCCCCACGACAGGGTGAGCTCCCGTTGCTCAGTCCCAGTTCCTGCCAACCTAGCAGTTCGAAAGCATGCCAAAAGTGCAAGTAGATAAATAGGTACCACTCCGGCGGGAAGGTTAACGGCGTTTCCATGCGCTGCTCTGGTTCGCTGGCCACATGACCTGGAAAGACTGGCAGCGGAATGGACAAATGCCGGCTCCCTCAGCCTGTAAAGCGGGATGAGCACCTCAACCCCAGAGTTGTTCGCGACTGGACTTAACTGTCAGGGGTCCCTTTACCTTTACCTAGATTACATGGAGAGAGCCATCATGTTTATATGTCAGTAGTCAACCTCCTCTGATGTGCCACGGTGCATAGATACCAAAGGCATTTGAAAACAGATTGCTGTCAGAGAGGCACACAGGTGAATGAAGAGCTCAGGCTCTTTGCTGTCAAAGTTGTACTTAAAGATTTTATTGACCGTCATTCAATGTGCCTTGTATATTTGCTGAAGAGTTTACGAGATTTTTTCAGTTCAGCCCATGTTGTAATCATGCATATGGAAGGAACTCAAGCATAACGTTTTGTAATTAAGATTAATGCATGGTTGTAAGATCTTCGGTGCTTGCAGGATTTTAGAAATCTATTAATTTCTTATTAGTTTCAGTATAATGATTAAACCTTTTAAATGGAAGGCAAAATAAACTGCTGAACCCAACATTGCGAGAGACCTAGCATGTGCTGTTCATTTAAGCACTTTCAGTGATTTAATTATATTTGATCCCATAATCCTTTCACTGAGTTGGAAATTCAGAAGTTTCATTTAGATTTAAGTGATGGTTAATGAGGGCAGTGGGATATCTTTTGTGGTGCACAACTTGTGAATAATGCAAACTATAATTCATATCTCTTTCAGCAAAGAAAGCAGAACCAAATCTCACTGAGAGTATGTTCTCATTACAGAGGTTAAGTGAGCAACATAGAATAAATTGCACACAGGCTGTAGCGAGGAAGACAGCCTTGCATGAGCTAGCCACGCTTTCCTCGTGGAGGCAGAAAATTAAACTCTGTAGGAATATATTTGGAGTTATATCAACAATAAAAGCCCCATGGATGTATTGCAATCTAGAACGTATCCAAAATCTTTTACTCTCTCACTTATATTTATATCATGTTCTTCCTTCAAGGAAAGTTTAGGATGGCATATACACTAGGTGCGTACAGTGGATTTGAACAAATCCAAAAACTTGAACTGGTCACTCCAGACAGATTTGGGGCTGGTTCAGACGAGCATTAATGGAGAGGGAAAAGATGCTAATTGACCCACCACTTCTCACCTGTAGCTTGGTTACCGCAAAGGGATTATCACTATTTAGTTGTGATGCCCTTTTAATTTGCAAGAATGGGAGGTTTGGGGTTGTGGTTTCTGCAGTGGTCTTCATTCTCAACCACTGGATCTGTGGTGAATTTCATATCAACTAAATCAGGCTTCCTCAACCTCGGCCCTCCAGATGTTTTGAGACTACAATTCCCATCATCCCTGACCACTGGTCCTGCTAGCTAGGGATCATGGGAATTTTAGGCCAAAAACATCTGGAGGGCTGAGGTTGAGGAAGCCTGAACTAAATGAATTTCCTTAATTAGGCATCATTGAAAAATTGCATGCTTGTTAATCCCAATTCTCCAGAGCACCTGTGCAAACACATTTTGTTTGACCCTTGCATGCTCCCCCCATCACTGCATAAAGCACCCCAACAAATTTGCTATTTTAAAAAGTGGATGGGTAAGATTGCAACAGGCAGCACATAACATAAAAATTTAAAATTCGGTAATCATTCTCACTGCAGTCACCCTGCCAAACCAAGGTTTGTTTCCAGCCTTTGAGCTGTTTCCTATGCCTTACTGGTTTTCTAGCATGAGATTTTTAAATTTCATGGTCATGTTTTAAAACTGGTTTGCCCAACTTAGTAAGCAAAACAATGGGAATATCAGCAAGCCCTCTCTTCTATTTCAGAAGAGTTGAGAAAACCTTGGTTATGTCAGAGTTTTTTCGTGCTTGACTTTATTCTTCTTCCTGAATCTTTGATTAGATTTTTGTTGATCAATTTCAATCTGTTTGATGTTTTGCGTACTGTTTGATGTGCAATTTTAAGAATTGTTTTATTATTTAGCTTTCGCTTTTTGTGAGCCACCTTAGGGAGAGATAGTTTTAAAGGCAGTACAAAAATTTCTTAAATAAACAAGGCAACAGGTGTTGGAATGTTGAAAAAGAAGAAAATAGGAAAACTGGGAATTTTCAAAGCCACCAAAATAATATTGGGTAGCTATTAATGCTGCCTCCAACAAAAAATAAACCTGTGATAGGCATACCTTCATTAATAATATTAGCGATTTTCCACACCAGATAGATGTCCAAGAACTCTACAGTAATGCAAGATGACAGTGAATCTTTCTTCTGAGAAGAATATAATATTTTGTCCTGACTTCGGATACTACCTTACCAATTAAGTTTATCAGCAAATGCTGTCTAAATTTTTAAATGAGATCGGAGACTTGGTGCCTCAAACCATATGCCTCCAAAAGAGAAGAGGGCACTGCAGGTACTGGATGTAAATGCAAATGTTGTAATAGTGCCTAAAAATAGTGGAAAGATTTCTCAATATAGACTATTTTTCATTAGAAATCAAAGTTAGGGCTCTCAGTCTCTAGGTACACATTAGTAATAATGATTATTTCCTAGAAGGGGAGAATGCTGAAGTCTCTACTACGAATACTTTCAAATTAAAGTTCATTCAGCTAAAAGGGTTACTTACTCATGGGCAGAATTAGAGGAAATTTTCCATTACCAAGATATGCTAAGCTGCCTTTTGGGCAGCTGGCCAACTTTTAAAAAGGCATTACAAGCTTATCTCAAAAAAATGTGTATTCCTCAGTAATAACTCAGGGAGCCCTTTGCATTCCTTGTAGATTTGGTTAGAATCCCAATTTGCGTCTTCATTGTTTTGATAGAGCTATCCAATTGCATTGAATGAGCAAAGGTAGAAGAAGAAAAAAGCATTTCACATTATTGTTTTCCTCACGAGGGCAATTCTTTTTGCACAAGCACCTTTCCTGAAGCTTGAGCCTCAGTCTCTTAATGGTTTGTTGTTATATTATGAGTGGCTGGAGCCCTTATTAGCGAAGGCCTTAGGCTAAACATCTTTCATGTAAAGGGGCAAGGATATTATTTTAGGGTGTTGTTTTTAAAAAATGGAAGTGTACATATATGCCCAATCAAGTACCAAAACGGAATCCTTCTGAAGTAATGGGAAACACGGGGAGAAAAAATGTATAACTCTATAAGAGGCGTGGTGAACATTTTTTCAGAACAACGGCAGCTTTGGGGGGAATATCACATGCCAGTAGCGGGTAGAGCAACAGATGCAGATACCCAGCAAGATGGGTGGGGTATAAATAATAAATTATTATTATTATTATTATTATTATTATTATTATTATTATTTTATTATTTTATTTTACATTCTAGTCTGACAAAAGTCAGATTTTTTTCCATGTACACATACCTCCATCCTCCATCCAGGCAAGCAAGAGGCATTGGCATAGACCAAGGACACAAACCAGTACTCAACAAAGTGCAAAGCATGGCTGATGAGGGGCCTGGCCTGGGCAGGTAGCATGGGGTTCACCACTCTTTGGTAAATGACTTCTTTGGCATGATCAAGTGTCAGACCTTGCCTATCTATAGATAAAGACGGAGGCTTGAATAATCAAAAGTGCTCTCATGAGATGGTTGTTGAAAACCCCCTCCTCTGTAGCCTGCTGCCCACCACATACTTCCTCCATTCAGGAGGTTTCCTGACCCCTCAGTAAAGGTTTGTGGGCAGAGGGCCTTCAGGGGGGGTGGTAAAGTTTCCTTCTATGAATTGTCCTACCCAAGTGCTTCTTAGCTTCAAGCCATACTCTTTCATACCCTCCAACATTTCTCCGATGAAAACAGGGACATCCTATTCCATTATTTTTCCTCCTCCTCCTCCTCCTCCTCCTCCTCCTCCTCCTCCTCCTCACCACCACCACCACCACCACCACCACCACCACCACCACCACCACACTATTTATACCCCACTCATCTGAATGGGTTTCTCCAGTCCCTCTGAGCAGCTTCCAACATATATAAAAACATAAGAAAACATCAAACATTTAAAAAACTTCCCTATACAGGGCTGCCTTCAGATGGCTCAGGGGTCAGATAACTCAGTCATATCATCCAACATTTCTCCAATGAAAATAGGGACATCCTAAGGAGAAGCAGGGCATTCTGGGATCAAATCAGAAACTGGGACGGCTTCTGTAAATCCAGGAATGTCCCTGGAAAATAGGGATACTTGGAGGGTCTGCTCTTTATGACTGTGAGCTGGCATAATGTGAGTACTGTAAAATTTTGTTTGATGCCAGTCAGCAGATGAGTTATTCAGGATAGACTTGACCATAGTTACATTCTTTAACAGATTTAAAGAACTGTTATTTCTAGTGCAGTCATTTTAATATATTGTGTGCTGTAGGAATCCTGTATTGCCTGGGTGCTCAAAGAAGAACATGCAGGTTACCTCTCTCTGTCCCCCCACCCCCAATGTCGTACGGAAGAATATTTCAAGAATTACAGTGGCAATGTCATTCTGGCTTTTCTCCCATCCAGCCAGGGTTACAAAATTAGCTGCACTATATTGTGAACATTTGTTCCCTATTTAAAACATTTCAGCTTGCACACAATGGACAAAAAGTTCACATTCTCATTGCTTCAAACTCTAGCCATGTTATCTCTAGTTTAGCTCATTTCTTGGCTGTTTATTGAGTCTATGAAAACATAAGCTACCTGTGTATCATGTTTGTCTGCTGATTTTTCTTTTGGCAGAGGCCTGTATTCACATTAACCCAAAGACAACCTGCATGCATGCATGCAAACCCTGTGCTCAGTCTCAAAGACCCTGCTCGGAGACTAGGATCATGGCCTTTTTGGCGGTGGCCCAGGTTTGGTGGTCTCCCTCCCTGGCATTTATGTCTGGAGCTGTCTTTCCCAGCTGTTCAACCGGCCCTGAAAACCTTTTTGTTCAATATGGTCCTGCGCCATCTTCCAAGGGGAGCCTCCCACAGAGTGCATTGCACTAATGCATTTGTGTGGTTATTAGAGCATGGGTAACTTGAAATAATGTACGCAAGTAGCCTTGGGTGGGCCTTACTGTGAAAGGCAGCACAGATAGACTGGCATGAATGAATGAATGAATGAATGAATGAATGAATAAATAAATAAATAAATAATAAAGTGGCAGCCTGAAGGTGATTCTTCTCACCTAGCATATATGTGCCCTGAAAAAGTCATTCTTTCCATCAAGCACACCTCTGGCTACGGTTATTATTAGAGCAGAGGCAAGCATTCTTTGCGAGTCCTATTCCTAGTTAATATTCTTTTGAGTCACTGCCATGACTCTCCGTTAAGAGGTTTTATCCTTTAGCAAGTATTTATTTAACCAGTCTCCTCTGACCATGAAAGTTGGTGGTTTACATTTGCAATTGTTAAGTGGGAGGAAGCTTGTAATTTTCCTCTAAGCTTAGAAGAACAAGGGAAACTAACATTTTCGTGTACCAACTGTCACTCAATCCACCTGCTGACAAGTGCTCTTTTGAGAACTGCACAATGTTTTGCATATAAAGTGAAGGCAGAGGTGTGGTTTTTTTCTCTGCTTTCCATTGCATTTTACACAGTTTAATTTCTTGCTAGAAGCGAAAATATTTTAGCTTTGGATTTTTTTATCTTTTAAAAAAGCTTGCAATCAAGAAGTGCATCCAGGTAGAGTAAAATCCTTTCTAAATTATATTTCATCCATGCCACCCAAGTGTAACCCATGCTATTGGCAGGTATTCTGCAGGAAATCTCAGTTAGTCCCTGACCTATTAACAACCAACAAAATCTCCAACCAAATTTCTATCCTCCATTTGCCCATAACTGGAATTTGATGCTATGATCTGGAGCCATTCAGATGTCATGGGCAATTCAGATGTCATGGGCAATCAGATAATTATCTGATCAGGTTTGATCTTTTGCCTAGCTCATGGCCTTGCAAGGGTTGTGAAACAATTTTTTTTTACACAGGAATAAAATGTATAATCATGCTCTAGTTGCTACTATGCTATGTACAAGAATCTAGTACATACAGTACCAAAACAAACAAACAATCTTTTAGTGTCTGTTAGAATTTAAACAATTGCTAGAGTAAAGACTGGATGTGTGTGTGTGTGTGTGTGTGTGTGTGTGTGTGTGTGTGTGTGTGTGTGTTTATTGCTTTAGCTTCTGGCTGGTAAGTGACATTATTTAATTTTTAACTCCAGATATCAGAGCAATATGTATGACTTCAGAACATTTCTTCCCCCTTCTCATTGCCAATAAAGCAATTTCACACTTTCCTGAATTTCTAAGAGAGGCTATACTTGGAAGTGTTAATTAACCAAATCACTAGTAAGATGCAGTGAAAAACAGGATATGAAATGCAATTTCTATTCATCAGGTTGGAGTGGAAGTGAAGGAATAGCCATTATATGACGGATATTTATAGGCTTTCCGTTTTTAAAAAGTTGACTACAAAAGCTTACACTTATATTGGGCAATGGAGCACACTAATAGAACCATTAAAGAAGGTTCATAGGGAAAAAATGTTAATGATAGATTTTCAGAAACCAACTTCACATTTCACAGCAACCTAAATGTTACCATAGACTGAAAGTCGACATAGCAATATTTTCTTAAAATGTGATGTTCTGAGGTTGAGAAAAGATTTTAGAACCTAAGGATCCACTGTCATTCCCACAACAACAAGCTTTCAACTGTGACGGCTACTCATGCTTGCCTTCTTCACCAAATATACAAACAAGATGCTGAATTAGCATAAATTATGGAAATAACAAACAAACAAAACCCTCATCCAGGAATCAGTGTTGATATTATGACCTTTCATTGTTCTGTGGGTTTTCTTTGCCCTGCATAACACTCTACTTTTGCCCTCCATGTTTAAAATGACATGAATTTATTAAAGGAGAGACAATATTCTTAATTATCAAACAGAACACCTAAAAGCTTGTGCTAAACCATGTGGAATTTTCAGCCTCTTACTTTGTTGCACACCTGTTACAGTATTTTATCCAGGTTTAAAGAAATTACAGACAAAAGAAGGTGATTCAATAAGGGCAATGTAGGCCATATCTACCGTGTATCTTTCTTCTGTTGAAAAATAACATTTGTTTTTCAAGGAATCACTAAACTCTCCAAAGCTCAGCAAAGAACAATGTGAGTTGAGATGACAGTGCTCTCGCTCTCATTCATTTGCACGGTCATTCAGAATTCTTGAACGGTGTGATAAAAGAAAATGGGTGCTATTTCTCAGTTGACTAACCATTTCCCACTCTTGCTCATACAAAGCACTGGATGTCTATGTGCAATGTGTTGCACATAGCTGCAATGTGCACAGAGTGCTGTTCTTCTTGAGTATCAGGAAAGGTACCAACTAACAGGCCAATACAGTGCTGTCCATTCTAGATCGATTGCATGCAATGATGTGGCAAGACACCACTTACCACTAAATGTGAATGTGCAGAGATGGGAAGAATAAGCCTTTCAGTAAGATAACATGCTGTGCATATTTTATACAAAGGTTAGATAGCGACTGGCGATTTTGTTTGGTTGTGAAAATTGCAGGCTATCAGGCTGTCAACTCTCTTCATAGCTAATTTGTCCAACTCGTGGTCTGCTGCCTCTGGTATATGTTTTCTTCTTCACCTCCTTAGGTGTTCTGTGCCAACCTGTCACATCTTGTATTTGTTTCTGCAGTGAACTCTGGCAAAGAACCTCTCATGTTATACTAGCTCAGTACACAGCATGAAGTAAATGTCTGACTGTATTGTGTGATAAAAAGCAATTTTAATTTGTGAAGTGATTCCAGCTAATGGGAAACATCATCATCATCATCATTCATTTCATTTCTATACTGCTTTATATTTTAAAGAAAAAAAATCTCAAATCAGTTTACAACACATTAAAACATCAAATAAAACAAACCAGAATAAAACATTATTGGAGAAGGTAAAATATAATGTATACATTCAGAGCAACATAATTTACAGGAGACTAAAATATTACCTTACAGATTTCAAAATAAAACGTTACAAAGGTCAACTACAGAATGTATATCTAATGCAGCAAAGTGAACCAAATATTAAACATTTCAGAAGAAAATATAAAATACATTTCAGAAGGCAAATATAAAATGCACATTTAATACAGCATAATTAGCAAGAGAATAAAACATTATTCTAAGCATGGAACATATCGGCTGCTGTTGCTGCCATTCCTGCTGATGGTGGTTCATGGCAGATGGCGGCTGTGGAAGCTCACGCTTGATATCCTGGGTGTCCACTAAGAGACAACCAAGATGGCTTCTGGCCTCTTCACCAGTCATAGCTTTTGTAGCTAGAGTAAATCGGGACCCTGCTCTCCCAGGCCAAGTGGGAAAAGGCCTGCAAACAGTATTTCCTCCCCCTGTGTTTATTCATACCCTTTCAGGTTCCACAGTATAGGAGAAATATAGAAAGTAGTGATAGTTTTATTATCTCTAGTATGAAACTAATAACATTTTCAGCCATGATGGGTCGCAGAATTCTTTATACACATGTTAGAAGCCCCTGTATCCTTGGAGCTGTGCAGGCTTATTCAAGTCCTCAGATGTGGTGGTCCAGGCCTCGGGAACCAATAAAATTCATATTAATTCCACCGGGAGTACTGGGGAAAGATCTGCTAACTGTATCCTCAAATTCTTTAGAACTCAAGGGTCCCCGCAGCCCTAAAATTATATAAGGCCAAAACGTTGGCACAGCTCCTTTATAGATCCTTTTTGGGCCCGCTGTCTTCTTCTTTCACTCCCCTTGAGAGAATTCAATCTAAATTTCTCAGAGCCTTCTTACATGTCCCTAGATGCGTTTCAAATGCATGGGTTAGATTAGAAACGGGGATGGTGAGAGTCGAGGCTCATATTAGCTTAACATCAATCTATAAGTGGTTGACAATGAAATTGCTCCCCCAAGGTATAGCTCTACTGATTCTTTGTGATCGGTTCCAGTCTGGCTGGCAGATAGCGGTCCTGAACTCTCTGCAGAAATTGGGTCTTGCTCCTCAAGCCATCTTAAATTTGGGATTGGATCAAGCAAGATCCGTGGTCAGGCAAAGAATTATGGACATAGAGAGACAACAGGACTGCTTGAGGTCCCCTCATTACATAATTGCAGAATGCGAGAGATATGTTGCTGTCCCAGCAGCATACCTCCATTTCCTTGTATCCAGAAATGCAAGAAGGGCCTTTACTCTCACCAGAAGTTCGGCTCTGCCCTCACCGGTTCTGCAAGGATCTTTTGGAAAAGTCCCGTACGCCCAGAGACTTTGTGCCTGCCCGTTAAGGGAAATAGGAAGCCCTGAACATTTATTTTTTAGATGTCCATTTTACAATGAGGCATATAGAGATACCATCGACCCCCATCTGGTGAGGCTTGCTGACCTTCCGGACAAGCCAAAACTCAGTTTTCTCCTCTTAGGCAAAAATCACAAGACAACCTGGATGGTCGCCAGATTTTGCGCACCGATTTGTAGGCGCAGAACACCCCCGGAAAACTGCCGTTGCCAGCCTCCTGAGTGTCCCAGGGGCAATCTGCATGTTAGTCTAATCTTAGGCCTTTTCGTGTACATGTGACTATTTCAATTTTAATCTATAAGTTGTTATTGTATACTGTTTTAAATGTCTATTTCACTTTTGTGAAAGTAGTCTGTTATGCGCTTCTTGAACTGGTTTTTGACCGTAATAATAAATTATTAATATTATTAAGTCCTCAGATGTTAACCAGGATTGCAGCATCTGACCACAGTCCAATAGAGAAGTTGAAATAAATATGTTGGATTTAGACAAGGTTGGTTACAATTTGTTGACACTGAAATATGTAGAAACCAAGCAATATTGGCTGGTGTGGTGTGGTGAAGTCACAGAGTCAGTCTCCTGACACTAGCATCACTTCAGCTTATGTGGATGGGGCAAGGGCATTGGCAATGTCAGGGCTGTGGGTGTGTCCACACAGCCTTGTCCCCAACTCTGTCTTACCCTATTCCAGCCATATTCAGGTAAGCTATAGTGATAGCTGTGTCAGGAGGGTTGCTCTTCTCTACCACACTGACAACTATTAGACCTAGCTTAAATCATGATTAACTCAAATAAGTTTTTTTATTACCTTGTATTCACTTAACACTTTATATTATATTACCTCCCACGTTGGATCATCACCTTGTCATGGTGAGTGCGCTTGCACATTCCTATGATCCTTCTAAGTGAAGCCATTGGGAGTCTTGTACTCCCAGTAGGGTCACCCAAGGCAGTAAGGTCATGGAGGAAGCTAGACAAAGAATGATCCAAGAAGTGGCCTCCACAGTCACTTACGGACTCACTGTTAAGACTGTGTTCATGGAAGATCTTACTTGGTTTTGAGTGATCGACAAAGAATAATAATATTATATTACATCCAGTGAATCTCTTATAGAATTCAAACCATTTTTTTACCTTGGTAAATACAATGAAACCTAGACAGCATCTTTAAAAGCAGAGACATCACCTTGCCAACAAAGGTCCGTATAGTTAAAGCTATGGTTTTCCCAGTAGTGATGTATGGAAGTGAGAGCTGGACCATAAAGAAGGCTGATCGCCGAAGAATTGATGCTTTTGAATTATGGTGCTGGAGGAGACTCTTGAGAGTCCCATGGACTGCAAGAAGATCAAACCTATCCATTCTGAAGGAAATCAGCCCTGAGTGCTCACTGGAAGGACAGATCCTGAAGCTGAGGCTCCAATACTTTGGCCACCTCATGAGAAGAGAAGACCCTGATGTTGGGAAAGATTGAGGGCACAAGGAGAAGGGGACGACAGGGGATGAGATCGCTGGACAGTGTTCTCGAAGCTACCAACATGAGTCTGGCCAAACTGCGGGAGGCAGTGGAAGACAGGAGTGCCTGGCGTGCTCTAGTCCATGGGGTCAAGAAGAGTCGGACACAACTAAACAACAACAAAATACAATGAAATGGAACTGATTTCTCCACATGGACCTAAGTGCAATTAAGTTAATCTGGATCTAGATGGGTAATATCCAGCTAAGTTATGGTTAGAGTAGACCCATTGAAATCA
Source organism: Darevskia mixta (assembly GCA_034641385.1). Lineage (NCBI taxonomy): Eukaryota > Metazoa > Chordata > Lepidosauria > Squamata > Lacertidae > Darevskia > Darevskia mixta. The sequence continues at coordinate 4,393,923 of JAWWNH010000036.1, forward strand.
GTGAACCAAAGTTATCTAAGTCAATTGATCACAGTAGGTCTACTCTAAGCATCTTAGGTGAAAATCACTCAATATTCTTAAAGCACCTACATTTGTGACGCATTAAACAACAAACTGGGCATTGAGTGTTGCAACTCCAGGTCTCTGAAATAAATTACCAGCTGAAATCAGACAACCAAGTTTCAAATGAGCATGTATCAATTTCCACCCAGGAGCTAGCTTAACAGCATTAACAAATTCATAACTGATTCCAAAATCCAGCTCTTCTGTAACACGTTGAACAAATCTCGGTAATATCAAATGGTTCAGAATTATGTAGTTTCTGCAACAACAGCCACTGTATGCAAGACATCATTTCCTATCAATATTTTATGACAAGAGTAACTCAAATGCAGGAAGTCAGCACTCAAAACTTATTTATACTGCATAAATCCAACTGAAATAATAAAGACTGACTTTCTTATGAGTAAGGGTGTAATTTTCAAACTGCTTATGACAGAGTGGCTAAAGGATGTAGCATAAGTATGTTTAGAATTCTGTCCAAAGAAGATTATTTTAGAAGTAACATCTAAATGGCACAAGCTTCCTATTTTATTCCTACTGAAGATGTTTCAGAAACTCCAAACCCTGTAAATGACTGCCAGCATAGATGTAATCTTAGAAAAGTAGCTAATGCATCTTTTTTGTTTCTGTCATTCTCTGAAATAAAAATGGCAATACTATATTCAAATAATAATCAGTGGAAAGAAAAATACACTGTAAATGTTTCACTTTATATGATTATAGAGAAAAGGTCAACTAACGTTGAGAAAAGAGTCCCTTCCCCTTCCTGTGCCTACTAATCTATTGGAGCATCGAGTAAATCACATTACAGTTTCTAGTTTCTGCCCATATCTATCAAACTTTCTTTCTGTCACTCCCTTCTGTAACAAAAAATACATCAACCACAATTGACGCAAGGAATAAAAATACTGTTGTTATCTTAGCGAGAATTGATATTAAATATATTTCGCATCCTTCATCTGTTTTAGTTTGCTATTAGAGTATGAAGGCATGGATCCAAAGAACTGTGAGCAGAAGGAGAAAATGCACCAGTGCCGTTCCATAAATTCTTGAGCGTGCACTTGCAAAATGCTTTTCACAATGCAGCAACACAGGGTATTACAGATTAAATTTTATGTTAAGGACGCAAGATACAGCCTGCAGCATTATCAACTCCACCGGGACATAAAAAGGGTCTTTTGTTTTATCTATTAAATTTATATCCTGCCTTTCCGCTCAAAGGAGCCAAGGGCAGCAAAGTGTTCTCCAAGATTTTGCACAACAGGAAAAACTATATCTGGGATTAATTAGCTAATGCAGTGCCCCTCCATGAGAAGAACAGGAAATGATAACATGCAGAAAAGAAGGTGTTTTCCAATATCACAAATCTCTTAAGATGGTAACAGTAACAATAAAAAACAAATTGAAATTAAAGAGAACAAAATATAACTAAAAGAAGTGGAAATAGCAAGTTGAATTGCAGGAACAGAAGGAAATACTTTATTCCCTGAAAATACATTCTGGTTAAGGAAGGAAGTAGTTGGATACAGGATACTATTTCCATAGTGGCACAAGATAATCACTGCCTAGGATCCAGTGGTGTCTAGTACAAGTTGAAAGGCGAAGAGGCCTATGTCTTCTACTGGTTTCCCCCTTTATCTAGCCTTTACTATATCCCACATAATATCTGAGTATCCTTGGCAGATAAGTCCTGATCTGTGAGGAAAACCTCACTCAAGATTTTAAAGGAGCCAAATAAGACAGGTTATATTATAATAATTATAGAGAATTAGTCCCCTTTCTGCAAAGCTTGTTCGTACCCTGACTTGGAAAAAAGCCAGCTGTGGTGAATGATTTAATGTTAAAAAGCAGGATTCTTATTCATGAATTTGCTCAAAAACAGAGCTTTCCAAACTGTTACATGACACATTAGTGCATGGGTAGGCAAACTAAGGCCTGTGGGCCGGATCCGGCCCAATCGCCTTCTAAATCCGGCTCACGGATGGTCCGGGAATCAGCGTGTTTTTACCTGAGTAGAATGTGTCCTTTTATTTAAAATGCATCTCTGGGTTATTTGTGGGGCATAGGAATTCGTCCCCCCCCCCAAAAAAAATATAGTCCGGTCCACCACAAGGTCTGAGGGACAGTGGACTGGCCCCCTGCTGAAAAAGTTTGCTGACCCCTGCGTTAGTGTGTCATCTGCAGTGTGTAGGCATGTCGCACAAATGCTTCCCGCGCTGGAAAGGGGTTAGTTTAAGCTCCAGTTTGGTAGTAAAACCGAATTACTGGGTCACGAAATGATGCACGTCTAAAAAGTGTGGCACCAACATGAAAAGTTTGGAAAGCTCCACTCTAAAATGTGACCTTGCTGTATTGGCTAAATGACACAAATTGGTAGAGTATTAAAATTAAAATGGCAAGGTAAACAGCCAAGACTAGCTGCAACTTTGTTTGCATTAATGTTTGCAATGCAGGGCCTGGCCTATCAATCATCAGGCTATACAACTGTGATTTTACAATTGCATCCTAATCACATTATTATGTAATAAATCACAGTAGGAGAAAAGAGAAGTTACTTCAGAGTAAACATGATTAGGATTGTGTTATAAATTAGCAACAAGAATTGACTGCTTTGCTTTGGGTATATAATAGGAGCAATAGTAGTAGAGGAAAGCTAACAAATCTCTCTTCCTACTAGCTCACAGAATTGCAACAGGGGGAGAAATATTGATAGTTGTAATTGGGTCAGCCTATCCCATTTCACCACCTAAGGTGAAACGGGTACTGTATGTTTCATTGCATTTTTCATTTATTAGGCTTTAGTAGCTTGCCACCTGAAGGTCTTCAAGACTTTCAGCAAAAAAGGAAAAAAGATATGTACTGCCTTCCCTCCTACACTATCACCCCCACCTCCCCACACTTCCAGCGGTGTTCCAGCAGTGGTGGGCTAGTTGGGACACTGCCTCCTGCACTTTCACTGCCTGAGAGGGGTGCTTCACCCTTCTCCATTTTTGGGCCGGCTCTGGTTGTAATACCGCCAGTATATCTTTTTGTGGATCTATAGTATCTATAGGTCTGTAGCTATGTAAGTAACTTGCAGATGCTTATTGATTATGATGTCACCTACTGTTGATATGTGATATATATTTTGGGTTTGTGCATATACCCTTATTGAGATCTTTGTACCTAGATACTGGAAATAATAAAAAGAGGCGATGATAGGTCAGGGTTTTACTTATACAGTGGTGCCCCGCAAGACGAAATTAATTCGTTCTGCGAGTCTTGTCGTCTTGCGAGTTTTTTCGTCTTGCGAAGCACGGTCCTGCGAACCACTAGATGGCGCTGTTTCCCATAGAAATGCATTGAAGCGCGGTTTCCCATAGGAATGCATTGGGAACTCGCAAGACGTTTTCGTCTTGCGAAGCAAGCCCATAGGGAAATTCGTCATGCGGAGCGACTTCAAAAATGAAAAACTCTGTCGTCTAGCGAGTTTTTCGTCTTGAGAGGCATTCGTCTTGCGGGGTACCACTGTAATCACAAAATAGTATTTCTGGGATTCTTAAAGGATACTGTTGCAGATGATAATCTAACTAGTAACTTTTATAGTACTCTATATTTACATACACATTATTTTCACTGATGTATAATTGTATTCTTTTAGATCTAAAAAAATATAAATAAATAAATTCAGATTAATCTTGTTGGGGGGTTGGACTAGATCAGTGTTTCCCAACCTTTTTCCAACTGTGGCCCCCTTCTAACCTTGATTCCTTCTTGTGCCCCCCATGGGCATAGCCAAGGGGGGCAGGGGGACAGCTGCTCCCCACATAAGTAAAAATCAGCTAAACTCAGCTAAAGCATCCATGACAGATGGCCATCCAACCTCTGCTTTTAAAATATCCAAGGAAGGAGAGTCCAGAACCTTCCGAGGGAGATGCATCTTCCATGTATTATAAAAAGTAAACAACACTTACTTGACCCCAGTTATTTGACACATGGGGGGGGGGGTTATAGGTACAGTCCAAAAAGGCACACAGTGAGTTCTGTATATATGGGAGAATTTTTAAAAGCAAGTGGTCCTCACTGATCTGGGGCAAAAAGATCTTGTCATGCGGAGGAGTCCTGGCCGCCTAGATACAATACTATAGCCCCCCACACCCTTACCTGGGAGTAAGGCTCACTGAATTCAGTGCGACTTGCTTCTGAGTAGACACTTAGTTATTTACTAGATGCAAGTCAGCAGCAAGCTGGGCCAACGCTGCCGATGGACCCTGCGCCCCTCAGCAACACCCAGGCTGCCACCAGGCCCAGCACTGGCAGCAGCAACAAGAACCTCTGGCTCGCCCACCCTTACCCATTGCCACCCCACCACTGCACTTACCTGGCCTGGAGATTCTGGATTGCGGGCTCTACTGGTCAAAGTGGGATCCTCAGCGATCACCCTCTCCCGATGGAAACCAGGACTGCTCCAAGAAAATGCACATGGCAAAAAGGAGCCTGGTGGGCTGCCCCCTTACCCGCTTGTGATTGTCCAAGCGGATAGCTAGCCAATCAGGATTTTTTTTTGGGGGGGATTTTTTTCCCATTCACTTCTCACTTCCCTCTGAGCCCCCTAGCCCCATGTTATGGCCCATGGGGGGCATAGTACGCATGGGGGGCATAGTAAGCATTTTTCACATGTGGCCCCTTGGGATATCCTGGGACCCCCAGGGGGCCATATGGCCCCTGGTTGGGAAACACTTGACTAGATAATCCTAGTGGTCCCTTCCAGCTCTACAATTCTATGAATATAACTTTCCTGATTTACCGGCTACCCAGATATTCCTATACACTGTCTCAGTCCTTTCAGCCAAACTGAGTTGTGGTCTGAACATTAAGAGTTTTAAAAGGTCAAGTATGTATATTCACTGCTAGCAGTCAGACCAGCACAACTGGAGATTAAATACATGTGAGTATATAAAAAAATGTTTGGTTTTTTTGTAATTAATAATGCTCTTTTTTACTAGCTGCTCTAACTGGAGGTTAGTGAGAGCAGTCATTTCTAATGTGGTTTAATATGATTAGTTGATGGCGAAGGGGTCAAGGTTCTCAAGACTGGAAGATCAACAGAAGTAATTTTATTCTACTAATTACTTTTGTGGCACAGCCTCTCTTAACAAAAAAGGTGGTTGGGGTCCTAGATCTATGAAGAGGCAAAACATGAAGTGGTTCAAACCTAAATGGTAGATCTGTTGCCCTGCTATAAGTAAACTTAGTAGCAGCAAAGCCTCCAAGAATGCAGATGGGCATTGCTGATTTTATTACATGGTTACTGATCAAGTTTTTCAAAGACCCTTGGAGTGCTTCTGACTGACTTTCATTATAGAGGATTAGCAAATAAGAAGGTACAAGTTAAGCCAGTCAGGCAAGAGACGGGGTAGGTGTTCTTTTTTATCCTGCTTCACAAGCTGTTCCCATGGAAACGTTACACTCATCTGGTTGAAAACCTCTCACAAACATGAATGCATGAGTCAGGTATGTAAAGATGCTAATAAATAAGAAAAAACAACAACATTTGCTTGCTATATGGATAACGGCTCATAAATGGTTGTAGAGCTACGTTAAGCATGCCAAGGAATTGGGCATGCCTAGTGGGGTTTTTTTAAACACACGTTAGTGGGTGGTAGTGGATTAATATGGATGGAGGAGAATTTTGTTTGGTCAACATTTTAAGCCAATTTAGCTAATTAGCACCTTCCATAATAGCACACAGATTGGAACATAAATCATCCTTTAGATTTCACACTTCTCTGAATTCTGCAATCCAGTTTTTACCTCAAAAAGGACCAAAATGCATTAAAACTGCATATATTAGGACAAAATATGTTTAGAAATGCATACATTGAGGTGAAACAATAATTAAATATGTATTTTGTATTGAAATATGTAAAACTGGATTTGTATTTAAATACAAATTTTATACAGATTTGTTTAAAGGACAGATTAATGCAGAAATTGGATGGAATAATGAATAAACATATGTGAAATTGACATCGTCCCCCAAAATATGGATCTTTCTATCCCTGGTAGTGGGAAAGCTGCTTTTAAAGTGTCTCTGAAAAATGTTTAGAGAGCAAAGCAAGGGATCTCTGGATCCAGCCCAGAATTCTCTCTTTCCCCTACACATCAATATTCACTTGATGCAAGCCTTATTTGGGGTAATCCTGTTTGAATATCTTCATAGAAATCTGCACTGAAATCTTCTTACTCTGAACTAGAAATAAATGCCTCAAGTCTCTAGAGCTGCACCTGAAAAAAAATCACAATACCTCATCTTTCTATCTGCCTTGTGTCACATTGCAATCAAATCAGAAGATCCATCACATAATATTAAGAAAATGCAATTCATTACTTGCAGTGAATCAGAAATAATGAGCCAAAGAAAATCAGCGTGGTATAAATTTGATAGCAGATAATATAATACATGTTGGACTGTGAATATAGAAATGTGAATATGTTTTATCGAGTTCAGCAGTCTAAACTATTTATACACACACAACCCCACACAATTATTGCACCATATTCTGGTTCCAAGATTGAGGGCTGGCCAAGTCTTACTACTTAATCAAAATATTTGCTTTCTAAACAGCAGCCACCAACCCATTCCCTGACATTTTAATTAGCCGTGGTTGTGGTGTCTGGGGCAAGTAAGTGTAGTACTGTACTTCAGACTCAAGTGTGTGACTCCACCATGGTAAAGCATGGGTGGGTTTTTCAAAGGGAAGTAGTATTACCCTGATACATCAAAGGGGAAATCCCCACTTGGCTTTAATGTTTCCTGGCCTTGAAGTCTATAGGAGTTTTATCACTGATATGAATGGGAGGGGGGAGAGTCATACAAATGCTTTAGGAAGAGGATCACACCCGCTCACTTATCAGCATTTATCCAGATATGAGAAAAAAAAATTCCCAACTGCTCGAGATGAAAAATGTTGCATTCTTTCAGGAAAGGGGGAGTACAGTAAAACAAAACCAAAAGAATCACAATAAACACTGCTTGCTGCCTTACACCACTTTTCCGGCAGTGTTGAGGATGTTTATTTTATGAGCTGAAATCCCACCAACAAATATCCATAATGTACCTGGCATACTTTCTCATTTCAGGAGGTAGTAAACCACCCAGCCCTCTTCTAATTATGTTTGGGTATTAGTCTGGCAGTAAGCCTTGCTGCCTTATCTTGACATTTCCCTAGGAAGTTTGCTGCAGACCTACCGGTGAACAATTTTAATGAACCCAGTTTTGCCTATTGAATGTAAAATCACATTTGTAGGAAGGAAAAATGCTTGAACGTTTTCGTCATAATGAGCTATAACAAGCCGTTTGAATTGCTGCATTGAATTGCTCTGTGAGCTATTCTCGTGAAGCTGAATTGATGGGTGACATTTAGTTTACACAGTGGATATTATAATTGGTGAAGCAATTTTGAAACCTAATTGCTAATAAAGAGAATAAATAATGACTTATAAATATGTTAACAAGCCATTCTGGTGATATTGAATATATACACATACTTAAAAGCAGTTAATAATCTGAAATCCACATTGAATGATGTCACAGTGTAATGGAGTTACACTCCTAGACTCATAGTTGTCTGAAAATATTCACCCAAGTAATGTTACTAAGTATAAGCTCTATCAGTTCATATTTGCAGTTATCATGGAAGACAGTAAGATGCCTAAAATATTTTCATAATCAATATTAATAGAATAGTATGATACTAGCAAAAAGCATATTTGATAGCCTAAGTTAGGTTTTGTGACTGCACACTGGCCTCTGGTCAATGGGTTCATTTTGTAATGACTGTTTTAAAACCTAATAATACCCAATAAAACCATTATTAAAAGGGCTATCAGAACCAATGGCTTTAAAAAAAGAAAGAAATCTAAATCTTATTCGATCTGGCTTCAGGTCTTATTATGGGACACGGGACGGTGTCTTTGTTGGTTTTACTGGACCTCTGTGGATTTGATGGCATGGGCCGCAAGAGTACTTTGTCACGGAACCTGCAGGCTGCCCCCTGCCTTATGGGGGGGGAGTGACATAAAAAATTGGCACACACACACACACACACACACACACACAGAGAGAGAGAGAGAGAGAGAGAGAGAGAGAGAGAGAGAGAGAGCCCTCTGCCAAAGCCAGCTAAGTGAGGTGCTAGGCTTTGGGAAGGAGGTGTGAGGCACTGGCAGTATCCCATAGCCTTCCCTCTTTCTTCCCAAAGCTGGGAAAACACTAACTAGGTTTTGAAAGGAGGCGGAAGGACTCCAGGACCCTGTCAGAGCCCTTACAGTTCCTTCCCAAAGCCCATCACCTCGCTTACCCAGCTTTGGGAAGGCAGTGTGAGGGCTGTGATGGGAGGCGTGGGATCAAATGTTGCCGAGGGCTGCCAAAAAGGCGTCAAGATCTGCATGTGGTCCTTGGGCTGTGCATTGGACCACCCTCTTTTAGATTGTCTGGTTGGGATGATACTTGCAGGTACCATTTTACAACATTCCTGTCCTCCTAGGAGATCCACCCCCTGACCGTGGTACCATAAGAGTTCTGCTCAACACCATGGTTGTTGGCCTATAGTGTCCCTCATGTTATTTAACATCTGCATAAGACTGCTGGGACATGTCTTCCAGGATTTGCTGTTCCCCATATGTTGATACCACCCAACACTATTTCTTTCCCCCCTCTAAATCTAACACTATTGTTGGTTTGTTTGTCTACTACATTTCTTACCCGTCCTTTACCATAAGTTCCCAGGGTGGGTTGCAACAATAAAATATGTGAAGCTTCAGCTGGTTCAGTAGGGATGTTCACTGAATTCGGCACAATTCCAAAGCAAATCAGACCAATGCAGGCTTCATCTGAGTCACAGGGAGACAGCCTCAGATCTCCCCAAATGGAGAGAGCCACCTGGGTGACATTTAATTTTAGGTGAAGCTGCAGGCCAAGGTCTGCTTTGTAAGCACCTTCCCCATAAGATCCTTGTGAAACAGCTCCCAACAGGACTGAATCCTCCAGTCTAAGAAGACAGTAATCACACTGTTGACCTTTTGAAAGGGACAATAGCAAACCCAAAATTCCATTCAATCATTCAAATTAAACCTTTGGGGGGGGGGGAAGCAATAGCTGTATAGCCAGATATTGGATAAGGGACAAGAATTAATTATCATCAATATAATTATACTAAAACACATATATCCCAACTTTCCTTAAACGTTCAAATAAATTGGTAAAACGTTCTGTTATAATATTATATAATATTAGTTGCTATTTCAATACATAGATCTTTATTGGAGAAATCTTGTCTTATTCCAACAAAAGCTAGTTGGGTCTAAATAACTTTCCTCTGTCTGAAAAACTCTTAATATCTATTGGTTATTGTAGAGAGTTTGTTTATGGTCTCCTGGCTTTCTTAGAAGAATTTTAAGGAATAAGTGATATGGGAACATTATTTAGAAAGGCAGTGGATGGCACTGTTGGACTGTAATAATGAGACACAAGGGGATGCAAATCTTGTAATTTTATATCATTAAACAAAATGCCCTGGATACATCTCGAGATGCACAAGTAGGACATATGCCTTAAGAACTAGCCTCAGAGAGGGGAATTAATCTCTTTTATCACATGCTGTTCATTGAATAATAGTGCAAACTGGATTTAACACTCATATTGATTCCCATATTCTAAACATGGTAGGATTATTAAAGTCAAATATTCATTTTGCCATTCTAGATCTGACTTTGTGAAGATTCTGATGAAGTAGAAAGACCTGCTTCTATTGATATCATACTCTGTCTATGTAGGATGGCTGAGATGTGGCATAAATGTGGAAACATTTAATGTATCGGCATAGATGAAATCCTTAGAAATCTCCATAATCCATTGGCAGGTTCTGATTGTGTCTATGGTATGGCACAACCTAGCTGCAGCCTACATTTTCATATCCAGCTACAGCTTTCCAAGCAAGGTTGTGATGATGAAACAAAAAGGGATCAGGACAGGAACCTTCAAAGAGTCCTAAATCGGAGGCCTGGAAGTTATTATCCAGGGACCCAGAAGAGAGCCACAAGGAAACTAGCAAAGACTCAGGAATAACAGGCCAGAATTGATTGTGTGATTTCCACCCACTCATGTAAGCTGGCAGGTGTGACTGCTGCTGGGTTTCCTATGTCATTAGACCATCCTTATCACGCAGTGGCTTTCATTTGTGCTGCTTCTATGGCAAGATAGACATCTCTTTAGAATACAACGTGACTTGACTGGGCTCATACCACCATTTCAAGACTCTAAATAGTTTATTTAGTGGTTTCCAAACTTTTTTCTCTGGGCCACACTTTCAGAATAAAAATTTCCTCATGCCACATTGAATTTTTAATTGATATGAAATACAGTGGTACCTTGGGTTAAGAACTTAATTTGTTCTGGAGGTCCGTTCTTAACCTGAAACTGTTCTTAACCTGAGGTACCACTTTAGCTAATGGGGGCCTCCTGCTGCCGCCGTGTGATTTCTGTTCTCATTCTGAAGCAAAGTTCTTAACCCGAGGTACTATTTCTGGGTTAGTGAAGTCTGTAACCTGAAGCGTCTGTAACCTGAAGCATCTGTAACCCAAGGTACCACTGCACAGTGGAAAACAAAACAAAACAAAACAAAAAAACACTATGCATGATTTTGAAAAGATAATTATTCATATTCTGGGGAAAAATACTATACTATACTATACTATACTATACTATACTATACTATACTATACTATACTGAAATGTTTAAATGTTTCTTGATTGTCCTGGAATCTTCCTGCCACACCCTTTGAGAACCACTGCTACACATGTTTACTCAGAAGTTCATTGGGTCTTAGTTCAATGGGACTTCCTCTCAAGGAATAAGAATTGCAGCCCAAGAGATCCAGTGGTAGTTTATTGAAAAGCATAGCAGAGCGGGAGGGAGAGATCCTATCAGACTACATTAAGTTCTTTTGAAGAAGGGTAGTAAAAATGTAGCAGATGGAATAAGATGTCCTCAGCTATGGACTTAAGAACATAAGAAAGATCCTGCTGAACCAGACCAAGGCCCATCTACTGCAGTGCATCCTGTTCTCACAGTAGCCAATCAGTTGCCCATGGGAGGCCTGCATGCAGGATCTAAGGGCAACAGCATTCTCACCTCTTATGATTCCCATTGACTGGTATACAGAGGCATACCAGTTAAGAACACTTCCAGACGTTGGTTTTTCTCAGTGAGCTTTTGTGGCATGCTCAGCACACACATTCCAGACATCAGCTGTACCAATCCCTATACTGATCTCTGCTAATCCAACTGTATTAGCAGTATTGGCACAGAAAGAACAGCAACCACCACATAACTCTCAGCAGAGATAGGCAGCTATCTTTGCTTGCTGGGAACAGGCATCTTTCTATGAGGTGTGTTCTGTTTCACTTCTTGGATTTCAGCTATCATCACAAGGAAAGGTGACATCTGGAAGTCTCATTACTTTCCGTGGAACATTAGTGTAGCTCGCTTTCACTGGATTGTATTCATTATCTTTATTGGGAAAAGGCTTCATCTGCCATCATCTCACACTATTTCCACAAGAAAATTAGAAAGCAACATTTCTAAAGCATTTCCATTAACTTGAGCTGAGCTTCTGGCTTGCAATGAGTCCTGAAATTAGAATTGTTTCTAAGCTTTTCGTTTTCCCAAGGTTATTTCCCCCCTTGGTTCTGCAGGAAATAATTTTTGTGCCAACAGTGTGCAGTTATTACTGTAAATTATTGCTTAACAGTGGGTGAAAATGTTTTTTTTAAGTTGTTTCCTATGAAAAAATGAAATGTCTTTACAAAATATTTTAAATATGAATTTGAATCAAACACCCTGTTAATTCCTGATGAATGTCAAGCTCTAAAAGGGCCTTCAAACCTATTTCACAAACAGCTGCATTGTTTGGCTTTTCACAGACAGCCACAGAGCACTTAGAAGGTCCTGTAGAGATTCAGGCTTGGAGAACAGCAGCTGTTTGGCAAATGTGTATGGTGTTAATTATCATTTGATGAATATTGTTCCATTGAGAAATGCACCATAGAACCCTCTCTGGTTTCCACTTCCCTCTTGTACAAGTATATCCTCTCTAAGTCTCACATATAAGTGTCCTGTGCCAGCCAGGGTGATGCACATGAAATGCACGATTGCACATGTGGTCCTAACCAGGACAGCAAATGTTGTGCATGTGGGGAAATAACTATATCTGGGAAATGGAGAGCACACACATGACAAGTCCATCTACTTTGTGCATACAGCCAAACAGATGGTTATAAGAGGCAGCTACCTCTGGCAGTAGCAGCACTCATCACTGGTGGGTCAGTGGTCTGAAAGCTGAAGGTGCTAGCCAAATGTTTCACATAGAGAGGGGAAATGCTGGTACAGCAGCATGCCAGATTCTCTGCTTTGAAGTTAATCGCTCAAATATTGGATTGGATTGTGTTGCATCATGTTGCTGTGCTTTATGGTTGTATTGCTGTTTGCCACCACATTTGGTGAGCATGGTCCAGAAAGGAAGCTTATAAATAAGTAACATAATGTAGCAGTCGGATTAACCCTGTTGACTAAGGTGGAGCATTATCATATGTGAAATTGTATTTAGTAATTTATAATAATGGCTGCTGCTGTCCAAAGTGCTGGCACTCTCCCAACACTTTCTAGAGATCCTTGGTGTACAATGCATTTTGCTTTTCTTACCTTATTTTGCCCTCACTTGCAGTACTGTTGAGTAAGTTAGAGCAAATAACAACAAATTACCCAGAACCACTGACCGTACAATTCTCTACATGTCTATTCAGAATTACTCTTGTTTTCAATGGGGTTTCCTCTCAGGTAAGTGTGCATAGGCTGCAGCTTGAGGTTGCATGACTGAGTGGCATTAGAATTTGGGTCCCCAATGTTTTTTTTTTAAAAAAAAACAGTACTTTACCCCCCCCCCCATAGGAACATAGGAAGCCAAACCATTGGCTCACCTAACCCAGTATTTTTTGCATTGACTGCCCGTGGCTCTCCAGGGTTTCAGCCAGGAATCACTCTCAACCCTTCTGGGAGATACCTTCTGAACCTGAGATCTTCTACAGGGAAAACCAATGCTCTGTCACTGAGCTACAACCTTTCCTCAACAATGTACTTCTGCTGCCTTAGCCATTCAGGACCAGGACCCACCCACCCCCTATGCTCCCCAAACAGTACTTCTGTCTTGTCAGGATTCAACCTCAATCTGTTAGCTGCCATCCATTCTCCAACCGCCTCCAGACACTCACACAAGACCTTCACTGCCTTCACTGGTTGCGATTTAAAAGAGGGGTAGAGCTGGGTATCATCCGCATACTGATGAACACCCAGCCCATACCCCCTGATGATCTCTCCCAGCTTCATATAGATGTTAAAAAGCATGGGGGAGAGGACAGAACCCCGAGGCATCCCAGAAGTGAGAGCCCAGGGGTCTGAACACTCATCCCCCAAACCACTTTCTGGACATGGCCCAGGAGGAAGGAGCAGAACCGCTGCCTAACAGTACCCCCAGCTCCTCTAGATGGTCCAGAAGGATGTCATGGTCAATGGTATCAAAGGCTGCTGAGAGTTCCAGCAGAACTAGGAAACAGCTTTCACCTCTGTCCCTAGCCCACTGGAGATCATCGACCAGCGCAACCAAGGCAGTTTCCGTTTCATGATAAGGCTTGAATCCCAATTGGAAGGGATCCAAATGGTCCATATCTTCCAGGAGTGCCTGGAGTTGTTCAGTGACCACCTGCTCAATCACCTTGCCCAAGAATAGAAGATTTGAGACTGGGCAATAGTTGGCCATATTGGCCTGGTCCAAAGATGGTTTTTTAAGAAGCAGTTTAATAACCGCCTCTTTCAGCTGGTCTAGGAAGGCTCCCTCACAGAGGGAAGCGTTCATCACTCTGCAGAGCCCATCGCCCAGCCCTTCCAACTCACTTTTATAAGCCAGGATGGGCAAGGATCAAGGAGACAGGTGGTCAGTTTCACTCGTCCAGACACCTTTCTGCTATGTAAGTAACCTGTGTGGCAATGTAATACCCTTCGCCAAAAATACTGGCACACTGTACAAAACAAAAACCATGTGCTTCCGTGACTTCTACATTATGGAAACATAACTTTATTTTAAAAGAAGTGCTGTTGTTATAGGACAACTGGAAAGCCTGATTCTGTTTACTCATGAGTATCTTCAAGCAGACTTCTGTAAATGAACCAATATTCAATTCATTTACATTGAGAAGAGGAGTGCAGTGGAGCAAACACTCCTCAGTCATTTGGAGTTAATGGAATAAAAATGATCAAATAGCCACCGGCTGTCCTACACCAAGGTAATTTCAAATTCTGAATGTTCTCAGATGGGCTAAAGCTTCATTAAAATTGGATTCAAGGAAAAATACGCATAAATTATTTGAAATGATGTGTCTTGTTGAGATTAAGACTTCTATATTGTTGGGAAGTAGTGCAGTTTGCCCCAGGATAAATTGCAGGATCAATTAACCCAGGGCACAACATGAAGTATTTCAGGTTCTTTGCAAATCTCTTTTTACAGTTTTGTGTGTGTGTGTGTGTGTGTGTGTGTGTGTGTCCCCCCAACTTGGTTTCATCATTTCATAGAAACATTGGTACCAGAATAGATACAGCATGGAAAATACAAAATGAGCACAATGAAGGATAAGATCCCTCTTCTTTCTCTACATCGTAGGTGATATCCAATGTTAGTTGTGCTCACAGCAGACTCAGAAATCAGTGGATTTTGCAGGATCTACCTTGTGTATCACTTAGTTGGACATTGTCTCTTGGTTTTTCTCTGTAATGTATCTCTGCTATACACATTTTTTTCCTAACTTGTTTCTCTTTCGTTCTCTCCCTCAGCCCCAGAACTTGCACTCTCCTGGCATGTCTTGTCTTTCCCTTCCCATATTGCTTTCCTACTTAGAATATTTCTGCTGCTGTATGGGACATTCATCTCTCGGGCTCTTGCAGATCAATTAAGTACCTTGCACTCTGTGCTGCAGATGTACCACTGATAGGATGAAGCATGCAAATATTGGCACATTGTCTTTATGCATTTGTTTCTTGAAAGGCAGAGCCTTTTGTTCTCAAGTGTGCATATTTGCTTAAATAATTGCTTTTCTACTAACAAGAGAAGGGTGACTATATTCTTGTCTGAAGCCCTGTATTTTGGGGCCCGGTACAAACTTGTGGGATGCGGGTGGCACTGTGGGTTAAACCACAGAGCCTAGAGCTTGCCGATCAGAAGGTCGGCGGTTCGAATCCCTGCGACGGGGTGAGCTCCTGTTGTTCGGTCCCTGCTCCTGCCAACCTAGCAGTTCGAAAGCATGAAGTACAAGTAGATAAATAGGTACCGTTCCAGCGGGAAGGTAAACGGCGTTTCCGTGCACTGTTCTGGTTCGTCAGAAGCGGCTTAGTCGTGCTGGCCACATGACCTGGAACCTGTACGCCGGCTCCCTCGGCCAGTAAAGCGAGATGAGCGCCACAATCCCAGAGTCGTCTGTGACTGGACCTAATGGTCAGGGGTCCCTTTACCTTTACCATATTGAGTGAAAATATTCACTTGCTAATAAATATTATATGTTTTTTAAAATGTAGATTAATTGAATTTAGATAGTAAATTTAAAAACATTGTTGCCAACATCATTTGTCTATGTGTTATTATACCACATACCATTATGCTACATTATTCTGAATTGTATTTGAAACGTATAAACACAACTGAAATAAAATACACAGTGAACAAAAACTCAATGCAGATGTGCCATAAAACTCATTGAAGGCAGTTGATCAGTATTTCTAGCTAAAGTGCCTGAGGTGAAGTAACATTATTTGTAGGTAGCAATATACAAAAAACTGCACATCAGAATGATGTACTCATTTGTACATCAGTATTGCACAAACTAGTATTGACTCTTGCTGCTTAGCAGTTTTATACACTGATAATGGCAACTCTTGACAAGTATGGTATATTCCATAGGTATAAATATCACAGAATGAGCACAGGAATGCAGAATAAATGGGAAAAGAGAACAATAGAATATTGAAGATGTAAGACAAGGGTGTACTGTACCAGTATTTAGGATGACAGTGACAGATGTCAGTTCCTAATATGAACTAATATGCAGTTAATGCAACTGTCGTAGAAGTTTTCAACTCACAACAGGGATAAACCCTGTTGAAATGGATTGATTGTCAAGCCAGCTGTGCTTAAAACTCTGGCTATAATGTAAATTTATCTGAAGGTGTGCTTTGATTTTTAATGGCTTTTACTAGAACAAATTGTTCTAATATAAGTGTAGTTGATGAGACAGAGTTCTGAGATGGCTTCTGATTTTGCATAGATTGAAGATGAAGCTCTCACCATTCTGTAGAAGGATCCAGACATCACTAACTTGGACCATGGCTTCCCTTTTCTAATTGAATAGAAAGGATGTAGTTTCATCTGCTCCTTCCATGTAATCAGAAACTATAAACACCATAGACTTCAGTTAGAGATGGACAGATCAGGTCAATTCCAGTCCATGTCAGTTTCACATAGGAAAATTAAGAAGTCTACTCTGCTTGTTTTCTCATTAGATGTAATGAAAAAAGTCCTCTCAACATGTTCACTTTAAATGATACTTAAGAGTTTGTGTAGGGGTTGCTTTAAAAACCTCTCCCCCAATTTTCTTTTTATTTACTTTTATAGGTAAAAGTATTGTAAATTGGTTAGCAGGTATAAGCCTTTAACATAAATATGAAAAACAACAACAGACCCCTGTTATTTCCTTTGAAAAGAGAATGCTGGAAAGCTTTTACTTGTATCTGTTTTGAACAGAAAGAAGCAAGGACAATTTGTCCTACTATGTTCTTGAATGCCAACTTTATTCTGATATTAGATATCATTATTTAGAGTCTCTTTTTTAAAAAAAAGGAAAAAATGAAGTATTGGATAGTGGGAGAAAAAATAAGCTTTCTATTCCTGTAAATCACTTTTGGATGTTTTATGGGAAGCATAACAACAACAACAACAACAACAACATCAACAACAATGATAATGATGCAATGAACTAATAAATAAGTGACTTGGAGGACAGCCTCTTTTTGCTGCTAATGCTTCCAATCTTAGGGAAAGCTATTTGGAGTCATTTCTGTTAACTGCTATGCAGATTCTGTGTAATAAACTTATTCGGATAAGTATGTGCTTCTACACCTGCAAAGACTCATGAGGTATAACATTGGTTGAATGGTTATATTTATTTTTATAACATACTGGAGGAACTACAAACCAAATTAACCAGATTAACCAAATTCAGAAGATATGGGCAGGTGAGGAATTTTCCTAATTCTGTTGTAGGGAAGAAAGTGTAAAGCTATCCCAAATACAGTGGAATCTCGGTTCTCGAACATCTCCATTGATGAACAATTCAGAACCCGAACGCCGACAACCCGGAAGTGAATGCTTCCGTTTTTGAACGCGCCTCAGAAGTCGAATGGAGTTAGCGTAATTCGAATGGAGTTAGCGTAAACTCAGAAGTTAGCGTAATTTCCCCATTTTTGGTAACATTGTAATACCATTATATTCCATAATATATATATAGTGTTGTTCATGATCTAACTTTAGAAAATATCAAGAGCTCCCCAACTGTGGTCCATAGTAATACCTTGCGGAGATGAATAAGGTTGCAAATATGTGAACAATAGGTATCAAGTCAACAGCTTCAAGCTACACTGTCTTGCAATTTTCAGCTTTTGGAAGATTATGAAGAGCATTGATAGTTGGTTTGCAAAACAGTGGCCAAGAACAAAGAGCTCCAGTGGCTGGGATGAAAGGGCAATAGTAAATAATAACAGAAGGATATAGATAAATGTAGAGAGACAAGAATCCTGAAAGAGTAATAGATGAAAAAGACAGTCCAGTGCACATAAATGTAAAAGAGTGAATAGTCAGCTGAAACTTTATCACACGTCTCAGTGCATCGTAAAATATGGAGTGTAGGAAATGACAAAGTCAAAAGGGAGGTCTATCTAGGTGTCATTAATGAATGATGTGAAATAGCAGAGAGAAAGCAAACAAATCTTACTGCCTGCATAGAATGGTGATTGCTTTGAATCTTTATCACAGAACTCTCCATGCTTCATAAAATACAGGGAACACAAAAATAGAAGAAGCCATAAGCTAAACCAGTGTGCAACATAAAAGAAGAAACAGCAACAGCTGCTCTTGCTGTAATTGAAATAAAAAATGTGGCGAATCCAATTAAGAACTAAGAATGATGCAGACCTATATAAATTATTTGCATACATTTTACAAAAAGCAAATAATGCAATCTACATTTAACCTATCCATAGGCTATTTACTAGTTTATTGGAAGTCATGTAGAACTTGCAGCAATGGCCTAGCTGATCGTTCTCAAGAAGCCACAACCCAGTGCAGTTTGACAGGCTTACTAATATGATGAACGGCATGATGATAAATTCACAGAACTTAACACCTTAGCGTATTCAAAAAGCTTCACATCATGATATCATTAATCCTTGCAACAAGCCTACATTTGGGTCACTGTCACCTCCATATTAAAGATAAGGTGTGGGGCTGAGGCTGAAAGAGAGTGGCTTGTTTCAGGGGTGGTCTTTGGTCTTTCACATTTCAGCAGCGCCCTGTGCGAGCACAAAATTTGGCACCCCAGTCTCTCGCCTTCCATACTGTACAATTCACTACGTCATAGCTGCGATGCCCTGCAGCATGCCCTAGGCTCGGCACCCAGTGGAACCAGTCACGGTGCCATAAATCTGCCTCTGTTTGCCTTGTAAGTTTGTGCCTCAGGCAGCATTTGAGTTAGGGACTACCTGGCCATATCTTACACTCTCAACAAGTTTGTTAAAACAACTCTAACTCCACTAATTTCAATGAAATGTCACCTACTCCTGTAAAGTACTACTATATGCATATGTATCCACAAATGTATGTAGATTTGAACCCACTGGTAAATCTAACCATGAAGTATTTCATGGTTGGGGAACTTCATTCTCCCAGGGGTAATCTGTCAGGGAGTGCATTCTGACAGTGGGTGGGACCAGGGCCTAAAGTCAGCAGCCTTGCACTCTTTCTACCAATCCCTTTCTCTCATAGAATCATAGCATGATTCTCTTATTCCCTACTTATCTTCTCTTTACTTCTGCCTGGTAAACTGCCAGGGAAATGGACATATCAGTCTTTCCAGAGGTCTAAACAGGACTTTATGAAAACAGGCCAAGAGTCAAATATGGGCACAGGGCCATAGGTTGCCCACTAATTCTTTTCAATGGGATCTGCTCAGACAGAGTTCATAGATAAATGGTATCCAATGGCAGTCACTAAGCTTGGTTGTCAAGATGATTGATGGGAAGTTCTTTATACAGCATCTGAGTTGGTTTCATTTCCTGACATTAGTGCAGGTGATCCCATTTGCTTGCTTGCATCAGTATTGAAAAAGAAAAAGGGAAAGAGAAGGCGTCAAAAGTGGCAGTATCTGAAAGCTTTCAGTTGGTACTGGTTGTCTCTGGCAGCAAAGGAAGAAGTGAAACATGCCACCACCTGACACCGTGTCTTTAATCAGTTATTCCCTTTGAGGGTTTAAGAAGGCCTGAGCCAGAGAGCAAGGGAAGGAGAGCACAAGAGAGCCACATCAATTTTTGCACTTACAATATTCTAGAAGCTGTCACCGGGCTTTGGTTTTATATAAAAATATTGAAATAAGAAAGACTTATTTTCTTTGGGAGTTTGGGAATGCTGCAAGATGGAGCTTCCGATTTCTGTCAAATTTTATACCTGCCTCTGAGCTCTCGCTTTGCTGACACTCCAGATGAGATCTCTTGAATTTCAGTTCCTAATGTGTTTTTGGCCTAGCTGATATTGTATAAAGATTACTTTTAAAAGCGACAATATTTGTATGAGTTTTATGTTGGTGCTTGATAGTCCTCATGATCGCTAGCAGGTCTGCACCTGAAAGGTTGGGTGGCTATAGTCCTATTCAGACATGTGCCTGAAAGTGTGTATGCTAAATATGCAGAGAGGACAGGAGAAGCATCAATGCGAGCCCCAGTCACACCACTCACTTCAGAGTTTACTGTGTTGAAAGAGAAGGCTGGAAAGGAGATTCTGCATGCATTCAGCTGCATGCACTTACAATCCTCCCTATGATCATGAACCCTACCTTAGAGCTCATCTCTCAGTGTGGGAAGGTCTGAAACAGATCTGGCATGTCTGCGGATATTTGGGGATGGGCTTGCTTTTAGTGCAAGTGATGGTGGTGAAGAAATGCGTACCTATGAGGGTTGTCTAGATTCAGGAGATGACTTCTCCTTAGTGGTAAATGACTCTCTTTAGCACTATCCAGAGTATTGTTTTATCCAAGGGATCATGGGATGTGTATTTTTGAAAAGAAAAGCACAAATCTTCATGCTCCCTAGCAGGCCTTTTCTGCTTCAAGCAATCCATAAGTTACCCTCTCTTAAAGGCAAGAGTTGTTTGCAGGGGTGCCAACTTGAATAAAATGTTTTTTTGGGGGGCAGGTAAGCCCCACCCACATAATAGATCACAAGACATGGTGCACACACACTATTTGAATGGCAATGCCCATCAACTTTTTGGGGGCCCCACTCAAATATTTTATTGGGGGAGCTGAAGGGACCTTGGCTCCTATGCTTGTTTGTATGTTTTGCTTGGGAAGAGGGAGAATGACAACTGGAAGGAATGGCTGGTTAATGGTGGCAGCAGGGCTTACGGTAATCCTATTTCAAGCTGGACCCAATTTTGAAAGGGGTCTGATTTTGTCTTTCCTCAATATGAAACAAACACCTGCTTTGGTTGTGTCTTGCATAACAAGCACATATAAATTTGGCATTTGGCCCAAATAATGCAGAGAAGCAGCAGAAGAGGGAGAATGTTTCACGGTGCAACTGACAGCATCAGAAAGGATTCTGAAGTGTTGCAGTGAAAATCACTTTATCTAATTGGCCAGCCACAGCAAAGAATCATCTTGCCCATGTAGTACAATCTTTATGCAAATTGCTAATAACATTTCAGACTCTTTTCCCATGGCATGCTCAAAGCAACTTAGGACAGATAAAATCAAAATGTTATTTAAAACCACCACCATGTTGCTTTTTGTGTGAATTGAAAATCCTGAAGGCATTATGGGAATACATGATGAATTTCTTGAATTGTTCCCACTGATGGTAGAAAATCATCCCAGTATAGCTGTTCCGACTGGTTTCACATGGTTCACGGGGAGGTTCCATCACAGACTTCTTTGCAAACTTGCTTCCAGCTATTGAGAGGTTCATGGTGCATTTATTAGCAGTAATATAACTGCCAGCCTTATTGTCTAGAGCTATACTGAAAGCAATTTTCACTATTGCTATCAGCAACTCCACATGGCCACATTAATAGCTCTGCAAAGGGGATATTTGCATATTATGTGAAATTTGCCTCTCTCACACTTTTTGTGGCTGATGTTCAAATTGCAAAACAATTCTTTTGTTGCTGAGGTTTCTGATATATATTTATGACTTCAAATTAAAAAAAAGAGAGTATAAGTTTCACAAATACAGCCACTAGTTTCAGTTCTCTGTTCCTTTTGAAATGGTTTTTTAAAAATGAAATATGCATTTAATAATATAGAACTAATATCATTATGTCTTTTTAATAAGAGGTTAGGAAGTTGCCCACTACATTGACTGGTAGGGAGGCTATTTAAAATCAAGGGTAGTCTTGCCTGGTCCCCCTCCCTCTACAATCTCTGCAAAGGCAGCAGTTTGTTCTTCTTTCATAGCTCTTTAATCATTCTCCTCATCCTGCAGCTTCTCTCCTCCTTGGACTAGAAGCAGCCAGTTGAGTCCTCCAGATGTTCTTCAGCTACAACTCCCACCATCTCCGATCATTGGCCATGCTAGCTGAGGATGATGGAAGTTGGAGTCCAACAACATCTTGAGGGCACCACATTGACTACTCCACCTTAGGCCTCTGCTAAAGCCATTGTCACAACTCCTCTTTAGGCATCATAGCCCCCTTCCCCCATGCAAGTAGCATTGTGTGTGGGAAAATGAGGAGGAGCATGCTGAGCTCTCCCCCTATTAACGTTCCTGTCACTATCCAGAAGATGGAGGACAGATTTCTAAAGCAAGGAGACTTCTGTCATCATAAAGGTTCTCCACTTGAAGACTTCCTGTCACAATAATAGGAGGCTCCTCTCTTCAGGAGTTTCACCCCCCCCACAACTCCTTACATGAGGGATTGTAATAGCTGAAGAGAGTTATAGCCCAGGAACCTGGAGTTGCTGGTTTAGGAGCTGTTGATGCTGACAGGGCCTCTTGCACAGCTTTCAGATATGTGGGTGGTAAAGAGCAAAGACCAGATTGATCTGATTCTTGCCTATCCATGGTGGTCAGTAGGAAGAACATTTATCTTGGCAGCAAGTACGTACCCACACTGATTTGAGAGAGGTTAGACTGAAATACTTAAACACGTTGCAAATCAGAATACATGTAAACAGTTGAAGTTTGGCCCATATTTCAAACTATTTTTTGTGTCATGTGTTTTCATTTTGGGGTATGAGGTCAAAATTAAATCTCTATAGCAAGAAAGTCAAATAACATCTGGAACATCTGAAAAATGCAGCAATCACAGGGGAACACACCCACCAAACTTATAAAAATGATGATTCTGCCAGAGTAGCACTCCGTTGCACCTTTTGCTCTTGATTTATGAAAGCATCTTCAGAAATCTGAATTACAATTTCTGGTTTTCCACCAGGGTTGACATTAAAAAAAAAAACCTATCCAAATCTCCTCCTGTGAACTTTTACATTGTCTCTGAGTAGCTACTGTTAGTTTGAGACTGAAGTAATATGCTGTCTAGAGATGTGGCAATATATTTCAGCTGACTGTGCTTGCAGTTAGAATGTGCAACCCTCCTTCCCACCCTACACCTACAAATGTGTACAATGAAATCGCTGTGGATTTTAGAAGATATATGGGTCTTGTGTAGCTATTTATACCTGTACAAAGCTTCTGCAAAATGCTGCCTTGTCACAAATCATCAGTCACTCGAGTAGTAACATTTTATACCCACTTTATGCAGAGATAAATAACTGTGTATGGCACAGGAACAGGGGAATCAGGGCCAAAATGCAAAGCAAAAGGGAATTACTGAGAACAGCATTTTTCATGATATATAGCAATTAGCCAAAACAGATAATTTCCCAGCTAAAGTGTTTTGAAAGCTATAAAATATAGGCTCATTAATCTTCTATTGTTCCACAGAACACATGTGCACGGAGCCCGCCAGCAGCACACACTTGCATTCTGACATGTAGCTTCAAACTTTCTCTGCTTCAGCCCAAGGAAAATGTTAATAACCAATTGAGCTAGGTTGGGAGAAGGCGAAACAGGTATGGGGGTAGTTAAGAATAAAGGAAGACAAAGGATGAAAATTAAACTGCTGAAATTCAGATGTCCATTGTCCAAAAACAAAGGAAAGGTGAATAGGAAAATGAAGAGAACTCTACCAAGACTCTGTAAAGAAATTTTAGATATCCTAACAATGCCTTCCAAAACTAGTTTTGGAAAGCAACAAAGTGACTTTTCATACTGTATAATGAACACACCCATTTCCCTGAGAGATGCTCCTGTATATCCCCCCCCCTTTTTGCTTAATGTATAGAAAAGATCATTACACACACACACACACACACACACACACACACACACACACACGTATTCAAGTTGCCTTGTAACCTTTCTCCCTAAATGAGATGTAGGAGTGGGAATTCTATAAAGAGGAGGAGTGGGAATTCTGTAAAGCCTAATCTCAGCACAATTAAGCATTTCATAATATCAATTAATATCTCAAATCCTTTGTGTTCCACAATCTATTTTGGGGATGTGAAGAAGCTGCAGGTGGAATTTCATTTCCAATTCAATTTTCTGAACCCCAAGCACTGAATTTCAGAGGATAATCCTGCCTATTCAAAGTTTGGGTAATTCCATTTGCATTATCATTTCTTTAGTATTGTCTATTGCTCAGTTTGGGTAGAGACTGATATGTTTTTGTATTGATGTTCAGTTTGAGGATGCAATGCTTCATGGGTTGTAGTCTTGAGGCAGTATCACATCATGCCTTCAATACACCTAAATCATGGGGTCTGTTTTCTTAAACCTATAAAAACACTGCCTAGGTTTAGAAGTAATAGGAGATAATTTGGCCTAGAACAATCAAATATTGTGAGATGCACCAGGATTTAAATTGTGTCTGTTGCTTAAGAACACAGTTATTGCATGGACACATAATACAAGTCACTGAGACAACAAAGAATGAATTTCTGGTTAGATTCACTGAAAGCTTGTTGATTTTTGTTATGGCTGCCAGAATTATTGAATCAGGATTGAATTATTGGATCAGTGCCAAAGGTAGTTGGAGAGAGACATGGCATATGTGTTTACATGCTAATGCTAGAAGCCTCTGAGCCAAGCTGGAGTGTTTTGTCTTAGAGAACAGCATTGATGTAGTGGGCATAATGGAAACATGGTGGAATGGAGAGAACTAGTGGGACACAGTTATCTCTGAATTTAACTCTATAAGAGTTCAAAGGCAAACACCTCTAACAGAGGCAGCGCCAAAACTTGTCCTCCAGTGTCTTTAAAACATTCTTCCCCTGTGAAGGAGTTTTCTGTTTTTCTGCCTCACCTTTTAGAATTTATTTAGAATTTTGGTGGGTATGGGGTTTATTTATTTACTACATTCTATCCTGTAAAGCTCTGGTGGATTGAGCTGATGAGACTAGTAGTGGGTCTAATGGTCAAGAAGGCAGTTACTGAATGTGCTGTAGAGGAAAATGGGGGGCAGATGGGGCTTGTCCACCTGAGAAGGTAGCTCAACTAGGAGAAGGAAAAATCTGATCCTAAAACCTCCACTGCTTTTTGGCTATACTCATCTGTGAGCAAGGGTTCGGGAGTAAATCCATATCCACTGACTTGTGTGGCATTATTGGAGGGAGAAAAGGCTAAGGAGTAAACACTACACAAATCCAGAATGGAGTCCCAAGACGGTTGGATATTGTCTTGTATGCTTCTTTCTGGCAACGTCAGCAACCAAGCTGGTGCCAAATGTATTGCCCTGCTTTGCTTTGGACCATATCAGTGAAGCCGAGAGGGGGGTCTTGTCATCTGTGCAGCCCAGGACCTCCCTACACACTACCCAGGTTTGCACCCTGGAGAGGTCACTTCAGTACTCTGCAACAAAAACAACATGGGAGGCAGCTGTTATGAGTTACTGGTCTCTGCAGCCACAGCGGGAGCTGTGATTCTCCAGAGGTTTGACTTAACCCCTGGCAGTACACTCTATTGTCTCTTGAAACAGACAGATGCCAACAACATGCCAAGAGGCTCAAGCCAGTGGACGTGGTTTTCCTTCTTTCCTGCTTAGAACCACATGAATGGCCCACGATCATACAATGAGAATTTGAACTTGGTCTGCCAGAATTTGAACTTTGAACACTCCAAGCACCACACCACATTGGCTCTCTGGGTTGAGCTTATCATTGGAAGGTGGCCACGGGTGGTGTGTGTGTTTCTTTCCTTTCCGTTAAACGTTTATTTCTAGTGCTATGCAACCTTCCAGCTTGCCTGAGCTTCCTTATTGGAAAGAAAGCACACACCTATGATAGGAATAACCTCATTATGTATTCATCTGGACTTTAAGGGAAGCATTTTTAATTGAGGACACTGTCTATTAAGTGCCTGAGACTGATGCATTCACTCATTTTGCTCTTAAAGGAATTCCTTCCTTTTACCTTCCCCCCCTTAAAGTCCATACTGATTTCTTTCAAAAAAAATTTTTACTTTAAAAACTGTGACAAATAAATAAATTGCAATGTGCAGCTGTCAAGAGCTTGGCTTCTTGCACTTACAGGAAAGCCCAGCTGCGGCCGTCATAGGGTTTTTGGGAAGCGCAGGCACCTAAGAAGGCTGCCAAATGCAGACTGCTTCAGATGTGTAGAATGAAAGGACACTCACCAAACCTCACGGCCTCCTCAAAAGTAAGGCGAGCAAAACAAAAAGTGCCACAGCCCAACTGTAACAATGTCACTGATATTTTTTCCTATTGATAATTTTTGAAAGTCATTTCTTTTCTTTTTAATTGATGGAGAATGGTCAAAAATAGCACAGGAGGGTTTATTTTTTTGGGGGGGGGCACAGCACTACTTCTGACTGATCACAACACATTGCTCACTCGGAAACTATAAAGCCACAGGTAGTACCATGCTAAAGGTACAACACACTGCTAAGGCAATACATAGCCATAATGCTTAAGCAGTGATGCATCCTTTCTGTAGGATTCTACTGAGTGCCTTGAACATTCTATTGCCTTAGGCAATAAAAATTTGATTTTACCTATCTCCTGCTTAAGCTGTCATAGTAATCTTTATTCAAATATGAAATATTCCAAGTCTCTATTTCACTCCCCTTCAGGGTATTAAAATATGTTTTCTCTGCACCCACTTTGCAGTGATGTTAATGTACTTCCTATTTTGATAAGC
Organism: Darevskia mixta; assembly: GCA_034641385.1. Classification (NCBI taxonomy): domain Eukaryota; kingdom Metazoa; phylum Chordata; class Lepidosauria; order Squamata; family Lacertidae; genus Darevskia; species Darevskia mixta. Next base: position 4,420,606 of record JAWWNH010000036.1, read on the forward strand.
CAATTGAAACAGGGAAATAAGAGATTTATTATTAAAATTATGTAAGTTCATAAAGCTGTTTCAGAGTTGCTGTCAGTACATTTCCTCTTCCTGCTTCCCCTCCCCCAAATATATATCTTAAGGACTTTGTTTTAAAAGGCTTGCAGATATCATTAAAGAAGATACATGGGTTTTGATAGTAAAATAGATGCATACATAGCAATCTATTAAGTCCTCCAATTAGAAAAAATAATAGAGTTGGAAGGGGCCCTGAGGATCAGTTAGTCCAAACCCCTGCAATGCAGGAATCTTTTGCCCAACATGGGCCTTAAACCCACAACCCTGAGATTAAGAGTCTCAGGCTCTAGTGTAGTGTAGGTCATAGCAGGTTAGAGCATGGTGCTCATAAAACATCAAGTTGCAGGTTTGATCCCCATATTGGACAGCTGCGTATTCCTGCATTGCAGGGGTTTGGACTAGCTGATCCTCAGGGTCCCTTTCAACTCTACAATTCTGTGATTCTATCTACCTAAGAAACTGTCCCTCAAGCTATTCTTTAGCTACAACACTCATGGTAGGCATAGGTGTGACATTTCCATCAAAAGGAGTTTCTCCAACAATAGTCACTCCAACAAGCCAATGGAGTGACTATTGCTTGTTGGGAAAGATCTGCAATCAGGAATGCCATTGATGGGGACCATGCCCATCCATGCTGTGGGTCTGCCACTGCTGCCACTCATAGGAAAAGCACAGGAGAAGCACTGTTGAGAAAGATTTATTTTTGTTCATTAGCCAAGAAGCAAAGATTAAATCCTGCTGCCTTAGCAGGGTATGCAGCCAATGCAGGATTAAACCCTGTCCCACTTATCAGCTGATGCCACCAATGACAGCAGCAGATGGGTGGATGGGCATGGTTTGGGGGAAATGACCTCATGAATCAAACTGGATTCCCTAGCTGGCCAAGATTGGATCACTGGCTAGAGGTTTCCCATCCCTGTGCTTGAATCCAACTGTTGCATTGGATTCCATAGTTACACAACCTTTAAACGATACCATCTGATAGTGTAAGGGCTCTTGTGCTAGCCAGCAGTGAACCCTGGATACAGCCTAAATCCCCCCCCCCCCAATCCAGAATTTTTCAGTTTCAAGGCCCAGGGTAGTCGTGGCAGATGAATTCTTCAACATCTTTCTTGCTGATGCTTCAGCAATTCTGCTTTATCCCTCATGCCTCTTCATATCCTGTTCTTTGGTCTGCCTCTTTTCTCACAAGCTGTCTCCATTTCCTCTTCTTTGATTTAGTGGCCTAACTCTGTATTAAAACAAAAGAGCTACATAAAAAGTGTGTGTAAAAAGTAACACAGAAGGTCTTCAGACTCCATTGTGACATGGCATGTTTGAGGTTATGAGGAGAGGAGTTATCCATTTACTCGAGGTAGATATGAAAACTGTGGCATACCCACACAGCATCCTGGGCCTCAAAGTCTTTTTGTTTTCTTTACTTTAGATGACAGCTTGACACACACAGAGAGAGGCATACATAAAGCAGCTCACTCCATGGAAGTGAATGAAGGGTGGTTGGAAGCAAAATACACCCAAATTGAGAGCAAGCCAAATGACACATTGTGCACTTGAGTGGAGGGAAGTGCACAGCTTCAAAGAATGATAGACAGGCATCAGAGGAAAGTGCTGAAATACGAGTTCTTCTGAGAAGAGATAATTTTATTGTACTTGAGCATTATCTTAGAGATGTATGAACTCATCCCTAGAGCTTCAGACTCTGTAGTATCTTCAAACCTTGTCTTCTTCCAAAAGTTCAATGTGTCAACAACACTAAGCCAAACTTTCCTTTCACATCCTGACACTTGATGCATGGTAAATCACTGTTGCTGGAAAGAAAGAACAAGGCTTCCTTCATAGTAAACAACTCTCTTTATAGAATTTCCTTATCTCTAAACAAACACACACACACACACACACACACACACACACCCCTACTTTGCTGTCAGGATCTTCCCCCAACTTGTTATTAGACCTACTGTTATATGAGATATATGAATTTCAAAGGCAATTTCTTCTGAGCGCTCTATGAGATGACTAGTTTGATTCTTGGAAGGAAGTCCTACATAGATTTCAAATATCTGTGATGGGCTGTAACAAGCATTATAAATTATTTGTTACAGGAGAGTCAAATTTCATTCAATTTACTTGAAGAGGGAGTTACACTCCTTTTCCTCAGTGTTTTGTGGTCAACTACAAACATATTTCTTCTTCTAGTCAGCATTTCTTAAAATTACAACATGTGGTGCAAGAAGACATTTTGCAGCAGTGTTAAATAGATCTCTACAGTAGCTCAATAATGTATATATTCACTTACCAAGAATTCATTTTGGGTTGACACCAAAAGTAATAATAGGCATATATTTGTTGTTGGAGGCCAAGGTTACCTTGTTGGCTAGGAGTGCCTTTTGCCAGCTTTAGTTCGTAAGACAGCTATAGCCATTTCCATATATGATAGCTTGACCACTGTCATCCATGTGCTAGTTACCTCCAAATTAGATTACTGCAGTGCACTTTATGCAGTACTGCTCGAGGCTAGCCCAAAGCTGCAGCCAGTACAAAATGTGGAGTCTTGACTGCTCACTGGAGCAGAATATCACCATCATAATTATGCCACTGCTGAAAGAATTTCACTGGTTGCCAATCAGCTACCAGGCCAGGCTCAGTGTTCTAGCATTGGTGTACTAAGCCATATACAGCTTGGGAGCAGGGTACCTAAAATATTCTCAGAAGGGTAGAGGCCTACTTTTTGTAAACCTGAAAGTGACAGGTGCCCCACCCACTTTCCATCAGCAGTCCTGTCCCCTTTGCCATTAAAAAAACCCTGAATTATTTTAAAGAAGAATATGCAAAGTGAAGTGTTTTCAGTTTCTTTATTGATGGCATCCATTTATAACACCAATTTTTGATTGTGTATTTCACATCAGAAATGCATGTAATTAAGTACATTAAAGGCAGGGGCAATCAGTGTGTTTCTTCCCAGATGTTGGACTTCAACCTATCGGCCACGGTCAACACGATAGTTGTAGTTCAAGAGATGATAATTCAAATTCCAACTCTTCCCATTTCTGAAAGTTAGCATCACTAACTCTGAGAGAGGAAAGGAAGCTTCCGCCAAGCTACTATGAAGTAAGCAAATAGCCTTCTGCTGCTCCTGTAGTGACCCAGTGAATAATGTGAGCAAGCATCTTCTCACCCAAAACTTTTATATGTGTTAGAATTCTATCAACCATTCAGAAAAGCGGTAGCTAATATGATGCCCTCTTGATGCTGTTGGACCACAACTTCAGTAATCCTTGGACATTGGCCTTGCTGACTGGTGCTGATGGGAGTGAAAGTCTGTCATTGTTTGGAGGGCATCATGTTGGCTACCCTATTGCATAATTTTCCTCCAGTCATCTAAATGTGAGGCAATACAGAATATAAGGGAGAACCCATACATGACAATTCATAGACCCATTTGGCTCTCAGTATCTTCCTACCCCACCACGTGTTCTTAAATTAACTGTATTTTTTTCAAGCTTGCTAAAAGCTGCCACAGTTAAAGATATGACCCTACTAAAATGGAAATGTTCAAGTAGGCAAGGTTATCTCATTAGAGTCTGGCTCTTAGTGTGCTTCGTGTTGCTGACAGCATGGCATATATAAGGTGCTCTTCCACATAGAAGAGGGTCTTTGGAGACTTCATGTCATGAGCTATGGAGGGGATTTCAATGATGTTTCTTGTAGTTCGGAAGCAAGCTCTGCTTCTCTTTTTTTTTAATCACAGAGATAATTGCAATAGGTTATCTGAGTTCAAACGTTTGAAAAGAGTGTCAGAGGATCATGTTTTCAACTCCCTAGAGAAGAAAATCTAACCAAGGGCAAAATTATTTTACAAATTGAAGTTTTTGCGTATGTTCTAGGAGTCTCTGGAAAAGGATTGATGGATAATAACCACAACAAAAATTGTGTGATGGTGATGCATCAAGCTGAAAATTAGTGGTATATGCTGAAGCTTCTTGTGTCTATAATGTATCATATTCTGGGGGCATTATGGTATTGAAGTTAAACAACAAAAAATTAAATCATGATTGACTTATTGCTTAATGTGTTTTCAGTCTTTTACCTTGAGGCTTGTTATCCTGAAGGGAAATAACACATTGTGTTTCTGCAGATGATAAACAATGTCATTGTTCCCCCATCTTACTATCTTTTGCCATGTATTTGGCATTTTTAAGCAGCAGACTGGTTAATGTTGGTTAACTCTCAGAAAGATTCAGTGAAATAGGTCATTCTCATTTCCATGTTATGGATGGGAAATGTGGACAAAAAGATAATGAACCTGGCAGATATTAAACTTTATCTCCCCAAAATAGTTATCAGGCGAAGTGCACTGATCCCCGAATCACAATCCTGCCACAGATCACTATCATGTGTTCATGCAGAAACTAGTATTGGTAAGGATGATGATGATGAATACTATTATTTAATGTTTGAGATTAAAATAGTCATTGTCTTTCATAAACATTTTCAGCAGGGTTAAAATGTCTCCCCTTTCCAGAAGTGGCTATCCATGTGGGCTGCTGTTGGTACAGTGCAAATACAACAGCAGGAATGCCAAATTAGCTAGGTGGGTTCCCTCTCCCCCTGGTAGTAAGCAACAGTGGCCAAAGCTAGCCTAGCAGCTGCATCACACCTTATAAGTCCCTTCCACTTCTTTCAGTGATTTCTTGTTGCCAGAGGGCTGTTAAAGTACAGTTCAAATTCAAAAGTGTTTATCTATTATAAGGAAGCATTGCCTTCACTCTTTTACTTTATTTGCCTTCAGTGATGTCATCACACAGACAGATCTGAATTGATAAAGGAGATCATACACCATCCTCTTCAATATACGATCCCTGATTGTTTGGGATCATTGATGTGTCTGATCCAGAGGCATTGCTCTCAAGTCTGAATTAGCTTTGCTTGCCCTCACTTTGTGCCATGAACAAAATCTGATTGGCTGCAGGGTGTAATTACTGTATATCATGCCGATCTCTATTGTTTGTAATGAAAAATGCAACTAATCCACAAAAGGTCACATTGGTGATAAGCAGTGCAAAAAAAGGAAACAAATTCCAACAAACTTTTTATCACACAAAGGTGTGATAAAAAGATTGGGATAAAAAAATAGTTGTAAATTATTATAAATGCATCCCATGCATATATAGAATAATTTAATGGCATCTAGTAACAATTAGAAACAAGCAATGCATATCCATTTATATTCCAAAGAGAAGTTACACATTTATACTCATATCTTATAGTATTAGTTAAGGCCAGTTTCAGTTATTATGCTAACTTTTCACATTTTGACCAAGCTCTTGATGTAAAACTTTAATTTTTCATTTAATAAGTTGCAAACACAAGCATTCCCCCCCATTTAATTATGCAGATACAAGTCCTTTTGATTTCAATGTACCTTACTGCCACATAATATTTTTAGGATTAGGCGTCTTGCCTATTGATGCAACAGAGATGTATGACTACCTATATATATCTTCTATTCAAAGAAGCTCATTCTTCTCTGTAAAAACTTAAGTTAATTTAAGTGAAGCCGTGAGAACAATCGTTAGTATTACAGCAATAGCACATCTATTTTGCATTTGCCCGAACTCAAATAGCTTAATGTTATAATAAAATTAAGAGGCTAATGTGTATCTGCGTGTGTTTGAACATCAGTCTCCTTATTTTATTATAACAATAAGCTGTTTAGTGTTGAAAACAAAGCCCACAATCCAGAGCAGATGTGACACTGCAGTAACACATCGTAATGTAATATATTTTAATCACTATGTGGGTGTGTTATCTGTCTACCTACCTACAATCTATCTATCTAGCCATCTACCCATCCATCTTCTTTAGGAGTAGTTGTTAATGTCATTATACTGATAAGTATAAAAGATGCATGAGTTATGAATCATCTTTGATTATTTGGATGAAACACCTGATAATACCCTTTAATACTGGATTGCTTTCCTTTGGCCAGTTATGGTATTCACAAATTCCTTGAGATTCCTCTTTAATTATTCTTCCTACATGATTACTCGTTCAGGAGCAGTATAGTGGAGATAATCATGTCTGTGGGAACTGATTGAGAAGACAGATGAAAAGATGGATAATAATAATAGAAGAAGAAGGGATCTCAAGCTTGAAGGGCAAAATGAGGTCCCAATTTAGTCCCCATGAAGCTGTTTCCCCACAGCTACACCCATGCTCAGGGTTTGCATTGAGCAACTTTTAAATTTGAGACCAAATATAAACTCTACTGGGATTGATTCCCCATGGAGCTTCCACTCCTGTGTGGAAGTAATTCCTTCAGAAAGAGGGGCTTGCAGTTGGTGCTGAATTTATGCCAGCTGCAAGCCCGGCTTTTGGCAGGAATCTTTGCAGTTGTGGCTTGAATTCAAGATGTGGTTGCAAAAAGTCATCCTTTGCAGTGCTGACTTAAATTAAAACTGCAAGGGGAAAAGGGAGCAAATTTAGATTGAAGTTTAAGTTACATGATATCTAGTGACTGACAAGTGAGTGAGCCTACCCATCTATAAAAAGTAGCCAATGAAGGGCAGGTAATACAGTATTTGCTTATCAAGATAGGTGTGTCTTTTTTTGGTGTTCTAATGCTGTTTTTGTTTGTTTGGATTGTGGATATTGTAGATTATAAGCATATAACATAATAACTGTAATATCAATCTACTCCAGAGCTTTCCAAACTGTGTGTCGCAACATGTTAGTGTGTTGGCTGCAGTGCGTAGGTGTGTTGCATGAATGCTCCCAGCGCTCCTCCTGGGGCTGGAAAAAAGTTTAGTTTAACCTCCAGTTTACTAGCAAAACTGAATTACTGTGTCGTGAAATGGTGTATGTGTAAAAAGTGTGTCACCAACAAGAAAAGTTTGGAAAGCTCTGATCTACCCATCTTTCATCAGTACCTGGATGGAGTATGACATAAAAGAAATTAAAAGCAATCAAGTCAATAAAACAGTAAACAAATTCATGAAAATACAGGAGGCAGTAAAAAACAGTAGCTAAACTAAAAAACATTTGAGAAGCCTAAAACAGTCGCCCATTAAAAAGAACCTAAAATGCTTGAGTAAACACAAATGTCTTCAATTGGTGCTGAAATGACAGCAATGTCATGCTTCATATATCAAAACTTTGGGACTAGATGATACTACTTCTAAGGATGCTATGTGAATAGATGTGTAGCAAATTTATTTGTATAAAGTTCTTTTAACCCAGCTCTTCAGCCAGAAAGGATATCAGTTGCTTACAGATCAATAGAAAAAACAAGGTAGTCTCTGCCCTCAAGTTTATAATCTAAAAGAGACAGCATAACAGGAATGGAGAGCCCCTAAATTTACAGTTCTTATAAAGCCCAGGTGGGATTGAAGCAATTCAGGTAGCCTGCTGGAATGGCTGCTGCTGGCTAACAGTTGGAGGAGGCCAGAAGGCAGCTGGTCTTTCAACAGAATTGCTCTGCTTCTTGGGCTCTGCTCAGTCGTCCGCTGGAATGGATGCCACCAAGCGGTGGTAGAGGAAGGGCCAAAGGCAGCTGGTCTCTCACCAGAGCCAATGCATTAGCCTTGCTTCCCTTCATAGCTTCCTTATGGTGATGGGCATTTTCGCCTCAAAATATTAAAATTTACAGTATCAAAATGGCATAGTTTTGCTTCTTTGCCACAAATGCATTAAATTGAAGTTGCAGTGGCTCTTAGTCACATCTTAAAGTAGCACATTTAGAATCAAATAAATAAATGACCCTGTCAGCAATGTCCATTATACAGCTTTCAGAACTATCCAGACAAGACTGACAGCAGGTTTAAAAAAAGGGGGCGTATGGAACCATTTGAAAAATAAATAAAAGATGTACACAAAGAAGTAATAAATCAAAAGTCTTTGATTGCACAGTCCGGAGAGCTTTTAAATATGCTTCAATCTCTGAATTATTAATCAAGCAGGATGGGATCCTCTGGGATTAGGTACATAACAACACTTTTAATTATGATTTTATCAGTTTAACTAAACTCTGATGGTTCTATGTATCCAAGATTTCATTTCTCAGCTTTATTTGTGACAGGACCTAGATGTGACATGTCACCTACATTCCATAGGTGAATGATGCTAAGAATGTGAGAGAATGAGTATGAGAGAGGGAATTTCAGAGTGTTAAACAAAAATGAATCGTGAGGAATTCTGTTTCCTCACTACCCTGGCAAAATTTTATTCAGTTTAATGGTTCAAGAGCCTTTGATATTGTGCTGAACAATGGGCTTGTGATACAGCTCTGACAAGTGTGATGGAAGGGCTAGCGAGAAGCCTCCTCATATATGAATGTCTGAGCAGTTGAACATTTTGCTAACAAAAGCTGCAGAGCAAAACAATGACTGTTTAACATTTCCTTAAGATCAGTACCAATCTGTATTAGATCAATACTGGCATGAGAGACCATGGCAACATTTGCACCATAAATTTAAAGCACTATGATGTCACCTTAACCAATTATTGCTTCCACCAGAGTGGTCTAACAATCAACCCCTCTTCACAGGGGACATTTCCACTTAGGATTTACCGGTATATGCTAAACCTTTTGAGCATACTTCAATGAAGACCTTATCAGACCAATAGTTGGGTCTTTGGGTTGCTTTACAAAAGTTTTATGTGGTTATGATGGGATCCTGTAACTCACACTACAAAAGATGTTTTATTAAATTCTGAAATTGTGTGCGTTAAACTAAACAATGAGGGGCTTAATTTATTTATTATGCAACAAGAGGCTTTTAATTTGATATTCAGCAGCTGATTCATCTAAGGGCTTAGTTGGTAGTTTATGTAACTCGGGATCGCGGGATGAAGACAAGATATATAAATCATTTACCACTGGACCTAGAAAAAGGCATTTTATATTGTGAACAGATAATACAAAGTTACACAAAAAAAGCCACATGAAGACCAATGTCTGCTTCCTATTCTTACCAAACACTGCATGCAAAATTACTTTTTCTGTAATTGCTTATGATTTTATCCTCGTTCTTCCCAATATGGGAGCCCCTTTCAGCATCTGACATAAATAAACAGCTGTACAGGCCTGGAGTTTGCAGTTATTAAATTACAACAAAGCTTCTAATATTGTTTCAGACTGTGCCACACTAATTAGACCTAGGAGCAAAGGAAAGAAAGTTATACCCCTTATCCATCATTATGCTACTTCCCTTATACTAAAACACAACACGGTATTGCATTAAAAAAAATCTGCAGGAAAACAAACAAACAAAAACAAAACAGAAGCAATAAAGCTCAAAGCAGCCTGACCTTTCCTTCCTACTGTGTCTGAGAATGTCAGGAAATATGGTAATATTGTATATTCATTTGGAGCAGCCCAGTCCACAAAATATGCTGTTTAAACAGTGCCAGAACCAGTCCTGGATTTACGTATAAGCTAAACAAGCTATAGCTTAGGGCCCCACTCTCTTGGGGCCCCCCAAAAAATTTAAAGGGAAAAAAAACACCTGGATGTACATTTCCAAAATCTAAGATAAAAAACAAATAAAATAAAACCTACATACAGCAACAGTATGTATTAATAATTATTTCACTATTAATATACTTCTTAATTGTATTTCAGTTCAACAATTACTTTGAAAAAATACATATCTTGTTATGTGCAAATAGATACCTATTAGGTCCATAAATTACCATATAGCATATATTCAACACAAAAAACAGTGACAATTTGTTGTTGACAAAGGATAGCTGGACATATAAAGGGCCCTATTATCTTCAGTAGCTTAGGGCCTCATCAAACCTAAATCCAGCCTGTTATGTACTAAGCTTGGATCCTAGAACAATAGGCAGGTAGGATCCTAGAATGCAACGACTGATTGGCTTGCAGGAGAAGACCAATCAGGCTCCAGGAGGGAAGCAGAATCAGCCAATCAGACAGGACTCATTGTGTAAATAATGTATATAAAAGCCTGAGGTTGGGTGGGGTGGGTGGATTTAATCACTGTTTTACAAGCTGCAACAAAGAGCATGAAATCACTGCAGGACTCCAAGTATGTTTCACGGCCATAGCCAGAACTTCAGTAATATAAATGAGTATGTGTGCAGGGGCAGATTTAGGGGAGAATGACCGATTCGGTCTCACTGAGTGTGGAGCCATGGGGGTGCAGCAGGGGCGCCTCAACTATGAGGTAAAATGGAAGGCGAGAGGTACAAGAGCACTGAATTTTGGTGTCGCACAGGGCGCTGCTGAAATTTGAGATCCCAAGGTCCACCACTGGTATATGATTCCCTGCTTCACTTAAAGCTTTTTGCTGGTGGGCAGGCCAAACTACATGTTACATTCAATGCACCATAGCATTTCTATTTACCTTTAATGAAAAATAAAATTTACTGCTGGGAAGACCTCTGATCTAGATTGAGTCCGTGACATGTGGGGCTTTAACTGTTCCATCCTCTGTCTACTACAATGCTAACTCGAATTCTCACCACCAACACTACCATGGTCACTGTCTGTTTTGGGAAGGAACCTGCCGTTTGATAGAACAGCAGCAGGAAAGGGGAAAGTGTGATGTGGTCCTGATCCAGATTGGGTTGCCTGCAGTGGCAAATGCTGTTTGAAACTGCACTTTGCCTTAACTACTAAACTGTAGTTTACATAATGCAGTCTGGGCTGGAGTGGTGCAAACAGAATTACCCCACATTTTGGTGTAGCAACTTACTACCCGTATCTCCAGTACTCTGATATAGCAAACAGAATTTCCTGCCTTCTTCCCCCATCCTTATTTTTATCCCATCCCTTCACACTCCAAACTCACTCTGTTTTAAGAGCTGTTTGTCAGAGATATCAGAGCTGGCAGCAGAGGGGCAGGGTGGTAAGACATTGATGTGGGTCCATAGCCAAAGTGTGAAATATGATACAATACATTGAGTAGGAATAAGTTTAATTCTATAATGCTTGTGCCCACAGTATGATAAATTCATTATTGTTATATGGATGTGCTTGTTTTCATCAGTCAATTGACCAATGCATTAATCCTAACCATCAATTTAGTTTTTATTCTTATATTTAACAATTCTGCACTTAGTTTCCATTGAACATGCAGCATCTTTGGTCCCCACGCCAGTAAGCTCTTGGGGTTAATGAGACAACAATTGCTCAAGGAAGATCTCTTAATCTGGTTAACTGAGAGAAGTTATCCCTCATCTGGGAATTCCCAAGCAGGCAGAAATTCACTAGGAATAGGCACAGATGATGGGGGCAACTTTCAGGAAACATTTATGATCATTTCAACTTGGCTTGTTCCTATATGCACAGGCAATATGCTATTTCATTTTACTTTTGTGCTGCCAGTGGCCATGAGCATCAATGAGCCATGCCTTAAATTCTGGCTCATTTCGCTTGCTTCTGGCAAACAAGATGCAGCCATTACAATGTGTAAATTAAATCCTCTGCTTGAAAGTAAGAAATAGATTGTCTGCGTTCATATAAACCTTTTAAGAAAATATTGTCTAACAGTTGCTAGAATCAGATTTTTATTAGTCTAAAGCAGGCCTGCACAACATAATACCCATAAGCTGAGTGAAGCTCCCTGCCTGTATATTTGCAGTCCTCTGGGCGTGTTCTGAGCACAGCATTTCCCCACTGCTTTGTTGAAACGTGTGAAGCCCACTGAAATCCATTAAAAGTTGATGCTGGGGTGGGAAATTACATCTTTGTGGTTCCTTCTCTCTCTGGATTCAGAAGTGTATCATGGAATTTGTACCAGATTTTACAGTCTGTTGCAACCAGCCACTGATAGGACTATGCTATCTGGAATCATAGAGGTGAAAGAATCCTTAGAGGGCATCTAGCTCAACTTCTCCTTAATGCAGGATTTGTAATGCAGGATGCCAGCAGACAGCCTCTCTGACAAGTGGATCATCCAGCCTTTGCTATATGATTCACTAGTATGAATTACTGGGAAAGTAAAAGTTAGCATAACTTCTGCAATCATAAGTTCCATCTCATTAACATTTTAAAGTTCCTTGAAAGTGTCAACAAGTATATAGATAAAGGTAATGTGGTTGACATTGCTTATATAAACCTTTATATAAATCTTTATGTAAAGTCCCTCACCAATGACTCCTTAGCCATCAGAACAGCAAGGAGCAAAGGGTAGGAATAAATAAACAGTCCTCACAATGGAGTGATGTCGAAAATGGGGTCCCCCGCAAAGATCAGTATTGTGACATTGTGGTTTTTTTTAAACTTGTTCATAAATGATCTAGAGTTATGGTAGCCTCAGGTAGCCAAGTTTTCTGATGACACCAAGTTCTGGGTGGTTAAAACAAAAAGGGATTGTGAGAAGCTCCCTCTCCAAACTGCCACTCAAAAGTGAGTGAATGGGGTTTAAAATAGCAAATGTGATTAAACATAAAGCTAGTATAAAGTGATGCACTTTGGGGCAACCTTCTGCCCCCAACAATTTCACAAATACACTAATGGGGTCTGAAATGGAAGTGACTGACTGGTAATAAGACCTGGGGTCATAGTGGGTATCTTCATAACGTTGAGCCAGGTATAAGAAAAGCAAATTCGACATTAGGGATATTTTGGAAAGGGATTGAAAATAAAACTGGCAATATCATAATACTGTTAAACAAATTTATGGTGAAACCACACATTGAATACTGCCTACAGTTCTGGTCACCTCATCTCAAAAAGTCCCTGATGATGCATAAGTGTCTTGGACATTGGTGGGTGGTCAACATAAGATGCAGTCCGATGCAGTCAAAAAGTGGCCGGCTCAGAACCACTGAATTCTATACATATGAATCTATTTTAAACGGATTCCTTCTCCATTCTGAGCGATAGGTTTTTATCTAGCAGCTGCAGCAAAGATTATTTGAAAAGATGTATTGATGTCAAATTCCATGAGTCTTTTAGCATAAAATACAATTATGGAAATATATTTAGAGGTAGTCCTCTGGACCTTAGTGAATTTTCCCTGACTCATCTGAGCTATGTAATAGAAGGTCCAAACAAATTTTCAAATATATGTATACATGAAGTTGAAATATAGATTTCGTTCAGAAGTTCACTGTTTTCATTTTTTGCACTAAGCTCTTGTGCTATCATGTTCTCTGGAAACCGAAAACCCTTTTTCTCTTGGAGACTTGGCAGATATCTTTTAGAGTCTCTCTCACTTTGCCCAGGGTAGTTGGTACCCAAATTCCTCTCCCAAACCACTTAATGATTTTTCTTCCTGTCGTAGTAATGAATGAATAACTAGATAACTGGTGGCCTGCAGACCACAGTTTTGGAACTCCTGCCCCAGGGCATGTCCCTGAGTCTCAGAACTGAGGCACAGATTACCCTGTGAGGGCCTTGAAGCAACACATACATGAAGCACATACTTGAGGAAAAGATGTTTCATTACATTTTAAGATTAATTGTCCTCAGTTAATTTGGATGTGTAGCCTTTGTAAAAACCAACTTGTCAACACGTTTCTCGGCTTCTGGGGTTTCAGAAGCTAATTAATTGACTTCAAAAATGTTCCCCAAGGTGGATGACGACAAATTCACAGGGGAAATCAAACTCAATGCCAAATAAAATAAAATTAAACAGAGAATATTTGCCAAACTCTAATTCAGGGTATGAATATAGTAACCTTCTTTATGTTCGGTGGTATTTTTCCCCATGAGACATATCTGTTGCAACTTTTGAAACAAGAAAAGAAAGGAAAAAAAACTTGTAATATAAAAAGGGGTACTGGAATCTGTCCACCAGAAACTGTCAATCAAGAATATCAACTAATTCATTCCACTGAGAGCAGAACAGGCCAACTCAAACAGACTGCCCTGCTTAATGTTTTCAATGTGAAATCAATACACATTCTCTTATTAGCCATGTTTCAGGGGCTAAATCTAGACTTCACAGTGTGTGTGCATTATATTAACTGCATCAGTACAATGAATATATAGCACATTTTGAGGCAGGATGTGTGTGTGTGTGTGTGTGTGTGTGTGTGTGTGTATGTGTGTATATAGGTGGCTGTTTTCACATAGATTTGACCAATGGGTGTTGCGGAAGCCATTTTAAAAGAATGAGAAAAAAACCCTGAATGGAATGAGCTATTGAAACTTCAGACATATGTTCTGAATATGGAAAGATATAGGTATTTGTATAAATACAACCAGATTGTCATGTGTGCTATGGAGCGCAGTCCGTATGGGATGCTGCACTTGCGCAGTCTGGCCGGGCCCAAGTGCCCCCCCCATCCGGGTGGCGGCTGCTCGCGCCCGGCAACTCGTAAGGATGCTGCACTTGCGCAGTTCGTCTGGACTCCCAAGCCGCTGCCCGGCACCCCTTCCGTGCAGCGGCTGCTCGCGCAGAAGGGGTCCTGGGGGGTGGCTTGGGAGTCGCAGGGGGTGGCACCGAGTATCACCCCTCCTCCAGGGTGGAACCCGGGGAGCTCCGCCCCCAACTTCCCACCCTTGCTACGCCACTGGGGCTATCTTCAGATGCCTTCTAAAAGCCAGATAGTTGTTTATTTCCTTGACATCTGATGGGAGAACATTCCACAGGGTGGGCACGACTACCGTGAAGGCCCTCTGCCTGGTTTCCTGTAACCTCACTTCTCACAACGAGGGAATCATCAGAAGGCTCTCGGAGATGCATCTCAGTCTGGGCTGAACGATGGGGGGTGAATATGCTCTAGATATTTGCAGGAAAAAGCCAGAGATTGAGAAAAGTACATAAGATACATCCAACATTTAAAAGTACCCACTTGCCTGTACATTCTGGAAACTGATGCCAGTGCTTTGGGATCACCACTCTAAGATAATCTGTAGGGTGCAGTGCCACAAGTTGAATTTCCCCAGATGATCTAAGTGTTCTATGCAGGGACAGGTGGTCTTTTATGTAACCTGGTCCCAAATTATTTAGGGCTTTATATGTTAACAACAAGACCTTCGGCATGGCCTGGCAACTTATTGGCAGCCAATGCAGTTCCCTCAGTACAGGTGTAATAGCCAGACTCTTGACAAGCTATAGACAGTGGGAATGAAGAAAAGCCATGGTGATTTCCAACTTCACTGAGAAAGGGATATTTATTTTGCTCCCCAATCTTGTGGAGGCTTGTCTTAGGCCTGCCTTTATTTGATATATGTTTGAGTAAATATGTTCTTTGCTTGCGTAGGCTTCCTTTTATATATCACACTATTCTTCCTGTTCTGGGGAAGGCTAGGAATAGTATTTCAAATCTGGTTTTCATGAGCTACATGATGCAAGAACCATTTAGTGATATATGAAGAAGAATTAGAAATTAGTAAAGGAACTGATTGGCTTGCAGATTGTGTACACTACTACAAGTAATGCTGAAATATTAGCTCTCTTGGTAAAGGCAAGGAAATGTGTTAACCAATTGGTAACAGAAATTAAACAACACTATGCAGAAGAACAGAATATCACATTAAACTGGCTGGCAGTAGAATACTTAGGAATACCAATTAATCAGAACCAATCTTTGAATTGTTCTGGCAGTATAGGATACAGATATACCCCCCAGACCCAGAACCTCATTAGAAATGGTGGAGGAAAAAGAAAATTAAAAAATTGATTGAATGTTTGCAAACTGTAAGATTTTACAGGTTTCACTCAATATATTAAATCTGGAGATAGAGAAGGATGATCTTTCTATGTATATATGAGAAAGACTCCAGTGCACAAAATTTAATGCCAGGAAGCTAAAATGAAGTACCCCACTAACTCAAATATATTAGTGCCTTCATGTCTCGAGATCTGGTGGATGTAGAAGCCTGCAAGGCAAGTAATAGGTAAGGGTAAAGCACCCCTGGATGGTTAAGTCCAGTCAAAGGTGACTATGGGGTGCGGCGCTCATCTCGCTTTCAGGCCGAGGGAGCCGCCGTTGTCCACAGGCGGCTTTCCGGGTCATGTGGCCAGCATGACTAAACCGCTTCTGGCGCAACGGAACACAGTGATGGAAACCAGAGCGCACAGAAACGCTGTTTACCTTCTCGCCACAGCGGTACCTATTTATCTACTTGCACTGGCGTGCTTTTGAACTGCTAGGTTGGCAGAAGCTGGGACAGAGCAACAGGAGCTCATCCCATTATGGAGATTCAAACTGCAGACTTTCTGATTGGCAAGCCCAAGAGGCTCAGTGGTTTAGACCACAGCGCCACCCGTGGGTCATGGAATTCTACTCAATATTGATCCAGAGCAGATGCCAATGTATAGTTAGCAGAGTAAAAACTTAAACATATTGCAGGAGTCCCAAAAATAGACCAGAGGCAATTGTATTGCATCCAGCAGAGCTTTGCTGCTACTGAAGGCAAATGAGCATAATGGTCACAAATCCAATACATTCAGGATTGGCACTGTCCTTAAGAAATCCAGCTGCAGCAGACTTAAACTTACAATAACTTACAATGAGACTAAACCTTAACACTATAATGAAGAACACCACACCAGAAGGAAGAGAGACAGGAAGAGAAAGTGAAACCTAGGCTCCTTCTGGCCTATAGTCAGCATGACCTTGACAGAAAAGATAACAGAACCAGTTTAAACCAGCTGTACTCAGCTCCTCTGAAGGAATAACCCAAACATCATGAACCTTCTGCTTGTTTCTTTCACATAGAGAAGCCTCCAGAACCCTCTTGACTTAATTAGAATAGAAAAGATCTCTACACATCAGATTAGTACTTTCTGTACCAAGAAATGCAAACTGACACCATGTCCCTATATATATACTGTGGTACCTCGGGTTACAGACGCTTCAGGTTACAGACTCTGCTAACCCAGAAATATTACCTCAGGTTAAGAACTTTGCTTCAGGTTGAGAACAGAAATCGGGCAGCGGCGGCGCAGTGGCAGCGGGAGGCCCCATTAGCTAAAGTGGTGCTTCAGGTGAAGAACATTTTCAGGTTAAGAATGGACCTCTGGAACGAATTAAGTATGTAACCAGATGTACCACTGTATAAGGCAAGTAATAATTGGAGTAGCCACACTCCACCCCTTCTGCTGGTGGGAATATACCATTAACTGAACTCCACTCAAGACACTCCCTCCAGCAAAGACTTAGAATATATGAGATAATGCTTAAACTTTAGTGGTGCTTTGTTATTTCCCCAAATCTAAACTCAAACTTTGGTAAATTTCTCTTGCACAAGATACATGTAGACTATTTCCTTGATCTAATTCTAATGATCTAACTTGCACAAATCTAGACAACCAAAGAGGTATGTGTAAAAGTTAACCACTTGGTATGGATGGGTGAGGATGTTAATTTTGGTTTCTTTTAGCTTCTTATTCTTCTACTCTTCAGCTTGGTTCTCTATGCCAGTTTGTGATTTTTTCAAACTAAAGTCATGAAAATTTGTCAGTATTTTAATGCAAATTTATCCTACTGCACACATTTGTGTGTGGTTTTTCCTAACATACAAATTGTTGCAAAGCAATTCCCCATATAGAATGCATTTTTGCACACTATGAATTGCACACTGGTGAATTGCTTACTATAAACTATCTGAAATGATTTTAAAATGAAAACGTGTAAAAGAATTTCATATATTAATTCAATTAAAACAATTTTATATAAAAACAAAACAATTTCATGTACATTTTAAGAAAATCAACTCCAATGCAAACACAGACTGGAAAAAAAAATCCCCAAATAAAAGATTTGTTGAAAAAGGAAGAACTTCAATGGCACCAAAAAGATTATAGAGATGTGAGAAAGAACAGTTCCAAAAATTTACAGAATGTCCTCATTTTTCTTAACATAACTTTGCTAATGGCTACAGCCATCCTCAGTAGGTTAAGATTTGGCCTGCTTTGGCAAAGTGCTATTTCTACTAGAAGATTGATCATTTACTATGGGTGCAATCCACAGGTAAGTTATCCCATGTAAGGTAAATGGCACAGCACCAGAAATAGCCTACATTCTAAGCTTAAGCAGATTTGAGCAATTTTAGAAATAATAGCTTTGCTGCTGTTATAATGAGTCATGTGTAGTTACGTAGTTAATGTGGGTGCTCTAGAAATGAACAATCATATGTGCAAAGGTAAGGGCAGCATGGAGTAGGCAGAAACATTAAAAACCCACAGATAAACTTCCATTTCTTTGCTATGTAACTCTATTTGACCTGTTTCAGAAGGTAAGCATTTCCTTGCTAGCCACAGAATTGAATACTGTGCAGGTCTTCAAATAACAATAGCTTTGGGTTAAAATAATAGCAACTTAACAATGCTGCGTTATTTTTAATAACCCCACATGTCATAGAGTGCATTTAAGAGTTTTGTTCCAACTCATAAACCATCATTTAAAAATGCAATATAATAAGAAAAATAACAACAAATATCTCCATGGCAAGGAGTGGATTTTAGATTTAATTATCCACAAACACCAGCTTGTTTTAACATTTTATACACTGAAGGTTAATGGGTAGTTCTTTGCCTATTATCATGCAGCAACACACATTCTCAAAGCAAATATTTGCCTAAGTCAGATTTATGGCATTTATTCTGAAGCAGAGCACTGTGATACTATAGGCAAAATCCCTTTCAACAAGCTCAGAAGAGTTTATTCTTTGCTGAAGTACAGCTGGAAAAATGCTCCAGCAAGGCACGAGGTGGCTAAGTTTGAATCAATCACGCTAATTTGTTTCCGCAGTTTGTGAGGCTATTGCTGTCTTCAATAGCAATTAACATGACATCTGGCAAAGTGTGGGGTTTGAGCATTGATTATTCCAGTGTTGCTCATTAGTAACCATTAATAACAGATGAATAATTCAACCAATTATCAATTAACTCTTGGCTTAGATTTTTTATCCCCTTTGCAAACATGTGACCAACCACAACATTTAACTCAGTTAATATTTGACACTTCCTCAGTCTGATTTTGTTTTTATTGTTTTTAAACCAATGATGCTGGGAGACCCAGCCTTGGGGGGGGGGGGTCTTAATGCAGCGCTCCAGTCCTCTCCATCTGGCCCTCTGGAGTCTCCACATGTCCCTTCTCCCCAGGCTATTTCCCCACTGACTCCGCTGTGCTCTTAGGGATGGGCAAATCTGCCAATTTCAGTTTTGGAAAGTATGGATTAAATGTGAACAGAATTGAATTTCCCCATCCCTATCTCCACCCTCCTTAAGTGTGTTTGCCTGGTTGGAATCTGTTCTTGAATGGTATCCTTGATCATGCCTCTTGCTTACTTGAGTAAAGGGGTGTGTGTGTGTGTGTGTGTGTGTTTCTATGTCTATATGTGTGTATAAAAACCTCTGACTGTAACATGTTTAAAATGTATTTCTTTATTATTTTATTTAAGACCTTTACATACCACTTAATGATTTGCATTTCTACTAAACAGTGTACATAAATATAATCTACAGAAAATGGGATGAGAAAACCATAAGAAATCGTAAAACCAAACACTGCCTTCAAATGCCTGGTGGAACAAAAAAGTCTTATGTAGCTTACTATACAAAGATGAGAGTCACACCAGTTGCTCTGTTCACTTTTGTCCTGGGCCATTACTGCCATACAGGGTCCAGAAGATTGCCCTGGGAGACCAAGGTTCAAATCCCCACTCAGCCATGAAGCTCACTGGGTGACCTTGGGCCAGACACTGTCCCTTGGCCCAACCTACCTCAGGGCTCTTAGGATAAAATGAGGAGGGAAAGAATCATATCACCACCTTCAGCTCCTTGGAAGAAAGGTGAGATATAAATGTAATAGTGAAAAATCATCATCATCATCATCATCTAGTTCTTTGATTTAAAAGGTTTCCCACAGCTGCTTTAGGAGAACATCATGTCACAGACTCTCCTGTAATCATACAAGTTATTTGTATCCTTCTGCCTCTTATGGTTTCTGAAGTGCCTTACGAACTAAATGAAAACAGCAATATAATAGATTGGATCCAGGCTTCACCAGTTCCCTAACAGCTCACAGCACCACCTCTCATATGGTTCTTGAAGGTCCTGCAATGTTCTGGAACAGTGAAGGAGGTAGTGCTAGGAGCTGCAGGAAGATGGGAGCATCCCCTGGTTAAAATTTCACTCGGGAGATCTGGATAAGAGCAACAATTGTCCTTTCCAACTAAACATAACATTAACAAGACATGTGAGACCAGCTGGAATCAGGGTGGAGAACCTTTGGCCATGGGCCTAGTTAAGCCTCCTGCATCTGCCCATTTGGCCCTCAAAGCCATTTTGCCCAAACCTTCTCCATGTGCCCTACACCTGACACAGGTATGGGACAGGTAAAGATGCAGCTGGGCCAAAAGGAGATTTTCAGGCACTGCAATCAGCTGATTGGTGGCACCAGCTGAGCTTCGGGGCTTGCATAGCCCAGTGTGTGGCAGTTCAGACTTCATTCAAAGTCATAAACCCAATTGAAAAAGCAACTTCCTGTGTAAAATTGCATCAGATAGCACTGTAAGAAGGAATGCATTATGGGGAAAACTCTTTGTAAAGTGCAAAAAATTGATTTGGCTGAGCTATAGCAACATCTTCAAAGCAAAGGCATGAACAGGTAGGAATGTGGGGGGGAAATCCAGAAAGGAAATACACACCAAGAGCTCTGGCCAGAAATTTCAATACTAGGATTCAATACCATGGCAACCGCCAGAGGAAAGGGAGACCACGTCGTGGAAGGAAAGCATCGTCCAGAGAAGGCAGAGAAGATAAAGCAGCTGCATACGCTTTCGTTGGAAAGACTGTTGCCAACCCCAAGCTGCGTTGGATTGTGGACAGTGGTGCCAGTAGGCATCTAGCACCACCTGGCAGTCAGTTGCGGAACTGCAGGTCAATCCAAGATGCTACCACAGTCACTTTGGCAGATGCAACCACTAAATCTGTCACCAAAGCTGGTGTTTTTTATATGCCTTGTCTGAATGATGACATTGATGTGTTTGTTTTAGATGGCATGAAGTATGGCTTACTTTCTGTTTCAGCTTTAGACCTTGCAGGTTACATGGTCAGTTTTGGTAACCAGGTATGCACCATCTCCAAAGGTGGAAAGCAGTTGGTCCAGGTGAGAGGCCATGATGGGGTGTACATACTGGAAACTGACAACAGCGCCACAACGAGGGCGCAGGGTGCTGAAACAGGTAAAAACAGTTTTGAGACGGCACACGCGCATTGTGCCAACAAACCCACCCACGATCAATGTTTACACTTGTGGCATCGCAGGTTTTCGCACGCCAATTGGGGGTACGTGCGCAAGCAGGTAGAGTGCACTGAGGGTTGTAAAATGAAGGAGTGCACTAAATTCCTAGACTGCCGAGCTTGCAAGAGATCGAAGGTGCATTCTTGCAGTTACCCAAGGTCAGACAGGGTGGCCAACCAGGCGTTTGAGCTGATTCACGCCGATCTGTGTGGACCAATGCAGGTTCCCAGCATGGGCCATGCCCGCTTTGTACTATGTCTGATTGACGATTATTCTCGCGCCGGCTGGATTTTCCCGCTCAGGGACAAGGGGCAAGCGGCGAAAGAGATTAAAGAATGGGTGGAGGCAGTAGAGGTGGAATTTGGCACCAAAGTGAAATCTTTTCAGACCGACCGAGGCACTGAGTTTACTTGTGCAAAGTTGCAGGATTTCTTTCGTGCCAAAGGCATTAAGCATAGAAAAACTTCTCCTTACGCTCCCCAGGAGAACGGGGTTGCAGAGCGCAGGAACAGAACCCTGCAGGAGGCAGTTGATGCTATTTTGTTTGATTCGGGTCTGCCAAAATTCTTCTGGGCCGAAGCATGGAAAACTGTATGTCACACTTTGAACAGGACATACAACTCTGTGGTAGGGACCACGCCCTATTTTCTTCTCTACGGAAAGAAGCCCAAGGTGCACTACTTCCGTACCTTCGGGGCAGAGGCCTGGGTCCTGATACCCCGGCAGTTACGTAGGAAGGGCAGCCCGAGGTCACAGAAACTGATTTTCTGCGGCTATGACACAAGGTCGAAAGCCTGGAGATTTGCTCATCCGAGTGGAAATCGTTCTCGGGTGGTGATCAGCCGCAGTGCAGAGTTTTGTGAGCAAGATGGCTGGAAGAGGATTCATGGCAATCCTGAAGTGCTCACAGACTTGTTCAGCGGTCTTGACTACCAGGATCAGTCAGACACACCCACTGGTGGTGCTGATGGTGGCCAACCTGCTGGTGTTTCGGGCCATGATCCCGAACACGACCAGGGTGCAGTGCCAGAGGGGGCAATCCCTAAGACTCAGGTGAAGTCTGAACCCAGCAGCGCACCAACGTCTCCAGGGGAGACAAGAGCTAGGAGACAGAAGCGCAGTAGGTCTCCACGCTCACCTTCAGGCAAGTTCAGTCCAGGAGGACACAGCAAGCGCAGCAAATCGCTTGGCGGTTCTCCAGATGCCAGGGACTCACAGACTGAGTCCGGCACGTCTGGGTCAGAGGGGGAGTCTCCAGTGGTGCCATGGCGTTCCAAGCGCACCACGAAAGGCAAACCTCCTGACAGGTTCAAAGCCACCACGGTTTGGGCCCATGTTGCTCTGTGCGAACCGGAGAGCTTCGCTGAGGTGCGGAAGTTACCTCAAGCAGAGTCCAGCAAGTGGCAACAAGCGATGGAGAAAGAGCTTAGTGCCATGAAATCGCTTGGAGTGTTCACACTTACAACTCTGCCAGCTGACCAGCAAGCTGTGAGTTGTCGCTGGGTCTATAGGTTGAAACCCACTGCAAGTGGAGAGCCACAATACAAAGCGAGATTGGTGGCCAGAGGGTTCAGCCAGAGACCAGGAGTGCATTACTCACAAGTTTATGCACCCACATCCCGCAGTGAGACCATGAGGTTACTGCTAGCGGTAGCAGCACAGAGAGGTGCTGAGGTTGCACATTTCGACATCGACGTCGCCTACCTGAACTCACCGCTGCAGGAGGAAATCTACATGTTACCTCCTCCAGGGTTTGAAGGCGATAGTCCAAATTTGGTTTGGAGACTACACCGTTCCATTTATGGCTTGAGACAATCAGCCAGAAACTGGAATATTTGTCTCAACCAGGCTCTGGAGAAGCTAGGCTTCAGGAAGAGTCGTGCAGACAGTTGTTTGTACCTAAAGGGTTCAGGGCAGCAACAAGAATTGGCATTAATTTTTGTCGATGACATTGTCCTTGTTGCTAGTACAAACAAACAGGTGCAGGAGTTTGCAAGTAAGCTGAGGCAGCACTTCAAACTCAAGGAGTTGGGTCCTGTGAGCATGTATTTAGGGGTTCACATTCACAGAGACCAAGATGGCAGTTTTGTACTAAACCAGAGCTCAAAGATTGATCAGTTGCTCAAGAAATTCAACATGGCAGACTGTAAGGGTGTGAGGACACCAATGGAGACATGCTTTGTTAAAGACAATCAGTCTGATGAAAAGAAAGAGTTTGAGCACAAGGAGGTGTATCAATCTGCTCTGGGCAGCCTGCTCTATTTGTCCCAATGGAGTAGACCCGATATTGCATTTGCAGTCAATCTGCTGAGTCGAGAAGCAGCCAAGCCCAGTGTGATGGCCTGGAACGGGATTAAGAGAGTTCTTAAGTATCTGCAAGAAACCAGAGAGTTTAGCCTCACACTGACAGCCCAGGGCAATGAACAGCTTCAATGTTGGGCTGACGCTGATTGGGCTAGCGACTCAGACAGAAAGTCAATATCTGGGATGGTCATAATGTTCGGAGATTCTGTAATTGGCTGGAGGTCCAAAAAGCAAAGTCTGATTGCACTGTCATCGACTGAGGCAGAATTCAGTGCTCTGTCAGAACTGTGTCGTGAGCTTGAATTCTACAAGTGCCTAGTCGAGGATGTGTGTGAGAAGTGTTACCTGCCCATCACCATATGGGAGGATAACCAACCATGCCTGAAATTGGCGGAATCCGGTCAATTCAATGCACGAACGAAACATTTGGATATTCGGTTCAAAAATGTGCATGAGAGTGTTAGGACAAATGTGGTCAGGCTGAAATATTGTCCTAGTGAAAAGAATCTCGCAGACGGTTTCACCAAACCCCTAAGTTTCCAGAAACATGAAGGTTTCTGTGAGGGATTGAACATGGGTTGAGATGTATATATGTATACCCAGAATTGCGAACGAGAGGGGGTGTTGTGTTTCCTGGACAGCAAGCAGTTAACACCATCGTTCTGATTCTGGGAACTCTGCCAAGGTATCCAGGCAACTATCATTTGTCTGAGAGAAGGCGAAGTTGTTTTCACTTTTGCCTTCCCGAGTAGTGTATGCTGTAGTGTGTGTATCGTAGCTATGGAGCTTGACTCCTCAGGTTTTCTTTTGTTTGCGAGTCAATAAATATGTAGTTTAGAAGCAACTGTCTGGACCTCAGTTATTCCAGACACAGAGAAGCAGACCTAAAATTGCCAACACAAGGCGCTGCGCGATTCTGCTGAGTGAGAGAGAGAGCCGGCACAACGGAAGTGTGGCTGGACACCATTGCGGAGCCAGGGCTCGTTAAGGAGATTTATGGCTGCTCCGTGTAGCAGTCCAACGAAGAAGAAAGACTCCACTATGGCTACACTCTCACATTTATCACAATTCCTACTCGTGAGTTACATTTAAATAAAAGTATGTATTCTGGTAAGAATTACAATCTTAGGCAGAGAATGTCGATTCAAATAAGAAAAACAGTTTCAAGTTCACAATAATATGTGTGGCTTCAAATGAAAAATACAACTTCAAATTCACAGTAGTATGTCTAAATAATAATTCGTTACAGTATAAGAACATGAGAGATTTCAAGTAACAATAAATGTATATCAGTCCGTATTCAAAAGTATTCACAAGTATTCAAAAGGATCGTTTCATAAGTAAAGCCGGAGTGAAGAGTCGATTCAGGAAAAGCAACCAGGACAGGGCCCTGTTTCGATATGGATGCCTTCATCAGCTAATTTTTGAGTTCGTGTTAATTTGTAGAGTACGTATGGATGTATCATGTGACTCTATGTTTTTCAAGTATAGTGTATGAGAATGGAGAGATCAGCATGTATCTGAGTTTTTCTATGCGTTTGGGAAAAAATCCAGAACAGTAGCTATGTTATAGATAATTTACACATTACTTAATGGTTGTTGCTACCAGCAAATCTACACAAGGGGGAGTAATGTTTAGATGCTATTACCATGTGCAGTGCTTCAAACATATGCCATATTTATAAACTAGCATAAGCTACTTCCAAGGTTAGATGGTGCTGTTATGAAAACCTTGCATGTGTTTAGACCAACACAGACTGTAAATTGATTTAAATGCATTCCTGATGTGGTAAACCAATCAATAAATAATAATATGCAGATTGGCCCTAAGGCTACTCAGAAAGATTCATGTTGCAAAGTAGTTTCTTGTGGCATGAGTTTTCCTAAGCTTAAGTGTATGAGATACATTAGATATGCGCTGGTAATATATATGTGGGCTGATGTACAATGGGAGACAAAATCAAGGCCATATCATGTTAACAAAATTAGACACACACAGATCAATTGCACCAAATTACTACCAAAAACATACATTTATAACCTTTATACAGTAATCCAGAAAAGCTGAGGAGTTTAGATCCTACAAGACATATGCATAAGACTACAGTTACATAGTAGTTACGTAAATATGTAGATATATGTTTGGGACCCAGTGAAACTAAAACCAAAACACCAAAACCAAAACCCTCAAGTCATGAGTTCATCTGTTGCCGTTTCCCTTCCCTTCATTTCACTTCTTCTGTCCAAGAAGAGCATCTCTTCATTGTTAGACTCCTGTAGAATTGGCCAAAGGGACATACGGGGTCCCCCCACTGCCCAATATTGTGTGACTGAAGTTTTGAAAACAGCTATCTAAATTAGTTTATGTGATGTTTCATGCCTTGAAAATCAAGAAAAGGATATTTTTCCATTGAAGTTACTTCACATTTCAAACATGAAATGATGTATACAGGAAGCTAGGTTGATGGGAAGGGATCTGAAATCATCCACCAAGATGAACTTCATTACAAAGAACAGCAGGCAGCCCTACAGCCAGGAGGTGCAATTCTTTATCCATCTCTTTCTTCAGATTATGCCAATTTGGTTGGAATTCAATATAATGTTTCTTTGTGCCCTGGACAATATACTGTGATAGACTGGAGAGAAAAGAAAAGCTGAATTGGTTTTTATAATCAAACAGTGCCCCCCCCCCATGTACTGTTGTGGAAGTGGAATGTGCTCATGTGAAAATCTATACATACATCAATAGTATCCTCTTATGGAAGGCTTCTCTTTAAAGGCCAAGAAATGTATTTGCCGCCTAAAAACTTTAGAAACTAAAGATACAGTTTTGCACAAAACTTAAGGATGAAACTTTGTAGGTAGCCTCAGCTTCCGTTTCCCATTAGCAAAGAGGAAAACGTGCAAAGGCTTTCCCACTCCCAGATGGCCATGCTAATGCTTGTAAGCAGGGCCGGTGCATCCATTAAGGCGAACTAGGCAGTTGCCTAGGGCACCAAAATGGAGGGGGCGCTGGCCAGCCTGCCCCCCCGCCGCCCGGTGCCGCCCCAACCAACGGCGGAGCAAGCAGCTTGGGGCGAAAACCACGGCGGTGGGGGCGCCAAAATGGAGGGGGCGCTGGCCAGTCTGCCCCTCGCCCCCCCGCCGCCGCCTGGTGCTGCCCCAACCAGCGGCGAAAACCGCGGTGGCGTGGGGCGCACAGCCGGGCAGGGGGCGGGGCACCGTACATCATGCACAATGACGTCACGTGGCCCGCCCCCTCGCCTAGGGCGCCAAAATCCCTAGCACCGGTCCTGCTTGTAAGCAAGGGTAGTGTTGTGTGTGTGGTGTTCCAAAAGTGC
The DNA here is from genome assembly GCA_034641385.1 of Darevskia mixta. NCBI lineage: Eukaryota > Metazoa > Chordata > Lepidosauria > Squamata > Lacertidae > Darevskia > Darevskia mixta. The sequence continues at coordinate 4,447,482 of JAWWNH010000036.1, forward strand.
TGTCCCACAGCCACTTTCTGCTAGCTTTCCCAGTGGCATAGCTAGGCATGGGGGGGAGGGGGGCACACCAGGCACAGGTGGGGCTGTAGGGCAGCATGGTGGCTGCTTGGCATTGGGGGATGGGCTGCTGGGTGGCAAGGGAGCTTCAGGGCCACACAGCAGTTGCTGGGCATCTCAGGTGCTGCAGGGGGCAGAGTCATTGCCCGTCCATCGAAATGCTAGCTCCAGAATTTTGGTGGCTCCCCTAAAAAAGCTCAGCATCTTTTATTTCTTTATTTTTTCTTTTTTTTTAAAGGCTCAACAACTTTGGTCCACCCCAGGCACCAGCAGGGGTTACTACGCCACTAAGTTTTCCCACTTCATGAAGAGGTCTTAGAAGAAAGTCAATGGACAATGCAACTCTATGCATTTTTACTCAATAGGATTTACTCCCATGCAAGCATGCAAGGACACAAGGCTGACTGAACATTTTTGGCCTGTGGTATCTCTGTAATGCTGTTAACACTCTATCTTTCTCTTTTGTCTCCTCTGCTGTTACTAATATTTCCCTTTTTCCAGTCCGGGAGTGGGGGTGGAGAATCTAGAGTGTGCGTCTCTGGCGTTTTGCAATCAGGACAGATTAGGGATTCTGCTAGTTTACCACCTGCCTCACTGCCAAGCAGTCTCCCTGCCTGAGTTGACAGAGCTGGTCTCCGGAGGCGGTGCTGAGGACTCCCAAACTGCTGGTTCTGGGAGACGTCAACATCCATGCTGAGGCAGCTGAGGACTTCATGGCTGCCATGATAACCATGGGGTTGTCCCAGCATTTACCGGCCCAGCGCACATGGCAGGCCACACTCTGGACCTTATTTTTTCGACTGGGCATTCTCGATGGGGGATATTGACATCAGTCCCTTGCCATGCTCAGATCACTTCCTGTTCAGATTGAGGCTGTCAGCACCTTTTCCTCTCTGCAGAGGCGGGGGACCTATTAGGAAGGTCCGCCCTCAGAGGCTGATAGATCTCTTTCTCCTTTACATCAGCAGGTGAGGCAGTGGAAGTGCTGTTACAACTCTTCCAGCTTGAATGTCAGCGTATTTTCTCCAATTTAGTATGCAGAAGACATAATTTATTATTTCACTTAAGCTTTCACTTTAATCCCCTCATTTTCTATTAGTTTGCAAGTTACAAAATCACCCTTTAGTCTTACCACCAAGTTAACAGGTATTAGGTTTGATCTTCCACTTTCTCAGTTTAAGGCTGTAAGTTTGTTAGTCATCTCTGTAATATTTTTTTCATGCAGTGCATAGCTAAACTATGGAACTTGCTCCCACAGGAGGCAGTGATGGCCACTAGTTTGGATGGCTTTAAAAGAGGTTTAGACCAATTCATGAATGACAAGGCTATCAGTGACTACTAGCCACAATGGCTATATTCTAACTCCACTTTCCGAGGCAGTATGCATCTGAGCACCAGTTGCTAGGAATTACATGTGGGTTAAGGGCTGTTGTGCTCATGCTCTGTTTGTGGGCTTCCCACCGCCATCTGGTTGGCCACTGCGAGAACAGGATGCTGGATTAGATGGGCCATTAGCCTGATCCAGCAGGCTCATCTTATGTTCCTGCAACACATCCTTTCTTGGGTACTTCCAGGAGGAGGCTGCATTTGCAAATGAATCATTGGCAATAATTTTTGTGGGTCCCCCCCAAAAAATCTTACCAAGTTTATTTTGCCCAAATGGCAAATCTGCATTACATGTGGAAAGAATACAGGCTGGCATTTTGATGGGAACATTGTTGTGTGGATGCACTGGTTCCACAATAAATACACACCTGGAAGTATTGAAACTGGTAATGGGTAAACTTCACGCCCTGGCTCAACTGGCCTCTGCGTTGACCTTGCTATGCCTGTCATGAGGTCGTCTGCTGTTGGGGCAGGGGCCTGGTAGGAATTTTCCATTTGGCTGATTGGCTGGTGCCATCTGGTTTCGCCTACTGCATAGCAAATAGTCACAACTTGTAAGGTTGGCAGTTAGGCATTGGTTATTATGTTGGTTGGAGGAGGGGTTATGATTGACTGTGTCTGCCCCTCCAATTGATGCTGGTGTACGGGGAATTCCGTTAAAGGAATCCAGGGGCTCGATATGCTTTTGTCCGAACCCCCGGTCGGGGGCTAGGGCCTTGCAAGAGCCCTGGGAGCCTGTGGGGAGAGGGGAGGGTCAGACCATCCGGCTCCCTTTATCTCTCCAGAGTGTTTTCCCCTTACTGACGGTCATCAGTTCTGTCCCCAGTGGGACAGATAGTCTTAACCAATGCCTAAGCAACCACTCACATTATTTGTATGTTTAATAAAGTTGTGGCCAAAATCATGCCAAAAACCAAAACTAAAATTCTGTCTGATGTGTGAATTATTTGAGGGGTGGTTTGGGGACCTCGACACGCAACAACCTCTCAGCCTTTGGTTCAGAGGCCACCCTGAGTTCTTTAAACACTGCACTCCTTCACATAATTTAAGAACTCTTACCTCTAGCTGTAACAATCAAATAAAGTGGTATTTTTATGTACTATAATATCCAGCACCGAACCACAACTGTATGGACACTGCACATATTGTAGAAATTGTTACAGTGCTATATCAGGAGAGAGAGGAAGAGGGGGGAGAGAGAAAATAAAAAAAATTAATTTTATCCTTTCTTGTTAATTGCCAAAAACTGGACATGTAGGACAATAAATAAACCCAAATAGCTGCTGTTCAAGTCACTGCAATGTATATTCCTTTATTAAAACCCAGCAGTAAGCCACTACCTTTGAGCTTAAGAAGAAAGCTGTTCTATATTTAAACACTATACCAGAACATTCCTGGTATTTTCTGTGCTTAATGTGTGAACTACTTCTACAAATGAACTACAAATACCAGAGGAGAGTTCAATACTTCACTGCAGCAACGGCAAATGTTATGTATTGGTAGGGACCCAGAGATCTCCTGCAATGCTTTTGCAAAGTTTTTTGCAGATAAAGTCGCTCAGATTCGGGAAGAGGTAGACTCCACCGTGGGAGCAGGGCCGGGGCGGGAGACTGCTAGAGTCCTGTCTAGTCTAGTTGTGTGGGATCAATTCCAATCTGTTACCTCCGAGGATGTGGACAGGCTGCTTGGACGAGTGAAACCAACCACCTGTCTCCTTGATCCTTGCCCATCCTGGCTTATAAAAGCTAGCCGGGAAGGGCTGGGCGATGGGCTTTGCGGGGTGGTGAATGCTTCTCTTTGCGAGGGAGCCTTCCCAGACCCGCTAAAAGAGGCGGTTATTAAACCGCTTCTTAAAAAACCATCTTTGGATGCGGCCATTATGGCCAACTATCGCCCAGTCTCAAATCTTCCATTCTTGGGCAAGGTGATTGAGCGAGTGGTTGCTGAACAACTCCAGGCACGCCTGGAAGAAGCGGACCATTTGGATCCCTTCCAATCGGGATTCAGACCTCATCATGGGACTGAAACTGCCTTGGTCGCACTGGTCGATGATCTCCGGCGGGCTAGGGACAAAGGTGAGAGCTGTTTCCTAGTTCTGCTGGATCTCTCAGCGGCCTTTGACACCATTGACCATAACATCCTTCTGGACCGTCTAGAGGGTTTGGGAGCTGGGGGCACTGTTATACAGTGGTTCCGCTCCTTCCTTCTGGGCCGTGTTCAGAAAGTGGTGGTGGGGGATGAGTGTTCAGACCCCTGGGCCCTCACTTGTGGGGTACCTCAGGGTTCTGTCCTCTCCCCCATGCTTTTTAACATCTATATGCAGCCGCTGGGAGAGATCATCAGGGGGTTTGGACTGGGTGTTCATCAGTATGCGGATGATACCCAGCTCTACCTCTCTTTCAAATCAGAACCAGCGAAGGCGGTGAAGGTCCTGTGTGAGTGTCTGGAGGCGGTTGGAGGATGGATGGCGGCTAACAGATTGGGGTTGAATCCTGACAAGACAGAAGTGCTGTTTTTGGGGGACAGGAGGCGGGCGGGTGTGGAGGACTCCCTGGTCCTGAGTGGGGTAACTGTGCCCCTGAAGGACCAGGTGCGCAGCCTGGGAGTCACTTTGGACTCACAGCTGTCCATGGAGGCGCAGGTTAATTCTGTATCCAGGACAGCTGTCTACCAGCTCCATCTGGTACGCAGGCTGAGACCCTACCTGCCCGCGGACTGTCTCGCCAGAGTGGTGCATGCTCTAGTTATCTCCCGCTTGGACTACTGCAATGCGCTCTACGTGGGGCTACCTTTGAAGGTGACCCGGAAACTGCAATTAATCCAGAATGCGGCAGCTAGACTGGTGACTGGGAGTGGCCGCCGGGACCACATAACACCGGTCCTGAGAGATCTACATTGGCTCCCAGTACGTTTCCGAGCACAATTCAAAGTGTTGGTGCTGACCTTTAAAGCCCTAAACGGCTTCGGTCCTGTATACCTGAAGGAGCGTCTCCACCCCCACCATTCAGCCCGGACACTGAGGTCCAGCGCCGAGGGCCTTCTGGCGGTTCCCTCACTGCGAGAAGCAAAGCTACAGGGAACCAGGCAGAGGGCCTTCTCGGTAGTTGCGCCCGCCCTGTGGAACGCCCTCCCATCAGAGGTCAAAGTGATTAATAACTATCTAACATTTAGGAAATACCTGAAGGCAGCCCTGTTTAGGGAAGTTTTTAATCTGTAATATGTTAATGTATTGTTTTGTTTTGTTTTTAATATTGCTGGAAGCCGCCCAGAGTGGCTGGGGAGACCCAGCCAGATGGGCGGGGTACAAATAATAAATTATTATTATTATTATTATTATTATTGCATTGCCACCTGCTTTGCAGACTCAGGAAAAAAATCTCAGCATTAAAGATACAATTATAAATATTCCATCTTTCTTCTGTGGAAAATACAACCACTGTAGCTATTTATTGTAAAGTACAGCAAAAGGGTTGTTGTAACAACTCTTGTAATATTACTAAACAGCGCTAGTAAATCTCACTTTACAGATTTTTTAACCTAGTGGAAATCCTGTGTGCACCATTTCTTAGTGCTGTGCCAAAACACTTTACTGTGTTTTTTAAAACCACCCCCCCAAAAAAAAATCGGAAGAGAAATAGGATTTGAAAATTATCAAGCAGAAGGGAATTTCTGTGAAATTCTCATGGTCTGTATGTGGGATTGTGTGTGTGCATTCCTTAGCCAAAGCAGTGCCACCCACCCCTAACTCAGGCAGCTGCTCCAGAAGGATACCATGGTTGATGGTATCAAAAGCCACTGAGAGGTTGAGGAGAATTAACAAAGACACATTTCCCCATCTCTCTCCCAACAGAGATCATCATACAGGGCAACCCAAGCAGTTTCTGTGCAAAAACCAGGCCTAATTCCCAATTGAAATGGATCTAGAAAATCACTTTCCTCCAAGAGCACTTAGATCTGGTCCACGACCACCTGCTCAGTTAAAGCAATGGTAGCAATGGCATGTGCAGAGGTCACAAGACTACTGCTGTTCTTAGCTGCTGGGGCTGGCTTGCCTGATGGTGAGAGGCTCAGCAGGTTCAAGACTAGAAGGGAGGGAGAGTGTAGCTGTAGATGGTGAGAGAATTTAAATATTTCCTCTCCCCCCACAAACTTCTCTCTTGTTTGCCTTCTTGCCACAAACAGCCATTTGTTCCTGGACCCACACTGTGTTTGCCCCGTCTCTGCTTTGTAGCTGGTGCTGCAGTCAGGAGATGTATAATACATGTAGTTGTTTGTAAAATGCATTCAACTCTATTTAAAACAAGGATTTAGTCATTTTGTGTTCTTTGTCACTGATGTTGAAAGGGGCCTCCTTTTTGTCATGATTTTCAGCACCTAATGCAAACATACCCATGAAGTACCTTTGGTGCCATTTTCTTCCTTGTTTTTCTTTTTCTTTATCTCACAGTCCTTAGCCTTACTTTCTCACACTGCTCTTTAATCCCACAAAACTGTGTTGATAGCATCATAATATTGTGTTTGATGGTGTGGTGTCACAGATTTCAATAAACAAAATCACGTTGTTAGCAAAATCACATTCAATAGGTGCCTTTGGTACCTGAGATAGATAGATATAGATAGATGATTAGATAGATAGATAGATGATACATAGATGGACCCACTCCATTTTTGTAATTGTAAGTTGTTTTAAACAATTTTTAATGTTGTAGTTCAAATTGTTGTAAAGTGCCCTGGGACTTTAGGGTGGAGGGTGGGCAATAAATGATGATGATAATAATAATAATAATAATAATACAATGGCACCCTGAGCAAACGAGACCAAACACTGCAATAACAAAGAAGAAGACATAGGGAATGGCATTAAAGAGGCAGCAGAAGCCAGGGAACCTAAAGTATGCCAAACAACAAACAGCGTGAATGTTCAACAAGGTGAATGTTTTTGTGCTAATCTGTTTGGCTACATCAAATGTGCTACTTTCAAAGCAAATAACAAAATTAGAGAACATTCAGTGCAGCCCTATTTAAATCTAATGAGTTTCTTCCCCCCATTATTACCTATTTAAAAGCTAACTGAGGTTATGCACTGTTCGAAATGATCACCTCATTTAACAAAAGTGCTCTGTTCTTATTTTTAAGAAACATTTATGTAGCCAGTATTATCTAACGTGCATCTAGCAACTATTAAATTACAAAAATAATATTCATTACATAAAATAATTTTGTCGCACCTCTGGCCTCTGACAGCTCTACCTTCAATGACATGACTGTTTCACACCACTGTGTGGAGTTCCCTGTACTGTCTGCCAAACATACTTGTGGGCAGAAGGGCCATTGGCAGAGTCCCCAGCTGCAGGATTCCTGCTGATGGCACTTGCAATAATCCCTGTGCTGACAGGGTATCTGTTAGAATTTGTTTCAGCCCCGCATTGGGGTTGATTGATTGATAGGGCTGGTCTTGGGCATTTTGGCAAACCACAAAATGCCGCCCCCTCCCCACCTTGGGAAAGAAGAGGTGACTGGAGATCTAAATCATGAACAAGGGGAAATAAAGATCTACATTGGGATCTGCTGCCCCTGTGGATCCTGCCAAATGAGGCAGCGGCCTCAGCTTGCCTCTTGGGAAGGCCCGCCCTACTGATTGCTATCCTCCTGGCAAACCCTGCCCTCAGGCCAAGTTCGGGGTTCTTGCCCTCATAGCATCTCCTCTTAAGTGAAGGGTTTTTGTTTTTTTTTGTTTTTTTGGTTTACCTTCTTCAGCAGCCTTGCATTGTTGAAGGATTCTATATAACCTGATGTCAAGGGGCTGTCAGAAATGCAGCTTCATCCACAGGTCAGTAAGATTGCTAAGTGCAATCAGCTTCTATTCACAAAACACAACAGAATTTGTCTAGGCTAATCTCCCCTAGTTGAAGAAGTTGCTCAGACTGGTGTGTGGCCACTCCTTCCCTCTCCAGCCCGCTCCCTCTGGACTCCTTCCAAGCAACCGTAAACTGTGGTGAAGGGGGGATGCCTCTCTGGGCCTATCTGGCCTGTTGCTCAGCAAGGTGCAAGGTGCAAGGCTCTTCGTGATCTTAGTGTCAGGAGAGCTAGCTGAAGAGGGACTGTGCAGCTGCTGAGAAACTGAAGCAGTGCCTGGTTCTTCTCTTTGTCATTCAGCCAGTCCTTGACACCTGAATCCTGTCAAACTTGTTGTCTATTCCTTGTTAGTTCACCACTAAGTCACCTCTCACAATTCCATTTAATGCTCCTTTAACCCACCAGTTGTTCCTTTGGACAGGGTTTGCTCAGTCCCTTATGCTGGCTAGCATGTTTGCAAAGCTAAGCAGGGTCTGGTATGGTTCCAAATTGGATGGGGAATCATGTGTTGAGATTCCTGCATTGCAGGGGGTTGGACTAGATGAGCCTGAGTGTTCCTTCCAACTCTACAGTTCAATGGTTCCCTGCTCCCCCCCCTCTTTCAGCTCCCTCCTTGCTGCTCTTGCTTTCTTTCTCTGTCTCAGTGCTAGTTTTCTTGTCTTCCTCCTGCTGCCTTTAATTACATCTTCATCTTTGCCTCTAGCCTCCCCCTCTTTCTCTTCTATTAGTGTTTATCTCTGGCTTTGCTCTGCTTCACTTACACTCCCTTCCGGCAGCATCTCAGCTTCTCTTGCTAGCTCTCCTTGATTGTCCTTCCTGATACCTTTTGCCACTGCTCCACCCACTCTGCCTTTCTTCAGCTGCAGGTTGGGCATTTCTGCAGTTGCTCTTCTCCGCCCCCTCCGGTCTGCCTGGCTCTCCTCCCTGACAGCATGTAAATTGTCTTGATAAATGCATACATCACACACACACACACACACACACACACACACTCCTGAAATCCAAGGCAACAAAGTACAATGGAGATGGGTGGGGGAGCACCAGTGCATCTGGAACAATTTTTTTTTTTGAAGTGAGCTAAATGCCAGTAAACAAAGCATATTTACAGAGGAAAGCTATTTAGAAAGGAGGCAAATAAGCAGACCTGTTTAAAATAACATACAAGCAGAGAGATAATGATGTTTACATTAAGTTCTAGTTTATGGGCATGAAAATAGTGTGAACTCAATGAGCAAACACCTGAGCCAAAGAAACATTTATGTCTTTTTAAATCTAAGAATACACCATTTGTTTTATATTTCGTTACTGAAGGCTCATCCAGATTAGGAATGGACCTATCTGTTATTTTTGTTTTCTCTCTGTTTATCACTCTCTCGTTTTTCTAGTCTGGAGTTCAGTTCTCTGCTTTTCCACCTCAGATTTTGATTATTATTTTTAAGGGATCGTGTAAATCAATCAACTTTTAGTGTGAATTTCTCCGAATTTACACATATTTATGTGCAATTTACCCTAATAGATATATTTTTGCAAAGTAAGTTTCTCATTTTTGCATGTTATTTTCACTGATATATTATGCATTTCAAAGCACACTTTGCCCTATGATATGCATTATTGTATGCATGGAGAATTATGTTGCAAAATTCAGAGAAGTGTGAATTTGGAAAGATGGTTGTGTTTCTGTTGGAAAGTGCAAAATCTGCTAGTTTCACCTTTAAATGTGAACTAAATCAAATCCCCCCTCATTCCTACTCTAGACAACATATTTATTGAGCATTCATCCAGATTTTCTTCTACAAATCTTACACCAAAGTTAGTTTGTATCCAATCTTCATTGAGCATCCATTCTGATTTGTTTCCAAGGAGGTTATATGACAATGATCATTCATTCTGATTTGCTTGTGAGGTGCTTATGTATCTTCCCATTAACCATTTTGTCATTTTATAGTATTCAATGCATTCCCACATCACTTGCCTAACCAGAAAAAATCTGTTTCTTCTTTAAAGTGGTTTTGCTGTGCTATGGTGACAGAGCACTTTAATCTACTTTAATCATGCAAACCTAAATTTCCTGGTATGCTTCTTGTATCCTTTTTGAAAAATAAGATATTCTGGAGGCACCCTGAATAGAGACTCCAAATTTAACAGTAGTTCTAGATACATATTCACATATTTTTCCACATTATGATACCTGGAAGCTTACTGGGTATCCTCTCACTATAAAGTTTTAACTCAGCCAATTATTTATAATTATCAGTCTCATCCCTCACATTGCTTGGGAATTCAAAGAAACAAAAAATCAAGAGAAGTTTTGAAAGGTTATGTCTGCCACCTTGATGCATTCAATTGTATCCAAACATAGATCAAAACCTGTTTCTTGATTTCAGGAATCAGCATGCAAAATTTGATTATGATAGCTTTAAAAATGTCCATATGCACAGTGAACAGGTAACCCATTTCCCAATATATATAATATATTGATTGACAATTCTCATTCTGGGGAGTCAGGCATGCTTATAAACGACCACAGAAACAATTTGGAATTCTGATCCTTCAAACTTTAGGCTGCAGGCCAGTGGGACTTACTTTTGAGTAGACACACACAGGAAGGTGCTGTTGTTGTACCAGAAACATACATTTTCTGACAGATTAATATATTCAATGATATTAATCTAAAGTTAGGAAAATCTAAATAATTGGAATTGGGAAAGTGCATTTAAAAGCTCACCAAGTCCAGCATTAAATTCACAGGATGGAAATGTTTCTTCCAACCCCAGACTGTGTGAGATGACATCAACCCATCTAGCCTACATGTGAATAGCCAAGTCTTGTATGTAAAAAGTCAGCATTAGTAGTTTTTGACAGGCACAACTGAAGTGGGTGATCAGGAAGGCCAAATTAGGAGGCAAACCAAGAAACTTTTAAACAATGGTCAGGAAAATATGGCTGTTAAAAGAAAGTGTCTTACCAAGTACTCTGAGTTAGCTGAATGCATAGGAAAGTTTCATTCACTGAATTTAAAAGGATCAGCCATGTAACTAGTTCACTTTTTTAAAAGCAACATTTTCTCTGTGACATCGAAAGATTTCTACTTTTTGTTCAGAGATATGTGGCCAGTTAGGTGGACAAAAGGAGCTGATGACCATGAGATTGGCCAAATTCTTTGCTTATCAATGGAATAAAGATGGCAGAGCTTTCATAAACTATTGTGGGGTAAGGAACTATTTCAGCATTTTTTCCATGTTCTCTTTTAACAACAGACTTTTGTAGAAGCAGTGTCGTGTTATCCTATGCATACTTTCTCAGAAATAAGTCTCACTATGTTGAATTGGTCTCACTTTCAGATGGTGCTGCTTAGGTTGGTTGACCTAATTTTGGATTTGTGTGGTTCATTTGCTAATGAAGGCTGTATTTTAGAAATATCATAACATCAGATAGACAGTGTTACCATCAGGTAAGTGCCTGGAAAACTCAGGTTTAGTACAATGCAAAGGCTGCTAATATGCTGTAGTGCAATTAGATAATTTGAGTCCTTGGACGTAGTTAATGGTGTTCCAGGCCTTTCTGGACATTAATGGTCTTAAATAGGCATAACACGTATCTGGCATATGTCTGGCATACGGAATGTCTGAAGATGGGTTCATGCTGTCCCATCAAAATGCCCAATGTGTTGATTTTAAATACACACAGAAGTGCTTCAAAAATTACATTTTCTTCTGTGTGGAGTACAGTACTTGAGTTGGATGAGAAATGTAAAATGTCATCTGTGAATGGCCATGTGACTGTCTGCTTTGCTTCAGGTTCATGTGCAGAGAAATGACTCAACACAGTGCCTTCCTGATGTATTTACCTGGAGAAAAAGGATGCTTGTACAGCCCCCTTATTAACCTTAAAGTCAGAAAAAGGACTGCTAAGGCAGCTTTTTCTAAGACTTAAGCGCCAGTGATTTGCATGAACTTACTTCCATGTAAATATGGCTAGGAGAATGTAAAGTGAATCAGGGGAACCTCACCACAGTAGCAGCACCAACCATCTTCTACTACATATTCATTTTAGCAGCTGCTCTGCAGTTATGGAATTCTTTTCATGGGGATCTTCACAAACCATCTGTCTTCCAGAAGCTTTCCCTTTTTCCTTGGCTTTCTATTGTTAGCTAGGATTAGGGGGGGGGGAGAGATATATCTTGTGTCCACTGTTCATCTATCCTTTCTTTCCTACATAAATATCCTTACCAAAAACAAAAACCCACCTTTTAAACACTTGTTACCTACATTGCACCAGCAAGATACAAATTCTAATTGGAAAAGGAGGAATAAATAACTTTAGAGCAGGCATGCCTAACAGGTCGATCGCGATCTACTGTTCGACCGTGGGCTTCCCAAAAAAGCTCCACAACTTTGGTCAATCACTGTCAGTTTTTTTAATAGTGGGAGTAGATCGCAGGCTCTTGGGAGTTTAGATTTGGATTTGATATCCCACTTTATCACAACCCGAAGGAGTCTCAAAGCAGCTAACATTCTCCTTTCCCTTCCTCCCCCACAACAAACACTCTGTGAGGTGAGTGGGGCTGAGAGACTTCAAAGAAGTGTGACTAGCCCAAGGTCACCCAGCAGCTGCATGTGGAGGAGCGAAGACGTGAACCCGGTTCCCCAGATTACGAGTCTACCGCTCTTAACCACTATACCACACAATGGAGTTGGACATGCTTGCTTTAGAGTGATAGGAACACATGAAAGACCAACTGGATTGGACCAAAAGGCCCACCTAATACCACATCCTGTGTTCACAGCGGGTCAACCAAATGCCTGTGGGAAACCAGCAAACAGTGTATGAGAACCAACAGTTTGTGCTCTCCTCATTTAGATTCCCCAGCAAAAAGTATTGACAAGCCCATTATAGTCATGATTAAAATTCAATTCAGATTTTCAGATATTGAAAGTTGGCATGGATCTAGTCATTTCACTGATGCAGTGTTATGCTGTACCCATACAAATACATGATTTTGTGTTGAAATGGGTTGAAAAGATCTCACCACAGAGATTTCAAAAGTATGATTATTTGTTTGTAGTAAATTACCCTGCCATCTTCTTATTTAAATTTTACACCACAGAGGTCTTGGACAGTCTGCCAAGAAACACTGTGAGTGCGGTCTGTAAATGTATGACACTGATACAAGATCATAAAATTTAATCCCTAATTGCACAAGTACATTGCTTTAAGGATCAGGATATCAATATACCATAGGATCCTTTTCGATGTGATCTGTTGTGCTGTGGAGATAAAACTTCTGATTCCCAGAGGTTCTATAATTTTGATTTCTAATACGTTGTTATTGTAACTTATTATAATTTATATTTCCATTAATTATAATTTTGCAGGAATTAAGCTCAAGATAAAGACCAGAGCTCAAAATTCCTTAACAGAATGCTCATATCTGTAGCTAAAAATTAAAAACTCAAGTGTGTTGAGTTTTTTTCTGTAAAAGGCTGGCAAATCTGTTATGATTTTAGAGAGTAAGAGCTTGCAACGTATGCAAATGAAAAAAGGTTAAACCTTCTCTCCTCTGCTGGTGATGACAGCAAAATGTAATTCAGTACGCAACAGGGGAATTTCCAATTAGATCCTAGCCTGAGTCCCTATGGAAGTGACAAAAGGTACCATCTGCTTTATAGGCTTTAAGAGGTTTATTATCCAAATCAGAATAAGATTTGCAAAAAGGCAAGACAGATCACAGAACCAGAGATAATGAAAAGACAGTAGGATGGGAAGATTACTAAAGCCTTCAGTTAAGGAAACCTTCAAGAGTGAAATAATGCTATGAGTTTAAACTACATAACAGATGCCACTTTAATGGAGACAGTGGGGCAGACATACACCAGTTTCAGCTTTGCTAGCAAAGGCGGAAAGGAACGGAAGTGCTTCCTTGAGACCTGAAAATAATTAAAAGCATCCAAGATGATAACCATTATCAATAAGGTCACAATTTAGATCAGAGTTATCTGAACTGCCTGTGTGAGCCAGATGACACAGTTTTGCAACAAAGCAACTGGAAGTAAATTGTGTGTTGCAGATTTCACTAAATGTGATTATAGATTACACCATTGCTGAAGTTTCATTTACTAAAGTTGTCTTCCACTCCAAGAGTTTTGATTTTTTTTTTTAAAGCAAAAAAAGGGGAAGCCAGTGCTAACATTGGGGAAAGAGTCATTTGTCCATTCAATGAGCTTGTCGGCTAAGGCTTAAAACCAAATGTGGCAGTAGGAGATCACTTCATTTAAACCCCTGCCTGCACCCATCATATGTAAATAAATGCCATGACTCTTGCCCCAAGTCACACTAGTTGATGGTCTTATTTGTAAATGAGAAAGATATCTCTATTCAGGTAAGTAGCTCTATTCAGCTCTACTTCAGCTCTATTCAGCAGCTGACACAAGGCTCATGAGTTACAGGTCAAAAAGTTCAGAATTGGATGGAAGGAATGAATACTTTCCATCAACTTTCCACATCCCACTTGCCAAGCTTTTAAAGATGAGCCATGGCATTCTCCTTGTGAGATTCACTCCCCTTGCAGAAACATTGGTATTGAAAATGCCTGCTTTCTTGAGTTGGGCGGGTTTGCTCCTGTCTGCAAGGCAGTGCTTGGTTCCAGATGACAAGACTATACCCTCCTGTTCAGCCTGCCATTCAACCACCACTGCCTCCTGTTCTGCCTTCCCCCTCAGCACACCTCTCTTGATAAAACATCATTGATGAAGCTTGTTGGAACAGTAGGGCACCAGGAGCACAGTTTGCTTCATGCACTGGTTAGCTCTTTACATTCCACTTCTAGAATTCACTTCAGGTATATATTCTCTCTGAAATGGCATGGCTTTTTGAACGCCAGCAACTGCCTACAGAACATTTCAGACCTGAATCTGTTCTTAGATTAAAATGAGCATTGTAGAGCATTTTGTAGCACTGTTATTGATTTCTGGCCTTTGTAATATCAACAGTAGTTGAGGGAAGAAACTCATGCATATTCTGAAAGAGACATGCAATTTTTTTAAAGAAAATATCTCAGAAAGTACTTTCAAGAAAGTACTTTTCAGATTTTAAGCCTAGAAACACACTTTCAGCTTCAGTTTTGAGTTTATTAAAAGAAATATGCTTACAATAGCAATTTAAAAAGCTAAAACGAACCCTTGCATTTTTATAATAAAGTTGTTTCAGACATTGTGTTGAAAATGGCAGCTGAAATTGAAATTTTGTATGAATCAGAAGTTGTCAGACAACTTTGCTGCAAGATTGACACTAAGCAAGACAGGTTGCAGCCTGAAGGGAACACGTTATTTAAGTTATGATTGACTGACAAAGGTTTTATTTTTGACAGATCTTACTGAGCATAACTTTGGCTTCAGTACTTTGGTATTGCGTCAGTGGCAGGAACTGAAACATTGGAGCAAGGCATTCTTAAAGAACTTTGGAGATATAGGTGGTCATAATGCTGGCATGAGGCAGGCATAGTTCATTTGCACTTTTATCAGTAATCTGCTATCAAGTAAGATACATTGATTGCCAGAGCATATGACCTCTTAGGGCATCTGTGCTATACAGTGGGAGGATTCACGGTTAAAAATTGACTATGAGAAGGCTGAATTCCACAGAGAAGTCTGTGGAAGAGCAATAGGACTCTTAGGTACTGTAAAATTTGGGAAATTGTAATTACAGACAAGCTTACATCAAATCCATGCCATCAAAGGAAAAGCAGAAGAGGATGTTCCGCCCCTGCCCTGAATGGAATAGTTTTCTTTTGCAAACTTATAGGTCTTACGAGACTGAAGTACACAGACACAGCCTAATATGCAACAATTTGGAATAACCACTAATGATTCAAGTGTCTGGGGAATTGTAATTGTTGTTGCTTCCAAAACCTAAAGTCCCTTAGTCAGACAAATACAGGAACAGATATTGGGCGACATAAAATATTAGTGATACTCAGAGGACCTGCCTTCCTGTCAAGTGGCCCATGAAAGGGTGGCCAGTTTTGGATCTAGCTAACTAGACAGAAGTTGGCTGCCTTAGAATGCAAGCAGAACATTGAGGGGAAAACACCCCAAAAAGAAGGCATATATGAGACAAGAGCTATAATATAGGAAATTAGTTGCCGCTCCATGCTTAAGCATAAACCTTTCCTGCAAAAGGTTCAAGGTTCTGGCTTTGGCATTTCCAAGGAGGGCTGCGGAATATTTCTGTGTAAAACTCTGGAAAGCTACTGCCAGTTGCTATTGACAGTACAGAACTTAATGGGCCAATGATCTGACTTCTTAAGGCAACTTCTTATGTTCCTAATAAACAAATGAAGCACAAATCAACAGATCATATAAAGTCTTTTTACAAAATTACAAAATAGTAACCACTATTTTTAGCTTTAAGATGTGGCATTTGCTGCTTCTAAACATCCCTGAATATTGGAGGAAATAATTATTTAATAAGGACAAAGGCTAACAATCTTTATTGCAACAATTGTCTGCTTTAGAGTAGAATAAAATATGCTATCCTGTTCATTAACAGTGCAGGATGATCAGATTGTAGAGGGCACTATCTTTTGGAGGTAAGGTGTAGAATGCTTTGGAGGTGGGTACCTCTTCAGGCATGCAAGCTGGAGCTTTCAACAACCCCATCATTATGGCCTCTCTCTCTCCTTCACTTAATTATTTCTGAAACCAGTGATTTTCCTCTTTAATGTCAGTGACACTTAGACAAAGAAGGTACTACCACCTGCTACCTCCTTCAGACTGGATGCTGGACACCTGCAGTGCTTCCTCAAGAGCTGGTTGGCAGGAGATAAAACTCGAGCTGGCATATTTCATACATTTGCTCCCGGAGAGGAAACCAGGGATGTAACTTTTGTAATATGCCAGCATCTCATGCCAATGTGACTCTTAATCAAAAGCCTCCCCCACAACTAAGTGAAATACTCAGAAGGCATTTGGAAGGAAAGTTGCTGCAGTCATTTGCATAGAGTTTCAGTCAATGAGAAAATGTGTAGACCTTGAGCAAAACAACAAAAAATATATACAAATATAGGGTCTGTTGAAACTGATCTGTGCATTTATAAGTGCAACCTCCCGCCTCACACGTTCCCCCCTCCCTCTTCTGCTGAAATTAAAACTATTGGTTTGTTCTCCTTCTTTTTCTTCTTCTTGCTTTGTCGCCCACTACATCTGTCAGCAAAGGGAAAGTTAATAACTACATGCCAAACTTTAAAAAAAGACAAGATTCACGCTCAAGCTGTGGGAACTATCTTTGGATCCTGAGCAGCAGCATATTAAGGGGCATATAATTAGTGGGAAGTTATCAAAAATTGTCACTATTGTCTGTTATGTGGGTTGGGGAACAAGTGCCACCCTGTTGCATGGTGGGAAGGGGAGCAAACAATGACATTCAAATTAACCCAAGAGCATACACATCTGTGCTTTGAATGCCAGGGTGTGGATGAGAAAATCGGCACCATTGAGCTCCTATTACTTTGCTAACTGATGTATCCGGGACATTGGCTGGAATTTGTACTCAGCCATCTTTTTGATGATCCATGGATTTTACAATGAATTTCCATTTTGACTTTACAGAAGTGTCATTTTCTCTAAAGATCATCATATGTTTCAAGGCATACGTTTTCAATATACTCTCTTCCTTGTGATTTTTTTATTCTTAAAAAAAAACAGTTTAATTTATTCATGTCTTCGATGCTACCAATTATGGAGTTAGAAAACATTTTCTCCTCATTGAGGTCAGAGTAAATCCAGCAGCCAAGGTTTCCACAGACATTCATATGAAGTTAACTATTGGCCTGAGGCATGCTCAGTGTATTTCCTCACCTTACCTTACTCAAAGTGGTTGTTGTTGATTTTCGTAAAATTGTTTGCTCAGAAAAAACAGGGGAAACAAATAAAAAGATTAATATGCTTGAGAGTACATGGCAAAGGGTTTGAGAAAAAAGAGTTATGTGCTTTGGAAAATGAATTCCTTCAGAAAATATTTTATTCTGATTTAATCAAAACTTCAAAAAAATGCAAAGCAAATCTTTTGAGAGTCCTCCTCCCCATAGTTGTGACTTGGTTTCTGCTTCCCCCACAGCAATTAATGAATGAAGCGTGCTTGGCATGCAAACAATTGTAGAAGACTTAACTCCAGCAAAAGCTAACAAAAAAAAGATACAATACTAAACTGATTTTAATGAAATATTCATTCAAGTGACAACATAATTATAGGGTTAAAAGTTGCTTGAGATAAATTACTGCCATATCCTTAGTGAACATAGTGTTATTGGAGTACAAAGTAAAGTATTTACAGCTAGGTATCTCATTGGTGCCTGATAATATTGTTGCAAATGATCTTAAGGCCTAAGGTTTGTTATGGAAGCTGCCATATTAGGTGGGGGTGAAAATGTCTGTGAAAGAAGTTTATCTTTCACCCTTGCAGGCAGCAACCAAACCTGTTCTTTATGACTGTGCGCCTAATCTGATGCTGTGGGGTGTGTGTGAATGCTTCCTGACTTGCTCTCTAATTTTGCATACCGTAGTTATTTATCTTTAGTTGGCTCCCAATGTGAAAGTGCATCCACCGACATTTTTTCTCAATAAGCAACACAATCCTATGAATGCTTTATAAATAAAAGAGGTCCCTTATAATAGTAAGTATGTTTAAGACTGCAGCATAAGTATGGCTGGAGAGGAGTGAACAGTGTCAACCAGATTACCCCAGCGATTGTGATATGTTCTCCCCAGCAACTTTCGTTTTGCAAAAATGTGTACATTGGCCAGACTTGTAAACAAACAAGCTATGCACTAAAATTGCACTAAAATGCTGATGAATTTTTGGAAGACTTAAAACAACAACACCTGACGTGGAAATAGAGGAACTGTAATTTAAGATCGGAAAAATAAGAACCATGAGAAATGGAAATGGACATATTCACCTTGCTTTAGATACATAGAATGTGTTTCACACTAGTCCCTACACTCTCAGAAGCAGGAGAAAAACAGGCAGATATTAAATATAAACCAGAAATCAATCCAAATCAAATCAAAGCTGGAGCATCAAGGAAACATTTTCTCCCTAATAGGGCAGCACAGCTACTTGTCACATTTAGTCACCCAGGTGGGAATCCTAGAAAGGCAGGACTTTCTTTAAGTGAAACAACATATATTTCACCAGATAATAATACCCAATTTGGCTTCTCTTATTGATATAAGATGGTATCCAATTCAATCATACTCGGATTACAGCCATTGTAATTAATGGACTAAACATTAAGTCATTCTGAGTATGACCAACATTGAATTCCATCCATAAGGATCAGTACATATTCTTTTCTTTTGCTCCCTGGCCTTACGACAGACACCCTTATGTCCATTTAGTGTTGAGAGGATGAGAGATAGAATCATAGAACTGCAGAGTTGAAAGGGACCTCAAGAGTCACCTTGTCCAACCTCCTGCAATTCTGGAATCGTGTCCATAGCTGTCCCTGTTTATATTAATTTTTGCCCTGCTTTTCTGGACCTGAATTTATGACATCTTAGAAGCTGCAGCTCTGATGCCCTCATTCTGAGAAATCAAGTTGTTTTGATTTTCCTCTCTTAACTGGGACAGTCCCTTATTTTTGCCTCTCAGACTATTTTTTTACTTTGCTCTCAGAAGCAACCAGTCTTCTGCCATCTATCAGTAGCCTCTAGTCCACTGCAGAAAAGCTCATGAGTAAACATTTGGATGTTATGGTTTAGAATTTGTTACAAAATTATTATTTCAATTTCAGTCTAATTTGGGACCCACTTGGTGATACCGTACCTGAATGTCACATATTGGCCATATGTTCGTTGCTGTTTAGTCATTTAGTCATGTCCGACTCTTTGTGACCCCATGGACCAGAGCATGCCAGGCACTCCTGTCTTCCACTGCCTCCCACAGTATGTTTACGTATGACTAAAAGTGTGATAACTCAAGCTACATTCCTGGCAATTCAGCACTAGTATATGACAATATTTCCTGGCTTCTGAGCTTTCTTCCTGTATTAATATATACTTATGCATTATTTTGTGTATTTAGAATTAGTATAAATTTCTGATTTACATTTGTAGGGCATCAATGTGAGCGGGTGGGGGAAGTAGTCAGAGACATTCCCCAAAGGAAACTGAGTAAGCGGCTGATGTCTAAAGTGGTATTAATCACATACCCTCAAAAGAGATGTGTTCAAAGAACTGCATGCCCGGCTGATTTTAACTTTGTAACTGGAATGTATTATATGATATAAATGCATGATCTTTGGTCAATAAGGATACCTTTACATTATGATGCTATACCTTTCTCACAATGCATTCTGTGCCAAACTATTATGTGCCAAACTATGGAGCATATTGAAAACAATCTAGGAAACAAGGCAGTTTTATTCAGAAGTCACAAAATGGGAAGGAAATATATATTTAAGAATTCTGGCAAATAATAAAGAACCACATAGCATGAGATACTGTCTAAATAAAACAGTTGTCCATTCTTTTTTCTCAGAAAGAATTGATTAGGGACTGACTTCTAGCAGTAAGATCTTCATTGCTCAGAAATGCACTCTTTCTATGTATTTTTAATTATTGGGAAGTTATGATCCAGTTTTTGTATGGTTATAAATCTGTTATATAAAAGTGTGTGTGTGCGCGCGTGCACAACCCTCATGGTTATATAATGCACACAAAATATACTTGCAACCAGGTAGAAGCAAGCATATCAGGTTTGGCTTGCAAAATGACAGTAGGAAAAAATCAGCTTGTAAGGTGCACAAAGTTTTTTATTTTCTTTGTCAATGAAACTTTTTACTGTTTTATATCTAATGTCTTAATAAAGTACACTAGAAAAAGAAAGAAAGCTGGGCTTCTTTAATGTAATAAAACCCTGCTGTTTCTTGAGATTTCTTTATGCTTTTCATCACACAATACTAAAGTTTTTACAGTACATATACACTTTTGGAAGCAAACTTGTGAACTATGGCTATATCTCAGTTTGTTAAAGGTAGTGTCAGTTTATACAGAAAGCTATGGTTCTGCCTCCTCTAGTTCCAGCAGCAGATCTTTCTTGGAGTTATTTTGCACTAGTTATGATCAAACATGAGTAGTTTGAAGGAGAAGGGGCAGGGAATAGAGCTATTTGGACATGGGGAAGAAAGGCAGAAAACAACGTGTATTCTTGGCTGCCTGCTGATCAGCTTAATATTGGCAGTGCTGCTCCTGCAAAAGAGCCTCATCTCTGAGCGACAGCATGCTATAAAAAACAGTGGAAAAAAATGAATGTGCAGATGCCTCGTGTATCACCTAAAAGGCCCAAAGAGAATGTCCTGATAGGAAGGATAGTGGAATATATTTCTTGGAAGAAAACTCAAGGTGATTCCAGACTGATCAGACTGGCCCTGGGATAAGCTGTAATCCTGAACAAGCCTTTACGCTTGGTAGAGCCCATTAACTTCAATAGGATTTACTAGCATATGCCACCGGATTCACAATTGAAATCCTCAGCCGCAATCCTCCAATCTCTTACTTTAGGGAAGTCCCATTAATCATTAGCACTGCTTCAGAGTGGGTGGCTTGTGGACAGATACCCAGCCATAGACCACACCATGTGTCACCAGAGAGGAGTTTAAGTCAATAATATTTAACCATAGAAAAGGGGAAGGAATTCCTTAATCCAGCCATATTTATCCGTATTACTATAATACTCTCTCCCTAGCAATTTTCTTCTGCCTGATTTGCTGAAAAGTGCAACAGGCTTATCTTTATTGCATGCACTGTTACAGGAGAGGAGAGAAAGGCCCTTTCACTCTCTTTCTCCCTCTGTCTGCACATCTCCATTAGAACACTTGTCTTCAGAGCTCAGCTTGTAGTTGGTATAATGAGATGGGAGTTACAGAAAAGATAATGATAATAGGATTTAGTGTAGCAGTGAGAAAATATAACAGAACCAAGAGGAACATTGCATGTCAGTAACTCTTAAATAAATGCTTAACCAGAAGATGTAATTACTTAGCATTACAATGTGCTGCCCCAAAGGGCAACCCACGACTCCCAGGGAATGGAAATTAGCACCAAGCATCTGACCTTGACACGCTTGCCTTTTAAAAGTGCCTTCCTGCAAAGTTTTCCATCTAAGCCAACCTTTCCCCGCTGAGTGCCCTGGTCCAGATGTTTTGAACTGCAACTCTCAATAGCAGCATTAGTCAGCATGGCCAATGGTCAGGGATGATGGGAGTTGTTCACAAAATTGTCGAGAGGGTACCATGTTGGGGAAGGCTAGTTTCAAAGGCAAAACACTCCGAATAACCCTATTGCATATAGTGTGAGGACTTGTTTGGACTTGAGAAGAGGAGACATACAAATGACTTGCAGATTAGGCTGAGTAAAAGAAAAATGCCTTATTTTAGTGAAGGTATGTTAAATTGAAATTGGGTGTGTTGGTCACACCACTGCTGCTTACCAGCAGGTGGAGAAGTAGGGGTGAGGCAGCGTCAGAGAATAGGTGGTTTTTTAGGGCAGCGCCACTGGTTCCCGCACTGGGTGCCAAGCAGAAAGAGCACCCTATAAGCATTTGCCCAGATACAGGAATGAGGCATGAGTACTCTGACAGAATCATAGAGTCCTCCTGCCTCCTTCCAAAGCCTAGTTTGCACTTGCCCAGCTTTGGGAAGGAGGTGGGAAGGCTCTTGGACCCTGCCAGAGCCCTCTCACCTCCTTCCTAAAGCCCAGCATGGTGTGAGGACTGGGGACAGGGGTGCCAAATTTTGACCTAGCTCAGGGCGGCATAGTACCAAAGTCCGCCCCTGGTCAGAGCAGTGCAAACACCAGTGAGAATGCCATATTGATTCCACTGGTGTGTTTGTGTCACACTGACCTCACTGCCACCTCTCCCCTCCTTTTCTATCTTCCGGTAAGCAGCAGTGATGTCATTGACCAGGCGTCAGGCAAGGAATGCTGCCCCACCAAGTAGAAATACACTGTTCATGGTAGTATCTTTTTCTAGGAGAGAGAAAAAATATAAAGTCTCTATGACCTAGATGGAATAATCATTATTGGCACAATTAACCTAAAATGGATTTGAGTTTACATCATTTCAGAGTTTATAGGGAAATGATTCACCATTGACAAAAACTATAAAGCAGCCAAAAGAGCACAGATATTATAGGTTGCAGGTGGTGGTGACTCAAAGGAAGCAAAAGCTCTTTGGATTATAGAGAATCCTCTTCTAGCTTCAAGTATTATTTGTAGGGGATAAACGAGAAGGTCTATATTATGGACTCAGCACAAGTTATGATGAGGAAAATAATGTAACACTGCACTAATGTATCTGCACTTTTCATTTAAAGCAGTATCATACCACAGTCATGGCTTCTCCCATGGGAACTGCAGTTTAAGGGTGCCGAGAGTTGTTAGGAGACTCGCCCCCCCATTCCCCTCACAGAGCTACAATTACCAGAACAGTTTAACAAGCATTCCCAGGGAACTCTAGGAATTGTAGCTCTGTGAGGGGAATGGGGGGTGGGGCGCCTTCTAACAACTCTCAGCACCTTTACCAAGTTACACTTCCCATGATTATTTGGGGGAAGTGGTATGAAATTGCTTTTAAATGTATAATGCAATGGGGTCATATTTAAATAAACAGGTAGAACAATTAGAACTTTTGCCTTTGGGTTCAACAAGAGTATTGGAAGGAAAAGTGTATTCCAGTGAGAAATCAGGATGAGCTTTCTTAAACAAAAGCACTAGGTAAAATAATAGGTTTTCCGAGCTATTTTCAAGAAATACAGCTGATATTTTTTGCCCTATTTTTTATTTATTTAACTCTTCTCATTCATGGACTTCTCTGTTGGGATAGGACATTTTCTATTTTCACGTATCCCAATTAACATTAAGAATATAGTTGTTATACATCATGTCATTCAGTATTAACCACTGTATATTTATAATGCTTTTAACTTTACAACCTATAAGCCAGGTTTAGTTCCAATGAATTGAGTTGCACTCAATAGGCACACCCTGGAGCTTCAGTATAATTGGATCATGCAACAATCTAGAAGCCAACAAATATGTAATTTTCCAAGAACAATGGATAAAAAGAAGAGTAGCATTTAAGCAACCTGTGTTGGTACTGTGTTGTTAATTTGTACATTTATTGGCAGCAGCATCACATTCCAGTGTGATACAAAAAAGATTGCTTAAAAACCCCTACTTCTCACTATAAATCGTTTGAGAAGAAATTAAAGAAATCATTTTTGATCTGCTGCCTAGCATTTAATTAGATTGGATTTTCACTATCTGAATTTATTGCCAGAGATTTCATTTTCATGTACCCGATTATTTTAGTATACTTTGGCATACTGATCACTTTTGAAAATACTTCTGAGTACAGCATTTATTATTAGCATACCAAATTAATCTTTCTGGTACACTTGGAAGAGCCATGAAGATCAAACAAATGCAACCTCTAAGCAGCAGTAATAATCAAATACAATTAGTATTCAGATTTTACTTTTGACACATTTTGATTGTGTGCAATTTTTTAATCTAAAAATGCTCCACTGCTTATGGACTTGAAAACAACCTCAAATGGTACGTTAAAATCATTTCTTTTGAAATAGACATGGAACTCATTGAAGAATCTGAGAACTGGAATAGGTGATGAAGAACAAAATGGAAAACAACATTCTGTCAACAAAATAGCGTCAGTGCTATTTTGTTATTGAAAACTAACTTTAGGTTGTCTGAACAAATAGATTTTTAAATTATTGATCAATAGCTTATGGTATTAAAAAATATCAGTAAAGTCCCTGTCAAAATGCTGGTTTGGAGAGGAAAAACTGGTTTCTGTCAGAGGCAGGATGCGTGTGATAGACCCATGCAGCAGAATTGAGATGACAGCCCCATACATTGGAAGAATTCATGAGTGGAGTGAGTCAGGGGGCTACATGGGCTAGTTCCACACCCCATTGCTGATGTATGCAGCAGTTGTGCCATTTGCACGTTCAGTGAAGAGGCTCTGCATGTACAATGATCTGGACTAATTTGTCCACCATAGACTTGTCTGTATGTTTGATGGTTCCAGCGCACAGTCTGATTAAAACTTCAGTTACACTGTGCAATGTAGATGTCTGACACTTTATGACAGAATATTTCATTCTTAGGCTTCACTACTTTCTCACTGCTGACTTCTAGTGAGATGGACTTAAGCTTTTATCACAGAATGACATCCCTGAATAGCCAGAGGGTGGTGTGTAGATTACTGACATTGAAATGTATGTTGGGTGGGGGGTGGTTGAGCTTTTTTTTTTTTTACAAAACTGTCAAAAAACAAACAAACAACAACCCACAATTTTACTTGCCCATGATCCAGGACAAAGCACCGTGTTTCGGAAATTCTCCCTGTACGTCAATTCCGCCTTTGAAATCCCATTAATGTCCGGGAAAATCCGGACGTATGGCAGCCCTAACCTCTTCAAGCCCTCATTTTATATTTCTAGAATTTGTTTTTGTGATGTATGATTACTTGAATCAGAAGAGTACAAGCTGTTCAGATTATTATGCAAAAGATGACTCCGGTATGGCATTTGTGTAATGAAGTGCTAATAATCGTATGCATTCTGTAGCCGGGAGTGTTTAGGTAAAAGGCAAGGACAGTAAAAGCAAGTTAACTAACAAGTAAGAGGGAGGTGGGGTGGAAATGGAGAGAGGAAGCATGTCCATTATTAATTTATACATTTTATTGCCACAGCCACTTCTTGAAATAGAGTAAGTCTCATTACATTGTTGTTGTTTTTTTAAAAAAAATCTGCACTGAACCAAAAACAATTGTATCCTTCAATAATGAGGGCATAGAATTATATGATGTTAAAACTGCTTGTTAAAAGTTAGCTATATGTTTTTTTCAAAGGCAAAAAGCTTTCCTTTGATGAGCTGGTGCTTACTTTATTTTGTTATTCTACCTTCTAAAGAAGTCTCCTGTGACCACTGATTTACATCAAAGATTTGCTGACAATTCAGCATTCTCAGCTCATTCTTATGACTAAGAGATGAAATGCAGTACAGTTTAGTTTGGATTATCCACTCAAAAATTGCTAAAATGAAGTTCATTTGGATGAGGAGAAGAACAGGAACATGTTTTGAACCTGCAGTTTCCCAGTGTTACATCATCCTAAAACATCAATGCCATCTAACATGATAGATGATTTGAAAAGTATATTGTACATTTGCTGTGAAGGTGGTGATTTGGGGCCATTTCTGTTTCTTTCTATATGTGTAGCTTTAGCTATATAATTTATGGAAGCAGGACAAAACTTCAGACAAAAGTTTATTCTGGATCTTGGAAATATGCAGCTATTCCCTTAAAAACATATATTTATTTAATTCACCAACCTAATAGAAATATTAAAGCCTTAAAGGAGGGATAGCTGTTCTGGTGCCCTCTAGATGTTGTTGGTCAAAGGTGGGGAACAGGATCGAACCAGCAGGCTAGAGCCTGACTCTCCACCTTCTCATGGTTCATTTTGACAGTGACTTAAAGTGACACAGAGACTCTCCCCTCCCTTTGTGGCTGTGATTGGAAGCTCCATTGTGCGTCTGATTCTACCAGGGCTAACTGTTAGTGCCGATTAGCTGATCAGTGCTGACAGCAAGCGTTGCTTGCCAAGGAAGAGCTAAGAGTGCCCTTCAAGGCTCCTTGTTGTTCCTTTGCATCCAGGTCTCTACATGCCCCCAAACCTGGCGTCATATATTATAGGAGCAAGGCAGGTAAGCATAATCTGGAGAAAATGGCCTTGCTGCCAAGTTGGGACCTATTGTCTAAATAACACATCTCTTCAATGATTGCAATTTTACTGGCATTTTGGAGCTCGAGTGAATGCTGAAACCCCTTAACACAACATGCTGCACCCAAAGGTTTTTTTTTAGCTAATTGAGTTATCCTCCTGGAGTTGAGGTATCAAGCAGCTGGCACACAGTGCTGCAGACTTGGTCTCTCACCAGCAGTGGCCCTGCCACGTACCAGGATAGTGCAGGAGTAGGAGAGGATGGCCGCTAGTTCAGGGTTGTTCTGGCACACCAGTGGAGCCATTCTGAAGCTCCCGCTGGTGTGTCCCAAGCACACCAACTTCACCAGCTCTCTGCCACACCCCGCCCCATCCCAGTGTGTGGCAGCAACATCACCTTTTCCAATAGTCATGAAACAGATGGCACATGTATTGCAATAACTAACCAATCAGAGAAGCTGTTACAGTGCTTTGTAACTGGTTCTTCATTTTTTAAAAATCAAAATTTCAGATTCATGGTTCCAAAAATGTGAACTTTGGACAGTTGTAAGTTTTTAGTCATGCATTGAATATAACATCCTAGACATTTGTGCTCCTTGACGTAAATTACAATACGGGGCCTGCATGTGATGTTTTGTTTGGTATAGCAAGTTCTGCCAGTCAATGCTTTTGAGGGTAACAGATTCCTTGAGATAAATGAAAGTAACACAGTGCTTGGGATCAAAAGAATGGGATCCAGGACTGCTGATCAGTGGTTTAAGTGCAGCTTTCACTAGTAATTGGCATAGATTGGGAGGCTGGCAGAATGCTATAACAGGAGGCTTGCTGATTACACTTTAGCAAGGCGTTTATAGTTGGCTAACAATGGATAGCTTGCTCTGATTTCCAGGTGATAGATGTTTAAGTACAGCTCTCACTATAGACTTCCATCCAGCACTGGCAATCAGAAAAAGGTGGGCTTTCTCTTTTACATGAGTGAAGTTTTCTTGGAAGGGGGAGAGTGGCAGAAAGGTTTGGTGCAGGGGTCAGCAAACTTTTTCAGCAGGGGGCCAGCCCACTGTCCCTCAGACCTTGTGGGGGGCCGAACTATATTTTGAAAGAATAAAAAAATGAACGAATTCCTATGCCCCACAAATAACCCAGAGATGCATTTTAAATAAAAACACACATTCTACTCATGTAAAAACACCAGGCAGGCCCCACAAATAACCCAGAGATGCATTTTAAATAAAAGGACACATTCTACTCATGTAAAAAGATTGTCATGTAAAAAGACAATAAAGATTATCTTAACTTATCTTAAAAACACGCTGATTCCCCGACCGTCTGTGGGCTGGATTGAGAAGGCGATTGGGCCGTATCTGGCCCACGGGCCTTAGGTTGCCTACCCATGGTTTGGTGAGTGGTGAGCCTTTGGGGAGCTAGGCTCTTAACTTTGAATGTAACATCTTATGTTCTACTCATAAAGGGCTTGGAAATACAAATCTAGTAAGAGTTGTTTCACCCCATCCCTCTAACCAAAAATTCATTACTATTACTACTCACAATAAGGGGTGGGAAAATATGTCAATTTCACTTTTTCTAATTTTTCCAGTCAAGTTTCGTTTTCCACATTTCCACATCAATTTGAGATTTTTTTTTTAAGACCTCATTGAATTCATCATTTTAGTGAATTTTTGCTTATATACATGTTTGTGTGCAATTTTTCCTAATACGCACAATTTTGCAGAGCAGTTTCCCAAATAATAGTGTGTCAAGTAATGTGTCACACTAGTGGAAATCAGCACAAGGGCTGGGGCATTTGGTCTCCTCCCCTCTCTTTGCAACCCCCAAACTGGTTCTGGTATGTGTATGTGTATGTGAGGGGCACCCTCAGAGAGATTGTCCCATCTTGGAAAACAGAAATACTTGTGCTGACAAAATAATCTCTTAGCACAGCATTGAATTCCTCCTAATGCATTTTTGTATGCTATCCTCATTAATACATTATTCTCATTATGCATTTTTTGATATATTACTTGGACTGCACTGCAAAATTCAGAGAGGTGCAAATTTCTAAGAATGGCTGTGTTTTGCTTTACATGCTGTTTCGGCAACTGCAAATTAAAGTATTTAAATTTGAACTGAATCAGCTTTCTCCCCCATGCCTACTAATAAAGGGGGGCATTTTAATTGATTTCCAACCATGTCCTAGAGTGACACTGCATCAGAGGCATTATGGGAATTTAAAATGGCAGCTTGCAAAGTCAATGCCTCGTGGGACTCTGGCAGTTGCCCGACATCACCCAATACTGATGCTGGGCCTGGAAATATAACTGTGAGTTGATTTCAACCCTTTAATATTGTTCTCTGTGCTGATGAAGTGCACTTCATTTGGAAGTAAAATACTTTCTCACTGGCACATTAAACTGTTCTTACTTCATCTTTCCCTTGCTAATGCTGATGGGATACTGACTGTGTCCTGTGGTTTACAAGCCTGGTCTGGGCCTGCTTTAGAATTCTTGTTCTACTTTACTTACAGCAAGATAATTAGTGTGGTGGGCTTTACCTGCCTGTATTTCATTCTGGGTGTTGTATGCTGCATTAGGAGTTAATACTCTGTGCAATTGCTTATGATCCCTTTATTGCATGGCTTTTAACTTAGTGTCATGGGATACAGTCCTTTAATAAAAACCAGTCACTGGAAGAAATGAGTTAACCTTTAGCTTACATGTGCATAGCTATCATAAAACTGAGGTAAATAACAGCAGAGTAGTAATCATCATAGGCTAGATGATCGCTGCAGGATAGAAAAATGATGCTACAAGGAGCTGCTTAAATCAGGAATAGTAAGTTGACTGCAGGCAGCCGAGCTTATTGCGTGCTGAACTCAACAGATGTCTACATATTTAAAAGAACACCCCCCCCCCCCGGGTACAGCCCTGTATGGTATCATTGGGAATTCCTGAATAGATTATCAAATAATTGTTTAGTTCTAATTCTACAGATGGAGAATTTGTAGCTGTTACTTGCAGCATTTCCCCCTTTTCATTCAGGAATATAATTTGGGATAGGATACATTGCATCCTATTTCAACTGTGCTGTGTGTTGTAGCCAATGTTGCATGAGCAGAAGACTGACTTGCACAATGGATAGCTCCCTTCCTTTCCTCACCCTTGTAGCTCATTTTAGCTCCCATAAAAAAAACCACCTATTCTATGGCAGGTAGGGTTGCCATATTTTGAAGAGCAAAAAAGAGGATACATTTGCCGACTTCTGCTTTTAACTATAGATTGCTATGGCAACTCTACCCATGAAAAAGAGGACATGTCCTGGAAAAAGAGGACGCATGGCAACCCTTTTTTGTGAGCTGATAAGTTAGGCACTGTCTCAAACACAGCCAGGATACGCACACACACACACACACACACACGCACACACACACACACACACACACACACAGAGTACTAGCCTTCCCAAACCTGATGTCCTCCAGAATTTTTGGACTATGACTCCTATCATCCTTCACTATTGGTCATTCTGCCTGGGGTTGATAGGATTAGAGTCCAACAATATCTGGAGGGTATCAGGTTAGGAAAGGCTGTACTGTACTAATAGCCAGGGCAGATGTTATGGCAGTTGGCTCACCAATGCAAATTACTGTTTGTTCAAATACCTTACACAACTAACAGAGCCATTTGATGCATGTCTATTCAGAAGTAAGACCCATTAAATTCAAGGGGACTTATTCTTGGGACTGCAGTCTATGTAGCGTAAGATTGGAAGGATAGACTCTTGGAAAATCATGACTTTGCTTCTGCAATTGTCAAAAGCACAGTGTATCATAATGGAGGAGCAGAACCAACCTTCTGTGATGACTCCTACCCAGAAACATTACACTCCTCATGCAAGCAGACCACTTGCATAAGCTGTTGTTTGTGTGGGTTAGCTAATTGAAGTAATTGATAATTTATAACAACAATGATAATGACTGAAGTTAGCTCCTTTTGGATGTTAATTTGCTCTGCAAGCTAAGTAAAGTGCTCATAGGCCAAACAAAGTGTCTGAATGAAGTAGCATTGTGTTTGAATGGAACATACTTAATTATGCTTTTGAATATTATATTGTACATCTACAAGCAAAGGAATTACATGAGAAATAAATGGAAGCTTCTCAAGGTTCCGTCAGAGTAATGAAAATCCAAGTGCTATGCACTTTTAGATGTGCAATCAAACTTTCTTGCCCTCTCTCTCCATGCCCCTGTATGTCTTGTAAAAATGCTCAGGGGGTTGGGGGTTGAAGAAGCCCCCATAACACATTTAGGGGCCACACAGGAGGCTCATGGAGAGAAGAAGGGTGGGGAAGTTCCTCTGCACATGCAAATTACTTGTGCTAGCATAACTGTTGAGTTTGATATTGCTCTGCAACTCAGCCTAACCTCATAGAGTAGTGATGGTGATGGTGATGAATATAATTTTTCACTACTCTGTGAGGTGGGTCAAGCTGATAAAATTTCTTATTCAACCTTCACCATAAGACAAGGTGGGCTACAGCAATGTAAAAATAACAAAAAATGAAAATCAGTTAAAACAATTAACAAGTCAAAAGAATATGGCAGGTTCTAAAAACACATATCTCAGACATCGAAGCACAGGGTAAATGGGTTTATCTTCAGCATATGACAAAAACATATGCAGTGAAGGTGTCAGACACTAAGAGAACCATGTACAACACCTTGAGCTCATTAGAGGAAAGGTAAAAGGTAGAAATGTAATAAAGAAATATACGGTATGTGTCAGGGCATGGCATTTTAAAATATAGCACATCTTGCTCACATGGCCCATAGGTGGCTGACAAAGAATCAGCAAACAATTAGACTGTGGAAATGATGTCTGGGAACGCAACCAAAGTATACAGTGTGATTTTGAACAAATGCACTTTAGATGAATAATTTGGGTTCCTGAAAAACAAACAGACAAACAAAAATGGAATGTGAAAATGCAGAAATATAACCTCTGGAATAACAGCAAAATTTCCTCAGTGAGAAAGCTCTTGTTCAAATTTGCTGCTGATAGAACAAGATACAGAACTTGCTGCTTATAAAGGTTAATTAATTCATATTATTCATAACTAGAAGCATGCCTATAAGTACTTGAAGGAAGGTTATAATAGACAGAAAGACATAAACAATCATACAAGGACTAAAATAACTAACCATGAAGAACATAAAAATGGAGAAGGGTTTTCTCTAGCCCACTACTTTTTGCATAATGTGGAAGTATACTTATTTTTTAAAAAAATAAAAGATTTTTTAAATGAAGAGCA
Organism: Darevskia mixta; assembly: GCA_034641385.1. Classification (NCBI taxonomy): domain Eukaryota; kingdom Metazoa; phylum Chordata; class Lepidosauria; order Squamata; family Lacertidae; genus Darevskia; species Darevskia mixta. Next base: position 4,478,893 of record JAWWNH010000036.1, read on the forward strand.
CCTGTTTTAGAGTCAAATTTATCCAGCTGCTTTTCTCTTGACTCAAGCACATGCAAGAATATGTTCTAAGAGAAGGGGGTAAAAGCATGAGAAACAGGAAACAAAATCTGACCATGTGTCATTAAGAATCTATATAGTTTTGAAAGTTAGAAATATACCGTAAGCTTTTTAAAAATTAATAATTATTATTATTATGTGTTAGGCCAAGTTTGCCTCACAAACCTAAAAATGTTGCTTTAGGGGTCAAGTTCTATGGCTAAAAGAAGAATTTGATTCTATAGCCATAGAGAATAATCAAGGTGCAAAAAAAACCCCTTTAAAGTCTTAAAAGGTAAAGGGACCCCTGAACATTAGGTCCAGTCGTGACTGACTCTGGGGTTGCGCACTCATCTTGCTCTATAGGCCGAGGGAGCCGGCATTTGTCTGCAGACAGCTTCCAGGTCATGTGGCCAGCATGACTAAGCCGCTTCTGGCAAACCAGAGCAGCACACGGAAACGCCGTTTACCTTCCCACTGCAGTGGTACCTATTTATCTACTTGCACTTTGACGTGCTTTCGAACTGCTAGGTGGGCAGTAGCTGGGACCGAGCAACGGGAGCTCACCCCATCACGGGGATTCGAACCGCCGACCTTCTGATCGGCAAGCCCTAGGCTCTGTGGTTTAACCCACTTAGCTTATCCTTAACAATGCTCACCTTATAAAGAAAAAGAGTTAAGGTTAAGAACAACATTACATTTACATTACAAAAAGTAATTTTATCCCACCGATAAAGTGTAAGGGTAAAAGTTTATAAGCTTTATAAGCTTTATGGAGGTCAAATGCTCATTAAAACACCTCTAAATGAGTGTTGCTTAATAATCATTCAGCCAAATAAGTTTTGGCAGAGTCTTCAGTGGCCTGATAATTCCATGTAAAAACAAAATAAACATACGTAATTGTGCCTAGTTTGGGTTTTCCCACCCATGAGTCACTTGTACTTCAGGGCCTAAGTAAAAATCCCAACATCACATTTTGAAACAATGTGCCAGTCTTTTATTTGAGTCCCAAGGTATAGCTGAAAACATAACACACGAATGTAGCCCTTTTCAGGGGTTATGCCTCTCACATAATAGGGATGTGTGTGGTTTGTTGTTGTTGTTGTTGTTGTTGTTGTTGTTGTTGTTGTTGTTGTTGTTGTTTTAATGCATGGACATTTGCATTTATGTTTTTAAATGTATTTTCTCAATAGTGACATTTCTTACTCAGACTCAGAAGTAAGTCTCGTTAAGGTTAGATGGTCATCTGTCATTGATGCTTCAGTTGAGATTCCTGCATTTCTGAAGAGGGTACAGGATTGCTGCTTTAATATATTTCCTCTCAAAATGCACATTTATGCACTTATGCATATTATTTAATACTTCTTTGAGCCAAGAACTGTCAGGAAACTTGGGAAGTACAACCCCCCACTAAATTCCAACCTGTGTGTTAGCCTAAAAGAATGCCAGTCAAGTCAGCTCACAAAAGTTTAGAATTCTTCAAGCTTACAGTATTTTGCCAAAATTTTGGGATTCCCTTTACATATACTCAGTAGGTGCTCTTGTGGTTTTTGAGCAGGGCATTGTTATTACTATTATTAGGCCCAATACATTTTTCTGCCTGAGCAGAGGATGAGAATGGCACCATTCCACCTACAGAATCCAACTAGATTGACAGTAGCATCTTTCTTCAACAACGGCAATTGGACAATATTCTCCACTGGTCCTGAGGGCAGCTGGCTAGTTTAGCGAGTGCAGATCCGGCTAGCTTAGGGGACTGAGGAGGAAGGGTGAGGGCTGCTGCTTCCCCCAGCATATGGCCCTAACCCATCTGCCACACTTTCCTGAACGGTGATGGTGACAATCCAACCCAACCTCTCTAGACCTGCCTTCATTCATATGGACTGTGGGGAAAGCCTTATTAGAAAATAAGGTTAGGATTAAAAACCAGGTTAGAATTGAACTTGCTTCAGCAGTCTCGACTGATAAACACTAATAAAGTCAATGTTTTGTATTATTAGTATATGTGCTTATCAAGGTTTTAAAAATATTCATTTGGTTCTTAATTGGCAGCATTTGAAAGCCAGCTGCTGAGTTAGTTCCAACAATATGCTTCATTCCCCTAGCAACCCAGTTTATGAGAAAATGAGCACCCTATGACATTTGCTCCGATAAAAGACTTGTGTGCCCTTCCTTAGAAAATAAACCTTTCTGAGACCTAGAGGCTGCAATCCTATACCCATTTACTTGGGAATAAGCCCTATCAAGCTTAGTGGTAGACAAGGGTAGGATTGCAATGTACATCTCATGCAATACTTATTCTGTCTCTCTGTGGGTGGTGGGAGGAATAATTTGGTAAATGAAAAATCCATACTCTTACAAGAGACATCCCCTCCAATTAAAATATCACATTTGAATTTCCTGTTAAAACCTATAAGATCTATCAAGTTGATTAAATATGTAATATATTCAGAGTCTTTTTGCTGTATCTTGGAACATAATCCAAGGCATAGCAAGATACACTTAGAGGGCAGAATGTGGATGTTTCATGTCAAGGAACCATACCACTGTGTTATGTTATGCCCTGGCAAAGTAACATTACCTCAATATATCAACACACCTTCAGTCTAGGGTCCTCACAAGTAGTTGCCTCTTCTCCAGGTCACACAAAAGGACAGTTTAGAGGAAGGATACAACTCTGTAAGAGATTTCCCAGAGTGGACAAAAACTCTGGAGAGAGGTTGGTCAAGCCCAACATCAGCAGTCAGCCAGTTTGGGAAGTGGTTGATGGTTCCAGTAGGCTTCCTGACTTGACCTGATTCTGCTGCCTTACCACCCTCTTCACCAGCCCCCATACTGTTTTTTCAGCTGTGGGTGGGCAGTGGTGATGAGCTTGACTCCCATCTGTGGTGGCTGCCTGCCATTTTGATTTCCTGGCTTACTCTTGTGAGAAACTTAAGCAAGGCCACTCCTGCTGTATGGAATGCCTAATGTTTATGTAACCTGATGTTTGTAAGATGGATGAGGTGGAAGGAAAGCGGATAAGATAGGAGCCTATCAAGGAGGCAGAAGAGTGCTGAAATGCCATGTTAGGAAAGTAAAAACTGATAAGCAAAAATGAAGAGTATGCATGTGCATACTGCAGTAAAACGTAACCAATCATTATAAAGTTATTTGTCTCAAGAGTGTTAAGGGAAAGGTATAAAAGTTCTTGGTACCATGAGGTGCCATGAGGCATCACTTGGTGCCATGAGGCATCACTTGATCCCACCTTGGCCCTCGGGCAGACAGGGGATCCTGCTGCATCAGTAATAAAGAACACCAGACCATCTAAGTGTCCCTATTTTCCAGGGACAGTCCTGGATTTACAGAAGCTGTTTCTGATTTGATCCCAGAATGTCTCGCTTTCCTCAGGATGTCCCTATTTTCATTGGAGAAATGTCGGAGGGTATGGAGATAAGTAACTATACAATATTTAGAAGACACCTGAAGGCAACCTTGTAGAGGGGAGGTTTTTTTAATGTTTAAAGTTTTATTGTGTTTTTATGTATGTTGGAAGCCCAGAGTGGCTGGGGTAACCCATTTAGATGAGGAGGGTATAAATATAGTAGTAGTAGTAGTAACAACACTAACACTAACAATATTAATAATAATAATAGAATAGGGCTGTGGTGGCTAACCTTGGCACTCCAGATGTTTTGGAACTACAACTCCCATCATCCCTAGCTAACAGGACCAGTGGTCAGGGATGATGGGAGTTGTAGTCCCAAAACATCTGGAGTGCCAAGGTTAGCCACCACTGGAATAGGGCGTCCCTATTTTTGTCGGAGAAATGTTGGAGGGTATGAGAACACCCTCCTGGGTGATTTTGCTTTATCAATTGGTCTCTGTCTATTTGCAATAGTCCCACCCAGAAATGGACTTGGCAGTGTGGGGATTTCCCACAACACTCTCTTCAGGCCTGTTCCACACCTGGGGTGATGTGATTGTGTGTGTAGTTCTGGCAGAAAGACTTGATTGTAAGGGACATGCTAGCTTGCTTTCTCTTCCGCAGATGTGTTCCCACTGTGGGGGCAGTGGGTGGGGGTAGGCAGGAGACATAATGGTACGGGAAGGTCTAGTATGTGTGGAATCATAAGCTTTATATTATAAAGCATAACTTTAAAATAATATTTAAAAAACAACCAAAGAAACTTTTCAATGAAACAAACAGGTGCAGAAAAATATATATAAAAGGGCTGTTTCTGAAAACATGGCAAAAGGGAAATATATTAGCACTCAGAAGAGGACAAATGAAATTCTCTCTAACCTAAATACAAATACTGGGAAGTAAGGTTCATTTGAATAAAAGATAAAATATAGGGGGGGGGCAGTTTGCAATTGGCCTCAGGGGCTCATCTGATTTTTAAGACAAAGAAAAGCATTCCTATTCAATAACAGCTCTTAATTAGTACTTAATTGTACTCTTTTCAGATACAAATCTATTAACAACAACAAAAAATAAAGATTTTACTCCCTCCCCACACAGAAAAGGCAGTTACTTTATTTTTTCACAGACAGACTTGCATTCTTTCTATTTATGATGCCATTTGAGATGTGTAGATTGACCATTTCCTGTCAGTTAATAATCAACTGTATTAATAGCTATCTGGCTTAATCTTAAACTTCCAACCTTTTCAGTTGGGCATAAAGTACCAGGAAATATCTGCACATAAATTGCTAAAGCTTAAATAAAATGCTGATGAAAAGGATTAGCTATTTGGCTATTGATTTCTTAAATGAAATTACTTTAGCCTGAGTGTAATTGCTACAACAGCTGTTCTTTATTCATCCCACATTTATTCAGAATGTGAAGGCTACTCATGCCTTCAGACAGAGCCTGGATCAGGAAAGGCAAGGGGAGAAAGAGTGGGTGTACAGAAGGGACAGTGAGGGCTTCCATGATGGTCCTTCCATATCTGCTATGCTACAGGGAAGACTCTATCCCTCATTACCACCATTAGACCTTGGTAGAACAGAAAAAGAGCCTTCTCTCTTGATATTGGAGAGTGGGCAGACCTACATTATGGGGGCCCTGAACTTGAACTTCATAACCAGCAATGAGGCCTGGGTAACCACTGTTATCTTCTTCGATGGGGTTGTTCCATGACAGATCATCACACCTTTACAACTTCTGTGCTACTGATTTTCAAACCTTGGGATTATTGAATTATATACAACAACAAAATCAATCATGTGACTCAAATTGGGTCTACTGGACCCAAAATATTTAGGCAATGTGGACTAAAGTTACTTCTGGGGTCCCTCTGGGACCTTGACGCTTTAGCTTCATTAGTTTCATAGGATATCCTAGTTGCTGGGCTGGTACAGGAAAAGGTAGTTCCTCGGGTATCCTGGATCCAAGCCATTCAGAGCTTTAAACAGCAGACTGATTTGTGCCCAGAAACATCTTGGCAACCAGAGCAGATGCTGCAATAATACGTAATATTCTCCTATAGGCATGCATGCACCCACCCACTAAAGTTCTGCCAGCCACATTCTTGAAAGGTAGCGCTTTGCAGAGTGTATGGCAATAAGTACAGTATTGGTGTAGCTATGATGTATGTTATCATAGCTAAGCCTGGCTTGCACAATAAATGTGCAAAGCTGGCACACCAACCAAATCTAGAAAAAGGTACGCCTAGCTGCCACTACTACCTGATCATCCAAATGCAAGGTTGAATATGTCAACACTACAGCTTCTTCAAGAGGAATACTATCCCATCCAAAACAATTCACTATTATAGAGACTCTTTCCTGACTAGAAACGCATCTATCTAGTTTGGACAACACTTCAGTTTGTTTACCCTCATCCATTTCATTACCACCTCTAGGTGCAGTTCAGAAACAACACTTTCTCTAGTAATAGATGAAATGTAGAAATAGAGCTACGTGTCATCAGAATAGTGATGTTAGCACCCTCCAGACAATCTCCCCCGCAGTTCCATGCAGATATTAAACAACATAGATTATGAAATCAACCTTCGTCCAATATGTAGAATTGTCTCTTCAAAACTGACTCTCAAGGATGGACTGGAGTCATGGTATGATGAAATCTTCCAAGCCCAACTTCACCAGGTGGCCCTGAATAAAAATGTGGTCTACAGCAGGAGTGGAGAACTTCCATATGTGGGCCAATTTTGCTCTGTCAGGCCTCCCCATTTCACACACAAGGTTCAGAGGCGGTTTTAAGACAACGTGACAGGTTCCCCTGCACTGGATGTCGAGCGGAGAGAGTGCCTGGTAAGCACTCACCCTGCTATGTAAAGGAAGCACAAGGGCTCTGGCAAGGTCTTAAGAGTCCTCCTTCCTCAAGCCTAGTTAGCACTTGCCTAGCTTTGGGAAGGAGGTGGGAGGGCTCTAGGACCCTGCCAGAGCCCTGACACCTCCCCAAAGCCTGGTACAGCATGAGAGTTGGGGTGTGGGTGTGTGGGTGTGTGAAGCCTGTGTAGTGTAGTGGTTAAGAGCAGTGGACTCATAATCTGGTGAACTTGGTTCGATTCCCTGCTCATCCACATGCAGCTGCTGGGTGACCTTGGGCTAGTCACACTTCTTTGAAGTCTCTCAGCCTCACTCACCTCACAGAGTGTTTGTTGTGGGGGAGGAAGGGAAAAGGAGATTGTTAGCTGCTTTGAGACTCTTCAGGGTGGTGATAAAGTGGGATATCAAATCCAAACTCCTCCTCCTCCTCCTCCTCCTCCTCCTCCTCCTCCTCTTCTTCTTCTTAATGTATTGTGCACTATATTGAAAGTCTTTATTTGAAAACAGTGTATTTTGGGTCCAACTGCTAGTTTGCAACACTGTGACACTGTAGCTATAATTTGAAATGTGTGTCATCGCTGAGAATCACTCTTCATTTACTGCTAAATTTTCATTCACAAGATCTGCAATTGCTGCTGGTGGTGCTGTGATAAATTTTGCAATGAACAGTATGCAATTTCCTTTAGATCAGAGACTGCAACCGAGTGCAAAGGCACCCTACAAATAAATTTACAACACAGCCTCGAACCAAGATGCATTAAAATTAAGATTACAATATTTCCATGTACAGCTGGGGTGGTTTTTTGGGGGGGAGGGTGTTTTCTGTGAATATGTGCTCATGCTAAGAGTCGATTCATGGCTGCATCTCCTATCCTAAAGTCTTTAAGTTTTCATTTTCTAGGTCCTCCTTGTTAAACATATAATTGCACATGCAAGGTTTTTCTGATGCACATGTAGAGAAATGCTCAAGTAGTGATGTGTGCATGGTATTTCCTACGTTTTGGAACATCCTGCCTGAGGACATGCAAAAATGGTTACATCCTGAATTTTCAGAGAGGTTGTAGCAAACCTCTTTTGCAATAGGCATTTGGTTGGTCCAAGTTCTGTGGCTAGTTCCTGAATTGTACTGTATGTGCATTTTTATCTATACTTCAATTTTATGCTCCCATTCTTGCCAATAGGTATTTTGGTTGTGTGGGTGTGCTACTATTGTACTTTCTTATTATGCTTTGCTTTCATTACACCTTTTTGGTCAGCATTGAAGGTTCAGTTATTGGGACCTGGGAGTGCAGGACAGAAATATGGCAATAAATAAATTTCTTAGCCAAATCTCAGAAAGAAAATACTCTCTTCTTCTGTTTGAAATGGGACAGAACTGATGAAGCTCAATTGGCAGTAGAATTTGCAAACAGTGTGCAAATAAATGGCCTAAAATACCTATATCGGGTAGCTGAGATCTGTTTGATCCAGACTCTGCTTTCTCAAATGTTTCACTGATTTTTCCAACACTCCTTAATCATTCTCTTAGAATTCACAACTGGGGTGAACTGCACTCCTGGCTGCAACAGAGTGTCTGTTCGTAAGCTACATAAACAAAGCTATGTGTCTCAGTGAAACACAATACACTCTGGAGTAGCAGGAAACTAATGAGCCATGTGTGTCTCCCAGGTTTCTAGTATGCCTCATTATAAAAAGTGTGTTTGGTGGTCCAGCCTCCAGGCTGAATATTTCTCTGGGGACTCATGGTGTGAGTGTCAGTCAAAGCACAGAGTTGTGACACACACAAGTTCAGGAGAGCTTTCAAAAGCAGGAACTAATTTATTCCCTATGCTACTTGGTCTCTTTCTCACCAGCAGTGATCCTCTCATGGTGAATAATTGTTTGATTCCCACCAAGCAGATTTTTTTAAAAAATCCACTGAATTTTGAAAAGCCAGAGGGTATTTATCAGTTCTTGTTTTGACAGTTGGCTTATTTCTATTTTTCTTTCTTGGAACCCAAGATCAATTGATTTTTCCATGGGAAACAATTAGATGTTGTTTCTTCTGGAAATATCTGTCTATTTAGTGTATTCCTCATGGTGGTCCTAAATAAATGTAAACTTGTTTTTTGGGTTTTTTATTTTAACATGTTAGAGGCCTTGGTCTGAGGGGTAGATAGTAGAAAACACCATAATTCAGAGGGAAATCAGTTTCTTCCAAAAATACTCATTTCCCTATGACCATGTTGAGTTGATTTCTGTGTCTTCTGTACAGATTTCAAAAGTGTCTGTGTTTGAGGACAATTCCAAAAATCATGTATCTAGTCTGGTTTACATGATCCACATCTCCAGCATTTGCCAGATCTCAGTTTAATTATGGGGTTTTATGTACTATTGGTACAGAATCTTAAAGCAATTCTACTTTAAATTTCCTGATATTATTTTAGAAGGACATTATCCCAAATTGACTTCAGTTGATTCATTGTTATACGACCCAAATATCTCTGTAATTTTTCTGATCTAAACCTAGCCAGAGGTCATTAAAAATTGCAATTATGCCTTTGTCCAAATGGGAAATACAGTTTTCTACTAGTTTTATTTCCTAACAGCCCCATATTCCTGTATTAAGGAAGCGATTGCACCTCTAATTTGAAAATATTTAAACAGCATGGTCTCCTTCCTGCCATAGATCTTGTAACCTCCTCAAATGGCAAAACTCCCTGGCCCCATAATAATATTTTTATAGTTTCTAAACTGGCATTTTGCCATTCTTTAAAGTCTCAAACTACTCTTGATTCTGGATTTAGAAAGTCATTTGAGAATGGGACAGTTAATGGTGATTATCCCATGATTATCCTACTCTTAATTCCATACCAAGTGTTCATAAAGGGTAGTGTTGAGGAAAGTGCTTCTAATTTTGTTTCCCAATTATCTTCTTTAGTAAACAATTAGCAATCACTTTTCATAACAGAAAAAGTTCCACCCAAAGGAAATGTTTAAAATAACTTTCACCCTCTGGAGAGAGAAATAAGAACATGAGAGCCTGATGTAGAGCCTATCTAGTCTGGCTTTCTGTTCTCACAGTGACCAGCCATTGCCTGTGGAAAACCCACAAGCAGGACCCAAGAAGAAGAATACTCTCTCCTCTTGCAGTTTCCAGCAACTGGTATTCAGAACATTACTGCCTAATACAAAACAAAAAACAAAACAACACCAACTCAGAGTTAAACATTGGCCTTTATGGGACTCATACGGAACTCAGACTCGGAGCTAAAAGGGATAATCACCATTAACTGTCCCATTCTAATGAATTTCTAAATCCAGAATCAAGAGTAGTCAGAGAATGGCAAAATGCTTCAAGAGCAAACACAGTGAAACTTCTGTATTTAAAATGCCTTTTCTGGGAAAGCCAACTACTTCTGAAGAACCAACTTTTTGGTTCTGAGCTAATGGGGCAGTTAATGGTGATTAATGGGTGTGGGAGACTCCCTGGTCCTGAATGGCATAACTGTGCCCCTGAAGGACCAGGTACGCAGCCTGGGAGTCATTTTAGACTCACAGCTGTCCATGGAAGTGCAGATTAATTCTGTGTCCAGGGCAGCTGTCTACCAACTCCATCTGGTGCGCAGGCTGAGACCCTACCTGTCCGCAGACTGTCTCGCCAGAGTGGTGCATGCTCTGGTTATCTCCCGCTTGGACTACTGCAATGCGCTCTACGTGGGGCTACCTTTGAAGGTGACCCGGAAACTGCAATTGATCCAGAATGCGGCAGCTAGACTGGTGACTGGGAGTGGCCGCCATGACCACATAACACCGGTCCTGAGAGATCTACATTGGCTCCCAGTACGTTTCCAAGCACAATTCAAAGTGTTGGTGCTGACCTTTAAAGCCCTAAACGGCCTCGGTCCTGTATACCTGAAGGAGCGTCTCCACCCCCACCATTCAGCCCGGACACTGAGATCCAGCGCCGAGGGCCTTCTGGTGGTTCCCTCACTGCGAGAAGCAAAGCTACAGGGAACCAGGCAGAGGGCCTTCTCGGTAGTGGCGCCCGCCCTGTGGAACGCCCTCCCTTCAGAGGTCAAAGCGATCAACAACTACATGACCTTTAGAAAACACCTGAAGGCAGCCCTGTTTAGGGAAGTTTTTAATCTGTAATATTTTAATGTATTTTAGTGTTTGTTGGAGGCCGCCCAGAGTGGCTGGGGGGACCCGGTCAGATGGGCGGGGTACAAATAATAAATTATTATTATTATTATTATCCTATGCATATCCTATTCTTAATTCCAATATATGTTTTGTTTTGTTTTGACACTTGGAGTTATGCCGGTGCCCTTCACAAAAGTAGCTCCCTGTCTTATTTTCTTGGCTTCCTCGTCATTATCATCATTGTTATTGACACCCCTCTTTTCGTTATGAGGCTTAATCAAAGCCATGCCAATATCTCGCTCCCAGGTTTAGGATGCAAAATATTTTATTTTGATTGAACAGCCTTGATTATTTTTCTGAAGGAAATGAACAGCAGTTTTCAGCAGTCATTTAACATTTTAATTGAGGACTATTGAGCAGGAAACCATCCATATAAAGTTCTTATTCCATCATATTTCTGTTCTCACATGAAATTAAGATATTTAGAATGCTTAATGTCATAACTGAGAGAGTGAGTTGCTTTTATTTTTCTCAACTTTAACTTTCACAAAAGGGAAGAAAATGGTAATTTCATCTCTCTCTCTTTCCTAGGGTCTCATTGTAATCATAGAATCATAGAATCTTAGAGTTGGAAGGGACCCCAAGGGCCAGCTACTCCAACCCCCTGCAATACAGGAATCTCAGCTAAAGCATCCATGACAGATGGCCATCCAACCTCTGTTAAAAAACCTCCGAAGGTTTCTGTATCTTGAAACCCAGGAGAATGTTATCACTTCCTCCCAAGTTTCCGCACTTTCACTTCATTAATCAGTTGCTCCCTATTGGTGAGGACCAGGTCCCATATTGATGATCCCCTTGTTGGTTCTCCCACCTTGTGGAAAATGAAATTGTCAGCGAGGCAATGGAGGAATTTGGCAGATCTTACACTCTTGGCAGAGTTTGAGTCCCAACAGATATCGGGGAAATTGAACCCCCCCCCCCATGATTACTATTTCTCTCCGTTTTGATTGTTTGGTAATCTGCTCTAGTAAGGCATCATCCAAGACTTCAGTCTGGCTTGGCGGTCTATAGAAAACACCCACAGTAAGTTCATGGAGTAACCTATCACCAGCACTCATCTCCTCCTCCTCTGGGGAGTAGCAGGAATCATTCTATGGGCTGTGCCTTCCAAAGACTGCTTGGAGTGTTTTGATGTCCTCTTCTATTGTTCTCTAGTCTTCCCCTCTTGTTTATTGGAGCTTATTTTGATATTGTTGGGATAAGTTACAAAGACTGGAAAGACTCCCAGCTTGTCATCTCTAGGCTGCAATTCCCTTTCTCTAATGTCGTCTCCACAGAAGGTAGAGTATAGCCATCTTGGTTAGTAGCCATTGACACCCCTCTCCTCCATGAATTCGTCTAATCCTCTTTTAAAGCCATACAAGTTGGTGGCTATCACTGCCTCCTGGGGGAGCAATTTCCATACTTTGACTATGCACTGCATATAGAAATACAACAAACAAACAAGCAGGCAGGCAGATAAATCAATGGATCGGTGCATTCAATCTTAGACTCAGAAACCACTTTTAACCCAAACTGAAACACAGGACTCTTATAATTTTAATGTATAACTTGTTCGCACTCCTTGCTCTTTCTTTCTTTTCCTCTTGAGTCATGTTTCCCCTCTTCCTTCTTCCTTGCCCTTTTCAAAAGATGGTTTCATTGAAACAGTCATTGTGTGTTGCCAAGTGTTGTGTTTGTGTATAATCCTTATTGTGCTTCATATCCAGGCTTGCTGCTTAACCTTATTCAGTGGAAATACTGCGTATTTTCAGTACTGGAGCTAAATAATATTCAAAGTGTGTTGAAGAAAAGCCAAAGTAATCAGCCTACAATTTAAGTGACCTTTAGACAAAACTCATATATGAATACACATTAATTAGTGACATACATAATGACATCAGGTAGAACAGTAAAATGTGCATAGCTTCATGTTTGATATGCATACATGATTTCCATCATCTAGCTTGTCTAATAATTAAATTCAAATTATACAGTTGTCTTAATTGGATTAAGCTATTGGATTTAAGTGCACGATATAATGTCTCTCATACTGAAGAACATGGTTGAGTGGAACATAATTTTATTCCTTCTTCAATTTTGTCTGCTACTTGCACAGTAATTATGCAGAATAGGACATTTCAGATAACCTGTCTTGGTTTTCTTACCTTTTACTACACAGATACCTTGTTACTCTTAAAAATGAAAAGGTTTGTAGAATCTCCTGAAACAACTGCATTCATATAAGCACATGTTTATTCAGAAGGAATTCTGATTGTGTTCAGTGTGTTTTACTCTCGGGTAACCATGCTTTGGATTGTAGCCTCAGCCTTACTCTTGGAACTCAATTTCATATCACAGCTGTAAGGCCTTTTCATTTTCTGCCTTCAAATATGTTTTTAAAGTTAATTTTTCCATTTAGCCTTTAGCCAAGAGTAGTTGGTGGAGATGTTTTATGGGAGATGAATGCAAATGAACAGGGATCTGGATATCCAAATGACACCAAATGAAATGGCATAAATTGGTGTTCTAACTCTACTTAATGTCACAAATATTGACAAATACAAACAAGCATGCCCTCTCTCTCCAGTCTGCTACATGCCAAGGTGGACGTTAATCTGCCTCTCCCTTTTTTGTTGACCACAAATATCCTGAAGCTGGTGATGCCAGGCTGGGGTGAGTCATAACAGTAATGAAAGTATACCGTGATTAATCTAAATACTTTCCACAAAGCATATACCTGAAGCCTTCCTCTTCAAATCTGGCACTAGTTAGCAACTCCTGCACAAGTTCAATTACTCTCCCATGCTTTGAAGTACATTAACGTCACTGGGTCTACTCTGTATATAACTTGGGATATGTTGACATTAGTGTCTTGAAACTCAGTGAGGTCATTCCTTCTGCTGTGCTTCAAGCTACCTTTTCATAGTGCTGTACACATTAAGGAAGGGGTATGGATTTCCTCACCTGACATGCACAACCCTATCAGTTTCCCTTTTCCTGCTCCACCCCCCCCAAATCCTGTTCACAAAGCTGGCATATTTGCATGTCTGCTCATCTGTGGATGTGCGATGGCTTGTACAGACCATTCATAAGTACAAAGTGCATGTAGCCTAAGCTTCGTGGTTGGGTTGAAACTGGTTTGAGGAAAAACAGCAGTATTTATACTGAAACTACAGGATCAATATGGGTTGTGGCTAACATGTAAATGCCAACTAGCAGTGGGAGCACACTGGATGCAGACTAAGCAGTAACATGTGCATATCTTTCGTTGGGTATCACCCTTTATATGACAACTTTCATTAAAGGCCTGGATGAATAAAAAAGCAAAGGAATAAGAATAGATTTTAACACAACAGATTGTGCAGACCAAACAGCAAAAGGTGTAACTCTGTTGAGACAAATTTAGTGTTTATTGCCATTCTAATGCAAATTTGCCTCAAGTAAAATTCAGTGGCAGACTCCAGCTATTCAAAACCAGTTGTTGTTGTTGTTTGCATCTGTCTGTCTTGGGATACAATGAAGGCATGCGGCTTTGGGAGTGAAGCCAAACTATTGGAAGATGTCTGCTGTAGCGGTAGAGACCGATATGGGAGAGACATGCTTTGTTGCAGCTGGGGCAGATAAAGGTGTAAAGTTGTGCTGCTGCAGATGCACCATGGTGTTTCTTCTCTCTGCTCTCCTCTGGTCACTGCTATCGATGCAAAACCTGACTGTTTGTCTCCAGCAAAACCACTCTGAATACTTTTGACAGCCTTATTGAAAGTCCCTGGTCTTCCTTTGAAGTACTCAGATATTTTGCCCAAGCAGGAACCTACAAATATGCCTTACAATATAACTTTCTAGAGAGCATTGAGAGATTTAATAGTGGCTCTAGTTTCAACACAGTTTGCGGTTTCTTCTCTAGAATAAGCTCTACCACATGGATCCTGTAGGGATACCGAAACTGTGCTTACTGTGAAAATGCAGTGTGAATGCAAGGTTTACTGTTTGTCTATGCTGCTGTATTGCCATTGTTATGGTGTTTTATTGTGTAACATTGTCACTGAGCTTTATTGTATTTTAATGTCATTCTATGTGTTAATTAGTCCCAACAGATGAAGTCTATTAGCTAGGCTGAATAGGACGAATGGGATGCTAAAAGTGTGCTCCTTTAGAATGGAGAAACAGCACAGGACAGGACAGGACAGGACAGGACAGGGAAGGGAAGGAAGAACCTGATTACTGTAAATGGCAGGGATAGTGTGTGTGTGTGTGTGTGTGTGTGTGTGTGTGCGCACACACATTATTTTCCTCCTGGACTTTTAAGTGAGTCAATTAAGCTAAGGTGATTGCTCGTTAAAAGATAAATAACCAGAAGATTGGAGGAATATTCCCAGTTCACTTATCATGTGAGATCAGGGCATTTGACCCCAGATATTGTAAATCATGTTGCATGGAAGCCTGTTATGAAGGCCTCTTTGCAAGTTGGCACAAATGTGCAATAAACTTTAGCCACATCCACATTATACATTTAAGGCACCATTATACCAACTGTCATTGCTTCTCCCAAAGAATCCTGGGAACTTTCATTTCTTAGGGATGCTGAGAGTTGTTGCGACACCCCATGTTCCCTCGTAGAGCAATAGTTCCCAGAGTGGTTTATAACCAATCCTCTTCCCAGGGAACTAATGATTGAGGGACCTAAGCAAACCAGCCAGGAACTGCACAGGTGCTTCCAGAAGAGAAGGGAAAGTGATTCACCTTTTTACTGAAATGCTAATTTAGCCCCATATCACTATTATTGAGTTTGGCAAGAGTGAGATATAAGCAGGACCGGTGCTAGGGGTTTTTGCGCCCTAGGCTAGGGGGCGGGGCACGTGACGGCATTGCACATGACGTACGGTGCCCCGCCCCCTGCCCACCGGGTGCCCCACGCCGCCGCGATTTTTGCCGCTGGTTGGGGCGGCACCGGGCGGCAGCGGGGGGTGAGGGGCAGGCTGGCCAGCACCCCCTCCATTCCCGACGGCGCTCGCTTGCTCCGCATCCGCCCCTTCTGCGGAGAGCGGCAGGGCGCGCACGGTCTGGGTCGGGCGCGCCCGGCTTGAATGTTGATTCAGGACCAGCGCGCGCCCTGCAGCTCTCCACAGAAGGGGCGGAGGCGGAGCGAGCAAGCACCGTCGGAAACTCGGGAAGGGCACAGCGAGCTTTTGGAGGCGCCTCCAAATGGAATGGAGCTTTGCGAGACTGCCGGCGTGGGGCTGTTTATGCGCCCCCTCCATTTCGGCGCTCTAGGCAGCTGCCTAGTTCGCCTAAATGGACGCGCTGGCCCTGGATATAAGGAATAAATATAATACATCTAGTGAAACATGGTATACATTTCTTAGTTTTTCTTCTGGAGTATTTCCCCAAACACAACATTCAATAGCTCCAAGAGACAATGATATCTGTAGATGCTTCAAAACAAACTTGTTAGCACCAAATTTGTCAGTTGTACCTGTGACTGAATAGTGCTATTGTCAAAAATGGATACTTTTCTTATTTCTGGCTGAAATTTACTGGGAGCTTAGCTGTCAAAAATCTTGACTCAGAGCCAAGAGCCAAGAACTTCAAGAGATGCTATTACCTGAGATTACATTCTAAAAGGGAAAAGTGCTGTAATTAGAGCTTAGCTGCAATAAGTACAGTGCAAGAAACAAAAGGTCAAATCCAAGGTGTTCACTTACTGGAGGAACCCTTGGGATTAACAATAAAGTGAATCACTGCCAACGAGACTGCCAGGCTTCTAGTGATAAAAGGCATATTACAGTCAGTCAAAGACCAATTGGTTCACTTCAAAGATGTGTACAGTCAAAATTTTCTCCATAAGAAACTTCTTCAGAAGTCCTGTTCTTCAGACTTTCTCACCACAAGCCAACTGTTCCAAAGAGGAAAGGCTGCAACTGGAATGTTGTTTGTTTGTTTGTTTATTATTAAATTTATATGCTGCCTTCAAGATCTCAAGGTGGTTCACAAGATAAAAATACTGGATAAAAGCACAAATAAATAGTTAGAAAACAAAACAAAACAATACACCCCCTCAGAAAAACATATACTTAAAAGGCCGTAGAATATTAATCAGCCCAAGGCCTGGTTGAGGAGGAACATGTTTGTCTGGTGCCTAAAGATGTGTAATAAAGGTGCCAGACAAGCCTCCCTGGGGATAGCATTCTACAAATGGGGGGACAGTGCAGAAAAGGCCCATTCTCATGTTGCCATCCTCCGGACCTCTTGTGGAGGAACACAAAGAAGAGCTTCTGACGATCGCAGAGTCCTATGTATTCAGATGTAAGCGGATTTTGTGTGAAAACAGAGGGTAAAAACTTAACTATGTAATGCTTCTATACCTGTTGGCTTGGAGGAGTGGAGGAGGTGGGCTGGAGGCATCATGGCAGCAAGGAAGGAAGAGAACAAGAGAAGAAGAGTGAATTGCTATGAAGCAGCAGCAATCTTCCTCGGCTTCCTCTTGTATTCCCCCTCCTTTTGGTGGATAAGAAGTGTGTGTTTTTAAGTCAACATACTATTATCTTGTTTCTTTGGTTCAGTATCATAGAAACTGGTTCAGAAAAACAATAGCTGAATTTCTCTTAAAGAGGAAATAAATCTTTCTGTTTGGCCATGGCTTCTTTCCCAGTAAATATGCTAGGTAAAATATATGATATCAATGCAGTCTCTTCTATTTCAGTAATAAATTAGCTATGATTCAATGGAACAATATGCCTACACCTTCTTTATCCTTCTGCATTATATACGGGAACAATTTTAGGGTCATTTCCCCATTTTCCTATCAAGACTCTATTTGACTAGACGTTTAGAGCAGTACTCTAAGATCAAGTTAAATAGAGAGAGAAATTACAGAAAAATGATATTATGTGAAAACATAATAGTAATAGTAATAGTAATAATAATAATAATATTTAATTTAGATTTCTGTCCATTAATAAAATTATCCAGGTGGCTTAAAATTATTACCTAACATCATACACAACACAAAAATAAAAATGACAACAATTAATAAAATAAAAATAACAAAATAAAGCTTTCTCTTGTCAAGACAGAATAAATCAAAATGCCAAAAATCAACGCTTTCCAACTCTACACTTATGTGATTCTACGATTCTATTTATTTCTCTGATTCTTCAAAATTTGCTTTCAAGAAAATTGCTTTGATCTTAATAATGAGAAAGATCTAAGAGAACTGAACAAACAAACAAACGTGACTCAGCCAAAAGAAGAATGGAAGAGACATATGAGCACCTTTTTAAAGCATCCTTTAAAAATTCTGTGTATTGTTTGAGTAAGACCAAAAGTACTGATCATCTTGCATTTATTATTATGCATATAAAGGATGCACAAGCCGTATACACGATCTATCAGATGTAAAACAATGTGGAAACAACACAGAATAGCACTGAACCAACAATATTGCGTTGAGGTGTTGTTTGGGTTGTTTCGTGGCTGTTTGGTTTTTTGCATCTTTATTATCATACAATCATAGAATTGTAGAGTTGGAAGGGACCACGAGGGTCATCTAGTCCAACCCCTGATCTTGTTGAGATTTATGTGAAAATTGGTTGTGTGTTTTTAATGTTGTATTTCATGTTTATGATTACTTGTCATAAACAAAGTTAACAAAATACTTTTTTCTTAGACATTTCAAAAGAAAATATTACTAAAGGAAGTTAAATAAAAAATGCATATGTAAAAGTATAGAGCTTATCTGCTGCTATTGCTGCCAATCCTGCCAATGGTGGTTCATGGCGGGTGGTGACTGGAGATACTCAGGTGGAAATTAATAATAATAATAATAATAATAATAATAATAATAATAATAATATTACTTATACCCTGCCCATCTGGCTGGGTTTCCCCAGCCACTCTGGGCGGCTTCCAACAAGAGAATAAAAATACATTAAAACATCAGTCATTAAAAACTTCCCCAAACAGGGTTGCCTTCAGATGTCTTCTAAACGTCAGATAGTTGTTTATTCCTTTGACATCTGGTGGGAGGGCGTTCCACAGGGCGGGAGCCACTACCGAGAAGGCCCTCTGCCTGGTTCCCTGTAACTTCACTTCTCGCAGTGAGGGAACCACCAGAAGGCCCTCAGCACTGGACCTCAGTGTCCAGGCAGAACGATGGGGGTGGAGATGCTCCTTCAGGTATACTGGACTGAGGCCGCTTAGGGCTTTAAAGGTTAGCACCAACACTTTGAATTGTGCTCGGAAACGTACTGGGAGCCAATGTGGATCTTTCAAGACCGGTGTTACTGTGTGTGGTCTCGGCGGCCGCTCCCAGTCACCAGAAAAAGATCTGCAGGGCAGGGAACAGGCAAAGATGAAATGAGAGATTCACAAAACCACAGGCTGTTCCTTATTTTCCCAGTGTTGGAAAATGGCCTCATTATATGCATGGAACGTACTGAGGGAAATGGGGCACATTTTTGACCATGCTTCAGACCAGTTATGTTCAAGCTATGCAGCTCTGCTATTTTTATAGAGGAAGCTGTAGCCTCATCTATTGTCTCCTAAGTTACAAGCCTAGCAGATTTTTTTATAATCTCTCTCCTTAGTTTTTGTTTTGGTTAAATCTCTCTTTAGTTCTCGGTAACAGCTGTACTAAGAGTATTATCCCTAGGATATTTAATAAACTCAAACGATGCAGCAAGAACAGAAGAAATACATGAGATAAAAGTGACAGTATGTTCTTTTAGCAAATGGAACAGCAGGATCGTCTTTTATTTATCCTTCTGGGATTTTGACAGGCTTACAAGTGAAAAAGCCATATTCCATTATTGCAGTATTATTTATTTATTTTTTGCTTTTCTAATTGCATTTTGTATTAATATAAAATCATAAGTACAGGCAAGCAAAAAAAGAAAACAAAGTTACAAAACACAGGAGCAGTATAAAGGTTATATATATATTTTCCAAATGAAGAGACAGCAGATAACGTAGAAAAATAAAAGTAGCAAAAGACACCAGGAAGCCAAATTTCACAATTTATGATGGGAAAAGAGTTTTGTAAGAACTGAACTTCCACCAAATAGCACAGAAATGTTCTGGGTCTTTTTACCTCTTAAAGGTAAAGGGACCCCTGACCATTAGGTCCAGTCATAACCGACTCTGGGGTTGCGGCGCTCATCTCGCTTTATTGGCCAAGGGAGCCGGCGTACAGCTTCCAGGTCATGTGGCCAGCATGACTAAGCCGCTTCTGGCGAACCAGAGCAGCGCACGGAAACACCATTTACCTTCCCGCCACAGCGGTACCTATTTATCTACTTGCACTTTGACGTGCTTTCAAACTGCTAGGTTGGCAGGAGCTGGGACCAAGCAACAGGAGCTCACCTCGTCACGGGGATTCAAACCGCCGACCTTCTGATCGGCAAGCCCTAGGCTCTGTGGTTTTACCCACAGTACTCTTAGAAACACAAAATTTATAAATTGTTTTCTCTGCAGTAGCCAGAGTCCAGATATGATAGGTTTAAATCCTGCAGTGTCTTCTATTTCTGGGTCAAAGAACCTCTCACTGCATCCAGCATTCACATCAGAAGTTACTTGGATAGGAAAATTGCTGTTTGAGCATCCCATAAGTTCAAAAGGTCAAGCCGTGGGGAAGCTTGAATGTGTCGTTTAAAATTATTTGATATTTCTTTCAAAAACATCAGTCCATAATTTGCATGCCAGAGGGCATTCCCACCATTATTTTATATGGCTGCAAGCTTGGGGAGTTGACAGTTTGACCTGGCACTTGATCCCTTTTTAGGCAGTATTCCTTTGTTTGCCAGACTGAAAGGTAATTTTTAAACCAAAGAGAGTGCAACCAGTTATCCCAGGATTTAACTTTAAAGGAAATGAAAATGTTACAAGGAACACGGGTCTATAGTTGAGATACTATTATTAGGGAAGGTGAACTCGTGTCCCAATATAATAACACTTTCCTCTTTCCAGTTATGTAAAGAGGTTGGCAGAAACACCAGTGCCATATTGTTAGGATACAAGAACCTTACATTTTATGACAAGCAGGAGGAGGATTTCAGCAGCAATGCAACTATATATGGCTACAAGTCCCATATATACTTACCTGGGAATAGGTCTCTTTGAACTAAATGAAGCTTACTTCTGGATTGCATTGCACTGTGACAGTACACATTCCTGTATCTGTCCTGTTGAGTAATGCAGCCCAAGTGGCTTAAAAATCATACTTCATCCCCAGGCAATGTTGGATCACCAACAAAAAGGTCTCAGCCTCTTCCTCAAATTATGATTAGCAGGATCCTTTTTGGGAAGCCATGGCAGTTAAACTTGTGTATAACCAATATACATTTGGAGCTTGATCTTCCTTCCGATGAGCACACAAATCAGGCATGTCAATATTCAATTGTAGGCAGTGAGCATCTGCTTCCTCTGAATTGTTTCTATGCTACATTTGAGATATCAGTGCCTCAAGGTTTTCTCAATAGCTATCCAGATGAAAAATGCAACCCTGACACGTCTTTCTCAAATGCTGAAGAAATTTATTTATGTCATACTGGAGAAATGTTTAAATGGCAACAGGAATCTCATTGAAACTTCCCAGAAAATCCCACCTTGCCTAGAAACCAAATGGAAGAAAATGTCAACTTTCGAGGTAGATTTTTAGGAGCTTTCCAAATATAAAAATAGGGGCTAGCCATGAAATCACTTTGCCCAGGCAAAGAGTGGCCTGTGAGTGGTGGAATAACTGACACAGAACATCAGGTGTTGGATGGAAAACAGGCCAAATCTTAGAGGCAGGTGGGGCTGGCACGGCAGTAGGAAAAGGATCAATTTCTCATTCCACTCAGCCCTTGCTGGTGGAATGGCTCTTTGCTGTGTTGGGAAACACCACAGCCCTCTACTTGGGATCTGTTCATCACTGATCCCTGTTGTGATGGAGGCCAGGGTGACCAGGGTGAGAGATACCAGCCAGGCAGAGGCCCAAACCTGAGCTTAGGACATGCCATAGCTAATCCTTCCCCCAGGCCCCTTATGCCCCCCCACATTTACTATACTGATCCTGCCCTATGCCATTACAGGTCTTCTGGTCCCTGAAGCAAATATGCATATGTACAGATCCACTGACACTATCACCATGCCAGCTAACACTGCTGTCTAAAACCCACAGCCCCTTCCACTGCCTCTCACAGATTTAGAGTCAGACCCTGACAGCAAACAGGACAGGACACGTACCTCTCTCTACGTTCCTGAACCAGGAATGACTCAGCAAGTCATACACTCAACCTCTGTTCTGTTGTGGTAGCCCAGTGCACATGCTCCCTTAGAACATATATATACTGTAAGATAGGAAAAATGAACAGAGGAAGAAGAAACCCTGAAACTATGTTAGGGATTAGGCATCTGGTAGGCTATGAATAATAGAATCATAGGATTGTAGAGCTAGAAGGGACCCTAAGGCAGTGGCAGACTTCGGACTTTCAAATTTCAGTGGCGCCCTGAGCAACACCAACATTTGATGCGCCCTTCCTTTCTAAGTGTAGGCGAACCAGTTGCGCTCTCCTAAATCTGCCTTTGCCTAAGGGTAATCTGGTCCATCCTCCTGCAATGCAGAAAACACAACTAAACAATTCCTAACAGATGGTCACCCAACCTCTGCTTTAAAATCTCCAATGAAGGAGATTCCACTACCTTCCAAGGTAGTCTGTTGCACGGTCAGGGGCGTAGCAAGGGAGGGGCGGGGGGGCGGGCCGCCCCGGGCACCACCCAGCAGGGGGTGACAAAATCTGCAAAAAAAAAAAAATTTTTTTTTTTTTTTTTTTTTAAGGCTATTTTCGGCACTGCCGGGGTGGTGCCGCAGGGGCGGCTAGCGAGGAGCGGTGTCGCCCCCCTTCACTGGCCGCCCCTGCGGCTCCGCCCCGCAGCGCAGCGCCGAAAATAGCCTCCTCCCCAGTCCCCGCCGCTGGCTGGCTTGCGACGCCGCGGCATGCAGGAGAGGGGCGGGCCAGCAGCCAGGGGGGTGTCACCCTCGTGGCTCTGGTCCGCCCCTCTCCTGCATGCCGGGGCTCCGAGCCTGCGCCCAGGGAGCCCAGCTAGCGGCGAAAAAAAAACCGCTGAAAGGGGGCGAAAAAGGAAAACAAAGCAGGCGCTTTCAAGCGCCTGCTTTGTCTTCCTTTCCCCCGTTCAGCGGCTTTTCCCGCCGCTGGCTGGGCTCCCTGGGCGGAGCTCCGGCATGCAGGAGAGGGGCGGACCAGAGCCACGAGGGTGACACCCCCCTGGCTGCTGGCCCGCCCCTCTCCTGCATGCCGCTGCCCGCCCGGCACCCCCTTCAGGAGTCCCGAAGCCGCTGCCAGCCCGGCACCCCCTTGCAGCAGCGGCGCTCGTGCCGGCGCTGCAAGGGAGTGCCGCCGGCAGCGGCTTCAGGAGTCCCGACGCCGCTGCCAGCCCGGCACCCCCTTGCAGCAGCGGCGCTCGTGCCGGCGCTGCAAGGGAGTGCCGCCGGCAGTGGCTTCAGGAGTCCCGAAGCCGCTGCCAGCCCGGCACCCCCTTGCAGCAGCGGCGCTCGTGCCGGCGCTGCAAGGGAGTGCCGCCGGCAGCGGCTTCAGGAGTCCCGAAGCCGCTGCCAGCCCGGCACCCCCTTGCAGCAGCGGCGCTCGTGCCGGCGCTGCAAGGGAGTGCCGCCGGCAGCGGCTTCAGGAGTCCCGAAGCCGCTGCCGGCCCGGGCCGGCACCCCCTTGGAGCGGCAGCACGAGCAGCTGCCGCACCAACAGGTGCCGAGCAGCGGCTTCGGGAGAGTCCCAAAGCCGCCGCCCGGTATCCCCGGGGGCGGGGCATCGCGCTGTGCGCGTGCGTCATGACGTCATGACGCACGCACACGCCACGACGCCCCGCCCCCGGGGGGTGCCTCTTGGCTTCCCGCCCCGGGTAGCCGAGAGGCACGGAACGCCCCTGTGCACGGTCAAACAGCTTTTAGTATGAGAAAGTTTTTCCTAATGTGTCATGATTATCTGAGATAAAAGCTACCTGCACACATTTTATTTTAAAATCAATGGTGACTGAGTACTTGCTTTTTCTACTTAGTCCACACACAATCTAGATCTATTGCAATTTTTTTTGCTTCTGAAATGCACTTCTTGAGTTTTTAGTTTCATCCCGAAAATAAAAGCTCATTCTGGATTGATTCTGCATTGCAGTGTGTTCATTCGAAAATGTGAAAACAGATGTAGGCAGCAGTATTTCAAGAAATATGTCTGATCACAAAACAGACTGTAAATGTATTCCACACTGGCTTCATTAATGATCTTCAAGAATGCACACAGGAACCTTTCCCACAAAGAATTGATCATATCCCAGCTCGACAATTGATTGCTCAAAACTTGAAAGGTTTGGATAATTTACAGTTGACTGTTTGGAAACAGAAGGTTTGGACAAGGGCTGTTATGGAAAAGCTAACCAAACAACTCAAAGCACTAAATGGAAAGGGAAAATGCAAAGGGAAAATGACTCCATGGAAATGTGGTATGCTGTTATAACCCATGTATCTGAAAATGATTCTGTATGCATTCTCCAGCATCACATGACCAACTGCTGTGGGGTATATTTACTTACCCTTTGAATCTTATTTTCATGAGTGGAGGGAAGTAGGTTATTCCTTCATGTCTGTATAGCTGTGTTCTATTTTGTTACAATATGAAAACTGAACAATTTACTTATTCTCTATTTACTGGTTCTCTTTTTACCTTAGTTCTGTACTTATGTTAAAAATGTGTGTAGTTTCAGTGCATGCAAGGAAAGCATGATTATAAAGGCAAGCCTTACCCATGCTGCTGTTCATAAAGTCTAAACACATTGAGCATGTCCATTATAACCTGTCTGGAACATGCAGAGTAGGACAAGATATAAACATCTATGGTTTGGAGCCAGACTCAGTCATGCTTGGAATACACCCACTGAAATGAATGAGACTTGTTGGTCATCATTAACGTAATCATGACTTAAGTCTAGAGCCAAGTATATATCTATGTGTACAGGGTCTGAATTCATTAGAATTTTGTTATATGTACTGTATTTACCAAGACATTATTGCTTGGCTCATTGATTGAACAACATGCTTTTGGAAACAGATTGGGATACAAAACTTGCTGTCTTTATGAGTGCAGCTTGAATAAGAATGAGGATTACTGTAACAAGCCTAATGATGGCAGAGGAAATTCTTGTAGTATTTTTAGTTCACATTGAAGAGTCAGAGCACTGGTGATTAGGTCAGCAATGTAAAACTCCATTAGTATTTTTCCTTTCTACCCATGTTTTATATAGCTGGAATTTCCCCTTCCTTTCCCTCTCTTCCTGAAGGAGTAGCCTCCAAGCTTATGTATCCTTACATCCAAGTAAAAGATGCCACATTATCCATTTTGTATCTCTTGTATCTTTCCAAAGACTTTACCAGCAGCGCAGTGATTCTCAGAATGTGAATAACATTTGTCAAATTCACACATGTGAATAAATCAAGAAAGCATACACTAGAAAGAAACAGGGGAGCTACAAACTGGAGTTTTGTTGAAGGCAAGAATAAAATGATATTCAGCTTAGAATAAAGCAAAGCAATTCATGTGGGGGAAGATATCGGGAAAGTAAACAAGCTAGACATTAAATAGGATCCGCATAGTGAATTACAGATGAGCTTACAGCTCCACTGGGGAAGGGTGGAAAGTACAATGTTCTAATCTACACATTGTGACAGACTCTGGTGTTGATATTTTCCTTTTGTATAAGCGGAGAGCAAACATACCTAACCAACAAAGCACTTACTACTCAATAGCCATGAAAAATTAAAATACTATGAAAGCTGAGGGAAAGGAAACCTTTTGAAAATCCCAACCTTGGTAACGTGTCACTTTCCTGACTCCTCAGCTGTCAATAAATGCTATGGATTTCATGGAAAAAGATGAGATTCCTAATGTTCATAGGAGGATAGAACCTGGAAACCATGAATGTAATTCTAGGCCTTGCAAAGTGAGTGAGGAACTGTGTGGAGAGTCTGTGCCTGGACAGGCCCAGTGGAAGCTAGTAGGATGTCTGCCTTGATCCAGTTTCTGGGTGCAGTACACATGTGGAGATTCCACCCAGTTGCTAGAGAAGTAACTGATACAAAGTTTGCATTAGAGTAACAGATCACTCAGGTTAAAGGAACTGAAGGCCAGAAGGATCTTGGAACTGGTCCTCAATGTCCAGGCTGAATGTGATGGGGTTGGAGACGCTCATGTTACATGTCACAGTAAGTAGGGCTACAATATGTCCAGATTTTTCCGGATATTACTAGGCTTTAAAATGTGGAATTGCCGTCTGGGGTGAATTTCTGAAAAGTGGCACTTTGTCCTGGATCTTAGGCAAGTCAGTTTTTTTGGTGCAACATTTTTGGGGATTTCCTAAAGAAAAGCTCAACAATTTTGGTGGTTTCCTTTAAAAAAGCTCAAATCTGGCAACCCTACAGTACAGTACATGTTTCCCCGTGGTGAATCACTTCTGCTTTGCGCCCCTCTTCATAAGATGGGAAACAAACCGCAGAGTTGCTGGCTTTACACTAGTCAGCACTTGTGTGAAAAAGCACTTCTGGTTTGTTACTTTCTAAATAAACCATGAACTGATTCCAAAAACAAACCACAAGTGCTGGTTCACATGTCACACTAAGACAACCTCTCTGTGGTTTGTTTTCTGGCTTGGGAAGGGGAGGTGCAAAGCAGGCACAATTCAGCAGCTTGTTCCAGCATGTTGTTCATTCACAATAAACAATATTTTATTTTAGAATATGGCTTACTGTGATGGTGTGAAAGAGGACATAGTAATGTTTCTGACTGCCCTTTGAAATTTTCTTCCAGCCCAATTTGAGGGTTGTTAATGCAATGTGTCATCAGTGGCAGCACCAGAAAACACACACCCATATTTGGATCAAGGCAAGGGGGGCAAAGAAGGTTCTGAGGGGACAAGTTGAAGAAGCTAATATTCACAACTTTGTAGAAAATCTCCCAGAGAAATATAATAATCTATTAGGTGATAAAGGAGCATAGCTTTCAGCAAGGCAGAAGCAAATAATAACCATTTCCCAGCTATTGAAAACCAGCAGTTCATTGCAAACAGAAACATCTTTATGTTTCATATTAATGCACCAATCAAAGTGAAGTCTGCCACCTTCCAAAGCAATCTGTTCCATTTTTGAAGCACTGGGAATGGTACTGATGGAATCATAGAATTGTAGAGATGGAAAGGAGGGTCTTCTAATCCAACCCGCTGCAATGCAGAAATCTTTTGCCCCATATGGGGCTTGAACCCATGACTCTGAGATATAGAGAAGTTTTTCTTAATATTTCATCTCAACCCCTTTGAAGCTTTGCCTGTTATGCATCCGTGTAGGAGCTATGGCAGACAAAAGGTGGCAACCACAGGCACCATGCTGCATCAAGATGCCTTGAGAAATAGCCCAGTAAAGCAATGTACGTGACTTAGGTAAGTGAGCCAATCAACACACACCATGGCAGTGGGTCAAGACATAGGGAACCTTGGACAGGTAGGGAAATCTACCTACCAACAAAACTGCATCCTTTTTATACTGCATCCAACCAGGAATAATAATCCTTTTAGCAACACACAACATTTGCTTCTCAGTTATTATACATTTAAACCCATTTGAGACCCTCTGTGACCCCAGAGAGTTATGAATTCCCAAACACTGTCACCTAGAAGGCAGTCACTAAGGTAGTAAGTTTAATAAGCAGCAAGATGGAATTGTAAATTGTAGCTGCAGTGAAGCCACTTTTACATATGTCTTTGTTCACTGTGGAGATAAAGAGGACGGTTACTGTGCTATATATAAAACAGCAAATTTATCATGAACTTCTAGGGCAGCTTATCACTCTATTCCTGCCATACATTTTTACCAGCTGCTTATATCCTGCATAATTTTATGGTATTTGGTAGATGTACAAATCATTGATTTAGCAAATCATTTTCATATAGTTATATTTGGTAGGACTACATAAAGCACTTATGAAAATAGTGCTGCTATTTTTATTCTGCTTCTAGTGTGTCTAACATTATGCCTGGCTTATCATTGCTTATGCGCTGGCTATTTTAAGTTTTTTTAAAAACAAAAAATAAAGCTCTATATTTTGTTGTTGTTTAGTCGTTTAGTCGTGTCTGACTCTTCGTGACCCCATGGACCAGAGCACGCCAGGCACTCCTGTCTTCCACTGCCTCTCGCAGTTTGGTCAGACTCATGTTGGTAGCTTTGAGAACACTGTCCAACCATCTTCTTTGTCCATGGGGTTTTCTTGGCAGGGATACTGGAGTGGCTTGCCAGTTCCTGCTCCAGGTGGATCACGTTTAGTCAAAACTCTCCACTATGACCTGTACATCTTGGGTGGCCCTGCACGGCATAGCTCATAGCTTCTCTGAGTTATTCAAGCCCCTTCGCCACGACAAGGCAGTGATCCATGAATGAGTCTGTATATTTTACATCTCTCTAAATTGTGTTTTGAATTGTTGTGGGGGGTTATTTAATCAGGTTGGGGGCTTACACAGTCTTATTTAAGGCCCAGCATGCTCCAAAGTTGGCCTCTTTATTTCAGAGTGGAAGGCCTCTCCCTTTTATAATATGGAATTAACTGGTTGCCCATTTGAGGTGGAGCAGCTGAATAGATGTCCCACGATTGGTTTTGGGAGCATCCTTTTTTGTCTAGTCCAGGGGTTGTCAACCTGGTCCCTACCGCCCACTAGTGAGTGTTTCAGGATTCTAGGTGGGCGGTAGGGGTTCTACAGCACAAGCTGAATCTTCCTTCCATCGAACACTGGTGGGCGGTAAGGAAATTTTACCATCAAGAAAGATGCATTAGTGGGCGGTAGGTATTAAAAGGTTGACTGCTCCTGCCAACCTAGCAGTTCGAAAGCACGTCAAAGTGCAAGTAGATAAATAGGTACTGCTCCGGTAGGAAGGTAAATGGCGTTTCCGTGCGCTGCTCTGGTTCGCCAGAAGTGGCTTAGTCATGCTGGCCACATGACCTGGAAGCTGTACGCCGGCCCCCTCAGCCAGTAAAGCGAGATGAGCGCTGCAACCCCAGAGTCGTCCGCGACTGGACCTAACGGTCAGGGGTCCCTTTACCTTTACCTTTACCCCTGGTCTAGTCCATACTCCTGTTAGTTCAGTCTGGGTTATTTTAATCTGGCCAATTTGCTTTATTGTCACATCTCAGGGCAGATTATATCATAGCTCTGATGAGCAATTGGAGACACCTTGTGGTAAAGTCCCCATGAGCAACCAACTTCAAATCGTGCTCTTGGGTCTTGGACACTGACCAGTAGGGTGGAGCTGGTTTACAGTAGCCCCCTCTGCTCACCTTTATGACAAGATAGTAGTGTGAGATCCACCTCAGGCATGATACAGGTGTGGCAACTTCAGCCAGGGTGGTATTGCTCACTTGAGATATGGGGATTTCCCCTGTATCTCCTCAGATATAAGTTGTCTTCAGGTAGTCATGTTGAGTTTGAACTGATCACTGCAGAGCCTCTATGGAGTAATTAATAAAGCTGTGAGCTGTGGACTAAAATACACATCTTGTGTCTTCATTCTGGGCATTGCTCAATCTCTGTGTTTTCTAGGCACATTTTACTAACATGTTTTATAAAAGACTTGAGTCAGAATTTATTGCCACCTAAGGAGCAAATATGAACGGGATATGCAACATAAGCAGAATTCTTAGAACTGAGCAGTCACACACATACACACTCTCTCTCTCTTTTATCTGCCAGGGCTCCATATACTTCATACAGATGAAATATAGCAGTTTTCCAATTTGAAAATTAGTTTGCCATTTCCTTTTATATCTCCCTAACAGCTAGCTACTCATGTCTCTTTGGAGAAGCCTGCCTCATACTTTGAGAGACATTGGTTTGTAACATCCGTGTAGACCCTATTAAAGCCAGCAAAAACTGTGAAATCAGCTCATGAAATTAGAATAGGTTTGCTTTTAAATATATGTATAGATTCTCTGACTTAATATTCCTAACTTTTCTTTATTTGGTACTATATAATAGATCCCACTGAGGATGAAAAACATTATTCTAAAAGACAGCACAAAATGTTAGTCATTCTAGTGTGTTATGTGCATGACAAATAAACTGAATTTCATTTCATTTGTTTTGTTTTTTTATAATAAGTCAGATCATTAGAAACAAATTACTCCCTGTGACAGACTTTCAGCAAAAATGTCAGGATTTTGTGATATGTTAAAAGACAAAATCTGTACAAGAATCGCTATTTTTAATTGATGAATTATAAATGGGCTTTCTTGGCTCAATTCAATAACTGCTTGTGACAACTAAGTGAAGGTAGTACATGGCAGCTGTTTTTGAAGTTCTGGTGAATGAAAAGGGCCTAGCTAGATTTTTCTAGCAGTCTGGCAGAAAGTTTAAATTGTTTTGTGCTTACCCAGGATTTTGAATGCTAACTCAAGATGGCTGCAGGACCCACCGACTGCATCGCAGTACCCTGCCCCAATTGCTTTCCACTTCTCAAATGGCATGCAGTCACAGGTGACCCAAGATGGCATTTCACTTTTGAAATGCATCATAATGTGAGCTGCCATTTCCCATCAGGAGTGACCACAGACCTGGCCTGGCAGCAGCACTGCTGCCCTGTACCAGGACAAGGTGGGGGTTAAAGTGGTTTGGGTGAAGTCGGGTGGTTCAGGTACATCCAAACCTACCTGCCCTGTACCATCTCATTGCATGGTAGTGAAATGTAATCTCTCAATATAATTGATTTGCTGATACTTAAATAAATCCATCTCTCAGTGTAACATTTTAAAATGTAGCACCATGGAAACATTTTATAGAATTTAGTTAGGTTCTATTTTTATAGGCTATTTGACAATCAGATACCAGTGAGCTTAATTTACATTCATTGAAAATCAAAATTATTTCAAAACTTAATGGCAAAACCTCCTATCAATTGCAGGAAATTCTCTAAATGAATGATGAATATTTCAGTGTGTCCCATCCAGCTTGAGAATTAAAGGAATTTTAAAAACAGTTTCCAATAGAATGAAGCCCAAAGAGAAAAGCAATAGAATAAAAAATGTCTACTCATAAATTTTGCCCCATGTGAGGTAACTTTGCATAACTCTCCCTGTGCTGTGCCCTTTTCACACCCTTTATTTACATTCTGCTCTTGTTTTCCACTCCTAATGATCATATAATAATTCCCAAAGTCCAATTACTTTCCATCTTTGTTGTCTCCAATTACCAGCTCTAATTATCCTACCCAATATGCACCATTAACAGCATGGTTTCAATATTTGTAGTTACAAAAATATCAGCAATTTCTCCCTCTTGGTAAATAAACAGTACACAGATTAGCAAGTTATACTGTTTCTCTTCTACCATGATAGATAAGACCCACGCCGTCTCAACATTATTGCAATAACCCGTTTTCATCAAACAAAGGTCATTGTGCACAGACCTATGGGTTGTATCCAACAAGTCACTGTATGAGTTTCCCCTGTAATGCCCCAACACCTCCCAAACCTGCTCCAGGGGATCTGCAAGGGCAAGAGATAGAAGGGAAGTTACGTTGCACAAGTAGAAGTCGCACTATGGCCTTTGTTGAATTCAACTATGTGTGTGACTTTGGCTGAGTTTTCTTGAGTTCCAACAAGTGATTGTTGAGAATAAAGTGGCTGATCAGATGGCTAGGAAGGTTTTGGAACAGTGGGACATTTATTTTGTGGTGCCAGTATCATTTTTGGAAGTTAAAAGCTGTATTTTTTTTAATGTACTCTGTTAGATGCAAAAGTAGAAAAGTGGGTTCTACACTACAGGAAGGAAGGTATTATTTTGTCCATCAATGAATGATTTTCACACTTTTACATTGAAAGAGTGACAGATACAAATTTGTCTCTTGAGAGTTTTGATGGGTATTGTGCCCTTCAGAGTGGTTTGTACAGGGCAGGGAGGACAGACTTGGAATGCTGTGAGGGTTGTGAGTGGAGAAAACAGTTTATCGTTATCTATGGGACTGTTTGAGGGATATGAAAGACAGAGGACTTCTCCTTCACAGTTTTTGTGATTTGAGTGTTACAAATTGCTCCGTGGGTTCTTATCTCTGGGACAAGATTCCCTGGAGTTCAGTGCTGGAGGGTTTATGGCAATTTGTGAAGGATATGAGGCTCTACATCGGGCTGTGACTGAAATGTGATTGCATTGTTGCCAGTTGGTGGTGGTTTTAGGGTCTTGCTATGCCATTAAACTCTGAGAAGAACAACCTTTCATTTCCCCACCAGAAATGAAGACATAACACATTATCTGGGGTAAATAGACAGCAGTTTTATTTGATTAACAAAATCTGCAAATAGGTTAGCTAGAACAGTACTTCTCAATTTGCTAAGTACTGCAGACCCCCTGTTTTCCATGGGTAGGCAAACTAGGGGCCGGATCCGGCCCAATTGCCTTTTAAATCCGGCCCTTGAACGGTCCGGGAATCAGCGTGTTTTTACATAAGTAGAATGTGTCCTTTTCTTTTAAATGGGTTATTTGTGGGCCTGCCTGGTGTTTTTACATGAGTAGAATGTGTGCTTTTATTTATAATGTATCTCTGGGTTATTTGTGGGGCATAGGAATTTGTTCATTTTTTTCCTTTTCAAAATATAGTCTCCCCCCCCCCCCAAGGTCTGAGGGACAGTGGAGCGGCCCCCTGCTGAAAAAGTTTGCTGACCCCTGATAGTATAGTCGTTTTTGTAATGTGAATGGTGCCAAAGATCCCCTGAGCTAGAAGCTAACAATCGTTCAGTGTACTTCAGGTGAGCACTCAATAATCTCTCTCCTGTTGCCAACCTGGAGTGGGCAATGCCCCAAACAGCAGACCATTCAGCTGGCCAATATCTGCTTGTCTTTGCTCCCCAAACAGACTTCAGAAGACAGCTTGTCTCATATTCTTTCGCAGTCAGGTAATGGAAACATGTGAATAGGATTGGGAGGATTTTTGTTAAGTGCTAGCTGGTTTCTATGTAGCCGGTTTCAATGAGTTTTAGGGAAGTCAAAGCCTACAATGGATCTGGCACAAGCAAACACAGATCAGTAATTATTGGAACTCATTCAAGGCTGAATATATGTCAGCTACCAAGAGCTAATTGTCTTCATCATAGAAAGAAAGAATAGTAAAGCAAGTCCTTCAACATTGGGAAATGGATTACCAGTATTCATCAAATGAAGTAGGTAATGAATTTAGCAATGTACAGACTATATGATTTGAATTATGTAGGTAGGTAGGTAGGATTGTCAATATTAAATTCATGAGAAATGTATGTAACATGAAAAATGAAAAAAAAAGAAACATATGATGAATTCAGGAGAAACATCTTATCTACTTTCCTTTATGGAAGAAAAGGCTAAAACTGGTTAACTTTTTGCATAAATAAAAACCTGGAGCTCTTGCTAACTCATGATAGATGGTGCCTTTTGTACTTGATTTTCAGATGTAAGCAAGGGAGATCAGGAATCCTAACCTGGAGGGCTCCCAAGAATCTCATTCTCCCCACAATCCTCAGCACATTCTACTATTGCTAGATCCCTGATCTGATGATTTATTCATTTTTACACTGCTAGTCCAGAGGCTCAGTGTGGTGAATAGTTTGCTTAAAAAAAGGAGGTGGTGGTGGAAGGAGGAACTTTTACAAAGTACCTTTGTCAAACTGACAAAAGAACCTTCTTGACTGCACACTATTGCTGAGAAACTATAGTTCAGCACTGTTATTCCTGCACTTTCTTGTGTCCCATGCTATTAAGAGCTGCATGAAACTGCTGGGTAGTCTGCAGATCTGGACTGAGTTGTTAGCACTATGCAGATGATGCCTGGCTCTATTTCTCCTTTATATGTGTGACATGGGCTATGTTGAACAGGTGCCTGGAAACAGTAACTGGATAGATGAAGGCCCATTGCCCAATCTGGTTAAGACTGAAGGACTTTTTGTAGGCAGTTCAGTCGAGAGCTGCTAGAGGGGTGGGTGGGTGGGTGGCACTATGAACCTGGTCTCCTGGCAGCAGCATCACTTAGTGGATTGGGAAGGTATGAGGATAGGACAGCTGAGGAGCACCAGCAAAACCAATTTGAGCTCTCACCAGTACAGCCAAACCTGCCTGACATCACCACCGCCCTGCCCCATGCTAGCCCCAGCATATAGTGGTGATATTGCTTCTGGAAGGGCGGGTCCATGGTCCTGTCCCTCCTAACTGGCTTTGCATGAGTTCAGTGATTCAGATAAAACCTTTTTTGAACTTGTACTTCCCTGTAAGTTGCAGCATGGGGTGTCTTTACTTTGGATGCTATGATAGTATCCAAAAAGGCATCCTTCATCAGCTGAGATTGCGTACTAACTGTAGTCCCTCTGGTCAGATACAGCCTTGCCACAATATCCCATGCTGAGTGGAACAGACAATTTGCCTTGAAACTGCTGATGAGTTTTGCATTTATTTCAGTTCTAGCTCATTAAATAATATGTGTTCTTACAGGGTATGATCTTCAATGACGTGTTCGTTGGTGGACATACTTGGCTGATCATTTGGTGCAGGAACAATGGCACCAAGTTGGCTGATCAGAAGGGGTGTTGGTTAGCATCCTTCTGTTTGGGGAGACAATGGAAGAGTGTACCATTTTGGGTTAGAACTGTATATAACTACAGTTCTTCTATGAAAATAAGATGAGCCAGGGAGGCCCTTCTGTAAAGAAAGGTCCAAAGAGTGGGTGTTGAAGTTATGCAGATTCCGACTTCAAATAAGGAGCTGTTTCCAGCATCAAATTTAATAAAACACAAAAACTGTATGTCAAAGGGAATACAAAAACCACAGTTGTTTAGAGCATTTAGATCCAGATGGGGGATCATTTTTAAAAAAGCTTTCTTGAATCCAAGTGGAATAAATTGCAGAGGCGCGGCTAAATTATCGCATGCCCCTTCTGGCCATAAAGACTATAAAACTGAAATGCTGCAAATGAGGCAGAGATTATCCCTTGAGTGCTTGTTTCATTGGCACAGGGAGGTCAATACTATGGGGTCGATCTGGCACAGGCCTGTCCTATGCTATTCCTCCGAAACAGAGTATGCTAGTGAGGAAGATAAATATTCTAGAGGAGAGGGGTGTGCTTTGGCAAATGTATATGTTGACTATGATCAACTGCCTTATAACACCTAGGAGACCAACATGCATATTCAAAAATCCCTAAGGCTGTTGAGAAGGGTACTCAGAATTAGGGCCAGGCAGTGAATCAAAGAGCTGTAGCTGGCAGTTTTCATTCTCTGCTGAGCCATGCACAAGCCAGTTGCAGTAGAGAATTGATTTTTCTGCACATTCTAAGCTGGAAAAAAAGTTAATAATCCAAAGAGGTTTTGGATATTGGACTTGCCCAACAGCAGATGCCACTTAAACTAGTGAAAGTTTGCAAAAGCATGCAAATCAAGGCTATCTGAAAACAAAACAAAACAAAACAAAACATAAACAAAACCATTTATTATGATTTCTAAGCTCCATCCATGATTCTCAGGGGCCCGGGGCCCCATTTCATTCCACCTGCGTATCTTACTGGTATGTTTAACAGGAGGTCCCTTCCTATATCTTCCAGATTTCTATGTCTTTGCTCCCATTGCCTGCAGAGAAATGTTTCAAGTAATATAGAATCAGGGTGGTCAATCTTACTAACAGTAACAAGAGCAAATGATTGCTTTTAGTGATTCACGGTCAGGCCCTACTGATTGTTAATTATTTTGCATGCATTTCATAGACTCAAGACTTTTTATTACCTGTTTAGTTTCATTCATATTGAGTCTTAGCATAGATAAGCATGCACAAGGGGAAGCTTTTTACTGACTTTCTTGCTTATTCAGAAGGTAGAAGTATCATGTGTTGATTCTCTGTCTCTGTGATGACAATGAACATCTTATTTGGGTCATAGGATTGGGTGGCCTATTTGGTTCAGCATGTCTTGGTCCAAATCAGCTCTGGTGTACATGCAGAATGCCACATGACAAATGATCAATGTCCATGTAAAAAGAGCATTTCTTGTCACACAGAAGGTAATGGTGAACTTTACATTGGAACATAGAGACCTGCCTTACATTGCTATACCACTGAACTACAGCCCTTTCTCAATTTTCTAGCCCTCAGGTTCTGAGTAAACTAAGAGCTGATTGAAACAGGAAGTTGCCTTACACGGTACCATCTAGTTCATATTGTTCACACTGACTGGCAGAGGCTTTTCTGACTTCCCAGCTCTACTTGGAGATGTGTGGATAAACCCAGAAAACTTTTTACATGCAAACCATAATGTGCTGTACCACTGGTGCTAGATTTTTAATTATGCCCACCTTTTCATCCAACAAATTGTTAGATTGTCCCCCAACCATCTTCAGTAAGTGAGAAGATGATAGCAGTAGTAGTAGTAGTAGTAGTAGTAGTAATAATAATTTGTATAAAGGTGGAGGGATAAATTCCTATACAACCTGGCTTATTTTTAAAATCAGGCTTCCCAGTGTATTTTGTTGTTTATAAATACTCCCAGATTTCAGCTGGTTAGCAAAGGCAGCCTGCCATGAATAGAATTTCTGTAAACACAATGGGTAACTCGTTTTAGTTACAAGTTCTAAACTTAAGATGTCATAAGATCTCACAGCTGCAGGAAATGCTTTCTTGAAAAGACCCATTTTTGGATTGCTGAACTTAACATCTTTTTTCTTAAACAAACCTTAAAATTGCTGCTATATTTTTGGCTCAGTGGTCTTGCAGAGATAAAAGAAGTTGTTTTTCTTGTAGTTTGAAATAATTATCTCTATGTATACTTATTCAGAGCATTTGATTTTCTTCATCTTAAAATACCCATTTCAGATATCCAAACTTATCTCAGGATTTTACTAAAATATTCATATTAAAGACACTCCACCATTTGCTACCGGTATATGCTAGTTTTTATGTAAGTATGATGCAATGTCATCAAAAATATATTGGACAAGGTCCAGCCAAAGTTCAACACTTTTAAATCCAATTCTTTTAATGGGACAATTAACAAGTCCTTATCTTTTTTCATTGAAATGGCATATAGAAGTAGGGATGGGACAAAAATATCCCTATTGAATGTAAGAACATAGGAAGAGCCTGCAGGATCAGATCAATGACCTATCTAGTCCAGTATTCTGTTATCGAAGTGGCCAACCAGATGCCTATGGGAAACCCACAAGGAGGACCTAAGTATGAGGGCACTCTCCCCGTGTGCAGTTTCCAGCAACCGATATTCAGAAGCACATTGCCTCCAATCTTCCTAAAACAATGTGCAAAGCCAAATGAAGCTAGCCTTTGAAATCTACACTTTTCCAAGTCTGGCCGTGCAGTTCTTTGATCAAAAATGTATAATAAAATGCATATTTTAGGGGTATGTGCATTAAAATGCATATATTACTGAAGTAACATGTAAAATGTGTTAGGAAAATGCTTGTAAAAATGCGTATATTAGGAAAAACTGCATTAAAATGTGTATAATGGGAGGCATAAACACTAAAATACTGGCTTTCTTGCCATTTTTTTAATACTGCAAACTGATGCATAAATGGAGAGAACCAATCTTAAAATTGAAAGAATGCAAAATTGAGTGAAACTGAAATCAACAGATATGTCCATCCCTACCTAGATGTGATGCATTTTGTTGGCATAAGTCCGTTTACATTCATTCATTGCACACTGAGCACAGTCCTTCAAGGACCTCTTTAATTCAAAATCCATTGAAGACAATAAGGTCTGTGTAAATTCAGGCTCTTTGGTATATTTCATTCATTGCAATGTGATGTGCAAACATGCCTACTAGACTGTGATACTTCGATGTGGAATCGGTAAAGGAATAATGCCTGGATATTACAAAAATGCTTATACATTTGAATCTTTGAACTCTTGTGCATTGAATTGCACAAATTATTACCATTTCTGTAACATTTAATGCTCTTGGCAATTTGCAGGGAGTTCTAGTCCTGAAAGTAAAGCATCAAGGACTGGTAGGTTGCATTATTTATTAAGCAGTATGCTTCTATATTCATTTTTAAGAAGTGTCCTTGAGAATAATTCTTCCCCCCCTTCACACACTTAACTGTCACTCTTTTAAAGACAGAGATAATCACATTTACTTATAATAAAGGTGCAGAGAGAGTCACATGTTCCTCCAACAGATTATACCTGCACCATAGTTTCTTCTAAACTTTTTCATATGTACCCTCTTCAGCATAAAGTCTTGTCTCTTGTTTTTATTTGGCAGCAAATAAATGAATCATCTGCAGACAAAACCTTGGCATTCTTGAAATTAGTTGCTAATAATAAGTTTCTCATTTCTGAGAAAAATAATTGAAATACACTTGTTATAAATTAAACTGTAATTACATTCTCATTGTAATGGGAATCATGACAGCTTCCTGGAGATATAATTTCAATCACTAATTTCAATTTTAATAAACTATATGCTATGGAGGGACCTTCTATTGCTTTGATAGAAAGGAACTTAGAATGGGAGGGGGTAACATTAATATAACTTACTTTCAAGTTTCTGTTGAAATGATACATGTAGACATTGCTATGCACTGCATTTTCTTGAGTGTAGTTTCATAAATTACAAATTCTGTTTTGAGCATGTTTCAGGCAGAAGCGTTCGCTGGGTGGAGCAGAACCATTATGTTAGCTTGCCTGCAGGTGGGTCACTGTTGCTGACCAGGGGGAATAACAGGAGTGGGGAGGTAGTGGCACTTAGCTCCATGGGTGAGTTTGCACCATGTATCAGTCTCCCTCCTTCCGGGTTTGTCTCTTTCAAAGGTCTGAAGTTGAGCAGCAAAGGGTTTGTGGTGACCTGAAGACATCACCCCAGATTCCCCTCTTGCTAATTTTCTGCTGGGCCACTTGGTGGGGGATAGAAAAGCCTTGAGCATCTCCTACCCTTACCAATCAAACTGCTTGGCAAGAAAGTAGAATCCTGCATTCTGAGATAAAACCAAAAGATTCATGTATACAAGAATCATAATCAGCCTCTTATCCCAGTTTTGTCCATGGAGCACCACCAGCAGAAGAGCAGTGGCCATGGAGCTTTCTGCATCTGCCTGTCATCTGTGGATCTCCCTCTCCATCTGCAAAAAAGAGGCCATGGATCCTGCAGTCGCTCAGCCACCATTCCAGGGGAAATAGTCTTTCTCTATAAATT
Organism: Darevskia mixta; assembly: GCA_034641385.1. Taxonomy (NCBI): domain Eukaryota; kingdom Metazoa; phylum Chordata; class Lepidosauria; order Squamata; family Lacertidae; genus Darevskia; species Darevskia mixta. Next base: position 4,517,621 of record JAWWNH010000036.1, read on the forward strand.
GCATATAAATTGGTGTTAAATCAGATTAACTGGTCTTAGGAGTTAACTTTACCTGTGTTTTAGGGAATAATAATAATAATATTAATAATAATAATAATAATAATAATAATAATAATAATAATAATTTATTACTTATACCCCGTCCATCTGGCTGGGCGGCTTTCAACCGAATACTGTATTAAAAACAATACAGCATCAAACATTAAAAACTTCCCTAAACAGGGCCGCCTTCACATGGAATCTCTGCAACACTGCTTGAAATTTATCCCAGATCTCATGAATTCCAGATAAGCATTTTGTGAAAAGAAGTAGTTTCTTGAGCAACATTTTACTGTGCTATGATACACTTTCTTTTTCAAACATGTGGGCTAAACTATATAGTCAATCACAAGAGGGACACAAAATATTATGGAGGTCTTATGTGTTCCAGTAGGATGAAATCCTTTTATCTTGAATGGTTTGATATGTGTTGTGGGACTTTGCAGTAAGTACTAAGTAATTTTATTGTGAAATTTCATTTGCATAAAGTAGCTTTACACTTCAAGAAGCAAGAACCTTATGTTGACTTTTACTAGAATAGTATTAGGTTTATGGCCTGCAGACATCTTCCCATCTGTTGAGTTACATAACTTTCCGTCTGTAGAACAAAGGCAGTAATGGACATAAATTAGTGAATTGTAATTAATCCAGTGTCCATATTCTTGACACACAAGTTTATGAGAGAATGAAAAACCAGCACATGTTGCTATAGCAAAATGAGCATCTAAATATACTCTTCATTGGTTTGGAAATTAACATTTTTCAAGCATCACCAGATTTAATCTGGAGAATGAATCAACAAGTAAAACAGCAACATGAAAGAAACAGTTGTTGATACATATTGGGAAATAGATTTGGAAAGTTTTCCAAAACTTTTAATAACTAATTTTTAATAGTAAATTACTATTAACTAACTACTAACTAAACTTTAATCAAATTAACGGAGTCCCCAAAGTGGTAGCTACCAAGCCCCCTCCCTCCAAGTTTTTAAATGAAGTTGTGGGTTTGAGGATATTGCTAGGCTGGTTAAAAAGTGAAGTGTAGGCATCCAGGTACACTGTCCTTTCTCAGAGTAAACTCTGGGCCCCAATGTAGGGGGCTTTGTCTGCTTGCTTGCTTGCTTGTGGGTTCTTTTTGCCTATTATTAAAAGTGGTTGTTCTGTTTGTTGTGGTTTCTTGGGTGATCGGATGTCTGTTTTTTTTTTTGTTTTTTTTTGCTTTTGGCTGTTGGGGGGCTGTTTTTGGTACTCTGCTTATTCTTTTGTTTGTTTGGTGGGTATTCTGGGTGGGGGTACCTGCTTTTCTGTATGATAATCCAGACACTCTTGTGCTCAGATAATAGTAAGGAAGCTGGTGTTCAAAAGATCATTGACTTGAGAGGCGGAGATGATGACACACTAGCAGAATCCAGTCAGATGGGCGGCATACAAATAAAATAACAATAACAATTTCTGTACACCCAAGAAATACACCTTCCATCAATTCCAGTGCTTTATCATTGTTGGAGCTGATAGACTGGTCAGATATATGATGGTATATGAACGTCCTTGGACATGTAAACTTACTACAGCCAAACAAAATACCGTAAGTTCATTGACTACTAGCCCATGCAAGTTCCCCAGTGGCCCCCCTGTTATGTTATGTTCAGTCAATACAGAGGTGTGTGGAACAAGACACAGAGGCTGATGTCCAAGAACAACTCAAAGCAAGACTTGATGAAAATTGTTTAAATTTTGATTTTGTTCTGTTAACCACCCTGAGACCTCCGGGTATAGAGCAGTATATAAATTAAATAAATAAATAAATAAATAAATAAATAAATAAATAAATATTATAATAATAATAATAATAATAATAATAATAATAATAAACCTGTTAGGGTAGTGGCTGGTATGGTGCTGCTGGATACCTGACCTGTTACCATTACTGCCATCACTGTGGCTTACCAAGAAATAACAGCAGCAGCAGCAGCAGCAGCAGCAGCAGCAACAACAACTTAATGATTTATACCCCGCCCACCAGGCTGGGTTTCCCCAGCTACTCTGGGTGGCTTAGAGCATATCTAAAAACATAATAAAAACATCAAGCACTAAACACCTCCCGATACAGGGCTACTTTCCGAAAGGGAGGGAGTTACGCCTGCATGGTGCAAATGCAGCAGCAGGAATGCTGAATTGGCTCCACTGGTGTGTTTCCACTGCACTGACATCACCACCTCCCCCTATTCTTTTCAATAAGTCAGAGCAATGGTGATGAAGGGTCAAATAAGCAGTGTTGCCCTGCCCCACAGACTGCTCCTGATTCATCAGTTACACAAACACTTAGAAAAAAAGGTCTGCACAGGAAGGGCTCTCACACAATTTAAATATCCCAGAGATGAGCAGCTGGAAGCAGAACAAGAGTCTTTGACTGTAAAGCAATAGAATGGTGCATTGGTCCTGACCTTTTCCAGAATGTGTCAGCTGTTCTCACTGTTAGTTCTCAGCTTGGAACACTATATGGTTGCACCTGCTTATGGTAAATTGGTAAAAATGGGAGGGGTTGACCCTGCTCTCCTTCCATACTCCACACTGATATGTGAAGCTTTCAGTATGCTTCCCCCTCTCATGCACAATGTGGCAACCACCTAAGCCCTGGTGTGTTAGTGCACATGTCAGTTTACAGCATTTTGGGAATCAATTTGCAAGAATATGGATAAGGAGCATGCATTGACTCTATGTGTACCCTGAATAATGGCGTGATTTGGGGTGATTTGGGTAATGATCTCATGCTCCAAAGCCAGGTGGAGGCAGAGCTGAGAGTCTCGAATACCTTGAGTAGGTTTGTTGCGTCCTTTCAGAAATAAAGCTTTCCCTACTTCTTTTTTTTTTTAAATAAATGAAACCAAGCTGACTGCTCAGAGCTTGAGTTGAGATGATTAGGAAAGTGGGCGAGGGCAGTGGGCAGGGACAGGCCCAGCTTTTAATCATAGTGAATTATTTTCACAGAGCATTCCAATCACAGTGTGTTGGTGGATTTAGCTGTAAGAGCAGGGTGTAAGTGGTGGAGTGGCTTGTTTCTTTCTCAATCATTCTTTTTTTTAACAAACAATTTAAAAACATAGCATGCTCACTTTCCCTTTTCTCCCTCTTCTCATTGTGATATTTTCTCCATATATATATATATATATATATATATATATATATATATATATATATTGATGGTAAAACCATGTAGCATGATGGCTCCTGGACCTACAGTATCTGTCTGAACTTTGACAGTAATTTTACCTGGCATGCCTCGCTCATGTTCCCAGTTTTCAAACTGATTGGCCTCCCCCCTCCACACACACACAAAAAAGACTAGTTGAGAGAATGTGGTTCTCTGCCCTTGAGAAAGAACTGCGGCAATCTTTTTTGAAATTTACCAGGCTTCATTCACTATGAAGAGGTGACCATGCCTGTAATGACTGCAAATTTTATCCACTTATGTGAAAAGTTATATTGTTTTTAGATTCCCTGTTATAGTTAATGAGGCGAAACAGCTTTGGATTTAACAGATGAGATTTGCACTTGCATAATGAATTGAACTGGAAGAACACAGAGCAGATCTGAAACAAATCAAGCTGATTCCAAATGTTATGCATACAGACACATGCATAGCAACTTCACAGTTCTAGTATATAGACATGTACTTACCAGTAAGGACAAGCCCATTTTCATTTGTTTAACATTAACATATTGTTTAATTGTACTTGGAAAAACTGACTTGCTTTCCCCCATTCCTTTTTCAATAAGAAAGGAATCATGCTACATAATCAATGAAAGCAAAATGTCATTTTTTTTATCATGTACTTTAACTAAGTCAGGATTTGGCCTAGTTAACTGGGGGCAGTGGAAGTGAAATAAAGTCCATGTTCAAGAGGCAAAGATGCATTCTTCAACACTGGACCATTAACAGTTACACTTGAAAGTCTTTAGAAGCTGAAAATACAAGCCATCAAACTAAATGAATCATTTTCATTCCACATTAAAGTTTTATATGAGTTAATAGAAATTTTCATATTTTGCTTTTCCTGGATTTTTGTGTGTGTTAATGACTTAATTTGCTATTTAAATATTGAGGTAGGTATAGATGCCAAAGCTGAAAAGAAGGCTGCTGCCCTTTTCTTTTCTCTTATTTATTTTAGCCTGGAAGCCAGTGACTTGTGCAATTAGGATTAATGATCAAATTAAAAGATATCCCAGCGGATGACTCTCGAGCTAAATTTCCACTGAATGCTGATGATTTTTGGTTAGAGCTAGCTGATCCCGAAAACTCAAATAAATCTTCACTTGAAGCAGGCTTTTGAGTTCCATTGTCCCCCTGCCCCCAGAAGACAAACAGGCTTTAGAACTGGGAAATTTGGCCGGATCTCATAATGCTCTAATCCTGACACCTGATCATAAACATATGAGATACTTTCCAGTACAAACCTTAGTGGCTTGATTGCAACATAGCTGTTAAGCTGATAGGAAATGGAATTATCTTCCCACGAGGTCTGCAGGCTCAGCTCTATAGAAGTTTTTAGAGAAGAAGCAAAGGGATTCTAACTCTGATGGTATAAATTCCACTCACGCTTACCGACCTCTGTACCGTTTGGGGTGAATTAGCTTGCTATTATATAGGGTTGCCATAATTCAAAAAGTTTAATTCCTGAAACCACAAAAATTGTTGCGCTTTTTTGGGGAAGCCTCCCCCCCAGATTAGTGATTTTATGCTGCTTTTTCTATCGCATTGTCATACATCTGGGTTTCTCCTGACATTTTGCCGATTTGGCTAAATTTCCCCCAGAAATTTACACCAGAAAACCAGGACATGTCAGGAATTTTCCTGATGTATGGCAAACCTATATTATATTATATTATATTATATTATATTATATTATATTATATTATATTATTTATTTTCTGCATTGAGGATTTGTTTGGTCTTGTTGTGTTGCGTTGTGTTCCTTTGATCCACCTTGTGGGTTGAACTGAGTGGAAAGGCAGGACATGGCCAACCTTTGGCCCTCCTGTCAGTCCCAGTTCACATGGCCAATGATCGAGGATGATGGGAATTGTAGTCCAACAACAGCTCAGGGTAGGGTGGGTGACTCTACCTAATTTGCAGAGGATATTCTCTGGTGGGGTGTACCTGTATTAATAGCCTCTGGGTGGTGTTGCTGCTGCTACTGCTTGCCAGGAGGGACATGAACATCCATAGGAATTTTTCTAGGGGTTGGCAAAGAAAAATATTGACAGTGGGGAACAAGCTACTTTATTACACAAATTTAGAAAAATAGTGCCTGCACATGTTTCATTTCTCAGGTTCTACAGATGCTAGAAACTTACTGTTTATTTAAATTAAGGTTACCAGATTTTTTTCAATGAATCCGGGGACACTTTTCAACTTCAATGGATTTTGTATGGGGACTGGTTTGTAAATCCGGGGACTGTCCCTGGGAAACGGGGACGTCTGGTAACCTTAATTTAAATGAAATCTGAGAATCCTGAGATTATGGTTCATGGGGCCCCCTTGCTCCTTGTAGATCCCCATGGTGAGGGCAAAAGCAGTGATGAGTTGGTGCTGTGCAGGTACGCTGGCAGCAAAACAGGATTGGCTCTACAGGTGCATCCATGCAATCCTGACTTCACTGATCCTTTGCCCCTCCCACTACCAATAAGTCGTAGGTGTGCCCTGTCAAGAGGCTATTACTGCAGCTCTGCCACCAGCAGGCAAGTCGTGCCTGTTCTGAGTGATGCGTCTTGGGGGAAAATGATCAACAAGCAATTCTGTTGAATATTCTCCCAGTTTCATTGCCCCCAATCCAATGTCAACAATATGTGCAGAAATAATCTAGCCAAGGCTAATATGGCTGGATATGGTTTGTGGATGCAAAAGTTGCAGCATAGAGTGATTACATTTAGCACCTAGAGTTGTACATGTGGCAATACTTTTCAGTAAATGAACTAAATAAAGGCTTAGACTAACAATTTTTTAACCCCCCCCCCCCCGCATACATGAATTGTCTTCTCAATGTAGAATGGCTTCTTTTGCTAATCTTGGGAAATGATTTTGAAGAAAATGTACTGGTTGTTGTCCATAAAGCTCCTGACATGCCAGCAAGATACAAGATAATGAAAAACTGTCCTGAAATGCCAATTCTTACTTGTAAAAGCCAGCCTCGGCATAGCATTGTGAGCAAGCAGATACACACACACACACACACGCACTAGACTAAGAAAGGGAGACATGCAATTAATATTTCTAGCATGGATCAGCAATTCACTTCAGCTGCATTCTGAAATAAACTATATTTGATATGGATTGGATTGGATCTCGGTATGCACCAACACATCAGCTATCCATTATCGGAGAAATCATTTCATTTATTCAAATGTCAGTCACATCTTCTGAGGTATGTTGTATTGACAGGAAGTTAGCACTGCTAAATAAAAATGAGTAAGGAAGAGGCTGGCTTTGCAGTTCTCATCAAGGCTGCACTGTTTCTAAATTGAAGGCTTGAAGACTCCTTTCTGAATGAGGTGAGGCTGAAGAAGTAGTCTCATTGGTTGAGATGGGAAATCAAGAAAAAACCCCACATTTACTAGTCCTGATATTATTATTACTATTATTAAATTTATGGATCACCTTTTACATGCATGTCAAGCTGATTTACCAACATATGTAAACAACTAAACATAATTTTTAAAACAGTACAAAAAATATTGTTTAAAAACAATACATAACAGACATCTATGGCAGCGACCTTTCCCCCGTGCTGGACAAGATTGTTGAAACAAAAATGTTTTCAGTTGTTTCAGCTAGTGGATGTCTGTGATATGAACTAGCCAATTATATTCTGCACTGGAAATCCCCTCTCTCCCAATCCGTAGATTGTCCATTTGTATGAAGGGGGAAGACAGGCTTATGTCCTTAATTGTCAATGCACATCCACAGCCTACAAAACAGTGAGGCTGCTTTGGAAAGTTCTTAACACAGCCGTCTGTCCCACCTATGCCTTGGCTTGTTCTGTGTGGCCTACTGAATAAAGAAACAATTTATCATCATTGTTAAATTTATTGCATGCCCTTCACCAGTAGGTCATAGCGTGGGTTGCAGCAATTTAAAATTCAGTATTAAAAATAGTTAAAACAAATTACAATCACGGGAACAGAGTGGACCTTAAAAACATAGGTTTCAGGTGTCAAAGCCCAGAAGGACCACTAACATTTGAATAAATTTGAGAGTAATAGTCTAAATAGTAATAATAACAATAGAAATAACAGTAGCGGTAAAGCAAACTCAGTGCTAAACTAATAACAGGTATTCACTATGTAATATATTGAAAATGTCATTTACAGTCTATAAATGTAGATGGATTCTTCTTGTAACTGTCTCAATCAATAAAGAAGAAGGTCAAGCAAGACAGCAAAGTTCACCTGCCCTAGTACATTTTGAGATGTCACAAAAGACAGCATATAGACGATCCTTCATCAAACAGTGATCTGCCCTCGTTGACCCAGGATCATTTCAGATGACCATTTCAGGGCATGACAGCTGCAGGAAAAGGTTAACCTTTGCTGACTGCTAGCTACTTCGATGTGGGCCTGACACTCAGACAGCCAGCACACCACTGTAAATAATAATAGTAGTAGTAGTAGTAATAATAATAATAATAATAATAATAATAATAATAATACTCCACCCATCTGGCTGAGTTTCCACAGCCACTCCGGGGAGCTCCCAGCAAAATACAAAAACATAATAAAACATCAAACATTAAAAACTTACCGATACATGGCTTTATCTCCTTGACATCTGATGGGAGGGTGTTCCACAGGGAGGGTGCCATGTGGTGTGGTAACTCCAAGAAAAGAAATAAACTGACTGAGCTAATTATAAAGAATTTGATTAACAACAACTACTACAAAAAAACATTTTGGTTTAACATGTTGCGTTAAGGGCTTTCCATATTTACTCACGCTCCAAAATGCGAGGAAATTGTAGCTGTTAAAGGCCTTAACAGACATATTATTCAGGTAATGTTGATATGGTGTGATGTTTTATCCTGTGGTCAGTTACAATTTCACTGCAGTCTTGGAGCTGGGTGGCTGTTGGTGGCAGAGAAGTGGACGTAAGTCCCAGATACGAGTCTATGCAACTGAACCTATATTCTACACTGCGATCACTCATAGCTGAATAAGATTGTCTTCCATTAATATATTCTTAACATGTGTCCGTAAGTAACTGTGGAGGCCAATTCTGGATCTGCACGTCCTTCCACAGTGGGGACATAGGTTTCTGGGCAGGAGTTGGTCATGGTGAGGATTTGCCAAACATGCCTTCCTCTTAGCTCGTTTCTCCCTTTCTTCCTGAGTTAATGCTTCTTCAAAGTCCATGATGCCTTTGGTAGAGGCTATTCTCCAATTTGAGTGCTTGCATTACAAGTACCCAACCAGCAGCTGACTTACCGATTCAGCTGACACACCCATATCACTCTATGGACTGTGAATTTATAACACAGTCATTGGCATGTTCTGTTTGCAGGTTAGTCTGCATGAGTCCCTTGCAATTATTGGGGTCCTGGATCCAGTTAGAGTTAAAAATGTAATGAGGGATTCCATTGTTCAGTTAGCCATGCAAGGACCACAGTTGCTACCTAAATATGATTGTTAATTTGACAAACGAAGTTGTTCTGTGCCAGAGGGCAAATGAATGTGCCTCCTCCATCACCTGGCTAGTAGAGAGAAGGACAATAACCAGAGTGGAGTGGGTGTGAGCAGGACTACCGTAGAAGTAGACTGCAGACAGAAGCCAGAGAGTGAGAGCCATGCTTGATTTCTGCTTGAATTGAAGCCTGTGACTATAGGAGAAGCCAGACCTTCTAGGGGAATTAATGCTGTGAGCCCCTCCACCTTGTGCTCAGGTTGCATATATGTGTAAAAAAAACCATATATCATAAAGACACCACAGTCTCCGCTGTCCCTTGTGTCAAGGAAACTGAACCCAAGGTAAGTGCTCAGAAACCTTGGAATCTCAGACAGCTTGGAGATTGGTGTGGCATGCTACAATATGAATGGTGAGGGATGTGGGACCAGTAAGTAACACAGTGGAAGAGGTGAGGCCAGAAAGTGTGTTTCTGTTGTCCCCATCACACAATTGTCTGATGGAGGGTTTGAGTAGTGTGTAAAAACGAAGAAGCCCTGTCCAACAGTAATCTGTATACATGCTTTGTGTGAATGTCTCCACGGAGGAAGGGTGGAAATCTGGGCTGTGCACATTTTACAGAAAAGAGGAGAAATAGAAGCTACTTGCACTTCCTCTGTTGCAAACAAGCAGCAGTATCTGAAACAGCTGCCTTTCAATGTGTGTTCTCGATTGTCTATCAAACAGAATACTGAAGCATCTTCATGTTCTTTAAAATAATAAAAAAATGCTGCTCTCCCATTTTGCACTGCATTATTTATGAAAACATGCTAGACCACTGAGTATTGAAAGAACTTTTTTGCATTTCTGACTTGTTCAAACAAATAATGTTCACATATAATTGTTTATAAAGCATTTGAAAATGCTATCCAGCAGATTGGCTGATATCTTGTCCATAAAGACAACAAACAAACACATGATTTTAGCACTGTTCTTTCTTTCTTTGAACAGTGCCTCTCTACAAAGAGAATACTTTAAAAGGAGAATGAGAGGCCTCTGGAAAATGCATTTCTATAGAATAGTTAAAACAAAAAAACAAAAAAAACTGATGCCCTGGAGCTTCTTACTCTATGGATTATCACAATTTAGGCTAGAACTAAAACAATGATTCAGTATGATTAAATCTTGGCCATGCAATCTTGCACTTGCAGAATTGTATGTATATGGCACTCCTAGACACATTGACAGCTGATTCTAAATTAGTTAGTTCTTTTGACAGGTACTCAAGTTTATTCTTCCTTTATTTGCCCATGCTGGTTCAGTGTGATCTGTATGAAGTTCTTACATGAATATTTGGAATGAACTCAAATAGCTGATAGGGTAGCTGTAATATCTTCAACAGTATCTTATTTCTTGAATTGCTATATGAGATATCATCAAGTTCATGTGTATTTATGCAGAGATAAATAATATATTTTTAAAAGAATAATTTTCTTATAATGAAAAAATGCACACATATAAAAACTATAATATTTTTATTCATTTAGAGGAAAGATAAGATTTTTTGGGGTGACACATTTTTGGGGATACCAGTCATAATATTTGTGGGCAATTCCAGATTTCCTTAAAGTACAATGCATTTTTATTTATACTTTTATGTCTTGTTTTACCTTTTGCTGGTTTATTGTTTTCTTAAATGGAAATTGTGCAGAAGTGATATAATTTTAAAACTATGGAAAAGTATAGACAGCAGAATAAAATTAAGATTACATAAATTCTAAAAGTACTTGAGTTCTCAGCTGAAAATGTGTTTTAAAATGCCTCTTTTGAGAGAAAATACATTTATAAATACTTATCTCTAGTCATAGTAATCCATGTTTAATCATGTACAGGTTTGAGTACTGCGCCATGCTCTTTGTGGGCCTGCCTTTAAAGAGGGCTTGAAATTCCAGCTGGTTCCAAATGCAATTCCCAAAGTCTTGATGGGAGGAAGGCGGTTTGATCATGTGACACCTCTATTATACCAATCACACTGTTGGTTTCATGTAGCATAGAAGTCAGGTTGAAACTTATGGAAAGGCATAGGCCACCAGCCAAGAGGAAGAACAACAAGCCATAAGCTCCACTAGGGTTGCCAGGAGAACCAGCAGGATCACATTTCTCCTGTCTTAGCTCTTGGTATAGATAATCAGCTAAGGAAACCAAGGCAGTGTCTGAGTGCCAAAACCAAGCTGAAAGCTAAACTACAGAGAATTAGATAATCAGTTTTACTCATAAACCTTGGGAACGGCACTAGCAAAACTTGTTCACACACATTGCCCACAGAAAGGGTGTTGGACACTGGGTGTTCAAAACATAAGGGTCCAGAGACTATTCCCCCTAACCTAAAAGAGCCATATCACTGCCTCTTTCAGTACCAAAGGTACAAAGTCTTCTGTAAGGAAAACATGTATTACTTTAGTAGGCTGACCTCCATGATTTGAGCAGCCAGGACCTGGCAAAGATCAAGTGCGCAAGCTGACAGTCTTATTTCTCCAAGGAAAATGGATGATTAAGCAATAACACATCATCTTCAGGAAACACACAAATACATACTGAATATAGCAATGAACAATCAGCCAAGGAGAAGGAGGACAACCAATTACTTGCTAAATAAGTAGTAGTGTAGCACATGAAAGCATCTTCTGGGGATGAACAAGCCATGTTTGAAAGAGAAACAACAATGAATGGATATCTGTTTACTGAAGGGCATGATCTGCTTGTAGCTACCCAGTCCATTCTGAATAAAAGCATTTTGAGTGTTAGGCATCACAAAGAATGTTTGCATGGTGACAACTAGCTTCTTTTTATTGCCTAAATGGTAAAATAAGCCTTAATAAGATGTAGAAAAATACTGTGCTATTGTTACCTGGGGGCAGAGATGAACATTTTGTTCCTTAGTATAATAATTCTATGCCTTATTCCAATTTCATTGTGAATATAAATCTTCATGCACAATTGTTACAAAAATAGCAGTAGCAATTAAATAAACACCATTCAAAATAATCTTCCTCAATGATGCTTTCTTCTCTGCAATACAACACAATACCTACAAAATAAAAATAAAATAGCTGTTAGATCTGATATGTTCACAGGAATAACAGAGATAATGTTTAGTATCTCACAAATGTTCAAAAACATTATTTATGTTCAGACAATATGCTCCATCTTTAAATCACCAGGAAATAAATTGGTTGTAAAAATGTGCAAAAGAGTGATAAAATAGAAAATCTTTCCCTTCCAATCTCTTAATAATCAGAGGGATCTCTATTATTCGTCTTCCAAAGAAGTAAAAAGCTACATGCCACATTGTTTGATTCATAAAATTGAATGCATTAAGCCTTTCATTAAGATCACAGCAGCCATTTTCATTCAGATCTCCAAACAGTAAGTGCTGAACTGTTACCAGGGGAGGGAAGTCAGGGAGGTAGCTAGAAATTAAATAGCATTGCAAAGTACATAGGAAAGATTACTGCATTTCTCATGGCAAATGAGAGAATGGTTGCATATTCATACAACTGCCAAGTGCCTTTTTTTGGATATCCATTATTTAAATATAATGATTTGGAGTCAGAGTAACAGTGGAATCTTAATCATGTCTACTCTGCAGTAAGTCCTATTAAATTCATGGGTCTTACTTCCAGGTAAATAGGGTTGGTGGAATGCATGTCCCCTTGAAATCAATGGAATAAATTGTGTCATTCAGCTGTAACTATGTCAGTCAATGTATACTGAACTACATGGCACTTTTGGCACAGAAGCTACGCAAGTCTGAGTCTTGTCAATGCAGGATGGAAACTGCCTAAGAACTCTATTTACCCTGCTGTGAGTTCCACTGTAGAAGAAATGTGAGCTATTAATGGAATACTGTAAGTAAAATACATTCCATGTATCCTATAACAAGAATATTTATTATCATGTATTGCCAATTGGTCATTGACCAGATTTTTGACAACTGAACATGACAAGGTGGCTGGAACTAGATAGATCTGCTTCCCCAAGAAATCTCTCTAGTCTCTTAAATTCCCTGAAATTCCTCAGATAACATCTATGAGAAGGAACTGCTTCATCACTTTTGATGAACTTTGGTAGCAACTTGAGCTGCAGCACCTTATCTCTATTTTAGATCTTTAAACAGTTACTTAATAAAGTTGTGGCCAAAATTATGCCAAAAACCTTAAACTTAAATTCCTTTGTGAAGTGTGTGTTTATTTGCGGGGTGGCTTGGGGACCTCGACATGCAAGGACTCGTTTGGAAACTATTTAGAAGCTTTAGCCCATTGCTGACTTGTACCCTAACCAAGCAAACTAATTGTGGGACCAGGCTGGGTAGCAATATCTACAAATGGCCTCTGCAAGGCCCCACTGATTCTGTTTGGGGACAGAATCTAGTGATTCAGATTGGGCCTTGGTTTGGTGCAGATTGATTCAGAGTCAATCCAAACTAATTCAGATCCTGAATCTGAATAAAAATCCACATTTTGGACCAGCCTTTTGAATATAGGAAGCTGAAACCAAGAATGTAGGTCGTCCATCACTGTGAAGGATATGTGAGAAGGAAATTCAGTATGAAATGTAGAATCAAATTACAAATCCTAATTTAATCTCCTATATTTTAAATTCTCCCAGATGGAATATGCTACTGTTCAGTAGCAGACAGCATAGTAGGGTGGCACTGCTCACCTGACCTCTGGTTGGAAACATCACTACTGTTTACCAGGAGGTAGATGGGAAGGAGTGAGGCAGTGGCAAGGTTGGTAGGATGCAAACACACTCATTGAGACAATCCAGTGTTCCCGCTACTGCGTTTGCAGTGCATCAACCTCCGTTCCATCTTGCCCCTTGCCCTTCCTTCTCTATCACCTGGAAAGCAGTAGTGACATGAGCTCAGGTGAGCAGTGGTACCCCACCATGCTGTCTCCTACTGCTCCTCTCAGTTAGCCTCTCTATCTGTTTTGATTACTGAATTGTAGTAGTGCCTTTGTACTTTCCTTTTTATTGGCATCATCATTATTCCATTTAGAGTATTTTACGTATCTTATGCTTTTTTGCTTTTGTTTATATCGTGCACTGTCTTGATATTCTACATAAGCTAGTGGTTTACAGATATTTTAATAAATAAATACGTAAACAAATAATACCTTTTTACTTAGTTCCTGTTTCTTTTCTCCTTTTCACTCTGTTGCGGTTCATTCCACTTGCAGGCTGTGAAACTTCTCCTGCAAGTCACTGCAACTTTTCAGCAGATGGCACTGTTATTTAGGCTAATTTTCTGGCACTGGGGCATGGCAATTAACATTATAATGCTGTTTGAAACAATAAAATATAGATTTCTCTTTATATAATACATTCACATCTGAATCTTATGCAAAACAAGAAAATAAATTACCAGCAAATACATTAGAATAAAACGTTATAAAGCCAGGGTAGTGTTAAATTTAAATCTCTCCCATTTTAATGTTCACGACACAACTATTGTAGGAAAAATTGATATCATTCCATATTACCTAAATTAATTATCAAGTTGCCAGTATCACTTTTATTAGAATATGCAGCATTTTTTTTTTATTAGCATTTTTCTCTACAGCTCAGAATGGGCCATTCCTCTTTCAGCCATTGCCACATTTTATTTTTAGAAATTACATCTGATTAAAAATATATATTTATCATCTGGTACTGACATGATATGACACGCAACTAGAGGAAAAGGGGACACGTTAATTATTAAAGATTCACGTTAACAATTCATTTTATCAATTCTCATTTGCTTTAATGGCTCTGTGGATGATTAGAAGACTGTAGTATTGGTTTACTCTTATGTATACGACAATTTAATAGTGAGGCAGAACTGTTAAGCGATCAGAGTGCTTGACTACGTTTAGATTGCTGGATACATGCCTGTTGACTATACACCCCTTTTGCATTTTCTTGCAGTGGTGTTGATAGACTTTGACTCCACAGTTGTTTCCACACCACTCTAGATACATGTAGAATTATGACACTGGAATTAACGTTCCCCTAGTCCAGTGTTTCCCAACCTTTGGTCTCCAGCTGTTTTTGGACTACAATTCCCACCATCCCTGACCTTTTGTCTTGCTAGCTAGGGATGATGGGAGTTGTAGTTCAAAAACAGCTGGAGACCAAAGGTTGGGAAACACTGCCCTAGTCATTGCTTCACTAGCTCAGCTGTCCATCACAGCCTCCGATCACAGATACTGTGGACAGCTGAGCTAGTGAAGCAATGACTCGGATTTCCACCAGAGTGTTGGTCCACTGCTGGAGCCTCTCTCTGATTGACTACCAAGACCGCTAGTTGGGTTTGTGTGTGTGTGTGTGTGTGTGTGTGTGGAGACAGCACTTTGGGAGGAAAAATAAAAGGAGCAGTTTCTAAGAGAATGTTCAGATAGTTGCAGAGATGGTTTCAGAGAGAGCTGGAAGGAGTTGAGAGTTGGTTCTGATCTGTGTGTATAACATCCACCCTAAGGAAAATATCGACAGCTAGAGAAAGGAGTCTCTGAGCTTAGACAGAAGGACAGTGTTTAGTGTCTTGTGAGAGTATTCAGACAGGAGTTAACTGGAGGGCTGAGTTCAGAGGCAATCGGGGGCCCCGACATTGTGCTAGTGACATTGCGATGTCCCATGCAACTAAGTTAAGGAACTGAAGTGAAATAACTTGAAAGAAGCCAAGTGTTTACCAGCTAGTCTAGAAACCTGTAATATCTAACTGAAGAGTAATAACTGAAATTAAGCAGCTGAAGATTAAAAGAAGCTACCATTTAAAATTCCCTCCTATTAAATATTAGGCAGGTGCTATCACTGTTGACCATTTGGCACCCTTCCTCTTCCAAGAAACCTTTTAAGTAGAAATCTTTCCCAAACTGCATCTATACTGGAATGGTTTTTAGATGTTTTATCAGTAGTGTGTTTGCTGCACTTGGCTCCTTTGGAAGAAAAAGCAGGACCTCCTTCTCTCCCATTATTCTCTCCCACCTTTCCCTTCTTTTCCATTCCTTCATATATTGTGATACACTTTTTGGCCACTTAAATGTATCAAAATACACCTTTAAATATGTACCTTGAGAGAGAATGCATATTTAAATACATATTTTGGGAAGTTTCATTTTTAAAATAACCACAAATTAATGCTGAATTGGAGCAGAATCATGTGTATAAACATGTGAAATGGTATGGAAATAACCAGATGTCCATTCCTAAGTAGAACCCACCATGTTTGAGCATTTTTGTCCAGATGCTTATCAGAACAGTAAGGGATCTCATCACAGGAACACAGTGGTAAATTTGGATGTGGATTTTGACTCAAGAATAAACATTAAGTTATGAGCTTTCATCTATTTTTTAGACTTTTGTCTGTAGTAATGGCAACGAAATGTTACAGCAGAGGTCAAAATCAGGCCTGTTGTTCTTTTTTCTCAGCTGTAGAATTATTCCACTGATAAAACATTTCAAGCATAAAAACACATATAATTAATTTATGGCTGTGCTCACAGCATGTTATGCACTGGGAATTTTAGATCATTTACCATTCAGAGACAAATGATCCTGGATCTTTTGGAAATGCAAAATGCTCAGTCTATAAAAATCAAGACCTTGGAGAAATAGCCTTGTCATTTCCATACATTAATGGGATTTACCATGAATGTCCCTTGACCTATTAAGTTCTGCCAGTGTAAGGATGCATCAGGAACCATCATACCACTTAAATATTATTAATACATCTTGTTAACTGCTTCAGTTAAATATTTGGTTCCCATATAATAAAGCCGCTCCTGCGTTAATAGCAGATAAACGTCCCTACATTTCTAGGGGTTTCCTAGGTTCCAGGCTCCTTTTTATTCCCAAAGTCCTAATGGTAATCAATCACTTTCACACACTGGAAGATAAACTCTCTTCCATATAAGTCTATAATCCCCTATTGACATTAATGGAAATTACATTGTGAGCGAGAGCACTGAAGGGAAATAGGCCCAAAGGCTTTGTTATTACCTTGCCGTTGAAGCCTTGGAAGCTCAGTTACCACCACAGGCTCTCTTCCAGCCTTTCAGAGGGATGCTCCTATTTGATTTTTAATAGAAATGCTTCCAGAATTGCCCCATTCACATTTATCCACAGTCTTGTTTCCAAAGTGAAACCAATACACTCTTGCAATCTGTTATTGTTCCTGTTTCTGACTCAGCTATACAGCGGCAAATAAAATGTTTTAAGTGCAATAAACCATGTGACACAAGATGGTGATGGTGAGCCTTATGGAAAATTCAATGTATTTTAAAAAACACTTTTAAAAAAGCATTTTCAGAATTTTTTTTTTAATGTGTGTGTAGATTCCACCTCTATCTCATCGTGAAGGCTGTGCATGCATTCAGAAGCCCACATCTTTCCATTCTTTCCATTCATTTGGGTCTTTTTGCATTGCTGATACAAACATGCACAGTGGTAGGACACAGCAGAATAGCAGTCTTGATGGGATTGTGGATGTGCCCATGCAGCATAAAAAGAATCTGACACAATTATGCATGCAGAGGCGTAGGAAGCCTCTTGGGCACCCGGGGCGGCACGGACGGGGCAGCACGGACGGGGCAGCCCCACGAGCCGGCGCTCGCTTTAGGCTCCTGGCTTGGCCTGCGTCGCCGATCGCGGGGGTGGGGCCGGCCCAGAGTGTCACCCCCTGGAAAGCGGGCGGGGCGCCGGCTGGCTGAGAGAGGGAGCCGGCCCCACCCCTGCGATTGGGTGACGCAAGCCGAGCCCCAAACCTTGCTCTGTGCACGATGGCGGCTGGCTTGCTTTAGCGGTCACTCTCTTATTCAGCCGATGCCCTGCCCGCTTTCCCCTGGGGGGGGGCACTCTCTGTCACACACCCCCAGGGGAAAGCAGGCGGGGCGCCGGCTGGCTGAGAGAGCGACTGATAAAGCCAACCAGCTGCCTTCGCACACAAAGCAAGGTTTGGGGCTCCCAGCTCAGCTTGCGTTGCCGATCGTGGGGGTAGGGCCCCGAGAGTGTCACCCCTCCCCAGGGCGGAACCCAGGGCGGCCTGCCCCCCCGCCCCCTTCCTCCGCCCCTGTATGCATGTAGTCACATCAAGAGTTCCTTGCTTGCAGTTTTAGCAGAGTGAATTGGTAATGGAATGGAAAGATGTTAATTAATGAAAGGAACTGGAAGCTGCAGCATGATGTGCACTCTCTAGTTCTGAAGCTGATTTTAGAAAGTCTAAGCCCTATTCAAACATTCTACCTCTGTGAAAAATCAATTCACATTGTGTGTAGAGGAGAGCAAGGACAATGTAACGTCTCCATGTGGTATAGGGTGCTCATTTTCCAGGTTTCTCAAGTCATACAAGGAGCCTGCATCAGGAAAGTTGGCTCCTCACTGCAAAAGTTATCCCTACCATTCATGGAGAGCAATGGAGATGGTAATGGGGAGAGAGGCAGGGGGTGCTGATGTACTTTTCCTCATTCTTTCTTGACACATGTTGATTTAACGCAAAAGTAGAACACCTGAGCCAAGGCTGTAGTTCAGAAGGAACAGAATGTAGAATAGAACCGAGGAACCGATACAAAACTGGAATGGGGAAAATATTCTCATTCACAGTTTTTTTTAAATTTGTTGGTGCTAATGTAATAATAGCCTCAATAGCTCTTTCTGCACAATATTACACCACTGTAGTTTGGTAGTGGGAACTAATGGGAATACATCATTTCTCAGATAATTGGTTTCATTCACTAATTCTGCTGTAGAAAGGAAGGATTGTAGTGACAGCTAAGGTTGTGAATCCTAGAAACTGGAAGCATTTGGGATTAGTTACAGCAATAATCAATCAAAGCAAAGACCTTGTAGAAAGGTGCTAAAGTATTTATGCTTCAATTGGCAATTTAACTACATCCTCATTGAGGCTGGTGTAAAATGCTTTTAACTATCAGATATCTACAGTGAGGGGGGGAAAGTATTTGATCCCCTGCAATCTCTGACTTTGTCTTCTGGGTTTCTGGGGGTTTTCCTGTTGTTATTCTGTATCTCACAGCTACAATAAACCTACCATTAAAATTATGGACTGGTCATTTCTTCGTCAAAGGGCAAACGGGCAAATTTAGCAGGGGATCAGATACTTTCCCCCCTCACTGTATATATCTCCACTCTTCAAATAATTGATCTGATGTATGAATGAGGGAAAGTTTGCATCTCTATATTAGGGTCTTGAACTTCGACTGCTATAGTGCTATATCCAAGGTTTTTTTGCCAACACCACTGCCAAAATTAGTCTTGGCTGAGGGATAGAAAGATTTGTTGGGGGGGCAAATCAGGCCCCCGAACTGAGGGTCAGCCATCCCTGCATGGTCTAGGTCAGGGGTCGGCAAGGTTTACCTTGCCTGGGCCGGTTCACTCCAGCAGAGATCCCTCCATGGGCCGAATTGCATGTGCTCATGAGCGCGCACACAAATTTTGGCATCTATGTCTGCATGTGCGAGATTTCCGGCGTCTGCGCATGTGCAGACGTGATTTCCGGTGCTGCAGAAGCGAGTCCCTGCACCACGCTGTGCCGGTTTAGTGCGACGTGTGGGGACTCGCCAAGTGGGCAGCTTGGTTCGGGGTGGCTTATGGGCCTTAGCTTGCCTACCCCTGGTCTAGGTGCTCCAAGGAGCACAGCATTAATACAAGTGGAGCTGCCATGTAGCCTGTCAGGTATCCAAAATCTGGACATGTAGAAACCTAGATTTAAAGTATCTTAAAGGGGAAAAGACAAACACTTGTGAGGGTCAAAAGGCAAGGTATTTTGAAAAAAGTGGATGAAGCATGTCATTCTCTCTCTCTCTCTCTCTCTCTCACACACACACACACACACACAGAGAATTGGCTGAAATTTGCAGGCAAGGGAATTCCTTCTGAGGGCATGAATCCTGCCAAATTTCAGAAGGTTAGCAGCAGTAGTTTTCCCACAAGAGCAACTGTTACAGTTTTAGGAAGAGTAAAAGAAGGAATCAATTTGTCTCCTCGGTGGATTTTTTTTTTGGCAAGTGGCCTGTAAATAGCACACAAGAGAGGTCTGCCAAATTGAAAACAACTAGGACTTGGGCTTCAACTCTGGAGGACACCCCCCCCCCCCGACAGCTATCAATCCCAGTGACGTCAATTCAGCACTCCGTTAACATTTCTTAACCAAAATATTGATATAAGAGAGCACTGGTACCACTATTTTCTCTGATTATAAGCAATATCTTATAATGAAGGAGCTCATTCCCTTTGATGACAAGCTTGACCAGTGAGTCACCTTCTGCCCTCTCTCCACTGCAGTTTACTCTCCCTTTCCCCATTATTCCACCCTATGGCATTATGGCCTCATTGTATACTTAGAGGCATTGCTTTCACTTTCAGCAGATGCTTGTCTGGTGCAGTTTTTGATGTCTATATCGTGTCATGCTTCAGTGGTACCTGTTTCAACTTGTGCTGCTTCATAGAAATCCCACTTCACCTCTGATAATCCAAGATCTTGCCAAGGCATTGCGCTTCACCTAAGGGTTTGGGATTCATCCAAATCTGATGCACACTCCTACCTAAAAGTGCTATGCACAGTTGCTGCATTGCCTGGGAAATAATGTATGATGCATGCACAATTTTCTATCCAGCTAGGCATACATACAAATGGAAAAGCAAGCTTCATATCCATATTGTTACTGTTTGGATTGGAGTGAGTGCATCCAGAGTATAGTGATAACTTGGTAATTATAGTTTCGGTCATATATTATTGTTCAAATGTATCTAAAACAAAAAAAGTTACAAGATAACAGTTTCTAATATTGATGTGGGGTAGGGGAGAGAGAAATACAAAATTAGTCAAGAAATGATGCTGGCATGGTCATCAACAAATAGCCTTCTATGTTAGTTTATAGCTTCTCTTTTCTCTGGTGGAAGATCAGAGAATATTTTTCCAACTAGGATAAAGGTAGATGTCCTTATTTCTAATAGCAATGTTATGCAAATCTAAAAGAACTTTCTGTTGCAAATAATGGTAAAAAACTCATCAGTTTTTATTCCTCAGCGAGAAGGATTATTCTGAGCCATTAAAAATGACATTTTAAAAACCTCTGGTACTTTGTAACCAAATAGAACCATTCTGAATTCATAATGTTAATTTTTCATAATGTGGGAGATTAGGTTCTATAACTTATTTTGGTTCTTTTTTTATAAAGTCATTAAGATTGAAGACAACTATACCTATAGGAGAATAGCTTTCATAAACGATATTAGTTTTTGTGAATTGGATCTATTTAAGCTCATGTCTGTCAACATTACCACTGAGAAAAGTGGCTCTACTCTGGATTCTGCTTTATTTTGGTCATGGTACTAATATGAGAACTGAACTCCTCTAGCAGATCCTTCTAGACTCAAGAAAATTTAGTATAGCAGCATTAATCATGTATAAGAACTATGATAAGATGTGTTCCCCTATAAGCAAGTAGAATGATGATGTGTTCAACAGCTCAGAGCAATTATTTACTGCACTGGTTCTCATTAATCTTGGCACTGATGGAGTGACAAAATAGAAGTAATCTTGGATATTCATAAACTACTTTGTTAAATATTATTATTTTACACATAGATAATGAGAAAAGGGGAGTAAGAAAGGAAAATATCCTAATAAAATGACATCAGGTAACACAAATTTGTTTATGGTAGCATAGGCTTTCATAGGTAACCCTCTACTGAAGCAGACACAGATCTCAATTAAGATCCATAAAATGAGCTGAGGAATGATTCACCATAAACAAATGGAACTCAAAACATGCCTTCATCTACTCTGTTGCAACTATTCCTGGGAATACAATCATATGGAAGGCATAACATATGCCCCAGCTTTCTATGGATACAACAGTAGGTACACATCAGTAATTCTTGTGAGTTCAGCAGTGGAGAAGAGTATTGTGGAAATGACTACCAAACTGATGGACTGGAATGCACATACATCAGGTTTGTCATGTGATGTCATGTGGTAATATGCAGCTATGCGACTGGGATGGCTCAAAGTAGGGATGCATAGGCTTCCAAAATTCATCTCCTTTTTAGCTTGGCTTTTCATAGCTTTCCTGGGGATCCAAGAAGGCTCAGAATTTTGTCACACCTGAGGAAACATCTGAAGCATCTGTAACCCGAGGTACCACTGTACATAAATCGTTATCCTTCAGTTTTCACATGTCTCCCAATTTTATGATACGATTCTCAAAATGCATATGGAAATTACAAAAAATGTGCAATTTCAGATGAAATTAAAACCAAAAATAATATTTTAAGGCAGGCCCAGGGCAGGAATCTTGTTAAAATAAAGTTATAAACTCAATTGAAAAAGCAGATGGTCTCAGGCACCCCCCTGGCCGGCTTAGCTTTCCAAGTCCTCAGGCAAGTGTACCCGACAGCCACCCCCTCTACATGGGCCTGTTTTAAGGGAAATGTATAAAAAATGTGTATTTTGTGAAAAATGCTGTCAAAACTATAATTTTTTGTGCAGTTTTTCTAAAAAAAAGAAATGCATGTGGAAAAGGGACAGGATGAACGTATCATTTACCACATAAAAGTGGCACAGATTGAAAGTAGACTGAACCATCTATACCTACCTCCTCCTACTACACCTCTTTGCTTCTTCTACCCCCTTTCAAACAAAGCAAGGGAATCAGTAGCGGGGAGAGCTTGTTGGTGGCTGCCATCCACTACCACCAGACATCCTTTTCTGTTTCCTGTTCCACCCCAGTTTTCATAGATAAGTTCTTTGAGAAAGGGTGGTAATAGCAGGAATGGCTACCTGGTGGCAACTTGGCAAGTTAGGTATGAGCTAGATATAAACTTCAGTTGTGAGCTCAGATTATAATGGAGTTGGCAGGGAAGGAGAAATGTTGATTTCATAATTATGAGCTGTCTTTGTGAATGTTGGATGCATAACAAGTTCAGGCTGCATTGTGTAGAAGTAATTTTAACTTTGCTAAAATATGTACTTCAGTAGACAGCAGTCAACTTCATTTTTGGATGCTAGAAGGTTGATCAGCAGTCTGGTACCGGATAATACAGCTACTCTTCTATAATTGGATTCCCCCCTTTTACCAGCCCATACAACTGCTTGTCTTCAGAACTAACGTATGAGCAAAGCATAGTTTTAATAGCATTCCGTATTTTTATTAAAAGGAGATTTATGGCTTATGGTCATCAATCATCTGCAGACTTTCTCATGTTGCTCTGCAACTACAGGACACTAAGATATTCCTTCATTAAACATGCAGAATAATAGCTTGGTTATGTCCTTTTACAACAAGAAGACAAGAAAGCAGAGGAAATGAGAAATTCAAGGAGAGTTGCTAATAATAATAACACACAGGGTAGTGACACAGGGTAGTACAGTGAGGACATGGAGCCTTCTTATTCCAACAAAGGAAAGATACTTATAGTAATGAGGACTGGCCATAGATCGCTTTTGTTGCTGTGAAGAATCATTTGGCTGTTGTTGCCCGACAAATTTATTGTGATGAACATTAGGTACAGAAGCATACATCTACTTAGAGTAGAATGGCCCAGGGAGGCTTTCATTGGTTTTAATTACATTATCAAAATAAGTTCATATATTAAGGGGAGGTAATGTCATTGCCTTATTTCTGAATCGTATACACCAACATTGACTATTGTAGTGCACCTGATTCAAAATGGACAAACACATTTCAGAAAAGGAAATGCTCAGATTTATTTATGTCAACTTTTGCCGTAATGAGAACCATAATCCTAGGATGGCTTGTCTCTTGTAATCTTAGGGCTTATTCATTTTGTTCAGGTATTCTAGAAGATTGCTGCCGGCTGCTGATGGATTCAGAAAGTTTAAAATGAGCATTCAGTGAAGGAACTATATTCTGTCATGGAGAAATCAGTTAAATGGGGATTTCATTGTATATCCACGTCAATGTAGCGTACTGGTGGCAAATCATGTGTTCATAGCTATTGATTGTATTTAATAAGGAGTTCTGTGAATAGCAGCATGGGAATTCCAGAGCTTGCTCTACACTTAATTTTGTTTGGAGAGATTGTTAGTTGCAACACAAGATCAAAAGGTAAAATACCCTGGAGTACTAGATGCCAGAAGAGATTTATGGCAGCTTTGCCAGAATCTCCAGAGTCTTGAAAGAGCTCTCTCTCACTCTCTGCATGCAGGCACTGTGTAGGGGTTGCTGCTACTTTGTTATTAATGTGTTTTCAAATGCCAGTAGGACAGGTAGGCTGTACAAAATTGTCATGGACTTGAAGAACTTGTTAGCCTACTATAGGATATAATGTGTCTGAAGCTGAGAACTATGAACAACCCTACAAATAAGCTGACACTTATTCACAATGCTCCTCTATGGTGATCATACAGGTCAGAGACTAATGCTGGAAACAGCAAACTCATATTTATCAAGGTGCAAACAAGCAGAGCGCCCCCTCCCCCCCTTTAAGTACAATTCTTTTTCTGAGCACATTAAACTATTGGGCTTTGTCACACTGGTGACAAAAACAGAAATGCTACAGAGCCCAAGAGCCTTTCCCTTGATCTTATTTGTGAACCCCCAATACCACTCATTTCCCATCCTAAGTAAGAGCCATGTGAAGCTATTGTCAGGATGCTCCCAGCGACTCCCAGCTGGTTGCCCAGGAAAGTATAAAGACAAGGAAAAGTTTCTTACAGTCCTTTTTTATTTCAAACTTTACAATGAAAGGCTATAGAACCCAGCCTCTTGGATAATGGCGTTGTCCCGAGTGAATCTCCATCCTCCGTCTCTCCCACTTCCTCCTTTGTCACCATCATCACCTCCTCTACTGCTAAGTGTCCTCTGTCTTCGAGCTCTTTGCTCTCCTACTTTTAAGGCCCGCCGGGTTCTGGGAGATGGTGGGTCTGGAATGCTTTCTAGTGAAGTGTCAGGCAGCTGCTCTGGCTCTCCCATGATTTCTGACCTTTCCCTTTCATCTGCCTCTAAGCTGTGACTTCCCTCAACCCCCTGTTGTAAATCTATGCTGCTTTCATCTTCCTTCTCCCTGGAAGGGTCAGGATGGGAAGGCGGTCTCCACCATTCCTCCTCTGCCAATCCCGGACAGCTATATTACCCACCCAGGGGAAGTTTTCCCAAAATTGTTTTGGGGCAAAACAAAGGCTCTGAAACTTGCTGAGAAAGCTGCTATACCGCTTCAAGAGTTGAGGGCAGAAGTGCGGTGTGTGGGGGGGCATGTCTGCTAAAATGTTTGGCCCAAATTTTGTGGTTGGGGTTGGGTTTAACTTGGGTTTAGAAGGTCACCCAGTGCCAAAGAATTGCTCACATGGTGACTGGTATAACTTATATATGACAGACCATATAGCCATAATGGATCTCACCTAGGAGCTTCCGCTAGGTTATTTCTATAAGGAAGCATGCAGCATTCAGATGCAGTTCTCTAAAGTGGGAACAAACTTCATGTGTTCTAAAAGCAACACACACACACAACCTCAGAAGCAGACCTAAAGCATCCAACATTTTGGATCCAACATTTTTATCGGACACATACATCACCCACAAGGTAAATAGCAATCTCAGTTATCTGTTGCTTTACTGTATACAGAGCTATTTGAGCCTGCCATTCTACTTGTGCCTGCCACTATTTATATTCAATCCCTCTTTCCCAACCCACACATTCTGTTACCAAGCAACTCACTCTCACGCATTCTTCTCTAGCGTTCCTTCCATTACCCTCATGTACATTTTCCTCGTGTCTAATGTGTGGCTTTCCCAGCTACTGCAAAATCTGCTTTACTCTCATGTTAAAAACGCTCAGCAGAAATACACACTTGCCTACTTCTCACTGATTCTATGATTCTGTGAGATAAGAAAATGAATACACTTTCCTGCTATTACTTTACTGTTCACCACAAGTGTATTTTTTTTAGTGCATCCCATCTTGAGAGCTGCTAGGCAGAACGTGATGCTAATTATGTTAATAGATTCACCAGGTATTATAGACCTTCTACTTCCCTTCTAGAACAACTTGAAAGTATCAAACTAGATAGAATTGGGCACACCTTCTGTGGTTTCCACAAAAGAGCAGTTTGGAGAGACAGAGGTGTAGGAATGTTCTCTCAAGTGTCTTATTTTAACCTTATTTTATCGTATTTTAACCTGCATTTTAATTGATTGTTTTGTATGTTTTGTTGTGATTTTATTGGTGTTAGCCGCTCTGAGCCCGGTCTTGGCTGGGAAGGGCGGGGTATAAATAATTTTTTTTTTATTCTTATTCTTATTCTTATTATAAACAGATTACAAGAATGGGTGAAAAAACTGAAGTTAATCTATGGGAGATGAAATCTTGTTTTCTCCTTTTGCAGAGAGTAGGACCCAAACCAATGGATTTAAGTTACAAGAAAAGAGCTTCTGAGTAAACATCAAGAGGGTAAGAGCTGTTCAACAGTGGAACAGACTCCCATGTAAGGTGGTGGTCTCTCCTTCGTTGAAGACTTTTAAGCAGAGTTTGGATGGTCATTTGTCAGGGGTGCTTTAGTTGAGATTCCTGTGTTGCAGGGGTTGGACTAGATGGCTGCTGGGTTCCATTCAAACTCTATAATTCTATTATTCAATTTATCGCAGTTACTTGTTCAAGAATTGCTGCCAACGTTATTTATATTTTGATTGATTCTATAAGGAACACAATTGAACAACTGGTCATTTTTCAGCTGAGAAGAAATGATAATCCAATCTCTGTGGTAGTACATTCACATAAAGCACTCCCTCCGCAGTACGTATACAAAAATAAGTATTCATACACGCCCTCAATACAAATATTACATCGCAAGTCCCTCCTCCATAGAGTGAATGTTTGTATATCCCGCTTCCAAGTGTACTATTCAGCATTTGCCTTGTTCTTCATTTAAAGAAGGGAAAGGATTTGCAACACTCTCCGCCCCCCTTCATCTCGAAATGCATTAATTTGCATGCAGCACCCTTTGCAGTCCACCCAATTACTATGCGCTAAGGCCTCAGGCACATTAGAGCATTGCATATTCGTGGTGACAACCAAGTGCCTGCATTTCTTCTTCTAATTGGTATTCATGATGTAACACTCTTAAAAAAGCAGCTATATCCTCCCTCTCCAAATAATGAGAAAATATTAGCATTAAATTTTGCCACAACAGTGGCCTCTTCATTAGTCTGTCCCCTTTACCACCCACTTGCCTCTTTCTGACTGACTTGCTCTTCCCTTTAAGTACTCTAACTTGGCATGCTAATCAACAGCTAACTTTGCTTCAGGGGCTGCCCCTTCTTATGAAGTGCCATCAGGGCTCTCCAATGACTACCTCATTACCAAATCTCATTCAAACGCCTTCTTTCTGTTATCCCTGGCAAGACGGTTATTATTTTTAGTCCTTTGAAAATGTGTGGTGGAAATCCAAATCGAGGTTCATGTCCTCTGTAATATACAATCAATGCGAATTCAAAGGTAGTGAGTTTTTAGAAATTATTTCTCTTTTACGTGTTGAGTGCCTTATAAGTTCAATTTCAAAAAAACGGGCAGCGTGTTAAGCTTAAAAAATAACATTTGAGGAAGTAATCCAGTGTTCTTTGGAAGGGTGTGGTCCTATGGTCTCTAAGGGGTCATAGGAATTTGAGGGTTGTCCCTCTTCAAGGTCAAGAGAGAAGTGTGCTCTTGGAGACAGAGATAGGAGTACTGTCCCCGTTATCACCCCAAGAACCAGTGCTATAGCTGCTCTGTCTTCAGTGCTCTGACGGTAGAGGGAACAGAAAGGCAGACTTTCTGGAGCATGTGTGTCAGGGGCAGACCAACGAGTCCCAAGGATGGGAAGCCTCTTCATGGGAGAGCCAGTGTGGTGTAGTGGTTAAGAGTGGTAGACTCATAATCTGGTGAACCGGGTTCACGTCTCTGCTCCTCCACATGCAGCTGCTGGGTGACCTTGGGCTAGTCACACTTCTTTGAAGTCTCTCAGCCCCACTCACCTCACAGAGTGTTTGTTGTGGGGGAGAAAGGGAAAGGAGAATGTTAGCCGCTTTGAGACTCCTTCGGGTAGTGATAAAGCGGGATATCAAATCCAAACTCTTCCTCTTTTTGTTCTTCATGGTGAAAGGAGACTTTCCCATCCAGTATCTCACAGTTGACTAGTGAATCAGGGGAGAGTGGGTTGGTTAAGTGCCTTCTCACTACACCTTTAAGGTCAGGAGAAGCACAGATCTGTTAACAGATTGCTATGGTGCTCGAAGTTGGGGTGGAATCACCCATGCCAGGTAGACAACAGATAGAGGTAAATGACCCCAGCTCTCACCACAGAATGGAACAAACATCCCCACATTAAGCATTTGGTAATTTAATTGTCTATATTTGCCCAGTGTTTGAAGAACTGGTAAAGAACAATTAATATTTTGCGAATTTCTCATCTTAAATCCCATCCCATCATTTCATGAAAACGAAAAGAAAGTCAATGAAACCTTGCATTAGTTAATTCGTCTAGTTGATATAGTAAAGGCCACATTTATCTTTGCTCTGTATGGTTTCATTCTTCAAATTTTATAATCACACAATTACTAAAAAAAATATTCAGAGTTATGACAGTATCAATCCTGTCACTGTTTGGGTTTCATTATTACAGTGTGGTGCTGAATTGTAAGGACAACTTGTACTTGCTTGGGGTTGCTACACTATTGTCTAATGTTTTAAATGCTTTTAAATCTCTAATTGGTTAATAGTTCCATTACCACTCATGTTTTGTATTAGTGGTTACCACTCAAAATTACCTGTACTTTGGAGAGAAGAGAGAGGAAGAGATACAGAAAATGAAGTAGATTAAAATAATATTTAACCAAATCACATAGTTTTTATGCTTTAATGAAAGTCTGTAATCTTTATGCTGAAGGGACACTTATCCATCCAGTATTTATGCACTAGTTCTACCACTGGGAGCTGCCTGGTTGGTTTGGACCACAGCAGAGCCATCTCAGTGGCCATTTGTGGAATGTCCTCCCTAGTGAGATGCATTCATCTCTCTCATTATTGACTTGCAGGAGGAATTGAAAAAGATTCCTGTTTTCTCAAACATTGCATGGCTGATAGATACTGTTCTTGGCAATCTGGAAATCACTGGCTGGTTTTTAATACTTTAAACTGTTTTAGAATGTTTTAAACTGTTTTTAGAATGCCTTTACAATTATTATTATTTTTATTATTGATGTGTTTGCCACCATGGGCTCCTTCAGGAGAAAGGGTGAGATAGAAATTGAATAAATGAATGAAAAGTAATCTAAAATCCTATATTAGTAAGTCTAAAATCTTATACACATGGGCCTGAGTATAAGTCCCAATGAACTCAAGGAGACTTACTTCTGAGTAGACCTGTATAGAATTGGGCTGATTTTAGAACTATTATATCAAAGGTATGATGAAGCTTATCACAGTAATGAATAACAAATTATGTTGGATCAATAAGCACTTACCATTTATAGCTCCTACAGACATATCCAAATATTAGAAAATCCAAGTGAACTATGCTACAGAGCAGAGCTCATCAATATGCAGCCTGCTGAATTGAGCAGAAGAGCTATAGATGAAGGTCAGGGTAATTCCTGACTTTATTGACTATTTTAATGTCTTGAGATAAGTGTTAGATCTTGAACAGAAAGCATGGTAGCAGAAGAGAGTACAGTAGTTGTATATATTATGAAGTAGATTAAAAAGGAATAGCACCACGACAGAACTTTTTAAAAAAACCTTCGTTATCACTTGTGTATCCTGTGATAGACACGTAGTTCTTAATACTGGAAATAACCCACTCACCACTATTATATCACAACTGAGAGCATAGGGTAGGTTGATCTTAGCAAAAGATCCTGCAGTCATGCTAAATTAGCATTAGATGGTTAAGAATGAAAGAAAGCAAATCCAGCCATTTGTTATTGAGTAAAGCTGTACGCTGCCTCTCGGCCAATAAAGCGAGATGAGTGCCACAACCCCAGAGTCAGACATGACTGGACCTAATGGTCAGGGGTCCCTTTACCTTTACCTTTTAAACTCCATTAGTATTAGCATTATTTATTAGATTTCTTATCCATCCTTCATTATAAGGTCTCATGGTGGGCTACAACAATAAAAGCAGTACAATTTAAAACAAAAACAACTATAAACAGCAATCATCAGGTTTTTAGGGAGGTCCCGAAAATTACTTTTCAGTTGTTAAAGACCAAGGTACAAAATGGCATCTTCAGCACACAACAGAAGCTGAATAATAGTGATGCTAGTGCACCATATTGAGGCTGCCAACCATCTGGTGGTTGCTGGAGCATGGAGTATTATATATATAACCATTGCTTATTAATATATAATAAACACATTTTCTTCCCAAATATGGAAGCACTTCATTCGGGGTGGGATGTTTCAAATAAGCCAACAATTGTGCAGCTAGGAAAGTGCCAAAAGTTGGAATTCTAATTCCGTTTACCTGGGAGTAAGCCCCACTGAATTCAGTAGAATTCACTTCTGAATAGACATGGCGGGATTGCAAGCAGTGATGCAATGATACACACTGAACGATACAGGGTTCGCTTCTGAAGAGATGCGTAGAGAATTGCACCTAAATTTATTACCTATCTTCTTCAATACAGATCAGGGGATCAGACTCATATTCCAGGTTGCCATGCAGAATTATGTTATGATTTTGCATGCCAAGTTTATTACTCTATCTTTCAATAAAAATACAAGACATGCACTGAATTAAAAGCAAACTAAATATGTTCAGTCTGTGAGTTAAACAATACTTCTTTTCATTCATTCAGTCAAAACACAATAGCAGTAGAATATTGTTAAGCATTCTCCCATGTTGTAATAATTACTTTAATTTTGTTTTGCTTTGATGCCCCCATCTGTTAATTCTGTGGCAAGCAGTTATGATATATAAGAGGATGGTTTTTAAATATGTGAGAATCACCCTTTGACCCAGGAAAAAAATCAATCAGTTAACAAGGAAAATCATGAATTGGAAGGGGATTCTGGTATAAAAATATGAAGTTATACTGAATTTGAAGATGATTTTGACTTTGTATCATTTTGTTAAAAGTTACAATAGCCTTTAATCTTGCGTGCTCTCTCTCTCTCTCTCTCTCTCTCTCTCTCTCTCTCTCTCTCTCTCTCTCTCTCTGGAGATCCAAAACTAGCATTGTGATAATGCCAATACAATAAAAATGCACAAGGAAATCCAAATCCAAAAGGGATTTCTTTACAACGCAGTCTAATAAAGGTTTAAGTCCCACTGTGTTTAATAGGGCTTACTCCTAATAAGTGTGTGTCAGGATTGCAGCTATGGCTGCAATTGTAAACACACTTGCATAGGGAGTAAGCCTCATTGAAAACAGTGGGGCTTGCTTCCAAGAAAACGTATAGGATTGCACTACTAGAATTTTAATAATGTACCATAAAAAACTTAAGCACCAAATCCTATAGCAGAGATGGTGAACCTGTGATGCTGCACCAGCTCCAGCCAGCCAGCATGACTAGTGACCAGGGGTGATGGTAGCTGTAAGCCAACAACATTGGTGGGATGCCACCCATAGCACAGATCCCTTTCCACCCAGTTCTGGTCCATTACATTATCGTTCATGTACTCATAGTGTGAGGGATAATATATAGTAAGAGGACTTCTTTTCTTTTCTTTAGTTTGTGTGCAAATTCCAGAAGGGTAGAACATGACATTGAATATCACAGTAAGCAATAAGGCCAAGTTAGAAAAAGAGCATTCTCATTAAAATATAGAACATATTGAGTTGGAGCTCATTCTCGTACTTTACATACATAGAGACACCTTTACCCACACAGCCACATTGAACAGCAATAAGAAAACACTTAATTAATTTTTTAAAAAATGCATCCAAGATAAGTAGTTTCTATGTTCACTAAGAATACAGATAAATGTCTTTCCATATGTTATTGAAACTTGATGACCTAGCAAAAGAGAAATATTATCAGCTATATCTCTATATTTCACAATGTAATTAGACAATACAAGATAATCCATTAGGCTGGGATTCTAACCCCATTCATCTGGGAGCAAGCCCCATTGAATTCAACAGACTTCCTTCTGGGTAGACATGGTTAGGATTGCCCTGTTACTTTGTTATTTAGTAGGGTGGCCAGGTCCTCCTTGGAAAAGGGATCTAATATGGGGAGAAAGTCCACTGAAGAAAGACAAAGCTGCCTCCATCATGATACACATATTCTCACCACCCTTTCCTGTTCTGATGCCCAGCTGCTGACTTTCTGGAAATGCTAGGACAGCAGCACTGGACTATTCTAGTCTTATTAGGATGCAGTTCTATACCAACTCACCTGGGAATAAGCCACATTGACCTTAATGGGATCTTAGTTCTGGGTAGACATGCACAGAATTGCATTGTTAAACAGAATGTAAAATTTACTGAGGATCCACAGGATTTCTATCCTAGGCTGCATCAAGGGAAGTCATAATCCCACTCTATTCTGCCTTGGTCAGACCACACCTGGAGTACTGTGTCCAGTTCTGGGCACCACAGTTTAAGAAGGATATTGACAAGCAGAGGAGGGGAACCATGATGCTAAAGGGTCTGGAAACCAAGCCATATGAGGAATGGTTGAGGGAGTTGGGTATGTTTAGCCTGGAAAAGAGGAGACTGGGATATATGATAGCCACCTTCAAATATCTAAAGGGCTGTAACATGGAAGATGAAGCAAGCTTGTTTTTTCGTGCTCCAGAGGCTAGGATCCAAATCAACGGCTTCAAGTTACAAGAAGGGATACTTTAGGTTGAGATTCCTGCATGGCAAAGCTTTGGAGTAGATGCTTTTCAGGGTCCCCTCCGACCCTACAGTTATATGATTCCATGGTTCTTTTCAAAAACTCTGCTAAGAAATCTGGCTTTCTCAGTTTATTGTGGTACCTCAGTTCATGATTAATGGCATGACTGGGAGGGGAAAGCACACTAAAGCAGGTAAGAGAACTGAGTAATCACTGATTAAAGGAACGATTATCCAGCTATTGCAATCTTACATGATGTTACATGACAATTACTGTTTGTTTCTTTGGTTACTAGGCTGATAAAATGTAATTGCTGCTACAGAGGACCGGCATTTTATCTCATGACAAAAATGAATGGTGTAAACAGCATGGATGCAGCATGATTTATTATCAGGCAGGGCTTTTCTTATATCTAGCCCATCTCAACCTGTAGTGGCGTATGTGTCCAGCTCTGTCACTCTGCTGCATACCTGCTGGCTTGTGATATGACAGGTTGGGCTGTAATGCCAGAATACATTATGACATGATTGGATGCACACTTATTTAGCTCTCCTAGCTGAATACTGACACACTCAGGTTTAGTGTTTTGAAGAAGGCAAATGTTAATTCCTGTAGCTGTCAGGGATACAGAATGAAAGCAAAATCATAGCCTTGTGGCTTGAAGGCTTCGCTGAACGCAAGTGGTTTAAAGAGAGTAAGAGCAACAGCTTTCATCTTTTCTTAAGGATGCACTTTTAATTGAAATGATCTTTGAGTTTATCAGCAAAAAGGTCTGTTTTCAACTCCGTTTCAAATGTCAATGTTCATTTTAAAATTATCATTATTAGGGGGAAATCTGCGCTGAGTGTACCTAATTTATATTTTAGATCACATATAAAATATTTCTAAAGGGATACATGCATACAAATGACTGCCATTGTATTGTTAGCTATATTTATAATGACTTAGCATTGACATTAGAGGGGGAGGAAGCAACTGCCAGGCACCTTCCATCATGCCTGAATACAGCTGCAGCTGAGCTGAGAGCCCAACACCATCCATATACCAACTGCCACCACTAAGGTCACCAGAGTGACCTGATGAACTCCTACCTGCTGAACTTTGTACCTAAGAACCAACATTTGACTTTGCCTTTTCTCTCATCACTCCCAATCCCCTTTTCATTTGTGTGAGTGTATTTTAGACTGTAAACCAGTGTCTGCCAAACTGATGTTTTGGAGCCCAGCTTTCATCAGCCATGCCAGATGGGGGTGATAGGAGTTGTAGTTCACAACATCCAGAGGCTGCAAAGTCCCATCTTCCCTATACATTTAGAGCAGTATTATACCACTTTAAGCAGTCATAGCTTCCCCCCAAATATTCCTAGGAGGTGTAGTTGGCTAAGGGTGCTTAGAGTTGATAGGAGATGTATATTGCTCTCACAGGGCTACAGTACCCAGAGTTCCCTAGGAAGAGGGGTTGATTGTTAAACTAGTCTGGGAAGAG
Source organism: Darevskia mixta (assembly GCA_034641385.1). Taxonomy (NCBI): domain Eukaryota; kingdom Metazoa; phylum Chordata; class Lepidosauria; order Squamata; family Lacertidae; genus Darevskia; species Darevskia mixta. The sequence goes on from JAWWNH010000036.1 coordinate 4,551,638, forward strand.
TACTCTGTAAGAGGTGGAGGTGACTTCCCTAACAAATAATAGTAATAATAAACTGATAATTAGATGAAGAATTATAATTTTGAAGTCTGCTCCTATATAGCAATCATTCAGTAGGACTGAGACCATATATCCCCATCAGTTCTGCAGAATGTGAAGCTCCATGTTCCAAAGGAAGGGATGTACGGAGCTTTCTCCTCCCTTGAAGTGAACTTGGAAGCCCTGTACATCTAAATTTCATGTGTTTTTTAGATTGCAGGGGACTCTTGACTGATGTTGTGCAATACAAATATAGCTGCTCAATGTCTTCCTTTTGTTTGTTTCTTATTCCTTTATTTGCTATGAAAGCTCAATTATTATTTGATCCCAAAACAACCTTGCTTTAAGTGACAGAAATTGAATGCCTATTTTAAAAAAGGTTGACTTTAAAAACAACAACTCCAAATTATCTTTCAAAAAGAAGTAGGAGAATTTCAGTGATATACTAATTGCACTACTGCGTGCTTTTTGTTCAATTTCTATAGCTTTGACAGTCAACCGTGTTAATTGTGCCTTACTCTGCTTCTTAACTGCATAAGGGTATAATTTTTTTTGTTCAAATATTACTGAATTCTAACTGAATTCCAGCTGAGTTTCTCTGCGTATGGCAATTGTTACAAAGAAAATTTCTGTCTCAAAAAATCATGCAAACACCATCACATACGATGAGACCACTTGCATCTATTTCAACATGTGTACATGTGTTGAAACAGATGTGGGATGTTGTAGAACCAGCTCACTGACATGAAAGAGATATTGGCTCTCAGATTCTTGCCTCTCTGAATGATTGAGATGTTAGATTTGCATAACGTGACAATTGTTGACTTCTCTAACAAACATTCTAAAAACGGCTATTTGCATATCTGTTACGGAAATATATTATTTTCCTGCCTCTTAGTTCTTCCAATTCAGCGGAAGACTTTAGAAAATGAATACCACAGAAAGTCTCTTGGCAAAATAACTAAAGAATTTGTAATTTCTGAGCAGCAGACTCTCTCCTTATTTCCCCCCAATTCTCTCTCGCTTGCTTTCCAAAGGTATACATTAGGCTTTTAATGATGCATGAAGATGAATCCCAGTTGTAAATGCATGAGACATCCATAATATTGTGGAGAACAAATAATTAGTGTTTTGGAAATGTGTGTTCATCTCACAAAAGCAAGCTGCTTCTCCTCCTCCTTCCTGTTTTGAAGGCAATAGCCTGTGTTACATGAGCCATCTGCAATTTCATGGACAGGTGCAGGTTCAGCAGCAGTGCTCCAAGCTTGGATTCCAGAGAAAGTGGTAGATTTGCTCGTCATTACCAGGAAATCAGCAGAAGAGTTTTTCAAAAAAACACACACCAGAAATGTTTTCTTGATAGAATTTTTCAATAGAGGATGCTATCCATATGAATAGACACTATCCTACTCTTGTTAAACAATGGAGTTCTTACCCTATATATTTGGAGTAGGAAGTAGATCAAATGTTTTGAAATCATAGAGTTGGAAGGGACCACAAGGGTCATCTAGTCCAACCCCCTGCAATGCAGACATCTTTTGCCTAACGTAGTGCTCAAACCCATGATCCTGAAATTAAGAGTCTCATGCTCTACCGGCTGAGCTATACCAGCTGCATTTTATCATCAGTATTCTGTCTAGTTGGAGGTGTACCTTCTTTGGATTTCTCATGCTTAAATAGTTGTTGCATTGTTTTGCATCCTTTATCTAATCAATTGCTTGTTGACATTTTAAATTGTCTGGTTGGTTTGTTGTTCATGGGGCGCGCAGTATTATTTATTGATGTTCAAAGATCATTGTCACTTGCCTCATCCCTTGGTGGGGCCCTGCCTTCCTGCACTGTGTAGCACCACAGAACTGAAATCCATCTTTGATCAAGGCCAGGAATGTAAAACCTATAGCCTTCCAGGTGCTTTTGGGGTACAGCTCTCATCAACCACAACCAGTGACTAGGGATGATGGAAACTGTAGTCTGGGAACATCTTGAGAGCTACAGGTTCCTACCCATGATTTTGTTGTTGTTGTTGTTCAGTCGTTCAGTCGTGTCCGACTCTTCGTGACCCCATGGACCAGAGCATGCCAGGCACGCCTATCCTTCACTGCCTCTCGCAGTTTGGCCAAACTCATAGGTTTGGTGAATTGTATTGGTGATATTATAGCTATAGTCCTGATTATGGTTCCCTTGGCTGAAGAGCTTGTAATTCATTATACAACTCATTTTTCTAGCAATTCCATTTCCAGCCTACTTAATCAGGGTGCTTGCTTCACTTCTTATCAAATGTGATAACAGCCATTTATTTTACCATGAAAAAAGGGCATCTTCCAGTAGACATCTTGTAAGCTGAAGTCTGGAATTTAATAAGCTCTTCAAATTGGGGTAATCCATGCAATTAAACCATAGAAATTATACAAGGTGTCCAAACAGGAGAGGTCAATATACAGATCTGTTTTCAATTGTATAGTCAGCAAGAAGTGATTTTCTTTAATTGGATTTCAAACTCATTGTGACCTCGCAATCTGAAGTGATGATCCAAGCCACTAATTAGCTAGCATAGCAGTCCTTTTAGTAATTCTTCTGATATATTCAAAGATCTGCAACAGCTTCCAATCTGAAAGCCTGGTTTGTATCTTCATGTGGAAGTATAATCGGACATATAATTTCTGTACTGGGACATTTTGTTTCTAAAACCTGTCCAGAATGGTCTTATTTGTTTATATGTGGCTTTGGTAACTGTCTTTACTGGGGATTCATGGAAGAGGCTTCTGCTCTTGATCAGTTTCTTCTTATCCAGTACCAGGATTGGAGTAGTTATCCTCTTTCTGCTTTTTCTCAAAGACATGCCACACGGACAAATCAACCCTGAGTGGAAATTTGCTGAACGATTCCTCTTCATACAGCAGTGCATTTTTAATCCAGGGTATTATTTTCTTTTTATACTACATAGAACTATATGAACTCCCCACTCCCTTTTAAGTCTTTGGCATGCTTACTAGCCTGATAGTGGCTATTGCCGTAAACACTTGCATAGACCTAAGTGTATAAAACTGTTGTGTTGGCCAGAAGCACAGTCTATTTTGAAGAGGAACCACACAACATCTGGCTTCTTCAAGTGCCCCTTTCACCATAGAAACGAGATGACAAAATTCCATATCAGAAGCACACTGTTTTGTTGAAAGGCTCTTTGCAGGGTTAATGTCAGGAGTTGGCATTGCTGGGTACCTGTTAAGGCCCATATTTCAGCAGGAGGCCCACTGCCTCCTGGTCCTGGTGTTGTTCCTTTTCCCATTACTTTCCTGTCCCTCTCTCTCCCCTAGGGGGCAAATAATGGAGGGAGCAATATGAACAACAGCTGCCACCATTTGCACAACAATCTGAGCAGCAGTGGGAATGCAGACTGGAGAAAGAAGGAAAGCAGATGGGTTAGGAGAAGATTCCCTTGTGGTAATCTTGACTTACCTGCCCACCTAGCCTGGAGCTGACACTGGCTTTTGGGATGTGTCTGTTAGGCTAGCTACCTCCAAGGAGGCTTTCGCTTAGTAAGGATAAAGCAAGCAGTGTCACTTTCCTGCCAGGAGCACCAGGACATGTTGTTTCGGACACAGTCTTTGGCAAGAAGTACACTGTGCCTTTTGCTTCTGCCTTTCCCTTTGTCTGTCTGAAGGGACGTTTCTTGGTTTTCAGGCAGTGCCGGTTATGGCTGTAGAGCACATTCTCAAGTACCATTGAGGTGTCTTATACCAAGTCAGACCACTGGTCATCTACTGTCCATCCCACCTGTACAAGCTGTGCAGTGGTTTATCTGTGTGGGGGAATATATTAAAACCTTTTTTATTATTATTACAGGGATTTATTTTAGGTTTACTTTATTGTTGCTAGTTTGGTTACTTTCTATGCTGTGCTATTTTTGTAAATTGATGAGATGTTACTGTTTTAATTATTTTTAACAGTAAGCTACCCTGAAAAGAATTTATTCTTAAAATACAGCATCTAATTATCAATCAAATTATCAATCAAACAGCTTATGGGAAAGCTGTAATAAGTGAGAAAGAGCAGGCCCCTGACAAAATTTCCCCTTTCTTCCCACCCGCGCTGTTCTTTCTGGAGTACCATGGGTCAACCTGGAACAAACAATTTTCAATTTCCTTACAAGTGATTTAACTCATTTAACCATCAGAACCCTCAGGTGTGTGTGTGTGTGTGTTTTACCTTGGAAAGGGTAGAAACGTGTGTATAAATAGTTTATACACACAACTGTTGTCAGTTGGTCTCTCTCCATTTTGTTTTATTTTAACATTGAATAGCTAATGAGTTTGTAGATCAATCTGCAATATTGCTGTTAGTAAAGGTGAGTTTACCATTTTTCCATATCACAAAACATATCAAAATAGTATACTGAAGTAGTAACAACATGAAATAAATTAATTGCCTCCTTGCAGTATCAAAGGAAGCAATTCTATAGCAGGATCCATCAGGATGATCCAGTGGATATGTGGGTAAGGCAGAAGATTCTTGGTGGTGGTGGGCTCTCCCAGCATAACTCCCCATCATCAGTATAGAATGAGATTTGCTGATGTATCTTCTCAGCCTGGCTCAGCAAGGCTCAGGTGACTGAGCCATCTCAATGGATCTTAAACCCGTGTGAGTCTGTATACTGTTTAAACCCTGGAATAAAAAGGCTATATAAATTGTGAAAAAGAGCAATCCCAGAGGAGGGGCAGACAGGAGGGAGGGAGATTTAGGGTGGATCCTAAGCCTGTTCAGCATAGTCACATGGTTTGGGAACCCAGTGTAAATTAAGCTGTTGAAAGGGGGGGTAGCATAATTTAAACAGCTCTTTGCAGGGTTAGACAGCTCCAGAATGGTGTTTGGATCTGGTGTACTTTACTCTGGCTTAACTTCAGAGTACACCAGAGTCCTGCATATAGAATTGCCCTATAACTCAGGAGTACATTCACTTTGCGAACAAGTGGCAAAAAATAAAATACAGTGGTGCCCCGCAAGACGAAATTAATTCGTTCTGCGAGTCTTGTCGTCTTGCGAGTTTTTTCGTCTTGCGAAGCACGGTGCTGCGAACCACTAGATGGCGCTGTTTCCCATAGAAATGCATTGAAGTGCGGTTTCCCATAGGAATGCATTGGGAACTCGCAAGACGTTTTCGTCTTGCGAAGCAAGCCCATAGGGAAATTCGTCATGCGGAGCGACTTCAAAAATGAAAAACTCTGTCGTCTAGCGAGTTTTTCGTCTTGAGAGGCATTCGTCTTGCGGGGTACCACTGTAAAAAAAATTGTAATCCGTAGAGCCACTTTGTCTTGATTTGCTAATTGTAACCATAGGAAACTAACTCCTGTCTCTCCCAAAGAGAAGACAGCACTGCTTTCCCACACCACCACATATCACGATACTTCTATGCTGCAATGGCAGCATAGTTTAAAAGACTGATGACACTGAGGGGAAGAAAGGGGTATCGATTGTAGAGTTGATAGAAGCAATATTGACTTTGGTGTGGGTTGTTTCCTAGTGAATTAATCACTGCCTACAATTAATTCCTCCTGATTGTTATTAATTTAGCAAGAAATGCTGTAAGTTTTGACTACTGTTCCATAATCAATACCCATTGAGCAGAAAACAGAATTAGCTCAGAATGGAATAATATTTTAAGATATGCACATCTTTCCACTCCGCTACCAAAATATTAAACTTTTGACAGGTTCATATCTCATTTTTAATCATAGCCTGGAGTGCTTTATCCTAAATACTTCACAATAACATAAGAACATGAACTCATGGGCATGAAACTGCACACATACTTTCTTCAGTAAGCAAAGATCATCCTATAAGAACAGCCTGCTTCTCAACATGAATTGATATTTGCAGTTGCCACATGTTGGGATCAAGTAATCTTTTGTTAGTTTGGGCACATCAAGGTGATCAATTCCACAGCCAACATTTGTTAGCCAAGTAGCAGTAATACACACACACACACACACACACACACACACACACACACACACATCATGCCCCCAAAGAGATTCACCCCCCCATTGTGCTCTGCCATTCCCCCACTTCCTAAGTTCACCGCTACCCACCATTGCATCCTGCTATGCTACCCAATATTCTGAATTGAAAGCATGTAAAGAAGAAAGAGCAGTGCACATATTCAAACATGGGGCAGCTTTCAGGGTATCACTGTGCTCATTTAGAAATGAAAATCATTTTTACATGTGTGCTTGATAGCAACATGATGGGTAATCATTTCCAGACAGGTGGTAGGCCAGCAGCAATGGATGAAGTGACAGCAGGTGAAACCAGTAGGAAGAGCAAAGTTTCCTCCCATTTTATCTTAAATATTTATTAGCCATCCTTCGTCAAAATATTCCAGGGTGGTGTATGGAAGTGTGAACAAAATTAATCTGCACAATATATAATTACAATTTGCAACCAACAAAGGCATAAGGAAAGATTAGAACTTGAAACCTAAAAAGAGAATGGAACCTAATTTCAAAAACCATCTACCATTTTAAATACCTGGACAAATAAGGTCATCTTCATTTGGCACCAAATAGTTTGTCCCGTTTGACCCACCTGGATCCCAAACTCTTGCAGGCTGCATAGAGACAATCACATGTCAAATGATGTTGATGAACCCAAACCAACTACATTTTATGGTGTCCTTACTCTGGGACAAGTAAGGAAAATTGCATGCTTGACTAAAGTAAACAAAACACATGTGAAAACAGCCAATCATAGAAGGGTATCTGTGCCATGACACATGGCACTATGATGCATGATGTTGGAAAAAATACCATATTATCAATGCCACATTCCCAAGACTCCCACATTCCCAATGTTGCACAGACACAAAATCTGTGGAAGGCTTTCTTTTGTCACTATCACTAGCCCCTTTCACATATGTTATATCTTAGAAGAGCGACGAAGACAGATAATTGACACATATGAAGCTAATTTATTGATATTTAAGTCAAAACAGTTTATGGAGTCATCCTGATCTTCCTTGCTAGCTAGGTGTAGGGAACCTCTGGAGGGACTGATTTATTCTTGTGCTGTCTTCAGTGGATATTGTGAATATAAAGTTTCAGTGGTCTGAATCTGATACCTGTATTTATTATCTTAAGTGAGATGAGTCTTTTCCCCCTTGGGCTATTGGCACCCATCAGCAGTGGCAATTAACCAATCATATTGGAAAGAAGGGTTCATTACCTATTTATCTTTTGGGAAAGCTTGCAAATAAGAGATTTCTGGAACTAGTTTTCTCTTTTAATCATGACCTTGGTCTTTATCAGTTAATTGGAGCTATTCTGCTATAACTTACACTTCTTAGACAGTGTACCATTATTTCAGGCAATTAGTCGCAACACCTGGTAAAAGCTGTCCCATTTCTTTGGAGTGAGGAAATATTCTTTAATGAAATGACTCTCCATAAGAGAGAAAAAACTTGGTTTGGGCTTTTTTGCAAGCTGGCTGATGACATGTAATTCGAACAGTGTATAATGAATCCGATTAGGGGAAAGCAGGACACGCTTCCATTTTTGTGTGTTTATGATTTATGTGTATACATATTATCATGTATAAACCTGTATGGTTAACCTGTGACAAAAATCGTTGCTGGCTGTGAACAAAGAGAAGCAGCAAGATGGATCCTGATCTACCCCCTCTTGCTGTGTCACTTGCAGTCAGTCCCTTGGAATTCAGCATTAAACTGTTTTGTTAGGTAAAGCTGAGATTTCCAAAACCTGGGCAAAAGGGGGAGCCGTTTCACTAAAACTGGGGAGCAGTTAGAATATACTAATGAAAACTTGGATCATTCCAGCAGAATGCTTTTGCTTCTTTTGCCATATGTCCGGGAACCCCCGGATATGTTCTCTTTTGGGGGTCCTACATGGCCATATGGGAAATTTTTACATTTTAATGCAATTGTCCAGGATTTTGGGTTTACCTTTTTCCCCCGTGCACGAGTGGATCTGGTTTAGGCTTGGGCTCTGGCTCTGGCGTGGGCCGCTCTGGCGGAGGGGCTATAAAAAAGCTCAACAACTTTTTGCGTCCGGATTTTTACCTCTTGAAATATGGCAGTCGGGAACTGTAGAATATTAGATGAAGGAATTTAATAGACATGAGTGCAGGAACTATGGTTTGCAAAGATTTGTTTACTTTTAACAATATTCAGTTAACTGTGGAGTCTTCCCATTTGTGTTCTCCAGCAACTGGTGTTCAGAGACACACTGCATCCAATATTGGATATTAAATTTGTCTAATTCCCCTTTAAAGCCATCCATGTTGGTGGGCATCAGTACATCTTGTGGTAGTGAATCCCATAATTTAACTATAATAATAATAATAATAATAATAATAATAATAATAATAATTTATTATTTGTACCCCGCCCATCTGGCTAGGCCTCCCCAGCCACTCTGGGCAGCTTCCAGCAAACATTAAAATACATTAACACATCACAGATTAAAAACTTCCCTGAACTATGTACTGTATAGCATGGCATGGTCACCTAATATTTTGTACCAAATGCACATTACTTGGCCTGTAATGAGGCAAATCCCCACAAGCCATTACTAAGTATAATAATGCAACACAAAGCCAAAGGTATCTGTGCTTGGTATGCACTGTTCTTTAGGAAGATGCATCATTATTAAATTACTACTCCATACTGTAATTTTGAAACTGAGGGAAGGCAGCATTAATGCCCACTCCCCACACACCTACATTTGAACCAAACTGTCAATTTGCTAATTTCATGGACGTAAAAGGTAGCAGCATTTTTTTTGAACTCATAATGTTCTGAAACCTAATTGAGTACACTGACATGCACTAAAAGATTTGTGTACTTTAAAAAACCCCCACTTAAGTGCATTAGTTCAACAGCTGAGAACCTGAGGAAGGCATAAAAATCATAATTCAAAGTAATAATAAACCACGACATTCCCATGACCTCATGCTTTTGGAAAGTACTACTGACACTTTACATTCATTTGCAATGATAATAGAGATGTTACTAAAATGGTATAGGGATAGTTAGAATACCATCCAGATACTGGACATTATTTCTATTGACTGTGAAATAACATGCTTTGACCACTTCATAAAATCATATAATTTTAGAGTTCTAAAGGACCTATATTGTTCAATGCGGGAGCCTAAAGGTTCTCTGTTGTGCACCCATAATATTATCTACACATATTATCTACATATATAAGTGTCTTCATATGAGCAAGTGTTGTACTGAAACATCTTCTCCATTCCCCCTCCCCCCCAAAAGAGATTCTTGTCCTTTAAAAGAGGCTTCTATTTTTCTTCTTTTTCACAGGGCATTTTAATCCCCTTTCCCCCCACTGAATGTTGGTCGGTATGGGATTTGTTTGTTTAAAGGCATTTCTAACACACTTTTCATAGTAAGAAGCTATTCCAGGGTGGGAAACAACAATATTGATATAAAATAGGGTTGTCATATTTCAAACAGTGAAAATTCGGACAGAAAAGTTGTTGAGCTTTTTTGGCAAAAATACAAAAAGAAAAAAGAAAATCCAAATCCAGATTTATCTGGACATATTTTTTTGACAATTTCCGTCCCCAGACACTGCTGCCAACTGGGAGAGGGGAAACAAATTTGGAAATTTTCTGATCTGATTTAGGTCTGAATAACAAGTTTAATCAGTAAGACATTGAGTGAATCCCAAACAGATAGGATTGTTTCCTAGTGCCACAAATACAAAGACAAGCCGATGTAATGTCAGCAGGAACTAAAGTGATCTAGAACTGGTTGTAGGGGTTGGGGTTGGGGTTGGGGAATCAGTTTTGGGTGACATCAGCAGGGAAAGGATGCTAAGGATAGCTAATGAGTTGCAGTTTTGTATATAGTTTGGTACAACATATGGCTAAGTGAAGTGTGATTCTTTTAATACATTCTCTGTGATTCATTTGCAATTTTGCAAATGCTACAAGTCCTATGCATATCCCGGGGGTTGCACACAACTAAATTCTGCTTAGAATTAACTCATTTTAATTAATGATCCTGAGTTAACCATATCCATTGACTTCAATAAGTCTACTATGAGTAGGATTAGAATTGCATACTCCCATATAGATAATTTGCATAGGACTATTTAGGATTTTATCATTGTGTTCATACTTAAAAGAATATTTTTTTCCTGCCAAAAATAAAATGTAAATTTGATTTTCTCCCCTGCTTTATTGGCTAAGGTCTTTGTGATAACATTGTAAAAGTTTGTAAGCTATGTATTGTATATTTCTAGTTGAGGGAGCTTCCCTGTTGTACATCATTTGAAAGTTGAAGACAAATATTTAAAAAGCTTTGAAGATAAGAGAACAAAACTGTTTAATACTGCATGGCTGCATTTTTCATGTAAATCTTGTTCTGGTTTTTAGCCCAAGGGATACTTGCCCAAAAGCCATAGTTTGGAAATAAAACAAATGATCACTTACAAAAAAAACCATGAACACCTACCACAGGGTGACAGCATGAAACTATATTCAAGCCATGTATGAAATATCAGACACACTGATAAATCCTTGATGCTTGTATGCATCTCGCTTCCAGCATCTCCAAAGTAGAAGTGAGTCAGTAAATATGTATTTACACATCACACTTCAAGTGTTCAAAGTATTTAATGCAGATCTTTCTAAAATCTCTATTACAGCATTCCTGATATAGATCAAGGACTGAGCGTTTACATCAGTAATCCAAAAGAAAACCAGAGTGGACCTGTTTGTAATTTTAACTCAGTATTATACATCTACTGCTAACAGTGGAAGATTCTGAAAGGTTAAATTCAAGGTCATAGAATTGTAGAGTTTGAAGGGAACCCAAGGGTTATCTACTCCAAGCCCCTGCAATGCAGGAATCTCAACTAAAGCATCCATGACAGATGGCCATCCAACCTCTGCTTAAAAACTTCCAAGGAAGTCCACCATCTTCTGAGGGAGTCTTTTCCACTGGCGAACAGCTCTGACCACCAGAAAGTTCTTAATGTTTAGTCAGAATCTCCTTTCTTGTAACTTGAAGTCACTGGTTTGGGTCCTAGCCTCTGGAGCAGGAGAAGACCACATTGCTCCATCTTGTATGTGACAGTCCTTTAGATGTTTGAAGATGGCTATCATATCTCCTCTCAGTCCTCTCTTTTCCAGGCTAAACATGCCCAACTTCCTTCCAGGCACTTGATCATCTTGATTGTATATATATTTTCCAATAATTTTGTGTGTGTGTGTGTGTGTGTGTGTGTGAGAGAGAGAGAGAGAGAGAGAGAGAGAGAGAGAGAGAGATTCAACATGGCACCAGTAGATGTCTACTTGCAAAAATGTGGCTTTACTTCCTGTTGCCCCCTTTTAACCCTCCCCCATTCAAAACCCCAAAATCTGCTTGGAGGGTTGAGAAGTCTTCTGGAACAGATTTCAGGGATGCAGGAGGCTTGAGGGAGGAAGAAATCTGAAGTCCTGTTAACCAAGCTGGTGGACATCATTGGATGTCACTCATAATCTTTGTTTAGTCAGAATGTTCAGATACGTGTGATAAATAGGAGAGTATTCTAACCATTTTTGGATGGGGGTTATTTTCAATGGTGCATTTCAGGCAGGACTTTGGGAGAAAGGCCAGCCAGAATAAACAGGAGGACCCTATAAATGCAACAGGGCTAGCTTATCACTCTTTGAGGAAAGTGACATAGTACATGTTCCCCCCTAAAGAGACCACCTGAAGAAAGTGATGTATTACACATTGTCAACTGATAAAAGCCACTTCATAATCTTCAGTCATTCATTCTTTTGTGAATCCAAACACCACCTTTTCCAAGAAACATCAGTTACTTATTTCTAAAAATATATAAAACTGTAAAATGCTAAAACCATCCGTATTTTTTAAACTGCACTCAACTTCTTTTTCAATACAAATATACTGTATAACAAAAGCTTAAACTACATCATTGTTAAGGAGCTGCTTATTCTGTAGAGACTTGTGTTATTTTGAAAGCTACCTGTGATTCAGGAAATGTAAAACGAACATTCTGCCCTGAAATATTTCATGAGCATACTGTGATTATATAGAGAGAAGCATTTAAAGCAGATGAATTGTGGTTTATTTAACCCAGTCTTCTTAGTATGTAATTAATCCAAATGTGCTAACAGGTTTTTGTCTGAGTTGCGTAAGCAGGAGAAATATTCATTAATTCCTTTCACTGAAATTTAAATTTAGCATTTACTTGCACCCTGAAATAACTACAGAGTGCAGTACTTCATAATGCAACATTTCTGTTCCCATTAAAAGTTCCTAAAATAAAACCTCATTTCCCCCCACCCCCGATGAGCAATTCTTACATGCTAATATTTAAGTTTCAGTTTCATAAAGAGACTAGGAAGGAGGGGACACTGTTTCATTCCTTGGAAATTATACAAAAGAATATACTTCCATTCTCAGGGTCAGATCAGGCCTGATGGCAGCAGGCACTGTTTATTCATGAGCCTGCCCCATTCACAAATAAAATTGTGTGTGTGGGGGGGAGGTCTGTGTTTTACAAGAAATAAGGTATTTAGCTGGGAGGAGCAGTACTCTCATCTACATCCTTCCCTAGCTCTCTTATTTCTGATGTTTGTTTTCCTACCTAGGTTCAAGATCAGAAAAAGCCAATCTAGGAGAAAAGTGCATGGATGAGTTCAAGTGAAAACCCTTATTTAAAAAAATCCTTCAGTGAAGAAAGGACATGGTGTTGATGCTACTGTCACAGCACACCTTAAGTTGCTGTGGATGCCACAGTCCTTGTGACTGCCACCTACCTATTAAAGATCACTCCCCTAACAGAATATCGGACTGCTTTGCTTCAGTACACAATTGGGAGAAAGGAAGTTGAATCCAGAGACTATACTCCTTAAATCCAAAAGAGGAATGGTACTGTCAAAGCCAGGGGTCAGCAGACTAAGGCCCGCGGGCCGGATCAGGCCCAATTACCTTCAGGATCCTGCCCGCGGACTGTCCGTGGATCGGTGTGGGAATTCTGTTCGTTCAGGCTGCGCCATTTTTCCCCTGCGCCATTCCATTCCCCCCCTCTCCCTCACACACACTGCAGTGGCGCCTCCTCCCTCCCTGCCTAGAGGAGGAAGGTGGCTGGGCTGAGCTGGCTGAGTGCCATTTTAAGTAGCCCCTCTCTGGAGCCAGCCCTTTCATGCCGCTCATCTTCCCTCTGCCGTCACTGCTGCCCTGGTACTCCTGTGGGTGAGAGAGCAGAGCGGATGAGCTCGCTCTGCCTACCCACGAGAAGCAGCAGCAGCAGCGGTGTTGGTGTTGGTGGTGGCGGCAGCCCCTGGGAAGGTAAGCGCCGCAGGGGTGGTGGCAGCCCCTGGGGGGTGGGGAGGAGGACTACTTGCCCCCCTCACCTCTTATTCCAGCTTCCCCCAGTGCCGCTTCTCCAGCCCGCCACAAGGTCTGAGGGACAGTGGACCGGCGGCCCGCGGTTAAAAAAATTTGCCGATCCCTGGTGAAAGCCAACACTCACTACCCCATGAACATAGCACTCAGAAACTTCAGTAGTATAGAAATAGATGAATAAAAATAATAATTAAGAGATGTTTGCAGGAGTGGCTGGAGTGGTGATGCAGTGGTGCAGTGCTGCTATCCCAACAGCAACTGTGATGGGAGAGAAGGTTGGGCAGCAGCAAGGGCAGGTTGGAAGGGCTCATTGGCAGAGCCAGTCTGGTGCTCCCATCAGTGTTCCTGTGCAGCCACCATCTTGCTTCCCACCTATTCCGGTAAGTGGCAGTGCCACCACTAGCAGGAGGGTGACTCCACTGACCTGCCCCACTAGGCTGCCCAGTCTTGGATGTTTGCGTGTGTATCAATGTACTTGCAGCCTGTTGCTATGGAGGTCTGTGGATTAGGAGCCACAGTGAATATGAATATATATCTGCTTTTGTCAGAAAATTCAAGAGCTTACTTAGGTGCAGAAATCAGATCATAAATATTACTTTGGCATACTAACTACGTAATAAAAATGGCAAAGGTTGAATTATGGCTCATGCACAAGTTTATGTGAATTATTATTCCATAATTTAAATCTATTCCGCCTTGCTGCATATTTAAAGAAAAATGCAAAGAATGAAAATGTAAAGTGAAACAAATACTGTATTCAAAAGAGGAACTTCTTGCTAGCAGTTTATGAATTGAGGTGATAATGAATTTTGCAACACTTAAGATAATCTTTTAAAAATCAGTATGAATTAATAGTAGGGAAAACGTGTTAAGATTAATATGTATTTGTTCAGGATGGTACAATATATTTATTGCTAAAATATAAATTTTATCAAAGGGTGTTTTTTCCTCCCAGATAAGGCATGTGCACCACATAAGATAAAACAGAATTTTAGGTTGTTAATGGTTTAAAAAGTGATAAGGTGACACTTCAGAGCTACATTACAGAATTGTACCATCTTTGTATGTCTCTGTATTAAGATAAATCACTCTGAATCCTCATGATTAGGGTTTCGCACTGAAATGGGCTATCAGACTAGTTTCCTGTTGAGAAACCTTTTAGGCTAAAATCTTATACATGCTGAGAGGGACTAAAACCTTGGAACACATTGTGGCTTACTTTTGAGTAGACATATGCAGGATTTCATGTTAGGGAATATTGCAGGTATATAGACAATAATATTGGATTTTTACATGTACAGGTTTTATTTAAAATGAGACATACATGTATTTAGTTTTAGTCTCTGGGTATTTTAGTAATTGCATTTAATTGGACATGAGTTTTTTGTGCTTCCATTATAATATGCGTGCAGAAGGGACTGACTGATCCCATCTGACCACTCTTCTACTAAAAATAACCATTCAGTTTGCTTTTCTGTTCATGGAAAGGCAACAAGCAATCAATTCCCATAACAGTCCATAGTTTCAGGCAGAGAGCTGACATAATTTACATTGTGCCTGCTTGGGGGGGGGGATGTTCCTTAGAACTCAGTGAGTGAAATATGATTATGAAGATTATTATATCCTGGCAATTAGTCCCAAACTATGCCCTGAGATAAAAATACTGGCAGCAGACTACTCCTGTACTTATCTATACACCTAGCCAACTCCCAACTGGCTAGTGAGTGGCAAGCAGAAACATACCCCATTCAGCCTTTGGGGACTAGTGTTTTCACAGATTCCAGTCAATTTGGGGCTGCAGCCTCTAACTATCCCTGTTGAGATCATTGGAGATACTGATATATTCATTTAAATTTTGGATTGAATTGGAAACCCCTCATTTTGGGAGATAGTATGAGCCAGTCCAATACAAGGTGGGAACAAAATAAAACAAAATTTTCTTAATTGAAGTGACCTCATATTTTTGAATGTCATGAATATTTTTCAAATGAACTACACAGTAAATGCTACAGGGGGGAAAACCTTGCAAATAAACCTTCAGTGTGTGAGCCTTTCCTTAAGTAATATTTGTTTAGTGCAAGGCTCTGAAGTTTTATTATCACCGTAATGTATACCTTTAAGCTGTATTTATTACTCGGGCTTACATTTCATCCAATATACGTATCCAAGAGGAACATTGCACTTGACATTCTTGCAAGATCTATGCATGCTATGCAGGATTCATTGTTATCTCAATTGATTCCACAATAAAGTCATCATATCTGCAACAGATATAATCTGTAAACTTCATCACACCCAAAAATCTTTCCCAAGTGTGCATGAGGAATCGTGCTTTACTTCATATTGTGGAAGAATAACACAGAGGATTCCCAGGAGCTCTACAAAGTTGGAAATAAAATGTTTGCAGCAATATCAAATGTTTAATCTTACCTATAAATTTTTAAGATCATTACCTCTCAAAGCGGGATTGAAAATGAAAATGGGTGTTCTAAACTTACAATCACTTCAGTGTTCCTATATGACAGGCTTTTATTTGGCCATAACAAATAGAATATTTTAAATATAACAAATAAAATACAGCTTTTGTAATTCTAATTCTCTCTCTGTCTGTCTCTCTGGAAGTATGTATTGTCCCTTAGCACTGCCAAGTAGCTTACTCTCCATCTCTCCTACAGGGTTGCAGACATTTTCCCAGTTTGCCTTATATAGCTGCATTAGCTGCCAAAACCAAGCCCTGACAGATTGTCTTGAGGCTTATAGTTTACTGAGCATGCTCAGCTCACCACTACACAAACACTGGCTGCAGGGGTCTGGAGAGAAGCCTTCATGAGCAAGTAGTTATAAAGCTTCATAAACATTGCATGGGGTTTATGACTGGTTTTAGTCCTGGGAAAGACAATTTATTTCACTTTGGCATAATTTTCATTTTGTTGACTAATAGGCAGGGGTAGGTAACCTAAGGCCCGGGGGTCGGATCTGGCCCAATTGCCTTCTAAATCTGGCTCGCGGACAGTCCAGGAATCAGTGTGTTTTTACATGAGTAGAATGTGTCCTTTTATTTAAAATGCATCTCTGGGTTATTTGTGGGGCATAGGAATTCGTTCATTTTTTCCCCTTCAGAATATAGTCTGGCCCACCACATGGTCTGAGGGACAGTGGACCAGCCCACAGCTGAAAAAGGTTGCTGACTCCTGCTAGTAGGTGTTAAGTATTTTGTATACTCACACCCTAGATCTCTATATGTTTGCCTTCCGATCCTGAACCACTTGAGCTGGCGGTGGCAGATCTAAAATAGGGCTGGATGGTTGCCACCGCCTCCTCTTCAACTCCAGCAGCATGCTCCTGGATGATGGCAGCACACTCCTCTACATGGCCCTGGGCTGCCTTGAAGAAGACGAGCAGGAGGAAAATAGTGGCCTGTTGGTGAGTAGAGTGTACTGCAACCACCACTAAGCACACTGCTGCAGCTGCTGGGTTTAGGTGAAGGAAACACCTAGGTGCAGCAAACACCAGGCAGCAGTGAGTGCCAAGGGGCAGGAAGTGGCAGCTCTGCCTGTGAAGGGGAAGCATGATGGTGTGGCGAGTGATGGTGCTGCTGTTCATCTTGTTGCTTTGGGTGGCAGCTTCTCGCCCATCCTCTCAGGGTGACTCCCCTTTTGTGGTTGCTGCCCTGAGGCAGCTTGTTTCAGGTGTTTTTTAAGTGTATAGCACAAATGGGGTCAGAGTTTCTCATTTTTCCAATCTTAAGTTCGGTTATCCACATTTCCACATCAGTTTGCAATTATTATGTTTTTAAGTCCTCATGTAAATTCATCAGCATTTTAGTTCCAATTTCCTAATATACATTTATCTGTATGCTGTCTTATAAAGCATTTTTTCAGTATACAATTTTTTTATATGCTATTTCCACTAACATAAGCATTTTTGTGCACACTTTACCCTAGCATATGCATTCTGGTATGCATTACTTGGCTTAAGAATTGCACTGCAAAATTCAGAGAAGTGTGAATTTGGAAATATGGCAATATTTTTGTTCTCATATTGTTTCGGAAAGTTTCCAATGACGGGGAAGCTTTTAAGCACTCAGCAAAAAGTACGCTCAAGTTCCCTGCAGACCTTCCTTCACAATGTGGGAAGGTCAGGGGCGTGGTGCATGTGCCAAGCTTATGTGCAACACCTTCCCAGTTTAAGTCCAGTTTAAAGTTCAATGTATATGCTGTGAAATTCAACTGAGATTGAAATCTATTTCAGCTTCACTCTCCACTCAGTCAGCATGACTGAGCTGATTAAGCATTATTAGCAATCTTTAGTTTGGCTACTTTTTTGCTTCTCTGATATTGACATACTTTTTGGTGTCCATCTGTAAAATATGCTGACTATGGAAAGAAATGTATTATATTATTTTGTAATTGCAGTATTTTTATGCCAATCATATTCCCAGGGGAGTTTCTTTTTTTGAAAAAGGACTAAAACAATTCATATATAAACAGGAGGGGGGGGGAGCTAAAAGTCACAAAATTAAAAAGCAGCATAAAAAAGAATCAGCAGGATTAAATAAAAGTGACCTTTCAAATACTGTGTTCCAAAGCTATGAAAGGCTTTGAAGGTCAAAACCACTTAGAACTGAGCATAATAACAGACTGGGAAGCAGGGCAGTTGATCAAACACAAGTGTGATATGTAGGAGTGGGAAGCATCCTTCTGACAGCAATAACATTGCCATTTTCCTGGGTGGGATGTGACAGGGTGCAGTGAGGATGGGGCTGCACACGCATACTGGCTGTGCTAACACCCAGTTGGCTCTGCTGGGGTGTCTGTGTAGCCCAGCTCTTGCTGCCATCCCAACCAGCTCCTGCACGAAAACAGTAAGTGGCAGGAATGCTTATGTTGTGGTGGGGGAGCTCAACGCTCCCACTCCATCATGCTGGCCACTTTTGGCAATGTGATCATAAAACCCAGTCACAGCTAATAATAAAGCAGCTGCAACATTTGTGGGTGCAGCTTCCAAACATCCTTCATAGACAGCTCCCATGAAGGTCACCAGAACATCAATACCTGTTAGGCTAACTTTTGTTTGGGTAGGATTGCAGCTGGTGCCCCACCCTGGCTGGTAAATGCTACAGAAGTAGTTTGTGGCTGTAGCAAGAAAGGTGGACCAAGGAGTGCCTTCAAGCTGTGATTCTGTTCCTTCAGTGGGTCTATAGCCACTTGTAGCACTGAATGACCACCACTTAATGGAGAAGACGTGCCACCTTCCTACAGTACCTTTCTCTTGTCTGAATCAAACTTCAACCTATTGGTTGTCATCTACTCCATTACCACGGTCAGGCACTGATTTAGTACTTCCACCATTTCACCTGATTTTGACAAAAAGAAGAGATAGACTCATTATCATTAGTCATTCATCTATTTTCTAATTCATCTTTGGAGTTTTGAAATAACAATGTATTTTAAAATGCAGAGAGTGGGAAGGAGACAGAAACAGATGCAGAGATACAAAGCCTCTGGGTACTAAATTATCATTCAAGGATCTAAAATACCTGATTTTTTATAATTTTTTTATAGAGATGTCGAGCACCCATAAATCTATGGAAGTTTACAGCTGCTTAACATTAGCTCCTAATTCTGCAAATGGAAGGCATCTAAATAGCATTGCAGCTGTGTGCTACATTTGTCATCTGCTGAAGAGCTGGGAGTGGGATGAGAATCCCAAAAATATCCAGGACCTATTATTCAGCCTTAATCACCATAATCACCATTAATCATTACTTTTCAATGATGAACATACATTTTCCTTCCCTTTGGGCATTTGGTGGAGCCCTAGGAAATGCGTCATCTTGATTATGAAAAGAACTCTGCTTCAAGGGCCATAAAATAGTTCTATTTCATCTCATATCTTCATCTTTTATCACTGTTTCCCTCCCTCTTTCAGTGTTTTATCAGTAAGAGTCAATGAAACAGGTATCGTGATCCATAATGCTTTACATTGTCTTGTTTATCATTGTCTTAGACATGATAAATATCAGATTTTACCCTGAGAAAGGAGGGAAGTTACAATCTAGTCTAGTTGTTGGTATATTCTTTGTAATAACATAACACGCCATCTTGGAAGAGGGAGCAGAATGCAGGTATGCATATATTAGCACTATGTACAATCTATTGATAGACTTTTTTTTTTTTTAAAAAAAAGTCAATTGATTCGTCCCTCTTTGTGGGAATCTCTTAATGTGAGAGAAGCGGTGGAGCAGCTTCACCCCAAACATGGTGAATATTTGGCCAGTTTAGCTAATGATTGGGAATGCCCAGAATGCTCGTGGATGACCAGAAATAAGTTGCTATTTCGCTTAATACTAGAACAGTCTCTAAGAGTTTAGAATGAAACTAAAATGCTACAGTTTCAGATGAAACAATAAAATATTCAAAAAACAAAAGCATAACAGCACACATTGAGAAACCCTCAAGAGTCCAGGAAATCACTTAGCAGCCTGGTCACCTATAAGGTCCAACTTTGATAATAGAATTGTAGAGTTGGAAGGGGTCCCAAGGGTTACCCACTGCAATGCTAGGGGATTCTATTAGCAGTGTTTACGGGGGGGGGGTTTCTTTTATTTTAAGCTTGTGAGTGTGGATTTAAATCCCACTCCCCACATGGTCTGTTTCCTTCCTCTTTGCAGCCCCAGGCACCTGTTTCCTGTTTTCTATTCCTGAGTGGAGACAAGCGTGGTGTCAGCGCCCTAAAAAAGGTAAACAACTCTGGGCAACCTGGGGGGGGGCACCGGGCGGATCTTTGCACCCCGGCGCCGCATTTGCTTAAGATGGCCCTGCACCTACTGATAGAAACACATGTAGCCATACTCAAGATAGTTCAGAATATTTATTGGGACAAACTCCATTGCTATTTATGGTTTATTGCTTTCTCATTAATGGATTTTGTTTCCTTTTCCTTTGACCATGGCCTGAGAGTACTTGGGATTTTCTGCACGTTGGTTGTTGGATTAGCTGCTTCTTCCTTTAGGCCGTAGCTGTGCAGAGACCATCTGCTAGCCCATCCACTTAAGTTCTATGTAGTGGACAGCCTTTGACATTCGCTCTGTTTTGTAACAGCAGCTCAGGGCATTACTCTTAATTGGTGTGTCAGCAGCAGGGTGTTGCTGGTGTCTTAAGCCTTTCAGCCATAATTACCAAGGTTTAGGAGGAGGGCAATGATCATGCTTAGCATTTGCATAACACGTTAGAGTATCCATATGAATTCTTACAGAATTCTTGATTCAGATAGAGGTTAAAAGACTTAGTGAATTCATAGTAGATATCAGGTTGGAGCAAGGAACTTTTATTTGTATGCATGTAGTATGCTTTCATATGCCACCCTTCAGTCAAATAGTTTCCAAGGCTATGGATAAAAATCCATGCAGTAAACAAATGCAACATAGCAGAACAAACCAAACAAAATAAAACCAGGAATAAAGCATCAGTTAATACAGGTTAGAACTTGGACGCTGGGGAGAACAAGAAAAGTAGATGGCTGTGAGCAGTGCTTTTTTAAAAAAATAATGTTTAGGGGTTCTCTCATTTTCCTACTCATATTGAAATACTACCCCTCAGAGAGGCCAAACTTAGATTCGCCTAACTTAGATTAGGGCTATGCATACTGGCTGCGAGAGAGCTGCCAGTGAGTGCCACCACTGAAAAGGATCTCTTTCCCAGTCACCATCTTCCACATCTCTGCAAATGACCTGGACACATAAGCAAGAACAGGCATTAATATATGAACTGATACTCAGATCTTAAGCACTGTAGGGTTTTAAAGCGAGAGAGATCAACTCTCTGAATTTGGCTCTGAAATGGACTGGAATACAGGGCAGTTCTTTATGCACTTAAGCACAGTTGAATAAAATTAATTTCAAGGGAAGAGATGTAGGGTCTTTGATTCTTCCTTTGTAATCAATGGGGCCTACAAGTGTTTACAATTACCTAGCTTATACCTCTTGTTTTTCTAGTTGACTGATTTTGGCATGACCTAGTTACAGTCTGGTTGAATGTTAGTTGGCTTTTCTTCTAAATGTAACAATATAATCCTAAGAAAATACAGTACTTGGCCACAACTATGTGCTTTCCCCCCAAGGAGTCAAGACCTCCCTGCAGCAGACTAACTGCTGGCAGCATTAGTCTTTCAGTAGAAGCCATCCCCTTTGACTTAATATCCAAGCTTCAAAATATAATTTAAAAAACAATTAAGACACAAAAATGGAACATTCAGAAGCAATGGTACATTTGACATCTTTTTTCTTAAGCTCTCATGCTAAGTTGATAGAGCAATATCATTAATTTATATGACCTGCCATGCAGTTCCACCCCTACATTTATGATGTGGGCTTGCTTCATCTTAATGATTTTTCTGAAAGTCTATAAATACACAAAACATTATCAGAACAAAGACAGCTAGTGGACTGATCTATCACAGAGACAAGTTAGCTACCTCTGAACATGCCGCTTTTGCATCACCAAATAAAGAGAAAATAACAAAGGCGAACAAAAGAGGACAGAGATTTGCATAAAATTTGCGCATACTAATTTTATTTATAGGATAAAATTTAGAAATAATTACTACACATAGAAATATAATGCAGCTCATCATAGTATAGAAGACCATAACCATTTGACCTGTGTATCTGCTGTGTCTGATCGCCAGGTGCTCATTATTCATGGACCACTTCAAGACATTGACAACTTCAAGACAACTTCTCTTTTCTTATGGTCAGTCATACTTAAACCAGCTTTGGAAAAGTCAGTCCTTCAAACAGAGGATTCTGGCCTCTGATAGCCCTTCAAATAAAGTAGGGGTGGGGAATTTGTGGCCCTCCAGATGTTGTTGGACTTCAACTCACATCAGCCCAAACCAGCATGGCCAGATGGAAGCTAAAGTCCAGGACCATCTCATCTGGATGGTCACAGATTACCCACCCTTGAAATATAGAGTTCTCTGCTGCAAAGTAGGATACACAACTAACCCTAACATGATGAAGATGAGGGACAAGCAATCAGTGATGCTTCATTTTATACAGATCTGTAGTAATCCTAACATTTTACTAATGTTGGACCAGAGGCAATGGTGTATGCTTTCATTTAATTAGTCACTGGAACAACAATTCTTGAAGTTCAGTATCTTTTTATTACAGTCCAATATGCTTGTACTCAGAAGCAAGACCCAACTGAGTTCATTTTTAAGTTCACTAGGCCTTACTCCCAGATACTGTGGATCGTATTGCAGCATTGGGAAATGACAAGAGTATTTTATTTATCAGTTAGAAAGCTAGTGGAATGGATCATTTTCATTTTGTTTCATACTTAAGAGAGTAGATGAATTTGGCAATTGTCATTTTAATTTCATCAGCAGCATTTTAGAACAAGTATAGCACAGTTACCATTAAATTTGGTTTGCTAAATATCTTCTTTTTAAGGCCACAGTTTTCACATAATAATTAGTATGTGTTTCTGCAAGAATATGAAGTTGGGCAAGTAATTATTTACTTTGATATTTTAATAGCAAGTCATTCTAAAAAGTACCATTTTTTAGGGTTGGTTGCTTCAGACTATTGTTACAACTTTCTCAGCATCATACTTTATATTGTGCTAGGTGGTGAATGATGGTTCGCCTTTGATTTTATACAGCAAATTTATATGGTGCCACATTATTTAGACAGTTTCATTAAGCACAGTGAATACCATTGTTTCCAAATTGGCAATAAAATGCATACCTCTTCAAATAAGTTTTGCTACCTGTCAGCATTAGAAGCCAAGCCTGTAATCCTTTAATTTGATTTCAGAAGCCAGCATGTGCTCTTCCCAATTTGCTGCTTAACAATTTCCGTCGTATGATGCAATGACAAGTGATAGATGGGAGATCTCTGTTTGCCTATATCAGCATGTCTGCTCGCAAAAAGTTGTTGCAAATATTTAAAAACAAAAGCAATCCATTCCACCTGCCACATGTTCTTTTATTGCAGTAGTAGTGAGAGTAGCTGTGGTGGCAGTATTAAACATCTGTTGGACGAATCATCATCATCATCACCATCATCACAGATCCAATGGAAGAGGCTGAGAATACAGTATAGCATTCCTCCAAATGTTACATGTTGAATCGATCCTCTCCTATCGTCATAATATTCTGATTATACATTCTAACATTCCGTTCCAACCCAAGTTCCCACTAGTTCCAATGCTAATAATGAGAACCAACATGGATTCAATTCCCATAGTGCCCCAAAATCTGTTCTGCAGGATTAGAGGATCTGCTAGAACAGATTTTAGGGTAATGAGGGGGCTAGAAGCAGGAAGAAGCGAAACTGGAAATCCCATTATGCGAGCAAATTTCCATTGTGCAAGCAGGTGGTCATCACTAGATATTCCCCAATGTGCTTTAAGAATGTTTCATGTGGTCTTAGGTTGTAGACACAGGGTAGAATTCAAGGTTGTGATATGATGAACATTCTTCCTGCGTTCTGGGTTTTTCTTCCAACCCATTCAGAGCCAATGTCAGGGACACCCGGGTGGGACGCAGGGAAGTGTCATTGTTCAAGCAGAAGTCCTTGTGCTTCCACTGATATGGTTTGTTTGGTGAATCTAACCCACAGAACCACCAGAGATGGTGGGGGTTTGTTTAAGTGTTCACATACCACAATAGCTGCATCTCCAGTCTTTTATGTCCATTTGCCACATCTTAAAAGTCTTTAGGATCTTAAAAAACCCAACTTGCCATAGCTTTCATCTGAATAAGCAGAACAAAAGTCCCTCAGCATTTATCCAGACTGACTATCTGGGTGTGGGTGAGCACTGTTTATTAAGAATGATTTTTTAAAACATGACCAAAGGAAGCCATAGAAATTACATTTGGCATTCTTTCCAACACACAGCGGAAAATAGCATGCCTTGGCAATCTTATTTTCTTGCTTTAATGCCAGTGGTACTTTCTGTTGTCCAAAGTATATTGGCTCAGAAAACAAAACACACAAGGGACACAGTCACACATTTCAAATAGCTCTTACTGTTCAAAGACGGCGGCAGCAACAATTAACTGTATGGTTGTAAAATGAGATTTGAAAATGGAGTCTCAGTCATTTTATTTCCTCCCCTTTTTATATGTGTGGGGGAGATCTTTCCAGTATGTTATTTTTTTAAGGTGGTCCCCTGACACTTTAAATCACCCATTATTTATCCACCTAGCACTACTTCAACATTTTGATTTCCATTTGCTTTGGTTACTTCAGTTGCCACTCCTCACGCTTAAGGAGGTCTGTTTTTGCCCAGCAGTGGTGTGTAGTGGTGGCACACAGCACTTGTGTACAGCCTACTGCCTAATTACTTCCATCTTCTGCATATGACTCCTTAGTGCTTCTTCCATCTTTAGCACCCTTTGTTAAATTTGGGTGGCAATCCATACCTCAGGAAAGCACTGGCGTGTAGCCCTCAGGCTATTGGTCAGTCCTCGGTGTTTTCCTTCCTTGAGAGTATAAGGGTCATGGAATTAAATCTGTTCCTGTTGCATTACATGCCATTCTTTTGCAGTCAGGCAGTTTGGTATGGAAAAGGGGTTCCTTGCCTGGATATTTGCTTGGCACCTTTTTGAGATTTTTTTAAAAGGTGGTTTGCAATAAAGTTAAGGCTTGTTTCCTCCCAGCTTCCTTTCCTCTGTGTTGGTTTCTTTCCTTCTCATCCCTGCACTGCAGGCACAAGAAGTTCAATATCTTATATTTGCAACCACATTCACCTCTCCAGGCAGCAATTTAAGTTATCCTGTGGTTTTCTTCTTCTATTATCTCTCATTTGAGTCTATTCAGTTTCAGAACCTCATGGTCACAGTATATTCCAACGTATACAATAAATAGTGTATGTTTCTCTACAGAAACATAATCACTAGTATTTAAAGCATTTGTGTAGAGCACAATGCTGCTGTTGCACCATGCTATCGTCCTGGCAATGTAGTACCCTGGTAACAGCAACTGGAAGCCCCCCTCCCCAATAAAACATATGTGCTTTTCAATTGCTTTTGATTGATACAGCACAGGAGCCTGTCAGCTGGATCTCTGTAGAAGAGGGAATCAGACGCATGCTTTTATCTTTTCCCCCCTTTGAGAGTGGATTTATGTGACTGAGTTTTGTTATACACTAGAAAACCACGACAGCGAGTTCAGAACAAGACTTTTCAGAGCTCCCGAACATAATTTTAAGTATGGATTTTGTTGTTGAGGCAGCAGTTGTCTTCTAAGTCATAGTAAGGCTAAAGTGCAGTTCTGCTGTGAGAAGTGCCATTTAAAAATAGCACTTCTTTCTTCAACTATTCTGTTCTTTCAGCAGAGTCAGTTGTACCTACTGTTTTCTAGCCACAAATGCCAAGTTTGAGAGTTTCCTTATTGGCTCACCAACTTGAAGAAGCCTGCCCAACTATCATCAAGTTTGTTTCTGTATGTTCATCTGCACTTCTGCCTATTACAGTTAGAATACTTCCACTTACAGGTAGTCTTAACTTAGTGCAGTTTCAAGGTGACATAATTCAGGCTGTAAAAAGAAAGCTGATGTGCAATTGTTTCGAAAAGAGTTTAAAGGTAACATTAAATTCAAATATATATTATATAGAAACAATAATACGTGTATTCTTAAGCACACATCTGTAGGCAATTGCCTAGAGCAACACGTCAGCAATCACTGAGCAACACGTCTGATGCTAGATCTGACAAAACAGCAAGGCCATACCTAGTTCTCTGATGGTGGAATGTGGATACTCAAACATTTTCGAGGAGAGCAGGGAAGTCAATGGCTCTCATCTCTCAGATACTCTCTGGGATTTAAAACCCAGGCAAATGAAGGAGAGAGATCTGCATGTAATGGATCTAGTCTCCCCCCCCCCCACTTGCACTTGGTTTTTCCAGTCATGTTCATTTCTGAAAGGAGCACCATGAGGAGATTGCTGAGAGGACTGCTGACCCCTACACCACCCTTCTGTCAGCCTGGCTCAAAGTAAACTCAGGCAGGTCAGAATTCAAGTGGTGCAGTGGCACATGTGAACATTCTCAGATGGTCCTTGTGGTTATTTAAAGTAGAGTTGATGAGGGCTGGAGAGAGACTTGTCAATCAGAAGGCAGTGGAGAAATGCACAGAAGAGGACACACACAGAGAGAGTTGGGCTGAAGCACATCCTACTTCCACAGTGAGCCAAGGGGGTAAAAGGGGATGCCTCTGCCTCAGCAGAGGCAGAGAAATGGTAAGAGGAGAGATAGGGAACAGTTTGAAGGACATTATGGTCCAGTGCTAAGCTCCAGCAAGTGAAGGAAGCAAGGCAAATAAAGAAACTTGCACTGCAGGCAACAACCAAGATGAATCCTGTGACGAGAAGAGTTCCCAAAACCCTGGAGTAAGGGAACTACCAGGAATATTCTGAACCTAAGAGCTGCCCTGTGGCTCTGAGAAAGAAGGACTAGAGGGGAAAACATCAGAAAAATCTAATAGGCACTGAAAAGCAATGGCCACTTAAGCCCTTTACACTTGTGAGGCTAGGTAAAGGTAAAGGGACCCCTGACCATCAGGTCCAGTCGTGTCCGACTCTGGGGTTGCGTGCTCATCTCGCTCTATAGGCCGAGGGAGCCGGCGTTTGTCCGAAGACAGCCTCCGGGTCATGTGGCCAGCATGACAAAGCCGCTTCTGGCGAACCAGAGCAGCACACGGAAACGCCGTTTACCTTCCCGCTGGAGCGGTCCCTATTTATCTACTTGCACTTTTAACATGCTTTCGAACTGCTAGGTGGGCAGGAGCTGGGACCGAGCAACGGGAGCTCACCCCGTTGCAGGGATTCAAACCGCTGACCTTCTGATCAGCAAGCCTGTGGTTTAACCCACAGTGCCACCTGGTCCCTTTTTTACTTGTGAGGCTAGTGCATGGAAAATAAAGAAAACCTGAACATCCTAGCTTCAGCCCAGTGTTATGAATATTGTTGGTCCTGTCCCTTGATGCCTTTAAGGACAGTTGTAGCTTACTGGTAGTTCTTAGGTTCAATCTAATAACAACAACAACAACAACAATAAAGCAATAAAACATCAGACATTAAAAACTTCCCTAAACAGGGCTGCCTTCTAAAAGTCAGATAGTTGTTTATCTCCTTGACATCTGATGTGAGGGTGTTCCACAGGGTGGGCGCCACTACCGAGAAGGCTCTCTGCCTGGTTCCCTGTAACTTCACTTCTCACAGTGAGAGAGCCGCCAGAAGGCCCTCAGCGCTGGACCTCAGTGTCCGGGCCGAATGATGAGGGTGGAGACGCTCCTTCAGGTATACTGGGCTGAGGCCTTTTAGGGCTTTAAAAGTCAGCACCAACACTTTCCAAGTGTCCCAGAAAAAAATGGGGGATGTTTGCAAAGGGCTTACTTTGCTCCTAGGTGCTTGACAGGATCAGGATACACAAATCAGGTGTGTCTTGACAGGATGGACCTTGGATGTCTGAGCAGCTATTCAAAGGAACCTCTTGCAAGCACTAATTTTAGGGAAATTAGAGCACATCCAGGGCAGAGCCCAGAGACACAGCCATTCTGTCTCTTCCATGCATTGGACCTATGTTTGTAAGTTGAAGATATGTCATTTCAGTTGGCTGGGAGCCCTGGCAGCATATTAGGACAGGTCTTTCTGCATACTTAGGTGTAAACTACTGTGGAACTGGCCTTAAACTACATCATGTTAATCTGGAAATTAGAGTATATTGCAAAATTCATTGTGGCCATGACAGCAAGCTAAAACATGATGCAGGCAGATCAGTATGGCAGTTGTTAAGAGGCTAACAAAAGATGAATGAAAAATGAGAGGAGCAGCCAAAATGAAATCAGCTTTCAAATTGACTCATATGAAGATGTAGTGAAATTTCTTAGCATTGTGATAGAAATCAATTCTCCCCCCCCCCCCAGGATTTTGATCAGGCACAAAGCTTGTTACTGTTCCAAAAGTTCCATACAACAAAATGGCATTTTACTTGTTTTCTGTGTGTTAGCCTTTAACCTTTAAATGTATCATTTCCAGGAAACAAATGTCTTCCTCTGTCCAATATCACAGATTGAAGATATTACACTTCTACAATTTACCGATCTTAACCCACTAAGACTTTGGCCTGAAACAGCTCTAATATTAATGTTTGAGGGTTAGAATGCCTCCATTTTCTTTACCTCCTAAGATATATAGCCATTGTTTTCTCCCAAGGCTTCCCAAATGTTTTATAATAAAAATAATTTATTATTTGTACCCCGCCCATCTGGCTGGGTCTCCCCAGCCACTCTGGGCGGCTTCCAGCAAACATTAAAATACATTAACACATCACAGATTAAAAACTTCCCTAAACAGGACTGCCTTCAGGTATTTTCTAAATGTCATGTAGTTGTTGATCCCTTTAACCTCTGATGGGAGGGCGTTCCACAGGGCGGGCGCCACTACCGAGAAGGCGCCTTATCCCCATAAATCTGCTTTGAAGGGTCTGAAACTGTCTGGGACAGATTTAGGGGTGCATGGGCTCTTGAGGAAGATGGGAGATTGTTGAAAATTTGTTTCCCCATTCCACTAATAGATTTCTTTTTAGCTGAGCAAAATTGTTGAATACAATTCCATGTCTTTTATCAGAACAACCTCCAAACTTTTTTTTTTTTTTAGCAACTTAATATTTTTTAGGTCTCACTCTAAATCAGCTGTGATTAACATGTGGGGAAAATATGGGGTTGTGCAAGTACCACAGGCACAAGATCCCTCTTCCTAATATTAAAAGATGAAGCAAAATCCGTGTATCAGATATAGTAATACTATTACTACTACTACTAATCATTTATATGCTGCCCACCTGACTGGGTTACCCCAGCCACTTTGGGTAGCTTCTAGTGCAGTAGCTGAAGGCTGTTCTTGTCTAGATTAGGAACATCTCTTATAAAGAAATTTATTTTTTATGTTGATGTAGGACATTAAAAGTATTTATTATGCCCATGTGCTTTCCCAGGAAATATGAACTACCGGTATATGTGGATCAGTGCTATATAAGCAAATGAAGCATAATGGTAAGCACAGTCTTATATCCATTTACTCAGATGTAATCCCACTCATGACTGTGAGACCTATTTTCAGGTTAAAGAGTATTGAATCGCAGCCTGGTATTGTTTTAAAGGAAGCAATATGAATAAAGAGGACTATCTTAGATTTATCCTGACATTTTCCTGCATTTCTCTTCATGCAGATAATGATTGTGAAGTGTTTTCCAATTTCCAACAGCTTCTTAGACATTTACTCACAATACTCATGCCAGAAAGACAATGAGCAGGATTACTGATTAAATCTTGAAGAAAGGCATTTCACCTGTGTTATGCCTTTATTTGCAAAGGCAGACTTAGGGGTGGTTTGACTCGCTACGTCACCCATGATAACTCACATACAATATGGGGCAGTGTTGTACATTTGGGTGATATGGATATGGTTAACTCAATGAGAGATGAGGAGATTTTCTGGAGCACCTAGGAGCTTCTTCCGGTTTCTGAAGAGCTCAAGATGTGGTGCATAGAGATGTGTGTGTCAGGGGGAATATTTTGGTTTCGATGGAAAGTTCTAGCTTTTTGATGGAAAGGTCTAGCAGTGAATCATTTTCCAAGGGTGAAGCAATCACTATTGCTTAGAGTCGAAAATACGTTTGTTGTTCATGTTAATCATCATCAGCCCGCATTTTCTCCTGATGGAGATTCAGAGCAGCTTACAGTTAAAATAGAAACAGCTAAGCACATTGGGGGGGGGGGAACTATTATTAATACATACACACACACGTATATGAATTTTTATAATATATTTAAACATACAGATCATTACAATAAAAACATCACAGCATCAACCCATTCCTTATAAACAGTCAGTTCCCAAAAGCCTGTTGGAAGTCATCATCTGCCAGTGGAAGGACAACAGGGAGGGGGCCAAGGGAAGCTCCAAAAGAAGCCACACCCATTGTATCTTCTGTGATATGCAACTTGAATATATTTACTTTTTTATATTCGAGGCAATAAGAATTGTAATTAAATATTTCCCAATCGGGGGTTATGCAGTTATCTAAATTTTTCAACCATTTCAGGAATGGCAATTAACTGTAAATCTGTATTAAACTAATTGAAATTGCTATGCATTGCATATCAGACAGAGGTCTATTTGCTCTAGACTTCACTGCCCTACGGAGCAGAGAGTATTCATTTGATGAACCAAAATGTCATTTCTGGTGACCTCCGCATAGCAGAGATGAAAGCTGCATTGTCAGGGTAACATAAGCACCATGCAGTTATTTTACCCTCAGAGATATAACCACATTAACTTCAAACAGCAGGAAAGGTTGCAGGAGGGTAGCTTACCATCAAGATACGCTATACAATATCCACTTTAGCAATTGTTTCTAACGAAAGAACTCAAAACTTTATTTCTTCATGACCTGAAGCTCAATTTCTCCACAACCCATGGCTACGAGTTGAACGGCATAAAGATACTTTTTGCTCATCCTATTCTATAGAAAATTAGGACTCTGATTCTACTAGAAAGTTCATAGCATGGCAGAATGATCCCGAAGCCAAGCAGTGTCTTAACTGGCAATTGATACATCATGTACTGCAAAATTAAAAGTTGAACACACCTTTTCTTTTCTGAAAGAGAGGAAGCTCTGCTTCTCATCCCAATGGTCACAGGGTGTTTGTCCAAGACAGGGCCTTCTTGGTGGCAGAACACAAGTTGTGGCACTCCTTCCCAAGAGGAGTGTGATTGTCCCCAGCATGCTTATTAGTCAGGTTCCAGTTAAAAACATAATTATTCACCCAGGTATTTGGACCATAAATTGGGATTCAACTGCTCTGTTATTATTCTGATTTTCTGTACAGTGGTACCCCGGGTTAAGTACGCTTCAGGTTAAGTATGCTTCAGGTTAAGAACTCTGCCAACCCAGAAATAATGCTTCAGGTTAAGAACTTTGCTTCAGGATAAGAACAGAAATTGTGCTCTGGGGGCGCAGCAGCAGCGGGAGGCCCCATTAGCTAAAATGGTGCTTCAGGTTAAGAACAGTTTCAGGTTAAGTACGGACCTCCGGAACGAATTAAGTACTTAACCCGAGGTACCCCTGTACTTGCTTTTTCTTTTTTAAAGCATCATAACTTTTCAATGTTTTCATTATTGATTATAATTTTTAGGCTGGTGGCACTCTGGGTTTCTTTAGGAATAAAGGTGGCATATAAAGGTAAAGGGACCCCTGACCATTAGGTCCAGTCATGTCCGACTCTGGGGTTGCAGCGCTCATCTCGCTTTATTGGCCAAGAGCCGGCGTACAGCTTCCGGGTCATGTGGCCAGCATGACAAAGCCGCTTCTGGCGAACCAGAGCAGCGCACGGAAACGCCGTTTACCTTCCCACCAGAGCGGTTCCTATTTATCTACTTGCACTTTGACGTGCTTTCGAATATAGATGTAGCTAAAAAGTTAAATAGATAAATCAAAAGAGATAGCAAATTCTGATAAGATGGCCTTTGTGTGGGGAAGTGGGTGGGGTCAAGGCCCTGGATGTTTATTTCTCAGCTAGGGTGCAAAATCCCAGACACTCAAGGTGGCACTGTTGAGCTACATAAAAACATGTGGTTTTCTCATCTTGCCATTGCAGCAGTGGTAGTTAGGGGAATCCATGTTAGTGTGCAGGACTAATAAAAAAATAAATGTGAATTGTTTGTTTTGGAAATTACTCCCCCCCCCCTCTCCGAAAGGTCTCCTTTTAAAGTTAAAAAACTGCAACAAAACAACATTTGATGCAGATCCATTTTCATAAAAGGACTGTACTCAGAACTGCACGTTCTTGTAATCCTAATTACCAGACAGCTGTAGGCTAATTTCATAGCTGAAATGGTAAATCTGGATAAAAATAGCACACCTTTGTGTTCCATCTAGCTAAATGTTAATGAGGAAATACCTACAAAGCTGTAGGAAAAAAGCCATCGGTACTTTGAGTTATTTAAATCTGCTAGTGGCAAGCAGACCACTATGGATGCTGAAGCAGCATATAAGCCTAAATGAATATCTTAATGAACATTTGTTCCTATCAATTAAAACAAATGCAATGCACATATCTTTTGATATTTAAAATGCACAATCATCCAACCTGCAGCTCCTACGGTTGTGTGTTATGTGTGAGTACATGCCTGCAGCACATCTTTAAAGCAAGGCCGCTCAGCCTCTAGGTGTGCCTATCAGGTACTGGATCCAAGCCTGCCTGCCTGATTGGACTGATATTATGTATGTACCACTGTTTTTTAAAACTAGGTGCTTTGGGGGGGGGGTTAATGTTTTTATATATGCAATTGTTGCTTGAAACTGTTTTTATACATGTAATTGTTTATATATGTTCTTATATTGTAAATGGGTTCAGGCTGGTTGAATAGAAATGATTCATAGATGAAATAAATCATAACAATAAATAGTAGTAACAACTCTTAGTAGCATGTAGTGATTTGTTTGTGATCATGCAGGAGGTATTCTGAGCACCATCTGCTCCTATTTGGTTGGATGTCTTTCAGTTTTTGTTTGTTTATTTGTATTTATTTAACAAATATACCAACCTCTTTAACAGTTTTAGAGCTGGAGGATATGGTTGATTGGCTAACCGTTTGTAAGCTAGCCCCACACTTCCCTTTGCTTCTTAGATCATAAAAGCCCATTCGAAACAGCTTTCTCCTCCACTCCTAATAATCAGTCAGCTAAAACAATAAGGAAAAACAACAACACGCTCAGTCAACATTAACACAAAATACACAAAAATGAGGAACATAAGCATTCCTTATACCAATCAGACAATTTATCCATCTTGTCCTGCATTGCCTGATCTGATTAGCAGTGATTCTCCATTGTTTCAGGTAGAGGAAAATCCCTCTCACCTTTTCACTGAAAATGCCAGAGATCAAACCTGGAACCTCTTTTAGTGCTTACAATTGCAACTCCACATTGCAAGTTGCATAATAGGTTGATGCTTTCTTTAAGCAATGTGACACTTGAAGTTCAACTGAAATTGCTTAACCTTGTCCACTGTTTCTACCCCAACCCCTGCCAAGCATTTCAGTTTTATTGCTATCAAATATTATCCATTAATTCCTTTGTGATTATGTTTCTCCTGTTTTCTTACTGCTTCATTAGTCTTTTTTTCATGCCATGAATATATGCATATTCTTCCACTAGAGAAGGGGTTCACAATTTCTGAGCATCGACGTTATCATTGTCATTAGTCATGGATTCATTATTATTTCAATACAACAAACACACACACACATACAAGCTTAATTATCTGTGAAGACGAAACAGTTCTTCAGATACATCTGGAGGTATTTGATTTCCCTTATTTATATTCTCAATAGGCATCTTTTCCTGACTTGGTAGTGGAGCCTATTTCCTCTGCAAGTAGATTGTTATTCTTTTCATTGCTCTTCTGATGAAGATTTTTGTTTAATCTTTCTAGCATGGGATTTTTTCATATTTTTCTTCCTGTAATTGGTTTGTGGCTCTAGAGATAGACAAGGGCGGAACTACTTTCCTATGTCAAGTCAGCTATAAATATTTTTATATGCACTCAGTGTCTTGCAATAATGTAAATTGGAAACCCTAATTCTATAATTAAAATTAAAAGGAAGGAAAAAAAGATTAGCTTATTTAAATATATGTTTATTTGCTGGAATTATTTAACATTGAATCTGAGTTCATAATCCATACTTATTAACTCCAAGCACTGACCTCATTTGTGGAATGGATGTTAATCAGGATTTCCCAGAAGCAAAATGTACTTCAGCATTACTTTGACAAAATGTTATCTGCATTGTATATGTTCCCATCTTCATCCCCTGGGAAATATTGCAACCTAGAAGAATTATTGTGACTTTTCCCTCCAAGCTGATGGCCTCAGCAGGCCGTGTCACTCTGCCTTTCACCTCCTCACCTCAGGAGTAAGTCTCATGAGGCTTCTTCCTTCATCAGATGAGGCAAATTTGGTCCTGCTGGAGGAACAGGCTGATCTTAGATAAATGCCTAGATAGATCCATCGGGCAGATTCTCTTGCTCGTTGTGTGTGTGTGTGTGTGTGTGTGTGTGTGAGAGAGAGAGAGAGAGAGAGAGAGAGAGAGAGAGAGAGAGAAGGAAAAAGAAGATACACTTTTGTTCCTTTATTATCCATTCACCTTGATTGACCTTGATTCTTGCGTACTGCTGCAGGATATAAGTATCTGCATGCAAAAACCAACCAGAGCTATCCTCCAAACATAAGGTTGGTGTGAGACTCATTGAGACAGAAAGCTAAGGATGGAGGAGAAATTGGTTAAGTTCAAACCAACTTAATTCATCAGTCCTACATTAATGTGTGGATCAGAATGTTATTAACAATCAGATTACACACTTCTCTGAATTTTGTGGTGCAGTCTTGATTTTAGAAAAGCATACAAAATGGCACCTGCTAAAAACATTCCTGTTTAAGACAAGGCTGCCCAGATGCTTAGAAAGTTGAGGTAATCTTAATATTATTTTAACTTTTGCATGTTTTAAAGTAGAGTTGTAAAGTTGTTTTGATGTTATTGTGCAATCTTTTGTAAACTGCTTTGTAGGTTGTTGTTGTTTTACAATTAAGCGGTGTATAAATTTTATGAAGTAAATAAAAATTGGTGGGAGAAATAGTACAAATATGCAATGTATGTAAAATTAACATAAAATGTTTCAGAAAGAGTACAATAAAAATGGAAATTGTTCAGGCTTGTTTTTAAAAATTCACAAAAAAGTGAATACAGTCATACCTCGAAAGTCAAACGGAATTCCAAAATGTTCGGTAACCAAAGCACGGCTTCTGATTGGGTGCAGAAAGCTCCTGCAGCCAATCAGAAGCCACAGAAGCCCTGTTGGATGTTTGACTTCCAAAAATAGTTTGCAAACCGGAACAGTCACTTCCGGGTTTGTGGCGTTCAGGAGCCAAAACGTTGGAGAACTAAGCTGTTCGAAAACCAAGGTACGACTGTACATCTGAAACAAAAATAGGCTAATTTGTTCACTCTAGAGATAGCTGAAAAGGTAAGTTAAGTTTAAGGGGACAGCAAGTTCTAAAAGTTCTGTTTTCTTCTTCTTCAATGAGCAATTTAATTTTATCATTTCTGAAAAAAGGTCCCCCCTCCCCCCGGCATAATCAAGAGTGACAGAATATTGACAGTGGCTCGGCCTTGGCTGAGGATAGCTGGGGGCTATTCTTAAAGCATTCCTGAGCTGCCAGCGTCAGCTGAAGCAAGTCACAATTCTGACAATGGCCTCTCCTATCCAACCACTGAAAACAGCAGAAAGAGTGTTCAGAAAAAGAAGACCAGAACCGAGTGGAATCTATTGGCTGCAGTCAGGAAATTTATGTGTGCCATCTGCTTATAAATGATTGCTGTAAATCCTTGGTGATGCATTGACGTTTAGTAGGAAACTGCTGATTTCTTTGGACTAAAATATACACTTTTGTAAGAGTGACAGATTAAGCTTTCTGGAGCACAACTGAAGAGTATCTATGGATAGTCTACCCAGCTTTCATAGAACTATATCATGTTTTGACTTGGCTACTCATCTGGAAATGAGGTGATCATCAATAATGGCATGGATCTTTAGCAGTCTTTGGCCTCTGCTCCTTCCTAGGAAATAGAGCACTTGCCTGAGCAACAAATCTCCTGTTAGACCAGACAAAAGCTGACTTTGTTTGAGAAAAGCTTTAGGAACATAGCAAGCTGCCTTATATTGAGTCAGACCCATTGGTCAATCTAGCCCAATATTGCCTACACTGATTGGCAACAGCACTCTCAGGTTTCAGACAGGACATTCCTAGCCCCACCTGGAGATGGTGGGGGTAGAACCTGAAGCTTTCTGCATGGAAAGAAGATGCCATGTCACTGAGTGGTGGCCACTCCGCAATGGAAACCATATTTTCCTTTCTTTGCCTCTCCATAGTTCTTTACTCTCTGCATGTCCTTTAGTTTCCTTCCTTCTATCATGCGACACATTCGACTAGGGAAATTATTCCTCATAATTTATATGCTTGTCCTTTCTTTTAATGTATTGAAGTTCAAGCAAATTTCCTTACATAACCTGGATACAGACTTTATTTTAAAACTAAGAATTATTGCAATGAGATTATTTAGTTCCTTGCACATATCTTTGGTTTCCCAGATTTGATTACATATACAGAAAAGAGATAACTGTCCTCAACAATTTCAGAATTCTCTGCTGTGTCCTGAATCCCAGATCTTCTATATATCATAGCAGTGGCGGACTTTGGACTCTCGAATTTCAGTGGCACTCTGTGTGACGCTAATATTCAGCACCCCCTGCCTCTTGCCCTCTATTCTATGGCAACTCAGGGCCCAGTGCAGCCAAACTGGCTGTGTTACCTTAAAACCATCTCTGATAGTAGATCCATAGCAGTTGCCAGAGGAGGAATGACCACTGAGAGGAGCACAGGGAGAAGAAATGCCATAGTGCCTCTGCTGCAGCCCAACCAGACTCCTTCACTTGCTCCAGCTGTAACTCTCCCGTATCAATCTCTGCAGTCATAGCAGGCACCACAACTTCCCTGTTTAGGGAAGTTTTTAATGCTTGATATTTTTTTCTGTTTTTAATCTGTTGGAAGCCACCCTGTTGGAAGTCTGGGGAAACCCAGCCAGATTGGCGGGGTATAAATAATAAATTATTATTGTTGTTATTATTATTGTTATTATTATTGTTGTTGTTGTTGTTGTTGTTGTTATTATTACAGTTTGACTTCACCCCAAAAGGCGCACAAAACTAAACAAAGAATCCATTGAAACTGACTAATGTACTGATGAAACTGGAAGTCGTTTACTCCTGAAAATCATAAGAATTTATTTAGCCTGCAATTGCGTGAAACATCTAACAGGGTCAGCCCACTAATGAAACAGGGTGAAGCAGCTGCCTCAGGCAACACCTGAGAGGGGTCACACTGAAGAAGAGGAAGCTGCTGCCCTGCCTTTGCTTTACATGGCGGTGGCGCTGTAACTGCTGTGTAAGGCAGTGGCTTCTTTCCCTCTTGCTCCTTCTCCAGGTGCTGCTCCTCTCCATGTGGCCTCAGCAAATAGGCTTGCTGCTCTCATATCCTATGTATTTGCCAAGGCCACCCAGGCAGCCTTGGCAAATAGGCTTGTCAGCTTCTCCTTCCTTGCCTGCCCATTTCCTTGCTCATTCAGTCATTCGTTCGAGAGAGACAGACCCAAGGTCACCCAGTGACTTTCATAACCAAGTGAGGATCTCTTGTCTTTCAGGCCCTAGTCCATCACTCTAACCACTACACCACAGTGGCTCTTCAGTGTCATGTCATCCCTGTCTAATTGGCCATGGGGGCTGGCGAGTGCTTGGTACTGTACAAATGTGTAAATATTCCTCTTTCTTTATTATTATAACTGCAAAAATATTGTCGTTATTGCTGGTGAGTGCTTGGTGCTGTATACACATGGAAAATGTCATTGTCAGGTTGCATGGAGAGC
This sequence comes from Darevskia mixta, assembly GCA_034641385.1. Classification (NCBI taxonomy): domain Eukaryota; kingdom Metazoa; phylum Chordata; class Lepidosauria; order Squamata; family Lacertidae; genus Darevskia; species Darevskia mixta. Next base: position 4,589,631 of record JAWWNH010000036.1, read on the forward strand.
ACATTTTGTGCTTCGCCTCAGGTGCCAAAATGTAGCAGACCAGCTCTGGCATCTAACCACCTTCACAGTCCCAAAATGGGGCTGTCCAAGTGGTGAAGCACTCCCAGATCTTTGCTACATGCAAAGTTGGTAGTACATCAAATACCCCTTAAATTTTTTGAAGCAGAATTTTATGTCTTATTGGAGATGGAAGAAACAGCAATAGTAGCAGTAGAAATCTGGATTGGGTTTAAAGGGGGAAGATATTCTAGTCATATGAGTATCTGAAAAGCCCTGGCATGAATCTGCTCACACTAAGCAGGCTTCAGTATAATTTTTTCAACTTACATCTACTAAAGCTTCTTTTAAAAGAAAAAAAGCGGGGGGAAAGATAGAGAAACTCAGCATGTATTAGGGAATGTAGCCAGTGATATACCTAACACAGAAATGAAATCATTATGCATGGCTGGATGTCAAAATTCACTGCTCTGAGGGATAGTTACACATGAAGGAGCTTTTTGCAAAAGTGGAGGGATTTGTTCCTGCAATTCTGGTTCAAGTAGGCAACACTTGTCCTAGATAAATGTATGTTATGCTGATCTAGCATGGAATCCATTTAGTTTAGGTTAGCTCGATGCATATTATTGGCACTGAAGTAGTGTACAAAGAAGCATTAGTTGTTCTTCAAAATTATCTATCAGAAGTTGGTAATAGGCTGTCCATTGGCATCTGATCAATACATCTACTCACAGCAGTTATTCATATAAAATCAGAGGTGGAAAAATCTTTTGGGTCACTGCAGTAGTTACAGATGAACCTGTTATAGTGATGTTGAGTGAGCAGAATAAATTGATGGATACAGCAGCGCCTCAGGTTGAGAATACTGATAAAATAATAATGGGGGGATGAGAAGAGAAATATGTTGGGAATGGGTTGTAAAGTTATGAGATTGGTGGCTATGGTGCAGGTTACGGTCTTAGCTCAAAAGTATTGCCAAATAATGAGGTGCAAGATAAAGAATTTATTCTCAACCTGGAGAAACACCACATATTTTTATTCATAATCATGAATAGTACTTGTATCTCTTGAACAGGATTAAGGAATATGGGTCTTGAAAAGCATGCTACTGTCGGTACAAACATGAGAAAGAGCATAGCATCGTATTAGCTGTAAGAGCAGCAGGAACTGAATCCTAGTTGGCATTAACCATTCTGGAGCAACCCTACACAAGCAATAGTATTTACTATGGATAATGCAAGGACTAGCCAGTTGTCCAGGATAATTCATTTGTCTAACATTAGGGTGAGAAGGTATCTTTGGTGAGCATCTACATGGGTACCCAAAAGGATGAAAGGAAAAGATCTAGGCAAACATGAACTTTCATGAAGGAGGGGCATTGACTTCTTCAGCTGAAAAGGTGTACACACTTAACTGGGGGAGGGGTGTCCTATTGGGTGTAGACAGTGGTCTTGGAGAACCAAAGGGCAGTGGTTCTGGATACATCATGTTCATACATCATCTAGGTATATGATGCCTTGATTGGTCCAGCTCAAGACTTCATTGCCACCTGACATTTGTTCAGGTTGCTCTCCACTGTGCAAAGTACCATTCACCATGGTGTTCCGAGTTCCCTCCAGGATGCAAAGTATGAGGAGTTCATGTTGCAACATGCCACAAGAGGCAGCATTTGAACTGATGTTGGATCCTGCAGTTTATAACCTGGTGATGGTGCACTCTGGTTCTTTAGTGTTTAAGCTGCTTCCATAGATCACTTTCAGGCTGGTGTGGGTGTGACCAGCAGGTGTGCTTCCACAATCAAACTTATTCCATTGAATTCTATGGAGCTTTTTGACCTATATAATCCAATTGACTAGTGTAATTTCTGCCTTGTTGATGTGGGATCTTGAACTGAGTAGGGTTTGAATGTGATGTAGCCCAGCTTGACCACACCTTGCACCTTCCCCATCCCTGGCACACCCCTTTTTGGCATTTATGCTATCTCCAGCCTGCCAGTAGATGTAGACGTTTACTCTGGGAGGTTGGGACTTAACTAGTGTAGGCCCCTTTCAGCCCCCCTTCTCTGCCCCTACTGATATACCACCTTTCCCAGCTTGATGTATCTGCAGTTTAGACTGCACAGTAAATCTTACTTTACACTATACTTTTAATCTATTTTATATTCATGAAGAAGGGTGCTACATTTTAACTCCTAAGCTTGCAAAGCCTTCATATAAAAACAATATTTTAATTTTTTATAAAAATGCGCTTTACATAATAACTAGAAGTTATATATTATTTACACCAATTCTAGAATAGGTACTTGTGTTTCCCATAGCTGCATCTCAGTATCTTTTACTGCCAGGGCCAATTGTAGTGGAACAGGAATGTGACCTACATCTCAAAATTATTATTCACCGTTTTTTGAAGAAGAAAAAACATATCTTCCTCTAGCTTTCAGAACAAAGAGCTCTTGCTTCGAGATATTTACTTTGATTTGGCATGTTAGCATATTTTTATGATTTATTCCATGTGCCTTGGAAGGCAGGGGATCTCCATGCAGTGATCCCTATATAAAAATCTGTTTTGCATGTTGAAAACGCATTAGCATGCTGGGGGCTTGGAGGGTACATTTATTGAGATTAAGATTTTTTTTTTTAAAAAAAAAAATCCTTCCTAGTTGTTTGTTACTAGGAAATATCAGCTGCTCAAATATAGATTGCTTTTAAAAAATCTTACTTAATAAAGCTGCAAAACAAGTGAAATTCAGACTCAGGTTACAATCCTATACTCATTTACCTAAGAGTGTGTCCCAGTAAACTCATTAGGGTTTGCCTCTGAGTAGTCATGCACTGGATTGCACTGTTAGTTAACAGTATCTTTTCATACTTATTTCAAAATAAAACAAACAAAACAAATGGTACCACATTGCTAGATTTCTGACACTCTGCATCATTAAACTGTTGAGTGAATATGGATCTATCTAAGAAAATGGTCAATAAATGTATGCTATAGGTATGCTATATACATGGGAAGATATAATTGTCAAAACACCTACAAACCCACTATGGTGCTTTTGTTCCAAAGCCATATGCTATTCCATTCCTTCCGTTAGTTGCCACATGATTCTACAGTTTCACGTGCAAAAATGTATAAAGAGTTAGCATAGGCTATATATGTGGAAACAAACAGACTTTCACCCATAGTTCCTGATCACATCAAGCATTCTTGGCCTATGCTCCACAACCCCTTACATTCATTGTCCAGGTTGTGGTCATGATTCATCCCATCATGTTTGGATCCTGTGGGCCTGATAACATAACTGTCTCCTCACCGCAGTACCAGTACTATATCTGTTTACCTCAGCGTCTCATATGCAGGGGTTTGCTTCCCTCACGGAGACACTTCTAGACAGGTGGTAAGGAGGAAGAGGTGTGGGAGATGAGAGCATCTGTCCTCCTCACTCTCTCTTAGCCCTGCGGGTCCTGCAAGCTATCTAGTTGGAGAAGAACTGTGGAGGAAGTAAGTGGGTCCAGATGTTGCTTGTTGCCAGAGAACTACAAAACCAGCATTGATGAGGCAAGGGGTATTGGGATTATGATGAGAGTGTACTTCAAGGGTGGGGTTCTGTGCGGATGCCTCTTGTGCGGCTTGAATTGTCTGAGGGTGCTCCTTATTGAGAGGAAGGAGTACCAGGAAGGGGTATGTGTGCAGTTCCATCCATCCTTGGATGAGACTCTCGGCTGAGAGCCAGTTTGCTACTGGGAACAGTGCACTTGTATGGCAATTGTATTGTGCTGTGTTGTTATTTATACTGTAATAGCAGTGAATGCTCTCATTGTCTCCTTGGTTTTTGCAGTGCATTTTCATTGACTGAAATGAATTGCTGGTGATAGTGGTTCGTGATTGAGTGAGAAATACTGGAGTGATTGGATGGACGGTGTGTTTGTGTGCCTTAGTCAAGGTGTGGGAGATATGGGAGTAGAGTGGGGTGAGCAATATTGAATAGTAGATATTCTAAGGGCCGGATTCAACTAAGGAGTTCTGCTAGCGGAAGCCAGTGCAAGGTCTTCCCCTGGTGCAATACAGATTTCCCTCCTCTCCTTTTCCTATGTACTTTCCATGCTGCCCCCATTGGCTTGGGGGAGAGGGTTTGGAGGAGGCCCTAGATCAGTGTGTTGGCACAGGAGAGGGGAGATCATTTTGTCCAACAAGCTGAAATGATTGTACTTTATGCTAGGATTGCCGTTTTTCAAAAGGTGAATTCAACAAAATCTTGCCATGCATCCAGATTTTCCCAGACATTCAAGCGGTTTTCGCCCAGACACTGCTTCTGACTGCCGTATTCTTGCTATGTCTGGGAAATTATCTCCTGAGCGCTATATTGAATTCTTTCCTATGATTTGTGTACATGTAAGTCAGAATTTGAGTATGATATGTAGTAGCTTGTGAGTCAGGATGTGCCTTTATAAAAGGTAGGCTCTCTCTAATATATGTATTGTAGTTTTATTTAATATTGCATTGTACTGTATTGCAGTTTCTCATATTCATTGTTTATTTTAAATATGTGTGATGTGTGTGTGTGTGTGTGTGTGTGTGTGTGTTCACTTAAGACTGTTTGAAGCATTAAGTGTAATCAGTGCTTTTTTTCTTTAAAAATGTTTAGGGGTACTCTCATTTTGACTCAAGAAAATCACCATTTTATAGTTCAAATCAGGAAAAGTAAATACAGTAAATGGACAAAAGTACAAAGATTCACAAAATGTTTAGGGGTATGTGTACTCCTGCGTTCCCCCAGAAAAAAGCACTGAGTATAATATAAATACATTGATTAAATGAATGAATGAAATAACCTAGCTCACAATGTTGTTGCAAGTTGAATGAAAATGATCTTGCCTGGGGTGGGGGTGGAGGAATCACTTTTAATGATACTGTAAAAGCAAAACATTGTCCACATTATATTTTTTAAATGGCAAGAACTCATAAAATTGGAAAAATGGCTCCTAATGCTCCTGAAAAATAAATACTTTAATGGATGGCAATTTCCTTGTTTTTCAGCAGCCTCAGAATGACCACCACAAATGCCAAATCATAACACTTGCATGAAAAACTATTCCTGACAGAAATAGCCTTGATAAATCTTGTGACATTCTGGGCCTTTTTTATTCCCACTCCTATTATAAGGAAAGAATTCCCCAATGTGCTACTAAGGCTTAAAGATACACTGTGGGCTGCACAAAATCATTTTCATAATATGCTCTATTATGAAAATACCTGTAAAGTCATCAAGGTGCTAGCTTTGTCATTCAGGTTAATTCCCCTACCCTCCATAAAAGTTAAATAGCTTTAGCTATTGTCCTGGTATGGGTGTGCCATCAAAATGTAACAAATGCTACCAGTTCATCCATATAATTGCATGCACTTTTTAATTCAATGTTTTAGTTTATGATAACCCAGCAAAGCATTAATCAGCTACACATTTAATTATAATAAGACATAATACAATCATGAACACAGAAAGAAGGCAGTCAGTCACCCTTCAATCATTTGGTGCTTTGTAAGGCATCTCAGTAATGTTTTTAAGATCTTAATTTCAGTGTATTCTTTTTCAGTAAAAGCCCTTTTAAAAATAAGACAAATGAATTCTGTTCTATGTACTAGAAATAATCTACAAACAGTTCTCTCATTTAATATCTCCTTAGCAAACTGTGGGAACAAGTTCATTTTTCACATGTCTGTGCGCTTTTAGAGGAACTTTCCTTTGTCTCCGGCAATCTCAAACAAGGAGCCCCTCATTATCATATTTATTCAAAGGATGTATCTAATTTCAAAGGTTCATTCAGAAATAGAAGGGGATAATTCTAACTAATCATCCACTTGGAATCAGTTTTTGTGTGTGGCTGGACATTGCTTATCTCAGGTCATTTGACATCTGAAAGGGGATTAGGCTACCAAATGAAACATTTGGGAGATTAAGATTTCATGCCCATTCCTTTTTCTATGCTAGCTGGCAGTGAAAACCCTCAGCATCTACTGACAGAACCTGCCCTCCCCCCTTTTTAACAAACAAATGTGGTAAAATGCAGTCATGCCTATATTGTTCACAAATGCAAAATCTGACTCTTTGTACATGACTAAGCAGGATTTCTTTATGAACTGCTTCTGTTTAGCACACGTGTATGTCAGTGTGCGTTTTAATATATTATTGCTTAAGAGGGTAGAGAAGCTGGTTTAGTTTCTTTCTGTTTTCAAGTGAAATATTTTGAACTGCTTACATACCCTCCAACATTTCTCCAAGGAAAATAGGGACATCCCATTCCATAATGATAATTTTACTATTTATACCCCACATGTCTTACTGAGTTGCCCCAGCCACTCTGGGCAGCTTCCAACATATATAAAAACATAATAAAACATTATATATAACTGCTGCCGCCCACTGGCAGAGGAACAGGGGGGCAGGAGGAACACACTGCCCCCCGCACCATCAGGGAGGGGGGTACCATTGCGGCCACCGTGACATATGCTGTGTACCCCCCACCGCGCTGGGCGCCACACCCCCGTGGGTGACACACACCCCCAGGAAGCACACCACACCCCCGGGACGTGCACCACGCCCCTGCGGGCGAAATGCCATGCCTCCAGGATGCGCACCACGCCCCCAGGACATGTGCAAGGCCCTAGGACGCGTGACACACACCCCAGGATGCACGCCAGCCACGCCCTCATCTGCTCTCCGCCCCCGGTGCCAGAGCATGCAGCTTCGCCACTGCTGCTGCCCCACCACTCACTACTGGCAGGGACTGTGTAATTCAAGGTTTCCATCTGGTCTTTTCTCCATTGTCCTGTTACTTAGGTGGTTCGTGGGTAGCTCATCCTTGTCCACCTGCTTGACTCCTTGAGCACCCACTATGTCAGGTCCGAACTTCTTTCAAGGACAGAGAAATCGTAACGTTTTATAGGAAAATATATATCTGAGGACTGGAGGAGGAGGAGCAAGCATCATAGGCAACACTTTCTTCTCCATGAAAGAATAAAAGCAAACCCCACAGTCTCAATCCTACCCAAATGCTGAACTGTTTTTAAGGCTTAGGAAGGCTCTGACAGGACTTGTGTTCATCCATTTTGAAATCTCTTTAATTCCATGTGGCTCAATTCTCTAAAACCTTTTGGGGTATCTAAACCAGCTGCCTTTGTCCCAATGCATTTGCCACACAGATTGAAAGCATTGATAGAATCCTGTTTCAATTTTACTCATGGCAAAAGATCCCACCCTGCATGACTGAATATTCCCTCTACCCTCCTTTCAGAGTGTGCTAAAATCTCATTTGATATGTTAGACTGCTTCTGTCATTTACCAGTTGAGACTCAAAATATCAATCCAAAATACTGTCTAAATCCAGCTGTTCTTAACAACATCTCTGTTCTTTATCCCAGATAAAATATGGATCCCATTCTATGGCCACCTGAGATCCAATATCTGAAGTCTCTTATGTGTTGCCACACTGCCCAGATTGATATATTCACCCCCCCCAAACTATTATTTCATGAAATCCAGAGTAAGTCTAGTAATAGGCAGCACTAGGGCAAGTGATCATTGTTTTTGAACACCTCACAGAATACAATGTATGTTATTTAATGAATGTTTCCTATTTGGATACAGCATTTAGCCCCGGGGCTCTGGGATTCATTAGATTAATCAGAGGATGTCTAAGAAGACTGCCAACGTGTGCAGTATTTGTGAACAATGTGTACATAATCATATTAATATTCAAAAGTTCATATAATGTACACAGATAAAATACATAGATAAATCTTGCCAAAAGGCTGGAAAAAGCTAGGTAGCTGGAATAGTTTCTCCTCCCCCCCCAAAAAAAATGTATTTGGACCTATAACAAAAAAAAAATCTTGCTTGAGAGAAAAAATTGGCAGTTTCAAACTGGCTGCCTTGGAAGTAGGAACCAAAGGCTTGGCACCAGCTGCCTGATACACTTTAAGCTTTTTGGGCCTGAACCTTGCATGGCCTGTGCTGGCTTCTACTTTCCTGTCATTCTTTCTCAGTGTTTTCAATAAGTAGATTGTAACTTAAGATTCCAATGTGATACCCTACAAAGAAAGTTAAGCATACTAAGGTTGCCCTCAGCATTCTGGCATATGATTCCTGGGGCGGGAATCATATTTTGAACATATTTCATTTTATAAATTACTAGTCTTAAAAATGTGTGAAGTGGAAGAAAATCCAAAGAGTTCTGGGGAAAATACAGGAAAACTTATCAGTTTAAACAATTTCTCTATTTTTGTGGTACATATGAAAAATAAAAGCAGACTTTTCCAATATTAGCCAACTGACTGATTATCATTACTATTTTATTGATATATTTTAGAAACTGCATTTTATCAGGGCAGTTCATTTTCTACCATGTCACAGAGAGCCTGGGGTAGAATCAGAAAAGAAAAGAAAACTGGAAGGTTTTTATATGGAACATGTAGATGACCCATACAACTGGAAGTAATGTCTAAGTACCCAACACTGCAAGATTATGCATTGTGTGAAGTTTAGTCACCACAATGGTATCCAGAATGGCTGGTGATATCTATATATTTTACCAGTGCTGCACTGTGTCAGGACAGCATTTGTAGGACCAAGCCCACAATGATCATGAAACCTGACAGCCATTTGTGTCAATGCCAGTCCACCTCATCTAGTCCTGAGACCTTGTTTCTCCTTCTAGAAACACACACACACCATCTTGGGCCATATGCCATCAAGAAAGCAAGTCTCCTGTTGAGCAAGACACTTATGCACCTCACATACTTTGCACCACCACCCCAGGGCCCAATTGCTGAGAGAAGTGCCACTTCTTCCCCTCATCCTATTATTGGCACCCCACATGCCATGTTTTGCAATTCCCTGGCCATCTTGAATGCCATAGTGAAACTTCCCACACAACATAGTGAGTTCCATGCCACCTACAACCTTTATGCCCTCACTTGGGTAACCGCTCATGTGAGCAGGGTGAAAACAACTGTGGATCTTCTAACTCCTGACATGCTCTCTCTCCATTTTCTGCATACCACACCTGGCAAACATTATTTTCATCTGCTGTGTAACACACATGTTATGCTTCTAACTCTACTCACTGGAAATGTTCCTGCCTCCCTTTTGCGAAATGCTTAATTTAAAAAAATCGTTAGGACAAACTAGCTGAGTCAGTGCATAGTACAATTAATTATAACTTACTGGTTGTGATTCCCATTCCAATTGACCTGAAAATGACAGCCCCAATATTTTGCATTAATCACTTCCTAGGGTGGAGGGGGGGAAGCACTATCCATTAGTTGTTATTAAAGAAAGGGGTTTGCTGAATAGATGCTGATACATATTGCTTCTTCTGTTGGGAGCTCAAGCAGCTGCTTCAAGCTAAACTTGAACTTTTCACTAAAGGACAAATAGCCAGTAGATTTACTGAAGTGGTCAGTGTTCCTGCTGTTTTATTATTACCAAGGTACCTCTTCATGGGGAATACTTATTTCAAATTTAGTTGAATTGTGTGCTTAGACCCTCTAGACTATAATACTCTTAAAATCTGTTGCTTTTGAGTTCTTAAAGGTTTCCACTTGGCATCTCTGTAGAAGGAAAGACTCAACCTCCTTGTTGTAACAGCAAGTAGTCTCCTTTTTTCCAGTGAAAGAATCAAAGACATATAGGGCAGAAATACACAACATGACTACTTAGTGAAGTGTTCATCTGTGTTGCATTGTGTTTTTAGAGAACTGAGATGGTCATTCCTATGTTGATGCATAGGTGATGCATGCAATAAGTTACCTGAGTGGAAGGTTAAGTTCCTTTTTCTTTCAGAATATAAGAATCCCATGTGACCCAGTCATATGGTCTATTGAGCTACAGAAGCACCTATATCCTTTTCCTATCTTATTGAATTATTTCCTATTATACAATAAGTGTACAATCTTAAATTCTGAAGACTGTTAGTTATCTCATCTTCATTCTGAGAGGAATTGTATGCACTGTGGGTTGCTTTCTGAAGATTTTTCTTAATTTGCCTCAGTGTAATCAAATGTCAGCTTTTCTATAGGAGAATCATGTGACTTTCTTAGCTTGTAGGAGATTCGCCTGACTTAGTCCATTGGTAGCAGGAAGGGCTGCAGCTCAGTGGTAGAGCATCCTAGGCTCAATCTGCAGCATGTCTAGATAGGGCTGGACTTCTTGCCTGAAACCATAGAGAGCTGCTTCTTCCTGTCAATGTAGACAATAGATGGACCAATGGTCTGACTCTGTAAAATGCAGTGTCCTATGTTCCATGTTAGTAGATTTGGGGGAATAGTCTGTTGTAGAGCTTGACAGAGCTCTAAAAAGTAGGCATGAACAATACTCTTCTTCAAAGTGCTGAAGAGGTGCATGGACTGAAGCATGTGTTTGGTGCAGACTTCTCATAAAAGGGTAAAATGCCTATCTCAAAAAATGTCTTTGGCTATGGAGGCATTCTAACCATGGCTTGTGGACTCAAACCTTCCATTAGGGTAGGAAGAATATGCCAGTAGGATAACTGGGGCTTTTATTCTGAGGTATTCGATAGCATTACAAAATGGTGATGCATTGTTTTAATTTTTGTTCACCTGGTTTAATTCAACAATTTTGATATTTTCATGCTGCTTTCATAGCTTAACTGTTTTTAATGTGCTTTAAGTACATTACTACAAAGTGCTTTGATAATGTACTTGAAGAATGTGCTAGAAACCTAAAGAATAAAAGAAATGATGAGCTCTCCTGAGCAAGTGACATATTTGTACATAACATATGCTTATTACAGTGTCTTTTTGTGAATACTTGCTGCATTAATCACAAGTACTCTCAAATATTGGCTTCAAATTTGTCCCAGAGCTTATCTACTGAGACATCTGTCTAACATTAGGACATTATTTCCCCTTCTCCCTCTCTCTTTCATCCTGATGGACAAACAAAAAGTCTCCTTAATCTGTTCTCTGTGAGAAGCTTCTGTTTAACAGAACTAGTAAAGTACACAGTGGAAACAGAACAGGGCCTTGGGGAAGAAAGCAGATGCAATGCATTCACAAGAGAGAAAGGTTTGTAGTGATCTTCAGTCATCTATCATGGGCAAATGGTTCCAACTCCAAACTGGAACAAAAATGCTTGGAGAACAAGGCCTGCTTTAGCTTCTACTCTGTTTTCAGACAGACTTGGAATGGTCAAGGAAAGATGCTTTTGTCACCCAGAAACATCAGTTGAATACCAGTATTTGGTTCCAGTATCTCCTTTTCAACATGTTCCAACCCAACAGCACCAGCTGTTGGACTTTTTTTTGCACAGATCCAGTTACTGCTCAAGGCTCACCAGGAACATGACATCAAAGGTTTATCCTCAAGAAAGAAAATTCTTTTTTACAGATTTCTTTTCTTTTTTAAAATACTGTTTTTATTCCTGTTAATGGTACAGAAGATAAATTTTGAGAAAACAATTGTTACAACAGTAAATGACAAATAAGTTGTCCTGACAAAATTACAGACTTTTACCATGCCATGTGTTAAAGTTTCATTTGATTACTCTCAGAGATTACTCCACATTTTCCCATGAGTGCTGGGTGGATCTACAGTTTTCCTTCACAGTTGGTGAACAAGTGTTATCAATGAATGAAAGGAACTGAGACCATCAAGACACAGATGACTAGCTGAACCAAACCATGACCCTTCTAACACAGTATTCTATATTCAACAGCTACTAGTCAGTGTTGTAATTCCCATTCCACCTTAATAACAGACTGAGGACAGGAGCTTGTCACATGTCTGTATAGTGTTCCAGTGTGCTGCTGGGAACTTCCGTTCTTCAGTCTGTACTTTCGCTTTCGTTTTCTGAACATGGAGGTGACTGCACGTGTGCATTCTTTTGTCCTCATGTTCGCCTAATAAATGCTTGTATATAATGCTCATGCCAGCCTCTGTAGTGCATCTTCTGCTGCTGAATGGACTGTACAAGAGTGCTTAGCTTCCTGGAGCTAGGTCTCTGGTTTCTGCTGCTGTTCCAGGGGTTTGAAGTTCGACCGGCAGTTCGGCCGGAGGTGTTTGGGCCAGCAGGGAGCATGCCCGTTGTTCCCGTTTCCCTGGACAAATCACAACAGTCAGATGGTTCTAGAAACTGACAAGCAAGACAGGAAGTAAATAGTCATTCAATGGTACCTATTCCCAGCCTGCTTCTGAATCTGTTTCTAGTCTGAATTCACCCTGATTTACCAACTTCTTGCTATCTTTGATCGTTCATCACCACCTGCTTTGTACCCAACATTTTCCTCTGAGAAAATAATATTTCCTTGTAGAATATGATCTGATGTACACAGGGTTTTCATCCTCAGGGATAGAGTGGGTAGATGATTGTGGCCAAGCATTAGACATTATTGTGTATTGGTTCCTCTCTACTGATTTTGTTCAAGCCATTGGCACACACCTGAAATATGTATAAATAAAACCAGGCATCAGCACAATGAAAAAATCACACCAGGCTCATCCTATGCTTTATATAGTTATCTGAGTGGTTCTCCATGTTTGTGTTTAAAAGAAAAGCTGTAGTTCAGTGGTAGGACATCTTGGTTGCAATGCAGAAGGTTCTAAATTTGATCCCTAGCACCCCCAGGTAGGAGGAATAGGAGAGACCTCTGTCTAAAATCCTGGAGAACTTCTGCCAGACAGTCTGTAAACAATACAATAAGGCAGCTTCCTATGTTCCTAATCTAAAATTTTTACCTTCCTAATAAATTTGATAGTCTTTTAGGTGCCACAATGCTCTGTCATTTTAACCCAAAGCATCTTCAGCAGACCATGTAAGTGAAAGATAGCTGTCCCTTCTCTGGTTGAGTGTCAAAATCACCTTCCGTATATTGCTTTTTCATCTACTGGGGGGGGAAGTATCTTTACCCTACTAGTGAAAACACAGGTTTGGTAGGGAGATTTTGAATTTGGGGGGAAACACACACATTTGGCTTTCTTCTTATGTTTGCCTCAAGCTACTTTGGGTTAAAACTAGACATAGAAGGTAAACAAGGAATTCTTGAAATGATTTAAGCCTGAATCAGAAACTATTTCAGGATTTTCTTTATATAGCTTATGATCTATAACAACCTCCTTCAACTTTTGCCTTCGAGATGTTTTGGACTACAACTCTCACCAGCCCCAGACACTATGTTTAATTGGCAGAGATGTCAGGAGTTATAGTCCAAAACATCTGGAAGGCACCAGGTTGGGGGTGGCTGGTCTATAACATGAAAACACTGACTTTTCAGTCTGTCGGCAAGAGAAACCCTAATGCTATTGAGTGAGTACTTTCTTTTGCAGAAGATAACAAATGGAAGAGGGGGAGAACAGGAAAGACATGGGCAGATATTGTTTTCTATCTCAGAAACAGGCAATAATGTTCCTCTTGTAAGCATTCAATAGAAATATTATCAGTTCCAGATTTGACCTAAGGCCACAGATTAACTAAAAGAAAGGAAAAGGAAAAGCTAAACGAACTGGACAAAATACATATATTGGAGTAACTTAAATAGAAATACACAAGTTGTTCAAATATAAGTACTTAAATTCTAAAATAAAATTCATTCAGTCATTGTTGGAGCAACTTGTGTATATGTAAGTTAAATCTCTTTAAAGCTTATCTGTCATTTTACAAGAACTTAAAAGTGGCATTTAATGCAATGTAGGTTGTTTTTTAGAAGTACCAATTTAGGGGGAAAGTAACACTTCATTGAACCAATCCTGACAACTTAAGTCTTTGAATTAGCCTTCAGTATAACTAGTTTCACAAGAAGATTGTCACCAAGATCTCACCTCTTTGGTTGATTAAACATAATAGCATATGAAAAGATTCTTTCCTTGGGTGCAGATAAGCATAAGCTTCTGTTATACTGGCTGAATAACTTTTTCACTGCTGGGAACCCATTGCACATTCCAATAATTAGTTGCTTATCTCTTGTATCATGTACTGTGTCTGGTTCTATTCTATAGTTGTTGCTGCTTTCAGAGATTTTCTGCTCGCAGCAATTATTTTTCAAAACTGGGTGATTTTCCTTCCTCAGAGGAATAGTCATTTTATTGAGCCCCATCCGTGTCCAGTGAAGAAAGATATATATTCAAGATAGTGATGAACCAAGATATGTGTGGGTCTGCACTCATATTTTGGAAACATTTGGATTTGGGGTGGTGGTAGTGCAGGAAAAGGAGAGGAAATGAAAGTCAAGTTGTGTGTGTGGAGCACTGCTTACAGCATTGGATACAACCCATTGACTACAGATATTCCTAAAAGCTGGAGCAACCTTGCAAGTGACAAAAAGAAACTTTCTCAAAGCATTGTCTTTCTTGAAGGAATACTGTAAATCCACACATTGTAAAGGAATAAGGCACCCAAAGTAGAGTTTCATTGCAACTGAAGTAAAAAATTGTCCAATATCAAACAAGAGCTACATTTAAAAGAGGCAGAAGGGGGAATTGTTCTAATATACAGAGCATTTTCTGAGTTCAACTAACCTCACAGATGGGAGAAGGGGACATCACAGATGGGAGGTTTGTAGCATTAATCATGTTTACTCTTCTGTGCAAGCAATCCTCAATTTACTCTTCAATGGTTCCATTGGTTTCTTTACCTGGACTGCTCTGAAATGTATGAGCTAAGAATCACTGTACTGGTAGTTCAGAAATGCAAAGAACTAAAGATCAAACCTTAAAACCCTTACCTTTTAGAAAATATCATTTAAAAACAAATTAATGGTAAGTTTTTATATAATGGATCAATATGAGAGTTTGCTTATTACATTAGATTGACATTGAATAACTGCTGGGGTCTATGTGCTATATTTTCATATGATTATCTATATGCTGAATGGGAAGAATCTGCCCCACCACACATATTGTTGAAACCCATGGAAGTTTATAGAGGTTTCTATATTTTGTTTTTGTGGTTTTTTTACTTAAGAGTTCTAGCTTTGAATGCTCCATGTTTGTGGATATTTTGCCTCTGACTATGTGTGTTGTGCCCATTATCTTGCTACTTCATGGCCATGTTTGACAGGACAACAGAACTTGGATCTATTACTAATGTACATTGTTCATTAGAACAAGATCCTCTTTAAAAAGAAATATGCATGTTTAGCATTCAAATAACATACTAATAATAGAAGGATCAGTTTTCCTCACATAGTGTTTATTGAAGTTATGTACTTCAGCTGAAGTACACACACCTTCAGTCTCCTTGACTCAGTCTGGGAAGTGAACTGTGAACATGTCTGAACCTAGTACAATGGTACAGAGTTTGCTCCTAGCCAAAGCAGTTATTTTAGTAAATGGGATACATCAGTGGCAACCATGCATCAGATAAATTGATTTTCATAACTGGTAATGTGAAATAGTAGCACTTCAAACATGTCACTTTGAAGGGGGGGAGTGTGCATTAAAAGCAATCATTTGTTGACCAATTTAAGAGCAAAGATCTCAAGAGTTCAATGTCAATAATAGAGTTTAGCCAACAATAACACACAAATGTCAAATACCACTCAACTATCTAAGAGGTCACCTTGGACTTACTGTTTTCTGTGTGTGGGAATACATGGATTCTGCAGCTGAAGTATTAAGCACAGTGAGGCCTGTTACTTGGATTT
The DNA here is from genome assembly GCA_034641385.1 of Darevskia mixta. NCBI lineage: Eukaryota > Metazoa > Chordata > Lepidosauria > Squamata > Lacertidae > Darevskia > Darevskia mixta. The sequence goes on from JAWWNH010000036.1 coordinate 4,605,281, forward strand.
ATTCATTGCATATATACACAATGTTTTCCTAATAATTTAACCCATATATTAAAAATGGATGCCATGAATAACAGTGATGGGTGATGCCCACCGCTGTCCTATATCATAATTAGCTTGCCATTTCCAAGCTTTCTTAAAAAACCTAGGGGAATTTTGTTTAACTGTTTTCCAAGAATGCTTAGAACATTGGCTACCAGATCTGACAATCTACAGAGGAGAATTTCCTACATGTGGGAAATATACTGTAACAACTAGGCTCCTAGGCTTGACATTATTGGGTAAGCCCATGGTGCAGGGAGGAAAGGTGGGCATAACTCCAATTCTCTTCTCATGCCACACCCCTTCAGGTAAGGAAGGATACATTTCTGCACCACGCTCTCTCAGAGACTCATAACTCAGAGGGTGACATAGATTAGTCACAAAGAATCCATACCATGCACCACTAGTCCCACAGCCCTGTGTGCTAGTCTATGGAATCACGATTCATCTGAACAGTTCCTCAGAGTACTCACCATTAGTACCAGCCTCTTCTCTTTCCTTCTCACACCTGGCAAGTGACCAAACTAATCAATCTGACTTCTCCAGCCCCGTTCTACAGTATGGAGGGGGGTGGGGAGGAAGATCCCCTCTACAGGCTGATTGCAGATGATGATTTAAATAAAAATAAAAATGACTTGGCCCCACACTGCGTTATTTCATACTGTAAACTTGGAGGGAGGGCCAGCTTCCAACAGAAGAAGGGAGGATATGGGTGGGGCCTCCTTATATACCCTGCTGCCTACTCCCAAGTATTGGCAAGCAATATTCAAGATTCTTTGCAACAAGATGCAAAATACAATCACAACTCCCGACTTCTGCATAGCAGCATGGAATCCGATAGTGCACCCCAATATGTTGTTTTATTTTGCAAGAAATGCAGGGCTGTACCTCATAACTGAAAGTGGAAATAAGCAGCTAATCACAACATGAGAACCGACTCTGAGAGCTTTAAGTAGTCCTATCTTCAACTTTAAATCTATTTCTCAGTGTCAAGTTAAAACCATAAAGTCATTATTTAACTTTTGAAGTGTAACCAAATGGCCCGGCACAATCATGTTGGGCTTTTTTTTTTAATTATCAGCAACAGCTTGGCTTAGATTGATTGCAGCTATAATTGAATATCTCACCTTCTTCTCTTTAGTTCCCTGACATTATCATCATTAGAAGGTCATTATAAAGACAGCAACAGCCTCACAATCAAGTAATGTTGCTAATAACCATTCTCGCATGGCTGGTTTACCTTCTCAGGAGGCATATAGGACAAAGTCAGGGAATTCTTCCTCCCCCTAGTTATGATTTCCCTTTTTATTTTTGAGGTAAATAATTATTTCTCTGCTACAAAGGAGCCCACTACACTAATGCCATTTAGTAAATGCACATATCTAAAATACACATTTTCAAGTAAAACACAGATAATGGATTCACACAACTACAGAAATTGCACTAATTTGTGTAGTCATTTTTAATCCTCTATATGGATCCAGTTTGGTTTTTAATGTGTACACCAGTTGTATGAATTCCCTACTTACACAAACAATCTCTTTCTGTGTTAAAAAATGTTGGATCTATACACACTGTGTCAATGATTTCATAGGCAGCAGAACTATTGTGACAGACCACCAATTATGGCCACCTGTGAAAAAGATTCTCTCCCTTGACACAACTGTAAATACTGTAAATCTACCTGTAGACAAGAGAAGCTGCAGGTTGGCCAATCATTTTTTAAATGAATTATGTTCCAACAAAACTGGCCTTTATAGAAAACAAAAACAAAACACCCCATCTCTTTGGAATCCTGGCCAGGATTTTATCTCTGCATTCCAAAGAGAAAAGCTTTACAAAGCTAGCCAGCATTCATTTATTCTGGAGCTCAGAGTATCCCTACCTTCTTGGTTGAGAATATCATTTGTTTCCCTACAGAACACCAGAAGATGTGGTGCTTTTTGTTATCTTTCTTTAGATATGTATTCCTTGAAAACTGCTTTCCATAGTTGTATGTGTTACATTTAACTGTAGAAATGTTACATGGTAACAACAGAACCAAATGTTTTGCAGTGAAGAATCATTCACCTTGATTGGTAATGTTGCCTTTTGAATGTTTTCACCTTGATTGGTAATATTGCCTTTTGATTATTGTTTTCATGCGGAGTACTAACATCCCGCATCCTGGCTTTAAAAACGTTTATTGGGAAGGAACTCATCCATGAAACCAGCAGGGTACCTTGAATTAGGTGTGAGGACCTTTAGTTCAGATTTCTACTTAGCCAAGAAACTTACAGGGAGTAACTTCCTCTCAACACAAACTACTTCATAGGGGAATATGAAACTAATCTGTAGTAGTAAATATAGAGCTGTATACCAGTTGTATATTGCCAAAAATAAGAAGTGGAGATTTGCATTACCAAAACAGAGAAAAGAGGAGATATATGTTCGTGTGGCAATTCATAGAGAAGGGTGTTTTAAGAAAGAATTCTTATAATTTAAATAGAAATACAGTGCGTCTTACCATAGAGGGGAAGACATCAGGTGACCTGTGGACCTGCTAAGTCTTCTGACCAGATGCTGCTCACTGGTGATTAGTGACTTAATGCATCCTGCTCTTCTTCTTTTTAATGAGTCCTTATCTTTAAATCAGAGGACACCTTCAAATAGAGGACTGACCTTTGTAAAGTAGGACATAATACCACTCTATCAAGGACATAATACCACTCTATCAAGGATAAGAAGCCTATAGCCTTCCAGATGCTGTACTCCAGCTCCCATCATCCCCAGCCAGCATGGCTACTGGTTATGGAGATGGGATTGCAGTACATGCAGATTTTGATGCAGCTTTAATTTTCTTTGTATTGCGACCCATTTTACATAATAAATGTGCATATATGCATTTATAAAACATTGAAGAAATTCAACTGATGTGATTGCATGATTGCAACCATTCTTTTTGTGTGATGTTTTGCTGGTGTGCATGTGTACTGATTCAACTGGCATGCAGGAGAGAAGGTGTGTAGGGCAGAGCAAAGCAGTGCACATCGCTAAGTCAGGATCTGACAAGCAAAAGGAAACAGGCAAGTGGGAATCAGGTAGGCAGTTTAATCAAAGATAGTTTCCTTGAAGATGCAGAAGAATAGCATCATGCATTTCAGGACCATGGACAGAGAACAAGCAACTTATTTGGAGGAAAGCTTCTCAACTGAGGCCTTGAATGCTCTCTGAGCTACAGTCTCTGGTCCAAGCTCAGGGCTCTCAGGCATCTGCATTCTGGGGACCTCTACCAGCTTGGAGTTGGAAGGTGTTTGGTTCCGTGATGGTGCTTAGACTCACAGCATCCTTCACCAGTACCAAGGACCTCTCAGCCACTGTGTTGGTGACTAGGTCACTGCCACACTAAAGAGGCACAACATGGGAGAAATCTACTCACCATGCTGATAAAATGGAACCTGTCTGCTTGGACCTAAGACTACTGAGACATCTCAGGGTCAGTTTGCACTTCTCAATCTATTCATTACTTTCCCCTTTTTTAATATGGCAAATCTATACACTAATTAGATATTGCTAATCTTGAAAGGTAACCAAGCCCATGTGTTTATCAATGATTATCTAAATTAAGATAATCTATGGTTTTCCCAGTAGTGATGTATGGAAGTGAGAGCTGGACCATAAAGAAGGCTGATCGCCGAAGAATTGATGCTTTTGAATTATGGTGCTGGAGGAGACACTTGAGAGTCCCATGGACTGCAAGAAGATCAAACCTATCTATTCTGAAGGAAATCAGCCCTGAGTGCTCACTGGAAGGACAGATCCTGAAGCTGAGGCTCCAATACTTTGGTCACCTCATGAGAAGAGAAGACTCCCTGGAAAAGACCCTGATGTTGGAAAAGATTGAGGGCACAAGGAGAAGGGGACGACAGAGGACGAGATGGTTGGACAGTGTTCTTGAAGCTACCAATATGAGTCTGACCAAACTGTGGGAGGCAGTGGAAGCCAGGAGTGCCTGGCATGCTCTGGTCCATGGGGTCACGAAGAGTCGGACATGACTAAACGACTAAACAATAACAATAACAACAACGATCTAAAAATCTGAAGGTATCTGAAGAAGTGTGCATACACACGAAAGCTCATACCAAGAACTAACAAAGTTGGTCTCTAAGGTGCTACTGGAAGGATTTTTTTTATTTTTTATTTTGTTTTTACTATGGCAGACCAACACGGCTACCTACCTGTAACTGGAACAACAATCTAAATTAAGTAATTCATAAATTGTCAGGGAGGCAAAAACAGGAACTTCATTTGTGTCACCATACTTGGCTGGTGGGAAATATTTGTTGATCACATGTTGTGAATACCAGATATAAAAAAGCAAAGACATACAAACACACATATATTTTATCAGAAAAAAATGTGTATACTTCTGTCCATTTTTGCTTTCAAAACTGCTTTGTGAATTTTTATATGCTCAAGTTTGAGGCAGTTTGAATGTAATAATAATTTTCTCATGAAAAGGACATTTTGGCGTTAAGGAGTAATGTTTCATATATGATATTCACACACACACTTGTTGATTAATCAGCTTATGCTGTTTCACTTCACTCAGAAGGATGATGCACAATTTACTTACTTTAACAAACTAATGGATGAAACATTTAAATCAGTTTGCTGTAATTGCTTTTTCCTCATATTTAATTCCTAGCTATTATAAAACTCTGGTCATCTTTGGATAAAACCTCTTGTACTGAAGCAAATGATACTTAAATAAATGTCATCTCATCATGAAATTGAAGCTGCAATTTCTGCCAGAGATTTAGTTAAATGGACAGTATCCATGAGGGAATAACAGTGGTATAAAAAATGACTCCGTGACGGTGAAACATAATAAAATGTTAGTATTAAATATGAACAACATTACAGTTAAAGAATAATAATTAAAATACCAAGATAATACTCCAAGCCAAATATTATAGGTAAGACACAATCTGTAGACAATCGTTATACTAGTGAGTTCAATAATAGTGTCCTTTTCTTACGAGGGCATGATTAATTATTTAATTATGTAATCATCATGATGTGGCATTCCATGGCAAATATGAAAAAATAGATCCAAGAAGGAAACTTCTTTTATGTGGTACAGGCAGTAGCCTTCACTGGGAGAAGGAAAGGAGCCAAGAACTCTAGGAAGCATAACCACTCCTGTGGTTCTTATTAGTGCCACCTAATGAACATCTTTATTTCCTGACTGCTTTCACTGAAGCAGCCATTTATAATCTGTAATTCTGATATTAATCCCAGCTACCTCACTAAGAATCAGACATGGTAATGACTGAATATCAAAACACCAGACCAATGCTTAGCCAATAATAAATTCCAATTTTACTGAAGGATTTGAAACCTTGTATCCAGATGGAAAAAAATTTAAATTAATTTTTGGGGTGGGTGGGGATTTGCAATACCGTAGTTTCAGCAGTTTAAGAGCAATGTGGAAAATAGCAGAGGGAAAGGCGTTCCTACCAACCTAGTCTAAACCATTTCCATGCTTTAGCCAAGTCTTAGCAATAAATAAATTTCTTCCAGCACACCTTGTCTATAGAAGGTGCAGCTTCCAACCTCATTGCTTTCAGCTCAGGGGGATCTAGGTCCCCTGCCTTACTTTCCATCCTGGCTTCTTTCCTCTGATTTCTTTCTCTCTGTTCTGCAGGCAGAACTTGCCCCTACAGGAGGCAGTGATGGCCACCAACTTGAATGGCTTTAAAATAGCAGTGGACAAATCCCTTCATTGAAGGGCTATCAATGGCTACTAAACATGCTCTGCCTCCACTATTGGAGGCAGCAATGCTTCTGAATGCCAGTTGCTAGAAACCTCAGGAGGGGAGAGTCCTATTTTGCTTTTAAGTTTCCCCATGAGAACAGGCTGCTGGACTAGATGGCCCATTGGCCTGATCCAGCAAATACTTCTTATGTTGCTTGCAAGTGTCACTTATATACACTGTTCCTAATTCATTAGCCAATCAGAAAGACTGTATAGTTTTGCTCTGTTTCCTTTAATTTCTTTCTTTCTTTCTTTCTTTCTTTCTTTCTTTCTTTCTTTCCTTCCTTCCTTCCTTCCTTCCTTCCTTCCTTCCTTCCAAAGCAGCATACAGTATAAACAGAAACTAAACATTGTATAGCTGAAAACAAACAAAATGGCTGAACAATTTCATTCATTCAGCTGCCTGAAGCAGGAACCAGTTGGAGGTGGCAGCTGTTCCTGCTGTTGGTGGCTGCGGAAAAGGATCACAATCCCAGTCTGTTCCCACCTGCTTTCACTACTGCTGCCTGCACCCAGAATGCAAGAATATTAGCCTCCCCACATCTGTCAGGAGGAACTGACTGATGAAGTGAAAGTACGGGGAACGTTGAGAGGAAGTGATCATGTCCTCTTGGGTTTCAGTCTACCCAGACAAGGGAAAGCTGTGTGTAGTCAGACATGCACTCTGGACTCTAAGAAATACTCAGAGAGAAGGGAGTTGAAGATGGATGGGAGTTTCTGAAAGGTGAAATATTGAAGGCACAAAGGAAGACAATTCCAACGAGAAAGAAAAGTGAGAGGCACCTAAAGAAACTGGTGTGGCTGAATAATGAGCTTACAGAGGAACTGAGATGTTCATCTGTAGGGAATGTATATGAAATAGAAGAAAGGAGAAATCAAGACAGAATCATAGAATCATGGAGTAGAAGAGACCATGAGGGCCATCTAGTCCAACTTCTTGAAATGCAGGGATCTTTTGCCCAATGTGGGTCTCACATCCACAAAACTGATATTAAGAGTCTCATGCTCTGCTGACTTACCCAACAGTTGCAGGGTGAAGGTCAGGATGGCTAAAGCTCAGAACAAGCTCAGGCTTGCAAGAGAGGTTAAAAACAATTTAAAATGTTTCTTTAGCTATGTTCAAAACAATAAGAACAAGCAAGTAGTAGATCCTCTGTGTGGAGAAGAGAGGAATGCTGTTGGATGACAGAAAGAAGGCAGAACTGCTCAACATCTGTTTTGCCTCTATCTTGACCCAAAAGTAAAGCAGTGATACAATGCAGTCTTCAAAATATAGCAGTAGATAACAAGTCTACAATAACTGGATGCATTCAAAGCATCTTTAGGTAAAAATTTAAAGGCACCTATTAACACATTCATATTCATTTGTCAAAAAAAAATAAAAATCCTTCCAGTAGCACCTTAGAGACCAGGTGTTTTGACTATGTCAGACCAACACAGCTACCTACCTGTAACATATTCATTTGTCATTAGTCCTAGTGACTCATTAGTCATATGTAGGGCCTTGTTCACTGTGTTGACAGAGGAGTGGAACTGGGCTTTTGACTGCATGGATAGGGCTATTGACTGTAGCATCACGATGTCTTATATGTGCCAATAAGCCATCACTGATTATTCATCACAAACAGAACTTCCATACTAGCAGCCACAGTTACCTCAGTCACAATACTTTTCAATGGATAAATTCTTCATATTCAGCTTTAAGTCATTACATGCTGACTAACTAAATGATGACAAAATAAGAAATGTTACTGCATGTGTGAACTACTAAATTCAGCAAGGTTAATATTTTACCTTGCCAAACTGCTTCAGACTGTCACTGATCTGTTTTAATTGATTCCATAAATAGTATGCAAGGTGCTAGATAAACAGAACATATCCTCAACTAATATGTCAATGTTGTGACCATAACAGAGGCTAGCCTTTGATGCAATCTCAATATATCTAGGGTTTTTTGGGGGGGGGGAGGGATCTAAAAATATATTTTTTTTTAAGAAAAAGAAAGAAAAGAAAAGAAAAGAAAAGAAAGAAAGAAAGAAAGAAAGTCTAAATGTAGGACCTATATTTGAATGTAAATAATGTTGTTGAAGAATGTTGCAGCTGGTAGGCTATCAGCACAAGCCTTTAATTACATGATTCTCATTCTTAGATCTCATGAAATTAAATGAATGTAAAAGGAAACAAATGGGAAAGCAAGAGGTTTGATGTACTACTTCAAGTGACTGCACGATTAACTAAACAAATTGGGACGGGATTCTAGCTGTTGGTAGAAGTAGACTTGACTAAATGCCACTGGGAATTACATCTTTTATTATGATTCAAAAGTATAAAAATGTAGCTATCATACTGGTACAGCTGGGTCCATTTAAAAAGGAAAAGTTTCTATTCTAAATGATATACTATTATTACTGAACTGTCAAGGAAAAAGATCTGCAGCAAAAATGTTCAGACCAATTGGCTTGATTTAGAAAAAAATATATGTAAATTGATTGTGCTGCAGGTGTAAAATGGTCATGAGAGTGGCAAAGCACTTTAGCATCTTTAAAGACTATGAAATTCATGTGCAAATGCACTATTTCATTCATATGAATAAGGCAGAGAATGTGCTGCTTCTTATAAAGAGCAAATCTCTTTAATTCAGTATGCCTTATTCTAGAAAAATATGAACACAATTTATAAAGGCCTCTGGCTAAGGTGGCCCAGGGATGCAGTCCATGTGCACATGGAAACTATGCAACCCATTCTAGCCAGTAGGCTGATTTACCTATCAGCTATAAAGTTTTTGCTGAATTCTGCCCAGCCTAGAAGTTGTTGAAGGATTTAGGGTTCTACCTAGGGTCATTCACCTGCAGAGTTGGCAGGGGGGTGAGGTATCTAGAGCAGGGTCTGGTGCCAGTATTGTGAACCTGTGGCCCCCAGCTGTTGTTGGACTATAGTTCCCCGACTATTGCCCATGCTGGCTGGGACTGATCAGGGAATCCCAACATCACCTGGAGGGCTCCAGGTTCCATCTTTGTTCAAGGGGGTTCTAGGAAGCATCCTGCCATACACTGGGCCTCTCTACTCTTTTGCAAAGGCCAATCAACCTGTGTTAGCACTTCAAGGCCATGCAAAACTTGCAAAGTGTCACATAAGTCACAGCTTCCTTGCTGCTTCTCCCCCCCCCCTTTGAGAATTGAGGATTCGTTCATGATGAGTATGAGGTTTTTATGAAGCCTCATATAAGAGGCCACTCTTCATGTACAGGTACGCTGCACCAGTATCACATGTACAGTGGTGCCTCAGGTTACATACGCTTCAGGTTAAGAACTCCGCTAACCCAGAAATAATGCTTCAGGTTAAGAACTTTGCTTCAGGATAAGAACAGAAATTGTGCTCTGGCGGCGCAGCGGCAGCGGGAGGCCCCATTAGCTAAAGTGGTGCTTCAGGTTAAGAACAGTTTCAGGTTAAGAACGGACCTCCGGAACAAATTAAGTACTTAACCAGAGGTACCACTATATTGGATTTCCAGTTTAAAACGGAACGGATTTGACATAGTTTTAAGGTGTATTGGTTATAACAAAATTCATTTCCTAGTTATTTGTGAAAATGGGTTTAAAGTCCAGTTTTAGAAACTGATTAAATAAGCAATCTTATAGTAGAAAGGGTTTTTTTAAATTAAAGATATTCCACAAAGGGAAGCAATTCTTTTCCAACATTCAAATAAAGAATAGGATAAAAGGATTATGGGAATGTTATTACACTGAATGGGGAAGCTAATTAGGCCCACAGGCTTGGGGTAGATGAAGAGACAGTTTTTTTTAACCTGAACTGTAGATTAAGATCCTGAATGTACAAACCAAATTTTATAACTATGAGTAGTAGCAGCGAAAGGACACATCCAAAAACATCAACACCAGAAGCTGAACATTTGCCTCAAACTTGAAGTCTCACTTTGCTCAGTCAATTACACACTCCCCCCCCAAAATAAATTAATTAACCTTTGTTTTCTAAAAGTAACATGTTATATAATTTATGGTTTTGTGTGGTTTTTAAGTTCTAAAGAGCTGCAGCAGCAAAAATAAATTCAAAATGCTTCTTGTTAAAGCAGGCAGATAGAATAGGAAACATTAAATCTGACTCATTTTACACTTAATGTAAATACAATAAGATCTAGAAATTATTTTTTACAGAAACAAAATTGGGATATAAACCTACACTAAGAGCAAGAAGTGGAAGAGAACCTGTCCTTAAAGTGAAACAGAAGTATACTGTTCCTTGAAAGTGGTGAGAAAGAGAATTCTTCATTGGAGCTAGGATAGCTAGCTAGCTACTGGAAAGTCTGGGGTTTTAATAATATTCTTAGCTAATGCCTCCTAGTAGGGAAGGGAGGGGCTTTGAGATGAGCAATTCCTCCCCCCCCCCCCGAATTTCTGCTCATTTCTCACCTTGCCCATCCTAGTGAGAAAAGGACTGAAAACTGGCCATCCTGTTTGCTTAAAAAAGGGTGAGAGACTTTGATAGTGAGCCCTTAACTGAACTTGGCCATTTCTTGTCTGCTGTCTGCTTTCAAATCACCTTACCATTGTGTGGATGGCTCCCTGTACTTGGAAACTAAATTTGCTTGTGTAAACCTTTAGGTCATATATAGATAGGTCAGGATGAATACTTTACAGGAGGCAAGGCTGGAATCAGGCATGTACGAGGGTCAGCAAAGTTAATCATGGAGGATTCTGTCATATTAATGCCAACCTTATTATTAATGCCATGATCTACAGTGATAAACTGTAGAAATAAGCTCAGATTGACACACACCTATTACAGTGCTCACTGGGCTTGACTTTGAGTGAGGAATTAAGGAAGGGCATGGACAACTTAACTTATTGATCAGGTGCTCAGAACCAGGAGTGTTGGGAAGAAGCTCCCATCTTTCTTCCCCAGATAAGCTGTCTGCTTGGATTGGGTTAGTCAGCCCTGTTTGCTGCAGATCCTTGGATTTGCAGTTAATAAAGCTGCAAGTCTTTACCACATTTATTATCACATGTCTTGCTTTTGGGAGCATGGGGGCAACTATCATGGATGTAACTTCTTACAGGTATCATAATGTTACTGATCTCCAAGGTCTTCCATTTAAACTTCATTATTTTGTTCTCTGTGGTCCAGGCAAAGAGATGATTTAAAACAGCAAGTCGAAAATGACCCTTCCTTTCATTTGTTTTGCAATATGGGAGGAAAGCTTCATGGGCATCCCTTCTACTTATTCAGGAGATTGTCTTCATAATATGCTATTAGCAAGCCAATGACTGATTGAATTAAAGGCTGTACCTAATATTAACATTTTTGTTAATGTCTGGCACTATTCTCAACAGTGAAGGAAGCTACAGGGGTCTTTCATGGCTCATTTGCTTTTCCTTTGCTGGATATGTAATGAGATTCTCCAGTGGCAAGAGGGGAAAAACAGAATGAAACATAATGAAACACTCTCATTTTGTATCTTTTCACTTTTATTTTACATTAAGGAAATGTGTGTTTAAGTTCTAAGCATAGTCCCCAAGAAACAGTAAAGTAAGAATGTTAATTCTTCAGAATGCTTTTAAGGAAGGAGAAGATGAAGATGAAGAGAATATAATATAGCTAAGTACACCTATGCCCAGTAAACCTAAAATAATAACTTGAACTTGAAGGTGTAATAGGGCCTTTATCATCAGCAGGTTCAAAATTAAATGCTGTATCTCTGCAAATTTTGAAACATTGGCACATTACTGCTGCATACTACTAGTCACCTTATTCTAGCAAACAAAAGCCAAATACAGTATTAAACTGGTGGTTTCATTATTCTGCCCCCAGCCACCCAGCACAGTGTTTTAGATCATCTGGGGTTTCCTGACAGGATTTCTTTCCCATTTGAAGTGCACCAAGAGGCTAAGCAAACTAGGCACTTCTTAGTGGTCACTCATTTGTTCTGGAAATTCTTACCTATTCAGAAAGGCTGAAAAATCTTTTTAAAAAATCAAATCAGGAAGGGCTTCTATTTGAGCTAGTTTTACTGAATGTCGGTTGATTTTTCTTTGTCAGTGATAAAAGTTTAAACTATAAATTCCAGTTCCAGCAGGCTTTTCTTCTCCCTCACCTGTTTTCTTTCACTAGTAATTCTATTAGGAGCTGTGTGTGTGTGTTTTGTGTGTGTGTGTGTGTGTGTGTGTGTGTGAGAGAGAGAGAGAGAGAGAGAGAGAGAGAGAGAGAGAGAGAGAGGTGGGGGGCCAGCTACTGTATCAGAACTGCTGGGAAGCCAGCTCCATCAGGCTCTTCTCTCCATCAACTGTCGTACAGATAAAGGCCAATGAACTAAAGCCAAATCAAAACAAGAGGGAGGTACTATTGATAGATGCCACCTCTGCTCAGGGACGTGGTGTCCAACTTTGTCTAGATGGGACTGAGGACCAGGTCCACAGTGTCGATATGTGATCCAGTCTTATTGTTGCAAGGCCAAGTGGCTCCTGTTCGTGAAGCACTCTTCATTAGTTGAAGTTGGCTTGCCAGCTGCAACAATACTGAAAAAGTGATAGCCTAGTCATTTTACTGATGCTAATACCCATTTGAAGGACAAGTATTGTACCCCAAGCTTTTATTGAAGACTCTTTGGAAACTGTAATTCATTCAAAACACTGGCTGTGTTTTTAACCGGAATTTTAACTCACTAGGCTGCCGCCATTTGTTATACTTGTTGGAAATGTTAACTTACTGTTGCTTTGTTTATTGTATTTGAAGCTGTTCTGTAGACTTAATGTTGAAGAGTCGGGGTGTGTGTGTTAAATGTTTAAAATCCTATCTCTTGTCACAAATGCATTATCTGTAGTGGAAGAACTAGCTTGATAGGTAATTATAAAACCATAGAACAGAATTCCCCTTCCTGCTTCTAGTGTGTAGAGAAAACCCTTTTTCTTCAAAGTACTGTAGCCAAATGATGGTAGCCTGAAATAATTTCCTATTGAATATAATGTTAGTGCGTGACCAAAGCCGAGGGCTGATATGCAGAGTCAATACATCTGCAGCATACTGATATGGCCTTCTTTGGGCACCCTGATCCAAAGGTAAATATGAATAAATGAAATTGGCATAAATAAATTTCAGCTTCAACACCAAGAGTCCTCCTTCCCCTCACCACACACACACACACACTCAACTGCAGTGCTTCCAATTAAAAATGGATCATGGAATTAATAGCAAGGCCTTTCCAGTTTTCTTGAATTGTGGAAATTCCTATTGAGGTAGAAAGGAAGATGGTTCAACATGGTTCTTGCTCCAGGACATCACTGAACAGATTCATCCTCTTAAATGTGTATGTCTTTTCAAAATGGAAAAACATGCACTTTTGCCTCCATGGAAAACATAGTGGAATAGTGGAGAGGCAAGAAAATGACAAGCAACAACCATATCTCCCGACAACAGAATGTGGCATTGCATGGAAAATTTGGGGAGGGATGGACAAAAGCCGATGCACATGCTCCCAGTCAAGTTATTGGTACAACTAGGGATATGCCAATATTTTTATTAGAAGTATATATCGTAGCCCCCCCCCCTAATTTTCCTACAATGCATTTTGGATAACGCAGTAAATGAACACACTGACAACCATTCATGTTACCGAGACCCCTAACCTAAGTGTGCTTAGACTCCACCTTCTGACAGTCCTGCTTAACATGGGAAGGTTGTGGTTCTGGAAGACACCCAGGTGGTGGTGGGGGGCTGAAATTTTATGATGAAGGGTGATATAGTAGTCAAACAAACAAATAAAATAAATAAAGCCCATTTAGGAATAATGCCTGAACAGGGATACTGTGTTGGAGTAATTACAGAATCATTAACAAGTAGATGTACTTAATATATATTGGCACAGCTAAGCCTTTTGTACCTGAAAGCCGGAGGCATGAATGGTGGGGAGGCAAACTGCAATATTGCTAAGACTTACTGCCATGATCTTGTGCTTTGTTTTATTGATTTATGGGTTAGCACACCCACACCCATTCCCAACATATAACACAACACAGGAATGAAGAAAACATGTTATGTTTTATGTCTATGCAGTTCATTGTTGTGTTGATTTGTTCAGACTAAGATTTCTCTCCCCCTATTTCAAACATTAAGGTCTGTCACACATTTCCAAAAGAGAGTCAGAAGGAAATCAATAATAAAAAGTGCTTAAAAGAAAGCAGTTTGCCCTCATACTTTGCAATGAAAACACAAATGGGTTTAATAAAGGAACACGTTTGTTGGTTTTATTTGTGCTTAATTGTATAAAATCAAGATTAAAAATGCCATTTCATGTGATTTTAAAGTGCCCTTTTGAATTCATTACCCCATAGTTGAAATGCCTTTTAAAAATTATCAGGACAGAGCCTTCCATTCTGAACTGCACACAGCTGCCAATCTCCCTCCATGACTCCCATATGTTCCAGCCTTGCACTGACCTCCCCCACCCCTGATCTCAAAAATACTTGTCTCTTTAAAAAAACAACACACCTGCTCTTTCATATGGCTACGCTTCCCTTCATCCCTGTATTGAGGTCAGTAGAAAGTGTACTCTTATAGCAAAGGCAAAATCCAGGATTTGGGGGCTTGCTGTTTCATGATGTAGAGTTAGATAGAACTGCACTTTTAATTATTTAAGCTTGACTTTTGATTGCTCAATGCCTTGGAGAGACTCTTGCACTTCTGCTTGCTCTTTTAACAGCAACCGTGCTAAGGCTCAGAGCTCAGAAACACCCTTGCCTGCTGATAGTGGAATAGCAGGATGAGGAATGCAGAAGTAGTTTCAAACAGCTGTGCAGCTCTTGAGGTACTTTTAGAATAGTTTCATTCTGTTATCGTAGTGTACTCTGTTGATGTTGCACTGTGGAACAATTGCCATGCCCACTGAAGACTGGTCAATGACAAACCCTTACTTTGGCTCCATCTAGGTCAATGAGAGTTAGTTTTTCAAATTTTTGAAATGCTTTTTAAGAGTGCTGGCAGATGTGGCCTTCTGAATCACACAGGCTTTCTATTTCTTTTACAAAACTACACAGGAAACTGTGTTGCTGTTATCTGGACCTGAAACTCCGGATCTTCATGCATTCACAAGGAAATATGTTGCCATGTCAATATGATGCAAAAAAAGGGGGGATACCAGCATTGGTTTACTTGGAAGCAGCTGGGGTGAGGAAGGGTGATAGAGAGGGGGGCTGCACTGATCCACCAGCAGGAGTGCCACATTGGTCCACCTGTGCACCTGTGCCGCCCAACCTTGCCTCTATCCTGCCCCTCCCCTCCCCTCCCCATCCCCATCCAGGTATGCTGCAGTGACACCCACTTTGGGAGAGTAGCTCGATATGATGCTGGCCATCACAGATCTCTCTACATGGTGTTGGGGGTCATCTCTTGCTATTGCTCTGGTAGTAGCTCAGCCATATTTTGGCCTTTTATATGTTAGCCTATTATTATTATTATTATTATTATTATTAATTATTATTATTATTATTATTATTATTATTATTTATATACCACCCTATACTTGGAGGTCTCAGGGCGGTTCACAGAATAAAACCAAAATAGAAAACCACAAAATACATAATCAAAATAAAAACAACCCAATAACCCCCCCCCCAAAAAAACCCCACATTTTAAAAGGGCATAAGATCCTCACAACATTTAAAGTAAGACAATTAACAAACCTGGACAAGAGTCACTTGCTGGAAAGACCATGATCTCAGAAATGTTTGCAGCAATATTTATTTATTGGCAACCAAATTGGCCAGGTGCCTTTCTGATACAAAGACAAAATAGCTTTGAAATAAGAGTTGCAAATGAGTCCTCTTTGCTGAGTTTGATCTTCTTTCTTCTTGGTGCTGTTTCTACCGCTGATGCGCTTCCACCAGAACGTTGTTTGTCCATCCCAGTGCCACCATGGCTCTTGGTCAGAGTCTGTATATCTGTCAGGGTATGGAAGGATGCTTGGATCAACTACTATTATTGTTGTTGTTAAATTATTATTATTATTATTATTATTATTATTGTTATTGTTATTGTTATTGTTATTGTTATTATTATTTAAATTTCTATACTGCCCTTCATCTTAGGATCACAGGGTGGTTTGCAATACAAAAATACATAACATATTAGCAAACAAAATAATAACCCCTCTCCACAGTTTAAAAGGCCATAGATTGTTTGTTTCCAGGAAACTGGAATCTTTTCCCATACCAGGATTGAATGCTTGTATAGGTGATGAAAAATGCTCTGAGTAGACGCAAATAACATTTTGCTCATCATTTAGCAACTGCAACATGTCCCCATCATGAACTGAAACTTCCAGGGTAAAAGAAAATGGTAGTAGTGGCTTCAATTGGTACCAGTGTATAATTATTCAAATAAAGTAGCATTATATACTTCCATTACTAGCTTCAACGGTGCGGCTCTGCCCCATTTGTCCCAACTGCTGTGTATTCATACATGTGCATGGCAGGTGGATCCATGCTATGGTTTAACCAATTAGTCTCACAGGCTTCACAGCGGTTCTTGTCTCTATGACTGCAAAGCAGCACAGCTTCTCTTCTGGAATTTGTCTCTGTTGGAATACAGTGCTTTTTACAATGAATATATCCATCTGTTACAACCTTGTTGATCAGGCAAACTGACAAAGGCAGGAATAGCAAACCACCAGCAGCAGCATGTTCAGTCATGGCTGTCAGGGGGCTAACCATGAGTGTTAACACCACTTGTACTATATCTTCTAGATCAAAACATGCATGGGGGGGGGGATTTGAACGAGACTGCTTACACCACGTCTCATTTTTGCTGGCAGCTTTTCACACTTCTTAATCCCAAAAAGAAAATGTTTCACCTTCTGCAACACCAGAGTGCCTTTGGTCGTTTAACACTGCTGAACCCCACTGCTCCTTGCATAATGCACTCCAGTGTGCTTGCTCATTGCTGTCTTTGGATTAATAAATCAAATTATTTCCTCCATTTAAACAGTCAGTTGGAGTTTAGAAAGTTTCAGGACAGCGATTTAAAAAAAAAAAATTGTTTGAAGTGAAGTTTGCATTCTTTCTCCCCTCCTGAGCAGTGCTTTGAAAATAATATAGCTTTGAGGACACTTAGGTTTTTTCTAAAATAGATGCTGTTCTGTATTTTGTTGGATAGTTTCTGTACAGAAAGGATTTAGTACTATGACTTCTTAAATACACCCCCCCTTTTGTTGATTGTTGCTGTCATGAGGCCCGTCAGAAATGATGGAGTCAGAATAATATGGGCTTGCAATAAATGCAGCCCTCATCCACACAGACAGACACTGTTGTTTCATTGCAGTCTGCAATTCTAATAGGATAAACATGCACATGCACATAAACACACACACACATACATCACAAGTTTCTGATCTGGATGTCTCTGGAAGGTGTCAAATGGTGCTGTTAAAAAATACTGAAAATAAATGTGTGTCTTTCAAAATGCCAGGCAAAATTTGGTTTTCTATCTTCATCATGACTTAATGATAACAAATATACTCATCAAATTCACACTATGTAAATGAAAGATGACTAACCTCTGGCCCTCCAGATGTTATTCAATTACAACTCCCATCATACCTTATCATTGAAAGAGGTGACTGGATCTGGCTAGGGACTCTGTCAACATCTGGAGGACCACAGGTTCCCCATCCATGTTCAGTTACTCTTTCATCTACTGAGCATTGCTACCGTAGGTGCTACCCCAAAACAGACTCTTCCCCTGACTTTCATAAAAACCTATCTTTATGCTTTGTTTTTAAAAAAGTACAAAGTATAGCCATATCAACAGCACTTAGCCATGATAACTAAATGAGACCCTCTAAGTCCAAAGATGGCAAAATATGAGTGCCAGATGCTGGGCTGAAAGAACTTGCAAGTAAGCTTTCCAGAGTCTGCTGGCTGTCCAATGATGCCAACAGACTCTGGCTGAGATGAATTTTGGTTTGATCCAACAGACATTTTTTTTTTTTTGTATTTTTATAACTTGCAGCTCATCCTAGCTGGGGTTAGACCACTATTTCCCACTCTGCTCTCTGTTCTCACTGGACTTTTTTTCTTTCCAATTACAAAGCTAAGCTAGCATGTACACAAGTCCCAGGAAGCCAAGTGACAGGAGAAGGGAATAGGATGGGAAAGCTAATACAGTGGTTTAACCAATTAAATTCCCTTTCCCCTCAACTCTGCTCTCCCAGGCTTCCAAGCATGAGCTTCTCTGGGGCTGAATCAGCACACAACAGAAGAGAGCTAAGTGGCGAAAGAACTAATCTGCTCCCTTTTCCAGCCATTTGCCGATTTTGAGCATCCAAACCTGGAGATCAGACATAGATATTCAATTCCGACGTGCCATATGGATGAAGAATTGACATATGCCAACCCTAGACATATCTAAATATAAAGGCTGCCATATCACAATTAATTGTTAATCAATACTTTCCTGGGCAGTTTGCATCCATCTGATAAATTATTTACTATTTCCAATGCAGTTATTCATTCTAATATGAGGCTGGTTTTGAGGTTGGCTTCCCAAAATGGCATTTAAAAGACATATTATCACCAAGGAAAGCTGCAAATCTCATTATTTTCCATGAAAACGTAACTGCCCTATTATAGACCAAGTTGCACAGCACCTATCCATGGCATCAATTGCGACACACAGATGTGCTGCTTTTGAGTGGTGTCTATTAACCACATTTTACAGTGCAGCATGGGCACAGGGCAGCATTTACATTTTATTATGTTATATTTCAGGCTAATGTTCCAACTCTTTTCTTAGTTTAGACTCCAGATGCATCCTAAAATGAGTTTGTAAGCTTTGGTGTGTGTTGCAGTAAAGCAAAACCATAATGATGCTGTCTTAGAAATTTTGCCGTGACATAACTTTTAGCTCGAGGGAAAGACTTTCTCTGTTCTGTGTCATGCTAAGCATATCCAGTATTGTGCCTTCATCCATTTGATTCCAAATAATTTATCAGTCCTGTTTCATCAGCAGGAACAATGCAATAATCACTGTGGATGCTTAAATCAACACATCATTTCCTAGAAAGAATAGAATATACTGTGGAAAGAAAGGGGGGAGGCATACTAATCCAGTGGTCTTCTTCTTATAGAAAGAAGATCTGATACCTACCTCAACTGACATATTTCAAATGCTTGGGTACAGTGCACCAAACTCTCCTTTATAGCAAGTAGGCCAGCAGGATGGGGTCTTTCTAAGCTGGAAGGTGTTTTTTGTTGTTTATACACATGAGACGGAATCCAGTATGTAATAGGCATGCATAAAGCCACAGTGCAGGGAAATGAAGGCTATGTGGGTCATTCAATGCATGTCTTCTGCAATGCTTTTGGACAACTTTCAGGGCAAAGCTAACATTCTTTTCTATCCAGGGAACTCTGATTCTGTCGAGTCCCCTGTAATGCCTCCATTGTTAATGTTCTGATATTTCTATGCAGTGAAATTGGAGGTAAAAGCCACAGTTTAGACACATCCATTTTTTTATCAGTAGGAAAAAATGTTGATTAAACCTTGATGGACCATTCATTTTATAATTGGCATATATCTATTTCTCTCTCGCATGCAGCAGTCCAGTTTTTTCGCAATTTGGATCCTTATCTCCTCACCTCACCCCCTATTACAGGCATAGGCAAACTTGGCCCACCAGATGTTTTGCGACTACAATTCCCATCATCCCTGACCACTGGTCCTGTTAGCTAGGGATGATGGGAGTTGTAATCCCAAAACATCTGGAGGGCCAAGTTTGCCTATGCCTGCCCTATTAGATCCTTGACAAAACAAATTGTGCAAAACAAATGCTATTTTGAGTAAAAAACAGAGCCAAGCAAGCTAGCCAAGCCAACCTTCTCCTTCTTGCTCCTCCAAGTCAATACCTTCCAGTCCCCCTGGCTGCTTTCATTAAAAAGGTCATATAATTTTTTGGAATTCTGGTAGATGAGTATGGCACATAGGCACAAAGGTGATTAAAAAGACCCTTGACTAACTTTCCCCCCAAACACACTGTGCTTTTACTTAGAATTTTAGTAAGGCAACAGGTGAAACCATTTTTTGAGAAAAATATATTTTAGAGAAAATAAACTAATTTTGCAGTTTGAGGAGATACCCATAAAAAATAAACAGGGGCATATTCATCCAGTTGTATTTCCAGTTGCTCTAAACAAGCTAATATTATCTATTTTCAGGTCCACTTCTGGGTCCCTTTGCAGCCTTACTCCTCCCTACTATGGGGTCTCAGCTGTGGTGTTCCGGCTCTTTTGCTATGTTTTAGCCCTTTTCCTGTCATGCATATTGAATTATATACATTTTTTCACTCCCTCTTCTGACATTTTAGTCAATTAGAGGGACAGGAGAGGGAGAGTCCTGGTTAAAATTGTATTTTGCTTTAATTGCCAGGTTTCTACAATGAACTTTTGACCCTTCTGTGCAACACATCCCATTTTAAACTTTTAAACTTCCTGTGCATAACTCCTCCCTATGTACCTTTGTGTGAACTCTTGTCCCCTCCTGTACCTTACAGCCTCTAAAAGCAAAAGAAGCCATTTTATAACACCAAAACAAAACACAAAATGGTGGAAAGGTTTCATCTATTCCCATTTTATTCTGTCGGAATCTCTTAGCTAGCCTGAAACGCCCACATATATTAATTACAAGACTCAAGCATTTATATTTAAGTTGCATCCAGTCCACTTTCCTTTGCAATAGAGTTTTACTTTGTTTTGAGATTATTTGGGGAAAGAATAATTTAAGTTTAATTTAATAGAATATATGGCACTGTAAAAAAAACTGACCTCCAATGCTTGTGAAGTGTTCTTGTGTAGACCATCTCTATATATGAAACATTTAAAGGTAAAGGTAAAGGGACCCCTGACCATTAGGTCCAGTTGTGACCGACTCTGGGGTTGCGGCGCTCATCTTGCTTTATTGGCCGAGGGAGCCGGCGTACAGCTTCCGGGTCATGTGGCCAGCATGACAGAGCCGCTTCTGGTGAACCAGAGCAGCACATGGAAACGCCATTTACCTTCCCGCCAGAGCAGTTCCTATTTATCTACTTGCACTTTGACGTGCTTTCGAACTGCTAGGTGGGCAGGAGCAGGGACCGAGCAACGGGAGCTCACTCCTTCGCAGGGATTCGAACAGCCGACCTTCTGATCGGCAAGCCCTAGGCTCTGTGGTTTAACCCACAGCTCCACCCATGCCCCACATGAAACACTTATGGGTTGTTTTATAAATTCATTATTCATTTCCAAAGAAGGTAAGGGAAACCTATGCATCTGTGTATGGATGGATAAGGAGCATAGGTCAATATAACTAAGTAGAGCTGAACAACAAGTCATTGACAAGCCATAGGATATAATGAATTGCAAACAGATGAATACAAGGGCCAAACTAAATGTGACATGGAAGATGCATGCCTAGGATTTCCTGAGGTTTTTAGGTAACAGTCATTGGGGTGGATCTGGTATTGGGACTAGGGTATAGAAAAAAGAGAGTGGACCATTTTTTCTCTGCTTCACAAAAACTGCCGAAGAAGAAGAGTGCATCCCACATCACAGTGAAAAGGAATTATCATATGGTGGGATAGATCTAGTAACTTGTTTGTCCATATTGTTTCATTTTTCATATTGGTTTTTACCTTTCTTCCACAGGTTTCAGGGTGTTATACACAGAAAGGAACTTTTGGGCATGAAATTTCTGTAAGTATGTTGGCAGGTTATGCTGGGGAAATAATTTCATTTGCTGACTGGTAATCTTGAAGAATCTGCATTGAAGAAGAACACTAACATTGCAATCATAGACACATAGACTTGGGAGCAAGTCCCATTGAACTCAGTGTAACTTGTTACTGACTAAAGATATGTCAGTAGGATCATTCTATAAATTGCTATTACATGAGAAATCTTGAGTTAATAACAAAACAAAATAAAACAAAACCCTGTCATTTTCAAATGGATTTTGCTTTATTTAGTGGTTTGGTGGTAATTCAGCATCGTTTTGGAAAAGCCAGCATTCCAGAGTACATTCAAGCAGGCAATGATAACACAAATCCTGTGATTTCCCTGTTTGTCTGAAACACAAGCTGTACTGTATCTGAGAAAACAAAGTATTAAAAATAGTCCATAGCATGCACTTCAAACGTTGTAAGGTATAAAATAAGGAACACTGACGCCATTCTGTTATTTCTGAGATTGGTAACCATGGCAACAGTGCTAGCAGTTTTCTCCCTTATCTTATAAAGCAAATATGAGTGTTTACACAAGAATATACAGAATGTATGCATATAATGCTGATAACATTCATGGATTTTTAAAATTATGTTTTGTGTGTGTGGCCTACTTCCCCCTTATATTTTATGCAATATGTTCCTCTCTGTTCTTCCTGTCATTTGATCCCCCTCTCCATCATTTGATGTTTTGCCAAAATTAAGGTCAAATGTTTTTATTTGCTTTGGTGTATTGCATGCATTTGTGTCTTGATTTGTTAATTTTTTGCTCCTTGTTTCCCCCCCCCCCCTTGTTACTTCCACCCATATGTTTTTCTCAACCGTTAATAGTTTCCATTTAAAACAAGCTCTAAAAGCTTATTGATTTATTGTATTTGGTTGTGTGAGTTCTCTTGTCAGCCCTGTGGAGAATTTCAGAACAGAAGCTTCCTGATGAGCTAGCATCCAAAACAATTTCGCCTGAAGCTTCTGGTGTCTCTCCGTTTCTTCACAGCAGAAGTGTAAAGTGTAAGGCTCGAAAGTTAACACTTCCTAGCTGCGGGATTTAAAAACTCTTCTGAACCTCAGAGAACACTTACTGAAGCTGTGGGTGCACTTTCTTCCCTTTCTAGAAGTATTGAGTTTAATGATTAGGGATAACAAAATGAGAGGTTTTGAGGAGACAACCCATCGCTCACAGTAAGCTCCAGTGTCTGGAATATATAAAACATTCAGTTATATAATATGTGTCAAGTAGGGATGAATAAATTTATAAATTTTGTTTTTGCTCAGTTTCACATTCTTTTTCTAGTCTTCAGTTTTCTACATTTCCACAGAAATTTGTGGTATTTTTTAAGTCCTCGTGAAAATCCATCAGCATTTCGTTGCAAATTCTCCTAAGATACATTTTTATTATGCAATTTTGCCTCATTTACACATTTTTGCTAAGGTATTTTCATTAATGAAATGCATTTTTGTCTCCTTCCAATAATATAAGCATTTATATGTACAATTTAGCCCAGTGTATGCATTTTTGTACACATTACTTGGCATTGTAAAATTCAGAAATTTGCAAATTTTGAAGGATGACTGTATTTAAGTTCACTTAATATTTTGGAAGTGTGAATTCAGTGCGTTTGCCTTTAAATGTGCAGTGAATCAAATTTCTCTCTGAAAGAAGGAAGTAATAAATAGAATCACAGACAGGATTACTGTGGATTTAACTATTGTCATCTACTTTAGTCACCAGGATACAGACCATTATCAAGTAGGACAGCCTTTTGTGACATTTTAGGTTAGAATTAACATTATGTCTGAAGAAAAAACTTATGTCTTTAGGTATCTAATTTACCTCATATTAAATTAACATTTCCCAAGAAGTCTCCAGGGACCTTGTTTAACCACCCTTTTAAATGTGTGCTGCCAAGTGCTCTCACTTGTAGGAACAAAATAATAGAAAATGTCTGCTTCTTTCTGTGTTCAGATTTCTCTTTTGCAATCGTTTGAATATAATACTACAACTGAGGAATCCTAAGGTGGTGGTGGGAAATCGGAAAGTGGTCAAATTGTCTTACCCATTGTCCTGCTGGGCTCCTATGTCCCTTTTCTGGTTTTCAGCTATTTTTCCTATTTCTCTATCATTGGGAACAATGGGAAGGAAAAGAGGGGTTTCTGTCAGCTCCAGGTTTGGGGAGACAGCTGAGAAGGCTATGCAAATCCATGCCTTTTCTTTTCTGCATGCCCTGAAACTGCTTCCCATGGCACACACCTGTTTGGAACTACTGATATTGGGCCTATGGCGTTGGTATAGCCAGGGTCACAGAAGTTGCCCCAGAGATGAAGATACAATATATTGTATGGTCCTGACTCCCCACCTAGGATTTCTGCCAAAAAGTGTCAGCCAAAGAACCTCACAAGAAGTTCCACATGCTTCAGGAAACTTTGAATGTTTCTCGACCCACAACTCTATTCAACATGGTACCCGAGCTAATTCTGAAACCAAGTAGACCTATCTGTGGTATGACATAGAGGCCTGCTGTGCAACAAGCACATTTTGCTCATAGGGAGAGCAAAAACTGTGGGGTAAACTAGATACTTAAAGAAACAAAGAGTTTTTTCTTCAAATATTACATCTTGTCTTCCTAAAATTCACTTTGTTTAATCAGATAGCTGTTCCAGATAAAGTCTCCACTGAGATGGTTCTCTTCCCATTATAACACCCACTCGTTCTTTTTTGTTTCAACCTTTTCCTCTCTCACTAGGTCATTTTATCTCTACTTCAAAAGTTGTGTGTTCTTCAAAGGCTATCACTTTCCCCTCCACATGTCCTCTTTCTACCACCAAGTACTGGCAGTGCAATTTCATAGCAGAATTCATATTCTGTTCATTCATAGAAGCTGAAAAGATTAAGCTCCTCACAAATATTATATACTCCCAAGTTCAAACAATATTAAACATACATGCTGGATGTCTTTCTGTGCCTGATCAATAAGCAAAACATTCAAGCAGTCATCTCCCTGCTCCATACAAATCATAAAAAAGGAAAATTCTTACAAGGTGCTTCGCTTTAACTGCAAAAGGAAATCAAAGTGTGGTTTGAAGGGAAGATTATATCCATCCAGCATTAATGGGCTCTCTGTAAGTTTCCCCTGTGTAAAGGCCTGCTTATCCAATACTCTGGATTTTCTTCCTGGGTTTTTTGTTTTTGTTTTTTAAAAAGCCACTCACACCTGAACCACTCATACTTCTTTCATATCCAGGTAAAACAAAAGAATCAGCCAAGTGTACTGAGTGATTTCCCTGCAGGAACATAACCAACATGCTAACAGGACTGAAGGTATTTTTCCAGTCTGTTTTCATTTTTATGCAAATCCTTTATGTGGCACAAGAGATTGCTATGCTTCACAAGCCATCTGAATTAGAGTCACTGAAATGTGTCATTTTGCGTGTATTTGGACAGTAGGAAAGAAAGAAAAAATACCACCTTTTTATTATTGGCAGGGGAAACAAAACAAATTTTCTACCAAAATTTGAGATAGATGAGAAAGGTAAGAGTGCACTTCCCTTTACTGTACTTCTTACAGCGGTTGTTGGCAGAGAAAAATGAGAAAACGTTTGGCATAGATTGAAATAATGAAGGCTACTAGCAATGCCCATCTAATTCATATGCCAGATAAAATGATTTTGTTACTCTGTATTTAAGGAAGAAGAAGAATAAATAGCACTTGCAAGTACCCTTCATAATATTATAGGATAAAATCACCAGGAGTTTCTTCTCTGAAATACTCTCCTCATGACTGAATGAGCTGGGGGCAGGTGTTTGCCTGTGCCAAGCCAGGATGCACAGTGGTACCTTGGGTTATGAACAGCCTAGTTAACGAACTTTTTGGATTATGAACACTTCAAACCCGGAAATGAGTGTTCTGGGTTGTGTTTTTTGTTTGTTTGTTTGTTTGTATACGACGTACTCTGTTCGGGGCTGCACTTCTATTTTGAGTGCCACACTTCTGTTGTCTGGCAGCGGAGAAGGGGGTCGTCACGGCGTTTCCCGCAGCCGCGAGGGAGGAAAGCTGCGTGCCCGCCAGCCATCTGTTTGGGGGGCACACAACTCTCCCCCATGCCACTGCGGGAGGCGCGTGCTCTGGGGAGCATTTCCCGCAGCAGCGTGGGAGGGGGGGATCTGTACGGATCCCAGTTCAGCTACTGACTGATTGATTGATTGTGTGACTGCGGAAATGGATAAAAGCCCCCCATCCAAACAATGACTATCATCAGTGCAGGTAAGAAAAGTTTTTAATTTTTATTTTTGTCATCTACAATACTGTTTTACTTATTTTATAGTACAGTACATTGATTATTGCTTTCATTTTATGGATCAATGGCCTTGTTAGATAATAAAATTCATGTTAAATTGCTGATTTAGAGGTTGTTTTTAAAAGTTTGGAACGGATTACTCGTTTAAGAACGCTTTGCTTTAAGAACGGACTTCTGGAACGGATGAAGTTCGTAAACCAAGGTACCACTGTAGTCAAGAGCACTGGCTGTGCCACTGGACCAATTAGGGGGGAGATGGGCCTTTAAATGACTATGTCACCCTTACTTCCCAGCTGTTGTTTTGGTGACAGCTTCATCTGCTCATTGGCAGACCTGCAGTGCAAGATTACCCAGTCTTTTGAAGGGGCTAAGTGGGATTTTAGGAAGCTGCCTTCTAGTGAGTTAGACCATTGATTGATCTATCTAGCTCAGTATTATCTACAATGGCTGCCTGCAGCTTTCCAGGATTTCAAAGAGAGTTAGCCTTACCTAGAGATGTTGAGGATTGAACCTGGGATTTTTTGCATGAAAAGCAGATGCTCTACCACTGAGCTACAGCCCTTCCACTTTTTGCAGCAGGTGTGGCTGGGGTGAGGTATCCATACTTACCAACATTCCTCAAATGAAAATAGGGACATTTTCACTCCCCCAAATGACCCTCCTCAACCCCCTTTTTTGTGTCCTCCCCGGCAATACTTCTGACCTCAGTGCCCTCTCAAACCTGGCACTGGCCCTGTTGGCTGGAGATATCCAAAGACTGTGTTTTTATTAACTTGGCAGTGTAAATGGTAGCATAAGATTGTGAGCTGCAGTACGATACCTCAAAGACATACGGTAGCATCTGTGTTCCATTGCCTCATTGCTTTAGGTGCTACAAATAAGACTTACTTTATTTTAGTTCCTTTTGCTATTGGGCAACATACTGCTATACTGTAGTAATGATTTAAGTGTCTACAAGAAAGAAAGAGTTTGCAATCCTATGAAGGGTTGTTGATCACATGGGGCTTACATCTGTGTAAACATGTCTGTGAACGAGTTGCACTTTTTAACATCCATGATTAGAATCGATATGCATCTACTCAGAACTCCAATGTTCATTATCAAAGAAATGTCAGAAGAAAGGTTTTCTCAACTCTCAGAGAATATTAAGGAAAATGTCACCATGTGAGTGTTGTTGTCATATCTTCTCCTACACTTAAGATTCCACAGACATATGGCTTTTAATAAAAAGCCTTCCATTAGCTGCTACAGTTTAACAAGATTAAGCATTATGGAGGACTGATTTGGCTGCTTTCTTAATGGACTAGAAGCAGTTACCACTGAATTTTGCTAACCCCTCTCCTACTTTTTCATTGCTCCTGATGCATGAGCACTCAAGTTAATTATTAAAAGAGCTCTTGATTTAAATTTTTAGTGTTCATCAAGATGAGGGCCCACTCTATTTCCACATAATCCAATAATATAAGTACACTGTGTGGAATGGCCGCTTCAGTTTGGAGTGTATATTTAAGGATATTAACTAAGAGCATCAACAGCATATTGCACTGAATTAGTCAGTGATCACTAACCTCAGCAATCAGTCCCACAATCCAGTCCTAGCTAATTCTAAAGCATGCTGATCTCAGGCCTCATTTGAAATGAGCCTGAAGAATTAACTAAGGTGAACTGAAGTTAGGGAATTAGCTAGCTACATTGTGAGCTTTCATTATGACTTTCAAAAGACACATGTGGTCCTTCTTCCCTCAGGATGAGAGAAGTAGCTCAAAACTCAATCTATAATTTGCTGAAACAGTGGAGGCTAATCCATAATGCTATTGGGGCCTAGCCCTCTCAAGCAGAATGTCAAGCAATTTTGAGAAACTTTTCATCCAAAATCTCAAAGCCACACACTCTTTCTTGTCCCACACACATTTTAAACTTCTGTTGCAACTCAGAGAAACTCTGCAGACATTTCTGCCAATCAGATTTCTGCAGTCCTCAGCCAATCCTAATCTGAAAGTATAACTATGGCAAAAAGGTCCCACTCAGGTGTTTCTAAGCAAAACATGATTGATCAGACTTGCCTAACAAGGCAAGCCCATTATGAAGGCTTTAATTCCACCTGTTGTTAGGTGGAATTACACATCCACACCTCCAAAGCACAGTCTTTGTAACTCGCCAAGAGAAGGGAATGGTTGCCAGTTTGAGCAGTTTTTTAAAAAAATTAACAAAGAGCAATGGTTGAAGAGTAGGTGAGTAACTTTCTATGTTACCAGTTTTGTTGCTCAGTCATTTACAGTTACAGGAGAAGAAATGGTGAGTGGCTTCTGAGTTGGTTGAAACTTTCTGTGTTGCTTGTGTGGGTGTTTTTCCTCAACAACTTTGGCTGAGTGCCCCCCTAAAAAGGTCAATTTTTTTCTTGTTTTGCATTCTTGTTTATCATTACATTTTCAAAAGCTATGAGTTCTTTGTTGTTGTTTATTTAACAGGATTCATATGATGTTTAAGCAGATGCTTAGAAAGTTGAGATAATGATAATCTGTTTTAGTATTTTAACTTTTGTATGTTTTAAAGCATGGTTGCAAACTTTTCTTGATTTTGTTGTTTTATCTTTTTGTAAACTGAGGCTTGTTGGTTGGTTTGTTTACAGTCAAGCCATGTATACATATTAGGAAATAGCTAAATAAATCATCAAAACCTTTATGGTTTGCATAAAACATGAAATATGCACTAAAATACTGATAAAACTGGATGTTAAAAAGAGGTTGAGTTTCTCTTCAAAATATGAGTAAAATCAGCCACTTAAAAATATACAAAATAAAATACCATGTTAAAATACATGTTGAAATTACCTGTTTGCCTAAAAAAAGTGTTTGTAAAGGTAAAGGGACCCCTGACCATTAGGTCCAGTCACGGATGACTCTGGGGTTGCGGCGCTCATCTCGCTTTACTGGCCGAGGGAGCCGGTGTACAGCTTGCGGGTCATGTGGCCAGCATGACGAAGCCGCTTCTGGCGAACCAGAGCACATTGTCTGCCTAACATTTTGGCAGGACATTCCATAGTGTAAGCCTGAAAAGGGTCTAAACTATGACTGGGGGATCTGGTAGGACAAAGGCAAGTCTCCAAAAACGGTGACAGAATAGTCAGTGGTTTGGATAGAGAACTAGGAACTTGAGAGCTGAAGGTGTGGAGGAAGCAGATGACTGAATGAAGGAGTTGAAGTGTTTAGGGAAAAGAGGAAGAAATATGTGAAATCTCCCCTAACACAAGTGACAGTGAAAACAATGAATTGCTCAAGGGTACCTTATAATTCCTTTGCCAATCTAGAATTTGAATCACTTTTGATACAAAACACTGAAGAAGTCAGATAACTAAGTCTAAACACATTTATTCTTAACTTTATAAAGCCCGTTAGTCAAATGAGATTATATCTCTTGAGAAGATATTGGATTAAATAACCCCACATGCCTACATTTAGAATACATTTGTTCTAAATTGAAGGTAATACCTATAGTGCTAGATAAAATTCTTAGATACTTATTGAAAAGCAATGTGTGTCCTCCACCCCATGAATATGAAACTGGCTTCATTGAAACTTCTATGAATAAATCCCATCAAAGTTACATATACATTGAAGAGAAAAATGGCTTCTTCTGAAGCAATCCTATGAAGTGTTATTTGTATTTGTGATGTGCAAATGGTATAGAAAAAAAATACGTGCCCTTGTTATATCACTGGAAATTTTTCTCACACAACATGGAAATACTATATAAGCCTAGAAATGGGGGAATGGGGTGAATTAACAGGAGATTTTGTGATTTTAATGTTATATATATATATTTTTTTAAAAAAGGTAAAGGACCCCTGACAGTTAAGTGGGGTTGCGGTGCTCATCTCGCTTTACTGGCCGAGGGAGCCGACGTTTGTCTGCAGACAGTTTTTCTGGGTCATGTGGCCAGCATGACTAAGCCACTTCTGGCGAAACCAGAGCAGCGCACGGAAACGCCGTTTACCTTCCCGCCACTTGCACTTTGATGTGCTTTCGAACTGCTAGGTTGGCAGGAGCTGGGACCGAGCAACGGGAGCTCACCCCGTAGTGGGGTTTCGAATCGTCGACCTTCCAATCGGCAAGCCCTAGGTTCAGTGGTTTAGACCACAGCGCCACCCGTGTCCCTCAATGTTATATTACATTTCTGCAAAACCATGCAGAGATATACAAATATTTACTGGTATGGCTGTAAAAGCACACAATATTAAACTGTTTTGGTGGTGTTTTATAAAATTTAATCCTGATGTGAAGTACTGTCCCATTGCTTCAGCAAAATCAATACATGAGCATTTAGAGTTAAACAGAAATTGTCTTCAGTTGTTCACTAATAGAATACATTTCCAAAAATATACCAGCTGTTCCACCCTCTCAACACTTTTTTAAAAAAATATTTTTATTTTCCAAGAAGTTTTTAAAACAACACTTTTACATTCAATTATTCACCAAATTCATCTTTTTTGACTTCCTCCCCCTCCCTCCGGCTTCCAAATTCAATCATTCATCATCTTGCATATCATTATTTTTCCTCTGTAATTTTCAAATCTTAATTATAAATACATCGTCCATATTTAACAAATCATAAATGTTACAACAACCCTGCTAACGTTTTAACATATTTACAGTGTTCTTTAACATATTCTATAAATTTTATCCAATCTTGTAAGAATTTCTTCTTGTCTTGTTGCCTGATCCTCACGGTAAGCTTTACCATTTCAGCATAGTCTATCATCTTAACTATCCATTCTTCCTTTATTGGTGTGCCGCCTTCTTTCCATTTTTGGGCAAATAGCATTCTGGCGGCCTTGGTAGTATACATAAACAGTCTCTCTAAGTTCTTCGAGATCTCCTCCTCCACTATTCCAAGCAAGAAGTCTTCTGGGTTTTATTTTTATTATTATTATAAAAGGTTATCTTAAACATTTTTTTAAACTCATTGTAAATTATTTAACTCATTGTAAGTCTTTTGCCCTTCTACCACATATGCAAAAAGGTACCTTCATTATCTTTACATTTCCAACATATATTTCTACCCTCTCAACACTTAAATGGCCATCTGCATTGTTACCTCAATAGTTAGATATTAATGGCAGTCTGAAGGGGTTCTTATGCACATATTGGTGTTTGAACATACATAGGATTTCCTAATGGGAATTGGAATTGGAATTGATCAGGTTCTGATCCCCTTGAAGAGAGCTGTGTGTGCCAGTCTCTCATCAGCCAAGGGTCCTAGCCAGTGCTTGCATCGGCATCTAGCAGGTGAGAATAGTCGCCATGCTTTCCAAATTCCTTCAAGTGTTTGCTACTGGGTACCTGAAAAAGGCTATAGACTTTGTAACATGAAAGGGTGTCATTCAAGTCATATCATTGTGATACAATGAGGGTCAGAATGGGAGCTATTTTCCCTTCAGTATTTAAAAAATAGCATTTGCCAAGCTCATTCTGGATTAAGCCAAGGAAAATTAATTCATCTGTTGTTGAAGTCATTGAATGATGAGATGCCAAGTGATGTATGCACATGTGTGAATCAGCCTTAATACACTTCAAATACTGTAGTAACCTGACCTGAACCCCATATTATCATTTGAAGTGACAGAGACCTATTGAGATTTTTTAAAACAAAAAACCTGTTCATTTTTTTGATTCAGTCTTATACTTAATTTCTGCTCATACTTTATCTCTGTGAATTACCTGGACTTCTGTATTCCTAGATAGTGATCCACTTACCACTGAAACAGAGATGCTTTGATTAAACTGACTTGACCCTGTTGACTTACTGGAACTCAATCAGCTCAGATGCAAGCACTCTAGATTAACTGGTTTGAGGAGAGAGTTTAATGTTGTATCTTTTCTTAATAATCAGCATTTCAGTTACTTCAGATCTCTACTGTTTCTCTGCTAGATTTTTTTAAATCTGGGTCTCTGCAGACTCTCATGCTCCCTTGCCTTTCTTCTGTTCTTAACTCCCAATAGTCTCTCCCGGATTCTTCCTTCTGCTATCTTAAGTGCTTTTATTCTATCTGATCAGCTTTGTGCAAATCTTTTTTAAAAATGCTAACTTGACAACCTTAAATTAGATGTACAGTTTTAGAATGCCATCTGCTTTCATCCACCAAATGGGGTTATGACTGAATAGCAAATGAGTAGGAGGGGTACAAATGAAGCCTTCGGTCCTCTGGGGTCTGCGCCAGCAGAACACTTTGAAGCTTGGGTTGTCTGCCTTAAAGTGACTAAGTAAAAAACAGGACATCTGCCAACACAACCTTTAGAGTTAAGTGTTTCTTTCTCTTGTTTTGAAAGATCGTTCATTTGAAGACAGAAGGTACACAAAGCAGTGTTGTTATTCATAGGAAAATATTGCCAATTTTGGTTACTGCCAGCCAGTCAGATTCAACCAGAAAATCCCACTGGTAAGACAGTTATAGTATTGGCTATAAATTGCACTATTTAGCCCATCACTTCAAATTCAGTTTCATAGCAGATGGAAGGACCATCCTCCACATCTGGTAATTTGCTTGGACCAAATCATCAGAAGGCTTTCCGATCTCACGTCCAGCTTTTGAGCAAACAAACACGTTCATGTTGGTTGTCCAAAATGCTGAAGCAGGAAAGGATTTATTTCAAATTTCATTCCTGGTGTCTGTTCAATGTATAATGGGAATAGAAGCAAAGTTGTATAAGCTTCTTAAAAACATTCAGAAACTTTATAGAGCTATAAAGCAAGTGAGTGCTTTCAGGTGCCATATATGTTTCTAACTTTTGTATAGACTGTGGCAGCCAAGACCTCCAGGTGTTAAATTACAACTCCCAACAGCCTCAGACTCCATGGGTAATGATCAGGGACGATGGGAGTTGTAGTCCAGCAATATCTGGAGCACACCACCTGGTTTAGACATTATAGCATGGATGACCAATTAGAGAACTGGGTTTTGAATCTGAATCCAGATCTCCAGTTCATTCTTTTACTGAAAAGAAGAGGACTTTCCTGTGGTAAAAATATGACCAGGGACTTACTGCCAATATTAGTTTGACTTTGTGAAACCAAATTGTCTGTCAATGTGTATTTTAAAAATGAGAAGCAGCTGCACTAGAACCACTAGTATCACATATGCATAGGATTGACAATACATGGCCTTGAAACGTACAGATTGCTGTTCAGCTGGTTTGGCTCCTCCAGTCACTATTGTACTGTACTGAAAGAAGATAAACTTTCCAAGAGTTACCCTGGTACACAGATAAATTAGCATGTTTGATTTGAGTGGAAGTCAATTGTTAAATGCATGCCTGAATTGAATTTAAATTTTCACAAAAAAGTCCAGTTCGAAAATAAAGCATACCGTAGCATCTAGTCTGCTTACAGACAGTATTAATACATGATACTTGATGCATACCCATGCAAGTGTCCCAGTAGAACTGGGAAATCCTGTTTTTCTGCATAAGAGCATGGCAACCATTTTGGGTGCCATGATCTTGCATGATTTTGCACTGTGAATGTGCCCCCTAAAAGTGCTTTTTTTCAGGCCCACAATCTTGCGTGGCATCCCAAAATGCATGTTTTGTGCTCTCATGCAAGAGCACAGCCCCGGAAAAAGCACACCTTTTTGGTTCCATGATCTTGCATGGGTCACATGACTTGCATGGGAGCATGGCCAAGAAGACACATGTCCTGGTTTTGAGAGGGTTCAACCTCCGCCACACCCACATACACATGTCCAAGAGTCCCATAACATGAAGGAACTCCACGTGCATATACTGGTCCAAGTATAGAACCTTGTGTCATACATGGAAAATGTATTGCCAGTGGATGGGCATAGGTATTTTGAGCATCAGCCCACTGTTCCCATCACCATGTGAGAGCCATTCATATGAGCACTCCTATGGAGAAATGACTAAAGCAGTTACAGACAACTGATACATGCACTCGCATTTCTTGCATCTTGTCCTGAGAAGTGGATTGTGTAGTCATCTTTCCCAAGTATGATGTATAACAAATATATGCAAGTTTCCTGTTTTGTTACACCAGAAGCATCGTAAATAGCTACACAGAGTCACACTTGCAGCTGCTTATCTGCTTCTTACCTGCAGTATTCAAAGCAGGTATCTTGTTCCATCAACAAGAGAACTCTCCACCCTCCCACCTTGCACTTAAAAATAAAACAACAACCACACAGTCTTTCTGCCGTCTTTCACTGGCAAGACATGTGGCAAGGTTTAACATGGGGCGGGGTTGATTGGGATTTTGTGATACTTTATCTTGATATTTTCAGGGTTTTATTTTTAGTGTTTTTTATGCTTTTAACTTTAAATGGTTATAACACACAGGAAGCCAAGATAGCACAAAATAAAAATAAATGAGATGACAATACATTAATAGAAAAACCTATGCAATTGTTTCCCCATGTCTGTTCAACTGTACTTTGCCATGGCAACAGAGGCTAAGCGACAATATGACTCACACTCTTTAGCTGCAAGATGAAATGGTAGAGATGAATTAAGAGATGTAGATCATCCAGTCCTGTAGACCAGCACTTACTCACCAGGCCAGATTCTGTACCTGCTACCTCCCACTTCTGTGCAGTCTACTGGTTCCCACAAGCAGCAGCCAGTTTGTTTGCACAAATAACTGCTGTATCCTGTATCCTGTACACATCCTTGCAGAATGTAGCTGTTTGGATACTGCCTAGCACCTGTGATTTTTAGCAGGTATTATTAGTGTGTGCTGAAAATTTATCTTGTCTTCTTTGTTTTACCACCCTTCATCTGTTAATGAGAAGATTAATTTTGTTCAAAGGTTATAAAAGAGGAGTGAAAATATTAGTGAAATTGCTAGTTTCAATGTTTTGATGCTTTTGCTTTAGTTCTGAGGTGGCCAAGAGGTGTTTGTATGTGTGTGTCCTTCCTTTCATTCTGCAAATATTTTCACTAGTGTTCTTCAGTCTGTCTGTCCAAGGGGAACTCTCTAATTCCTCCCATGGGGCTTTTCAGGAAGCACAAGCAGTCAGGGAGGCTGCAGAGAGCTGGACAAATAAGTGGAAATCTTATTTAAGGTAGTCCTTCAAGTAATCCAAGTCTAAACTGTGTTTGTGTGTCTGTAAAATGGGCAACCTGCTGTAAAATGGGCGGGACGCGGGTGGCGCTGTGGTCTAAACCAGAGCCTAGGGCTTGCCAATCAGAAGGTCGGTGGTTCGAATCCCCGTGACGGGGTGAGCTCCCATTGCTTGGTCCCTGCTCCTGCCAACCTAGCAGTTTGAAAGCACGTCAAAGTGCAAGTAGATAAATAGGTACCGCTCCAGTGGGAAAATAAACGGCGTTTCCATGCGCTGCTCTGGTTCGCCAGAAGCGGCTTAGTCATGCTTGACCCGGAAGCTGTACGCCGGCTCCCTCGGCCTACAGAGCGAGATGAACACCACAACCCGACTCGTCTGCGACTGGACCTAATGGTCAGGGGTCCCTTTACCTTTACCTTTTAAATTAGGAAATAATACGATGCTCAGCTTTTATGGAATGCCCTTTTTTGCTTTATCCTACTTGATCTGCTGTTAATTGTAGAAGGACAGTGCAGATGGCCTCAGAACTGGACTACATGTTGTTCTTGCTCCCCAAGGACTCATGCCAAGGTCTTTCTCACACTTGATACCTGAAGCTGTTGTATCAGGAGATGCCTAGTATTGAAGTGAGCAGTGTGGACTTTTTGCATGCGAAATATGTGCTCTGCTCTGCTAGTACTACTGAGCTGTTCTGGTTGTCAGGACTTACCCTCAAGAGTTGAAAGATACAGTGGAGTAAATGCTGGTGAAACAAAATAAGGTTGTTCCAATGCCTAGAAAAACAATTACGTTGAGAAAAGCATTCATTTTAATAACCTGTCTACACATGTGCATTCTATACATTTCAAAGCTAGTGAATTATTTTGCTAAAAATAGACGACAAAGGAATTGACAAATACGACAAGCCCAACAGCTTGGTAAATTGCCTTTGCAGTACTAGACCCAAGTAGCCAGCTGCCATTTACTATGATCCTTTGAGCTGCTTCAGAATTATCATTTGGAGAAGATCAAGAGGAATGTGATCATGTAAATGAGAGGAATAATAATTTCATTTTGAAGCCTTTTCCACCACAAAACGACTTGATGATGGAAACATTCCGCAGGACCCTGTCTTAACGTTGGCTACTAGAGTAATGAAACACAAGAAATATCTCTCAATCCAGCAAGATTATACAGCCAGGGCTTCCAGCTCTCTACTACGTCTGCTTTGATCGAGGGCACGTGGCTTGTTCTAGAATGAAAAGACCAGGCCCTGACAATGTAAATGTGTGAATCTGTTCACAGGACTCCTGCTGTTACTTTTATCATACTGTGCTTTCCTATTGTGTATAGCTGCACGGTTAGGTTTGATTTTTCAACCAAAAAAAAAAGAGAAAGAAAGGGAAAGGAGGCCTAGAAATAATAATAAACAGGTGCTGTGCTCGATTAGTGGGCCTCTTCATCTTTCACTGAGGCACAGCAGCCATTTTGACAGCTTGCCCAAAGTTTGAATATCACAGTCAATTTTGCACATTACAGTACATGTAGGCTTTCCAACTGATGTCTTGCTTTGCTAAAATAATATTTCTCATTATTCTTGTTGCAGCTCCTTTATGGGCTAATTAAATTCAAATCTAACGTATCCCGCAACCCATAGAAGCATTTGCTGTAATTAGCAGAGCTCTCCTTGGTGTGGATCCTGAGGTAAGTTAACATATGTAAATTCACAGGAGGATAGTTTCCTCTCCTCCTTTGACAGCCACATGTAACCCTCCCCCCCAAAAAAATCTTCCAACATGTCTTTCAACTTCATTTATTTTTCTTTCTTTCTTACCCGCCCCCAGGGGGAAGAGGGTGGTGCAGTAGCCTCCCCTCCAACCCCCCCCCCCCACAAAAATTCAAATCCCTCCCCCAGCGTCTCCAAGAGCTGATTCTTCTGCTGCTTCTAGCTGGGAAAGAAAGGGAGATTCCTTGTTGAGGTTCCC
This sequence comes from Darevskia mixta, assembly GCA_034641385.1. Lineage (NCBI taxonomy): Eukaryota > Metazoa > Chordata > Lepidosauria > Squamata > Lacertidae > Darevskia > Darevskia mixta. Next base: position 4,642,207 of record JAWWNH010000036.1, read on the forward strand.
ACCCCCCTGTTTGGGGAGGGTGGGAGTGAGGAAGTAAGTTCTTTTGGACCTGCTCCCGAGCAAGTAGTCACAGGCACCCTGTTCCCTTTGAGCCGGGCTCCTTGCCTCCTGCTCTGTGTCCTAGAAAGGGGAGCGATTGTCCTCCTCGAGGCAGCAGCTTCGAGAAGGTAATGCAGCTGCTCCCAAGGTGGGGAGGAAGGCAGGGGCAAGATAACTGAGTCATTTTTCTCTCTGGACGGCTGGCGTTCTTTGCATCCCCCTCCTCCTCAGTTGGGGCTGCTGTGCTTGGAGTGGGGGGGGGGGCGCAAGTACACTTTGGGTCTTCCACGTATGGAGGGACATTGCTTCTGTTGCTCAGCGGAAAATAAAATTCAAACAATCCCCCCAGGATGCCATTTTAGGCATCCAATTTCATGGCGTGTATTTTCTGGATGTTATGGCAAACCTAGGGTAGTCAATGGACCTTCTGAACAATGTGAGATGGGGGGGGGGCTAGTGGGCAATGGAAGGGAAGGGATAGGAAACATTCCTTCTGTGAACTTGCTTAAATTAACATCTTCAAATCCATTATATTCCTGCATTCATGACCCATTGTTTTCTTAAAATGAATATTGGCATTGTATGTCATGTCTTAAATACAAAATAAAGCCTCGTAGTTGTAAGTTCATTGACAACAATATGACAAGAAGAAGAAACAATGTATAGAGTGTGACTCCTGCTTAATATTCTAATGATTGCAATGCTGCTCTTTCTACATGGGTAATTCCTTTTTCTTCATTCTTTCCTCCAGTCTCTTTAGTTAAACTTAATTCTCTAGCCTTTTATTTTAAAAGAATTTCAAATGTTTTCATTAGCACTTCATTATTCTGGAGTTGTCTGTTAGAAGCAAAATTATCAAAACTCTGTTGCTGCAATTAACATATAAATTATCTTCCATTTTACAATAAGAAGCTCCCCGACCCCAAGGTTGGGTTTATTCCAGTTTCCTTTAGACTCTAATTTTCCTGGGTGCATTTTAAAGTTTGTCCACACATAATCGTAGTAAACAGGCACACACAATGTGTGTGCATAAGTGTGTGTAAGTATGCACCCTCTAGTACAGAACTCGGTGTGCACTAACAGAACTGGAACAAAAAAGAAACATATTAAAGGACATATCAAAGAGCAGAATAAAAATGCTTTAAATAAATGAATAAATAATCCTGAGGTTTCAGTTTTAAAACAGTAAGATATATTTTGATTAACTGTCAATTTATTGAAAATAATTTGTTTGGAATGGCAAGTTCGAGAAAAAGAAATGGGAACCTTTACAACCTTCCTATGTCAGGTTTGTAGGAGTTAAGTGTTATGAGGATGTGAGACACTAGTGAGGGTCTTGGAGGTAGTAACTAATGGTGGTCCAAGTCATAGCACCACACTCCCTGTGCAGTGGCTATAGTTAAGGTGTAATGAACAAACTCAAGCAGACAACAATGTGGTCTAGAAATGGCAACAAATTTATTGATTACGGGTGCAGGTGGAATTTTGGCTCAGGCATTGGGTGTATATTCATTTCAGCCTCCTGCCAGAGGGCTGAAGAAGCTTCAGCGTTGTGCCAAGTAATATGGTCTTCCCCAAGACGCCGATCTATTGAAGTGGCCATCCTAAGGCCCCCACTGGAAGCTCTATGACCCATCTGCCCCATGCTTGGCTTCATGACAGAGACTTCCACCTAGACACCTCTGACAGAGTACCCCGAATATGCCGCTGGACTCTAACAGGTAAGATGTGGTGTCATAAGGAAATGAAAGAAACTTCCCCTTCTCTCTGAAGCTCCATGTTTGGGTGTGAGGAGTGGATGGGTAAGCTTTGCCATTTGAATTTGTGCCAACCCTGGCAATTTTTGAACAAAAAGAAAGTGATTGCTATATACAGAGGCTTGATGGCAAGAATAGCACAAATCTCAACAAGTTGAAGTTGAAGTGGGGATTGTCTGTGCTCACGTTATAACCTTCAGTAGTAGCTTCAATGTTCTCTAAGAGTTCCATATGAAATTTTGTTGTTTAAAAACTCTAGTTGAAATTGAAAGCAAAAGCACTGAAGAGCAATTGTTTGATTAAATGACTGTTTGCAAGGAAGACTTTTCACTCAGGTTGTATTTATTTTTTTATTTTATAATCTTTTATGTTGTATTTATTTATTTATTCTCTGTGTGTGTACACACACACACGGTTAGTTATATTTATTGATTTTGGGTTTTCTTGTCCCCCACAGGCTTCCCTAAATGCAATACATAAATCCAAAGATTTCTATGCTTAAAATGCTGTAGTTTTGTGTGTTTCCTCTAATAACTTTTGTACTTCATCAGGAGGAAATGCTTAAGTGATATTGGTGTAGAATAGAATGTCTCTATTTTCACCTGAGGAATGTTGAAAGAAGACAAGGGTTTGTTGGCAATAAAGTGTGGGGGAAGGAGCAGGCCTCATCCTATTTCCGATTAGTATTGTTGGTTGTTTTTGCTTGCAGTTATGTTTCCTTAAGTGCTTGGGCTTGGAGGCTCAGATTTGGTGTTATGGGGACAAAGATGAGCCATCTTCAGTTGCCTGGAAACCAGTGGAGCTGCTGGTGGGTTGGCTTAATGCTGTGGGTCAAACTGTTGCTGTTGCTTCAGCAAGAGCTGAAACATGAGCAGTTTCCCTGGTGCTTTTCATCTGTCTTGGAAAAATTGACCTTGATAAAATATCTGGTCTTCAATAAATCAGCAACATCTTGAGGGATGTTGGGCCCATTAAATTGTTGTTTTAGGGGAGTTAGGATAGCTTGTGAAAAATAGTCTCTGGGAAGGATTGATGAGAGGCTATGAATCCTGCTGGATTTAATTGGTCAAGGAAGAAGTCAAACTGGGACAAAAGCAGGATTGTTGTATGACAGGGGATGTGTCAGTGAGCAGCTTTAAACATCATCTTATCAGGGGTGATATTTGTTCTCTAAGAAAGGATGCAGCAATTTTTTTAAGTCATGGCAATTGGGATTTGGGAGGGAAAAGAAACAGGAAAGCTCTAGGCTGCCTCCTTCCATGCCAGAAGCACTGGTTGCTGTGATGTTTGTTGTGTGTCTGCGGCTACAGTCCTGCTAGAGGACTTAGTCCATCTAGAGAACCACAGGACTAGTAAATAGATGCCACTGCTTGGATGGATTGCATGATGAATGGGCCTGTTTTAAATTAACAAAGTGAGGGGCGGGAATAGCGAGGCAGATAACAAACTGTAATTGAATGATAGTGATGCAAATATTTCTTAAATGCTACACCATTTGCAGATAGAAAATTAGAGGCTAAGTTTGGTGTTTTGTTCATTTTCTCAGGGGCAGCAGTTGCAAAAATGTTTTTTGGGGGTGGGAGTTTCAGGCATTAAGTCAGTGCATTTTACTCTTCTTTTATTTTGCTAACCATTCTGACAGTGGCAGTGAAAGTCCCCTAGGTGGCTGTCTCTTGTCTCACCAGAATACCTAGGATATATCATTCCAGTACATTCTGGGGGAAATTGGTAGCCACTAGGAAGCAGCTTCCAAGAGGTACTATGCCTACATTTAAAATGTTTAAAGTATATTAATAAAGTCAAGGTTGTAAGCTTATGCTAAAATTTATAGTGCAAGCAAACGAACACTAGATGATTCTAATGTAAAATATTACATAGTGATTTCCTTCTTTTGGCATTTTTGTTCATAAAGAAGTCAAGTTACAGTATGTGTTGTATGATTTCATCATAGCGGTTTGAGCTAATTATACTGCCCCACAGGAGACTTATTGGCTAATACAGGAATTAGGGCCTCATAATTGCTGGCGCTTACCAATAAACTGATTTAGCTGGCTGCACACACTTACACATGAGTATGTCTCATTCATCCCAAAGGTGTTTTCTCATGAAAAAGCATCATTTATGTCTTGCAGAACTATCTTACTCAAAAAGATTCCATTACAACATTTGGAAGTATAGTTTTAAGAGAAGCAAGTTTCACGTCATAAGAACACAGTGCAATAAAGTGCCCCTGACATAAAGGCATATAAAATTAGCATTTGATCTGGGAATCCTTAGCTTGTGCAAGCATGCCAATTCCTAGGAGCAGAGGTGTCTTTGGCCCCCTCAATATCGGCTGGCAGGGGGCTGGACACCCTCAATCTTGAGGAGGCTGAGCATGGAGCCAAGCGCGGCAAGATTCAGTGGCTGGCTCCTCCTTAGCATGAGAGAGGAAGCTGCACTGTGCTGGGCTCCACACTCAACCTCATCCCGATGATGCAATATTGTGCAAGCATCACACACACACACGCCATGTGCATGATGTCACACATTTGTAATAATAATAATAATTTATTATTTATACCCCGCCCATCTGGCTGGGTTTCCCCAGCCACTCTGGGTGGCTTCCAACAGAACATTAAAATGCAATAATCCAGGCATAGGCAACCTTGGCTCTCCAGATGTTTTGGAACTACAACTCCCATGACCCCTAGCTAACAGGGCCAGTGGTCAGGGATGATGGAAATTGTAGTCCCAAAACATCTGGAGAGCCAAGGTTGCCTATGCCTGCAATAATCTATTAAACATTAAAAGCCTCCCTAAACAGGGCTGCCTTCAGATGTCTTTTAAAAGTCTGGTAGTTGTTTTTCTCTTTGACATCTGGTGGGAGGGCGTTCCACAGGGCGGGTGCCACTACCGAGGAGGCCCTCTGCCATTTGAGATGCATGCTGGGCCCCCTCAATCTTAGGCGCAAGATGGTGCTTCTGAACCTGTGGCTAGTGGAAGAGTGAAGTAATACATCTGCTACAGAAATATATTTATGGTAACTTGGTTTGGATCTCTCAGTTAACCTATCTTTTGGAATGTTTATCCCTGTATAAAACCTCTGCCTCATAATTTCATTTAGGACAAGAAGAATGACCTCCAGTGGTAGACTCTCAAGTTTTGGTCTTCAAGAGGCAAGGACTGATGTTTGTCTTCTAGAAAGATTTTGACTGATGTTCTAACTTTTGTTTTGGGGTTGAATCCAATGAAGTTATTTTGTTCCCAGAATAGCTTCTACTTGTTAAACTGAACATTCCCTCCTCTGTATGCCCCCACAAAATCTGTTCCAGAGGATTGGGGTAGCCCACAGCAGATTTTCTTTTTTGGGGGAAGGGGAGATTCCACTGCATGAGTGGGGACATTTTAATTTATTTAGAATTTAGAATCTTGGGTATTATTTTTTTTAAACCCAGTTTTCTAAGTTCAACTGACTTGATTTTTTAAAGAAAAGGTGAGAAAAATTCACTAACTAAATATATAGCAATCAATGTTCCAATGTACTTCAGCAATACAGTCCTGAAACTATAGTCAGGCAGTTAAGCATTTAGCTGTATTCTTATGTTCCATCAACTTTAATGAGACTCAAGTACAAGCAATTTTAGTCCTGGAACATATTCCCTTATTCCACATTCTTCAAAGCATTGTGCTGCTCCTTTTTTATTGGTTTGTGGTGATGGAGCACTTTAAGATCACAGCTAAATTCAACATATCCACCCTCTTTAAAGTTCTCTACAACTGGAAAGACGAATGACTCAGTGGAATATGAATTCTTTTACAAAGCCTTTTTGTACATGCAGATCACTGTTGAATGTAATCTATTGATTCTTTGGAAATTTAGCAGTACCACATATTCCACTGTATTTTATTTGTAAGATTTTGCTGAAAGTGCATCTTTCTCTTAGAGTAATTCTGCACACCAGTTATATCAGGAGTGGAGGGAGAGAAATACGTCTGCTCTGCCAGATGTATGACAGCTGTACCCGATATGTTTTCTGCTGGGGAGGAGAAACAAAAACCACACAGCCAGCAAATACAGCCTCAAAAGGCAGATGTGACTCCAGTGTCCTTTGAAACTCTACCAGGGCCCACTAATCAAGCACTGGGTGCCAGCCCTGGTGCCCATATTCCACTCACTTAGAGGGAGAAGATGAACTCTCAAAGAGAGGAACATGCTCTCTCTCACACACACAACACAGGGAATCTCCATAGCCAGTCTCTACTGGGGAAAGGGCTAAAGCCCTAGCTGGGCATGACTAGAGTCCCTATATAACAAGTGGGAAGGCCTTTCAGGATATACCCTGTTCCACCAGGAATATATTTCACACTGGTGTGTATTTCAAGTTCTACTGGAGTAATGGGGCTTCTGTCAAAACCTGCACCCCCTCAGGAAGCAGAAATCAAATATAAGGTTGTGCTCAAAACATCTTTCCTGCTTTTTGACTATTTGACTGAAGGAGACTACTTGGGAAAGCACCACGACTCGGTAGCAAAGAAAAGCAGAAAGATATAGAGTCAGAAATGAAACTCAACTGATTTAAGTTAAATGGGTTATGTGATTCAAATAGAGCCCCAGTATTGGCATGTAACAGATAGGTTTTTATAAAAATCAATTCACTTTTCCATTATTCCAATGGAATAATGGCCTGGTGTGTGTTGGCTGTACTAGTATCTATGGTTACAAGCACTTACCCCATAAAATGCTCGGTCATGTGTAGTTTGTCTGGGATATCTTTCCTTTCCACATAGCAGAGTTACTGATGTTGCAAGAAAAGGGGAAAGCAGAAAACTGGTGTGTGGAGAAAGGGATGGAATGTCTTAACCCTTTCTCCCTTTTCTATTTCCCCCAATAAGTCCAGCTCCCTCAGTTGAAATTTACTCTGTAGGGGTAAATATTAAAGGTAGAAGTGTAAAGACTTCAAAATAAAATAAAATAAATAAAACCTGTCTTCCACTTTAGTTTTTAGTTATTCTGGCTGCACTTCACAAAACAAAAAAGCAAGGGGAAAAACTTTATGTGTAGCACCATGTGTAGTTTAAATCTTATTAAAAGCCTGCTTTTGTGTGCATGGTTTTGATAAAGAAGTACATCACACTATTATTAGGATTTGAAGTGAAATGGCTATCATATCAGTGTTACAACTGTGCTGAAAATACAATATGCAAAAGAGACTTGTATGTAGTTCTGGTTGAACAGTTCATCGTAAATATTTGATGCTGAGAGCCTTTTTTCCCCTCCACTTTATGAATTATATATAGAGGATACCATAAACATTTTGATTTGCTATAGAAATAGATACTTACCAACCAATATGCTTCTATACACTATTGTGCAGATATGGCCAGCTTTCATCTTATCTTCCTGAAGATTTTGCTTAGAGGGAGCTCCTGTGGAATTTGCCTGATGCATGCAACCAAACTCATGTCTCCTGGAAGTATAGGATCATCAAGGTTGAATTTGCTGATCACGTGATGTCGGAGGTGCTAGAGAAGACAGAGAGAAGGAGGCAACATTCCGTGTATCATTCTGGATTGCTCCTCCCCCTTCTACTATACAGGTACACATGCTGCATGCAGCAGCGCATGGGTTTGCCCATTGATAAATAATTTGAAGCAAAGGTGTTTTATGAATGGTCACTTATCTGGTGGTAGTTGGCTTGGTAGGAGTAACAAAAAATTTGTGTGTGTGTGTTTCAGCAGACTGCAAGCTAAACAGCACCATACTTTAAGAGGGATATAGACAAAATGGAGCATCTGCACAGAAGGGTAGTGAAGATGATGAGTGGCCTGGAGGCCAAGTCCTATGAGGAAAGGCTTAAGGGGTTGGTATGTTTAGCCTAGAGAAGAGGTAATCATGAGATGATATTTCCATTTATTTAAAGGGCTGTCACACTGATGGACTAAACTTTTTTCCTGTTTCAATGGGTTTAAATTTTGAGAGGGTGGTTGTTGTTTTTTCTGAACACTGGAAACAGCTTCCCATGCTATAACAGATGGCCTTGGAAAATGGTGGCCTCTCCTTTCTTGGAGTTTGTACTCTGCTCCATAGGCAGCTAGTTGGTTGCTATGAGAACAGAATGCTGGATAATATGGGCCTTGGCAGTAGATTTCCAGCATAGGTGGGGGACTAGGCCAGATGACTTTTGAGGTCCCTTCCAACTCCATGGACCTATGATGTGGGATGCTGCATATCTGGACAATGAGATAAAAGCATGCAGGAGGAGTTGATGTTGTGATATAAAGACTATTGTTTCAGATAAGGCAGACGAGGTACGAATATTATCTGGTGCTGTTATATTGGCTTCCTCATAGATTATGTGAATAGTGTTCTGAGGCTGAACTCCCATGTGCAGTCACCTGGGGTAAGCCCCACTGAACACAGGTGGATAGACTTCCAAATAAATATGCATTGGATTGAGCCTCCAGTGTTGCATTTTGTATTGGTAAGCATGTCAGCCTTTCCCAAGGTCTGGTTGATGGTGTGTGCAGTGAAGAGGGATATGGGACTGGCAACTTACCATAGATGTGTGATACACCAAGTCAGATGATGAGAGAGACAATATGCAGACTAGCATGATAGCTGGGGCGGGGGAGAGAAAAGGTAAAATCACTGGCGGCTGTTCATACAGAATAGTTTGTTGTCAGAGATTTGGGATCCTCAGCTGCTCTGTGTGTGTGTGTGTGCCTGTGCACATCTCTCTGCAGTGGAGAGATCTGAGTCAGCCACACCTCCACATTCTTATTAATAGATACACTTTAGTTCTCTCATCTCCCGCTGTCAATTCCTCAGATTGTTAGACAATCCTACATAGTGTCAAGAAAGGCAAGGGAAGGAGACAGAATTGAGGGAAACCCACTCAGAGATTTCAGCTTCTTTCTGCTCTCCTCTTAAATGTCACATAATTGCATGCTGCTTTCTTTTTCCATTCTTTAGGGCACAGAGAAGGGAAAGGTGCGCACACACACAATCAGGGAGTTGCTGCTGCAGCATATGAACCTGTGAAGATGGCTTATGCAGTGTCAACCCTTTGGCCCATCCGGTACTGTACTATTACATCACATTGGCAACAGCTTTCTGCCAAGAGTCCAGGCAGAGGTATTTCCTAGCCCTGCTATCTGAAATGCTTGAATGAAGATCCTACAAACTGAACTGGGATGATCCACATTAAAGCGGCCCCTGAGGGAACGGCCTCCTAATCCCAAGTGAGTTTCATCACCTGCAAGAAAACTTTTTCAATATTTATAGCAGGTGCCTCCCTCTGCAGAATGGTTTGCATCCTCCCAGAAGTGAAGGGAGGACAAAGGAGATCAGGACCCAAAGTCCTGGCTATATTCTACCTCCATCGACTATGTTCCACCTGCACTGTCAGAGGCAGTATGCCTCTGAATACCAGTTGCTGGAAAGAGGAGTGCTGTTGCCCCCAGTGCTGCTTGCAGACTTCCCAAAGGCAATTTGGTTGGCCACTGTGACAATATCCTGGACTAGATGGCGTATGCGTGCACACACAGTGCTTTAGCTGAGATTCCTGCATTGCAGGGGCTTGGACTAGATGACCCTTGGGGTCCCTTCCAACTCTATGATTCTAGTCTGTGATCATAGGCTCAGGTTGTATATATGTGTAATTAAACTATATATCATAAATATCACACTCTCCGTTGTCCTTCATTTCAAGGAACCGAAGCACTTGAGGTAGTGTGCAACAATATCTTTTTTGCAAACTCAATCAATCCAAAAGCTTTGGGAAGACCCTGAATGCCTCTGAAGCAACCTCCTTCAGTTTGGGACTTGTATGAACCAAATGCATAGCCACAGAAAGCTGTGGGAAACTCCAAAAAATGGAATTGCAAGGGTAGGTTTCTAATTCCATGGACACCAATGATTAAGCATATACAACCAGGGTAACAGATGTTTCAATTAATTAACAAGTGAGCAAGAAACAATATGCTTTTTAATACTTTTCAGCTAAGTGTGCCCAGCTGAGTTCACAGCTCAGGCAAAGTTCCACTCAAAATGTGTGCTTGATATAAAAAAAGAGGATTATTTCATATTCCTCTCTTTCTCCTCACCCCGTAGCTTGTCCTCCTACTCACACTTCTATTTAAAGGCTCATAAATCAGTTCAAACTTTTCACTTTTAAAAAAATCATTTTATTTCTATAAATGACTACTTTAAATGATGTCTCATATTATTATTACGAAGAATGGTATTAGAAGACAAATGGATTCCTTTCTTTCTTCAAAATGTTCACCATGTCATTGTTTTTGATTCCATTTTGTATTTCTTTCTGACATTTTATTTTTCCCAAAGAAAGAAAGGAAAAACGTTTTTGGAAAAGATAAAACCAATTGTACATCTAAATATACGAATAATGGGTTGGATCCAAAGAACCACATTATTAGGCTATGCTTGAAAAGTGTCCAAAAACTGCAACTAGTACAAATGCTGCAGTCAGGTGGCTGCCAGGTGCTAGGCATTTTGAGTATCTTCCAAATACTGGCCACAGTTTCCTGGTCACACATGGTAAAGTGATATTAAGAGTGCTGTGCCTACAACCATCTGCTTTATTCTACCATGCTACTTCCTTCTGTGTCCATAATCATAGCATCTGATCACCCCTTAGATATGCATCAAGCAATATCATGAGCATAATTACATATGGATTTTATTTCACCTGATACATCCCCTAAGGTTTGCACTCACAATCACAGCCCTAACAGCTCTCAAAAATAGGATGTCTACTTAACAGAGGACACTCCAAGAGAAAACCTATGCTATAAAGAAAAATCTGCCAAACAGCTCTACAGGTCAACTTGATCCCAATGTTTGGGCATCACTTTGAATTGAAATCATATGCTGTCATTGACAGTTTAATTTAAGTCAAGCATCTTGCACTTCCAAAGCATAAGGCTTAAATTGCTAACATCCTGTTTGCAGATAGCAACCTTTTTCTCTGCTACTAAAGCTGAAACAAAAGGAAAGCATAAAAAGGAAAACATACTTTATAAGCTTCACAGACTCAAAATAAAATGTTATGAAGGTGAAAAGCACTTTCTATATAAAGGAAAAAAGTTAAGGTAAAGGACCTTGTCAAAGGCGACTATGGGGTGCGGCAATCATCTCACTTCAGGCCGAGCGAGCCGGTGTTTGTCCACATGACTAAACCACTTCTGGTGCAACAGAACACCATGATGGAAGCCAGAGTGCACGGAAACGCCGTTTACCTTTCTGCTGCAGTGGTACCTCTTTATCTATAAGACACTGGTGTGCTTTCAAACTGCTAGGTTGCCAAGAGCTGGGACAGAGCAATGGAAGCTCATCAAATCATGCAGATTCGAACCGCCAACCTTCTGCTCAGCAAGCCCAACTGGTAAGGAATAGGGATTGTTGAGGAATTTGCACATATCTGAACTGACCTGATCTGTACCTCTTGGACTAATGTGAAGGTCAGTACACATCTATTCATTGTATTTTTCTGAATGCTGTGACATAGTTCTGCCTCTCTGTTTAGAAATGCATAGTTTGAGGGAGAAATTCTGCATAAATGTTCGCATAAAAATACATATTTATATGTGATCCTTCCCAGCAGAAACAAGATGGTAGATTTTCAAGTAAGCTTATGCGAATGACATGGACCAAATACATATTCATATACATAATTGAGAACTTCCAATTAATACCGGTAGTACATACAAAATTCAGTTTTAACACCATGAAACATCTATAAATTTATCCCCACCACACAAATTCCTAAATACAAGCCTACATAACTAAAGGTGGCTCAAATGGAGAGTTCTTATAATGATTTTAAATGATAAAATTAATGCTCACATTTGAGGGGTTTTAAAAAAAGAAAGTTAGAACCAATACAGTATTCAAATATTCACTAATGAGAGCAATTGTGTCTTGATTCCCTTTTCAAAGAAAAATACCTACTCACGGTCACAGTTCATGATCCCAGTCTGAGGACACATAATGGTGAAGCTAAGCAGGCCTGTGTCTGGTCTGTGCTGAGATGGAAGACGACCTGGGAATGTCAACTATGCTTGTCTTGAGTTCAACTGTGGAAGAAAGGTGGGAATATAAATGTGCTTATTAATTTGATCTGTATATGCCCTGATACATCTGGGATGTTCCATTTATATGTTAATAGCACCATAAATTGTTACCATGGAAACACCTATGATGTTTTAAACAGTAAATGATTAAAATTAAATCACTGAAGAGATCATCCAAAAGCAAACAAGAACACCTGTAGATATCTGTAAAAAAACAACCAACCCAAGATTTCATATGTCTGGTTTTTTTTTTAAGGAACAGCACAAACAAGAAAATTAAGCCTGCAGTTATTTAAAATGCATTTTAAAAAGTTTGTTTAAGTCTTTGAGTTCTGGAGAAACACTGACATTGACAGATGTATTCACCCGTCAGTCTTTCTTAACTGACACTTCATCTCACAGTATTTAAATAACTTTGTATGGTACCATATGCTACATTTGGTACAAAATGCAAGATATTCTATAGATAACATTTCTGTTAGTGCAAGCAGGGAAAGAATGTCTGCACCGATGATGTGGTTGCCTTCATTGATGTGACTGCTGGCAGGCTTGGAATAAAAAACACTATAAATGCTGAATAGTCTCAATCCACATGTGTTATTTTGATTGCCATCAGCAATGTGTAGTTTAGCTGTCTGCTGCTGCGACATCTATTTTTTGCTTTCACCATCATTCTTTCTATACTAGTTTCCTAATTAATTTTTCCATTACACTCAGTGGTGGCTACAGTCACGAACCACATCCTACTTGTGGTGAATGTGTGCATTTACCAAGATACCAAGATGAAGGTCTACCAGGCTTGCATGCTGAGCACACTGCTTTATGGAAGTGAGTCACAGGCAACTTACAACCATCAAGAGTGACGGCTTCAACGTCTTCCACATGGGCTGCGTCTGGAGGATTTTGGGTATCACATGGCAGAACAGAATTCCAAACAAAGATGTGCTCTCTCAAGTCCACATTCCCAGCATGTTCACACTCCTGATTCAGTGACAGCTACACTGGCTTGGCCGTGTCCACAGAATGGAAGATTCTACAGGGAGCTGGTTTCAGGCACCAGGCCCATTAGCAGACCGACTCTGTGATACAAAGATGTCCGCAAACATGACAGGAAGGCTGGCAACATCAACCCCACCCTGTGGGAAGCCCTTGCAGATGACTGCAGAGCCTAGAGACAGACAGACAGACAGGTTGTATGTCCATAGCAATGGCCAGAGGAGGAATGACTGCTGGGAGTAGCACAGAGAGAAGAAACACCATGGTGCTTTGTTGTTGTTGTTTAGTCGTTTAGTCGTGTCCGACTCTTCGTGACCCCATGGACCAGAGCACGCCAGGCACTCCTGTCTTCCACTGCCTCCCACAGTTTGGTCAGACTCATGTTGGTAGCTTCGAGAACACTGTCCAACCATCTCATCCTCTGCCGTCCCCTTCTCCTTGTGCCCTCCATCTTTCCCAACATCAGGGTCTTTTCCAGGTAGTCTTCTCTTCTCATGAGGTGGCCAAAGTACTGGAGCCTCAGCTTCAGGATCTGTCCTTCCAGTGAGCACTCAGGGCTGATTTCCTTCAGAATGGATAAGTTTGATCTTCTTGCAGTCCATGGTGCTTTAGAAGATGGTAAATGCCATCCACAGTCACTTTAGAATCACAGAGTTGGAAAGGACCACAAGGGTCATCTAGTCCAACCTCCTTCTGAATATTTTTGCCCAATGTGGGGCTCAAACCCAGAACCCTGAAGTTAAGAGCCTCATGCTCTACCAGCTGAGCTATCGCTCTCTCGGTTGTGGTGTGTGTGTATATTTTGCCAGTCTTAACAGTACCCTTCACTTACTTTGTTTCTTGCCTGTATTGTTCATCCAAACACATTCAGGAATGAAATGTCAGAGGTATTTTGTGTGAAGAATATATGCAACATAAAGTGCACATTATTTTATATTGTCAAGTAGTATTATGAAATCATTGCCGTGGCATACTTTTAACTTCAGCTTACTTCAAGTGCTACAATGAAATTGTCTTGGGAAAGTTTGGAAATGTTGAATATATGGATAATGAGAAGCATCTGACAATTATTCATCCCTTTGAGGAGTTTCAAAACTTGGGAAATATGCTGCTAGATTCTATGATGAATAAGGCAGAGAAAAGGCGTCTAAAAAGACACGGTGAAGCATAGACAAAAATGTAGTTTTCTTTTTCAGTTACTCATTATATAAAAAGTGAGGTTATATTTAAGAACAAGACTTAAATGTAAATGAGATTCCATGTAGTGTCATAAGCTGCCTGCAGGCCCAAATATCTGCAGTATCAATATTCAGAATTTGATATGAAAAGAATAAATAATTATTTTGCTGAATCATAACTCTGTTGTATATGATAGCTTTCTACTATACTTGAGAATATGAAAGGATCATTTGGAACACCTGAAGAGTATTATCAGAGCACAGCTTGGATGACAAACCAAGGCAGGTTCGTAAGACTCACCTCAATATGAAGCAAACATCACAATCCTGAAAATCCTTTTCCAGCTAGGTAGGGTTGCTAACTCTGGCTGAAGAAATTCCTGGATATTCCCTCCCCCAACCCAGATCAAATTTCTACATACTGCTGTACTCAGCTAAGTGCTGATTAGCAGCTGTCATGTTGCCTAGTTTGCTCATTTTATTTTTCCTCCCATAGCTATTTGTTACGGCTGTGCATCAACTTTGGACAAATCCCAGATCCCCAACTGAATCAAGCCCAATTGGGATTTGGTAGGAGCATATTAAGGCAGCCCCAGATCACCTTGGGTCAGGCTGGGTCCATGCAGAATGATCTGAGGCTAACAAAATGGGGGTGGCAAGCATATGTTTTGAACCCTAATTAAACATGTCATTGATGGTGGGGGAGGGAAGCAGGAGATACAGGCAGAGACTCTCACCTGTCCTCCCCCTGCCAACTGCATGTTTAGTTAGAGTTTAGAACAGTGATGGCTAACCTTGACACTCCAGATATTTTGGAACTACAACTCCCATCATCCCTGATCACTGGTCCTGTTAGCTAGGGATGATGGGAGTTGTAGTTCCAAAACATCTGGAGTGTCAAGGTTAGCCATCACTGGTTTAGAACCTTGATTGAACACACAGGGGAGAGTCTTTGCCTGCATCGCCTTCTCTCCCTCTTTCCTTGATACCAACTACATGTTTAATTTGGGCTGCAAGCACTAAATTAGACGATTAGGACTCTGCAAGTCCCCAATTTGGTTTGGGGCCCAGATCAGACCTAATCTGAGGTTGCCCGATCAGGTTCTAAACCAGATCTGGACTGTAAGTGCCCAGCCCTTGCATTTACAGTGTAATTGTTGGAGAGTGCCACACACAGAGCATCAAGCATAGATTGGATGGATCATTTACATATTAAAGATGCTACAAAATCCTCCTTAGGGATTGCAGGATGATTCATGTCCTGAAGCACCAGCTGTTTTGAGTTTTAAAACCTTTCAAAGCTCATTTCAAAATGCCACAAACTTCTGCAATCTTAAGAGCATACATTGGAGTCCAATCTTATCCTAGAGTTAGCTGAGGGGCTTTAGGAGGCTCCACTATGCTGGCAGAAGAGTAGATTTAGCATTTACATGCTAATGCTTTTGGAACAACCCTCATACGTTGGCGGAATGAACATAGCATGGTGGAGAAAGAAACTTATGCCTTATCCTGTACTCCTTCAATCTCCTTGATGGTGCAACTTTTACACCAGCCCAAGAATTGCCATAAAGAATTTACCACTCATTTTCTTCAATGAGAAATAGATATATTTAAAAAAGCATATCTCCTGTGTTAATTGCTACCCCATCCACATCACAATGGCACAGCACAGAATATGGTGCAACTTGGCACCCAATCTCAGTATACCAGCAGAAGTATATAAAACTCACACGGTGACAGCGGTGGAGCGTTCCCTGCCTGCGCCAGACTCACAAAAATGATGCTGGGATCATGGGGTTCCACAAGCAGTTGTGTGCCCTGGCCCCCGGAAGCATAGCACCACTCATAAAAGCTGCACTGGATTCACAGGGACCAGGGCGCATGCCTGTTGCATCCTTCTCAGCTGCCCCCCAGCTAGAGGGCGCTGATAAGGACACAAACACTCACAATGAGTCAGGGCACTGTGATGTGCCCACCCAACTGCGCACAGAGTGATGGCCCCCCTTAGCTTCCCCCACACTATTCCACTGCATGGGGATACAATAACATGGAACATTTCTTTGACCTCATCTAGTATACACCTGGGGGGGGACCTCTATTGAGGGTGGAGGAAGTCTACAAGGAAAAGCATTTATGCACCACAGGGCAATGCAGGCAAACAGTTGTAAACAAGTTGGGCATTCTGTATTTGACTTTGCATTGGACTTACTTTCATTGGACTTAATGATTTTGCAAAATATTTTGCTTATTATACAGTTAATTCATACAAAGCTACCTACCGGTAACTCTTCTTACTCACTATTTTCCAAGATTAAAGTATTGATCTACCATTGTTAAGGATAAATGTTTTACCTACCAGGGTGTTCTTTTTTTTGTCACTGCTGAAATTCCTCATGACCGATCTTAAACCTGGGCATTCCACAAGTACCTTATAAATCAAAATGATATCAGTAATTGTAAAAAAAAAACCATTGTAAAATCATAAATGACAACACAATTTCCAAGAAAAGGACAATATTAGGGGGCGGCAGTGCTCATGCTCTATACAAACCATTTTGTCAAGGCAATTGACAGAAATCAGTGTGTCTACAAAAAGGATGATGGATGGTGTCATTACACTTGGGAGACGGATTGAGAATTTCATGAGTAGCTGCAAATAATTAAATTATTGATTAAGTGGCAAAACTATATGTAAAATGCACCAGTTTCCTGCATACACTGTGCTTGAGGATAGTTGGGAGTTACATGTTATTTCAAGCACTGTGGCTATTAAACAAAATGAATTAATCTTTAACATGGGTTTACTCGAATGTCACTGGTGATATATTTGGCTCTTATTTCTGTCTATTCAGAGTTGGACACACACTGGAAAGATCCTGAGAAACAGACTTCTGGGCAATCTAGTTCAAAAGTGGCATTTTGCTCTTTCATTCATCATGAACTAGGGCTTTACTAAAGTTTTGAGTCTCAAAGGAAACCCATTACATAGGAGACTGGCCTTTCGTATATGACTTCCTTCAGTGCATGATCTCAAACCATAGGAGTCGACTGATGTTCAAAGAGGCTTTGTTCTAAGGGTACTAGCTTCTGGGTGTTTTTACATTATGCTGTACTACAGGAGAGGGGACCACTCCAAGAGAATGGAATTAAAAAGTGAGAAGGAATATATTTTTAATCAGAACTGGCATACTTCAGCTTTAATAAAAAGCGGATAAATGAAAGACAGCTGTTACACTGGGGCATACATTAATTTCACTGTAAAGGAAATCTGTAAAAGAATGGCCACACTTCCTAGGTATTATATGTTTGCTAAAGCCCAAACAGCTGATGGGCACAATTGTTTCCATTACAAGCTGTTTTCATTGTGTATTCAGAAGTAGCAAAGTAAGTGCAATAAAACCCTGATGAAAGTGGTTGTCATGCATTTAAAATATATAAGGGGTTGTATCCAATGTTAGTCATACTTAGAGTAGACCCACTGAAATTAATGGACACAATTAACTTAGGTACTTTGGGTGTTATTCAATACTAGTTCTACTCAGCGTAGACTCATTGAAGTTAATAGACATGCCTAACGTAGGTTCATTAATTTCAGTAGGTTTACTCTGCGTAGGATTTTGTTGACTACAATCCATTAACTTTATTAGGTCTATTCTATGTAGAACTTAGTTGGATACAACTCAGGATCAATTGACATTTTATTAATCCATGCCACAAAATAAATTGATGGTCATCACTATGTTAATTTTAGATTAAAACTTCATGATATTATAGATGGTGCTGTTGGATGGAGCCAACATTAGAGGACCTTCTGTTGCAAAGTAATTTTATATATAAATATAACAAATATATATAACATATATAACACACACATATATTCCACATTTAGTGAAACTGCTGCCATGGCTAATAATAATCCATGTTATGTATCATCTCTCAAGACAATGTACATAAATAAAAGATAAAAAAAACCAAATAATCTATTTAAAACAAATACATCAAAATAGAATCAGAAGACTATCTATCTATCCTCACAAAGCAAGAATTCAGAAATAATGCAAAGCAAGAATTCAGAAATCATGCTATTATACACAAACTCTCAACTATCACACTATCGTTGCATGTACAACATCACCCACCCAACTCAGCATTTAATTTAATAAAATGCTTAAACAATTAACAAATGATAATCATGTTCAGAAGGATATGTCTGCTGAATAACAATCCAACCAAAGGTAAAAACCCCAAACGGAGTGATTTTTCACTTCATTTCTCACCTGGGACAATACATACATGCACTGCAAAGTTCTGAGGTTAGTGATAATTACCTTTCTGTCAATAACGGCAAGTATGCTGCCATTGTTTGCAAAAGATGGAAATTGATCAGTTCAGTGATGATCCACTTTAGCCCTCGTCCTCTGGTTCTTGCCCTTCAGTTCATCCCTCTGTACGAGCAGCTCCCAGCTACATGCCTGAGGGAGGAACAAACACATGCTTGTACCCAGCAGTCTCTCGGTTGTTTTCAATCCTCCTGATGCTCACCTCATGCGCAAGCATACATTCTAGGCACATGCATGCAGTCTGGTCATTTCTTTCCAAATTATGTTCAATAGATTCTTCAGATATATGTTTCAAATCAGGCTTCATGAATCAATCTTGCTTTACACATTATCTGTTTCATGGCCCTGGTTGGCAATTACGTTGTTTGAGCATGATCTTTACAGGCGCCACTTTGGTGCTGTTTTATGAGAAGCCTTTCTGTTCTGTATTTTGGTTGTAAATTGATGGAACCTGCTTATTCTTTACAACATAAGAGAATGGCGGGAACATTTAGTAAAATTACTGAGGTGTGACAAATATCAAGACACAAATAGTGCATAAGCTGTTGCTATATCAGCATAAAATCAGCAGACTGAGTACCTTCGGTATATTAATCGGAGACATAAAATGTAGTCATGTGGTGGTGGTTGGAGGAGCAGGGTCAGAAGATGGAGTAGTTTAACACAAAATGAATACAAGGAGACCTTGCTAATAAAATGCCATGAAATGTAGTTCACCATGAAGATGCAGCTTTTCCTTGATAGGAAGCAGGAACCTAAATTAAGAGAGGATCAAAACTATTGCTCCCCATTTAGCACTTCTAGAGTGGTGAACTGGAGTCAGCTGTTTTAGTGCTGTTTCAGGGGCTACGACTCACCCCCTGTAATGGTCATATGGTGTGTGACATTTTGAAGAACTACTTCCCATCAACAGACAGCAATAGTCGATGCAGATCTTGTGAGGGTAGGAGGATGCCATATGCCCATCATTTCAGAGAAGAAACAAATTGCAAACCTGTGCCGTGAAGGCCAGACTCAGGGACTGCAATTCATAACATGAAACAATTCACAGAAATGTGGTAGGAGAAGTGCCTTTCCATCTGAGTCCATTGTTGTGGACTCTAATTGGGGGCAGCTCCCCAATGTCTCAAACAGAGAACTGCTACCTACCCAAGATCCTTTTTGAATAGAAGTAAGAAGAGCCCTCTGTGTGAGATGGCAAAGTGGTGCCTCCCACTCTGTCAACTCGCTAGTAGTTAGAAAGAAAAAAGCCAGAGTTGAGTGTGTGAGGTAGAAGCTGGGTGCAGACTTCAGGCTGAAGCCTGTGAGATAGAACCATGCCTGATTTCTCCTTGAATCTAAGGCTGTGACCCTGTTGGGAAATTTATATATATGTAAATAAACCATATGTCACACAGACACCACAGTCTCTGCTATCCCTCAATTCGAGGAAACTGAACCATGGG
The DNA here is from genome assembly GCA_034641385.1 of Darevskia mixta. NCBI lineage: Eukaryota > Metazoa > Chordata > Lepidosauria > Squamata > Lacertidae > Darevskia > Darevskia mixta. The sequence goes on from JAWWNH010000036.1 coordinate 4,662,039, forward strand.
TAAGTGCCTGGAAACTCCGGGGATTTTGCACTGCTCAGAGATTGGGGTGGCATGAAACACCATGATCCACCCCTAAAGGTTTATGTCATGTCCAGAAGAAACCAGTCATCTATTTAAGCATCTCTAGCTTAATTTTGAGTTCTATAATTGATGAAAACATGACTATCGGGAGGGATGATATGCAGATTCATAGATCTATGCTTTAATTCGGCGCTACTGATTCTGTGCTTTTCTTTAAATTACTGAAATAATGGAACTAGTCATGTGAGTAAGCTTCAGCAATTACATAATGCTTTGGAGACAGTTGTTTGCTTGGACTAATGTTACATGCTTCATCTCCTTGATATGATCAATTCTTCAGAATTATTTAAAGTGAAAACTGTTGTGCCATAATTTCATTTCATTTTTATTTCAGGAGGTAGAGTATTTAAACCTGAACCATCTTATCTCATTTCGGTTTCATTGCTGATTACAAAAGTGGTGCACCCATCCGTGTTACCGTGCTGCTATACTTATCATGCTTTGGACTGAAATTGTAATTGGGAGAGGAGAAACAAAATCTCTGGGTTTAGTTTACAAGTAGTTGATTTATTCACTTGTGCACTAACTGCATTTTCTTTTCTATTAGCATGGAGAGTGTAAATATCATTAAAACAAACAAATCTGCATAACTGTATTTTACTTGAACTTATTTCCATTTCAGTAAAACAATATCCTTTTTCATATGCTTTACTTAGTGAAGAGTCAGTGTGGCTACAGTGTTGAACTTGGACGTGGGGAACCAGGATTCGGTTCCCCACTCAGCCATGAAACTTACGTTGAGCCAGTCCTCATTTAACATTAACCAGCATTTTAGTGCAAATTTCTCCAAAATATACACATTTGTCCTGGGCATTTCCCCCTAATATAATGCATTTCTGTTTGACAGTTTCATTAATATATGCATTTCTATGGACACTTTGCTCCAGGATATGTGTCTCTGTAAACATTACTTTGCTGGAGAACTGCATTACAGAATTCAGAGAAGCATGACTTTTGAAGGTTGGCTGTGTTTTGGTTTGTATAATGTTCCAGAATGTTCCGATTTGGTAGGTTAGCCTTTAAATGTGAACTGAATAGAATTCCTCCCCCCACCCCCATCCCTAGTAGTCATAGAATCATAGAACTGTGGAGTTATAAGGGGCCCTTCCTGTCCAACCCCTTGCAGTGCCAGAATCTCAACTGAAGCATCCATGACAGATGACCATCCAATCTCTGCTTTAAAATCTCCAGTGGAGCAGAATCCACAACCTCTCAAGAGAGTCATAGTTCATTGTGGTCCTATTTGTGTTGAGAAGATAACTTCAAAAGTCAGAAGCCTTTTCTATTCATGGAGAGAACCTGCATGATTTTGAGTCCTTCATGGTTAAAAAAAAAGCCTTTGGCTAGGAAGAGCCACACAGACTCAGTGGGGCTGAATGTGCCACTTTTCCTTGTATCTGTTTTGTCCCTTTATGTAAATAATGCATGAAGTGAGCTAATGTTATCCAAGTAAGTCCACTGGCAAAATTAACAACAGGAAAAACTTTCTAAGAGATAGGGGGAAGCATGTTTAGATATACTTCCAAGACAACATCTAGAGACAGGGGAGAACTTTGATCTGTCTCGCATCTTAAGATGAACTGACCTAATATGTAATTTCCAAAACACAGCTATCTTTTGAAATTTTCAGTTTCTGAATTTTGCAGTAAAGCTCTCCAATACAAAATGTGTGGGAGAGGAAAAAAAAATTTAGGGTAAAGGGTGGATTAAAATGCACATCTTGGTAAAAGAAAATATAAAAATTCACTATAGTATGACTATAGTATAGAAAATTGCTTACAAAAATGTGCATATTAAATACAGACCCTTGTATATTAGGAGAAACATGCAATAAAATGGCCTGGAATGCAATTCTTGTTCAAAGTCCACTTGAAGGCTGAAGTGGCTTGATGCCTGGCCTATTAAAGTCAATGGGAGGCAGGTCACTTAGCTGGTACCCTGTCTGTGGCTATACTTGAGTATGCAGCTATAAGCAGTCAAATCATTGCTCCATCTAGTGCAGTACCATTATAGTCTATTTTAGTGATACAGTTGTGTCTGAAGTGTCTCAGCCAAATATTTTCCCTAGACCCAAAGATCCTTTTGTAATGATAGTTAAAATCCATGGCACTTTATATATGGAAAGCATTTGTACCACTATTGAACTTTGGCTCCTTTATCCAGCAAACATATACACAGAGAAGCCCAGACAGTATAGTAAGCATCCTTGACAGAGCCCCACTCTTCTCTGGACCCATCCTTGATAGAGCCGTCTCTAGTCTCATAATATATAGAAATCGATATGCAAACCAGAGGTCAACATATTAGACCACTATGGTATTTTACATGAAAACACGTCAATTAAGGTTTACTTAGAGTAGACCTATTGAAATTAATGGACCTAACTTAGTCATGTTCCTTGATTTCAGTGAATCTAATCTGTGTAAAACTTCATTGAATGCCACCCTAAATGCTATAAACACCCTAAAAGTGTGGTGTGTGGTGTGTGTGTGTGTGTGTGTGTGTGTGTGTGTAGGTAGTAATAGAAAGACTGTTTGTTTCAGGTATTGCCCCATATACCTCTTGGTGAATACTTTGGGTTATAACTATTAGAATGATATGGCCTGATTTAATAATGCTGTCTATTATTTAATATAATGCATCAGCATTTACTGCAACTGCCAGCCAAGTTAAAGTTCATTCTTCAAAATTTCATTCTCCAAAGTATTATATAGTATGTAAAGATTCATTGAACAGAAACAACATTTAGTTTGATTTAATTATTTGCTTCCTTTTAAAGGTCAAATATAGTTTGCAGCTTCTGAGCCTCATTATACCTTGTGGTTGAAGAATCAGAGTGGGATAGATTCCCTTTGACTTAATCCATTTTCCTGTATCAAGTTCAATGCCTTGTACCATTTCATTTCACCTTTTCCCATTAAAATAATCACATGTATATGGTAGATTGACTAAATGATTTACATTTTCTCTGAGAGTTCTTTAGTGTGAAAAAGTATCAGTAGGATAATTCATTGGCCCATATTTCTGTTGCCTTGAGCAGAAATATCACTAAGCAATATAAAGGAGAGCTTTCCACTATGACAATCTGATGCATATGCTTCCACACAGAAGAAACCCAATGCCATTTCCACATGATGACACTCCATATGTGGTCTGTGACATTTCTAAGTCTGCAGTCCTATATCTGGGAGGAACTTGATGGGCCATGCTTATGAATAGACACATATAGGATTGTACTGTGAATTTCTTACTGCATGTACTAACCTAATCACTTTGAAAGTCTTTGCAACAGCACCACTCATTCCTGATGAATAGTAATTAATGGATATTTCAGGGCAGTATTTTAATCACATGAACAACTAGTCATTTTCAAACGTAACTAATATTTTGGAATATAGCCCAATTTAGGAGGATAATTTTTACATCCTAAAGCATTTCTTAATTATCATAACAATCATAATCATTTTATATCTTGCCTTTTCTCCCAAAGGGGCTTAGGGAAGGCAATAGACCTAATCCAGATTCTGCTTCAAATTTTGCAGTTCTTTAGCTCTGTAATGGCTCCCAGATAAAAAATGATGGGGTGGATTCTACAATTGTGTTTTGGGTGAGTTTGGGGGTGGGGGTGGGGAAATGAAACTGCCAATTTTTTGAAAGAAGCTTGTTTTATTGCCCCCCCCCCACGTTTTAATTTGTGAAATTGTGCCTGAGTACAACAGTGCAATGATAAATAATCCATGGTGGAATACTATTGCACCAGTCCTCATTTTCTCAAATAAAGACATTAGGTTAAAATGACAGCTCTTTCAAAGTTCTCTCACTCTAAGATTTCAAGAAAAGCCCAATTAACTCAGTTACAGGTAGGTAGCCATGTTGGTCTGCAGTAGTCAAAACAAAATAAAAAAATTCCTTCCAGTAGCACCTTAGAGACCAACTAAGTTTGTTCTTGGTATGAGCTTTCGTGTGCATGCACACTTCTTCAGATACACTTCTTCAATTAACTCAGCTAAGGGAAGCCTTTTCCCAACTCACACCCAAAAAAACTATGGCAGAAGCCAAAATAAATAGATACTTAAACTATTTCACAATGGAACATTTTCTTACAAAAAAACAACAACAACCAAAAGTTCAAAATCAATAATAAAATTATATTTTTGTTCTACTTTTAGGTATATGGTGCATGTGCAGAATTTTGCAAGGTAAATTCCAGAATCTGAATTTCCAACTAGAATTAAGAGCTGAGTGTCAGAATCTGGGAACAATTGTGGAGTTGAATTGGTTCATTTTGCTTATTCCTAATGAGAGCTAACTCTCATAGACTACAGAAATAGTCACCCTTTCCCCCAACTATGTTCCACAGAAGAGAAGTAAAGTCCTCACAACTGCTCTTACTTATCTCAAACTTCAGACTTCTGTTTTCTTCCAAATTTGGAGAAAGCTTTGCCTAGCCAAAAAATCAGGAGGATAGTGCCTTGGAGAAAGACACACTGGCTGGAACTAAGGGCTTCTGATTGATTTTTCTACTCCCAATTTCAATCTCTGCTGTGCCTAATTTCTAAGGGAAACACAAACCCTGAATATTTATCTGGAAAACGCTGCGATCTCACACCACTCAGAGATAGAGGTAGTGTGTAACAATATATTCCCTGTCAGAGACAAATAGGGGTTTTTTGTGCTTAAGTGAATGGAGAAACCAGACCAGCTTGGTAGATTAGTGCTGCCATCCAGATAGTTTAGAGAACAGGAAATGACTAATTATTAATGAATTCCCTATTGGCAGAAATGCAAATATAGCAAAGACTTAGATGAACTTGTTATGTTGGTCAAATACCTAGCAACCCCAAAGACCAATGTAATTCATTACATTGGTGTTCATGTGACAAGCTTAGCAAATTAGGTTCACCTTTGAAGTTGCAGGAGCAATACTTTTTTCAAAGAGACTGCTTTGTCATAACAGCTGTGACCTAGTTGTAATGGCTCCTGCTTGCCTCTCACAGCATAGTTTTCTGGGTTGTATGACACACTTGCTGTTTCACCCCTGCAAGCTTTCCCTTACAGACACAATCACCTTGTACTTTGCTTTTGTTAATTATTTGCAAGAATGACTAACAAACAAGCAATTAGCCCATTATCTACAAAAATCCCAAAGTGATCAATAATGAGAGCTGCTCAGATTTTTGCTACAATTAGCATTAGAGCTGAAAAAAGGAAAGCTAAGACACTGAACTGTTTTGGTGACATGCTTTGAATGCTTAAAATAAAGTGTACTCCTTCTCCACCACTGAGAAGATGTGAATTAAAGCAACTTGTATCCCACCCAGTATGTGTCAGACCCAGTTCCTTCCAAGGGAGAGGGTTCAGGGTCACGGCAAAGCAGGAAGTGACCTTAATACAGGAAACACAGCAGCAGTGCCCCCTAATTGTGCTTTTAGAAATCAATGGAAGCTTCTCCCAGCATGGAGATGAAGGGTCCATACGTTCTGTGACTAAATATTTCACAGCTCTATTTATATACAAGTGTGTTGATGGGGGGGGGGGGAAGAAGAAGGGAATAGCAGCCAACACTATTTTCGATGTCGAATATGTTCTTGTGTATTCCTTCTGTTCCATAGAAACTTACTATGTAGAAGAACACAGGTTGACTTGATTCAAGCATCGTGATCTTGGCCCAATAAACTATGGTTTATGGGACCAGTAACAAGCAGTGTGTCTGTACACTTCATACTCATCCTTTCCTTCCATCACATGCCAAGCTTTAGGGAAATATATCCCCATTTTTAAAACCAAGGTTTTAAAGTTTGAACTGGGCAGCTGTAGTTAAGGGTTCCTTCCAAAGTAGAACATGGAACCAGCATGAGATGTGGCCTTGTGCTACTCAGCCAGCACATTTATGGGACATGTAGAGAAAACACATATTTAAGTGGTAGTGCAATGTAGCAGAAGTGTAGTAGCAGTGTGGAAGTACCTAGTTAGCTTTTCTGGGTCCATGTAAGAAATTGGTTATTTGTTAGGGGAGGGGAAAACCTTCCCAAGCTACACTGCTGGGCAATCGGGTGCTAGTAGCTACCTTGCTGATACAGCTTTTGCATACCAAAGGGAATAAACAGATAGATAGATGATAGATAGATGATTGATAAAAAGGTAAAAGACAGTTATGTCCAGTTGCAGACGACTCTGGGGTTGTGGCGCTCATCTCGCTTTACAGGCCGAGGGAGCCAGTGTTTGTCCGCAGACAGTTTTTCCAAGTCATGTGGCCAGCATAACTAAGCCACTTCTGGTGCAACGGAACACCAAAACCAGAGCAGCACACGGAAATGCCGTTTACCTTCCCGCCACAGCGGTACCTATTTATCTACTTGCACTTTTGGGCGTGCTTTTGAACTGCTAGGTTGGCAGGAGCTGGGACTGAGCAACGGGAGCTCACCCTGTCGCGGGGATTCGAACCGCCAACCTTCTGATTGGCAAGCCCAAAAGGCTCAGCGGTTTAGACCACAGTGCCACCCGCGTCCCCATATGATAGATGATAGATAGATAGATAGATAGATGATAGATAAAATGATTATTGTTATTATTTTCATAACAAACAAATGGAATCCAAAGAGGTATTTGTTCAGTAAATGTTTCTGATCAGAACAATGTGTGTCCCTATCTTATGTACATTGTGAGCGCCAGCATCATGTTACAAAAAATGAATACAACTCATTTTATGATAGAGCCTCCCTCCAAAATGCAGCCTCCTCACTTCTTGTTAACAAAAGTCATTAATGGGGACCAAATGTCCAGAAAAATGTTGTTGTTGTTACCCATCCCTCTCAGCTCCCAGCATGGGTTAAAACACATTGTTAGAAACAGTTTAAAACAACTTACAACCAGAAAAATAAGGAGGGTCCTAAAGATGCATCTTCACTGTCAAAAGCTAGGATCAAGTGGTGTGTCTTCAACAATTGCCAAACACTATATAATGAAGATGCCAGATGAACCTCTGTAGGGAGGGAGTTCCACAATTTAGGGGCTGCCACAAAAAATGTCCTCTCCTGGGCCACTGCCCCTAAAGCTTCTGAGCATGGTGAAGAACCAAGATTACCCCTTCTGTTGATCTTAGTGCCCATGAGGGACTGTAAGGAAGAAGGCAGTCATTCGGTTACTCAGTGCCTAAGTCATTTAGAACTTTTTAAAGTAATGTGAGCTCCAGTGCAGCTGTTTTAAATGGGGGCTATGTGAGATCTCAATGGAATGGCAGCCAGTAATCTGGCCACTGCATTTAGACCAATTGAAGCTCCCAAGTTGTCTTCAAGGGCAGCCCCATGTAGAGCATGGGGCCCCAGGCAGTAATGCAGTCCAGAAGTTACCAGAGCATGAAGTAAGCCAACTGAGAAAAGAGCTATATAGGTACATTTTAAATCAGTAAAATAACATGTACCCACCTTAGTTCCCTCCATCTTACTTCAGCAGCACATTTATGCAGAAGCCATTCACTGCTATCATAGGTTTCTTGAAACATTTGACAGCAATCAAATGTTGTTATCACTCGACAACAACACCTGAACACTCTTGTCAACAGCCTTTGACTGTCAACAGCATTTAGAAAATTGACAGGATTCTGCTATTGATGCTTTCAGAATTTGACAGCATTCAACAAGATTAATTTAGACGTTTTAGAGCTGCTGCTACATTTTTCAGTTACAACCACATTTTCACCTAACTTTTAGCACATGTCTATATAATTAACACATCTAGTCTACCACCAAGATCCTCAGATGGGGTAATGCTGGTGGTTCCCCACGCCCCTGAAATTCAGTTGGCCTTCAGTTGGCACTGAACTTTTAGTGTGTCATATCCTGCTCTATGAAACTCCATTTTTATTCATATATATTGTATACCAACTTGTTATATATTTTTATGGAGCTATTGATTCTAAGTTTGCGAGTAAGTAAGGAAAATAACAATAACATTTTTGAATTTCAGGTGATTAATATTAATAGTTTGAAATTCCAAAGCAACAACAACAACAAAAGTCAAAGATTTTTACACTGGAAAAGAATTGTGACAAGTTGGTTGCAACAAAATTTTGCACTGTGGAGTGTTCCTGTTCACAGTACTTGCCAGTCTTCAATCATACTGCAATCTCCTCCCTCACCCATTTTCCATTCATCATCCAGCAGTCAGTTAGCATTCTCTGCCCACTGAGCACACTCTGATCTTATAGGATAGGCTTAGTTTTCCTGCCCACTGTAGCGTTTTTGTTTTTACATTTTTTTGGGTAGTTCTGCAACTCTTTGGGCTCTCCCAAGCCAGCTAATACCCACATCTTTTGTGTTGATGGTGCTATACAAATGGCTTATTGTAAATTTGTTTATTTATTGACCTATAATTTATTTATTGACATACTTTCAGACTAATTTCCATTCTCAGTGTTGCTCACACTTAAAGTCATATCCCATATCTAAAAAATGCAGAGACCACCATTCATTATCCTCTAATTGGAAAGCAGTTTCAAACAAAATACATACAACATAACACAGAGAATAAAACAACCATGTCAATGTATATATGAAAATATAAAAAAAAAACCATTGCAAAATTAGCAGGAACAGACCAGACCAAAACAAGACCAATTAAAATCAGCCTAACAGCTGAAATAACACCAAAACCATGAGAGAACTGAATTTTTTTATATATATTTACATAGGATATGTATTTAATTATGAGCAATGTTGAGAATAGAAATTACCGTAGATTGCAAATCCCCATTCTTAGTGACCACTTACATTTATTGTATTGCTAATGCTAAGGAAAAAAGAGACCCTATCAAATGCTTTGAATGCAGAAGGTCTCAGGTCCCATTTCTGCTAAATCAAGTTCAGAAGTAAAAGACCTCTTGCTAATATTTGGAAGAGCCACTACTAGTTGAGAATAGGCAATACTTGACTTGATGTAGTAATAATCTAATTTGATATTGGACGGCTTTCTGTACAAGATCCAACTCGTGGAGGGGGCAGGTTTAATAAAACATTCATGAATGTGGTATTTTACTTAAAAATGAGTAGAACATGATGGGTAAAACTTCGGGCTGTCTTGGAACATGACTTTATGCCAGCAGGAATAATTAACTTGAAGACTTTTATGTCAAGGTAAGGCATTCAGGGGAAACGAAAATTGCTGACATGAGTGAACAATAACTTATGCCAGTTTGGCCTTCACATCGCTTGTCACTGACTTTGATGTTGACTTCTAATAGACAAAAAGACTATAATAAACTGAACTCGGGCGCACCATGGTTCAAGGATAGTGCAAGTAGCATATGTCAAGCAGAGGGTAACGTTAAAGGTAAACGTATCCCTGACCATTAGGTCCAGTCGTGGACGACTCTGGGGTTGTGGCGCTCATCTTGCTCTATAGGCTGAGGGAGCCGGCATTTGTCTGCAGACAGCTTCCGGGTCATGTGGCCAGCATGACTAAGCCGCTTCTGGCGAACCAGAGCAGCGCATGGAAACGTGGAGGGGGAAGAGTCTCAAGTTAGCAGTGGTTGTAGAAGCAGCAAATGCAAATGAATTATAAGGCTACAATAGATTGTAAGGGCAAGATCCTATGATCCCTGTGAGGGAGCCACAGGATAGTTCAGATCTACCCAGCTAATACTGGAGACATAGCTTCAGTGTCAGAGTGGGGTATCTGATTCTGGTTCCTCCTTCCTCACCACCACTGAATTCTCTGAAGCCTTGGCTCAACCACCCAATATCAGTAGGAGCCATACTGGGAGTATGCCAGGCAGCCATTTTTATCCCAGGAATCCAAAGCCATCTCAGTCACCCAGCATGCCCTGAAGTTAATGAGAAATCTTTCCTTTCCTAATGAAAATATGAACAAAAATTAAAGCAAAAGACAAATAGAGGAATACTGGATCATTGCTCTGCCCTGACTTCTGCCTTTCTGACTTGAGCCAATAGTCCATTGTTTATGATGGTAAAATGATATTTGTATTCCCAATACAATGACCTCAGCTTGTGGGAGTTTATTTATTATCCATTTCATAAAATTTATATAGCGCTTGATACAATTACATTTTGAGAGATCTCTTCCCTGCTCTGCAGGCGATTTTATCCCAGTTTTGTTTTGAACTGAAATAAACATTTCCAAATATAGATCCCCCATATTTAAACCACCCCAGATTTTAAGTTGATGCATTGTACTGCAATAGAAAAACCACTGGTATAGGCATGATAGCCGATAATTCAGCTGTTGGAAATTTAACTCACCCACAAATTGGTTTGTGTGAAAAGAGCCATTCATAAAAGCTAAATTTCATTACATAATTAATTCTAAAGAAACAGTTTAAATAAACAAGAAGCTCTACTGAAATTTTCCATACACCTAGTTACCCTTTGAATGAGTAAACCAATGAAGCTGGGTGGGCGGGGGAGGGTGTTGCCATAAATTCATGTAAAAAGAATATAAATTATATGTTGCTTTCATGAAAGTGCAGGTGTGATCTTCTGTTCTCCTTCAAGTCAGTAAGCATGATTTTGTCTGATTAATTACTGCAACATCAGACCTATTTTTAAGGATAGAAATGTGCAAATACACTCTACAGCCTTTGATTTTTCTGCAAGACAAAAACTGCTGTTTGGAAAACAGCAAAAGCAGTCAGAAGCAATATAATTTAAAGGTCAGGTAGTGGGGCTTGCACGTGAAGATCTAAATTCAAATCCTTGGCTCACCATATGGATTATTTTGGAGCAAGTAAATACTGTTTGAGGCTCTATTTCTAATTTTAAATGCAAAGAATAATGTAATCAATATAAAGCTTCTGAGGATAACCCCCAACGTTACCTTTTATGGTTATATAGATCAGAAGGGCCAATATGGTACCCCACAGAAGCTGTGCATTACAACACCCCTCAGCCTCAGGCAGTATTGCTAATGGTTAGGGATGAGGGGAGTTGTATTCCACAGCATTTGGAAGGCACCATACCTTTGAAATAGATTGTGGAAGGTTTTACACAGCAGCAGTTCCAGTCAAGCACTTCTCAGGATTGCCCTTGGTAGCCAAAGTGTTCCTGCAATCAGGAACATTGTAAGGGGAGCCCAAAGATTTGCAGGAGTACAAAGAGGTCATCATAATGAATCCCATACTTGCTGTTTCTCTGACTGTTTCTTTGGCCCTTTTATACCCCCAAAAAAACATCAGAGAATGCTTATATTCACTTCGCATCCAGGTGTCCTTTCCCATCTCTTTCTGGACCCCTTTACAACTTTCCCCAGCAGATGGCCACACCCTCTCCAATATCCTTTGTTTTGAATTGCATCTATAGAGAAATGCCCCAACTTCTTTCTTCTGAAGCCTACATAGATTTCCTACAAACAGCCACACAAGTCTTTCATACTATGCTTACTATTTCATATTGTTTTATACACCAGCAGCCATGGCTCAGACCAGAGGTAGCCAACATGTTGAACTGCTGCTTCTATCATTCCCCTGACCATTGGCCAAGCTAGCTGGGGCTTATGGGAGTTGGAGTGCAACAATATTTCTCACTATTCTGGAAGTAATTGTGGACATTGTAGAAATCACTCAGTCCGCAGCCCCCTCCCCTCTCCACTGCCATGCCTTGGCAAAAAGGGATTTTTAAAAACCCATTTGATTCAAAGGTTAATTAGCTCTACTAGCTCCAATAGGACAGCACTTACCCAGTGCTCCCAAGGACTCAACATACTTCTGCTTTGTTTTAAGGACAGGTGTACTTTCCTCCCCCCTCCTTCTCTCCACTTCTAGCTTCTGCCCACGTTTCTTTGGGGCGTTTAGAATAGTTAGGGAATTCTTTACTCTTTAATCAAGGTGTGCATTGTGATTTGCTACCTGCTTGGTTTGTAACTTTGCTGTCTGTAGCCGTATTTTTTATATATTCTGTCTCTCCCATTTTTTCATGTAATAAGCCAAACTTTCTTTATTTCTTTATGTGAGAGCTTCTTGTGGGCATAGGGTTAAGGGTTAGCATACGTCCATAACAAGCACACGCCATAATTCCAGCAAAAGATCCTAAACCTCTCAGCAGTGTGTGAGGTAAAGGGCCTCCTGACCATTAGGTCCAGTCACGGACGACTCTGGGGTTGCGACGCTCATCTCGCTTTATTGGCTGAGGGAGCGGCGTACAGCTTCCAGGTCATGTGGCCAGCATGACTAAGCTGCTTCTGCCAAACCAGAGCAGCGCACGGAAACACCGTTTCCCTTCCCGTTGGAGTGGTATCGATTTATTATTTGCACTTTGACGTGCTTTCGAACTGCTAGATTGGCAGGAGCAGGGACCAAGCAACGGGAGCTCACCCCGTCACAGGGATTCGAACCACCAACCTTCTGATTGGCAAGCCCTAGGCTCTGTGGTTTAACCCACAGTGCCACCAGCATCATATACAGCAGTGTGTATATGAATATATATGAGTGCTGGCTGCAAACATGTGAGTCCAGGTATACACTTGTAACAGTATTACAGTGTGTGCACTGCCCTGATGAATGAATGAACCACATTGACCATTCCTGCCTCAGAATATCAAGCTGAGGGGAAAGTTTTGATCAGATCTACGTTAGAACGTAGTTGTTGTAGCAATTGCAAAATTTATAGATGGTTATAGCCATCCAAAATGGAATGCTTGTCAATAACCTCCTGGATCTCAACTGTTATAGAGAAATGTATTTGACTTTGTCTATGAAAGGTCACTCAATGTTTCCATTGTCATCTTTCCAATGCAGCCTGCTTAACTAAAATGCCAATGTGGAATCCATGATTGTCCTTGCTTTAGCTGTTTCTGCTAACACATAAATGGTCTTGGGTCAATAGATCAAAAACAATGTAACTTAGAGCTGATTCCATGGATTACCGTAAATACATGTTTGTACAACGTGCTCAGGAAAATGCCAGGGGGGTTAGCTGCTGTGGCAGAAGGTAGAAAATAATTTCCCTGAATAATAGGCAATACCTCAGAGGCTCTTCACCTTCTAACAATTAAATAAATGCAACAGCAGCAGCCACATTTGAGAAATAATCAAATATTTAAAAGGTTAATGTGAAGAAACTATTTTTATGATGAGCAATTTAAACGTTAAAGGTTGTTCTGTTATGAACACTGTTGGGATTGCAAATAGTTTATTGCATGAAGGTCTTTTACTCCTAACTGAAGCCAGAGAAATACATTGTGCTGGGGTTCACCTGGCAGTCTGCCAGGAAGCAATTAAACTGATACTGTTGCTAAGGAGATGACTATGTAAACAGTGGAACTTCAGTTATGATAGTTTGTGAAAGGAGTCAGCATTTACATGAGTCAGGTTGTGATTGGTCAGCATTCCATTCAAATGAATTGAGTCATATCTAAAGGCCAATGAGGTTTCAGTCTTCCACTGGAAAAACTGGTGATTGGCTGGAGGGTTCTGACTGGAAAGAATAAAAGGGCAGGCTGAGCACTGTTGGGGACAGTTGGATACTTGGTGGGGGAAATATGAAGAGAGTAACTGAATCTCAAGCAGCGAGATTTCAGATAGTCTGAAGGGGATTGCAGCAGCCACAGTGGCGCGGGGACAACAGCTGGCATCCAGAGGGGGGCAGAGAGAGCTAATGGTTTATGGGATAGCAATCTCTTAAAGCTAAAAGCGCTGAAAGAAGAAACAGAGGGAGAGAAGAAGATTTTATTAAGAGGGAGACTGAGACCAGAGTGTTGGAAGTTGCTGGCTAACATGAACAAACAGCTAGTCCCTGGCCAGAGATAATAGTACTAAGAACTGAAGTCTGTGGGGGAGAGAAAACCGACCATGAAGAATACTTCTGCAAAGTTCTCTATGATTTAACAGGGGTGTATATAAAAAAGTTCATTGTCCAATGGTTTAGTACAGAGCTGGGAACTAGAGCAAGTCTCTAAATAACCTCTTTAAAACAGCAACAGCAACATCTTTAAGCTATTATCAAGCTATGCATTGTTATAAAACCAATTTGCAAATAACCCTTATTCCATCAATTTAAGTAAGCTTTAAGAAATTATAATATTTTGGTTTGATTTCCAAAATAAAAATAAAAATAGTCTCCTGGTCCCTTTGTCCAAAGCCTATACTCAGCTGTCATATGCAATAAAAGGATAAGAAAGGTATTTTTTTTTTTAAAAAATGGTGGCAGTAGGAATATAATAGCCCCAAGGAATGGTCTTCTACTAACTATTGTATTAGTGGTGTTTTGTGTTTTATTGTTGTACATCACCCTGATTATATATATATATATATATATATATATATATATATATATATATATATTAGGGGTATATATATATATATTAGGGGTAGGTGAATATTCCAGTTTTATTTTCTCTCATTTTTCCAATCTGAAATTAAATTCTCTACATTTTCACATCTGTTTACTTTATTTTTTTCTAAGTTCTCATTAATATTCCAAAGCATTTCCATTTTTCTTTGCAATTTCCCCATTTCAGAATCTCCTATGAGAGAATGAGCACGTGAAGATGTCTGTGTGGCCTGAAATAGTTCACGGCTATCCTAATATGCCTAAGATGGACCAACATTTGCTTGGCCCTGAAGGAACATGTTTCATATTCCTAGAGAAGTGCTTCAGTTTCCTTCCTTGAAAAATTCAGGAGTAGGCTAGAGAATATTGCACCAATCTAACCCCATTTATTAAAATGAAAGCATTCAGTTGATTCTGAGCATTGAATGGACGACTATAAAAGCTCTATAATAAAACACTAATATTCTTCCATTCATCTTGATTAATGCTTATGTTTACATACCTTTTCTCCATTAAAGTATACTGCAGAATGGGGCGGGGGGAAGCATACACAGCACACCATTAATCAGGTTGTCATGTAGACAATATCATGACTTAGACAAACATGACTACAAATCAGATTCCTTCATACTTTGGGTTAAAACACAAAAGTGTCATAGATTTGCAGAGATCAGTCAACTTGACGGATGTTATGACCCATAATAATGTTGTCCATTACATGAGCTAAAGAGGCAGTTGCATCATTTATAAAAGGCATGCAATTTGTGTGATGGTAGTACTAATGGTGCACAGTAACTCAAACAAATGAGTAGTGTGATTTAGGGAAACCATCAAGCAACTAATAAATCAGCAATACAACCTTTAATTCAGAAGCCTGATTTGTAAATCAGTCAGCTCAATTTTAAACATGCATGATTTATATAACAATCTGATGATTTATTAAGGTTATTGGTTGCCCTGTTTTGAAAATTAAAATAAAAAAGTTACCAAACACTATAGAAAGACACATAAGACTAAATTTTAGGAAGTGACGCTGAAAGTTAAATGCACAATAGTTGCATTCATATATGTAAACAAGAATAGTGCAATCTTTGGCTGCAGTTCATTAATGGGCTCAATTCAAGGTGCTCACATTAGTGTTTTAAACCCTAAATGACTTAGGCCTCATATATATGAAAGACCATTCCCATCCCTATTGGCCTCTCAGTAGTTCCATCAACCTTAGAAGTGTGGGAGAGGGTGATGCAGAAGAGGATTTTCTCTGAAGCAGGCCCTAAATTGTGCAACTTCCTCCATAGAGAAGTGCATCTAGCATCTTCATGGGACACTTTTCACCATATGCTATTTACTTTGGCCTTTGGCAGTTAAGGTATTTTGTTGTTTGTGACCCACCTCCTTTGTTGAATTCATTTTGCCAGGGCTTTTTTACAGCTGGAACTCACTGGAGCTCAGTTCTGGCACCTCTCAGGTGGGCGCCATTGCCATTCTAAGAGAACAAAGGAGGTGTTCATGGTGAGTTCCGGCACCTCTTTTTCTAGAAAAATAGCACTGCATATTGATCTGTTCCATTTTGAAATGGTTTTATGCAGTGCTCCCCCCCCCCAAAAAAAAATGTTTAGGCGTATTCTCACTTTCCTACTCATATTGAAATACTGCCCCACAATGAGGCCAAACTTAGATTCACGAAATGTTTAGGGGTATGCATACCCCTGCATCCCCCCCCCAGGAAAAAAAGCACTGGTTTTATGTGTTTTTAAATTGCAGTGGTTTTCATCTGCTTTAATATTGTGTTTTCTGGTGGTTACCCTTGGTAAAGGGTGAGTAATCAATCTTATAATGAGGGAGGCGGGTGGCTAAACCACTGAGCCTCTTGGGGTTGCTGATTGGAAGATTGGCAGTTGAATCTGCGTAACGAGGTGAGCTCCCGTTGCTCTGTCCCAGCTCCTGCCAACCTAGCAGTTTGAAAGGACACCAGTGCAAGTAGATAAATAGGGACCACTGTGGTGGGAAGGTAAATGGCGTTTCCGTGCACCCTGGCTTCCATCACGGTGTTCCATTGTTCCAGAAGTGGTTTAGTCCTGCTGGCCACATGACCTGGAAAGCTGTTTGTGGACAAACACTGGCTCCCTTGGCCTGAAGCGAGGTGAGTGCCACACTCCATAGTTGCCTTTGACTGTCCAGGGGTCCTTTACCTGACCTGACCTGACCTGACCTTATAAAAAAATGAATGAATAAATGAATAAACTATCATCTGGGACAAATGTGTGAGTCACTAGATGCTGTGATGTCTATCTACCAGTATAAGTGGCTCGCTTTTTAGAAGAATCAGATTAATGTGGAATGCACTGAACACGTTAAAAGAGCACCACTAGTGGGGAATCCCCACAACAGGGCGAGCTCCCGTTGCTCGGTCCCAGCTCCTGCCAACCTAGCAGTTCGAAAGCATGCCTGCTCTGGTTCGCCAGAAGCGGCTTTGTCATGCTGGCCACATGTCCCGGAAGCTGTACGTTGCCTCCCTCGGCAAATAAAGCGAGATGAGGGCCGCAACCCCAGAGTCGTCCGCGATTGGACCTAATGGTCAGGGGTCCCTTTACCTTTACCTATGCTGAGTTCTTGGAAGCCACTGATTGGGGTACATAGCTGTAAAACATAACTATTGGGTGGAGGAAGCACCTTCAATGGCCTTCACAGTTCTTTGCACCTAGCAAAGACAGGCAGAAGCAGAATAACTTTGCAGAAACAACAATGTGCAAACATGTTGCACATGAATTACATATTTAGGTGGCACTAATCAGCTCCCCTTGGCACAAAATGTGCATTACCTTAGTGCAGCATTCTGATTTTGTTTTAAAGCAGAATATTAAAAAGACCAGAATGCCAAAAGATGCAGGTAACAAAATCTAGTAGAATGAATGACATAAGATTAGGTACCGTTGTGGGATCCAGAGCTCTTTGTGGAGCTATTTCTTTACAGAATGTTGTTCTACAGACTTATGTTTTCTTTTTCCCAGATGAATACTCCGCTGTTCACCAGGATTGTGATTTATTCAATCATTGTAATGAATTTAGATTTATGCTCCATGTTTTCTGGCGTTGCCCTTTTAACGTGTTCAGTGCATAACACACATAGTGTTTGTGTGTGTGTGTTAGCATGTGGATAGCATTGTAATTCAACATGTCAAATATATTACCGTACTTTTGTAGCAGATTTTAATACATATTATTGAATGTCAAATAAAATGTTACAATAGGGATGATAACGTTCACATTACCTTGAGTGTGAAAGTAGCAATTGGCTGATTGTGCGTTTTTCTTCCTTATATGCAGCAGAAGACCTCTCATTTCAATACAGAATCATAGAGTTGGAAGGGACCACGAGAGTCATCTAGTCCAAACCCCTGTAGTGCAGGAACCTTTTGCCCAATGTCAGGCTCAAACCCACAAATCTGATATTAAGAGACTCATGCTCTACCAAATTTTAATCTTCTTTTGTGCTGGTGTCTCTTCTCTTGATCTCATCTGATTACATAATGGGACCATTTATTTATTTATTCATTTATTTTCTGAAAAATTATGTGCAAGGAAGCTTTTGGATAGCATTCAAAGCAGTACATTCATTTAGTGCCAAAACCTTGGAAGTCCTTATTCATTGTGTTTCTTTGGCAAATCAGTTGGGGTGGGGGTGGGGTCATATTGTGCATTATTTTAGATTTTTTGAAGACAGAATGCTCTCTGATTTCTGTTGGGATTTCTAATGAATTGTCAATGGCATGAAATGCTAAAGACGCAACCACCCCTGGTTTCATTGAATACATTATAGTTAGTTTCGATGGAATTAAAATATGAAAAGGAATTTGGATCAAATTTGATCATAAAATATGCTAAGCCTCAGTTAAAATATTGCGTTGAGGACACACAGGGAATGCTGTGAAAGAATGCCACCACAGCACACATTCCATTCTGAAATGGAATAATGTCTTATTCATGCTGGCGTAGGTTAGATCAAAATCTAATCCTACAGGCATTTTTAAAGCAATGCAGGATTTACACAGAAAGTAAAATGTAAAACACACCAGGCCTTATAACTATGTATATAACATCTATAGTGCATTCACACAGTTAGAGAAATACTTGCACACAGTTGGTAAAAAGATAGCGGAGGTAATGGAGGATGGGGAAGTAGTAATTGAGGGCAGGGGACAGCACAAGTACCACCTACCACTATGGTTGGAAAGCCTCACTATAAATATCAATGGGGGGGAATGAAGTGTTTGTGCATGGACAAATGCACACACAAGGATGTGCATGACCCGCATGCATGCTCATGCCCCTGTATAGACACAGTCCAAATGTGTCATCTATTTGTAGGTTCACATAGATGTGATTCAGCTTTTATCTGACTTTGCGGGTGCCTGCAATATTTTTTTTAAAAAAACTGGGACCTAAAAATAATAAAAGAAAAACTGCCGGTAAGCATTCATAGAAGCTTCATGCCAGGCACAAAAGAGCTTGCGGCAACTTTGCCCAGTGGCGTGTGACAGTTAAGTCCACTCGCAGAAGACTCTGGGGTTGCGGCTCTCATCTCGCTTTATGGGCCGAGGGAGCCGGCGTTTGTCCAGAGACAGCTTCTGGGTCATGTGGCCAGCATGACTAAGCTGCTTCTGGCGAAACCAGAGCAGCGCACAGAAACACCGTTTACCTTCCCGCCGGAGCGGTACCTATTTATCTACTTGCACTTTGATGTGCTTTCGAACTGCTAGGTTGGCAGGAGCAGGGACTGAGCAACGGGAGTTCACCCCGTCACGGGGATTCGAACCACTGACCTTCTGATTGACAAGCCCTAGGCTCCGTGGTTTAACCCACAGCACCACCTTCGTCCCATCTCAGCATACATCACCACTTTTCAAACTTATCTCTTCAACAATATGGCCTGGAAACATCTTTTTAAAAAGAAAAAGAACAGATGTAAACTGAGCTTCAGCATGTTGACTTATGCACTCATCATTTTGACAGTTCTGCATATATACTTACGATGACCTTTTATGATGCATTAACTAAAAGCAACACTTTCCCTGCCTACGTTTAAGAAATTGCTACTCTTTGTGAACCCCTAAAGAGATGCATGGCGAAATGACACTGTACAAGTTTTACACTTCATCACTTCATCAGAATAATAAAATGCAGCAGCAGGCTTTCAGCCAGTATTTGCTCTCCCAAGGCTACATCTTCCTGTGTTGCTGACTCATCTTCACTAATAAGTAGATGGACACAGGAGCTCTTTATTGTCAACGTATTATCAGAAACATTTAGAAGCCACTTAAGAAAGTGCAATAAATTTTGAATTTCTAATTAAAAAAATGAGCACGATGCTTCTCAGAATACAGAATGTGAGAGGAGGAGATCCCTTGTTTTAATGGTGCTCATATTTATGCCCTACTTTTCTGGCTTGCTAACACTCCTTTATTGCTCGGAAAAGAAAAACAAGGTGAAGAGGGCTCCGTTTACCTGGAATCCTACTGGGTATGGCAGCAAAACAACATCAAAGAAGTGCATTTAGACAGAGAAATGTGGTGGAAACACACTTTATTTTTCATTAAAGTGGGATTGCTCTGCTTGTGGCTTTTTGCACATTTGGATGCAATGGTCATACACCTGATATCCTGGGGATTTTCACCTATCCATTCGCAATTAATGGAAATTCGGTCATTCACTGCCCTTGAGATCATATCCAAGTCCTTTAGAGATAGTAGACTCAAGGCCTTCAGAAATGAAAGCTTGTCCATGTAAAATCCAGCTTACTAGGAAAGATCAAAGGTCTATGCTGCCCAGCACGTGTCACTTGCAGCATCATTGCCAGCTGCTAAATAAATATGGTATCTGCTATAAAGATGTGGCAGACTGGTCTCAGTTCAATTTTGAGGTGAGCAATCAGACATCCTAATCAGACAATTACGCTCCTTGAGGTGGGCTTGATGTTTGAAAGAATGCAAAAAGAAGCTTTCTATCCACCCCTCTCCAATTCAGCATGGTACACAAAGGGGGAAAGTTTACCTTGGGCTTCATGACAGGATAGCAGGCAGAGGCTCCAAATGCAGTATCAAAGAGGCTCTGTGGCAGCCTATTGCCTCTTTTTCTTCCATCTAAGAACAAGTAGATTGAAATACAACTCTCATCAATCCCTGGTGGAAAAATCTCTATCCACATGATCCCAGGTGGAAGGACATGCTGCAATGTCAATATACTGGCAATATTTTGTTCAGTTTTCAAATAAGCATGGTGAGATGAGGAAACACCCAGCAAGCCTCTCCCATTTCTAGTAACACTTCAGGAGCCACCAGCTGTTACCCCATCCTGAACCCCCTGGTAATTTTTTCCTTATGGGGATCTAGGCAGCCTGGCAGGTATGGTGCATATGCAAATAGACTGAGGCTCACTCAAGGTGGGCTGTGCTACCCACCCAGACAAAGAAGTTGAGCAGGAGTGCTTACCTGTGAATACAGAGGTGGCCACTGAAGGGAAGTCAGGGGCAGTCCTCTATCTGAAGGTGTGTGTTAGAATGGCTTTCTTGTGCAAGCCCAGTGTGAATATAAAGGACCTCAAGAAGAGAGAGCAGACACCATGAAGCTGATGTCAATTGCTAGCACCTGGATAAGAGAATGAGTAGAATCAGGTCACCTGGCCACAGTCATTTCACCCAGGTGAAGAAAACAAAACTTTGATGAGACCTGTTGATTTGGAAATGAAGCGGCTCAGACTTATATAGGAGCTAGAGGCTTAACCCCTTCCTGGCTTTCAGTCAGGTCCTGGTCTGAGAAGGTATTTCCCATTAGCTTCCCCTTCCTCACCGGCAGCTAATTAAGCACTTTGATGGTGGTGGTTCTGCAGTTTCTGCCTGGCTCACCACTTCCTCTGCTCCCGTAGTCATGGGGTTGACCAGTTAAGAATCCAGCCAGCTGGTGTGGGGACTTCTAGTCCTGGGACAAGGATGTCCAGATCTGGTGGCTTTCCAGGGTGGAGGCTTTCCCGTGGAGACTTGCTAGAGGGTCCCGCTCCTCGTCTAACAAGACCTCAGGGTCAAGCTCTGAACCCTTTCAGCAAAATCCCCATTCTTTTAAGAAGCTAAATGGAACAGTGGGCATTCAAGAAGAAGCTTGAACAAAGGATGGGAGGGCGTTTTGAGGGAAGAATATAAAACTTTTATAAGCATATTGCAACACAGAGAGAGAGCATGCACACACAAACTTTGGGACTTTCATGAAATAATCACCATAAGGTTCTGGGTCACTGCAGCAGTTTAGGAACTTGCAGTTAATCAGATTTAAAAGAGTACTTGTTAATTGGTTGAAGGCTATATAAATGTAATAGCGATGGTAGTGCTGTTAGAGGAGGCATTCTCTTCCCTTAATGCCAGTCTCTTACAACAATGAGAATGAGAATCAGCCAAAAAAAGAGAGATAGGTTATCATACAAACTCAAAGAAGCTTATTAAGCAAGGTACTACTCACAAAGGACTAACTGGAGGTACAAATTTATTACATGAAATATTCAAAGACTGAGAGCACTGTGGGCAAATTCCACTTAACTCTGTAATTTTTACAGGCCAAAATTCTTTCTTCAGAATGTTACTTATGTAATAATTCTCCCAGTGCCCCACTAATGATTTTAGAATATTGGTTTTTTAAATACTTACTAAGCTATTTGGATGATTTCCTAAATATTGGTTTGCTAAATTATCTACTTTATTCTTTTTTCTTTTTCTGGGACAGCACAAATGTGGGACCAGAAAACAGGATAGCTGTAGTAGTGCAATCCTATATGACTCCTCAGAAATAAGTGACACTGAATGAGGATTACATTCAGGTAAGTGGTGTTAGGGTCTCCCTCCATCAATTCCTTTGATTTACCCGCTCGAAAGAACGTCAATTGAAGGTGTGGGGAACCTGTGGGTCTCCAGATGGTGTTGCAGCTTCCATCATCCTCATTTGGGACGGTCATGGGGAAAGGATGATAAGCGTCACTTTCAACTGCTCTCACATTCCCCTCTGGACATGTGAGGAATGTTAGATCAGCTTACTGAATGGAGATGTGATACAACAGTGAGGTGGGGGATGTTGGGATGGGACCATTGGATTGGCTTCAGGGATGTGTCCTTGCAGGCACAATTTCACCGCTGCCTCATCCTTCCCCCTCCTGGTGAATGGCAGTGATGCTGCTGCCAGAGGCTATTGCTATGGCACTGGCCCACTGGACGTTCCGTTCCTGTGTTAGGCTGATAGTTCAGGAGTGGCTGGATGTTTGCAGGCCATGCTTCATTTTAAGTGTAGAACCAATGAAATGTGACAAGAATAAATGAAAAGTGAACAGTTTCCAAGACATTACACCTCAAAAGATTGTCGACAGCAACAGAATAGTAGCACAGTAGGTGCAGAACAAGTTCTTGTTTAGTAAAAACCGCAAGAGCGAGATGTACAAACACCAGGCTGACTTCTACCCTTGGCTATGCTCCATGGCCCAGTGGTGTGCCAATCACCACGAAGAACTGAACAACCACAGCAAGATGTCTAACGTTCCAGCTTAGGCAAAGGGACGGATGCTGTGGAGCTTTAATAGTGAGCAATAGCAAACACAACAGGGAAACTGACACTGATGATCTAAACATTGAGGAGACTGCTGGGGTTGGAGTGAACTGTTGTTCAGTCAAGCTCACAACTTGTGAAGTGGGTGTGAAACAGCAGCACTATTCAAATACTAGAGCGAGGAGGAGACCTACAACTTGCAGAAGAAGCATTTGGAAAGAACAGCCTGGGACAAGAATTAAGTCTGAGAAAATGGCTTCACCACCACTATATGGCTGCAAATGGGGTGGGAAGCTGCATTTAGATTGTGGAGAACTGCAACAAATCCAGATTCTCTGGCTTGTGTATAACACACATCGTCATTGAAAGCACACAGTTGTGATGGACACACATGTAAAAAAACTGTACAGGTTGTTGTAAAAACCCATTGTATGCAGCCTTGTAATAGTAATTAAATCCTATCTCTGCTGTTCCTGAAAATAGAGCGCATAGTCAAGCTCTTAGGCTCCCTGACTCAATTCATTGCTACAGCTAATGCAAACAGAGTATGTCCTGCCACTCTACATGGTTCATTGCTAATGAGAAGGAGTTGCCTAACCTCTTGTAAAATTAGTAGTTACACCAATTTTAATCAAGTCAGGAATCAGCTAGTTTGATTTACATTAACGTAAGCATGCCACATGGGTATGCCATCCCAAAAACAGCATGTGGAGCAGCACCCACAGATTTCATGTTCTCAGTAGTAACCAAACAGCTAGAATAACTGTTTATTGGTTGATTTGATTTGATTTGCATACCACCCTTCATCCAAAGATCACAGGGCAGTTCACAACATAAAAATACAAAATGAGAACACAAAATAAAAAATCAAGAATTAAAACCAAAACAACCCAATAAGCCCCTCCTACAAGGCCTAGTTAAAGAGAAACATTTTCATCTGGCACCTAAAGATATGTAATGAAGGTAAGTCTGGCACTTAGGCCATCAGAAACCAGCCCTTGTAGGCATGTATCAGTAAAGCTTTTGCCATTCCTTCCAGCTACAGCCTCAACTCATCTGTGCCCAAGCATTTGGAGTTGGAGAGAACAGAAGGAAGTTCTGGTGTGTACATAGAAACATTTATGTCACTACACGACTCTGAGCCTACTTACTTGGGTATAAGATCGACTGAACATAGTGGAAATACAGCCAAGTAAACATACATAAAATTGGACCATAAGAGCCAGTGTGGTGTAGTGGTTAGGTCGCTGGGAGACCAGGACTTAAATCCCTACTTGGCCATAATGCTCACTAGTGACCTTGGGCCAGTCATAATCTCTCAGCCTAACCTACCTCATAGGGTTTGTTGTGGGAGGGAGGGAGCTGAGGAGACGGAGAGCTATGTATACCACCTTGAGCTCCTTGGAGGAAAAAGTGGGTTAGAAATGCAACAAATAAAGCAGTAAGTAAAGAAGGAGTTTGCTCACATGCCATTGTACATTCATTCATTCATTCATTTATATACTGCTTACTATCCAAACAATAAATGACCAGCTTTTTCTTATTTCTAACAAGATGGTCTTCGCTATGTATTTCATTTCTGCTTATTTTCATCAGTAACCTCTTAGAAGAAGTCACTCTGTGATTGACTTGTACATTAAAAAGTCTGCCAGAAGACTTGATATACCCTTTGTTAAAAGGGTGGAGCTGTCAAATATTCCACTTGCAGTCTTTCTATTCTGCTACATAGAGACTGAGGTGGTTGAACTGCCAAAGGCTAGACTTTCAGTCCTTGGTCATTCACGATACACAATTTATTTTTTATTGTGTTAGAACTTCATCATGTTATGCATCTCATTGCGACCACTTTGTTGTTGTTTTAGTCATTTAGTCATGTCCGACTCTTCGTGACCCCATGGACCAGAGCACGCCACTAATTACGATCACTAATAACCACCAATAATCAAATGTAGCTACAATACATAGTCCAGTCACTCACAAACAAGCAAGTAACCAATTACATATTCACAACAAGCTATTATTTATTTATCCAACCAACCAACCAACCAACCAGCATTCAATTGTATCTTGATATCATTCACACTTCTCTTGTCACTGACATTAAATCTACTATATATCAGCATCCAAAGGCTCTGCATTAGCAGTGTTCACAGTGGACGGTATTTGGCTCAAATTAGCAGCCAAAATGACATATTAGACACACAGTCAGGTTTTTTGACAATAACTGGCAACTGACATGCTGTACATGTCAACATTCAACTGTATCTGATAGGCAGTATTCAATTTTTTTTTGACATAACATGACTTTAGGCTTTCAGTTGGCAATCCTTATTTGACAATATTTGATAAGTGACATGCAGCAGCAGCAGCCCTTAAAAGTATATGACATGCAGCAGTCAACACCTGAGTATTTGTGAACTTATTTATTTATTTTATAAGCATTTATGAACCAAAATCTCTAAGCAGCATACAATATTAAAAACCCAAACAGCATTATTAATAGAAAAATACAGCCCAAAACCAGTATAAAAGCAGTATAAAAACATGCAAAGCATATAAAACCAACTAAACAGGGTTCAGTCTTATGGGTCTGGGGAAACCTGGGCAAAAGGATAAGCCTTTACAAGATGTCTGAAGCAAATGTTGATTGCTGCTTTACATATGACAGAGGAAAGGGAATTAGGTAGTATAGGGACCACAGCATAAAATCCTCATTTTGGGGCCACCACCCTATGATATTCTGTAGGGTGCAGTGCTACAAGTAGAATTTCCACAGATGATAAAAGTGAACTTACAGGTCTGTACAGGGACAAGTTTTTCAGGTATCCTTTTCCTGAGTTGCTTGGGTCTCTCTTTGTTAACAAGAGCTTGAATATGGCCCAGTAGCTGATCAGTACAGTTACCCCGGCATTTGTGCAGTATGTGTTCATCCAAATGCTCCACTCAACATCCTGTCCATAACATTCTGCACCAGCTACAGCTTCTGGACCAATTCCAAGGGAAGCCCCGCATAGAATGCATTACAGTAGTCCAATTGTTAGGTTACCAACACATGAATCACAGTGGCAAAGCTATGCCTGTCCAGGAAAGAGTATAGCTGGTATATCACCCTAAACCAAGCATCCCGAAACTTGGCCCTACAGCTGTTTTGGGACTACAACTCCCATCATCCCTAGCTAACAGGACCAGTGGTCAGGGATGATGGGAGTTGTAGTCCCAAAACAGCTGGAGGGCCAAGTTTGGGGATGCTTGCCCTAAACTGATAATAGACACTCCTTATCACAGAGGTCACTGGAGCATCCAATGACAGAGATGGATCTAGAAGCATCCCCAAACTATGCACCTGCTCTTTCAGAGAGAGTGCAACCCTGTTCAGCACTAGTGAACTCCCCAACTCCTGGACCTTTATCCAGCCCACCGCTGCACCCAGGCACTGGTTTAAAGCTGTCACAGGCTCTCCTGATTCAGAAAGAAAGCTGGAAGTCAGCATACTGATGGCATCATGTCTCAAATCTCCTAATGACCATTCCCAGTAGCTTAATATAGATACAGTGGTACCTCTGGATGCGAATGGGATCCGTTCTGGAGCCCCATTCGCATCATGAAAATCGTGTAACATGAAGCGCTGAATCTGCGCATGCTCGGCGCGTGATTCGGCGCTTCTGCGCATGCGCATGACACCATCTTGCACGTCTGCGCATGCGCGAACCGCCAAACCCGGAAGTAACCCATTCCGGTACTTCCGGGTTTGGCGGGTTCATAAACCGTGTTGAACACAACACGCAGCGTTCACAGCACAAGGTATGACTGTACTGTACTAGGCAGATTTCAGGATAAGATAATGTCCTGTGGCACCCTACAGCACAACTGTGGACGCATAGCCCCCCAACTCTATTCTCCAAACCTGACTCCGTAGGTCAGAGTAGAACCACTGCAACACTGTGCCACTAATTCCCAACTCACAGAGATGATCAAGGAGGATATTATGGTAAATGATACTGAAAGTTTCTGAGAGATCAAGCAGGAGCAACAAGGTCACAATCCCCCCATGGCTCCCCCATACAACATAATGGCAAATACTGATTCTGTCCCCAAACCAACCCTGAACCCAGATGAAAATAGGTCATGATTCGTGTCTGGAGCTGGGCTGCCATGACCCTCTCAAGCACCTTACCCACAAAAGGTTATTTGTGACCAGACAGTATCTGTTAAGTACCTCAGGGTCCAGAGAGGGCTTCTTTAAAAGCAGCTACACTATAGGTTCCTTTAAGGTGCCAGACACACACCTACACACACACACACACACACACACACACACACACAGAGAGGGGGGGGCATTAGAAGAAGAAGAGAGGAGTTTGGATTTGATATCCCGCTTTATCACTACCCGAAGGAGTCTCAAATCGGCTTGCAATCTCCTTTCCCTTCCTCCCCCACAACAAACACTCTGAGGTGAGTGAGGATGAGACTTCAAAGAACTAGCCCAAGGTCACCCAGCAGCTGCATGTGGAGGAGTGAGGACACGAACCCGGTTCACCAGATTATGAGTCCACTGCTCTTAACCACTACACCACATTGGCTGTCTTTGGACTCACCTGGCCTACCCCCTTCAGATAGCTCAAATTAGTCATGATGAACAGGAGAAAGGGGGGCATGTTGTGGGTCAAAGATATGCAAGTTCCTTGTGCATATCCTCAGACCTCATCAAGGAAGATACTGCTCTTGGCTCTGTAATAATGGAAGCATTCAACTCAACATGGAGAGGAATGATTTTATCCTCATAATGGATTGTCACATCTGGCCTCTGTGTCAACAGGTGTCCACAGCCCCCTCACTACATGGAAAAGTTATGCTGGCTACTTGTCTCTTTGCCAAAATTAAATTTTCCAGACACACATTTTTAAAAAGCCACACATACCTGCAGTTACCTTATTTGACCTAAAGGCTAACATATTGTCAAGGCTTTGAATCTCATCACACCTGATTTACTTACTAAACAACACCTGGAACCTGGAATGGACAGTTTTCATGAAGCGTTAAGTTCTATTCTGTTTTCTTTCAAAGTTAAGCAATACCACAAGATGAGATCCAAAATATTTTTTCTAGCATGCCCTGAGGCAAATCTATGGTCTGAATAAGAGAAATGAATGTTTGCAACCCAGCAAAATGGAACTATTTCTCTCAGAGAACTGCAGATAAGCGTGACAATAACTGTGAAGAGATAACTGAAGAGCAAAGGGTAGATCCTCTCATCACTTACAGTCCTTGAGAAACATCAGTCTCACTTAGATGAGCTGTTTAGACAAGTACTATAGTAGGCTAGGGAATAAAACAAAGGAGAAAATATTTTACCCCTAACAAAAGGAGGCAGGCAATTTAGTACTGTAATAACAAAAGAAACATTTTGCTGTTAAGGGAAGCACAATTATTTTTGATTTGGCTGCACTTCATAAGCTAGATACCCAATCTACAGCACAGCTATATCCTGGTTATCATTACTGATATAGAAAGCTTACATTAAAGGACATAATAGAGCTGAACTATGCATTTAACCACAATATTTCACAGGAAACTGTGATTACTTCCTGGATGATGTTTGATTATACCCCACACCAGTTTAATAAATGAAAATTGTAATCATACCATGAAACCTGGCTCAGGCCATGCTTACTTGCCTTCCTACTGCACAGTCATTTGCCAAGTTTAAATTATGTAAGGCTTTAGATGCAGCAGGGATGGGGAACATGTGTCCATCCAGATGTTTTGAACTTCCAGCCAGAATAGTCAATGGCCAGAAAAAAAATGAGAGCAACATATGGAAGGTCCCAGGTTCCCCATCCCTGATATAAACAGGAGGCACATCTGCTTGTCCAAGGCAGCACCTCCAAATTCTTGCTCTTTCCCTGTCCCACTGCAGCCTTCACAATTTATCACCCTGAACCATTCAGAGGGCTAGTCAACCACCAGGAACTTTTTCAGGGATACACAGGGGGCGGTGGGGTGTGTGGAGGAGCCAGGAAAGCCCTGTTGCATGAACAGAGTTCTGTTCACTCACAAAGGCTTATGGCGGTTCAACTGAATCTCTCAATTTTTCTCAGCAGTGGTGCTGGTTGAGAGGATGGAAGAACTGGATTACTTGAGAAAGCATTCTACTCTCTTAGGAGTTAGTGGGTTTGGAAGGTTAGAGAAGACCCTTCTGTGTATGAAGCAGAGGAATGGAATCACACACACTCTCTCTCACACACCCACACACACCCGATAATGTGATTTTTGGAACTAGGTACAACAGTCATGGAAAAGCTAAGGGTCAAGGGAGAAAGTTTATCAAACATTAAAATTCAGTTAGAATGAGTTTTTGTATTTATTTGTGTATTTATTTGAAGATTTATTCTCTCTCAGGATTTTTATGAATGCTGCTCTTCAGCCTTAGGAAAATGGAGATAGCAATTCAGACAGAAGAACAACATAGAAGACCCCAATTTGGCCCTCAGCTAACTTTGTGTTTCTGAAAGCTGCTACTGTATCATTTAGGTTCTCTTGGTTGGATGCTATGTGCTCCAAAAACATATGTTTCATATGCTTTGAATTCAGTTGTTCACCAATCCATGTACCAGATTACCATGAAGGTGGGATATTTTTCCCTTTGAGAAAATGTACAGCAAGCAACCTGATATCAGAGTTTGTTTTCTTTCCAGACAGACTGTGTACCATGAAACAGGGACTTAGGCTGCAGTCCTAACCCCGCTTACTTGTGAGTAAGTTCCATTGAATTCAATAGAAATTCTGAGGAGACAAGCTTAGGCTTGCATCGTCAAATGGAAATCGGTATTTGTTTTCATTTGCCATTTTGGTGTGTATTATTATATTGTAAACTGCCCTGTGATCCTTGGATGAAAAGTGATAGAGAAATTGATTAAATAAAATAATATGATTATAAATAAATATCCAGTTAGCAATAGGCTTAAAGCTGATTCAGGCATGTAAACTAGTTTCTTATTTTCCCCATGTGATCCCTCTCATTTTGGGATGATGTGGAGAAACCTTTGTGCCTAACCAATGAAGCATTTATAGTGGTTTCAGGGACTGGGGGAGCTGGGGGGGGAGCCCTACTTTTATTACAGTGGTACCTCTTAATTCGTTCCAGAGGTCCGTTCTTAACCTGAAACTGTTCTTAACTAGAGGCGTGCTTTCACTAATGGGGCCTCTTGCTGCCACTGCACCGCCGGCACACGATTTCCGTTCTCATCCTGG
Organism: Darevskia mixta; assembly: GCA_034641385.1. Lineage (NCBI taxonomy): Eukaryota > Metazoa > Chordata > Lepidosauria > Squamata > Lacertidae > Darevskia > Darevskia mixta. The sequence continues at coordinate 4,692,226 of JAWWNH010000036.1, forward strand.
GGCAAAGTTCTCAACTCAAGGTAACTCTTCCAGGTTAGCGGAGTTTGTAACCTGAAGTGTTTGTAAGCTGAGGCGTTTGTAACTCGAGGTACCACTGTATTATGGTGACTTCTAGAAACATATTGGTTCCAGCACATTCCTAGCCAGTATTTGCACCTTCTTAGGAAGCTTCTCTTTTAAAACACTTGGAAAACACTGTCCATCTGATGATGTTGCTTCCTTGCGGACTGCAATAAGTTTTCTCCCCCTTACATAGGACAAAATAGGAAACTACTCTGCCATATCCCTGTTTAGAGAGCAACCACTACAATGTTTCCAGTCACATAAGCATCTGAAGGAAGATTTCAGTCTTAAGAGGCAAATACGGGCTGAGTGAACTCTGCTGGATGTCCTTTTATTTGCCATGACACTCACCATCATCAAACTATAGGATCATTTGGCCTGCCTTATTAACTTTTGCAGGAGATGTACAGCTTTGTGGCTTGGTTTTCGAAAGTCAGCGGGGGGGGGGAAATGCAGACAGATGACTTCATCAGCAGAGCAAGGATTGAAAGACAAAGGGAATTCAATGAGGTGTAAACAAAACAAAGCAGCAGATTGAGCTGGAGGGTGAGATTGGAAACCGAAACACATTAGCTCCAGCAACAGTTTTCCTAGAGGGTCTTTCCTTTTTTTTAAGAAAGAAAATGTAAATCATTTTAATAACCAAAAAAGACTGTGCGTATCTTCAAAAGAACGAGACAAACATGAATCTAAAAGCAAACTGCAATGAAAGCTCCCCCAATGTGTGCTACACTTAAGTATAGTGAATTTTACTTGCATGGCTAGTTTTTAAGAGACTTTACAAACAAGGCTATGCCTGTTAATTGGAATCAGCCAGATTCAACTTTGCTAAATGATCAGAAATTAATTTGCATGATGTTCTTATTGTGCCTTGATAAAATTCTCTCTATCTTATAGAATATTACTTGAAAATTTGCAAAATGCTCTTTATGCTTATGATATTTAAGCAACCTTTTTACCCTACCCCACCTTAGGCAAACTAATAAAAAACAAGATAATTTAGAGATGAGTGCATACCTCTAAAATCACTATATATGAAGACCACATATAGGACACCTTTTTTGGATTGACGTGTGCATTCACACATTGACAAATAAATTAGAACTGTGCTGGTATAAGCATTTTTTATTGTATTCCTAACCTAGATGGAACATGAACTATCCAAGTTAATTGGCACCATAGAAATATTAGTTGTCAATGGAAGCAAATCACAAGATGTTGAAATCAGTGACATTAACGCCCATTGATTTTTAATATCACTGGTTTACATATAATATTGCCCATCACTAGACTGTATGGTTCATTCAGATCTAACTCTAGATGGGGAAATGAGGCATTCAAAACTTGAATAATATCCTTTACATATTTCAAAATCATTAGTACCTGAAAGGGCCATGGCACGGTTCATCAGCATGGGACTCTTAATCTCAGGCTCATGGGTTTGAGCCCCAACTTGGGCAAAAAATTCCTGTATTGCAGGGCTGGACTAGATGACCCCCATGGTCCCTTCTAGCTTTACAATTATATGATTCTATATCCCAGCAAAACAGCAAAGGTATCCTTACACTGCTCTTCTCTGTAAAATCTTGCTTAGCAATACTTTGATACACCACTATACTTGATCCATAGAATGTCACTGCTGTAATTATTTCATGAACAAAAAATCCCACTGATAACAGAAAAAAGTACTGAGAACTATTGAATTCACAAATGACATGGCTGCACTGGAAAATGGGGAAGGGAGTCAAAGTTAGGACTGGGGAATCGATCAATTTCGGTCTCTCTCAGTTCCTCCCCCCCCCCCCCCAGCAAAAGAAATCTTAAGTACTGTTTTCCACATTTCCACCTTGGTTAAATTTTATGAACTAAAATATGGTTTTAATTTTTTGAATGTTTTGTTGCTACTAATTGTTTTTGTATACCACTTTGAGGTTTTGTACAATCAAGCAGAATGTAAATTTTATGAGAGAAACAAAACAAAACAAAACTCACTTTGCATTAAAAAAAGTTCCTGTGAAAATTCAGAACAGTAGCTCTATTGCTCTGTTGTACTCCCCCCCCCCTTATACTTATTTGACAATGACCCTGTAAAACCCAGTGGGAGTAATCCTGACCCCTGATGCTAATGGCTTGGGAAGAAGGCATAGGGTGATGTTCTTTCTTCTCTTGCCAGTCTCTACGGGGCCCTGAAATGTGATGCTTTGGGCAGAGTTGGGAGAGCCAAGGATCTGCTAGATGCTATGCAGGTCTATTGTCAGCTGAGGGGCCCAATCTGGGTCCCTCCCTGCTGCTCTATCCCGGCATAACACAAACGCCAAGAAACCTGCACCTGTTCTTCCTTGACTGTCAAAGCTTCAGGTGCGGTGATGGGTCTGCTTCTCTGATCATCTCCCAGGCAGGGTTAGCATTGCTGTGTCCCTTCTGGGCAGACTTGTATAGGACTGGGGAATCTAATCTGAAATAGGCTAGATGAAAATAGGAACAGGGCAATCTTTGTTCTGAATCAGTTAGTCAAGAACACTTTTGTCTCGGGCTCCGTCATGGATTCTTGCTTTGCAGAGCGCTGGCAACGTATTGCACTGGAGGGAGTGTGGCTTTCAACAGAAAAAAAGGTTGCCCACCCTAATGTATAGCAGCTGTTAATCAAACCTGACCCATTGATGGAAAATAGCAACTACAGTACAATTAGCTGTCTGCTTTAAGCTATACTCTGTGCTCTTACAGGCCTGTGGTAGTCGGAAAAGAAATATAACTCATTCTCTTAGCCGCTGTCAGTTCCTCAGATCTATCAGGGTCAGAACTACCACCAGCTCTGGGCAGTGGAAGATGAAGATGTGACTCAGATCATGCAGAGCCCAGAATCAGATGAGAAAGCAGCTCCTTTATGAGCATAACTACAGTTCCCAGTGTCAAGTGGGTTAGAGCACATGAAAGTGTTTGGATTTCAGCTCAGAGGGTCAAGCATTTTAATATCAGCTCCACCAAGGAATTTATTGACTCAAGCACATGTTTTTCCTCCTACTCCCTCTTTTTCCAGCATTCAGTTCCTGAAATATATATGATGATGCATGCAGCCAAATAGCAGGTTGCCATAGGAACTGTCACAATCCCACATCATCCACATCTTTTTAAAAGATGGTCGTTTGCGCTTACATAAAACAGCTTGTTTCCATTGCATTTGCAAATCGTTCTGGAAAGATGATCTCATCGATCACAATTTGACTAAAGTGAGTTTATGCTGATTTGAATACAGTCTTATTTTCCACTAGTTTTTGTACAAATCACACATTACCAACTTGCATCAGCACTTGTGTATTGATTAGCAATGAAGGTTTAGTGTCTAATGCTATTTTCATCCGATACATGAAAAGGTGTTGGGGCTAAAAATGTAATGGTTAGAACTAGAGGGGAATGTTACTAATGAGTTTCTTGGGCATGTAGCTTACAGTGTTTAATGAGCTCCTACTATTAAATAATCGAAGTAACATGCTTATCATACTTTCCAGAAGAACTAGCAGCTTAATTATTTGAGATATCAGTATGTAAGCAGATATATGAACTACGTATCACACAAGAAAACCTGGAACAAAATGTGTGGAGTTCTCCTGTTCATTGTACAAGTCAGCCAGCCATGTCATTCTTCAATATTCTCCATTGCATTTCTTATATCCATGTTTTTCTCAGTCAGCATTCAATCAGTCACTGAGGAAACTCAGTCCTCATTGAGCTAATTTGGTGGGTTCCCCCTTTGGTTTCCCCCCCATCTCTCTTTTTTTTGTACTTCTGCAACCTTGGGGTTCCTCTAAGCCAGCTGATTCCTCCCTTGTGTGTGGACAGTGAAATTTGGGCACATAAGGACTAGAATCTGTCCCTGAATTCTGGAAATAAGAAGGGTTGATTTAAAGCATAGAACTGTCATCTTGGAAATAATAGCAGCCATCAAGTAAAATATCTGATAGAATCTATTGGATGTCAGTCCTTTCTAGAGGTTAGCCTATATAAAATCCAGGCAATAGTATGTAATAAGTAAGGTATGGGAATAAAAAGTGACAGACATTGGTATCAAGGTGACTGTAGAACAGATAAATCCAGTTGACTCAAGAGGAAAAGCCACGTGCTGCCAAAGATGGCAGAAAAGCAGTTTGGGGAACAATTACCTCCTATCACTGAATATGGCAAGAACATTACAGCTGGTTCACAAGTGTATCCACATCATTTGATATATTCAGCACTTGCTCACATGCATCTGGATGTGGAAACATTGTATAGTATAGTCTTGCAGTTGATTAACCTATGATGCTTATTCATATATGAAAATCATCCCCCTGCAGCCAATCTAGGCTTAGAGCCTTATATGAAGTAAAAAACAAACCACTCAACTTCTTTTGTTATGGTAAAAAAAATAATGTGGTTTAGTTGTTCATAACCACAAAGGTGGGGAATTATTGTACGAAGATGGGAGTAGCGTACAAATGTGTGGGATTCTGCTATAGTTTTGCATTGGAAACTGGATCTCCCTGCCTCTTCCTCACCAAAGCTAGCTAACTACCGTACATGGAGAAATAGAGAACACCATTCTTGTTTTAGCAATACTGTGGGACAGATATAGCTGTGTGGAGCTGTGATGTCACCAAACTGGTTTCTTGATCCCTGATTGGGTCACGGAAATGGTAAGAAGAATCCTAATGATAAAAAGTGCTAGAACTGCTGTCAATAGGAATCGTGAGCAGGAAGAGTCAAACGCACACACCCTGAAAATGTTCACCTATGAGAAATTTCAGCCCTGTTTTTTTGGCTCGGCCATTTCAAGTAACATCATTTACAAGGTCAGAAGCATCTGGTTGTTTTAGTGGGCACATTCCCATCCTAGCAAAAGTGAATTTCATTTTCTGTTATTTCTGTCACACCACTTACTTAATTGAATTGCCAGCCATTTTCACTTCATTATTTTCCCCATTTGACTTATAGGTTTAAATTATGGTAACAATTTGACACTAATTAGAAGGTAACTTTATAGAGACCGATATAACTTGATGAATTTGCAATTGCAACAGCAGCGAAGGCAGTGGGTAAGTACATTTGGTGACACAAATGTTATACATTACAGGGCTTAATTTTCACATCTGGACACACACAAAAGAATATGGTGGTAAACACGTCAAGCTTGTATGCTGCCACTCATTTAGTTTGAGCTGCATTTTGCTGAACCATCTTCAAGCTGACAACATCCTGAAAATGTAATACTGGATTAAATGCAGATATCACTGTTTCCCTTCTCTGTGAATTGTGCAAAGCACACATGTTGTGCAATAGGGTGTTCAGTGCACACCAAGACCAGAAAGAAGAGATTAATGTGGAAGAAGGATGAAATGGGCAAAAGACTTATTTATGTGTCTCTACAACAGAATACATTGTACATGGAACAATTTTATGTTTTGCCTTCATCACCCACAGGACTGCAGCCTAGACTACATATAATACAGAAATGGCTTAACCTTTGTTAATAAATACTGCCTGCCTTCCTGAGCCTTCTTCTTTACTAAGTTTATGAAGAAATTAATCAGTACAAAAAGCAGGGAAAATAAAATCATATCACATTTGGATAGTAATAAAATAGATTTTAATACCACAGCTCGAGTCACATTCTTATTGATTTGGTGAATTTTAATAGACACAGTTCTAATGCAGATAAATTAAAAAGAGGGTGGCAGAAGAGGAAGGAGAATTGAAAATCTTCCATTGCTAAGGACTTAAATGCCAAGATTTTTCTTGTAAGGAAGCACAGAGTGATAAAAGATATAGAGGGAATAACAAATAAGAGAAGAGTAGATTAGTCATCTGGTCTAACAGAGAGGGAAATAAATCACATTTGTCTCTCCCATCCCATGTGTTTAGCTTCTATATGCATTAGTCACTTCTCTTATGGATCAACTGACAGACTCACGGATTTATTAATTGCCTCTCAGACAGTCAGAGGAGCAATTTGTGTGGCTGCTCAGAGGAAATAGTATAGGATGTTCTTATAGAGAGTAAGATGAACCTGTTTAAACAGCCTCCAAGATATCAAAGAGGAGAAAGTGATGATCAGAACGCAAAGCCTAAACCAGAATTAAACTGCTCTTGACTAGCAGTGGGACCACGGTGGGTCAGACTGTCTTTCGTGTGTGTTATTGAACTCCTATTGCTTCAGAAACAGGCATACCGACAAACAGAACTAGAACATTATTTTCTTCTTCATAAATAAACTATACCACTTCTTCAAAGTTTATGCTATATAGATGTTTCTATAGCAACTATCCTTTTTATTGACTAGGCAACGATTTATGTAAAGCAAAAAGATATGCATAAATTTTCATTGCATAAATTATTGCTGGGTTAGATTTCTAATCCATGTGTCTATATTTGTATTTTTTTTTAAAAAAAATCAGAAATGAAGTTTGCAGAGTAAATGAACTAACTTTAACTTATCAAGGGGGAAAGGCAGAAGAATTGAAGGATCAATATGGCATAGCACTTGCAGTTGATGACAGCTGAAGTCTGTATTCCACAATGCTAAGACTGTCAAGATCGGGATGCTCACAGCTTTCCTTGCTTCCACCCTCTCCCAGAACAGCCAGCCCAAATGTGCCTACCAAATGCTGTGGCGCTCCAAAGTTTCATTCTAGTCCCATGTAAGCAGGGGGCAATGCATCCCGTTTCGCCACTTGAGTCAAAATGGGACTTGCCCCTTTACCTTGATGCTCCTGCCACTCCCACCACCACCACCTGCTCCCAAAATCACGTGAAACATTGTGTGCACCACAAATCTCACATGCCGCTGGCGGCAGTGCTTCTCTGCCACTGGTGGAGGTGGGGGGGCAGGGGGGCACCAATGGGTGTGCCACCTGGGGAGCTTTTGCTGCCTGAAGCAGCAGCCTCACCCTGCCTAACGCTTGGCTGGCTCTGCGTGTACGTCTCACTAAGTCCAACACTTACCTGTGTGTTTCCTTTGAAATTGCTTGCAAAGTTGCTCAAATGCTCATGCCTCACCTACAGCTCACCTTTACACACCAAGCATGGCCTAGCCAAATTTAGTTTGCATCACTTCTATTTTAGGAGAACTATAATTGGCAGACTTTTCTCTCGCACACTTTGTTGCCCAGCATCTATCTTGATGAATTGTTTTGAACTAAAAAGCTTAACTTAGAAAGCTGTCTCTTTCTCTTTACATTTTGGTTGTCCCTAATGAATATTATTCAACTATTACTTTGGGATTTTCACCCTTAATCGTCCAACTTGCAATATTTCTCCCTAGTACATGTGGATAAGCCAAGCCTATATTTACTCTTCCTAAAAAGGCCCCCAAATCCTCACAGAAATTATGACGGAAACAATTGTTCCATTCTAAGCCACAGACTTTTATGAGTTCTGGATGCAAGGAGGTGTTTATTGTGTTGAAGGTGATGTCAAATTGAAGGGCAGGCCATATAATGTGTTCTGCTTGTCTTTGCAGAGAAACTAAACCAGTCAATCTTAAAAAAGAGCTCAAGCACTCTAGTGTTTGCACAAGCCTTGGCAAAACAAAAAGTGATGCTCAGTATTTGATCTCTGATATATTTCTGAAATTATTTGAACTGCACTTTAGACTTCAACATGACATGCTGACAATGAAATATGGCATTGTCATCTTGTCTGTGAATCCAGGAGAGGAAAATGGTGACTTTGATTCTATATGGCAGCCTTTGCCAACTCGCTCCCCTCTAGATGTTTTGAACTGCAACTTTCATCATCCCAGCTAGCATGACCACACGCTGAAGTCCAAAACATTTCAGGGCATCAAGTAGGTAAAGGCTGACATACCACAAAGCCAATTCTTGGTTTCTGTCCCTTGCCCATGTTGCATATTTGGTACATCCCTCTTGGGTTGTGCACAAATCTGAAGCCTTAGGAAGGGGGTAGGTCATGTGCCTCAATGTATCATCATCAACAACCACCATGTGTAGGACACTTCAATAAGAACAGGTATACCTTGTGTCTAGGGCTAGGCAATCTAAAATAGTCATAAGGAAGGAAGTGTATGGAGGCAGGTAAAGAATAGGGGGTTATTTCTATTACACATACCCTTAGTCTTAGATATAATAAGGCATAGGTGCTGGGGGATGAATAAACAGCAATCCCAGGGGCAACAGGGGAGGGAAGTTACACATGCTTTATAGATGTTTAAAACAGCAAGAGCAGTCTGTGCTACTTTCCAGACAAGGGGAATGGCCATGGTACATGGCCACAGACTTCACATGCAAAAATGTGAAATGCTTTGCAGGAAGCTATGGGACCAATTGAAACAAAGCAGTAAGCAGGCAAAAACATTCATGAAAGTGGGAACAGGTATACCCAGTGTCTGGTGCCTTTATGAGCACAAATATTCATGAATGCCCAATAAAAAGGGTTTCTGGAGGGACCTTTCATATCTGCCTACCTACCTTATGAACACAGGAACATGTGTGGTGTAGTGGTTAAGAGTGGTAGACTTGTAATCTGGAGAACCGGGTTCGCGTCTCCGCTCCTCCACATGCAGCTGCTGGGTGACCTTAGGCTAGTCACACTTCTTTGAAGTCTCTCAGCCCCACTCACCTCACAGAGTGTTTGTTGTGGGGGAGGAAGAGAAAGGAGAATGTTAGCCGCTTTGAGACTCCTTCGGGTAGTGATAAAGCGGGATATCAAATCCAAACTCTTCTTCTTCTAGGAAGTTGCCTTAACCCAAGTCATATCTTTGGTCTATCTTAGTCAGTTCTCTCAGCAGAAGCTCTTCAGGGTTCCAGACAGAAGTGCTTTCTGGTCCTACTTTGAGATGCCATGTATTGAACATGAGACCTTTTGCATTCAAAGCATGTGCTTTGAACCAACCTTTCACTTACAGCATTGCCTTGTTTTGTGTTGTCTCACTGTAACCTTCATTAGCTGCAATGTGGACCTGTGGTTCAACCAGCTCTTACATTCTACTTTGTCCTACAGCAGTGTTTCTCAAACTTAAAATAACCATGTACCCCTTTTGAGAGTTTAGTCACTGGTGTACCTCTTCTCAGCCAAAGATAATTTGGGGGCAGTTTTAATAATACTATTTTCTGTATCTTAAAAAAACCTGATACAATAGAAATTTAAAAATCTGCCATGTACCCTTTGAAACCTTTTTACATACTCCCAGTGGTATGCATGCCACATTTTGGAAAACACTGTCCTATAGGCTTCAACCTGCCAAGGTAGGACATTATGTGTTCCTGCTGGCAGTGTATACGTGTCTGGTGGCACGCTTGCTTACAGATCGAGTGGAACTTAAGCACAAGTGCTTCCTTTGAAGAAGGTGCTACAATGGGCAATCAGATAAATTGCCTTCTCTGAAATATGCACTACTTTTGAAGCAAAGGAGTCCTTAATGATAACATTTTCTTAGTGTCACATTTCAACTTCCATGTGCATAAGCAATTAGTCTTTTTAAAAATTATTCCTTAAAAAATATGTTTAGCTGCCTCCAAGGCACTTGAAAGGAATTCGAGTATTTTGAGCTATTTCATTAAGTTTGACATATTTTACTGACTATATTAAAAATTAGTTCCAACCACATTTCCTCCAACGTTTTGAATCATTTTGCTCTTTTGCTAATTGTGGGACACCATCCCCGATTCTCCAGATGGAATTGTGAATTTTAAACTCCAACTTAGTTATTTAAAGTGTATTCACACTCAAATCAAAATGGCATGCGTTGTCAAATCATCACATGTAGCAGACTTTGCCACCACCTGTCCTTCATTGTGAAAGACAGCTTGACATTTTGCATCTAAATTCCTCTCTGTTTTCAATCTGTATATTGCCAACACTAAAGATCTTACATTGTTTCTTCTCCTATAATCTCAGTTAAAACTATAGATTAGAACTAATACAATATTATAATCCAATAATCTAATCTTTAGAATGTTTGTTTAGCGATGGCATTGTCTATTTGTGTAAAAGCAAAATAAAAAAATTCATTCCAGTAGCACCTTAGAGACCAACTAAGTTTGTTATTGGTATGAGCTTTCGTGTGCATGCACACTTCTTCAGATACACTGAAACGGAAGTCACCAGGCCCTTATATATAGTGAGAGGGTGGGGAGGGATATTACTCAGAAGGGTGGTGGGAATGGGTGATTGGCTGATAGGTGTGGTAAACCTGTTGACTGTTAATGACTGCAGTTGGTTTTACAGAAAAAAGCAAAGGGTGAGATGGCTAAAAGTTAACAGTCGTCAACAGGCTTACCACAACAGGGACCCCTTTGTTCCCCAGAGCCTCAAAAATAAGCCTTTGGGGGCGTTTGCACAGCTATGTTACAGCTGTGATTATTAGTGTCCTGAGCTTGAAAATAAGAATAGATTAAAAGCAAAGGAAGCCTGTCTGTTTTATTGACTGTTCAATAAATAAAAAAAAAATTGTGTGCATGTATGTACACGCCAAGTAGGCTCATCAGCTTGAATTCTGACCATGTGCATGCAGAGCCTACAGAATCCTTTTTATGTTCCAAATTGGAGAATAATTTTTTGGGGGGTGGGGGAGGAGATATATGTGTTACAAATTAAGTGCCATGTTAAGCATTCCAAGCTCAATAAACTAATATTCTGAATCAGGCTATTTACAAACTCCTATGACATCAGTAACCTGTATGACTCTGCAACTGATCCCTAAATTATGTAGCCTGGAAAAAAACTCACATTAATTTTTATGCATGTGCAACTGAGAAACTAGTCCTTCCTCAGCATTATCTATTTGGAATTTCAGCAGCAGAGGTGAGCCATTTTGAACAAAGGCTCCGCCTCATATCTTATACCCCATCATGTGAATCTGCTCTAGCACCAAAGAAAAGCACTTCCTCCTTCACACCATTTAAGAAAAAACAAATCCACTGAAAACAATGGAGTGAACACAGATTGTATAGGATATAGACATCATCCCTTCCATTGCATCCCCATTCAAAGGGAGAGGGGAGGGCTGAATGTCTGCACTGGAGAGTCTTCTCTACTATTATAGCACCCATCTATCATCCATGTGAAAGAGAATCCCAATCTTCCAGGTTTCTAAATCACTCTGATTTCTAAATCAGCCTAGACGAGCAGAAGCACCCCACTGCAAAGCACACATGGAAAACTTAGGGGATGGTAATGCAACAGAGGTTATGAGGCCAAGAATCACGTCGATGCTGCCTGTCCTCATGAAGGTATGAATGCCTGAGCAGAGTTTAGATCATTGGGTGAAGGAGCATCATGCAATCCTCATAGAGATCCACAAATGACAGATCTGCCAGGGCAACAGGAAGAAGTAATTTGTGCAATACTTGACTAAGCTTTCAGACACTCATTCAGTCATAACCATTGTCATCTTCATTATCATCAGGATCATTGTCACCCTATTGCATTTATTAAAATGGCTAGCTGTGCTGTACAGCAACACTTTATGATGATTCCCTGCCTGCTGGCAGTGCAAAATTCTGAAATGTCGAGTTATGAGTCATGCAATTAATTTCAACATTCTGGTTGGAGGATGGGCTGCGCCTAATTTGCGAGTTTGTGTTATGATCTGGACAGTGAAGACTGCTTTTTTTACTGACCTCCTTTAGGTTTTAGTGCCACCTTCCTCCACCTAGTGCCGTCCAGATGCTTTAGATGCCAACTCCCATCTGTGATCATTGGCAATGCTGGCTGAGCTTGATGGGAGTTGCAGTCCCAAACATCTGGGCGACACCGGATTGAAGGTTGGTTTAGCGCATTACACATTCTAATTATTAATAGACAGCTAGCTGCAAAGACAAATTGTAAAGGTTAAGATCTAGCCTCGTAATAAAAAACCCCTCAAGGCAAATACATTGATTCAAATATTTTCTCCTCCTAATAGAACAGTCTTTCCTCTTATAGAACGTGAAAGAGCTTTTTTATTTTTCAATTAGACTAAAAGCATGTGAAATATTTTTGCCTTTCAACAATGCATTTCAGGTATTGTGTTAGTAGTAATCTTTAGAATGCAGTTGGTTTTCTTCAGCTTGCTTGGACTTTCAATTTCCTATCTTGAAATATTCCCTTGAAGTGTGATAATCAGTGAGAATTTCAACAACTCAATTATCTTTTAAAAAAAGAGATGACAGGCAAGTGTACTTGGTTCATGGGCTTGAGCAAATGACACTCTGTTGTGTCACAATCCTGCATTTTAATTATATATTAATCTGTTATGTACTCATATTAATTCATTCTGTTTTAATATACTGTCTTCCTGATATCTTCTAGCAAGCTTGTGTGTTTTCACATTTTAAAACAAAGGCCTACATGTTTAAACCAAAAAAGTCTAAAGTTACATCTAAAACAAATCTGAGTTACATTTCCTGTCAGCATGGCTCTGTCTTCCCCACATAGGCTCACTTCAGTTCATGCATCTCTCAGACCATAAAACATTTATCAGGTACAATGTGATGCTTTCTGAGCAGTGTCCTTCAGTCTAATCTTCAAGTCATTTCAGCTGAATCAGGCATTAAGGAGAAGGTCTTATGCCACTGATGTGAAGCTTCTTACTCTTTTGTCAGTGGGATCAAACCTCAAGTCCTAAAGGCAGCCCCCTCTCTTTGTTGTCAGAAAATTCAAAGTTACGTCAAGGCATTACTTAGCTTATTTCCATGTGGAGAAAAAGTTCTTCTGCTACTCCCTTCTATTCTAAAATCAAAAGAGATGCTAATAAGTCTGCACTTCAGCACTCAATATAACTGAGATCAATTTAGTAAGCACCAACATGGAAACAAATAGGCTCTTTATAGCCATTAATAAAGGACGGTAATTGCTGGCATTAGTCACGGCATTTAATTTCACCAAAGCAGTAGTTGGACATTTTGCTTTCCTCAGGTGATGATTTTCTGCAAGTCATTTTCAAGCTCCACAGCTTATGTTTTATAAATAGGCATCCTTTAGATTGCAACAAAAACAACAGTAGCTGAATATATTGAAAATGCTACTTCTTTTAACAATGAAGAATGTACATCTATTGAACAGCAACAACCTACATAGCATCCTCCAGATAATGTTGGACTACTACTCCCATTAGCTCCAGCCAGGATGGTCCATTGTTAGGAATTGTCCATTGTTAGGGAGCTGTAGTTGAACAATATCTGGAGGATACCATGTAGGTAAGTCTGATTTAGAAGATACATATTGGTGTGGAACAGAGATAAAAACCCGAAGTCTCTAAGAATCACAAGTGCAGATAGTACTGTTGTACTCAGGTCCTGCTAGTGGCCTTCCTACAGGCATCTGGTTGGCCAATGTGAGAACAAGATGCTGGACTAGATGGATCTTCTTGCATTTTTATAATCTTAAGAGTGCACAAAACAAATATTTTTTGGCTCAATGAGTAAGAATTTTTTCCCAGGGGACTATAAAAAGGAACAATGAACATTCTATGTAGTAAAAAAAGGTAAAAGCTAAAGGACCCCTGGACAGTTAAGTCCAGTCAAAGGTGACTATGGGGTGCAACGCTCATCTCGCTTCAGGCCGAGGGAGTCGGCGTTTGTCCACAGACAGCTTTCTGGGTCATGTGGCCAACAGACTAAACCGCTTCTGCTGCAACAGAACACCGTGACGGAAGCCAGAGCACACAGAAATGCTGTTTACTTTCCTGCCACAGCGGTCCCTATTTATCTACTTGCACTGGTTTCCTTTCAAACTGCTAGGTTGGCAGGAGCTGGGACAGAGCAACAGGAGCTCACCCCATCTTGTGGATTCGAACTGCCGACCTTCTGATCGGCAAGCCCGAGAGCCTTCGTGGTTTAGACCACAGCGCCACCCGCGTCCCTATACCTGTACTATGTAGCAAAATGCTATTAAACCTATACTATATAGTTAGAGTTGACCTAACAATTAAAATATGAATAAAAGCGGCAAGGGACTTCAGATATCTTAAAGTTTTGCAGAGTTGCAGATGTTGTCATATACATCTTTTCAGGGTTCTGGTGATTAGGTAAACATACACATAATTGCAAGGACATTTGATTGCATATTGTATAAGCTACAGAGTGAATTGTCTAAGCCTGTACTGTTTGTGGTCAACAAGACTGCAATTTATTTAGTATTTAAATTTATGTGAGTTGTTAAAATGAAGTAATACTGAAGATGTACTTAACTGGACCCTTTAAAAAATTCCCCTTCAATGGAACACCCACATGTGTAACCAATAAATCCAAATGATCTCAGCAAAGCAGATATTAAACCAAACTCAATTACATACAAACTGTTACACACAGCATAATATTATTTCCAAACTGTTACCCTTCCCAGATTTATGCTGGAGATAGTTTGTTGCTTTTCATTTTTTAAAATCAATTTAGATAGAGTGATTGGCTTTAATTGACATACACAGGACTGATGATAGATACGCACATTTGGCTACAAAGCCTTTAGACAAGAAATCCTCCCGAACAGATAATTCTGAAGAATTGTTTCTTCTGAATGCAATTGCACAGTGCAGAAAGTGGAACAAACTGTTTATCTGGACCAGAGAATGAAGAAAAATCGCAGGTAATTTAAAAATCTGTTGATTTAATTAAATGAGGCCACCTTGCCTCATATTTAATTGAGGAAGTGCAAGATCAAGGTTTTCTTTTCTGCTTCATTTCCTTCTCATTTCCCCCCCTGCATCGGGAAAAGCAAGAGAGCAAGCGTGCTTCACAGATCTTGCTTCCTTCATCCTAAAGGAAACTCTCAAGGGCGAGCAGTTTGCCAAACAGCACCCTTTGCTCAGCTAACAGCATTTCATCTCTTCTGAAATGGCAATGTTAACCTGACCCTGGCCACCCCTCACAGATCCGTTCAAACAAGGAGACACTCCCTTGCAAGTATAGTCACAGTATAGTCACAAAGCTGAAGGTGCTGTGACAGAATATTCAGGTGGGTAATGAGGAGTGCCAAATGAATTAATTTGAAGACTGGGGCAATTAATATTCACAGTAGAAAGAACTCTGCCATTCTTTCGGAGGCAAAGACAATTAGAGTCCCTGGCATTTACTTCTGCATTTCAATTTAATAACAGTGTAGTTGGTTTAATCCTTTCTTGAGGACATACATTATGAGTAACTGGTGCCCCGAGCCCATGGAATTAAATTTAGTTCACTACTCAAGGTCTTAGAAAATATCCATTGCTAATTAAAGTCCTGTATTACACTAGCCAGCATGTTTAAAGGGTGGCTGCACACAAAGGGAAATATGACCCCCATATTTTACCCAGGGGGGACGGACAGGCTTAGAAGACACAGACCAAGAACCAAAGAACCATGAAACTAGTTTCCTAAGCCCAAGGGGGCACTAGACTTGTTATTTCTCTGAAATTATAACTTCCACCCATGCCACATGGTAAACTGCTTGATAAAAGGAGCTTGTATAGTAGATATGGTACTCATCTTCACAACAGCCTTAGGTTGACTGTTCTGTAAGATTACTGGCCCAAGGTCACTCAGTGAGATTTGTGTCTAAGATGCCTTTAACTATGTCAAAACCCTGGTTCCTTCAGCTCAGTATTGTTTACTCCTGAATATTCAGAGTCCCCAGCAGTTTGCCGTTTGCCTGACCATATAAATGGAATACCAAGAATTGAATTTAGCTCCTTTGATAAGAAGAGCCAGAGTTCAGTGGTGAAACATATACCTTGCATTCAAATGATCCCAGGTTCAATCATCTGTAGGTAGAGCCTGGAAATCTGTTGTGTAGTGCAGTCATTTCTTGTTTTGTTCAAGAAAAAGCTGTAGCTCAGGGGTAGTGTGTGGTTTGATCATTGGTATTTCCAGGTAGGGCTAGAAAAAGCCTGGAGAACTGGTGACCAGTTAGCCAGTACTGAGCAAGATGGAGCAATGGGATAAGGCAGCTTCCTATGTTTATATGTGAGGGCTTGATTCTGCAATAAAGTAAGTTAAAAGTAAGTTCTGGGTTGGTGTTTGAATGAACCGAAGCAGCTCTTTGAATCCTGGCTACAGCAAATAACCTAAATCTTAACATGGTTACATACCAAGGGCTGAATCGTTGTGATATGATTTGCTTATCAACTTATGCAATGCCAAAAAAAAAAATCAGTACTATTTTTTTTTTAAAAAAAAAATGACAATAATATTCTCCCTTATAAAGTAACAGCTTCCAATGAAACCTGTGGAGATTTCAGAAATGCATAATTTGTGTGGTATACCCTCTGTGGAACACACACAACACAAGTATACAGTGGTACCTCTGGTTACGTACTTAATTCGGTCCGGAGGTCCGTTCTTAACCTGAAGCACCACTTTAGCTAATGGGGCCTCCCCCTGCCACTGTGCCGCCGCTGTCCGATTTCTGTTCTCATCCTGAAGCAAAGTTCTTAACCTGAGGTAATATTTCTGGGTTAGTGGAGTCTGTAACTTGAAGCGTATGTAACCTGAAGTGTATGTAACCCGAGGTACCACTGTACTATTTACTCCAGGACTGCACTCAAAGTAGACCAATTCAGACTTTTTACCCAGAGCACAAGGCTGACTGGCTTCTTTCTGTGGTGGCATGAGGTCACTCCACCATCCCACAACTGAGCAATTTCAAACTTAAAAAAAATATATGTCGCGATAGAAGACGATGACGATAATGACAACGAGGAACAATTCAATTGAATGAATGTACATATTGTGTTCTTGTGATTAAAGGCAGGTGGGCCGTCTGAATATATTCATTTATATTTATATCCCACCTTTCATTCAAGTGATCAGGGAAGTTTAAAGACACTGTAAAGAACTGCCTTGATCGCAGCACTCCTTTCTATGTGTTATTATGGTAGTTGTTAAATCTTACAACCCTCTGGTTCTTTTTCCTTATCTTTCTTGTCCAGCCACCACACCATCCTGCTTCCAGCCAAGAGACTCTGGCCTTTATGCATGCGAATAAGGGCCTCACCTTGCTTGGCCCCACCCCTGGGCTGCCTCTTCCCCTCTTGTCCTAATTAGTTGCCCTTTCCCTTTTGCATCCTCTTTTCACCGAGTCCTTTGACCTGCAGGGCTTGCTCTGGCATCTTCTGGTATCATCTAACTTATATATGAAATAAGCTAAAAAAGAGAAACTATTAAATAAAGCACTACAAATAATATATGAGTTAGAATAGATAAAAGGAGTTAAAAGAATGGGAGGAGGGACAAGGTAATTGCCCCACTGATTTCAGTGGGACCTCAATTAACTTAGTCTGAATTCAACCCAATGAATCTGATCTACATGATATTTTGGTGCAATATGATATTTCAGTGGCAATAAATGTTATTTTGTTGCACATGGGTTAATTAAGAAATGACTTCAGAAGCTTTTTTGAGGTTTTTTTCAAAAATGACACTTGGTTTGGTCTTTTTTTCTCTTGAAGCCAGAAATAAATAGCTAGCTAACTAAGTAGAAGTCAAGAAGTGCACATAAAACCCAGGGTAAATGTATAATGAAGGATCCTCCTGAGAAGTTTCCTCGCCATTATGCATTTATTCAGGTCCGTTGTTGCATGGCTCATTGTGACGTGTGTGAAGGAAAACAGACCACAAGGAATTGTATTCCAGGTCACCGAGTAACACCAGCAAGTCACATTTGCATGAAGGCCAAATTGTTTCACTGGTTCTTTTAATAAAAGTTTGGAGTGGCAGTTGTAGACAATAAACGGGAACTATGAATATTAAGTGGCAGAGCACACTTGGCGCACGTAGAGATATCCAGATTCAATCCCTGGGAATATGCTCATTGTATGTTTGCACAACAGCTGTGGCCATGGCATGGGAGCAAGAAGGGAAGAACACCGAGAGGGGGAAAGTGGTATTTTGAAACAAAGGCTGAAGTTTGAGGAAAACACCTTCATACAGTGGAATATCTGAGGTCGCCTAATCCTTTATCTCTCTCATATGAAGCAGCTGAGGAAGGGAAGTTTGTTTAGAAATACCTACACTGAGATAATATACATATTATGATGTAGTACAATAGTTTTTAAAATACATATTTAAATGAAAATTTGATACAGGTTTGTGGTGTTCTTTGTATTTAAAAAAATAAAAATCACCAGATTAATGTGTAATCAGGACACATTATGACTTAGGAGTCAACACATGCAAAAATTGGCATGGAGCAGAAATAGACTTATTCATCCAACTCTAAGAACAGGGAACCAGGGGCCTTCCAGATGTTGTTGGACTGCAGCTCCTGGAAACCCCAGCCAGAATTCCCAGTGGTTGGAGCTGATGGGAGATAAAGTCCAACAACATCCAGAGGACCACTGGTTCTCCCTCTCTAGGGCTAGATTATCTACCCTCAGTATAATGAAGCTTCAAAGTTTCTATTGTCTCTCTAAGATATATCCAGACTTCACAATACTTATTTACTTTGCCTCTTATGCTGAGTTTCATGAATGTTATGTTGGCCAGGGCAATTATGTGTACAAGAATAAGGGGAGGTGGGGAAGAGAAAAAATGCAAATACACCTCACAGTCACAAGATACTTGTTTGTGTGACAGGGAGCTCTGTGGAAAAGGTGATAAATCCCAATTACATAGTAAGATCTGCCAAAACATGGAAGTTAAAAGGAACCAATTCCCAGATGGCTGATTTTCCCTTTAACATCTAATGTATTTTTGGGAATAGAGACATTTTCGTAAATTATTTCAAATCATTTTAAAGCCATCAAGTTTTAGATAGCAAGTAGTATTGCACTGTCAATTTGAGAGTCATATAAATATACAGAGATGAAATGCATTTGCTATTGGAAATGTAATGACTTTCTCAGTATAATGATTCAAAACTTTATTGTCATAGATCATAAAAGTTAGCAAGTGAAAAATCAGATGATATGGAAGAACTTGCTACCAGTTTCTAGCATTGTGTGTTGTTGTCTGGCATTCCAAGGTAAGTTTTGTTTTGTTTCATTACGTATTCTCTTTTATTATGGTCAATTGAGTTTGGTCCTGTGATCAAGGGAAGACCAGCTATAAGTTCCTACTGGCACAGATAAAGTGGAACCAGCAGAGAGTGAGGCAACCAGCCATTCCTTAGCCCTGGCTGGAATGCAGAGCTGCCATCTGAAGTGGGGACTTTGTTTATGCCTACACTCTGTTTCCCGTTCTTACAATCTTAAATCCAATTTCTGCAGCAATTTGTAATTTATTTTTTTTAATAAAAACAAAACAAAACTCATGAAGAGTCATCAGCATTTTAGTGTGAATTTCTCCAAATAAACATATTGTTGCCAGCAATTTACCCGAATATAAAGCATTGCTATAAGTTATTTTCACAATGTGTTCATTTTTATGCACACTTTCCAGCAATAGATGCATTTTTGTTACATTGTTTAGGTTGAGAACTGCATCGTGATATTCAGATAAGTGTAAATTTTGAAGGATGGCTGTGTTTCGATTCTCAACTTTTTTGGAAAGTGCAAATTTGATAGATTTGACTTTAAATGAGTTTTAAGTCAACTCCCGCCCCCAATCCCTACGCAGAACTAATGCCAGTAATCTAAATGTCTAAATCCAAATTAGGATCTATTTTTCCAAGACTATTGTCCACTTTTTCATATTCCAATCTTTCAGTGAAGTGTATATGCCCTGTTATTCAATTAACATTGCATGGTGAGAAAGCAGGAGAGCATGGTGTAATTTGCACTTGTTTAATTGCTCATTTTGTTCTGTTCAGCACTATGATAAAGGTAAAGGGACCCCTGACCATTAGGTTCAGTCGCGGATGACTCTGGGGTTGCAGCGCTCATCTCGCATTATTGGCCGAGGGAGCTGGCGTACAGTTTCCGGGTCATGTGGCCAGCATGACTAAGCCGCTTCTGGCAAACCAGAGCAGCGCACGGAAACACCGTGTACCTTACCGCTATAGCGGTACCTATTTATCTTCTTGCACTTCATGCTTTCGAACTGCTAGGTTGACAGGAGCAGGGACCAAGCAACAGGAGCTCACCCCGTCACAGGGATTCGAACTGCCAACCTTCTGATTAGGAAGCCCTAGGCTCTGTAGTTTAACCCACAGCACCACCCTTAACATTGGCAGAATCTTGCAAACAAATAAACACATGTTGCCACCACCACCCTCACATGCTTTTGAGGTCCTGACTCCCAAGCTCCTCACATATTAGGGACATTTTTTGTAGAAGGGAAAGCTGCTGATTGTGCTGCAGCCCTTAAATTCAGTAGGCTTGCTCTCTGCAGATATACTCCTGATGTGTGGACAGCATGGGGTAGGGCCAGCAGTGGATACATTAACAGGGGAAAGACCAGCACACCTGGGTGCAATGCCCCCCTCAAATAGTATGTTCACTGCATGGAGTAAATAATGCCTGAATAGACAGACCCACAATGGCTTCAACAGCTGATGTCCCTACCTCTCTTGTTCCCTTTCCAGGCTTGTAACAGGCCAATTGGTTTTGCCAGTCCCTCAGTGACTCAGGTAGAGTGTTGTGGACTCATAGGGCCAATTTATCAATGCTCACCTTTTTGCTTTCTTGCTGGTACTGCAGGTTCAGCATGACATCCTACATCAGGTCAGCCCTATCACAATCTCATTAGCAGGGTGTACCTCAAATGTTTTAGTAAAAAATCCACAATCTGCCCACCTCTCACTCTGTTGCCCTTATTTATCTCATGTTAAAAGCAGATGCAGTAGTAAGTAAAATAAAACAACATATTCCCTGTCATAACCGTCACTCATGTCAAATAGCAGCAAGAAGCACTTTATATGAGCAAGCTTGTATGGCTACTTAATTGTACAAATCAACAGTCTAAGGCCCCACCTTCACTGCATAGTTATTTCAAGTTACAGGTAGGTAGCCGTGTTGGTCTGCCATAGTTGAAACAAAATAAAAAAATTCCTTCCAGTAGCGCCTTAGAGACGAACTAAGTTTGTTATAGTATCAGGTATCTGAAGAAGTGTGCATGCACACGAAAGCTCATACCAATAACAAACTTAGTTGGTCTCCAGGGTGCTACTGGAAGGATTTTTTTTAGTTATTTCAAGTTCTCAGATCAAGGGGGGAAATCAGGAAGCATTTCTGAATTCAGTCATGTGTATTCCAATGACATATATTCATATTAAATGCTAGAATAGGCCTGGCCTTAGCATAAAGTATTTAACTGAATCGCAGCTAAATTTACATCAGATAATTCTACTATTTCCAAGCTTCTAACGCTCCTCAGATAATAGTTGTTCATGATCAAACTTTCTCTAGTTACCATTATTACCGGTAAGTCATTTTCTCCCTCAAACAATAACCCCTTCCCTTAACTCATCACTGTTACTCTTGCAGTAATTCCTTTTACAGTAGTGCATTATAGGAACAAAACAGTTTGCTTTATACCATGTCAGATCATTAGTCTGCATAGTTCAGTACTTTCTGCACAGATTGGCAGTGGCTGTTCAGAATTTTGTATACTGGTCTTTCCTAGCTCTATCTAGAGGTCCCAGTTGACTTTTCCCAACATTCTGGTGCTAGCATCAAAGATATATATAGTTGATTACCCAATTTGTAGTCTGTGCACGAGAAAAAAAAATCTAAGAAGAACTTTTGCTAAAAAGGGGGCAGAGAGAGCAAGAGAGCATAATATTTAGGTCTTGTTTACACATCCTGGCTTTACAGGTGCAAATAACCTTGAGCATCCAAAGTGAAAGGAATTCAAAGCTTATTATAATTAATCAGTCCTAGAAAAGTGTCATGGGGATACGCAGCATTAAAATATGAATCAATTAACAAAATTGCTGATTGTTTAGTCACACAATTGCTTTCTCTCTTTTTTCAGCCACTTAGATGGGGTACTATTGACTCTCTCTCTGCGCCACAATAGTTGCTGAATAAGCACCGTAATTTATGAGTGTTGCATCTGCCTGCACAGTTTGTACACAGGGTGTACATTAAGGATGCAGTAAATAATTGTGATCTGCAGATTCCGATATTTTGTTCTCAGCAAAAGAGCAGGGGGAGAGAGAGAGAACGCACAAAAAGAAAGCAACTGAGTGCACAAGCTAATATGGAAGTGCAGAGGCTTGGTCCCTAACCTCCTTCAAAGCACAACACACATGCTTTCCATTGGGAAATGGTATGCAAAATAATCAGATCCATCTATAACCCAGAATGGAAGCTTTTGCTGATTAGTGAGAGTTTCAGATAGGGACCATGATTCAACTTTAAGCCAAATGGTAAAACCTATTAACTTTATTTATTTATTTTTTACTGCTTAGGGATGCCCTTAGATTGGATATACAAAGCTACTAAAGACTATTTGCATAAGTTAAGAATCTTGCTAGATCAGGCTAGATCCCCTTCTCAGAGGGCTCAACCAGGTGCCTATGGAAAGCCCCCAGAACAGGACCTGAGCACAAGTGTGTTCTTACCCATTTGTGACTCCCGGTATTTGAGAAGCATTCAGAGGCAGGCTGCCTCCAGGGAGGTAAAACATACCCATTGTGGCTAGTAGCCATTTGCCACGAACCCCTGGCCTACCTGGCAGCAAATCAGTATGCTAAGTCTGAAGTCCAAGGGTCAATCAACACAGCCAAAGTCCAAGGTCAGAAAATGCAGTCCAGGGTCAATCCAAGTAGCCAAGTCTCAAGTCTAGCAGTCAGAATTCAGTCCAGAATCAAACATGAAGCCCCATAGAGGTCCAAGAACATTCAAGTCAAAATCCATTAACATAGGCAAGTGAGCAAACACAGCACCTCAGCTCTGCTTCCCTTTTGTACTTTGCATGCTGATTGCAGCATCTGGGCTTGACGAGACATGTGACCTTCACCTGTTCAAAGCCTACTCCAGGTAAAGAACCACACCCCTCCTCCCAGAGCTAGTGAGCCCCACCTGGCCAGCTAGGGAGCTGGGCTGTGGACCCTTGCCTGCCTCAGCTTCCTGGAGCGCCTTGCCCACTGCTCCCTATGCCTCAGAGCCCTCCATGATTGTGGAGACAAGGGCCCTTTCTGGCACTGGTGACGGGCCCTGCTGCTCTGGTTCCTGTGCACTGACCCTCATCCCTTCACCATCCTGTCACCCTGTGAATACTTCCTTCCCCAGCCCCTGCTTGCTCTGGTGTGTCCCAGTCCCGGCTACACCCCTTGCCCGGGCCCTCTTCTTCCTCTTCCTCCTCCCCATTGTCCTGCCAGTTCATGACACCATTTATAGCAATATCCTCCATGAATTTATTTAATCCTATTTTAAAGCCAACCAAGTTGGTGGCCATCACTGTGTCCTGTGGAGGTGAATTCCACAGTTTAACTATGTACTACTGTGTGAAAAAGTACTTATTTTTGTCTGTTGTGAATCTTCCAAACTCCTGCTTCAATTGATGACTTTGAGTTCTTGCTCATCCAGTTGACTTTAAAAAAAGAAAAAGAAATGTCAAATGGATCCATGTGACGATACAGTGCTGGGCTGATGACTGTGTTTCCTTTGCTGAAAGTGGTAGTGAAGCACATAGTTGAAATTTCCATAGGAAGCTGCTGTATACCAGTTCAGATCATGAGTGCATCTATCTTAGTATTGTCATTGACTGGAAGTGGGTTCATCAAATTGCAGGGTGGAATTTCTCCAAGAGATACCAAGGATTCATTAATGAGCCTAGCTGCATGGAAAGCACATGTTCTACCATTCAGCTATGGTCTTTCTGTCCTTAGAAATTATTTTGTAGATGGGGATAGGGAACGCCATGGAGTTTAGTGAGTCTTACTACATCTCCTGTTACATTTACAAAAGAAAGATATTTTTCTGCAGATTCTTCTAGTTACAATTGCTCAGGATTTATAAGGAAATGCAGTCTTTTATTGGCTATATAATATTATTTATGTGCATTTTAGCAGTGCACCTTTATAAACCCTAACTGTCCAATTAAAAGAGAAGGTTAGTATAAAAAGTTAGATTATTGTGGCTATGGGACAATAAGAACAAACAAAGAAATAAGGTGATGGAAATATTCATTCATCTTTTCATGATCCAAGGAGGAGTCTTCAGTAGCTGGGATATTATGCTTCAAAACCAAAAGCTCTGCTAACTTAGAACTCATTGAATAGCTATTATACCTGAGGCTCTGTGGCTAAATGTCATGAAGAAGGACATAAGAAGGGTCAAAGGCGGCGGGGGGGGGGGTTATGCTCTCCTCTCCTCACTGTCATCTGAGCAGAAGAGTGTCTGGATCATCATTTTGCTTAATGCGTACCATGTTGAGCACTGGATGGTTGGCAAAACAGCATCCATTATGGACTTATTTGGCAGCCTAAGTTGCTGCAGCTGAAACAAGGATGTGGTGTGGGCCTTCCCCTCAAGAGTGTAATACTTTGGTGTTGAGCCAGCAGGGGCAGTACACACAATGATGTATCCACTACCAGTCTTAAGTTGCTGAAGGTTTTGCCTTTCAGGCCAAGTTTTGAAACCCATATGCGACAATGCCTGTTTGCTGTTGCTAACCACCTTGAATGGCTCACTGGACCAATTTCATAATGAGAGCCTCAAAGTATTAAAACATCCAATGAGGTTAAGCACCATGTGGATACAGAAATTTTAACCACTAAGCTGCTAAAAATATGGCACAATACATTGGATCCATTTGGTCAACACAGTAGTTGCACAACTACCCGAGTCAATGCACACTGGAAAAACGTGGGTTCTCTAAATCCATTCTGCCTTGCATTCGGTTACCACCAAACCCTTTCCCCATCTGAACTACTCGATGCCCTTTTATTGCCCTTAATATCTGCAGTCTTAGCATTCTGTAGAGCAGTATAAAAAGCAGTAGTTTTATTATCAATTTCATTTCATTTTGCAGACTTACACCTGTTTTTAAGATTTGCTTTACCTATATAAAAGACCATGCACTATTGCTTAGAATATAATTGCTGATGAATGAATAAATAAAAGCATTTTTATTGCAGTCATTTTCACCTGCTTCCATTTGGATTCTAAACCCATTTCTACAAAAGGCAATATCTCTAGTTGTTGAAATTTCCTCTACAGCTCTCTGCAATGTATAGTGTAGAAATGAAAGCCCTGAGAAAGGGAACTTCCATGGTTCATGGGCCTGTTTATATGGGGTCTATTAATATTCAATCAGGACCTTTTGAGTAAGCATACCCTTAATTTTTTTTTCAGGTTACATGTCACACATAAAGCCTATGCAGGCATTTTGCTTGCATGTGAAAGCTACTACTTGAACAAGGAAAGATGCCACAATCGCATAGCGTGGGTCTTAAATGCTGCAAACAGCCCCCACTACAGTACACTGTGCACTTCAGACTTTTGCTCTCCAAGAGTTGAGGGTGATGGGGGTAGCAAGGCTGGGTGCTCACATTTCTGCTCACATTTAGTTTTTCTACACCAGCAGAACACCTGTATAGGGCTATAGATTCCAAGTGCAAGTGGGGCATTGCATAAGCAGGGAGCAATTATCAGGAGGTTTGGGGCAGGGCTGTCATCAGTAGACTCAGATCTACTATTTCATTAAATCTGAGTCATACCCATGACCATTTTGGTTGCCCTTTTATGAACCTTTCCCAGCTTTTCACTCTGGTTTCACTGAGCTATCCAATATAGCCTGAAGATTTCTTTCCTGGTCAATCACAGGATATATGTGAAGTTCGGATTTTTTGCTGCATCACTTTGTACTTCCTTACATGGAACTGCATTTGCCATTTTAACCAGAGATCCTATTGGGGCTCCTCACAATCTCTTTTTATTCTTACCTTCCTGAATAGCTGGGTGTCATCGCCAAGCTTTGCTATCTCACTGCTCATCCTGAACTCCAAATCATTTACGAACAAGTAAAAATGCACCAGTCACAGTACTGATCATTAGGATAACTAGATAGATACAATCCAGACACAGGGACAGTTAAGAAACCAACACTGGGAGAGTGTTGTTTGTATTGCTGTCAAAACAAGCAGTGATCATTGTAATCTTGGCTAAATGCATGGCATATAAGAATTTTGTTTTTGTGCTGGACTTGATCGTTTATATGCTGCTAATTAGAAGGTGAGTGATCTCAGTCAGCTACAGCCTCCAATTTGTTCTTCTCAAACAAATCTGGCATAGAGAGCTAATGCTTTACTGCAGTGAAGTAATAACCAGATAACATTACACTCTCCTTATCATGTAGTTTCTGTGAGATAGTGGCTCGCTGTGCAACCTAGGAATTGCATAAATGGGCTGATTCATCAATGCATGATATGCGGATAACACAGTGTCTGATAGAACTTCGTAAATTCCAATTTGCTTATCGTTTGGATTATAAAGAGGTACAACGTAGACTGAGTTTCATGTATATTGGACTTTTAGCAGAAATTCTTAAGAATAACACAGGTGGGGGTTTTTGCTCATAAATTCAGATTAACAAAAGGTGACTACAAACAGCCATTTGCCAAGTGATGCATACAACAACTTGGTAAACTGGTCTTCTGTATAATCCTGTCAAATGGTGGGGGAAACGACCACACTCCTGAGTTTGATCCGAAATCCAGCGATGCTGTGAAAAACTAAGACTTTCCTCACCAATACAATACAAATGGTCAGCTTATAAAAAATATACAGACTTGGCAGTGGTAATCTTTATTCACCCCAAATTTCAAGTATATGTCCTCATTCAAGTTCCAGATATAGAGTGAGTATCAATTATTCGGGAATGCAATTATCTAAACTAATTATAAAAATCATTTTGTTTCTTTTATATAGCCCTATAAACTCAACACCCACACATAAAGAAACAAAAGGTCTCCAGTTGTTTTTGAAAAAACTATGTCCTCTTTCTATCAGTGATAATCTACATGTGCTTTTTCAATATCACAGATGTGACTATAATTTTTAAAACAGATTATATCGTCCACTGTGTATGTATCACCCAGCTGCAAAGAGAGGCCGTTACAGGTAATGGGGAGTTTCTGTACCTCCATTTAACTAGCCTGTATGCTCTATCAAGGGATACAAGTTGTAAGATAATGCTCAGGGCTCCCATTCCCTCTAACAAGCTGGTGCAAAGTCTGCACATTAAAACTTCATCTGGTCTCATCCACATGTGCCAAGAGGGAAAACAGGACTGGAATGGCCCACACAGATCCTCTGCAGATGAGTACATTGGTGGACTGGCTTAATTCATTTTAATTAAATTAATGCCTATTATCCAACTACAACAATATTTTTATATTGATTCTGCCTGACATTTTGGTCAAAGTTTAAATGATAAGGTAAAAATAGCAGCAGATTTTGCCCCTTTTATTCCTAAAAATGCTAAGAAATAAGTTTGGATAAGTGGGCAGAATTCAGTGACCACAAAGCACCCTCGAACTTCATTGGGCTTATATTAGCAGCAGCGGCAACAGTGTTTAATCACTTTCTACATGTATGCTGTTAAAAACAGCACAGAAAAAATAAAAGCAAATGAATTGAAAAACAATAAAAAGAGACATTATCATCCAGCAAGGAAAGCTTGTCAGAACAAAAATATCTCCACTTGTCTCTCTCACTTCCTCCCCTTGTGCTTTATCATATGCTAAAATAATATGCATAATATGAGCATAATAATTACCTTGCATAATCGAAACAAAATAAAAAAATTCCTTCCAGTAGCACTTTGGAGACCAACTAAGTTTGTTCTTGGTATGAGTTTTCGTGTGCATGCACACTTCTTAATAGCATGTTAAATGATTCAGAGCTACTAACCTAATATAAAAACTTTATTTCATCTAAAAACATGCAGTGAAAAAAGAGCAAATTCATCCTTATACCTGTTCAGTAGTCATATGATTGTGCTATCCCATGACTACAACAATGATCCATAATACTGAAATCTACAGAAAGCTACAGCTATGAGTACAATGTGATACTCTATTTGAGGCAATTTTTCATGTATAGTTGGCGGATTCTGAAAACTTATGCTTGTCATGATTTTGGATACATTTGCTTACAAGTGCTTATTAATTGCTTTTCTTGCTACAGCTAGTTTCCTCACTCACACTCTTTCCACTTCGCTATTGTTGAGATACTGAGATATATTGATTTATTCCATTTAAGTAATAGAATAGTATGAGGGACTCTGTATACGATTGAACCTACAAATTTAGATCAGGATGATGATGAATGTTTCTCATTTTCTCCACACCCAAGTAACCAACCACAGTGTGCTGTTTATCCTTTAGCAAATAAACACTCGTCAAATGAGATTTTTTCCTAAAAGTGCATTATCTTCTTTTTCCCCCAGAGGAACATACCCAGAATTTACCGCATGATGAAACATTTGGTCAGTTATTTATTCAGTTTGTGTGCTTTGGGTGGTGTATGTTGTCCTCTAAAATGTTCCATTAAACAGTCGGTTATATTATTGAGCTGATATTCTGATATCACAGCATTCTGTTGCCTGTGCTGGATCCAGTAGTGAATGACTCAATGCAAGCAAGCAAACAAAACCAACTAGAAGATGAGATGGACCTAAGGTCACAGTTCACTACATTTCTGCATCACTTTATGATTTATTTCTATTTTGTAAAAATCCTCCTGAAAAATTGCCAGCATGTTAGTATCCATTTCTCTTAATGTACACATTTTTGCAACCAGTTTCCCCTAATAATAATAATAATAATAATAATTTATTATTTATACCCCGCCCATCTGGCTGTGTTTCCCCAGCCACTCTGGGCGGCTTGCAACAGAACATTAAAATACAATAGTCTATTAAACATTAAAAGCTTCCCTAAACAGGGCTGCCTTCAGATGTCTTCTAAAAGTCTGGCACCGTGTCTCATTAAAATACAATAGTCTATTAAACATTAAAAGCTTCCCTAAACAGGGCTGCCTTCAGATGTCTTCTAAAAGTCTGGTACCGTGTTTCCCCGAAAATAAGACACTGTCTTATATTTATTTTTCCTCAAGAAGACACACTATGGCTTATTTTCAGGGGATGTCTTATTTTTATTAGGTCAGTTGCTGCCCGTCTTCTTAACCGCTCCGCGTCGGTACGCTGCATAGCCACGCCTATCGCTATGTCTTATTTTCGGGGTATGACTTATATCGTGCAAATGCTTAGAAATCCTGCTACGGCTTATTTTATGGGTATGTCTTATTTTCGGGGAAACACAGTAGTTGTTTTTCTCTTTGACATCTGGTGGGAGGGCATTCCACAGGGCGGGTGCCACTACCGAGAAGGCCCTCTGCCTGGTTCCCTGTAACTTGGCTTCTCGCAGCGAGGGAACCGCCAAAGGCCCTCAGCCCTGGACCTCAGTGTCAGGGCAGAATGATGGGGGTGGAGACGCTCCTTCAGGTATACTGGACCGAGGCCGTTTAGGGCTTTAAAGGTCAGCACCAACACCAACAAATGCAATAGAATGCATTTTCGTTTGTTACTTTTATTCATACTTCCCCCTAATATAAGCCCTTCTGTACATACTTGGCAGTGGGGGGGTTAGACAACAGACTCACAAAATTTGGCATAGTGCAACTTTTGAAGGAGAGTTTCATGCATTGTTTGGGGAAGTGCTGATTAGATAGACAGGAGAATAAAAGGTGAACTGATCTTATCCCCCACCACAACCTCTGAGTAGCATGCATAAAATTGCATTTTAAGACCCCTCTCTGTCATTCTTCATAGCCTGCCTACTGATTCCATAATGAAATTATTTGCCCACCTTATCAGAGTTCATATTGTTTCCAGAATTTTTGTTTGAAACCTTACTTGCTCACTAACTTTGCAGCCAGCAGTAGTTTGGTAATCCTATATAAAAAAAATCTTTGACATCTGTATTTTAGAGGAAACTGCAGAATATTTGATGAAACACACTGTACATTCATTATTCCCCTCCTTGCAGTGCAACAATTCTCAGGTTTTAATGGCTTTTGATAATAAGGTACAAAATTTAACAGTTAGCCAAATTGCTTTTTCTGTTTTATAGAGAAAACAAATGAAATATACCAGACTTTGCTGGAGAGAATAAATGCTGCCTGAATGTTGACAAAAGAAAGGTGTTTTCAATTAGTTACTGCAGTGAAAAATAAAATTACTATATTTTACTTATTCTTGCCTTTGTTTGAAAAGCTACATTTCTAAGAAGAAATGGATGTGAAAATAATGCAAGAAAATGTGTGCATCTCCATAGATTGCTAGAAATCCAGTACACATGGAAAAGGTAAAAATGGGTATCAATCCATTGTAGACCAAATAGTTGCATGAGCACCGTGATAACTGAGCTTTCTTCCCTTTTGGGGAAAATAGGCATGGCGAGTATGCACACATCTGTAGCCAATATGATGTTATTATCTGATATCAGGCCCAGTTACCATGGCTGGTGGTCAGGGAAGATGGAACAATAGAGGGAGACATACCTCAAAGTGCTAAGATAGAGCTTATTTTTTTGGGGGGGGGGAATAACTAATAATTGTTTAGATGTCTGGTGTATTTTTAACAATTGTTTTTCAGAGACAACTGCACAATTATTATTATTTTTCCCAAGTGATTTTTATTGATTTTTTTTAAACGTCTCCTCCCCCATCTTAACTTTTAGCAGCTCCTGTAGTGGAGGAAAGCAAATAGTGGATAGTACCAAAGCAAATGGTAAATCAAGCCTGACAAAAGCATAATTATTACCAACATATATTGATTTTTTTCAATTAAGATTGATCTACAGTTATTCTCATTAGCTTAATTTGACTGCAATTGACATCATTAACCAAAAAACACAAGGACATGTCCAGACTTAAGAAGAAATTGATGGATCTTCATTATTTACTGGGAAATGTCATGGGGTTTTCATTGTGTAGTCCCTTTATATTACTGAAAATTCTGCTGGTTATCAACTCAAGGTTTTCTGTTTGAAAAATTAATCACAATGATTTTTTATAAAGTTTTTTTAAAAAAACAAACAAACCACGCACAACAAAACCATATGAGCAAGCCAGATTTTCCCATCAGTGATTGAAGAAAAGATTCTATTTATATGAAGTAGTACTTTGTATAAGCATAAACATCAATTTTATTAAATTTGACGTATCTAATAAATATGAAAACCTGGCTGAGTTTACTTTCTTAAGAAGAAACGAGGAAATGTTAATAAAATAAGTGTTTCATTGCTGTTCTCATGTTCTCTATTTTTGTTTCTCAACAGAACACTTAAACCTATGAAAATTCAATAGAAAGAGCTGCATTTCATTGTTAAATATACACCTTGAAAAATGAGTATTCTGAGAAAATGTATACAGAATTCTTTTCTACACATTACAAATGACTTCTATTGACAGTGATTACTTTTAGATCGACTTTCTTCCTTTTACAATGTGAACTCCTGAAGTATAGCTCAGAAATTGTGTCTTTCACATGGGGAAACATAGAATCAATTAATCCATTGCAGCACGGTGCAAGGCAATTTGAAATCCTGGCATATGAATTGCTGGAACCCAGAATATGAAGAGGATCAGGGAAACCAAAGCAGTTGGGAACAAAGGAAACTAGCTTACATCAGGTCAGACAATGTGTCCATCTAACCCTGTATTGCATGGGCAGATGTTTTCACCGAGGGTCTCTTTCTCATCACATGCTACCGTAACTAGAGATGCTGGGTGATTGGACCTGGGACCTTCCGCAATGGAATGTACATATCACATCAATGTGATATTGTCCCTCTGCATATACATAGATTATGTAGATAAGTAAATATGGACTTCATGGCAGCTAAGATAGTAAGTGCCAGGTGGCATCTGCATAAGTTCACAGTCTGGCATCAACTATTGAGCTTCCACCACCAGTATTCTGGGGGAGCTGGTGTGCCTCTCTTAGGGAAGGAGTGCAACAGTTTTCTGGCAGATCTACAACATGGCATATGTCAGGGACAGGCAACACGGTGCCTTCCAGATGTTGTTGAACTACAACACCCAATGAAGGGAGTTGTAGTTCAGCAATACCATCCACCTGAAAAGTAAGGTAACCACAACAAAAACCCTATATCTCACCCAAAAGAATTTCACAGAAGAGTTGTTTCCCCTTTTGTAATTTTTGAATGAATTTTCTTTTCTCATTAATTTATGG
Organism: Darevskia mixta; assembly: GCA_034641385.1. Classification (NCBI taxonomy): domain Eukaryota; kingdom Metazoa; phylum Chordata; class Lepidosauria; order Squamata; family Lacertidae; genus Darevskia; species Darevskia mixta. Next base: position 4,724,325 of record JAWWNH010000036.1, read on the forward strand.
GGAAATGCAGGGTAATTTTGAGCAGAGCACTAATACTCATGTTGGTTCATGATGAGCCACAGTTTGATGCAATGTGCTTCATATCCTCTGTGGGGGTGAGGGTGGAGGGGTCTACATTCTCTTAAAGTCAGAATTCCACAACTTCTCAGCCAAAAGATGCTACAGTAGAAGGAGCACAATATCTGCAAGTAATTTATTTTTCTCTGTTATCGTGTCAACTTTTAGTTATTTAATAGATAGGCATATTATTAACCTCACTGCCAATCCTTTAAATCCAGAGCCCAGTCCACAAGAACATAAAATTGTCCCTTTAGCTTTCTTTATCAGGTTTGTGAGACCTGACATTATTTCAAAAGAATTACTAAGGCACAAATCCCAGGATATGTGTTGCTGCCCATTCTTTATCAATTTTGCAAAACACTCCTGGGTAATTGTTTAAAGGGAATTCTGAGTTTAATGGAGCTTTGCATACCCAAGATAATGGCCATGTCTTTGTTTATATTGTTCACATATCCCAAGATGGTACAGAATTGAGTCAAGAGCCCCTAATTATCTTAAGGGCCTTCCTTCTTTACTTTCAATTCATTTCGACCTCTAATTAGCCAATTTACTATGTAAACAAATCAAAGAAGCGAAGTTTGGGTAGTGGGCTTAGGATAAGTGATTAATCAAAACCTCTTGCAGCAATCTAAAACTCATACAGAATTATGCTTGCTCAGGGGTTGTTTGGCCTTTTTCAGTTTCATGGCATGCTCTACTGAGGAATTGTTCTTTTATGTACACTATTCTGCTCAAATATTCTGACCCATCACATTGCCTTTTTAGCAGTTGTTTGCCCTCTTCAGGTATTCAAATGAACAAATGTAAGAGTAAGTCTGCCCCTTATCGGGCAGGTGGCTTTGCAGGTGGGCCCCAGACCTTCCTGGTAAACCAGCCTATCACAAGCCAGATAGTCTTCCTATCCCAAAATGGGCCAATGGCAGCAGGAGTTAGGGGCCCTACCCTGAGCATGGGACTAACCGTCCAATTGTGGCCCTTGGCACCACATCCAGGGGAAGTTTAAATACCAAGCCTACGGGGCCTTTTGGCGTCTCTCATTGCGCCGGTTCACCCACCCTCAGATTAGGATTTTTTCACAGGTGCTACGACCTTGCTATGGACAATGTCAATTGCCCAATTTTCAGGGACTGGGCAGGAATTTTTGCCACTTGGCTAAATGGGACCACCATTTGGGTTTTTGCCTACCTCATAGCAATTGTCACAACTTTGTAAGGCGGATAGGCATTGGGTAAGCCTAGTCTTGGTTGGAGGGGAGGTTGTAGTCTCCGCCTGCCCCTCCACGGGTAAGGGTATCCTGTTAAAAGGATCTGGGAGGAGTGGCTCTTGTCCGACACCCAGACGGGGGCTAGGATCATACCACTCCTCCAATGGGGACCGCTGGGGGGACGGATGCATCTGTAACCAATAAAGGTGTGGCCTTATTTGATACCAAAACCAATATGCTCCACTTCTGACCTTCATGCATTCATTGTGGAAGTCTTGGGAAGGGGGATTCTAGCCAGGTTCAGATGAAGACCATTAGAATCCTATCTGCATTCAGAGTGAAAGGAGGATTCTAAACACATTCAGCTGAACAATTGGAATCTCCTTGCAGACATCAGGAGCTGAGGGGACAGGGCAGTGCACACAGATACATTGGGGTGGGGGAATCATGCATGCCCCAGGTTCAACCCTCATGCTTTCTTCTGAATGTCTGAAGGTTAGAGCGTAAAATAGTGCCTGACAGAGTAAGGACCTGCCAGGGCTAAAACAATGAAGAAACCCGTATCTGTAATATCCATATCTGGAGTACTGCTGCTCCAGGTCAGAGTGCTCCCTTGGTGGTGAGGTAATTCTAGGTTCTGAATGATTCCACTCATGCAGGCTGGACATTGGCTACCTTGCTGAGGTCCTCTCTTCAATGGGACGTAACTGGAAGATTAGCCTCATAGAGAGAAGACTAACTAAGAGATGTTGTAGGCACATTTTAAGAAACAACTAACCTTGAGCCAGCAGCAACAGCTTAAAAAAATCATTGAAATAGTGAGAAATCCCAGGACTCTTGACAGTAGTCTGGGAGAGAGGGAACAGTTCCACTACTGGAAGAAGTGATTCAAAAGAGTTAGTGGAGAACTCACTGTACAGATCTTAATCAAAACATGAAGGAGAGGAAAGGAGAATGAGGTATAAAACAGAAAGACATAGATACGGTAAATGTTTGGGTTATTTAAGGCATTTGTGATTCCTTTGGCATTTTGAAGGGAACAGAACTTAGAATTCTAAAACCTCTCCAGTGAAAATTTATAATACTCTGTGTGGCCATATGGCGTGTGTAAATATTTCCAGAATGCTGTGGGCTTTGAGATGGGATGAAGAGAGCAAACAGTTTTATTACCATTTTAATGAACACTGATGCTAAAGCTTTAGCTGAAGTTCAGCTATACTTGTGAGTAGACTGCGGGGTCATCCATAAAACATGCCACACTTAAAACAACAGTAGCAGCTCTTTTTACTCCTCCCTTGACCTTCTTGTCACAATTGGTCTCAAACAGATCCTTTCTCAAAAGTATTAAATACTTATTGGGACAACCTTGGTATTTTATTGCCTCTGAACTATCACTCTATTTTTGAGTTGTAAGGAAGCTTCATTAATAGGGAATAATGAACTCGCTCACTAGAAGCCTCAGCACTATATGCCCCAGTACTGCATGGCGAACAAAAATTTCCAGCTTACCTTTGGGTGCTGGGAGACAGTAGAAGAAGTAGGGGTGCTGATAGCTAGGGGTGTGCAGGGCCCCCAAGATTTACTTTGTCTGCATTTGTATATGTTAAGAAGGGGACAGAAGTTCAAAGAACTGGAAGAGAGCACAACCTCATTTTTGCTAATTACAAAATATGCAGGACTTGCATAGTTACTGCAGAAGGCCTGAGGTCATGTGCTTTTATATTGACAAATTGAATTCAGTGCTTTAATATATTGTACAGATGTGAAATATTGTTCAAAAGAGCTATGCCAGAATACAATTTTGCCATCACTTAATGTGCATGTCAATATTTTATAGGCAATTTTATTTAACATCTTGTACATTTATTTATCTGGCCAACCTAGCAGTTCGAAAGCACATCAAAGTGCAAGTAGATAAATAGGTACCACTGCAGCGGGAAGGTAAACGGCGTTTCGTGTGCTGCTCTGGTTCGCCAGAAGCGGCTTAGTCATGCTGGCCACATGACCCGGAAGCTGTACGCCGGCTCCCTCGGCCAATAAAGCGAGATGAGCGCCGCAACCCCAGAGTCGGTCACAACTGGACCTAATGGTCAGGGGTCCCTTTACCTTTTTACATTTATTTAACATCACTGTACATTTTCAACAGTGAAACTGGAGGTCCTTAGGAGTAATTGTTCTAAAACAATAAGTGGTTTTTTCATTTTTGTCTGATGGAGAAACAGTCATCATTTATATTTTTGAAAAGCAGTGCTTTAAAACATTTCATTGTATCAATCAAGGTCAACTTAATCCTAGGCAATTTTAGGGAAGTCAAGTGCACAGAAGATGCAGGTAAAGTTGCAAGAAGAATTCCACTAAAATATGATGAGATAAAATGACTAGGTGAAGTGTGCATCTCTGTTCTGCGCCTTCATTATATTTTCTATGAAAGGGTGGTTTATAAATATTTAAATAACAACCAAATTAAAGTTGCTTGACTTTGGAGAGGTCTTGATTCTGCAGTTGCAGTCCTGAGTGAAGTGTCCAATGTCATGGCATATGAAATGGTGTGGGATCACGTTTGAGTTTATACAGTCTGATAAAATGCTTGCCGTTCTGTGGCCAACCATGTGCTCTCTTGACTTCTGTCCCTCTTGGCTTATTAAATCAAGCAGAGAAAGTTTGACTGGTTAGGTCAAGAATCTGGTTAAGGCTTCATTGCATGAGGTGGCGGTCCCTGCAACCTTGAAAAAGGCAGTGGTACAACCATTCCTATAAAAGCTGAACTTGGATCAATTACCTTGGACTAACTACCGGTAGTTACAAACACTGGTAGTGGAGAGGATCATCGCAGGTTGAGGATGCAGGCATTCTTAGATGATACTGATTATTTAGCCCCAATCCAAACTGAATTTAGGCCTGGTCATAGAACAAGTTCAAATGCAGTGACTTTTTATGGAACCTGGAATTCATGTGTTTCCACATTGTCAACCCCAGTGTCTTTAAAACAATAAAAATTAAAAACTTAATAGAATGGTTGTGATGCCACAAACCATCAATAATAGAGTTGGGGTTCCTCAAGCTATGTGCCTGTGTGTGTTAGCTCAGTGGGACAAACTTTTCAGGACTGCATCCCTACTGACAATTATTGACAGCATCCTTATTGAATTATTATTATTTTATTATTTTATCACTTGCTGCAAACATTTCAGTACTTTAAGCAATTATGGCTGTAATCTTTTTTGAAAATAATGGGCTATTTGATATTCTTCTTCTAAGAGCATGGTGAAAACATCTACATATTTCTCACCATTAAGGAGTTCTGGAAAAATAGTAGGATTTCTCCTTTTTATCGCAATGAATATACTATTCATAAATAAATGAATTGATGAAGGACCTGTTGCGTGCAGAAGAAAATTATCACCATTGTGGGCAAGACCATCTAGCTATGTTCTGCTGACTCATTCAAGTTTATTTTAATATAAACTTTTAAATGTATTTTCCCCCCAGAATGTGTCATCAAAAATCCGTAGGTAAGTGATGATTGAAGGCTGTCTTTGTATTACATTGATGAAGGTGACAATTTGTTTAACTTCGCGAAAATACTAATTTCATTGCCCAATTTTCCATGTATAAAAAGTATTGCATTGTTTGAATGACAAAGTGATACTTTAAACAAAGGATGAATTGTGTAGATGAACAGAAATCACTTAAGTGCTTTTTAGGATCCAGATCCCAGCTTTTTTTGGGGGGGGGGATTGCGTCATTTAGGATCAGCAAAGTATTTGCTTTCTTGCAGTTCAGATGCTGAAAGTTGCACTGTAGAGGTTATCCTACACATCCTTCTCTTTGTCTGCTTCAGTGTGTTACTTACTTAATGAGCCACAATGGGATTCAAAAAAGCCTCACAGGTGCACTTACTTGCTTGGGATGCCTATGTCTTCCTCTTGCCTTGTCCTTTCCAGATTCCCCTGCCTGCATTTTGACTGATCTTTAGAGCAGCTTTTGAATGCCTTACCTTCAGAGGTTTTGACCTCCTTTAGCAGTAAACATCATCCCCATTGAGCTTTTCTACCTTTGTTTCTTCTTCACCTTTGCTTTGCCCCAAGTCATCTATATAAATCCTGATCCTGCATTTTTGTAGTGTTCGTGCAAGCCAGTTCTGCAAAGATAGACCTGCAACAAATTGTTCTTCTTTCACTGCTGTTTTTTTTAATTATTATTATTCCTTGATAAACTGCAACCCCAGTGAAAACAAGCTAAGGTACATTTAGCATTAGATGACGCGGTTATCTTATTATCTTATTAGGGATGCGGGTGGCGCTGTGGGTTAAACCACAGAGCATAGGGCTTGCCGATCAGAAGGTCAGCGGTTCGAATCCCCCCGACGGGGTGGGCTCCCGTTGCTTGGTCCCTGCTCCTGCCAACCTAGCAGTTCGAAAGCACGTCAAAGTGCAAGTAGATTAATAGGTACCACTCTGGCGGGAAGGTAAACGGTGTTTCCGTGTGCTGCTCTGGTTCGCCAGAAGCGGCTTAGTCATGCTGGCTACATGGCCTGGAAGCTGTACGCCAGCTACCTCGGCCAATAAAGCGAGATGAGCACCGCAATCCCAGAGTCGGTCACGACTGGACCTAATGGTCAAGGGTCCCTTTACCTTTACCTTTATGATGATAGCAATTCTTATGACTACTTGTTATGGCTTGTTTAAGGCTTACTCAAACCAAGCCAAACCATCTTTCAACCTAGTTCAGCACTGTCTAGTCCTCCAATTTCTCAAAAGTCTTCTTCTCCCACCCAATTGCCTCCTGTTTTTCTGTTTTTCAGAATTTGTTTAGAATTTTGGTGGGTGCAAGGTGAAATTCATTTATCACTGTGAGATGCATGGTTTGTGTTTTCTATAAAAAATTTCACCAACACTCTGGAGCCTCCCAGCCCGCCTGCCTGCCCTACTGGGTGTGCAAAAAGGCCCATGGAAGGAGTTACCTCATAATGTCTTCCACTGAGCTTTAACTGAAACAGCTTTCCATGTTTCAATTAAAGCTCAGTGGAAGACATTATGAAGTAGCTCTCCCTTAGCACTTTTTGCAGACCAGGAAGCTCCAGTAGTTCAGGAGGCTCATCCAGCATTGTATTCTGCCCAGAAGTGAGCTGTAAATGCTCCAATGCCAAAATTAGCTTGAGAAATTCTCCTACTTAAACCAGACTTTGAGGCACAGCAAAACCAAAGAATGATAAACAAATGGAAGTGGGAAATTGTCTCATTCCTCAGAAGGCCCCTATGTAGGTGGTTTTTTTTAAAAAAGACAAAGTTGTATAATAAACTTTCACTAGCAGGTTTCGACGGGCATTTGGACAATAGATCTAATAATGTGGGAACATGACAAATTATAGTTCTCATTCAGCACAAGACAATAGCTTATTGATTTCCTACACCATTTGCATAGATTTATCTTGTAATAGAAAATGTTCACATTCTTTCTAAATACTTATTGATTATGTGAATTCCCAAATAATTGCCTCATCAGTAGATTAATCTTTCTGGTACTCTAGTTTAATGTACAGTTAATTTCTTTACCATTATCAATTACACAGCTGATTTTGTTTTGCCCAATTAAAAAAAATACTCCAGGAACCACATGTGCAGATATTTACCAAGGTCATTTTAACTGAAAGAAGACCAAGCGGACATTTGTAGAAGCACTTAATATTAAAAAAACCTGACAAATATTGACACATATAAGCATACCAGTAAGGGATGAATTCATTCTTAATGCATGCTTGTAAATGTCACTGCAGGCAGATAACACTGTATCATGAAATCAATTATGATATTTTATAGAAGATTGATTTATACCAGCAGATGATGCATCAGATCTATTTTAATGTTGCTTAAATCTTAAATGCTTAGTTTCTTAGTTTCTAATTACAGTGCTACAGCATATTTTCTGCTCTGTTTTCTAAAGTAAATTATGACTTGGAAGATTATTCAGTTTACAACCACACAGGAAGAGCTCAGCTACTATGCATATTAATTAAGATTACGAATATATGGAATTCTGCCATTAAACCTTCTCCAGGGGTATAGATTTCTGCAGAATATCTGCAAGCGCCATTAGATTTCAGCTGCTTCCATTTATGCTGCCACAGTTGCTATTTTTGATGTTATGAAGGCCCTGAATATTTCCATGTAAATGTACTTTGATCACCGTAACACTAAATCATGTCCAATCCTTATTTTCAAGAAAACAGAAATAATCATTCCAAGATAGCTGCGGAAACAATATTCTATGGCCATGTTTCCATATCATATCAAAACAAAACTTTTAGGAAAATTAAAATAAAATGTGAGGTCCAAATCACTATAACCAGTGAATGTCTTACATGCTAATAAGACATCAAGATTACCCTCACATTAATACCAACCTTTGTCGCAATGGCCTGATGGAACCCCAAAACAGATTTGGATCAGCTCTAGTATCTCAGTCACAGACTAGTTGTTGTGATATGGTCTCCATCAGATCGCCATAAGGCACTTGGCACTCAATGCAACCCAGCCCTGATCCCTCAGCTGCAGAGTTCTACACAGCAGATGGGGAGACCACTGTGAAGTCTGTGCAGGAAGGAAGGCCAGTTCAGCTGAAGACATTGATATTACAAGTACCTATTTTCAGGAAAGAGGGATTTCTCCTAGACTCCTGATTTGGCGGTAGAATGTCAAACCTGGAGCATGAGAAATGAAGCAGACCTTAATCAAGTAATGCAACATACTGAATTAAGCCAATAAATATTGACTTTCCATCAGATTTGCTTAATACAGGGAATGCCTACCAAATGTCTAGCGCCATGTTGTACCACAAATAGCCTTTGACACACCATTTAGAGGAAACATCAGCTGTCTCTTCCAAAGCCCCATGAGTGATACTTCTCCATTGACTTTTTTCCAAAAAGACAATTTGGTCTATAGCCCCATCACTTTTATGACAGAATATGCCGTGCTATGGCATGAACGATGGAACCAACCTTCCTCTCCTGTGTTATTACTCTAGCATTATTATTTAGCTGGCTTTGAGCCTGTCTGTTTTTAAGCTACTACATCGTCGATCATGTGGGTCAAGCTGTTACAGAAATGGCAGGAGAGATCTGCAGTAAATGATCATCCTAGAGGTTAGACACAGTCTTTTACATGACTGCAGGGGATGCTGAGAATTATTAAAAGGCTACAGCTGTCACATTAGCCCACCAAATGCACTCCTATCCTAGAAGCCAAAGCCAACCCAAGGACTAATGTCTGGTTGTACGGCTTGACTGAGGCCTTTTCTATTATATTGACATCATACATCCTGTATCATAAAAGCCAATTTCATGGACTTTATCATATTTTAGTGTCATATTCTAGAATGTACAACAAATGAGAGTTATGCAGATAGAAAAAGGCTGGACTGAAAATGAAAGAAAATATGGGATGGATGCATGGCATCCAGCAAGGTTGTTAAAGGATGGCTAAAGTCTGCTTCGCCAAAGAAACTGGAGTCATGAAGGATGGTGGGCAAGTTTATCCTCTACTCAAGCAGTAGCTCTGAAAACATACCTTTATTTTTACATATTAGAAAATGCTACTATTCATTGCTTTTGGGAAAGCTAAAGAGTTACACTTCCTGGCACTACCACAATATTGGCTAAACTTTCCCCTGAAATTGGGTGGACAAGCCTATCCCTTACTTGTTACAATGTTTCATCCAAATCAGTCATAGTGCCTGAGGTATGGCACCACCATTGAACTGCCCTCCCAACTCCTGTACATACTCTGTGCCTATTGTCACTACCAATTCCAATGCTTCCCCTGCCCTCGCTGCTACCCTGCCCCATTCCAGTCCCAGAAAGAAGCAGTGTTGCCGCAGCCGGGAGACTAGCACAATAGTGGTGTCCCACTATTGATTCAGCTGATTCAAATACCTTTAAATTTTTCTGTGGTTTTCTTTAAGAACCACTATCCCACTTAAAGAGGTAGGTTTCATAATCTGATCTCTCCTCAATCCGCTCCACAATCTCTATCTCCTTGCAAAGCCCAATCAGGTCTGGGTGGTGTTCAACACCAACACAAGCAGACAGGTTTTTGTTTTTTGTTGTTATTATTATTATTATTATTATTATTATTATTATTATTATTATTACTGCTGCTACTCTTACTACTTATTACAGTGGTACCTCAGGTTACATACGCTTCAGGTTACATACGCTTCAGGTTAAGAACTCTGCTAACCCAGAAATAACGCTTCAGGTTAAGAACTTTGCTTCAGGATAAGAACAGAAAGTGTGCTCTGGCGGCGCAGCGGCAGCGGGAGGCCCCATTAGCTAAAGTGGTGCTTCAGGTTAAGAACAGTTTACAGATATAACACCTGTTACAAAAATACAACCACACCTAATTAAAATACAGTATAAGGCCACTTCAACAAAACATTAAAACAAAAACCAATAATTCAAACATACAACAAACAAGCCCATTAAAACAGCATAACAAATAAAACAGTTAAAACAGTTAGGTAATAGAAGGCAGACACAGGTACCAATTCACATGCATAGCTGTACCAATGCTATGGGATTTGAGTGTTTACCATATTCTATTTATGGCCCATTACATAAACACTTATTACACCAAAACCAGGTCAGGGCCCATGGATTCTATTAATTTATCTATTTTGCAATATTTTTTGGAGTCCAGAAATTCCAGGTGTTTGCATTTTTCCTTAGAATTTATTTGCAGTGTTTACCATCCATACTAATAATTATGTCTATAAATTGTTTTGGTTGACTCTGATTGTAGGCATCAATCTGAGGAGCTACTAAATAGAGACATAATAACAATATATATATAGACTTAAAAATCTCCTATAATAGTCTTCCTGCTTTCGGCACTGACCCAGTTTTTTTTTTAATCCACACACATCAAACCTCAAGTTGACTATTTGCTAATCAACAGGTTCCACTACATTGCACAACTGTATTGTTAAAAGTTCATTATTATTAGACTTTGTTTTCACAGTCTCCTTACTATGTTCCTAAAAGACCTATAGTTTGTACATGGTTTAATGGTTTATAAAATTGTACATCAAACAGATGACTCAACCTTTTGAAGATAATGTTTTTCAGGACAGGTTTGCCTCATAGAGTTTGTTTCATCCATGAGAACAGAACAGTTTGGTCAGATCAAGGTGGTAATAAAGAGAAAGCAAAGATAGGTGCCCTTATGAAGTTGGCTTGCACTAAACAAAATAAAAAGTTACAACAGCTTTAAAAGAAAAATACTCTGCTCAAATAAAAAAGTCCCGCTAAGTTTTCAGCAAGTTTCATATTACAGCTACATATGCTTTTCTCAATTGTTTAAGCTTAGAAGTAAAAACAAAAAACAAAAAAACCTAATATAGTTATAAAGTTAGATATAATTCGTGTTTGGAGTTGTTTTCTACTTTTCACATCATGCTCATTCCTCATAAATAGGTTTGGGCTTGAAAACAGGGGGGAAAGACAGAAGCAGTGGTTGATGTGGCTCACCCTGTTCATGAGCACTTGATCGGGGGTATTAACTTTTGCTTGTCAGAATATCCCTAGCTTTGGGTGGGTGGGGACTCATTTCTGATTTAGTATGGGTTGACAGAATGGGAAAATACACAGTTTAATAAATTTCGTCTATCAATTTATGCACATTTTTAGCCTTTCACCATGTGGTCCCAGGGTGGGTTTCATATAGTTAGAGACACTGGAGAATTCCAATGAAGACAGGAAACAAAACCTGGACTGAAAAAGCTTGAGTATACCTGCCACCGCCATCTTGAGCATCGTGCCTAAGAAGGGAGAGCAACTAGCTAATATATGTTTTAAAACTACAGAGTTCAGGGAGAGGGTGCACAGCCACCTCTTTAAGGGCCAATGGTACCAGTTCCCTCCCACAACAAGACATTTACAACTCACTAGACTCAACCAGTTGACCCCTTCCGGCTCACTCTTGTGAACCACAGTGAGCAAGGTTCAAGAGGACAAGTGGTTAGCTGGATCCCTTCAATCGGTTTGTCCACAACAATAGGCCATAACAATTAGAATCCCCATTATATATTTTAATTTGTCTTGTTTCCTGCACACTATGTTTAGAAACCATTGGCCAAAGCACAGGGCCCACAAAGCCATTTAGTTGCATGTGCTGAATCCCTCACACATGGAAACATCTCCTTTCCTTATATGAGAGAGGTAAACATTTTGTACATGCACAGGCATTTCCCTGTGGATATATTGTGTGTTTCCCTTGTGTAGAAGATAATTGGAAATTCTTTTGTGTATAAGACTCGTTGGCTATGATCCAGTGGCTTTAATGCATGCAATGATTCTGGCGCCCTCAATAATTTCCTATTATCTTCTACACAAGGGAAACACATAGTGTATACAAAGGGAAATGACTGTGCAAGTGTACAAGATTTCCCATTGGTGCTCACCTTGCCCTCCTTAAATGGTGCCTCTGGGTGTTTTTGGAAGAGGTTGCTAAGACTCCTATTATCAACAGGCATGCACAATTGAATTGATTAGCTAAAGATGGAATAAATTATTTAAGGGCTCTGTGATCCAGTGGCCCCTACGAACAGAAAGTCCTTAACTAAATTACTCTACATTTACTATATTAATTCAATTTCCTGTGTCTGTTAGTGGTTGATAATAGCAATCTGATCACTCTCTTCCAAAGATGCCCAGAGGCACCATTTAGGGAGGGCAAGGTGGATAACAATGTTATTATTCCTAAATAGCACTTACATTTCTTTCCAAATTACTGGTATTCTACACTTGGTAAATATAAAACAATACAGTGGTAGTTGTACTGGCTTTGTTCAGAAACAAGGCACAATTCAATTTACTTCAAAGAGGGGTGACTGATTATCTCATACAGTTATAACTACACATTAAAAAATACCCAGCTAATGATTTAAAAATGAACCACACTTTTAAAACTAAATATTGAATATATTCAGGACTGGATTTCTAAACCTTTCTATAAATCTTCTCACAAATTTCCATTATCGGTATCTGCTAGAATTGGGAGGAAAGTCATTTTTGCTCAAATTTTAATGAGAAACCACCAAATTTGCGTGCTATAACCAATATGTGCACCTCTACACAGTTATCTTTCAAAATTCATACTTCTTTGAATTTTGCGATGTTGTCCTTTAGCCAAACAATGTGTACAAAAATGTGCCACGTGCACACACACATATGAAAATAACACAAGAAAATATATATGAATTTTGACAAATATATGTAATTATCCATATATTGCAAATTGCTGTAGAAATGTGAAGAACTGATTTTAAGATTGGAAAGATGAGAAACAGAGAAACTGCAATCAGAGGTGGATTTAGGGCAATACGACTGGTTCCATTACACTTGGTGCTGAGCCTAGGGGGCATTGCAGGGCATCACAACTATGACATAGTGAATTGAGCAGAATTGAAGACAAGAGGTGGAGGGAGGCACCAAATTTGGGCCTCTCACAGGGTGCTGCTGAAATTCGAAAAACTAAAGTCTGCCCTTGCTGCAACTGGGAGTTGTGTCCTTAATTATAGTAACCTAAATATGTGATAACTGTATCTCCCCTGCCAGGTAAGTATTCAAATTTTATTATTACGGTCACAGACCAGTTCCAACCCACATACAGTATCAAGAAAATCATAAAACACGATAGGGATACATTTGAATTTGCAATTAGGTATAACCGGGACAATATAGATATATCACCAATTAAAAATATATAAAAATTAAAACTTAGACCAGGTAAGTATGTTTGTGCAAGTATCAATGAAAAATTCTTCTGATGCTAGTACTCTGGAGTTTGATCACAAGACTACATGTAAAAATATTCAAGATTGGTGTGAAAAAATAAAAGTGATTGTAAAAAAGAAAAAAGTATCAAAAACACTTTCCTTGAAAACACTTTCAAGCCTCTAAAAAAAGAAGTACAAGGTGGTCTCCTAACATCTGTTTCTATATAGTTAATTGGGGGGAAAACAGAGATCAACTCAATACTGGCTTTAAAACTTCATTCTCAAGGACACAGATGCCAGATTTCACTGAGCTAGATACTTCTCATACATAAAATAAATCCACATGCACAGTTCCCCAATACACTAAAAACAAACAAACATGCTGATACTAAATTTTGAGTTCTGGTATTATATAGTACTACAGTTACCAATATTTCTTCGAACCCTGGATGAGTCAGTTGTACATCACTAATATAGTAACAGAATAGCATATATCCTAAACCACTTTTATGGGTCTTATATTCAAACAAAAACCTTTAAGACTGAAATGCATCAGTGTTGCCAGAATATCACAATATGTGGAACCATTTCTTTGCTTATACACAATGTTAGGTTTTCTGCTAACACTTATTAGATATTGGGTGTTGTGGACAGAAATGCGCCAAGGTAATTCCATCTGGCTGCATGCCTAAACCTTGCGAATTTAGTGATGCAAATAAAGAGAAAATACCACTGGCAAAAGTTTCCTCTCGCCTTACACCACTTCAAGTGCATGAACATATGAAAATGTTTTATAACAAGCTGGACCGTTGGACTGTGTAGCCTGTCTGAAAGGAACTCTCCAAGGATCAAACGTGGGGCATTCTAACCCCACAAGCTGAGATCCTTTCATGGAGAGCAACAGAAAACTGAGGCTTGGGACCTCTTAGATGCAAAGTATGTACTGAGCTATGGTCCTTCCCCCGAAGGCAAAGATGCAGGTATTAATTTCAGTTGTGATCTAGCTAAAGTTAGTTGTAACTGAGTCCTGATGAAATTGGAGGGTTTGCATTAAACATGCCTATCTTGTCCAACAGCTTCAGTACATCACCTGACTGGGTTAGGCCAAGATCATAATTCCTCCCAGTAGCTTTGTGCCATCTGCTGTTGGTAGCTGATCCCAGTATTATGGCTGACTCAACCTGTTTCAGTAGAATGGCATCCAAGGTCATAATCCCAGCATAATGCTACAGGTCGTAGCTTTTTATTAGCATTCAGTACACCCCACTGCCCATGTCTTAGGGTAGATATTTAACTTTATAATTGTGTATCCTCAGCATTGTTTAATGCTAATGTGACATTTTGCCATGAAATTTTGAGCAACTATATAGATCTATTAAAGAGGATACTTGGAGAACATATATTGACATTCATAAAATCTACATTTTGGGAGAAATAGTAAGAATAGTAAAGTATATAGGAGCAGAAAGACTAAGAAATCATTCAGGCTAAACAAAATATATTAGGAGCAAATATGTTCTGTCCATATGTTCCAACAATTTGTCTACTGTGAATTTTGCAATCAAATGATGGTGCAGTGTATTCTATATGGCATGTGTCTGCATTAGGGGAATCTACTTCCTTTTTGAGTTAGGAACCTCATGTGCCTGGAGTCCCAGTCCCCAAAACATTTTCTTGCCAATCAGTTAAGGGACATTCTTATTTCTATTGGATGGACATGAATCATGTTTAGGGTCTCACCTCCTACGAAGGCAGAGGCAAACAGATGGACTCCGTTATGTGACAGGCAAAGGTACATCTTCTTGAGAGTACAAGAAGGACAGATAATAAATAGTCATTGAACCAGACTGTTGACATTTGATTTGTGTAGGACTATGCAGAACTGGACAAAATGACAGGGAGAATCCGAGAACAGCGGGACCAGAAGTTCATCAAAGACTGGTCTAAATTTACAGAATACCTAAAAGAATGTACTCAATTGAATACGTTAGTAGGACTGCAAGAGGCTTTGTAGATCAAGGTAGAAATGCTATTGTTAATATGAACTTACAGTGATTAAGATAGAGAGATATATAATAAAACAATGGAAGAAATAAGAAATATAAATTAAGATATAGATATAAGAAAGTCACTAGGAAGGTCTGAAGGAAGTCAAGGCTATGTTAGCCGAAAAGGTGTAGGAAGTGAAAATGTATATGAATGTTATTATTGTAAAAAAAAAAATGAAACTAATAAAAATGATATTAAAAAAAGACATTTGATTTGTGTAGATCAGATTGGAACTGGATTTTTGAAAAATGATACAGAAGCAATATTGTGTGTACTGCATACATTTTAAAATCTTGTTGTCAAGCGGTATCTTACCAGGCAATTAGACAGGTTGTTAAATCCAACTGCTTCAAGGTTTGTTTTGTATGTGCAGCTTTGCTTTCCATTAGAGGCTGAAGGAGGAGAAAAAGAAGAGAAAAGTGAGCTGTTAATAACGGTAATGGCAATAACACCAGCCATTTTATATTGCTTCACACCAGGCTTATGAGGTACATTAAGAGCAGCTGTACCAGAAAAATACTTACAAACCACAAATGTGGAGAGAACATGCTGTTACCATATTCATTAGACATAATTCTATTCTACAAGAGTACACACAGGCAACAGGGCAACAGAAGCTGCGGAAGGCTTTGAATGCATTGTTTCAACTGAGAAGCCAATATGGCCCCCACATTACTTATGAATGTACTTATGAACCAGGAGAACCAGCACAATGTAAAAGATTTCAGACTACCCAAAATGCTGAAGTAAATCATGGTTTGTTCTAAAAAACAGAACGTAAATATAAATTGAACATTAGAATAACCTGAGACAGGCAAGGCTGGAGGAGAAGCCTAACATCATCAGTGAAACCTTGTCAGTAAAACAGGAAAAAAATTGGCAGATTGTGTGATGTGTTCTGTTTCCACAATTTGTTGCCCTGCTTTGCTGGTGGAAGGCTTGTAAACCAGTCCAAACCCTCAGGTTGGTTAAGGTTGTTGGGTTTCTTCCGGCTCATTGTCTTTAATTGTTTTAATTGGCGGGGGAGGGAGGGTGAAGAGCACTAACACACAAATTGGGTCCAAGTTTTTCAGTGAGGCGGGAACGCTCACCCCATCCCTGGGGCAGGTAAACAAAAGCTGTTTTCCCAAGCCAATTCAAAACAACCTCCTCATTAGCTCCTCAGTCACTAAACAAACTCCACCTTTACTTACTGATCCAATAGTAGTGGGGCTACAAGCAGTGTGAAATTAGAGAAGAAAGGGGTGCCTCTTCCTCCTGAACAGCAAACCAGGAGAAAAGATCTAATGGTTCTAATTGCAGTCTTCCCAGTGACAGTAGCCCTTGGTAAGTCTACCAGTCCCAAGGGCCACAACATTTTTTTCCCTTCAGAATGTCCAAACAAATGAGAGATGGCTGTTATTTTCCCCTTCCCTGCCCCATCCTGGTAAGTAAACAGAAGAAGGCAAGGCATTTTAGGAGAAATGGGGGTGGGGAGAGATGAAGTAGTAGTTTTAATTTACAGAAGATAGGCACAAGTAGCTCTGTTGTGGTTTAAGTGCAGGCATAACTGTTCCCAGCATTAGTGGTACTTTGGCAGTAATGTTATTTTGTACCTACAGCTGTAGGTACAAGCCAAGAAGTGAGCCTAGGGACTGATCTACATGTAACAGCCACCACGTGGTGGCTTTAAGGGTAGTTTTTTAAGCAGAGGTTGGATGACCATCTGTTATGGATGCTTTAGTTGAGTTCCTGCATTTGGACTAGATGACTCTTGGGTCCCTTTCAACTCTACGATTCTGCGATTCTATGATTCTACTTCATAGGATTGCTGCGACTAAATAGCTAGAAGTCACCACAAGCAATATCTTATTTGTGTGGATAGAAGAAATTCCACAACTACATTTCTTTCAAGTGGGGAAGATTTTCAAACAAGGCTCTGGGAGTTCTGAATGAGCTTTTTGTCCATGCTCATTTGTGCCTGACCAGTCCCAGATTAAAATGCGCACCTGTAGACATTTAATTATGGCTGTATTTCTTACATGTGTGTGTATATACTAATTGTGTTTCAACACTCTCCAGGTGGCATACCTTTTCATGCATACTGAAGAGATGGGGTTTACAAAATTCAGATAAAGGGAAGTGGATTATACTCTAACAGATGAATAAATAATGAGCTTAATGCATAGGAGCCATTTGCTTCAAAGTTTTCCATCTTCTTTCATTAAGTGGAAACATAGTTTTAGTTCATGCATACTAAAGTAGCAGCAGAAACATTTCTCTGCAGGACAAAGGCACATAACAATCAAAGCTAACCAAAGGGCTAAACACTAATTATGCCACAGAGCTAGCAGCTGAGTGTTAGGAATTATTTAAACAAATAGTATTTTAAATAACAAATGGAAGCAATTTTTTAAAAGTTGTTTTTTTTTGGGGGGGGGGATGCAGAAGTGATTGCTTTGCTAGGAAATAAGTGTCAGATAATCAGGAGCTCACCATCTCCAGGGATCAGAAAATACTGTGAAGAATCTGACTTGAATTTACCTTTTATTGGTTGTTTGATAGGAATTGAAAATTGGAAATAAATAAACTATCTCAGCCCATCCCTAGTTAAAGTTAATTATATTTAGTACAAATCACAGCAGAAATAAAAGAAATACTCATTGCCCCAGAAAACAGCCAGTCAGGCTACACCACATTTTACATTTACTGTTTTAATAGTTTACTAGTGGATACCCTTCAAAGGCTGGTACACCTTGAAAGGTAGTGCTTTAAAAAAACAACACCCCACACAAATAAATCAAATCACAGGATAGAAGAATATAATTGTATAATTGGAAGGGACCCCAAGGGTCATCTAGTCCAAATCCCTGCAATAGAGGGGTGACACTGCTTCAGTGCTGAACAGCTCTTACTGTCAGAAAGTTCTTCCTAATGTTTAACCAGAATCGCCTTTCTTGTAAATTGAATCCATTCTGGATAGCACGGTTGGTTAGAGCATGGTGCTGATAAGCCAAGGTTGCAGGTTTGATCCCCATATGGGACAGCTGCATATTCCTGCATTACAGGGGGTTGGACTAGATGATCCTCAGGGTACCTCCCAACTCTGCAATTCTATGATTCTATGAATCCGACCCTCAAAGAACTCATAGAATGAATAACAGAATGATGCAATGCCAGTGTTCCCAGAGATAGCATCTTTTTTATGACTACCTAAACAGGTTTAACCATGCCAGGACTGATACCAGGTTTTAGGGAGGCCTGCCAAAGTATCCTCTGTGAGGCCCCCAAGTTGCCGTGACCTTGGTGGATTTACTGGGAGATGGATGACAGGAAAAACAGGAGCACACACAGAAAGGGGCACCATATAACTGCAGTGAGGTAGGTGCTTTTGCTATTCCATTGATATCCCAGATGTTTTGAGACTACAATTCCCATCATCCCCGACCACGGTTCTTGTTAGCTAGGAGTGATGGGAGTTGTAGTCCCAAAACATCTGGAGGGCCGAGTTTGCCTATGCCTGAACTACAACATTCATAATCTCTGACCACTGACCATACTGGCAGGGGGTGATGGAAATTGCCGCCCAGCATCTGGAGGACACCACATTGGTTATCCCTGGATTAAACAAACAGATTCTTTGCTCTGTAGTTGTTTGGCACTTTTCCCAGTACTGGGGGGAAAGCAATCTTAAAAGGATCAATTTAACTGAGTACAATTGCCTTTTTTGGGTCAGACCTTTAAATAGGTTCAGGTAGGTAGAGTTGATGGACTTCCATTTCATGCGGCTCAATGTGGTTCCATGGTTCTAGATTCAGGTATGCTAATAATCTGCATACTATCCCTTGCTTTTTCCTGTAGGACTAATTGCAGTCGTTAACAGTTGTCAACAGGTTTACCATACCCATTGAGTCAATCACCCATCTCCTACTACCCTCCTGAGAAAACCTCCTGAGGTTATGAAATACTTTCAGTACTTAAGCAGAAATGCTGTATAATGAATAAGTGTTCCTGAATATATTATTAATATTTTAAAATAGCAATGCAACTTTTACAAAATGAATAAATAGGTAACCCAAATCTTTGGCATGATATGAAAGACTTGATACTTTCAAGAAATCAATACAGAAATCTTTCATGAAATTTAAAGTTTTTGTTTCCTCTCTGAAGTTGTAAAGCAGCATTAATACCCATGGAGAAAAGAGGCTCTGTAAAAGCCATGTGAAGATTTAAGATATTGGAGATTATTTTACCCAATTCAATTCAGTTAATATGGGACCTTTTACTCTTACATCTTTTCAAGCTTCGGAAAATCTGAGGGCGACTGATAGGTTTTATAAATATTTCTTTTCAGAGGTACAGCTGAAAGGCAAATTAAACATTTGTCTGTGGTGCCTGAATGAAAAAAAGTCAAACAGAATGATTTGATTTCTATATTACTAATGCTTTTTGAACCAATCGATTGGAATTGTAGCATGAACAAAATGTAGCAGAAAGCTTGAAATATGATGCAATGGTTTGATTTAAATCTTGCATGTAGGAGTAACTGAAAGCTTATATAAGGTCCAAGATTCATATAAAATTTTGGCTTTGAAATAAACCATTTACTTTCAATCTTTGTACCTTAAAACATGAATATATCAGATTTTGCTAAATTGGGCCTACACAAGATGGAAAGAAAATGCTAAACTCCCCCCCTCTCTTTTCCTCATGCACCAAAGTGGGGTGCTTTGGGGTATAGGGGCTGGCAGGGCAACAGTTATTCTCCTAAACAGAATAATTTTGGGGCTTATGGAATCAAGCTTTTTACATGCCTCTGCAGTTAAGAGTCTAAAGTTTGATTCTGTGTCTAAGGAAGAGATGTCTTTGATAGAATCATAGAACTGTAGAGTTGGAAGGGACCATAAGGGCCATCTCCCCAACTCCTTGCAAGACAGGAATCTTTTGCCCAATGTGGGGCTCAAACCCATGACCCAGAGATTAAGAGTTTCATGCTCTACTGACTGAGCAATCTCATATGCCTTTGCTTCTATTCCTGCTGAAACAGTAAGGGAAATGTAAACATTTTTCTCCCCACCCAACTTACTAAAAATACTTCAGACAGTTTACAGTTTCTTAACAGAGTATATATATACAGTGTGTGTGTGTGTGTGTGTGTGTGTGTGTGTGTGTATGAAGGAATGCGTATGGATATTGGGGGCTGTCGTTTTCAACCATCTCTGTCTTTCCCTTGCAATTCAACAGATGTACTCTGGAGGCAAGGAGGGAATGGGAGAAGGAAGTCTTCTGTTTAATTACTGCTCTCAAACACAGATGGTGCCTGGAGCTTTCTATATGAATCCAAACAAGAGTATATATCAATTGTACTGTCCGCTCAGCTTCCGCCAAAGCAAGCCCTCAGAGGATCCTGTCTGTAAACTGCAGCTGAATGCACATAACAGAGACGAGAGGTTCAACTCTTAAAAACCGAGTTCCTCCTCTCTCTTTAATCCCCTTGGGAAGCCCAGTTAATTAAAGCTGTTTATTACAACTTGATCAAAAAGTCTGAATTCTATGTGTCCTACATCTAGCTACTACAATATTCTCTGTCATTGAGCCTCACGAGGCCCCGAAGACTCTGACTTGGTAATGCAGCCATCAAAGAGAGAGGCTAACTAACTCTTTAGTTGAAGCTGTTTGTTCCAAGGTGCAGTGCAAAATACGCTCCAGGCTTTCCAAAGCTGCAGTCTGTGTGTGTCTCTCCCCCCTCTCTGCCCCTCGCCTCCTGTCTTTAATCTAAAACCTCCTTGCCATACTTAATTTAACATTGGAATCAAATTAATTATTTTGTAACTAAATTGGTGTGAAGGATGTAAATTTCATATTTATCATGGCACATTAATTGATGCAGTGGAGTGTCCTCTGTGAGCAGCTGCAGTTAGTTTTCATATGAATAACGAACACATCTTACACACAAGGCATACTTGAAGGGAGAGGGGGGCTGTCCATGAGAAGGGCCTGTTGCAACTCACCCATTTACCATCTCCTTCATTTTATAACATTTCCCCACAATTTAAACCAGGCATGGCCAAACTTGGCACCCCAGCTGTTTTGGGACTACAATTCCCATCATCCCTGACCACTGGTCCTGTTAGCTAGGGATGATGGGAGTTGTAGTCCCCAAAACAGCTGGAGGGCCAAGTTTGGCCATGCCTGATTTAAACAATAACCTGTCCTTCACTTGCTGTCATGGCCTTAATGTACGAAAAATTGACTTTGTACAGGAAAAAACTGCACCACTAGTGTACACTGCTCCCAACACCTACCCCGACACTTACCCCAACACCTAAATATCCTCTAACATTTCTCTGATGAATTTAGGGATGTCCTATTCCATAACAACAACTATAATAATTTTAATTTTACTATTTATATCCCGCCCATCTGACTGGGTTGCCCCAGCCACTTTGGCTGGCTTCCAACAAATTTAAAAACATAATAAAACATGATACATTTATGCCAATAAGCTTTAATTTTTTTTATTTTAAAAAACCCTTATACAGGGCTGCCTTCAGACAGTTCAGGGGTCGGATAACTCCATACCCTCCAATATTTCTCCAAAGCAAATAGGGATGTCCAAAGAAAAGTGTGACATTCCAGGATCAAATCAGAAACTGGGACAGCTTCTGTAAATCCGGGACAGTCCTTGGAGAATAGGGACACTTGGAGGGTCTGCAACTACCCTCTAGAAGGTAAGATCAGGTGGGCCATCTATTTTGTAAACAAGAACTAATTGTTGGATGGTGACAGATGAAAGATGTCGACTATTCATTCAGCATTAGCACTTCCTGGATTTCGCCTGTATAATGCAAGGCATTCTACCAGACAATTCTTAAATGTCAATTGCTGCCATTTTACATTAAAGATAAAGCTTGCAAATGAAGTCTTAATGTCTTTGTTGTTGACAGCTACTGAAAAAAGCTGAATGATTTAAGCCACCTTAAGTATCTCTCATAACCATTTTCCCTCTGCAAAGGTAAATGGATTTAATTTCCCCATCATCAGAATAGCCTGACACTGCCTCACTTACCTGGGCCATTTCTTGATCATTGTGCTTAATTATTTTTTAGAAACACAGGCAACAGTGTGTTTGAATGCAGGTGAGCTGGGCCACATATTCTTAACATGGGGAAGGTCCATTGGTCAGCAGCAGAACATCTGTGTTGCACACAGAAGATCCTAGGTTCAATATCTGGCATCTCCAGGTAGGGCTTGGAATGTTCCCTGAGCTGGAGAAGAACTGGAGCATATTCTTGTCTCCTCTACTAAATCAGTTACCGGTACCAGTTGGCTATAGCCATCCATCACTGGGCAAAGTATAACTGCAAATGAGCTGCCACAGGAAAAGCAAACATCAGACCAGGGTGGAGGTGGCACAGAACATTTTAATGGGGAAGCAAAACCTTATGGTCAAAAGAAGAGACATAAATGAAGGACTAGGCCCAGAACAAGGGGCCGTGAACAGAAGAAGAGAGGCCTCGGCGTGTAAAAAATGGCAAGCCATTAGGAGGGCTTAACAGAGAAGACAACAAGATGGCAGGATAGAGACCTGATATGTAGTGGAGGTTTCAACATAGGGTCCCTTTAATGTTCAACATAGGGTCTCTAATTAACAGAGTTTAATTCATAGCTGTCAAGTATCCCGGATTGGCCGGGAAACCCACGGAATCTAAGACGATTCCCGCTGCTCTCACGGAAAAGGCATTTCCCGGCTCATTCCCGGATCAACGAAAGCAGCTTTTCTTCCCCCTCTCCTTGCCTCGGCTCCTGCCTCCTTTCAAGATAAAAGTCCTCCTCAGCCTATCCGTTACTGCCTCCAAACTTCGCTTGAGGACTTTTATTTGCAAAGGAGCCGAGGCAAGGGGAGGGGGGAAGTCTGAACCCCTCAGCCAGCCAATATAACCCTATAGGAGGCGGAGCCTGGCTGCCTTTGCAACTGCAGCAGTGCCTGATCTCCTCCATTCGGCTTCTGGTGATCAAAGAGCTTGGATCAAAAGGCAGATCGTGCAGAGGCTGAGCAGAGCACGTGGCTGCCTTTGCTTTCCCAGGAATACAGGTCTCCCCTGCCCTGCGCTGAGGAGCTGCTGTGACCCGGTACTTGTGGTGAGATTTCTGGTTTTAGAGAGCGACCAGCTCACAGGTCAGTGCTGGGAGGCGCTCTGCACACGCTCAGGAGCGCAGCTTCCTAGCAGCTAGCCAGGGCTTGATTTCCAGAAAGGAGAGGTGCCGGGGCTCAAGGCTATCTGGGGAAGGTGGGGAGGGGGCACCTAAGGCCTTCTGCTCCGTAGGCTCCCAGATTTAGCTCGCTAACCCCGGGATACTGTGGGCTTTGGGGTAGTATGGGGTCGCCTTCCATCTGAGAAGCTGGAGTGCTGCTGCCAGTCAGTGTGGAGCAACCTTCCTCAGTCTGGGGCGGATGGGAGTTGTAGGCGAAAACGTCCAGGGGGCACCAGGTTGGGGAAGGCCGCTGTAGACACGCCTGAGCCAGATGGACCAGTGATCTGATTTGGAATACCTGGCGTTTTGCCCAAAGATGCCAGGGGCAGGCATCTCATGGCGTGTGTGTTTGTTGGGTTGGCGAGCTCAGTCCCCCAATTGTGCTAATGTATGATACACAGTGGCCCAAGTTTATTTTGGGGTGCACCCCCCCCCCCGTTTCTTCATTGTAGCGGGACGAAGGCAGCGAACTTGAGAGTGCCTTGCACCCAAAAGTGTAACTGGGGCCAGAACAATGCCAGGACGTCTTATTGGGGTCTTCTAGAACTTTTTGTGCCACATTTCTAGGTGCAGGTCCTGGCTTTCACAGCTGAATTGAAGCAAATGGGAATCAGGTTTTTCGCAGATTGCTGTTTGCTCCAATTCAGTGGTAAACAGGGTGGATTTGATTTAAATCAAATTGATTTAAATCAAGATTTAAATCACTAGTCAGTAAGGCTTGATTTAAATCACTAGTCAGTAAGACTTGATTTAATTTTTTTTTTACAGAAACTCAGAAAGACTCATTCTTGCTGGTATAATCTTAATATTTACAACCACATGAAGGTTTCATTTTTGGAATAATAAATGTTCAGAGTAGTTTTTACAGTTATATCAAAAATTACTGATTTGGTTATACTACTAGAAATACATAGACAGATAATTATGAAATTATGGTGAGGTTTAATAAGATAACTGTTTATATTTGGACAACTTTTCTGCTGTACTTTATTGGAAGGAGAAAAATAATCATTTCCTTAATAACCATTTAAACCATTTAGTTAACTAAAACAATAACATGATAGCATATGTATCCATGTTTGTTAACTGATGTGGTTAAACATAAAAAAAAAAACAAACTTAGACTGAGTTTAGCACACTTGATAAACTTAAAACAAATCCTTATTTCCTGATGAATAGCCTTTGGACTAAATGTAACTTAAATAGAAGACTATATTTAGAAAGATTTTTCCCCCAAAAGCATTTTATTTTAAAAATCCAATTTAAATTTAAAAAATCCGATTTTTTTTTTTAAATCATTGATTTTTATCCACCCTGTTGGTAAATGTGGATTTTCCCAGGGAAAGCACTGGGACCCTTCCTCCCCCCCCCCCAAAAAAAAAACCAAACAAACTGCGGTCCTGAGGCAAAGCTGCTGATCCCTGATTTTCAAATCCGAAACTTGACACCTATGGTTTAATTAGGAGTGAACAACCTAATTGAGCATATGGTCAGTGGAGAAAGGAGACTGCAGGCATCTCCTCCTCCCCGCCCATGCTCAGTCAGGGTTAACACATGTAACTGGAGGTGGGGAAGAAGCAGTTGTGGTCACTGATGAGGAAACGTGGAGAACTGAATTTAAGATTGGAGGTGGAGAGGAAAACAGAGAGAAACCAGAACTGACAAATTTGCTCATCCCTAGCTGTGAGTGGAAAATATAGACACAGTACCCGGGCTTACATATTTTTGCCTCTGTGGTTAATAGTGAGGTAAACTATATCAGGAAATCAGCATGGGAAAAGAGCTAAACCTCTCTCCTTTACTGTCAAAATTTCAATCCAAACTCACTGGATGACATCGGCAAAAGAACTTATCCCCCTCTACACATTAATTATATGAAAGGGGCTCAGCCCAAAGACTGGGGAGAAGTTTCATATCACTGGCCCTGTGTTTGGGCTTTTACATATTGATCTATGCATGTGAGAAGTTGCTTGCATGCAGGTTTCATTCCTGTGGACATCTGTGGCAATGCATGGAGAGTTCTCTTTCTTCAATCAACACAAGAGGGCCAAAGACATTGGGCAATACAATTACTAATCTCCCATGTCACATGCAATTGGGCCCTTATCATCATCATTCAAAAGATCTGCTGGCAAAGCTAAAACAATAGGCAGGAGGCTGTTAGGATGATTTTGAATAGACAACATCACTGGATTAGTCTCAGTGGCATGCCAAGCTAATAGAAAGTCAAACCTCTGGAGTAAATTATTTTGCTTGGTTTTGTCATTAATTGCAAGAAGCTTTGCACTTCAAATGATGGTACAAGTCAGCTTCTACAACTCAAACCATCCAACCCAGTGGACCACACTAAGTTAAGCATAGGAGGATATAGGATAACAATTTGATGGTGAAGAATATATCTTTAGTCAGGCAGGCAACCCATTTTCTCCATCCTGTTTTCTTGTATAAGTATTGGAGGCTGGACATAGAAACAAATCTGCTACCTCAGCATTTGGCTCTGAGCTCCATAATTCGGCTGTCTAGAATTATGGACTTCACTTGCTAAGGCACACTAAGTTTCCCACAGATCTCTTTCCTCAAGACAGCTACTGTGATTTGTGTCCAATGTGACTTTCCCACCACTTTCTCAATTTATTATGTTTCCCAACAGGGCCCTCCTGGCATGTTTCACCTGAGTTGATGTGGCATCCTTCTGTACAAGTGCATAAAAATAACCCTTCAGACCTATGAGAGAGATTGGAAGAGGGGAACGATGGCTGGAGTGAATGATAACAAAGGCACTTTAATTTATGGAGGTCCCTAGCTGAGCTCAAACCTATGCTGGGAAAGTCTAGCATTTTTGTCAGGTAAAGCATAGTATTTATTCTCAAATAATATAAGAATATACTTATTACATAAGTAACTAAATGTTTTAATTACTTCTTTTTTTAAGGAATAGTACTAGTCTGATGCCTCAAAATCTCTAAATATCCAGCACAAAAAGCCTAAAGCAAAATTCCAGAAATGAAGGGATGCTTTTTCTCTGGCAAAGTTCAGGCTGTTCTGACATTTGACACCTGTCTGGCTACATCTCCAAGTTAGAGCTATGCCTTCCAGCATTTTACTGGACATGCTGTATCCAGTCTGGGGTCTGTTCCAACAGAGCCCTTAGACCTTGCTCTAGCATTCTCCACATCAGTAAATATATAAGTGATGCGCTGTTACTCCCTAAAGCTTTTCTTTTCTTTTCTTTTTTGATGAAAGAAATGAGGGTTTCCCTACCCAATTCTAGCTGTGTAGACTTTATTGAAAGAAAGAACTATTTTCTATTATTCTTCATGCCATGCAGTACAACTACCTAGCAGCAAAGAAGAAAGTCCAAAACACTGCCATCCTATGCAAATACAAACAAACAAACAAACAAACAAACACAGTGTTTCCCTCTGGCATTTGTGGATAATATGTAGAAGGCAAGAAGTGAATAGGAATAATATTCATGCAAATTACAGGGCGAGGGACTAAG
Source organism: Darevskia mixta (assembly GCA_034641385.1). Taxonomy (NCBI): domain Eukaryota; kingdom Metazoa; phylum Chordata; class Lepidosauria; order Squamata; family Lacertidae; genus Darevskia; species Darevskia mixta. The sequence goes on from JAWWNH010000036.1 coordinate 4,751,153, forward strand.
AGAGAATGCAGTGTTATGACTTGGATGTCATAAATTGGGGTGGCTAGCCCTTTTCAGTCTGAAGGCCACATTAACTCAAAATCAACTGTCCAGGGGCCACATTTCAAAATGGCTATGGCTGAAATGCTAAAGTCAGTTTGGGACCCAGATGTTGTAAAAAGCAGGGTATAATTTTGTCTAAGAAAACAAATAAACAAAGTGTAAAACATCACACCAGATGATCCAGTTTTTATTTTTTAAAAAAATGTTGCATTTTGAGAGGCCTTACACAAAGAAAGCTTCTGGGGCATTACAGTACCATAGCTGGGTACCTATGGGTGTAAGAAGCATTTTAAATAGATGATGATAGATAGATAGATGATAGATAGATAGATAGATAGATAGATAGATAGATAGATAGATAGATAGATGATAGAGGTTTTAATTTGACATCACAATGAGAGACCTATGAAAACAGTCAATAAACAAACAAGCAAACAAACAATCAAGGGAACAAAATAAAATAAAATGGAAACATTGGTGGAGCCAGCTATCAGCTCCAGCTCAACCATTGGAGTAGCTACATAGACAAAGCTTCCTGTTAACATACCGAGGGTCTTATGATGACATAAGCATTGTCCTGCCAGCATATGTTGATTTCCATTGGCAGAGCAGTCCTTGCATTGCCAATGCCTTTCTCTCAATGCCTTTCAGCCAACTTTAATGTAGGATTGCACCCTTAATCATTTAAATTTAAAGATATAATTATATGGGTGCTTTTTGAAGAATTTAATTAAATGTGAGATGACATTATTGAATAAATGAACATTATTGCTGGTTCAGTTTTGTTTATCAATTCAAATATCACATGAGTCATGACTTGTATAGGCCAAACCATGATTTAGAGCTACTAGTACCCTTGTGTTCAGTCTGCTCAGCACTTCTTCTGCCTGCATCAAGGAGACATTGCACCAAACCATCTATTTGCATGATGTCTGAATTAAGTCATAAGAACATAAGAGTCTGCTGGATCAGACCAATGACCCACCTAGTCCAGCACCCAGTTCTCACAGCAGCCAACCAGATGCCTGTGAAAAACCCACAAGCAGGACCTTCCATGTTTACCTTCTGCAGTTTCCAGCAACTGGTATTCAGAAGCATTAGTGCAGGGGTTGGCAAACTATGGTCTGTGGGCTGGATCCGGCCCAATTGCCTGTGAATCAGGATCTGGCCTGCGAACGTTCCGTGGATCGGCGATTCTGTTTGTTTTTTGTTTTGTTAATTTTTTTCCGGCGGTGCCATTTTTTCCAGCGCCATTCCCCCTCCCTCTCACACACTGCAGCGCCTCCTCCCTCCTGGCTTCTCCCCACCCTTCGTAGTGGAGGAAGGGGGCTGGGCTGAGCTGGCTGAGCGCCATTTTGGGCAGTGCCTCTCCGGAGCCAGCCAGCCCTTTTGGGCCACTCATCCCTCCGCCGCCGCTGCCACCAGCCTCTGCCGCTCACAAGGGCAGGCACAGGAGCTGTGGTTGGGAGAGCACAGTGCTGGTGGCAGCAGCATATGTAGGGAGGGGGAGGGGAGGGGAGAAAGAGAAGCTTCCTCCGCTGTGCGTGCGTACGCAGTCTGGCCCACCACAAGGTTTGGGGGATGCTGAACCAGCCCCCTCCAAAAAAAGTTTGCTGACCCCTGTATTAGCGCCTCCAACTGTGGAGGCAGAGTATAGCCGACAGGCCTAGCAGCTTCTTCAAAAATCTCTTCCAGCAGCATCCACAGGTAAAGGCTTTATCCTTTCAGCAGCAGCAGGAAAAAAAATCTTCTTTATTTTAAACCATCCATCTATTTTGCCAATTAAAGACAAGATACCCTTAAATAAATGTGTTCTCTTAACTCTCTGTCTCACCAATTGATCAAGTGGAGCTACCAGCTAAACTGCAGCCTTAGAAGGAATGAGCTATCTTGGAAATTCATCAAAAAAGAAACTGATCTTTCTCACCCCCGGCCACCTACCAACTGATAGGGCTACATCAAGAACTCAACCTTTTTGGAAATTCTGACATTTGCAATATTTAAACATTCCCCACCCCATCATGCTCTCTTTTTAAGGGAGAAAAAGCAATGTATTTTTCAGCATCCCTGCCTTGAAGACTCATAGTTCCTTATTGGAATCACAACAGGTAGTAACACTAGTTTTGAAGGAACCCTATTTGTTGCTAGGTATACCTTGACCCATCTCTGGATTACAAAGGAACAGTTATTTTAGTTAAAAATTCAGAAACTTATTTGTTACCAGCTCAGTATGTTTGAAGAATAAAACATGAGATGATGTTGCTGTCTAAAAAACTGCTATCTATGGTAAATAATTGACAGGATACAAGGGGGACACCGTTCAGATGCCTTCTGCACCCTCCACTCCTTTGCAAGTGTTTCCTGCTGCTGACCCCATTTCCCTGTCAATGGTCCTCCTTCAAGAAGAGAACTAATTGGCTCCTTCTGTGACATTTTGATTTCACAATGGCTTTAGGCTAAGCTAAATTTTATCTCCACCACCCCCAGGCTCCCATCTGTGTTATATATTATATTCCGGATAATATAAATAAATTAGGAATACAGTCATACCTTGGTTCTCAAACAGAATGCGTTCTGGGAGTCCGTTTGACTCCCAGAACTGTTAAAAAACCAAGGCACGGCTTCTGATGGCTGCAGGAGCGTCCTGCAGCCAATTGGAAGCCACGGAAGCTGTGCTGGACGTTCGGCTTCTGAAAATAGTTTGAAAACCGGAACACTCACTTCCGGGTTTCGATCATTTGGGAGCCAATTTGTTCAGGACCCAAGGTGTTTGGGATCCAAGGTATGACTGTATAAGAGGATGCTTTATACTGGGCCAGATCATTGGTTCATCTAGCTCAGGACTGTCTACCCTGACTGGGAGCAACTCTCTGAGATTTCAGGCAATGATTTCTTTTGCAGCACTACCCGGAGATGCCAGGGATTGAACCCAAGACCTTCTACGTGCAAAGCAGATGCTCCTCCACTGAGCTATGGTCCTTCCCTGTAGCTTTCCATTTTTATGTTGTGGTGTTTTGTTAGGATATTTTTAATGTTATATTAATGTAATGCCTGCTACCTCTCTTGGAGCCTAATTTTGGCCTAAATGTGGGGTGTGAATTCTTAGGTACATAAATAAACTGAGTTTGCATGGGTCTAAGGCCCAAAGGAATCGGGCCCTAAGTGTTACGATCACCAATAAGGAAAATAAAGCCAAAGCTTAAAATGACATTCAGGACACAATAATGTAGTGCAATTGTGTTTAGGTAGCAGCGCTATACTGGGTGCTTCAAAATATGTATAAAAATAATTAGACATGCATATGTTAGTTTATAAAATAATAATAATAAACTCCTTTCATTTCCTTTAGGCTTTGTATTTTGGAAATACTGGTAGCCAAAGCCTATTTAAATAGCCGCATGAAAATGAGATGTGCATCCTTTCAATACTGTACACAACTCTCTCCAGCCTCTTTGTATTTGGAAATCTCACTATACATATCAATTCATTTGCTGTGGGGAAAGCTATCAGCCATACCATCTCTCAGTGCAATAAATCTGCAAGTGAAATAAGGGAGGCTCTCATCTGGAAAGACATATCACATTTTAGGCTGCCTTTCTCTTTGTTATTGCTTTTCATGACAGAAAAAAATTGCTTTTCCTGATACAAATGCTTGTCTGCGGCTGTAGGTGGCATAGCTGCACAATTCACACTACACAGCCTCATGCTGTATAACACTCTAACACTCATTGACTTCAGTTTGCTTTTAAAAAAATACACCCCCCAAAAAACCACAGATACCCAAGATTGAAGCATTTAAACATGCAATCACTGAATCTGTCTCCACAAGCCTTGGACTCTGCTAACACAGGGTTCAGCTAAACACATCATTCTGGGAGCAGCCACTATACTTTATTTAGAATATGAGTCCCTGGAGAATCTGCACAATCTTAGCAGCAGCATGAAAGGAGAAGATACTTTCTTTCCTTCCACAATACCTCCAGATACATTCGTGAAAAGCTTGAGATAAAATTGAAACGCTTGAATTAAACCTGGATCTGAAAGCAGCCTGGCATTCCGGTTCAGAATGTACTTGGCAAATAAGTCCAGTTGGCTTCAACAGATCCCTCTGGGTGTCTGGTATCACAGGCTTAGTTCACATTGGCATGATATAAAACTGCAGAACTGTGGGACAAAAGCACAAACTATTGGTTGGGTCCTGTGTGGTGTCATAACACTACCTATCAACTCCATTATGCAGGGGTCATGAGCATAGAGCCTGCAGGTGTGCATATGGTGAGAGAGGTCACGCCTGATGTTTACGGGGTCCCCTCTCCACCTCCCACTGAAATTGGCCTTGAAACAAGCATGCAATATGTAGTCAACAGAATAGGTTGCAGGGTGTGCTTGTTTGTTTCCTCATGTGTCTATGGGCCCCAAAAGGCTCACAAGTTTGGCTTTAATTAAATAGTTAGTTCTGATATGCCCTTCATGTGTCAGATTCTGAACTGTTCAGTTATGTTCCTTCCACTGCTGTATTTAGTAATTATACAAGGGAAGTTTCCCATGAGATGGAACATATTCAAATTCTTAGACAATGATAAAGTTGGATGAAAAAAAGGAGTGGAATCTCAGATTACAGTGATATGGGACTAGAGCCTATATACCAACAAGCTGGATAATACTAAGATGCCAGTAACAGTCTTCAAAGGCTGGAAAGCAGTGCAGTGCTATGCATACTTTGAAGTAAGCCCCATAAAGTTGAATAAGACATATTCCCAGGTAAGCCTTGCAGTGGTTCTCAAAGGGTGTGGCAGCAGAGGATGACAAGTATGTTGGGAAGATTCAAGGACAATCAAAGAAACATATAAACATTTCAGTGTAGAATAGCATAGTATGTATAAAAATATATAGATTTTTTTTTTCAAAATGAGAGCAAGAACATCAAGTGATATTGAGGACAATCCTAGCTGTGATATAGAAGACTCATTTATAATTATATCTTTGGAATGATTCATGTTCTTATGTAGCTACATTGTTTTATACTTTCTGCATGTCCCATGATCATATTTATAAAGTAGTTATGTTCTATGTTATAATCAAGTGTATTTCTTATCAATTAAAAAAATCAGTGCAGCATGAGCAAATTTTTATAAGAGGTTTATACTGTAGTCTAGTTTCCTTTAAAAAAACAAAGAAACCATGAAGAAAAGTAGGACAGGGTAAAATCTGAAAGGGCTGTTGCCAAGCTAGACTGTGAGTTTCTGCAAGATGCTTTACATTAGCAGAGAGCCTGCCTATCTGGGACTCCACAGGAAGCTTGAAGCTTCTTCCCTTCTGAGAAATACTCAGAATATAATATGGAGGCTTTGGGGGGGGGGGATTTCAGCAGTTAGATAGATAAGAAGGAAGGAACAGATAGCTGTCATTCTACCTAGGTCTGTGAGGCAGGTTAGTACATTTTTGGTAATTAAACATGTTAGGCAACCACCATAGATGAGAACTGAGCTTGGCTCCCATTTAAAAGTGGCAGTGCCTCCCACCCACTGCTGAAATTCCTGAGAGAGAGAGTGTTGAGCAGCAGCCCATGGAAGTTGTCTTGTTGTGGGGATAGGGTGGGGTGTTGGTGTAGCCAAGAGGGATGGAGCATGGGCGGCTCTACAAGGGGCAGAGCATTAATAGCACTGTGATGAGGTCCCTTGAAGCCTGACACCACTTCTGCCTCAGGAGGACCTTAAGGTCCATAAATAGCAACACTCTAGAGGTCCCGGGCCCTAAGGAAGTTAGATTAGCCTCAACCAGAGCCAGGGGCTTCTCAACACTGGCTCCAACCTGGTGGAACGCCCTGTCTCATGAGACCAGGGCCCTGCAGGATCTGATTTCTTTCTGCAGGACCTGTAAGACAGAGCTGTTCCGCCTGGCCTTTGGCTTGGAATCAACTTGATCCCCTCCCCCCTCTTTCCTTTTTCCTTCTGTGATGGAACTCCTATTTGGGGACTTCCCAGGCTTTTTTCTGGCCCATGTAGGACCAGTCTGGATAGTTGGCCTTGGTGAAGATTTGACGGTTTCTTCCCCAAACAGTTTTGATTTGAGTTTCTACTGAAACGAGGCTGCACTTTAATGTTATATTTTAATCTTGTTTTTAAGTTGTATTTTAATCAATTGTTTTTATACTTGGTGTTAGCCGCCCTGAGCCCGGTCTTGGCTGGGGAGGGCGGGGTATAAATAAAATTAATTATTATTATTATTATTATTATTAAAATTTATCAGATATATACACATTCTCACTTGAAAGTGATCTGAGAAAACATGGGTTGTATTCATGAAAGTCATGCTCAGAGTAGACCATTTGAAATCAGAAAATAAAGCAAAAATCATTTTGCATTTTTTTACAACAATCAATGTCATAAAGCAATCTGGAAACTCAGGGAGTCCCTGTTCCGACTTGAGTTGACTTATTTATTAATGGTTTCATTCAACTCAGAAACATACAAATCTTCCCTGAATCACCCTGATTCATTGCATAATTCAGGGCTCACACAGAGCCAATGAACACCTTAATAAATACAATGTACATTGATGACGGGATGCGAGTGGTGCTGTGGGTTAAACCACAGAGCTTGGGGCTTGCCGATCAGAAGGTCGGCGGTTCGACACCCTGCGACGGGGTGAGCTCCCATTGTTCAGTCCCTGCTCCTGCCAACCTAGCAGTTCGAAAGCACATCCAAGTGCAAGTAGATAAATAGGTACTGCTCTGGCGGGAAGGTAAACGGCGTTTCCGTGCGCTGTCTGGTTCGCCAGAAGCGGCTTAGTCATGCTGGCCACATGACCTGGAAGCTGTACGCCAGCTCCCTCGGCCAGTAAAACGAGATGAGCGCCGCAACCCCAGAGTTGTCCACGACTGGACTTAATGGTCAGGGTCCCTTTACCTTTTACATTGATGACACTGCCTAACAAGTGTTTATGTTGCTTTTATTAATTCCTGTAAACTGCCAAAGAATTAAATAATTTAGATAAAACCCACCAGAAACTCAGAACCACTCACTTCCCCTGGAAAGCCCGAGTCCCCCCCCTCAGTTTGTGACATTAAGGAAGTGTGCTTTCAGTATCAACTAGAAAACTGAGAAGGCACTTAGGAATCCTTCAGCAACAATTTCTTCCATGTAAGGCTAGAGTGACATGATCTTTGTTTGCTTTTAGATGCAAATGTGTGTTTAACAAGGCAGATCTAAGGAAATGCAAAGAACAAAAGCATCACTGCCTATGTGTTATATTAAGATAATAGCCCACATTCTTTAGCTCTGTCATTCATGCTTTGACTTGTATTGGCTCTAAGTTGTGCATTTTCCAAAACTGAATGCATCCTGTGAGGCAGGGATAGCCCTTCATATGTTAAACTGCAACTTCCACCACCCCTGACCATTGGCCACGTTGGATGGGGCAGATGAGAGTAGGGGCAGATGGGAGCCACAGGTTAGCCATCCTTGCTGTAAAGAATATTTGAAACTGGATTATGTAATTTTCCATGTATTTCACCAAACAAAGCAACATATGCAGATTTGTCACATGAATGACAGAGGTGTACCTAGAGGTTCCATAGCTTCCCAGATCTAAATTCCTAAGCAAATTTCTAAATTCTGAGACATTCTGCTCCAGCAAACAGAAACATCTGTAGTAAGTCATTTGAATGTTTTATAAATGCATTGCAATGAATTAAATATGATCATGAATAATGAATGAGTGCAGAGGCTCATGTTATTTATTTGGATAAAATAAAAGTTCAAAGTATTTGTCAATGTCCGTTCATTCGTGGTTTTATATACAAATACATTTTAAAATTTACCAACTCATTATGATAGCTGTCAAGTGCGGTCCATGCATCAGTTATGAGAGAATGCTTGAATTAGTCCTGATTTAGTTGACTTCAATGCAACCAAGCCAAATTAAATTTCAAGTCCGCTCTTTAGGCTAGTGCTCTGCTGAAAAAAAGATTCCAGCATTTATCCCCGTACAACCATTTTTCATCAATTTATGGGGAAAGAAATTGCATTCAAAAATGCTGAAAAGGAGATGTTTAGTGAAATTCTCATGGGTAGGTGAAGGGATTTTGTTGTGCTTATTTTACTTTCAAGGTATTGTAGATAAGGAGCATTTTGTGAGTGCCCTTTGTCTCATTCTGCAAATGATCTCTCCAGTAGTCTGCACTTCACAATATCCTTGAGTGCTCACATTTCCGGAAAAAACTCTGATATGCTTAACTGGTCTTTCCTGTAAGCTTGGGAATGTATGGGGGCTCACTGTTCTTTGTTTGACCATTGCGCTTTGTTATCTTTTAAGAAGTCTTTTTACTTTCAAATAAATCAGTGAGGATTATTTTTTTTAAAAACTTCCTTAAAAATAAGATTTGTGGCCAAAAATATAATAACTTCCTTAAAAATAAATTTTGTGGTCACACTGATATCAGGCGCTCAGTAGCCAGCCATGAGACTTTTTCAAATCATGAAGCATAAGCAACTGGGGAGGGTGCGGATTATTATAGTAATGTTTAATAGAAAGAAACGCACACATGCCGCTCACCACCGCCATCACACAATAATAAAGTAAGCTCAACCTTGATGACTTTTTCAGCAGGGGGCCGGTCCACTGTCCCTCAGACCTTGTGGGGGGCCGGACTATTTTTTTTTGGGGGGGGGGAATGAACAAATTCCTATGCCCCACAAATAACCCAGAGATGCATTTTAAATAAAACAACACATTCTACTCATGTAAAAAAACGCTGATTCCTGGACCGTCCGTGGGATGGATTTAGAAGGCGATTGGGCCTGATCCGGCCCCCAGGCCTTAGTTTGCCTACCCATGACCCATAGCTTGAGGCTTGTGGTTACTTGTGGGTGCCTTTAGGGTCTGGATTGAGCATCATGGTGAATGCTAGACATCAGGGCCCAGATGCACAGGTTGAGCTTCATTCACCCAATGCTCATTTAGCTAGGAGGGAGACTTTTCTTCCGGTCCTTGGCTAAGCTGCCTTACATGCCCATGCGTGTGAGGGGGGTGCTTCTCTCTTTCGTAACAATTGATTCTCCCTGCAGATAATTATAAGTTGTCCTGAGTCTTCTTTCGGGTGTGGAGGCAAAGGATTCAGCATAGTACTGCCATCATCCCATAGGAAAGAATGTAAGAAGAGGTTCAAATTTGTTGCTGTCTGATAAGATTTGTTTTTTGCTGGCTGTTTCAGATAAATATATGACTTCTGTAAGTGCAATGTTTGCAGTAGCTGCTGGGGGAAATCTGCAAGAGCTAAGTACTGCCTATTGCTGCACTGCATTGGATTAATCAGCTTATAGAAGTATATGATGCTTGACACTTCTGCTGATGTGGTAGATGTCTTGTACCAGTAATTGGACCCTTTATGTTGTAAATTTTATATGTGCTGACCTTTGGTTTTAAGGAAATAAATGACAGAGAAATGCACACATGCTGCATGCAGTCTAGCATTCTTTGGTAGGAAATGTTACAGCAGTTCAGATAATGCAGCTTCTAGATATATCTCAATATTTCTAGGTAAACTATCGTAACTCCACCGGCCACAGCAGATTGCTGTACAGCTAAGTGGCTCTTATAACTCCAATTGCCAGTAATTTGTAATTATTATTATTTTTAATTGAAACTATCAACAAATAAGTAGGCAGCTGTTAGATGTTTGGACTAATAAATTGTTTTGATGAAGTCCCTCATCAAAGACTATGGAATAAACTGAAAGTTTACTCCAATAAGGTGGACTCATACAAAGTACATAATGATATTTCACCCACCCCCACAAGAATAACTGAATTCACATATAATGCTAAGCCAAACTATGGCTTAGTGTTACGCTTGGTTACAGGTTATGGGTAAAGAGGAGAGAGCTTAACTATTATGGTTATGAAAACTTGGGTTTGGATGGCACACTAAACTAAAACTTGACTTAGCTGCTGCACCATCCTGAGAGAAATGTACATCTGAGAAAAATGTACAATAATGCCAACAATGCTAACAAATTTTGTTAGGGATGGCATTACTGTGGGAATCATGAGTAATGGTGACTACCCAGCTGTCAATGCAAGGTTGAAAAGAATACCTTCCACAAACTGGATAAAGTTCATAGAACCTATTACAAGAGTTGCCAGAAGTTTTCACCTTGAGCAAAATATGAAAATTTATTTAGAAGAGGCAGCTGTGGAAGTTTTGTCGGAAATAAAAATATTTTATGTATGATTGTCAACATTTGTGAAGATGATTCTGAACATCTCTAAGGCTACAGTCCTACGTGTACATACCTGGGAGTAAGCCTTATTCAATACAGCGGGTCATTTGAACATGCATGGGATTGCATTCAAGTAAACTTTATTGAAGCAGAGAGTTTCAACAAGTGTTTCTCATGTTTACAGAGTATTCACAGTGTAGGCTTGATTCAAATGATTACCTTGTGATATGACAGTATGGACCTACAAACACTCCAGTAGGGAAGCACCATGTGGGCACCAGGCCTAGCCTGATTACATCCTCCACTACCTGTTTGAATCCATGCTTATCTGCCAGTTGGTCACCAATGAAACTATAAGAAATACCTGATGCTGTTGAGAAAAGAGATTCAGTGTTTTCATGACTATCCATTTTAATTTCATTTCAGGCCGTGATCAGGTCACACTGTTCTGTTGCTACAATCTATATATATCATTACTACTTCCATTAAAATTGTAGATATATAATGCCTCAATGAGAATCAACAACGAGGCATAGGGCTATTTATGTTGTTGAAATGCTGTGGAATGCCACCCCCCCCCGAAGTTGACCAAGTCCCAATCTGAATACTTTTCATATTCCAAACAGACCCACACACACACACACACACACGTTTCCTTCTGTTTCATTTGGGGTATTTCTTCCCCAGTTTGCATATATTGAATGTTGCTTTCTGGATTAAAACAGCTGTTTTATTATGCTGCTGTTAAAAATAAACTGGTTTACTATTGTTTTGTGGTAGGTATGATTAGTTGTTTCCATCTGGTTTCTATTGAAGAAGAGCATGGTGTAACTTTGTTAATAAATACTTTTCAGCTTTTTTTAAAAAAAGAATTGCATAGGGAAACCCAACACTCAAAATCCCTATTTTAAATTCCAAAGGCTTTCTTAGTTATTGAATATATGCAAAATTGTTTTTAGCCTTCCTCCCCACATACAAACTGTGAACAGCAGCATCTGCATACAACTCTTTCCCCTTCACTCGTCTTTTCTTCACAGGAAATAATAGATGATATGTCTCCTAGAAATGATGCCCCCCTCCCTCCCTCCCTCTCCCTTTCTAAGACTTAAAAAAATATATCTTCTTATGTCCTTGCTCTCTGAAATGAACAAATCTTCGTACGATTGCCCCCTGGGGATCAACACAATATGCAGTAATTGAACTACACAGTAAAATCAGTAAAAGAACACAACAATTCAATTAAAGAAACTTCTAAAAAGTGGTTACATGCTGTAACTAAAGAGTTCAAATGGGTACAGGGGGAAATTGTCCATTTCCTCCGTTACACATAGACATCAATAATTTATGCAGCCTGCTTCCTTTGTAATGCAATATGAATGGTGCTCGCTGAATTGAGCAGCTCTTCATAAACTAAGCCTAACCATTTCATCAGTACAAATCTGTGGTAAGGACCAGGATTAATACTGGGAAACAGCATGCCAATTTAGAGTTATCATTTTATGTTCACCCTTGATCAGTGAGGCACGTTTTTATCCTTTATCCAGTGGAGGATGGCACATTAGAGTGAATGGGCAGGCTCAAGTTGCCACAGCCAGACTCCCCTTCCTATCTTACTTACAACCAGTCAATGGATTGACAATGACCCTCAGTTATTCTCTCCCTACAGAGACTGGCAGGCACAGGAAAATGTACTTGGAAGGGCACTTCATGGGCAGCAGTTACCCTAGTTCATGAAGAAGCAATGAGGGAGGAGCAACATGGGGAGGAAGGAAAGAGTGACAGGCCTAGATGAGGGATTCTGGTCTAATTCATTGACCAATCAAGAACTCTCAAGGGTGGCAGGGTGTTTGCATTGGCCAATGATAGCTCATGCTCATGCCAATCATAGCACATGGTAGCTAGCATGGTGGTGTCTCTGCTGGGTTGGTTGGTGTGGGTTAGCTTTGTTGAAAGCAGAACAACAATATTTGCAATAAGTTACCTGAACCAGTGAGGGGTTGGTGACAGACAGAAAGGCCCGAGCCACCGCAGACACAGCAACTATGATTTAGAATGGAGTGCGAGAGGTAGAGGGGCACTGAATTTTGGCATCACAAAGGAAACTGCTGGAATTTGAGAAGCCAATCTGTTCTCTCTCCCCTCCCTCCCCTCTGGTATAAGGTACGCAGGTAAAGGTCTGCAGAAGCAGTTTAGTCATGCTGGCCACATGACCCAGAAAGCTGTCTGTGGGCAAAGTTTTTTTTGGGAGGGGATGCCCATTTTAAACTTTGATTTAGATCTCCACAGGCCTTCCATATGCCCATGTTGTGGGGAGTATGAATGGAGGATAGGAGTGGCTGTTTTCCCAGCAGAGAGTAGCCAGTAATGGCACAGAAAGGTCTTGAAGCAAGGTAAGAGGCTATTTTAAAATTCAATTAGACATTGAGAATTTGTATTGAAGTGGTTAAGTGTTCTTCATATCTCTGCAATTGATAATAAAGGGACAAAATCAGAATTGGTTTTTTTCCACCTGCCAGTAGATCTCACTCTGCCTACCATTGGCTTTTGCTAAATCACCATTGGCTGTTGTGCCCTAACCCATCCCAATGGGCACCAGTTACCACTGTGTTTTTCTCTTCCATCCACAACTTCACTCCCTTATGTTTATTTTCCCCCACTCTGTCTTTATGCCTTTTCCCTAGACCCTTCCTTTCCTTTATTTCTTGCTTGCATTTCTTCTTTTTAAATTTTGTATCTTTTTCCTCTTAGTGTCTACTCTCAACTTAATCCCGTTCCTTAACTCTTATCTCCTGCTCTTATCACCTTTATCCATCCAGCTTTGTGTAAATAAACATCCCATCTCACACCGTACCTGTCTAATTGTTTTACTCCATAATGAGATGGTATTTCCCTTCTGGCTACAGAAAATAATGCTGAATAATAATTAATGTAATTTTACATTAAAAATTTAAAGCTGAGTTCTAATCTGAGATTATGTCTTTTTAATAGGCCAATCCAGATGTGTTATTAGCAAATACAGCCGATGTGAAACATTTGCACTTCTGCATCTTTACTAATCAAGTTACATCAAAATGATTTTATCAATAAAATTGTTATACTATGAATAACATAGATCAGGAGCACAATCTAAGGAAGGCTAAGTGTAATTAAAAATTCATTTAAAATCATGGACTGGATTCAACTACATGGTTGCATTAGTGGAAACCAGCAGAACAACTCTTGCTAGTGCCAAAATGACTCCCCAGCCTCTTCCCCCTGTGCCTTCCCCCCAAATCTGCTCTGGAAGGGTGGGAGATCCACCAGAGGGCCAGCAGAAATGCTTGCACTGATGGAACAATCTCCTAAATGCTACAGTGAATTCCACTGAATGAGTTCTAAGGGATTTTTTTTGGGGGGGGGGAGGGGGTCCACTTTAAACTTTGATTCAGATCTCTATATACCTCCCATATGCCCATGGAGATTATGTTACATTTTTTATCAATGATTAGCAGTGTTCCATAGAAACATCCACACTGGATAGATAAGTAGCATCTTCTGGTGCCATGAATGGAGTGCAGGAAGCTGTGTATGCATACTAAAGTGAATGTGCTGGGCAGAATGTCTGCAAATTTGAACACATATCTGGATGATGTAGGATACTATAAGAAAAACTACTGAAACTTACATTTGTATACTAGTATTGTTCAGAATATAAAACACTTTAGTATTGTTTTAGTATTTGTTTTGGGGCCAATAGTGAGAATGCTCATAAGCTGCTGTTGCACTTGTGATGTAGCTTATTGAAAATTAATTATTTCTAGGACAATGTTGAATTCAAAATATGGAATCAGACAACTTATTTCTGACACAATCATTTCCAGTGGCTGGATAGTTTGGCATTGCAGGATACCATAATGGAGAGATTGTCTATTTTGGGAGGTGATAAGAAGTTGAGGAGTGATATTTATCACTGTTAACTACCTTGAGAATTGCTTTTTTCAATTTACTCAAAGAATTGGTCTCAAAAGAATTGCCTGGTAAATGCATGGAGCCAAACTGAACAGGAACAATCAGTAACAGCAGTGGTGGCTTACCTGGCCTCCCTCCAGACAAGTCACTGATGCATAATGTAAGGTTACCAGACGTCCCCGTTTCCTGGGGACAGTCCCTGGATTTAAAATCTGGTAACTTTAGCATAATGGGACAGAGAGGGAAGAGGGAGGTTGAAACACCTGAAATCATTTGACACCTGGTGACTATTGGGTGGCCTTGCCCACTTATCAAAGTGGCCCATGGTGGAGTTCTGAGTCTGATCCCTGGCTGGATCCAGAGCTGGATTTAGGGGAGTGCTACTAGTTCATCTACAATGGGTGCCAAGCTGAGAGGGCCTGAAGGGACCTCTGGAACAATGATGGGCAATGGAGTGGTGGGGTGCGCCTGAGCTCTATGAGTGCAGCTTTCTCCCAATTGAAGCAGAGTGTTTGAGGGCTAGGACATTTGCAGGGAAACCAAAATGCTTGTTTACAAAGCTATTGTACTACCAACTTTACTGTATGCTTGTGAAACATGGACCACTTATTTATAAACACTGCCTCCAAGTCCTTGAAATATTCCATCAATGATGTTTCCAAAAAGAATTACAAATCACTTGGGAAGACAGGCAAACTAATGTACTAGAAGCAGCAAAGGTCACCAGTGTTGAAGCAATGATTCTTTGTTGGACTGGTTATGTTGTTCGGATGCCAGATTATCATTTCCCAAAGCAACTACTCTATTCCCAATTTAAGAATGGAAAGTGAAATGTTGGGGGACACTCTTAAGGCAAATCTTTAAAAATGCAGTATAAGTATAGATAATTGGGAAACACTGGGCTGCGAGCACTCCAGTTGGAGAACTAGACTTTACCAAAGGTGTCATGGACTTTGAAGAAGCATGAACTCAGGGCAAAAGGGAGAAACGAGCTAAGAGGCACATTTGCCAAATCCTCACTGTGATCAACTCCTGCCCACAAACCTATTTTCCCACTGTGGAAGGACATGTGGATCCAGAATTGGTCTCCACAGTGACATACAAACACACCATTAAGACTATATTGATGGAAGACAATCTTACTTGGCTACAAGTGATAGTAGTAGCAGTAGTAGTAGTAGTAGAAGAAGAAGAAGAAGAGTGTTGTATAGATAAAGTGTGTGACAGATGCCTATTGCTGCATCTGGAATACTGAATGGGTGTATATGCTGCCTAAAACAAATTTAGAAATGCACCTAGAAGTGTGCCTGCAATTCCCAGAATCACATAATCTGCACTAGAATTTGATTTGACTTCAAATGGTGGGGAAATCCCTAATATGAATTGTGGAAACATCCCTAAGTGGAACCATTTTCACAGCAAACGATCGAAGTGGGTTTCTCTTTAAACTCTCAACATCCATTCTCCATAAGAAGTAATCACTCAAAAGTGTTCATACTCTTTCACTAAGAGTATATAAAGAAAAAAAAACCCTCTCTATGCTAACAAATTGAAGCGAGAGAATTATTGTTGAATTGTTACATAAGTTGCTAACACCTTTCCTACGAGTATAAGGACATCCATCTCCAAAGGGGGATCTATTCTAACTATTCATAATTTAAACATCATCAGCACTATTGGCTATGAAAACAGACAAAATTATTAAAGGTGCTGATCAATAAAATTTTTTTCTATTTAGATGCTGACAAAATCATCTTTAAAAAAAATCATACCAACAAGAATTGCATTGTAATTGCTTTTTCTGGCAATCAAATGCTATTTTTGTCACCATTACAGCTTCTGCAATCACTAGCACCAGTCTTTCTTACCGCAATATCTTACATCTTGGTTTATTGCTAATATTAATAACCTATTAGAATTCATACACTGAACCATAATAAAATCATGTTGGTAGATGCAAGACAAGAAGAAATGTACTTCTGCCCTATTTGTGATTGATTATGTAGCACACAGTGTTACCATTCTTTTATTTGCACAATGCATTTCCAATCCTAATAACAGTGTCAATTTCAACCAGTGACATTTGCTTGGTGGTTCTCAGCGCATATGAGATGCTCTATTATAAACCATTGAGGAGAGGGGAAACATTCTTATTGTTTGATGATTCAATAAAATGATATGAAAATTTACAGGATCCATGGTACAAGGTTATCCTTTAAATGGCACTTTAAAGAGAAGATGATCCAATCTTAATTTTTCAAGAGGGTGCTAGGACTTACACCTCCTTAGAAGTGTAGAGTGGAAAAATCACAGTAGCAAGTACCAAGACAAACAACTAGAGAATGCACATTGCTCATCCATTACAGAAAAGACCACCCTGTTTGTATTTGTCGTTGCAATGTAGTGTGCCTGCAGAGTTTCTTCAAAGCAAACTTCCAGCTTGAAGCAATTAACTTCTGTTTGGATGGAAGTGAGAACATGAACTTAAACTGAACACATTCAGGCATCAGATAAGTGCTGTGCCAAAAAATTCTCCCCTGTTTTTGCAACCATTCTTCATCAATCAGTGTGAAAAAAAATTGCAATACAAATTATCAATGGGGAGGTGAAATTCCCATAGGAACTTGGGGTATCTGTTGTGCTTTTGAGGAGCACTATTAAATGTGATTACATTGTACAAGTCATTTTTCAGTGGTCTGGACTTTGCAATTTTCCTGAGAGCCCACACTTCCTGAAAACCTCATGGCACCTTTGTCTAGCCTTTCCTGTATGCACAGGAAAATTGGAGAAGCTTTCTACTATATAACTTGGCAGCT
This sequence comes from Darevskia mixta, assembly GCA_034641385.1. Lineage (NCBI taxonomy): Eukaryota > Metazoa > Chordata > Lepidosauria > Squamata > Lacertidae > Darevskia > Darevskia mixta. Next base: position 4,768,181 of record JAWWNH010000036.1, read on the forward strand.
GCTCATTGTAAAGTGAAGTTGGGTTGTTGTTTTTAATGAAGAAACACAGTAATATTTTGGCTTTTTTAAGATGAAAGAATGACTTTTCTTGAAAACAAAACCTTAGTTGCCAGCCTTCTTAGCTTCCCAGGCTTCAACAAATGCCCTGAGGAAGATGTCATGAGGCAACACCTCCATGGGACTTTTTCATATCAGGAAGCATGTGCAGCCAAAGCAATGGATAAGGTTTAATGAATGGGAAAACACACACACCTTGAAATGATAAGGTAAGCTCAACTCTACATCCACTGAAATTCTAATGCACCCTCCGAATGAGACAGAAAACTCAAAGACTTTTATTTTCAGGGGGTTGTGAACCATCCATCTCCACAGAGGTTACTTATTTTGGAGTAGGTGGTTCACATCTTAGTGTTTGTTTTATCTACTTTAGACTAAAACTTTTTTCTTATTTATCTAAGCATTTTGCTGCTTGCCACCAAATATCTAAATGCTAAGTCAATTTTATACCTGGTGTTTTTTCACCAGTAGCTAGGGATAGAGATGTGACGTTTCTGGAAATTTTGAAGCCATCTAGGAGTGGGGGGCAGAAAAAGAATGAAAAATTGTAGGATAATTGAAATAATGCAATACATATTAAAAATGGATTATCTATAAACTGGTTTGCCATATTATCATCATAGTTTATTCAGACCATAATAAAAAATTGAATTTCATTATATTTATTTGCTAGAAATGGAGCTGCAAGTTTTTGAACTGGAAGGAACCTTGCATCTCTTTGGTTTGCCAAGTTTATGAGGAGAAGGCAAAAAACAATTCAGAAAGAAATCATGGCATTAAAATAACTTAGTATTTATTCTGAAAAAAATATTATGCCTTCTCTAGTCTGGCACAGTTTCAAGCATGCATAAAAAGAGCAGAGAGAAAAAGGGTGGGGGGACACAAAACTCAGTGAACTAATGAAATTTAATGAGTCTCTTTCTAAGCTATCACTATCAATTTCTTTTTCTCCATATTTGTCGGCATATTTATCATGAACTTCTAAAAATGTTGCCCAGATTGAAACAAGCTTCTACCCTTCCAAATGTCAGTTTATTTCTTGATTTGGTGTACTTCCAAACATAAACCAGGTTCTTTCACACACTACAGAAGATGGTGGAATCTGAAGCAGGTAAGAAGCAAGAGGAGGAGGTTGCCAGCATGTTGCAGGAGGAATATGCTTTGCAAAATCTCAGGCTGCATACCTTTGCCAAGTACATTGCCAAGTATCTGAAAGTTGTACTTGTACTCGGCACCATTTGAAAGTATCTTTCCAACATCAAGCCATAAGAGTACTGCTTATTCTGTAATCCAGTCAGATGCAGAAGTTCTAGCATCACTAGAACTAGCTTTTCTGCCTTTGTATCTTAGATCCAACAGATTTGCAACAGCATGAACTGGATAGTAACAAAATTATGTTGCTCTATACTTTCTCCCACTCCCAGTCCTTTGAGGCCTAGTCATGAAGACATCCAACAACTATACCAACAAAAGAAAAGCCGCAAGAAAAAGAAATCTCCTCAGATAGTGATGCTACAATCCTGTGCATATCTACTCAATTGTAAGTCCCATTAAGTTCAACAAGACTCACTAAGTGTGGATAAGATAGGATGCCGGCTATGAAATTACATACATTGGTCAAATTTTGCGTACAAAAATGGCACAAGTATAAGAACAGACTTTTAAAGACCTTTAAATGCACTATTGAAAATATAGCCGCCATTAAAATAATGATTTAAATGCATTTTACAACTGTTTGGATAGTAAGAAAAGATCAAATCACAAAACACCAACTATCTGTGGGGCACGGGTGGATTTTAGTTTTAGTAAGGAATGAGAATTACAGGCTTACTTCCACACCCCTAAATTTTAATCTTGATGCACATAGTCCAATATATCCATAGATCAATGCCTGTGTGTAAGGCTCCCTAGTGAATTTTACTCCTAAATTTTAAATTCATATAAATAAGCAATTCACTTACCTTTAAATAACATACTTAAGCAAATCTGTTTTCTTCAGGTTGACTGTATGGTTAATCAATGTTGTACTTAATGAAACTGTTTAATTTGAAAACCCAACAAAGAAATAGATTTACTGTTCACCAGGGCTATGCAATTTAAGAGGTCTCCGCTGTATTCACCAACCTTTCAGCATTATTCTAATACAAACTGCATTTCTCTGCTCCCTTCCAAGCATTTACTAATTAACTCGGAACATAGTGACTGACACAAGCTTCAGAAGAGAATATTAAGAAGCACCTACTTTTATTATATGGTGCAAAGTTTTAAGATTGTTGTTGCCATCCATCTGTCTCAAGAGATAATGGAGTACGCCTCGAGGGGAGAAGTCAAACCACTGCATTAGCTGCACTAAAGTGAACTCTCTGGGGCAAAAGTCTGGGATGTTTGCATGAAGGTCCTGGACTTCCCAGATGACAAGACTCCGCCCCTCGGCCTTGGTGATGTGGTCCAAAGGAAAACAAAGCAATACATTTGGCACCAGCTTGGCTGCTAGAATTGCCGGAAGGAGGCATATAAGACACCATCCAACTGCTTTAGGGACTCCACTCTGGATTTGTGTAGGGTTTCCTTCTTAGTCTTTTATTCTCCCAAAGATATTCTGCAAGAAAGAGGAGGTTTAAGATCAGAGTTTTCCTTCTCCTACCTTCCCAGATTGACGAGCCCCATCTGCCCTTCACTTCCCTCTATAGCAGTGATGGCTAACCTTGACACTCCAGATGTTTTGGAACTACAACTCCCATCATTCCTAGCTAACAGGACCAGTGGTCAGGGATGATGGGAGTTGTCGTCCCAAAACATCTGGAGTGTCAAGGTTAGCCATCACTGCTCTATAGCATGTGCAGAAACCGCCTTCTTGACTGTTGGACCCACTATTGGTCTCAGGCGCTCACAGCCTGTCTTCTCCCATTGGCTACCTGCATCTTGTTTAGCCAGTCAGTCAAAACTGTTCCCAGAGTGTGGTCGCTGTCACATGCTGCCGGCTTCTAGGAGCCACAGGTGAGAACTGAGTGAAGGGTGAAGACCAAAGGTGGACAGGCTACCCCAGAAGGAGCACAATATGTCCCCCCTACCAGATGTACTACCCTTTTCCTAACACCCCATACACTCAAAGTTTTAAGATATATCACCAATATCATTACAGACCACATCAACACCAGCAGAATTCCTCATTGCAGTTGATGCAGAAAAGGTAAGTCTTACACTTCAAAATTTCTGAAAACTTTGCTTTTAAAGCAGAAATTGAGGGCAATTACTTTTCATACATATAACATTTCAGGAGCAGATTAAAATACATGTCGCCCAGTATTGAAACATTAGGGACCCCTGCATTAGATGCAACACATTTCAGGAGCTCATATACATCCTCAGGCATGCATGCATGAAGAGGCATAAAAAAGACCTACTAGCAACCTCTCTTTTTGTCAAAATCTTCTGCAGTGCCTATCTGGAAACTCCTCATAATTAAACCACAGCAAGGATCTAAGTTGGGCTGCAGCCCTGCAGAGTGTTATAGGATAATGGCTGATCTTGTCTTGGAGGATGTGATTGTAAACCTGTGTGATAAGGTACCTACAATTATCTGAAAGTCTGCATAGCTTTTTCCCCCTTAAGCACTTTATTCTTGGTTGTTCAAATAATTCAAAGTAGAAGTTGTAAATTTGTTAATGTATTTGCTTATAGCTTTACAAAGTAAAAACTAGGCTGTTTAATGCATTTTTGGGGACCATTACTATGCAGGCATTCAGGTTTCTAGTTCTGGTGTTTTCCAGTTTGTTTGTTTTTCCTAGATATAGGAAGCAATACTATGCCCAAAAAGTTGGTGTTAAGCAAGCTGGGTTTAAGTTCAGCCAGTGTAAAGTACACCAGATCCCAATTCCACTCAGGAGAAGGGCTACTGGAGGCTGAGCTTACTTGTGAGTAGACATTTATAGGATTTTTCTGTAAATATAATAGGATACAATGTATTTTGTCAATATTCCTATCATATAGGGTTGCCATTTTTCAAAAAGTAAAAATTCAGACACAAAAGTTGAGCTTTTTTTTTTTTTTTTGCAAAATCTAAATTAAAAAAAGAGAACTTTTCCAGTTAATTTTAAGGAAATTCGCCAAAAACCTACACTTCTGACGTGGGTTGCCATGTCCGGATTTTCCTGGACATTTCAGTGATTTCCGCACAGACGCTTTTTCCGATGGCTGAATCCCAGTTATGTCCAGGAATTTCTGGCTGTATGGCAACCCTATTCCTATCTGACTCATTTGTTAGAATTGTGAAGTATTTGTTCTAGGAGCAGACAATGGAGCTCAAGAGATTTGACTTCATTCATAAACACAAAGACATGAGAATACATGAATGAGTCACTACTCTGAGTAACGGATGTTGTTGAAACAGAAGTAGTCCCCTGTGCCTCACTCTATAGTGTCTAAGTATTTAAAAGTGTTGTGTGTGGGGAGGGGGAGGAATAGAACTGTGATAGATAAATGTTGAAAGTCAGAATTTTCTGTGGAAAAAAGCACAGAACCACTCATTGAGACTTAATGAATGGGTGAGGATGGTATTATTTCCTTCCATCCTTGATCTCAGGTTTTTTTTAAAAAATGTTCTGTATACATTAACAATACTTTAGCCTTCACGATTATTTATTTTGGAGTGGTGTATCCTGATGCTTAGTTTCAGAGAACATTGCTGGTCAGTATAAAGTTGGAGTTAACTATTAGCAAAAATTTCCACAGACTTGGCTGAGTGTCAGGCCTAATGAGCACAGCAGCTCATTCCCAGTGGATCCTACTCCATGAAATCAGTTGTTGAGACTAAAGGTCCTTACCTCCCCACAGCTAGCTAAGTCCCCTTCTCTCTAGTGCTTTTTTCATGCAATCTGAGACTGTGACGGCATGCATCTAATCTCTCCTCCACCCTCTTCATGCCTCTCCTGGTTCTAGGGGATGGGGGGGAGAGCTTGTCACAGATTGACATTTGCTCTTCAGCACTAAAGAGTGGGTTTTCCTGGAAAAAGCAAAGTGGCAAACAGAAAACCACCCAGACCCAGGACAAGTGTGCCTAGAAAGTGTGGGACACAGCACAAGCCCTTAGTTCCATTGCAGATAATTTGTCTTAATAAAGTTGTGGCCCTGCTTTATTCAAAATACTGCCTCTTGTCTTAATTTGAGAGCCAGCATGACTGGCTCTCTGGGATTTGTCTCCACAGAGATGCTGTACCTCTAGAAATAGCTTGGAAATGTGACTTAATTAAAGAAATGCAAATCTTTATATAAACACACACACATTAGTCTGAATTTGACATGCACTAGTTTGATTTACAGGCAATTTTACAGGTGAAAGCAGCATTTATATAAATTATGTTTACACCAATAAAAGACAATGTTCTCACACAGTCACAAACTTTGGTAAACGAATGTCGGCTTAAAAATCAAAGCTTTTGTTAAAACAGAGCACGTTTCTATATGCAGACCAAGCCAAAGCTCTCTCAAAAAAAACCATGACAAGATTTGACATTGGATAATAACACAGGGAGAAGTTTGTGGGTGGATCACACTATTTGATGAGACACGATAGAGTGGAGGGGAGAAAGGGAGGGGGAGAGAGAAAAGGGAGAAGCAAACAGTAAGGCCGAAAATCTGAGCTAGCATACTAATTTCTTCATAAGAGATCTTGATTTGAATGATAATCACAACTGCCTGCTTTGCTAACGTCTGAAAAGTGCTTTCTGAAATTAATTCTTTTGTTAAGCATAAGATGCAGCTTATAACTGAGAAGAAGAAGAAAAACACATATTTGAGACAAAAGAACTGATTTCTTATTTGAAGTGCTTGTGTGTGTGTGGGGGGGGAGTAACAAGGAGCTAGGAGGGAAACATTCTCACTATGTTCATTCTGTGATATGGGTAACAGAATTGCAGGGGGGCTTTAGAAAGCCATACATATGAAACATTATCAGTTCAGTCAGTATCTAATCATTAGATTTTCCAATCTGAGGGTGTTGTTATTTTTAACTCACACACTTTGTGTTCCAGTACCAATCTGCTGTTGGTATCTTGCGGACTTAAAGTCCTAGCTGGAATAGTTAAAGATTGGCTTCAAAATGACATTTTAAAATATATGTTATTGGTAAGGTAAAAGGGTAAAGGACCCCTGGAGGGTTAAGTCCAGTCAAAGGTGACTATGGGGTTGTGGTGCTCATCTCGCTTTCAGGCTGAGGGAGCCGGCATTTGGCCACATACAGCTTTCCAGGTCATGTGACCAGCCTGGACTAAGCCGCTTCTGGCGCAACGGAACACAGTGATGGGAACCAAAGCGCACGGAAATGCCATATGCCTTCCCACCGCAGTAGTACCTATTTATCTACTTGCATTGGTTTGCTTTTGAACTGCTAGGTTGGCAGGAGCTGAGAAAGAGCAACGGGAGCTCACCCTATTGCAGGGATTTGAACTGCCAACCTTCTGATTGGCAAACCCAAGAGGCTCAGTGGTTTAGACCACAGCGCCACCAGCACCCCTATGTTATTGGTATCCCATTCCAAAACCACAATCTAACACAAAATCTATTGCAGTACACTGGACCTCACAATGTTGACTTAAATCCCTAATTAGGCTACCAGGAAGCCCTGAATAAAAATGAGCTCATAGCAGAAAACAAACCAAAACATATTCCCCACCCCTTCACAGAAACTAACTAAAATACTGGGCTCGTATTAAACAGAATGTATCCGAATATCCTAATGAGTGCACCCTCCCCCCAAGAACATTACAAGTAAGAAATCAGTATTGCTAATTTTCACTATGAGAATGTCAAATCCTGTGTCAAGGGTAAAGACAACTTGGAGCAAGATTAAGCCACTTGGGTAAAATTTACTCCTGAAGTCCAGTAGACACATGTAGTGCTTTATAATGCTGTTGGTAGTGGTGCATATTTTATACAGAGAGACATGTACAGGGATATAACAGAAACAGAAGAGGTTTGCTCCAGTGCTCTTAAATGATCCATTTCTTTCATTTCTTTTTCTTTTCATTTGACAATCCCTTCCCTGAATGCAATTAGGCAAATGTGGAAATCGAAATACACCCTTCAGTTTGCATGATACAGGTGCACCTAAAGCTGCATTGTTTACCAATATCTGCTAGTTAGGCTAAAATTTACCCATGAAGAATAATAATTTGCTACAAATAGCCAACAGGAAACCAATAGATCACAACAAATTGATAGCTCAGAAGAATAAAATAACTAATAGGAACTGGGTGTGTGAAAAGTTCATCCTGTCTAGAAAATGTAGCCCATCAAAGTTATTTTGCTCAAAGTATAGAGAGCTCTGAAATTAGGGGTAGCTGTATGTGATGACCCGCATGATGCTCTGGTTCCCCTTATTTTTAATGCCAACCTCCATTCTAAAAAGCCAGCAAAACTTTGTTAAGATATGTGGATTGTTTGCCTGATGAAACAACAATAAAAGCTTGCCTCATCTCTATGGAGTGTTGGGCTGTGCAACAGATTAGGCCAAATCCCAAACAAAATTTATCTGAATCAGGGGAATCCAGACTTTGGGCAAGTCAGGTGGTGACAACCCAGAGCAATCCAGGCCTGTCAGGGGCAGGATATTGGGCAAGAAGAAGTGGCAAGCAGTGCCAGCATGTTCCTCTAAAGAAAAACTCTGAGGAAGAACACCCTAGCAGGACTGGATCCTGCTGGGTGCAGGGGTTGCTTTGTCACAGTGTTCCCCATAGGGCAGGCATGGCCAAACTTGACCCTCCAGCTGTTTTGGGACTACAATTCCCATAATCCCTGACCACTGGTCCTGTTAGCTAGGGATGATGGGAGTTGTAGTCCCAAAACAGCTGGAGGGCCAGGTTTGGCCATGCCTGCCATAGGGAATGTACTTGTGAAGCAGTAGGCAGCAGTATTTCCATCTAAGCCACACAAAGAAGAAAGAAAACCCATCTAAATAACCTTGAGTTGGCCCTCTCTCTCTCTCTCTCTCTCTCTCTCTCTCTCTGTGTGTGTGTGTGTGTGTGTGTTTGTGTGTGTGTGATTTATACTTATGAGAGTCTCATTCAACAAGGCTATAATTCTTCCTAGTTAATTTGGCTTTACCAAAAAGGCTCCATAGAGTGTGGATGCATGCAGAGTAGGAGGCCAGTCAACCAGAAGAGTCTCTGAGGTGTACTTGCCTGGGCGCAGAGTCAGCAGCTGAAGTCAGGTCCAGTCCTAGGGTCAGGCAAACAGCAGTCCACCTGGTCAGACGGTCCAGGGATCAGGGGATCTGATGAGTAAGGTTCAAGATGAGCTGAAAGCTGTGTGCTCAGACTGTCCAGGGAATCCAATGATAATGGGGTCAAGAAGAGCAGGAAGCAGCAAGGTAGGGCCAGAAAATACAAATGTTGTTACCAGCATCTGACTTCTGCTGGAAGCTCTGCTTAAGAAGGCTGAAGCCAGCTGGTTCTCATCAGTGCCTTCTCCTCTGTGTCCTTAAAAGCTGATTAGCTGCAGGTGGAGTCACTTTGCCTTCTCTCTTTTCATGCTGCTGTTCAGCAGACAAAGCTGATTCCTGGCCTATGGCAGGTAGAAAGAATCCTTACCTACCCTCCTCTGGATCAAAGTATCAGGGTACCCCAGTAAAGGGGTCCAAGGGGGCAGATTCTTTTTGTTTGTCTGCCCAGACAAGTTAGCACTTGGGCTTCCCAATTGGGCTCCTGGAGGGGTCACCAATATTTGATGTGCGTTAAATGGGGGTCCTTAACCCAGGATTGATCCTGGTGAAGTTATCAGCCAGCAACCAGATTGGCTGATCCAGGATACATACTCAGTGCCTAAGCCTAAGCCTTCTTGCATCTGTAATCAATAAAGTGGTGGCCATTTCCATCCCAAAAAGGACATCACATCAATTATTGCTTCCTATGCCCCTACCCAGTGCTTAGGCTTACTGTGGCTGTGACTCTACATAAATGCAATGGAGACATAAAAGTAGAAAACTCTGGAGATAACTTGAACACGTTGATGTGTTGGAAATATCTGTGCAGAAATTTAATGTGGCACAGTAGTCATTGATTATTTGCAGTCTGACCTGCTCAACCAGCATTTGTCATGAAAACAGTTACGTGATGGGAGTGGGCTGAATGATGGCATGATAAATAGAATATGCAATTTTAGCCTGAGAAGGCAATGCGATTTAACAGTGCGATCCTCTATGTCTAATCAGAAGTTGTCTTCAGTGGGAAATTGAGATTAGTTCAACAGGTAAATGTAGAGTCTTCCTGTAAGACTAATTGCAGCCGTTAACAGTCGTCAACAGGTTTACCACAGCTATCAACCTTTCACCCATTTCCACCACCCCTCTGAGTAATACCCCTCCCCACCCTCTCACTATATATCAGGGTCTGGTGACTTCTGTTTCAGTGTATCTGAAGAAGTGTGCATGCACACGAAAGCTCATACCAAGAACAAACTTAGTTGGTCTCTAAGGTGCTACTGGAAGGAATTTTTTTTATTTATTTTGTTTTGAGGTAAATGTAGGGTTGCCATATTTCAAACAGTGAAAATCCGGACAAAATAGGTTTTTGGGGTTTTTTTTGGCCAAAGTTGTTGAACTTTTTTTAGTTTTACCCAAGGTTGTTGAGGTGTTTTTTTTTGGGGGGGGGGAGGGGGAGATATATTGACTACCATGCATCTGGATTTTCCTGGATGTTTGCCTGATTTGCACCCAGACACTGCTGCCAACTTTTGGCAACCCTGGGTAAATGTGTATGAAATCAATGGAATTTACTATCAATTGCATTGATTTAGGATGCACCCCTAAACCCATTTATCTGAGAGTACCGTAAGTCCTTTTGAATTCAATAGGATTTGCATTATGTTGTTAGTCACTGATATGCTGTTCAGAGCTGTGCTGAGCTTCAAACTGGGCATAGGTTTGGGGGTTTGAACCCAGAATTTAAGATACCTTCATTCCTAAGGTCCATTTAAGATCAGACTCCCAAGGTGAATGTATCTTTGAAGTTTCATCAAGTAGTGACTCAGCAGGCTATTCCTCTAATCAGTTCCTACTTCAGAGCAATAGTGTCCACATCTACTCCTAACAAGTAGTTGAACTGTGAGGAGAATATGTGCACAGAAATGAGCTAGAAAGAGCTAAATAAATTGTGACCCGACAGAAATTAAAAGCATCCATTTTTTTAAACAAACTACATAAAGTAAAGGTAGCATGGAATAGGTTGCGGCACATATAATAGAAAACCACAATTCCTGTGTGGCCTTTTTAAAAAAACAAAAAACACCCAGAGTGTTGGCAGTTATTGCTGCAGGAATAAGTGCCTCTGCTGTGCGAACTCCTGAGCAGTTTCCCTGTGGTGTATGAAAATGGAAATGATGCAATGCAGGTCTACAGGGAATGATTCAGCTCGGGATAAGATCTGCAGAATGTGTCATTTTATCCCTCATCTACACATCTGGTTTTTTTCTCCTGGATTAGAATTGTTGTACACTGCCAGCGAAAAGGGAAGGGTACTCCTCAATCAGAGTATGATTTCCATTTCCCTAAATGATTTATAGTTAAGAGAGCATACAGGGATCAGTTATCTACCCTCCAATAAACAGGATTTTAGCATATTGGCAATTTTGGGACACAAAACTGGTAGCATTGTATAAAATTCTAATCGCTGGCTTCCCCCCTGCCCCTCTTAAAAGCAGAGAGAACATTGCTATAACCATCTTGTTGAAAGGCCCTTTTTGATAATATCAATGGCTATTAAAAGTGACAAATGTAAACTTCGAAAATTAAATAAACAGGGATGGGGTTGAGACAGCCTTCAAATTTGCCTTCAGATGTGTGCTCAAGTGTTCAGAAAGCCTTTTGTGTGTTCAGACCCAGAGACCTCCCCCCTAAATAAAAACACAGTTGACTCAAACTTTAGTTTTGGTTTTTGGCAGAATTTTGGCCACAACTTTGTTGATTACAGAAAGTGAGTGGTTGCATAGGCTCTGGTTTGACTAGCACCCTGCACCCTTGCAGGTAGTGCTGACCCAGAGCTCTATCATAGGTCAGCCATGGGTGAACACCTGAGGTAGGTGAAAAGCCCGGGAACAGACTATGTCCACTCCCCAGATGCTCCCCTGGACTTAGGCACGGGCACAACTCCCTCTCGGGGGTTGACCAAACCAAGCTGAGTCCCTGGATTCCTATAACGGAATACCCTTCACATAGGGATGGCAAGACCGTTCTCCCATCCCTATCACCTGAACCAGTGCCTATCCACAACCTTACAAGTTGTGACGATTTGCTACGTGGCAGGCGAAACCCAAATGGCAACAGCCAATCAGCCAAGTGGAGAAAATTCCTGCCATGCCCCTGTCCCAACGACAGACGACACACGACAGGATAGCAAGGTCAATCGCAAAATGCCCTAAATATAGGGAGAGGTGGGTGGGTGTTCCTATGCACAAACCAAAAGAGGAAGCTCTGGGTCACGTGCGTGGGTTTATATAGGTCCCTCGGCCCGTTTAGACTGCACCCCATTGGCCAGATTACACTCAGCAACGAGGGACCTACCAATCGGGTGTTGTGGTTGACCAATATACCCACCCACAGCCAGGAGGTCAGTCTCCAGGTCTCACCGCAACACGTGCCCTCTTTTAGTGAGGACATGCTCTTTTGAGTTTTATTTTAGTACCTAGCCAGACACTGACTACCAGTCCCTCCCCTTCCTCAGCAAATGAACATTATCTTTATGAAGAAGGAAACCCTAATGGGCAGGAATGGTTCACTAGACACAGGAAAGGCCTGGCTAGCATGACCAATCCCAGCATGTTCATGAGCATGCTCTGGCAGAACAGAATTGTAGTCTTCTTCCTATCTTGATTCTGAGCATTAAAAGCTGCATGATTGCCAGCGGGAAGTAAGTACCATTTCCAGCAAATGAGAGGCTCTTTAAGGTCTCCTCATTTGTCTACTAAGCCCTCTCCACTGCTGTTTACCTGTAGTGTCTATTTCACAAGGACACGGAGGAGCCATTTGGAAGGGCGGGAGGCAGCAGAGGAAATGGCAGAGAAAAATACATTTTATTCTTAGATACAGATGCTCTGTGCTGTCACATGTAGTTGTGCTATTTAAAAGATTATGTTAAAACGTAGCTCCATTCTGTATGTACTGCTTTCTAAAGCATGGTGACCCAAATCTCAACAGACAACTCCACTCCCAACAAGCTGGCACTCTGCCCACGTTTATACATGCAGAACAAGTGTAAATGAGAGAGTGGGCTGTCATGCTTTGGCCTAAAGGTGGGTGATACTCATCCACATATAATTTAACCTAAAGCAATACATTTGCACATGAATCTACTCCCCCTTGTCCTGTCCTCTTCCAACAAAGAGATGGCCGCTCAGAGGTCTGCTTTTATCAAGATATGAGTACCAGTACCTTGCTTTTCACAAAAAGCACTGCATGTTCATTTTAACTTTCATAATGGCTTCTCCCAACTATTCAAAGTATTGTTCCAAATTCTTCAGTCCTTCTCCCAATGAATATGATCCTGATAAGAAATTAGTTGGGGTGTGTGTGGGTGTGTAACACACACGACTACTTTGGGTGGTCTATTTAGAAACATTTGTATCACAGCCAAGCAGCTATAAATTTTGTAAGATTATAAATTTACAAACTTACTTTATTTTATCAACATATGTTGGCAGAAGCCAGAATACCCTATGTGAGGAAGTGGAGATTGCCTTTTGTACCATCTAGTTGACAATGGGTTGACAAATCATAGGACTTGACTCTGATGGTTAAGCCAGTGTGCTTTATTAGATCCAGGCAACAAAAATATGAGAATTTTATGATGATGGATTACTTTGATTGAATATAGCGAATTATACAGGTTATTCTCAAATGCAAGCTATGAGTTCACAATGTTTTGATAGAAATTATGTATAAAGCTGGGCTAATTGGTATCACATTTATAACTAATAATAAGTTATCTTCTTGAGTAATGTTTGGATAGGACAGTCAGAGTAATTTGTATAGAACAGAAAGAACCCTAATTTTATTTGCGTTTTGTTGATCGCTTTGCTTCATCAGATGTAAACTTTATTATGACAGGTAAGTGGTAACACACACATGCACACACACTTTGTTTTATTTAGCTCATTTGTTTACTGCTTTACATTTTTCAAATATATATTTATCTATATCTAAGTGGCTTACAGCACATCTTAAATTGTGAAATACAACATTCCAAAATATCAGAATAGAACATTAAAATTGAAAATCAAACACAAAAATGCAATAAAGTTCCCCATTGCAAAAATATGTTTCCTCCAGTTTATAAAACAAGCAAAATATGGTGGGCTGCTGAAAAATGAAAGGGGAGGCAATGGTGTTTTATTATATAGCAGGATATTAATAAGGTTGAAAATGTTCAGTGGATTCCCACTGTAAACACTTGAGACTAGTATTTTGTTCTAACATTTGATTGCCCCTTATTTATTTGCCCACCCCCTTTTTATGAATCATGGGGATAGGCTTGGATAAAATAACTATCAACTTACTGAGACAATTTCCTGGTACATGAACTTCTCTCTTCCCATTTGAAATAGGTCAGCAAAATAAACATCTGCTGGCAGCTGGCTACAGGCACTCTCTCTTTTCAAATTGCTTTTTGTGACAACACAGGTAATTTGGAGAGCTAGGAGTTTTCCTCTAAGTCTATACATCTAATTGTGTCATAATTTCATTTCAATAACGTTGCTAAATGGGGGTTCCATTATACTGAAGCTCACTGGCACTTACTCCCGAGTCAAATCCTTTGCTGCCTTACATTGGGACAAATCACAGGATGTTAAATGAAGAGCACTTGCATTAAAAAGGAGCAGAATGCATTCCTATATCACCAACTCACAGATTAGGGATACAATAAACCTATGAAGAATACTGCTTCCCAGCATCAATAAGAAAATTACAGTGTCTGAACTGCTCTAAAAACAGATTCATTGCTCTTTGCAGAGCTGGAGCCTCGGTGCTTGTGTTTTCAAGCAATCTCTGCGAGGGGGAAGGGGAAAAAAACCCCTAATGTGACAAAATAAGTTTTCCTTCCCATAAAGCAAACTGCACCCCAAGGGGATTATATTAGTCATTTAATTACCCCAATGAGGAAATTATTTTATGATAATAGTCTCTGCCATTTTTTTCTTTGGAACTAAAAATAAAAATGTTGCTTACAACAGCTTCTGTTCTCCAAACCAATTGCCGGGATCAGAGTACTGTGGCTGGTGCGTTTGAAGTATATTGAGAGGAATTTTTTCTTTATTTCTCCCCCCCCCCCCAAGAATAGCAAGATTTGGACACTGAGGATTATTAATATGGGCCTCCTTAAGCATGGCGCACCATGAGACTCTCTAATTCTGGCTTAAAAGAAAACTGAGAGGATGGAACAGTAGATGATGGTGATGATGTTGATTTTATTTCAATCCTGTCTCTCTTTCCAAATAAGCCCAGCATGGCAAACAGATCCACGGCAAAAAAATTTTTTTTAAAAAGCATTCTAAAAATGGTTAAAAACATTCTCCCAGCCAGCGATCTAAGAGTTGGCAAGAACAGTAAGTATCCTTCAGCTATCAAATGCCCGAGGAAACAGGAATGTTTTCAAATTCCACTGAAAGTCAATAATGATGGGAGCGGGCACCTCTCTGTCTGTCTGTCTGTCTGTCTGATTTGGACATAGAAAAGGTGACTTCAGAAGATGTTTATTTTGTCAAGGAGCTATTTATGGAGAACTCAAAGGGCACTTTTGTCCATTTAGCAGAAACTTATTCAGTGGCTATGGAAAGGGATTGAATATGAATACATCTGGGAAAAACTTACAAATCTTAATTAGTGTGAATAACTCCAGTCATGGGAGAGGCAATTTGAGTTACCAACAAGAAGTAGGTATTAGTAACCAAGGTTTACCATACTAGGACCAAGTTTTGTGGCCATTTCAGACAAACACAACTACACATCACAATAATTATTAAAATCTCCAGACAATAAATTTCTCTCTAGCTCTGTATTGTTACTAGTGCGAATCCATCAGCAACAGTGTGATATTCACCCACAAGGCATATTTGTCAGTATTTGGCATCTTTGAGCAGCTGTTGGGACTCCAGCATTTTGGCAGGACTCATGCTGATGTCCTGAGGTAATCCTTTTTTTTTTTTTTTTTTTTTTTTGTAAAATATCCGGCCTGACATTGCAAGCAGCTGGGTCTAGTTGCCATTGAAATGTTCCACAGTGGCCCATAGAGACACTATTTAAGAGAATTGTGGGGACTTAAAATGGCAGCTAGACCTGGGACACTGCTATTGCTGTTCTGCTCCACTGCTTCAAGGTTACACAACCAGGGCAGGAAAGGAATGAACTCCACAGAAGGCACCTTCCACAAGGCCATTGGTGGACCTACATTTTGGGGTCCCTGAAGCCTGAAGCTTATAGTGGCTCCTTCTCAACCAGCAACGAGCTCTGAGTAACCACTGTTGTCTTCTTCAATGGGTTTTTTCCACAACAGATCACCACACATTTACAGCATCTGTGCTACTGACTCTCAAATTTTGGGACTGCTAAAATACGTACAACAAATAATTAATCAATTATTATTTGAGTTGTGTGGGTCTACTAGGCCCAAAATTTTAAAGCAATGTGGACTAACGTCACTTTTGGAGCCCCTCCAGGATTAGGGACTTGAAGCTTAAGCTTTATTAGTTTCAGAATAGATCTGCCACTACTCAAGGCCCACTCAAACCTGGGTCTCTCCCCCCCCCCACCACTTAGCTCCAGAGTATAGCAGCATGTCAAAATGCAGACTCTTCTGTCATCGCTTTAAAAACAACAACAATGAAACAAATGCAAATTGTCAATGTAAATGAATTGAAAGGACTACCCCCCCATTCACCAGACATCTAAAAACAAAGACCAAGAAGAGTTGAAGTAGTGACAAAGATGCTATATTTCCTGAATAAATACAGAATGTTTATCATCATGTGAGAAGTGAAAGGTTCTAAGAAAAAGGGATTGGAATTTTGAAAGAAGGAATGTACAAGAAAATAATAGGCAAAGTAGTATGAGCCAATCTGAAAAGCTCCTCTAATGGATTATAATTAAGCCTTTTGGAGAGTTATATTTAATGCCAATCTTATGTCAAATGTTAGTTGCTGAATCCTGATTTTCCATCCATCTATGGTTCTGGCCAATTAGAACAAGAGAGATGTTAACAAGTAGGGGAGTAAAGAATTCTGTGGTTTTTTAAATTCTCCACTGATCAGCATTTGCAAAAACTTCACATGTCAGATTGAAAAGCGACTTAGCTCCCTGGCTAGAAAAAGGGAAGGCCTTGATTCTCACTATACTATTGAACAAAATTCTGCCTGAACATCCTATTTATAAGAGCTAATGAGAGCGCCTCCTCTTTGGAGCATGGAGTTGCATCTGCCCTTCCTGAGTAGGGCTAACATTGTTGAGTCAGTCTCGTGACATACTGGTAGTGATATGTCATGTTTTTCCATGCCTGCTGCCAGTAGACTTTTTTTTTAAAAAAAATTAATGCATAGCCTGAGATCTAAATTAAAATAATTAAATTAAACCAATGCATCCAAAATCAAGATGTAATGTCCCAGAATTAGTAGGTGCCAGTTTTAAACTGTCTCAGACATATTATAAATTATACCATTCATTATTATAACTATGCCATTCATTATAATTACTTGACTCTAGTATAGGCATATAAAATAGCCTAGAACTCCACTTGTCAAGGCATAATTCTTTATCAATGGCCTATGGCCTCTTAATAAACACACTTTATCTGACAACACTAAAAGTATTCTAAAGAAAAGGTTTTAGAAACTAGCAATTTTTTTAAAATTTTTTTGAAGTTGCCGTATTTGTCTGGCAGATAATTTGACAGCACTTATTATGGCCCTAATAAAAAGAGGAGGACAGGTTGATTATGAACCAAATTTCAGTCACATCATGGGATGTTTCATTAGGTTATCCGTGTCTGAATAAGGTGAGCAGGGGCTTTGTCTGTGTACCTTGCTCCTGCTTCGTGATCTCTCTTTGGCTTTTGATACCATGGGGCATAATATCAGCCTGGATTACTCTATAAGATGGGAATTGAGGGTGCTATGTTACAATGGTTCCATTCCTATCCATTTGGCCAAGTTCAGAGATAGAGCATAAGGAGAGTGTGTCTTGGCCTCTTGGCTGCAGGGCACTCTTTTATTCCCAGTGCTATTTAATATCTACACAAAGCCATTGGAAGTGGTCTTTAGGAGATTTGGGGGAAAGTCTCAACAGGATACTGAAGACTCAGTTCTATTTCTATGTGGACCCTGGATACAGTGGTGGATACAGTACAGTGGTACCTCTCGTTATGGATTTAATTCGTTTCGGGGTGCTGTGCACACCCCGAAAAATCTGTAACTAGAGGCGCCTCTTCTGCACACGGCACGATAGAGCGCTTATGCGCATGCGCGAGCGGCAAAACCTGGAAGTATACACTTCCGGGTTTGCCATAACCCGAAGATTCTGTAACCTGGAGGTTACGCAACACGAGGTACCACTGTAATGGAATGGATGAATTCTGGCAAGGTGGAGACACTGTGGATAAGTGGTTCCCATGTCCAATAAAATGGCAAATTCCCTGCCCTGGATGGAGATACACTCCTCTTGATCCTTCCCACAAGCGGTCTGGGGATGCTTCTGGATCCAGCTTTGTCATTGGAAGACCAGGTAGGCTAGTAACTAGGAGCGTCCTTAACCAGCCTTGGTTGGTACAACAGCTGTGGCTGTTCCTGGGCTGGGGGAGCTTGAGCTCAGTCATCCAGGCACTGATGACTTCAAAGTCGGTTTACTGCAATGTGTTCTATGTGGAGCTTCCCTTGTGTTTGGTCCAGAAACTGCTGCTAGTATTGAATGCTGCAGGAAAACTGCTGATAGCAGTGAGACCCTGCCGGCATATTGCACTTCTGCTTAGAGATCTACAATGGCTGCCAATTTTGTTACTGGGCCATGTTCAAGGTGTTACTATTGATATAGGAAGCCCCTAGCAGGATGGGATCAGTTTACTTGAGGTAGGGGTTCCTTAAAGTTACCAATGCCAGGATATCTGTTTTATCAACAGCACTGCCTTGTCAATTGGCACTGTAGCCATTTTGTTTTCATGTAATTAACTGTCTTTTTAAATTATTTTTTTGCAACCCATTCCCCTCTTACCTTGCTATTCTCTATTCCATTACCCAGTCATGTGTATATACATCTGCAACTTGGAATGACACTTCATTGATTTGATTAAGTAGATTTTGGTCCATGAAAAGTTGCACCATAATAAGGTACAACTTTTCAATCTGTACATATTTACATGGAGGTAAGCCATCTTGCAGTTTATATGCTGTAAATGTGTTAGTCTCAAAGGTGCCTCAAGACCCTTTGTTGTTTCTGCTACAATGAGCAATATACCCCAGTGGAAGTTGGTGAGTAGATGGTTCTTTAAAACACCCTAGCAGAAGAAGATGAGAAACATCAGTACTGTGACATAGTGATCTAGCCAAATACAAATAAAATCCAAGGAAATAATACATATTTTACTCTGTTATGAAAATTATTAATTTGGCACTTTAAAAAGCCCCTATAAAGCAGATTAATCTGTGCTTGTTTACCTATTCCTCCAAACATGCAAGACAAACCACAGACATAAAAAAGCTTCTGCTATTTTGCATATTCATAATATCTCTGATTTACTAAGAATGGCAGTACTGCTGCCTGAATGTTAATGTAGATCATGCAGCCAAGCTGAAGGGCAAACCTATACTAAAAATAAGCTATATTTTCCCACCAGACTTTATCACTTAGCTTAATTGTGAACTTTTCTGTCACAGACAAATAGATTTTATACTACTGCCTGTCCATTTCTGTTTCCTCTTTTGAAGACGACGACAACAACAACAACAACAACATCAACATTATTATTATTATTATTATTATTATTATTATTATTATTACCCCGCCTATCTGGCTAGGCTTCCCCAACCACTCTGGGCAGCTTATAGCACATATAAAAAATTGTTAAACATCAAACATTAAAAACTTCCCGGTACAGGGCTGCCTTTAGATGTCTTCTAAAAGTCAGGGACGTGGGTGGCGCTGTGGTCTAAACCACAGAGCCTAGGGCTTGCCGATCAGAAGGTCAGCGGTTCGAATCCCTGTGATGGGGTGAGCTCCCATTGTTCGGTCCCAGCTCCTGCCCACCTAGCAGTTCGAAAGCACGTCAAAGTGCAAGTAGATAAATAGGTATCGCTCCGGTGGGAAGGTAAACGGCGTTTCCATGCACTGCTCTGGTTTGCCAGAAGCGGCTTAGTCATGCTGGCCACATGACCTGGAAGCTGTACGCCGGCTCCCTCGGCCAGTAAAGTGAGATGAGTGCCGCAACCCCAGAGTCGTCCGCGACTGGACCTAATGGTCAGGGGTCCCTTTACCTTTACCTTACTCACTAAGTATACCCACCATGAAATCAATATGGAATAGGTGTGTGGGGGTGTGGGGGGGGTGGGGGTGTATGAATAGCCTGCAAGGCCAATCCTACTCAACATTCAACGGCGACCAGCCATGCCTGTACTGAATGAAGGATAGGAGTGTAGGTGCCAGAAAATGGAAATGGATGAAGGAGAGGAGAGGCATAAATAGCCCAGAGTGAGCCCTATTATACCGACGTTGGTGCAGGCTGTTTGCCACCACAATAGCTTTGGGCAAGGTGGCAATAGGAAAATTGTGCAAAATTGTTTTTGCCTTAGGTATGATCTCAAGGTCAGAGTGATATTTGGGGATTTCTTTGTAAAGGCAAGGATAGGATACATCACAACCCAGAGAGAAGTGTGATAAATGTTGGCAAATACATAGAACAGCATGACAGAGCATTCTCTTTTCAAACTGAACAACAGCGTGACACGTTTCCGATTGGAAATCTCTTAGGTCTCCCAGACAGCACTATAGAAATTTCCCTGCATTTCCTGGCATTTCTCCTTGTCAGAATTATTTGCTGGACAAAGCATTCCCACCAGGCAGCTACTCCTTAAATCAATCACTTCTCTGCAATAGAAATAGCCTGCTCTTAATTCTCTTCAGCAAAAACATTCAGTTTAATCATAATATAAAGCAAACATATACTCAGAGGAATTTGTTACAAGGAAAGCACAATATACTTAACTGATAAATGTGAACCTTGAAACCATGCTTTCGTTCTTTGTGGTCAATTACAGACCACATAACCTTTTATCTCTATCTAAACACTCGTGAACACATCTTAACAGAACAGATAATAAATTATTTTTAAAAATTCAAAACTCTGGTATTTTAAATTTGCAATGGGTACTTTTAGATTTTAATGTTTTTATTAAAATATTAATTTTATAGTAAGTATCTCTGGGTGCTATCCAATGTTAGATTCAGAGTAAAGTAAAGGGACCCCTGACCATTAGGTCCAGTCGTGACCGACTCTGGGGTTGCGCGCTCATCTCGCCTCATTGGCCGAGGGAGCCGGCGTACAGCTTCCAGGTCATGTGGCCAGCATGACAAAGCTGCTTCTGGCGAACCAGAGCAGCACACGGAAATGCAGTTTACCTTCCCGCTGCAGTGGTACCTATTTATCTGCTTGCACTTTGGTGTGCTTTCGAACTGCTAGGTTGGCAGGAGCAGGGACCAAGCAATGGGAGCTCACCCCGTCGCGGGGATTCGAACCGCCGACCTTCTGATCGGCAAGCCCTAGGCTCTGTGGTTTAACCCACAGCGCCAGACATGGAAATAACAGACTTAAGTAATGATTTATTAAGTATGATGGGAAGTCAGATACCTTTCTATATATCCTTGTTTAAAATGAAAACTGAATTTGATAAACAAACACGTTAAAGTTATGCTATTTTAAGACTGAATCATGACCACATATCAAACCCATCAGCCTTGTTTAGTCCTTAACCAGAGCTAAGCTGCATGTCCAGATATGGATTTAAAGCTAAACTATGCTTAACTAGGTTTTATAAACCATCAGCAAACCTTGGTTAATTAGTGTGTTTTAACTTGGAATTATAAACCAGCTACTGTGGCAGTTTCAAGTGATCAACTTTAACTATGGTTTAGTATTATACGCTAACCAGGGCATCAGTTTAAATGCTAGTTTTCTATGTAAATCTAATCTCTAAACATAATCTAATTTCTAAGCATAAACATTCTAAATTTTGATAACATCACACTCCCCCACACATCTGTTGAAAAGTAAGTC
The DNA here is from genome assembly GCA_034641385.1 of Darevskia mixta. Lineage (NCBI taxonomy): Eukaryota > Metazoa > Chordata > Lepidosauria > Squamata > Lacertidae > Darevskia > Darevskia mixta. Next base: position 4,789,531 of record JAWWNH010000036.1, read on the forward strand.
CCATTGAGTTCAGTGGGGCTTACTCACAGGAAAATATTTATGGGATGGTAACCCCATAGTTAAAGCTATGGTTTTCCCAGTAGTAATGTATGGAAGTGTGAGCTGGACCATAAAGAAGGCTGATCGCCAAAGAATTGATGCTTTTGAATTATGGTGCTGGAGGAGACTCTTGAGAGTCCATGGACTGCAAGAAGATCAAACCTATTCATTCTGAAGGAAATCAGCCCTGAATGCTCACTGGAAGGACAGATCCTGAAGCCGAGGCTCCAATACTTTGACCACATCATGAGAAGAGAAGACTCCCTGGAAAAGACCCTGATGTTGGGAAAGATGGAGGGCACAAGGAGAAGGGGACGACAGAGGACGAGATGGTTGGACAGTGTTCTCTAAGCTACCAACATGAGTCTGACCAAACTGCGGGAGGCAGTGGAAGACAGGAGTGCCTGGCGTGCTCTGGTCCATGGGGTCACGAAGAGTCGGACATGACTAAACGACTAAACAACAACAACCCATAACAACCTGAAGGAGCGTCTCCACCCCCATCGTTCAGCCCGGACACTGAGATCCAGCGCCGAGGGCCTTCTGGCGGTTCCCTCATTGCGAGAAGCGAGGTTACAGGGAACCAGACAGAGGGCCTTCTCGGTAGTGGCGCCTGCCCTGTGGAACGCCCTTCCAGCAGATGTCAAAGAAATAAGCAGCTATCCTATTTTTAAAAGACATCTGAAGGCAGCCCTGTTTAGGGAAGTTTTTAATATTTAATGCTGTATCGTTTTAATATTTGATTGGAAGCCGCCCAGAGTGGCTGGAGAAACTCGGCCAGATGGGCGGGGTATAAATAATAAATTATTATTATATTATTATTATATAATGACATTATTTAATGGGTTGTATCCCACTAAGTTATACACAGAATAGATCCACTGAAATCAATAGATTCTAGTTGTTTAGCTTTCTTTTTTATTTTACTATGTTTGTTCTATTTTATTCTTGCGGTGCCATTTGGATTGTTTATACTGGATCTCTTTATACTATATGTTACATTTTACTTATAATTGTTGTATGTCACTTATAGAACATATGTAGTGACTGAAAAATGCTGCCTTTACCACCACTAATGATAATAATAATATTGGAGGGGGAATTAACCAATCTCTACAGAAAGATGTATTTTTAATCAGATTGTTAACCTTTTTATGCTGAAAAAAAGGTTTCCTGGGAAGATGAAAAATTCACATTTGGGAGCTGATCAGCAAAAGGTTAATCACATTAATCTACAGTTTACTTTATTGAATTTGACAAGTCTTAAATGCTGTATCAGCAAGTATATGTGACTGACCACGTCAAAAGCCGGTGATTGGCAGGATATTCAACTTGGAGGTATTGCAGCAAAAAGGTCACTGCCCCTGGCAATTAGTTTTGTCTCTGAGTCACGAACTTTCCGTTGTCTGTCCCCATACAGTTGGCCAAGATATTGGAGACTGGAAAGAAATCTGCTTCTACCTTTTCAAAGAATCAGAAATTTGAGGATTGTTGAGGGGATCGTTTTTCTTTTTGATTGCACGATAGAGAACATTCTCCCATCACTTCCACGTTTACAGGGTTGTGTTTCTGCTAAGACCCACATCCCAGGACTTCTCCTCCTCCTCCTTCCCACCTCTGCTTGCAATGACCTATAAATATAACTGAAAATATCAAAAGTCGTAGTAGCATAACTGCCATTTTGAATAACAGAACCTATCCTTCTACTGAACCACCTAGAATACTTTAGATATCCTATCTGTTTGTATCTCTGGACATATATCTCTGGTCCTATTAAGACATAGAAATGATCATAGCAGAATACAGATGGCACACATAATCTCCCAGCTTCTAAACTAGTCCACCCAAGGACAAAATAGATGACAATTAAAAGGCTGTTGGTTACCAGGATTAACAACAAGACAGAGTAAGGAAGGAGAAAAGGCAGAGGATGGAAGTGTGAAATATGAACATGAAATATCCCACACTGACATTTAATGAAGACAAGTGGTTATACATCATACAAGTGAAGTGAAACACAGGTCTGATAAAATAGCAAGATTCTAGACACAGCTTCATTGTCATGTTCTTCTAAATAGTACTATGGGAAACTAACCAAAACACTACACTAAGGGGGGTGGGGAATCATCTACATATTTGGAAAAATAAGCACAAGCCAATAAAATAACGTATTAGATCAGCTTCTGCAAATAGTCAGCTATGCTTGTATATTATTGCTCCACATACAGTAGCTAGATACTGAAATGTTGCAAATCACATAGATTTAAAAAATATATATAATATTTTCCTGTTGAACTGCAGTAGCTCAGTTCAGAGTGAGTAGCAAACAGACCTGGGAAAGTGATTATGAGCTGGTTTTCAATCAGCAGGTGAGAATAATAGTCTTAAGTTGCAAGTTTCAATATTGACTTCACTGTTTCTAAGCTTCACAGACAGATTTTTCATGAAATGAAGTTCTGTGTTTTTCTTTTCATATGGAATAAGAGACACACAGCTGTGGTTTTCACAGAGTAGACCTTCTATGGAGTAGACCTTCCGTGGTGAATCAGGCTATGCTGAACCAAATGGTTCAGTGCTCATGACTGAAACATTACCAGGATTTCAAAGGTGGAATTGACTTCTTGGTGGAATGTTTGAAAGGCTGACACTTTCATGAGGCCAGCTGAGACAATTGGCATATCACCCAGAATGCTTTGCTCTGAGGAAAGATCCCGTTTCTAATTTCCTCTGAGTGAGGCAGGGAAGCAGAGGTGCTAACATAGCAGCGAAGAATTTTTTTTTTAAGTGGGAGACATTAATGGCAGTCATCACTTGTCTCAGATGACACTATCTCTTACAATGGCCCTGCACGCATTGACTATGGTTTCCCAATTATAATATCATATTTTTAAAAATGGATGGTGATTAAATAAAATATCCCTTGTGCTTGAATAAACACAAAAGCCACCCAACCAAATTCTTTGGTAATTTCCTAAAAGTAATAACATGCAACATCAGTATTTTAACAATATATGATTGTCACAGAAATCTCTCTTTAAGAAGGAGGGCATGCACACTGCATTTTGTGGCACTGTCACCCTGAATAAAACTGAGATTTCTGAGGCACATTGTAAAACAGATGTTGGGAACCTTTGTCCCTCCAGATGTTGTTGATAAGCTTCAGGCATCATGGCCAATGCCTAGGGATTTTTTGACTTGTAGTGCAGCAAGGTCTGAAAAAACAAACGTTCTTCACACTTGCTCCAAAATGTACTACACTTTTGACAAATCTGCTTATGAATAAAATTTACACGAAAGGGCCTAATGTATTTTTTATAATTAGGGGGTTTTGGCAGATATAGGACATCCTTCCTCATGGCAAGGGTTTGATGATAGGACCAGTTAAATCTCTTCAAAAGCCATAGATTCCTTGGTTTATTTTAACATTTTCTATCTGAGTTTGAATCAAATCTGAGAAAGATCATTGGCTAAAAGTAATTGGAGCCCAATGTTATACAGTGTTTTTTTAATTCAAAAGAAAGTATATACACAGGATTACCAAGTTTAGCAGAATGAAAACAGAGCTATGACTTTATTCCAGAAGATTATTTAGCTCACTATAACCCCCTTCTGTTTGACATTAAGAAAGAAATTTCTTTTCTGGCTGAAACCCCAACATTTGAGGAGATTAAGCATCCTTAAATTGATAACATTGATTAATGAAGAAATGGACTGTGTGCAATAAGGTATACTGACTTCAGCAGAAAGTAAAATGCAGCCACTTTCTATTGAAATCATGATGAAGGTTGAAGGCCTGGTCAACGAAACCTGAAGGACATCAAGATGGAAATCTGTAATGATAATGTAAGACCACAGGCTATAATTATATTAAATAAAATTATTGCAAAGCAACCTTCCACTTACTGAGCTATTAGGGAGCTTGGATGTATCTGAATACCTCTTTGACATTGGTGATGATACTAGATAAACAAGACATACGGCAGAATATGCACTTATAACAGTTGAAGTAAACAGATTCATAGCTCACTTATTTCACCGCAGTTTCACAGAGTCTTATCATAGCTAGAAGATGCATTGACAAGAGAAAAATGTTTTATATTCCCACAACTAAGCTATAATGCTTTTGGGAAACAGGTATACCACATACCAAGCTGTTGATGCTGAAATCATTGGGGGAAAGTCCTTTCGGTGGTACCCCAACCAGTTTGTCACCAGCTCTGCATTGAGATAGGAAAGGTAATGAGGCCATTAAGGAAACAAAGGGAGTGAATCTATGCCAGACAGCATGTAGCTGGGCCGCCCTCCCTCAACTCACCGGTAGTTACCGGTAGAAAGACAAAGGCCAGAGTTGGGAGTGGAGTTATGTGAGCTAGAAGCTAGAAGATTGAAGCAGCAGACTGGGAAGCCAGAGACAAAGTGATGCTTGATTTTTATTCCTATCCAAGACTGTGGCAATGGGAGAAGCAAGACCCTTTGGTGGTGGTGATGCTGTGAACCCCTCCATAATAGGCTCAGGCTGCATATATGTGTAAATTATCCATATATCAGAAAGATACCACAGTCTGCACTGTACTTCATTCCAAAAGGAAACACAAACGCTGGGTAAGCACCTGGAACCCCTAGAAGGTTAAACCACTCAGAGTGTGTGCAACAGTACTATAACCAAAGAGTATGGTTTTGGTATTGTACTGTAGGTGGATTTTTTTTTCTTTAACTGAATTATATTTGAAACTTTCAGCCCAAACACTAACACTCTCTAACCTTCATTTTCCTGCTTATACTTCATTTTTTTAAAGAGCTGGTCATAAACAAGCTTCACTGAAATACTCCTTTAAGCTGTTTAATTGTGATTTTCTATGGGTCATTGTGTTTCTAAATCAGCCATGAGTAGAGGTGGGTTTAAAAAACAACAACCACTATTGAAAAGAATCCAGTTCCCCCCCCCCCTAATTTAATCAGTGAAAGATCTCAACAGAGAAAGTGGAGGTGTATGTCTCTGAGGAGAAATGACAGACATAAAAATACTTTACTTGGCACAAACATCTCCTACAACTGAGAACACAAGGGACTTGACTTTTGGATCCATTCCCAGTTCATGAAGAAAGGTGACTCTCATTCTAACAGAAATAAGACCTTGAGGTAGACCGATCTAGAATTCAAATAGAACTCTGATGCAGTGTGTGTATAACTGTGTTCTTATACAAAAAAAGAACAGTCCCTTGGTGCTCTTAAACACATCAAATCTATCAGCAACAATAGATATATTTTAAAGTCTTTAGGTGGAATAAGTGAAGCTTACTCTTTAGAAATAATTGAGTGACAAATGCTTTCAGAACAGGGTTTACTTGTAACTTTGAATCTCCCTATCCACACCTCATTGAACTAAACCAATCTTCCTGTCACACAGAGCAATTCTGAGGTGGGGTTGATGGAAGATACTGTGGCAGACAACTTGAACTTGCTAAGTCCTGGCAGTAAACAATGTCCATGGTTAAAGGGTGTGGGGAGTAGATTTCCTATTTTCCCCCTTTATTTTTAAGAATCCGTCCCACTGGAACTAGTATGTGGGGGAAATACAGTTGGTATCCCCACTCTCTTTGCCTTTATGAAGACATGTTGCAGCAATGAGGGTGAATTGGACATGGTATATTCAAAGCCTACCCAACATCCTATGGAACACCCTGTCTCACCAAGACATGGTGCCACCCAAGGCAAGGTGTGCCACTGCTGGTCTTTCTCCCCCCACCCCACTTTCTTTTTTTTCAGGTTCTGCCAGTGCTAATGCAGTGACAGAATCCCACCTCCTCCTACATGCCTTGCACCGAGGAAGGAATGTGAATCCTTCCAAAGAGTGATATAGTCTGGAAGAGGTGACCCAAAATAATGCCTACACCACCATTACTTTAACTGTTTTAAAAAGAATACCCAGCTACCCTGGAAAAGTGGTGGCAACATAGGCATTCTTCTGGGCACCCTGCCTCAGAATGCATCACTCTAGGTAAGGACCCTGTCCCCTTCCTCAGAGGGAGACAGAGAAGGGGGCAGAGGGGGAGATGTGCTGCAACAAAGTTAGTGGTTTCAAAATATTAAAAGAACAAGGGGGAAGAGCAGTGGCAGTGAGTAAGAGAAGTGAGTGGGAGCCTGGGGCAATAATATTGCAACACTTCCCCCTGCTGCTCAAAGCAAATGCCTCATTTGCCTAATGGGTGGGCCAGCATTGCATGGTGTACCTTCAGCTGTACAGTGAAGGCAACAGAATTCCCCACCAATAATAAAGAAGATCTTCAGTACTGGGCCTTCCTCTCCACCACGAACCCTTTCTGCTGGCAGAGGAGAAAATCTAAATCATACAACAGTCCCTCAGCTGACCTTACCAGTAAATGAGGATTGTTCCCATGGAATCAAATGTGTAGGCAATGCAGATATGTTAAAAAAAGGTAAAGGTAAAGGACTCCTGGACGGTTAAGGCGATTATGGGGTGCGGCGCCCATCTTGCTTCAGGCTGATAGAGCCGGTATTTGTCCGCAATGACTGTTCCACACATCAAAGGTGGGGCGACGTTTGCATGGTCGCGCGCAGCACCCTGATTCCTGTGCGGCCCCTGGTAGTTCAGATTGGCAGTGCCTTCCCCAGGGCAGGGATACCTGGTGTCACCGCCTACCTGAGTTAACCGCCCAATCCCGCCTGGGGGGGGGTGTTGCCAGGGGATTGGCCAGATAAGGGGAGAGATCATACAGCCCACACAATAGAAGGTGTAGCTTACCTGGGAAGCGACAGCTTTCCAGGTCACGTGGCCAGCACGACTAAGCCGCTTCTGGCGCAATGGGAGACCATGACGAGTGTCAGAGCGCACAGAAACACTGTTTATCTTCCCACCGCAGCGGTACCTATTTATCTACTCACACTGGTGTGCTTTCAAACTGCTAGGTTGGCAGAAGCTGGGACAGAGCAACAGGAGCTCACCCTGACGCGGGGATTCGAGCTGCTGACCTTCCAATCAGCAAGCCCAAGAGGCTCAGTGGTTTAGACCACAGTGCCACCCGCTCCTCCCTGCAGATGTGTATATATAGCTGAAACATAAATCACCAGGTGCTGGTCAATTATGGACACATTAGCTTGTGTGGATGGGTTGCAGTATATTGGGGCCCCGATCTTTTTAATTTCCATTTTTTCCTCATGGGGCGTCACTGCATCCCTTGATCATTTTGGTTTCCCTTTTCTGAACTTTTTCCAACTCTACAACCTCCTGTTTGAAGTGAGGTGACCAGAACTGTGCAGTTTTTCAAATGTGGTCATGCCAAAGATTTGCATAATGTCATTATGACATTGGCAGTTTTATTTTAAATTTGTTCCTAATGATCCCTAGCATTGAATTGGCTTTTGGAATTGGCTTTTTTGTGTGCTGCCACACAATTGTAGCTGCTGATGCTTTTTTATTGCTGGTGTGGAGTGAAATGTTACGCTATTATTGTAATTTGTATTTTTACATTTTGAATTGCTTTATTTTTGAATGTTTATTTTATTTGTGAATCACCGTGAGAAGGAGCTTTGCCTGTATAAAAGCACTTGCGTAAATAGAAAATGTAGATATATTGGTGCTCATTGTCATTATTAAGACATGTATTTGATTTTGCAAAACTCTTGCTCCTAGTTATATTACCCAACATCTTTCACATCCTGACCACTGTGGTAATACCACCTGAGGTATAAAACAGAAAAGGGTGTATGCGGTACACTAAACACCTGCTTTTAAAATTATCAGTGCAGATGAATATTGTGATTTCTGCTTCACACTCATTCTTTTTTGTTTGGTTGGTTCTAGTTACATACAGGTATAGGCACAACTGGCTTTCAAAGGGCTGAATCCCATTTTATAATGTATAAATATATTAGTCAAATTAAACTTTCTTTTGTTCAGTAAATTCTTAGAAATGTGCCCAGTTATTCACATGATACTTTGGAATGTTGGCAGTTAAAAGGGTGGCACCATTTTAAAAACAATATTCCATTAGTGATGCTTAATGAGGAATACCCTGTGTAGCTGTATCCATCCTGCTCTATTTCTTCCTCCTCTTCTCACTGTGTCGATCTGTCTTGGAAATAAGGATTTGAAGGAAAGAAAAAGAAGTAAAGAGCCACAGATTATTTTTTGTTTTGTTTTATCATCAGCCCCAAAGAGCAGGTGTTTGGCACGCATCCTGATTTTTGCAAATCTGTTGATTTCCACATTTTGTAATGTATAAAACCACATAATCCATTATTGTGTGGACTCCCCCAAAAGCCTTTTAGAGGATTTACTTCTCACCAAAAAAAACAACAACACAAAAATGCAAGCACAACCCACCGAGGGGCTCATCATGTCGCATGATTGAGATATATTCTGTTACATTTTGTTTTGAGTCCATTAGCGCAGTATGATCTGACAGATACGGCAATAAATAACTCCATTTTAAGACAAATATGTTCCAGTGTTCCAAATTATCAGTGGCTAAGGATCAGGAAAAACAGTTTGCATCATGTAGCTAGAAAAACCTGGCTTTGGCATTTTTTAACGTTGACCGCCAGCTGGATCCTGGATATATATGAACAGTTGATTGGGTTCATGAGCTTCTTGGCTTATTCTGCCACCACCCACTCCTATGCAATACACTGACTAAACATCTGAATATTCATTCAGTGCCTTATTATGCAGCCTAGTTTTCATCTTAGGGAAGTTAACTTTTATCACTTACTTAAAGATATAGTACTGAGCTTATATCCACAAATAACTCCAAATGCTGTATTTGTGTGTTGTGTTTTTTATATTGTAAACAGTTCTGTGATCTTCAGATGAAGATTTCTGGTTCACACTCATTTATTAAATAGTAAATAATAAGATAAATGTTGCTACGCAATACCTGCTGGAGTGCATGGTCGAGGTCTTTTGCAATGGCACTCTGTATGATGTGTTGAGAGAAGTCAACTAGGTGAGACAAAGAGATAGCTCAGGTTAATAATAATAATAATAATAATAATAATAATAATAATAATAATAATAATTAACTATTGCTTCCTCTGGGGAACCAGTCAAGAGAACAGAAAGATATAATGGGTGGGAAGGGCTTGGGATGAATGGCAGAGCTGCAGTGGCTGGGTAGAACTCAGGCAAACTGGTCCTTGCCCTCCCTCCTCCCCCACGAGAGGTCACTCAGCCTAATAGTACAGCGACCAATCTCAGTGAAATTATACACCAAGGATACAGAAACTCAGCTTGTTCCATCACTACATTTTCAAAATAATTGCACAGCAGGCCTTTTAAGTGCTGCCTTGTTAGAGCAGGGCCTGTGTCAAAGGGCCATTTCATTCACTTCCATGAGTTAGTTATGCATTGTATGGATGAAAAAGTGTGTCATTTTATGTAAGGGGCAGATTTAAGGCTAGATCTGAGAGGCCTTTAGGCAAAAACCCAAGTTTGTGTGTGTGATTCTCTAACACAACCACACCTTTTGATTTGGAGAGTGGAGGGGAAATTTTTGGGGAAATGTACTCATTATTTCCCAAATTATTACATTCTGGCAAAAGTCTGCTGGGAAAATGTCGCTCCATAACCATTCTGAATTGTGACATTGTTTAATTTTCTGCTAGGAAGATCAGGAAAAGACACTTCTGTTTGCTTCAGCAGTAATCACAGTATAAATGCACTGGGGAACTTGTCTGCAAGAGCTTTAAAAATATTTCAGACTCATCAGCAAACAAAAAATGAAAGTAATAAGAATGCATCTCACTAGGTCAACACTCCTACAGTGAATAGCAGACAAACACCTTCCATTTTTTTAGAAATATTATTTTTACACAGTAACACCTAACATTGAAGGTACCCCAACATGTTGGGGAGTGCTTAAAGTTGTTAAAATGTTGACATTGCAGAACTGGTGTTGCATAGTGCCTGGCTAGGTTACCTATTGCCCAGATGCCTCTCCAAAAGCAGTTCAAACAATAAAACATTATAATATTGATTTAAATAAAAAGGGAAGAATTGAACGTCAGAGTCTTGCTCCATCAGACCAAGCATTTCTGCTTTCCAGATGGAATGATTCCCCCTCCTCCACCCGCATGTGCTGTTCTTGGGGTTCTCCTGACCCTCCAACAAAAGAGGAAAGCAGGAGCCCTTGTGCTGGTTTGCACTAGTGGGCCAGGGTAGCTGAAACTCAGCTGGAGCTTTTCAGAGAGCTTCCTGCCAAAATTATACTGGAAAGGAATGTTTTCATTGGTCATAGGCTCCCAATGCAGGGTGACAATTTGAAATTGGTTTCATTAAGACTGAAGACATTCTTAAACATAGTGTGCATACATTTGTCATTAGCAGTGGTGTTCAAAAAGTACCGTCTTTTTCCATGTATTAGGCAAGGTTTTTTGACTCAAAAAGTATGTCAAAAAACTGGGGTCGTCCTATACACGGATAGTGGCAGGGGGAAGCTGCGCACTGCCAGCCATCTGGTTGGTGGCCGCACAACTCCCCCCCCCATGCCACGTTTCCGCAGCAGCTGAGGGAATTGCGCACCCACCAGCCAGCTGGTTGTTGGGACCGCGCTCTAGGGTGCGTTTTCTGCCCGCAGTGGTGTGGGGGAGAGTGGTTGCCCACTTTGCCAACAACCCCCAGCAACGGCCCTGCTGGGGTAATGGCATGCATGCAATTCCACCTAAAAAATGCTCAACTCCCATCATTTTCTTTAAATTTTGTCCCCCAAAATAGGGGGTGTCTTATACATGGGGGCATCTTATCCATGGAAAAATACAGTACATATGAATCCAATCTCCTTGATATTTACAAACTGTCAAACTGCAATAGTTTAGAAGTACATAATGCATTTTTAAATCAGCTCCAAACTAAATAATGGTGTTGGGTCTACACTATACTCTTCTCAACAATAATTTTAACTTGCTGCTGTTTTATTGCTGGTGTGGATTGAAATGTTTTTATGGTTGTGATTTATATTTTTTATCTTTTGAATTCTTTATGATTTTAATTTGAAAACCATCTTGAAAGTGTGTTCTGCATTGACAGGCAATAAAATGTTTCGATAGATAAACACCATATTCATGTTCAAGATATTTGTGAATTAATGTACTTGATTTTGCAGCTATTTATCCCAGCTATGTTGCATCATGAACTTTGGTGGCAGCAATGTCAATTCTTTTATTGGGCTTTTATTGACAGATGGGAAGGCATCAGAGTGCTGGTGAAAGGCACATAAATTGTTAACAAGAAAACACAGAGATCCCAGCCACTTCATACCAATAGGAAGTTCCAAAGCCCCTTTCCCCAAAATTCAGAATATTTTTTTGCCCCTCCCTCAGTGGATCTTTGTGTGTGTGTGTGTGTGTGTGTGTGTGTAAGTAGCATTGGTATTTAATTACCTGGTTTACTACACAAATCTTTTCCCAGCCTTTAATGTTCACTTGGCTATGTTACGAATTGACTTCTGCTTTCCCCAGAAGTTCTTCCCTGGCTTGGATCTTAAGTGAGATTCATGTGCATGAAGAATCAGAGTTCAGCAAACTAGTTTCAATTCTTTGGTCATGTCTTCAATGAACATTCTGTCCACTCCATCTCTGTCCAATCTGTGCATTCTGCCCGGCTTCTGTTGTGCTGGAAATAAAAATAAAAATGGTGGCACTTAGCATGCCTCATTGTGCTAGGAAGAGAACTGCTAGCAGCCAGTCATGAAAGGGTGGCTTCCATGTCTGCTGGAACTTTAATCTAATCAGACTACAATTGCCAGGGGCTAAAGTGATTATGCATATGGCACTACCAGCTTACATGTGCCACCATTACAAGCCAGGAGACAGCTCTCTGAGAGCAGAAAGCTTTCTTTGAATGATTGCTGAGAGTGCTCGTAAATACCAAGCTGATTCCGAAGCATGTCAAAGGGAGCTCATTCATCATTCAAACAAGGCAAACAATTGAGATCGAAATGGATTCCTGTGAAGGTACTATGCTGAAGGTACAGGGTAGAAAGGTCATGTTATCTGTAATGCCACTCAGGAATTTAATTGTGAGGTAGTGAGAAAGGCAGAAAGCAATCTTACAGTCCCAGTTTTCAAAAGGAAAGGAACATTCCAGACTGTGAAAATGACAGAGACACTGAGCTTGTAAACCAAGTTATGACGTTGAAAGAAACTCGCTCACAACAGTGACTCAGAGAGGAAATGGGATTTAGTCAGCTATTTGTTTTTGATCCAGAAAGAAATCAAACTGATGTCAATTTTTTTAAAGAGGAAATGTCATAAAATAGAAGGCTGCCATTGGTGTTATTTATTTATTTGAATTATTTATAACCTACTCTTCATTGTTCGCACACTCCCGGAGCTAGGAACAATACGGCAGTTCAATAAAACAACATTTCATTTAAATACAACTTAATATAAAATCAAATATTTCAACAACAATACTACATCAGTCAAGCAAAAGACACCACTTTAGCGAAATGCTTGGGTCACGTTTTTACCTGGCATTGAAACGCCATTAGTGTTGGTGCTGATCACACCTGAGAAGGTAGCAGGGGTGCCTACTTGAATAAAATATGGGGGGGGGCAGACAAGCCCCACCCCACATAATTGATTGCAGGATGTGGTATGCACAGAGTATTTGAATGACGCCCCCCTCTAATATTTTATAGGGGCAGCGAAGGGACCTCAACCCCTAGAAGGTGGCTTCTATGGAAGGAAGGGCATTCTGTTATTGACCTTGACAAACCATTTACTATGAAACCAAGAAATATTTTTACAATGCTTTGGTTTCTTTCTTTTTTAAAAAAATCCAAATAAAAACAGATGTTACTGAACTTTTAAGGGATATATAGAACCAATTGATACAAATAGCTCAAGAAATACCTGCACTTACCAGCTAGGATACGGATTTGAAGCTCTACTTTGAGTCCCAACATATACTTTGAAGGCACACGAGGCCATTGTCTGGCTGAAGCTAAGGAGGTCTGGGTCTGGTGAGCACCTGGATATAGATTGCATGATGGAAGAAATGTGGGATGTAAATGTAAGAAAATAATTTAATAAATAAAGTCCTGTCCTTATGTGAGACTAGTAGTGCTACTACCCGAGACAGAGCCTTTTTCAGTGATAGCACTGATATTGTGGAATATCCTCTCTGCGCATATATCCCCTCCACATACTATTTTTAAATGTCATTTAAAAACATATAACAAGAAAGACAAAGGAAGGGTATGGGTACTTACCTGTTTAGTATGTAATATGGCCACATGACCAGGCATAAATGAATGGTCAATGCTTGTCTTTTCTTTCTCTCTTAAAAAATACAAAGTAGAAATAAAGGATACATGGAACACACCAAAAGGATAAATCTTTGTGCATGAAATTGGGAATATGAGATAGAGAGAGAGGCTTAGAAATCAAGAATGACAGAGAAGAGTCTACTTGCAAAGCTGCTGGTGTGTGATCATTATAGTGCATTACATATAATGTCACTTCTGATTTTGTGAAAGGGTTTTTAACATGCTATGCTTGACAAAAACTCAAACTCTATCTTTGCCAAACTTCTGGCTAGATAAAGATTAAATTAGTTTCCTGCAAAAGACACCTTGAGACAAAGTATAGGATATTTCACATATATATTCCTTTAAATGCACATATTTAAAAATATTTCTCAAAGATGTATAGTTCTGAATGAAAATGTGAAAATGTAAATAATGTTTTGTATCAACCTGAAGGTATTGATTGATGTCATAATTGGCCTTCAAGCAGCAGCCAGGACTCAGGATGCTGACAGAAAGAGGCAGTGCTAGTAATAGTGACACTGGACTCCAGCCCTGATAAGGACTGCCTTAACCTGGCAGTCAGACTCTCTTAGAACACAATACCTCTGACTCAGGATTTCCAGGAATAGCTGGACTCCACAGAGAACCAGAAGCTTCCCTGCTAGAACCTCAGGTTCCACAGTTTCTGCTCACCAGAATGGGAGAAGATGGAAAAGTTATCTGTGTAAGGCAATCCACTTTTTTGTCTCTGTCTCTCCCACTTGTCAAGTCAGGAAGTATCAGATGCAGTTTTTGCTGAACCTCCCTTGGAACAAGTGATCACATCCCAATGATCTGTCCAGGGTGCTGAAAACTCAGGTTCTGATAGTCTTGCTTAAGGGCTATATCCCATGCCTTTCTCTGCATTTGTGTATCTGGAAGCTTTTTGGATTCTGCCAGTTTGTTCTGAGTCTGTTTAGGAGTACTTACTGTACCATCTGCCTAACATGGCTTTTGTTTCTGCCTGATACAATTTGAATTAGCAACGGATGACGCTAAGAACACAATAAGATCCTGCTGGATCAAGCCAGTGGCCCATCTAGTCCAACATCCTAGACTCTCAGTGACCAACCTAATGTCTGTGGGAAAACTGGAATCAGGACCTGAGCACAAGAGCACTCTCCCCCTCCTGTGATTTCCAGCAACTGGTAGTCAGAAGCTTTATTGCCTCCAACTGTGGAGGTAGAACATAGCCTTATACTCCATGAATTTCTCTAATCCTCTTTGAAAGCCATCCTAGTTGGTGAGCATCATTGCCTTCTTTGGGAGTGAGTTCCATGGTTTATGTTCTGTGTGAAGAAGTACTTTTATTTTATCTGTCCCAAACCTTCCAATGTGAAGGCAGATGCAAAGAATTTATTCAGCTTCTCTGCAATCTCCTTATAGGCTAATCAACTGAATCAGGCCATCTCAAATATCTGATGCTCTAAGACATTTAGAATAAGCTTATGTGAACACTCAGAAAAGGCCAGTGGTTCAGTGAAGGTGAGATTAGTCATAGCTACTTGCTGTGGCTGAAGTGATCAAATCCAGTAATATGATAAAAGTGTGTGTGTGTGTGTGTGTGTGTGTGTGGTTTCTTCCTAGTCTTTTTCCTATGTCATTCTCAAGAGGACAAAAATGGTCAAGCTTATATTTTTACATTGCACTGTGGTTGATGTATACACTTAGGATGTGTATATTTAGTACCTGGTGTGTATGCCTGGCACATGGAACAGACTCTAGCAAAGATTCACCATCCAACTAATATCAACAGGACATATCAATTATGATTAAATTCCATTTCATGCCTTATAATGGGAATTAGTTATAACCATAATGCTTCAGTCAGAACATAACCAGACATTGACAGGCTTCACATGGTGGATGTCTTCTCCACTACATACTGAAACAAATTTGTTCTGTCAGCACTTCATGAAGAGACCCACATGCACAAAAGTCTGATTTGCATTCTTCATCTTTACAAAAGTAAACATGTTTATGGACCTCCACATTAGGCATTTACATTGGGGGGGGGTGTGCAGCAATTAGTTCACTCTCATGCAAAGGCTATTGCCAGCTGGCTGGTCTAAACTGGGCTTATTTTTGCTAGGTTGTGCCCCAGCCTTCTGTAAATGTCACTATGTATTTCTACTGCTGTGGATTTCTACTAATGTTGCTGTGATCCTGGAGTAAAATTGTAAAATTCTGCATATTTTAAAAATAAAATTCACACATTTGAAATTATGCTGAGGTTACAGTGCTATACAGAGGCATAGGCTGCAAATGATGTCTGTTTCTATTTTCCAAATATGATCTCCATTTCAAATGGAAACTGACATATTGTTGAGAAATGGAAATTTACATAACAATTGCTTTTGGAAATTACTGGCACTGTTTTTAGGTTCAAGGATAGCTGAACAGACCGGCTTTTTTAGACTCAAGCTATTGTAAGAAAAATCTGAAGGGATTCAGTCCTTCTGTTTCCCTCTTAAATAAAAATCCATCTGGCTGTCTAATATTTTACTGCATCTTTCAGTACCCTGTCATTACCTTTTAAAATAAAATTTACATTCTGCCCAGCAAACTCTTAATTGCTGTCCTATCCCAAAAGCAGCTTTAAAGTGGAAGTTGGAAATCTGCAGGGAGAGTAAACAATAGCTACTTCATCATCATTATTCTATTTCTTCATCATTAATCTATTGAGAAGAATGTGACATGCTCTGAAGTGGGAAGTGGAAGCATCTGTGTAAAGAAAATAGAAGAGGATGAAAATTCCATCATCTGCTTTTCATTTTTTAAATTGACTTCATTAGGCCCACCCACCTGTTTTTCTTAATACCTCCATTAACATATTCTATCTAGCCTGTCCAGTAGCACCATACAACAATATGGTCTGGTTTTCATTGAAAGGAATATTTTAAATGTTCCTCTTCCTTGCTTTCTTTCTAAAAGGAGGTCTCATCATTCCAATTCCAAATTCAGGTGGTCCTGTGCATGTTCTCACTTATGCCATCTAATACAGTCAGGCCCAAGTCGGTCAATTTGAAAGCAAACCTGAAGGACCCCCAAATAAGGTAGGGGATTGTGCAAGCTTGAAGGACTTTCAAGATATGTAGGAGTACATTCCTTTATGAATTAAAGGAAGAAGAAATTGGGTCTTGTTTTTAGCACCAAACCTGAGCTTTTTAGTACAATATAGCACAAGAGGAAAAAGATTTCAAGAGGACGGAAAAGAAAAATATGTGTTTCTTTCCCTTATCCTCTCCTGAAACTTCTCACCTCCTTTAAGCGCCAGTAATATAATGGTCTTTTTTCAGGCTGGTGGAACCCTTAACAGAAGTACTGCTCTTTGAGGCTAGGGTATACCATAACATTTTATTACAGGCTCTCAACTTGTTTCTACTATATTGTTGAGCTAAATGTTCCTATGGTCCTCCAAGTGTGTGTGTGAAAGAGGGAGAATGTGTGTTTTATATTGAAAGTGGTTTTGACCCCGAAAAGGCCCTCTAACTACCATATGAAAAACATAAAAATATAAGGTGCTATTAAACATAATAGGTAACAAATGAAAGCAGGAGAAAATCAACAAAATCAATGGGTGGGGCAATAGAACTTAACTAACATTTAAAGAGTGTTGAAAAGGAATGCTATTCATCATATATATCAAAATGTCAATAAGGAGCCAGACTGGCCTTCCAAGGAATGAGTTCTTCAGTCTGGCACTACTGCTAAGGAGGCCCTCATTTACATTCCCATCACATACACTAAAGGAGAAAGACCCAGGTGGTTAGAGTCATGTGAGAGCAGTCTATAATGTTTCAACTGTCATTCCTTATAATAATGTTACCTCCTTTCTCATGTTTATTTCTATCTATTGTAATTTCTCATATAAAGTCAAATGGCTTTTCTTTTGTATATCTCTCAAGAACCCATCCCCCCCCCCCGTGAAATCCTTGAATGACTACAGGATATTGACAGGCAAATTAAGGAGAGGGTAAATTAAGGAGAGTATTGTAGAACCAGGGAGTGGCTGGAGAGCAGGGTTGAGCAACCTGTGGTCATCCAGGTGTGACCAATGGTCAGGGTTGATGAGACTTGTCCACCAACAGCTAGTCCACAGGTTCTACACACTTGCTGTAGAGGACTAACATCTGAGAAGTTTCTGCAATGGGAATGAATAATACAGCATTGAATTAAAAACAATCCCATAGATAGGATTGCCAGATGACACCCTACTGATCTTTGTTAGGGGGGCGTGGGGCAGATAGATACAGAAAAATTCAATCTCATATTTTATGTAACAAAAATGAGTCAAATAATAAAATTTATGGCTTGATGCATGGCATAACTAATCAATATTATAATAGCAATCAAAAGAACCATTAAAGTTAGAAGATAATGAGAATATAATGGCTTCAGTAAAAAATAGGTTTTGTATCATTCTGCCCCACCTATGGAGCACTTTGATACATTGGACAGGGCACTTTGATACAAAGTGTAAATTGTAAGATAATGGAAATTATTTGCAAAAAAATAATGAAAAAACAATTTTTATTGTGAGAGATCATAATCAGTCTTAAAATTTGTTACTTAAAATCTAAATTACGTATCAAAACTAACAGTGTTTCACACATACCATAGACTTTATGGCAGGTTTTCTAACAAAACATCAAAAACTATATAAATCTTTCCTCAAACACCTATCCATTAAAAAAAAACACTTTAAAAAACTTAAAAAGTATAAGAATTCACATTAGGCAGTCAAAAAATAGTAATTTAAACAAAATGCTTATAAAAATAAGATAATTACTTAACATTTAGCTTCTATTGCACATTATATCCACTTAAGTCAAAACAAAAAGTATAAAGAGATGATGTTTGAGATGTGCCCTTTGGGAAATTTGGTTTTGGCAACGGCAAAACAACATCCTTGAAATCAACGCTTGCCTTATCTTCTACAATGGGGAAGGCAAACATACAAGATTCTGGTTTTTTTCCTGAGATATGACACTTGATAATCGGTCATATTATATTCAGAAATGACTTTGGTCACATAGTAAACAACAGGTTCCCACCCCCACCCCCAAATTTAATGAGTTTAGACATTTCATGCAAACTTGCATATTGGGGCAATATTGTAGACTTGTTGTTGTGCAGTCGTTCAGTCATGCTGAACCTGAGAATATTATAAAAGAAAAACCTCACATTTTGGAAGTTCCAAACATGACCTAGCATTCACAACTATGTAAGATCCTGAAAAGTGGAGTGATCAGAATAGAAAAGGTCAAAGAAAACTAACTTAATCATCACCTTTTGTTAGCCCTTGGCCTACATAAATATATAAATTCAGCCTAATTACTTTGCAGAATCCAAGAAAATGTATACAGTTAATATGAAGTGGTGCAAACAAGATCAAAATCCACACCAACATACTCCATCAAATATACTTGGATGACTTTTAAAGAGGATTAGGCAAATTCATGGAGCAAATGGCTAACAAGAGCTTCTAGCCATGATGGCTATGCTGGTGGCAACAATGCTTCTGTATACCATTTGCTAGAAGCCACAATAGGGGAGAGTGTTCTTGTTCTTGAATCCTTCTTGCTGGTTTCCAAAAGGTTAGCAACTGTGAGAATAGGATGATGGACTATATGGGCCATTGGCCTGATCCAGCAGGAACTTCTTATGTTCTTAAATACATTGTGATTGCATCCATAGATTCTCATTTACACTCAAGTCACATTTCCCCATTCTGGCAGTGTTAAAGTGGCATTAAAGCAGGTGTTGTGTAATTAATTGTATGATCATAATTCTGGCTCTGAGCAATGTAGTGCAGTTACTGCAGTTTGAAAGCTATAACAACTTTTATGTCCTCTGTTGCAATAACAGGTTGAAGATGTTTATATACGGGGTGCTGTGGCACTAGGGAAAAAGGCCTAGTTACAGCAGTCTGAAAATATGACTTCCTTTGCACTAAAGCATGGAAGTGTAACCCATAGAGGCTGGCAATTAAATGTTAGACATGTTGTTCCTGGTTCAACTGTACTGAATTCAAAATAGGATAAATTAGTGATAGTGGAGAATGGAATAGACAGTGCAAGGATTTGTTGTTTAGTCGCTTAGTCGTGTCCGACTCTTTGTGACCCCATGGACCAGAGCATGCCAGGCACTCCTGTCTTCCACTGCCTCCCGCAGTGTGGTCAGACTCATGTTGGTAGCTTAGAGAACACTGTCCAACCATCTCGTCCTCTGTCGTCTCCTTCTCCTTGTGCCCTCAATTTTTCCCAACATCAGGGTCTTTTCCAGGGAGTCTTCTCTTCTCATGAGGTGGCCAAAGTATTGGAGCCTCAGCTTCAGGATCTGTCCTTCCAGTGAGCACTCCGGGCTGATTTCCTTAAGAATGGATAGGTTTGATCTTCTTGCAGTCCATGGGACTCTCAAGAGTCTCCTCCAGCACCATAATTCAAAAGCATCAATTCTTCGGCGATCAGCCTTCTTTATGGTCCAGCTCTCACTTCCATACATCACTACTGGGAAAACAAGTGCAAGGATACCCTTCTCCTTTCTAGTCCTTTATGAATTAAGCTCAAACTCCACTCTGTATGTAATAATCTTGCTTTAGTGGCAATCTTCCCATTTCCATTTTAGCTTCATCCTTCCCTTCCCTTCCTAAGCATGATCACAGTCTCCAGTGTGATAGGGAGGTCTCTTTGTGGAACCTCCAGAACACCCTCTATGTAAGCAACCTAGGATGAAGGGGACACAATGAGAGCAAACTATGGAGTGTGTTTTAATGGATAATGAAGGAAGAGGAAGAGGCAGCAACATTCAAAATGGCACACAAGGCGCACAAGAGACTGCATCAGTAACAAAGCAGAGGGTGTCGCCACAGGCTTGAGCTTGCCTTGAGGGCAGCAGGTGACAATGGGCCAACAAAGCTTCCTTATAATAGTGTGTAGAAAAGTTAGCAGATTGATGTTGCTTTCTCAGTATATATGCAAGTTTTTGATTATGATGATCATAATGATGACCAGTACTTTTTTTCTAGGAAAAATAGGTTCTCATAGTCACCATGAAGTTGTTACAGTAAGTGCCACACTTTTAACAACAACAAGAGCTATAACCATCTTAAACGCTGTAACCAGATAATATGACCTTGGAGAGCTGTGATGGGTGTATGTGTGGCTTTCTTTGGTGTGTGTGTGTTTTGTGCTGCTTTTTGTTTTGTTTTTTCTTTCTTTTGTTTTTACGGGGGGCGTGCAGTTTCGTTGCACTTGTATAGCGTTGTGCTTGTACTTGTGCAATGACAATAAATTATCTTATCTTATCTTATCTTAACAAAAAGGAGGTGCCGGTACTGCGTATCCTTGAGTAACCCCTAAAAAGAAAGCACTGATAACAACAACAACAACAACAACAACAACAACAACAACTGTGATGGTCTGGGATTCAGACTCAGACGCTGAACCTGAGGGATCCCAGCCTGCACAGGATTCCCTGCCTCCAGAACCAGCAGAGCCAGGGCTGGGGCCTGAGTCTGAAGGGGACTCACCTGTGCTAGATCCTCAGGTGCAGGCATCGGCTGAGTTTGATCTGGCCTCTGATGGAGTGGAGGACTCATTGCCTGCAGGTGCTCTACTCCCCACCCAGTCAGGGGAAGCTGAGGTTGCCTCTGGGTCCGGTAACCCTCCAGCTTCTCCTGAGTTGCAAAGGTTCAGGGCAGAGAGGCGAAGGGAACTAAGTTCCCGCAGGAGGAGTGCTCGCCTCCAAGCCAGGAGAGGCGAGTCACCTGATGATCGGAGCCGCCCTGTGCCTCGGGGCAGATAAAAGCCGGCCAGTCCCAGTCCCAAGTTGCAGGAGCAACATCGTTGCTGCCCAGTTCCTGGTTCCTGACTCCTGTGTTCCTGACCCCGGCTTTGTTACCTCGGCTTCTGACTCCTGGCTTCCTCCTGACCTCGGCTTTGTGACTTTGGCTTCCGATTTAATCCTGACCTCGGCTTTGTGACTTCGGCTTCGTGACTTCTGGATTGGACTGACCTTGGACTGGACTAGACCTCGCCTATCGGATATCCCTTGGGACCAGCACAACAACAACCCCACTATTATTCTGTTTCATTGAGGGAGGTGGTGATTGAAACTTTATCTGAAAAGCTTTTGGGCACAAACTGACAGATAAATACTGACCTGAGCAATTTGAGGTCTCTTGTCAAAATCCCTGGACCTAGTAAGAAAAATTGGGAAGCCAGTAAAAGAGTGAGATCCAGGAAAGGCCAATTCCTAGAACCATGGGAGTTCCAGAGATTGTTATGAAATTCTCTGTCACCAAATTTGTCTCCTGATTTTTAGGATGCTATAGTAGAACTCATAATGTTTGAATCTGGATTCTTCCAGAGTTGTATTTCTAGACTACCCCAGAATGACATGAAAACGTGTAGTTGAATAGGGCACTGCCTTCCCCACCCCCCACCCCCAAGAAGGGGAATGAAAGGGTTTTGTTTTCATCCCTTTTTCTTTTTTGGTGCATATTTGTCCGTTTGCAAGCATTTTCTGTTTCCAACAAAAGTTTGATGTATAAAGAAAGCTGATTTCAGTTCTCCCCCCCCCCCCGTGATTTCAGTTCTTAATCAAACCCAATATTTCCTCGGTTAGCTCCTGCAAACCTTTATAGGACTAGATGGTCAATTGGCCTGATCCAGTAGTCTCTTATTATGTCCTTATGTTCACTTCAGTATCAGATCACACGTTATAGTCTGTTGCCAATGCCTAAGCCAACACCACTCACTTTGCTGTAATCAATAAAGTTGTGGCCTAAATTTTGCCCATTAACTTAAACCAAAATTACGTGTCAGTCTGAAGTTATTTTCTTGGGGAAGGGCTTGGGGGCCTCGGGGCGCAAACAATAAAGATGGAGGTTGAGAGCTTTTAAAATTAAAACATTGCTCCAAGTGCCCATCAGAGCTCCTGACCATGCAGCAAAACACTGGCATTTCTACTCACTTAATTTGGAAAAGTGAGTTGCCCTTAAATGTATAAGCAACAAACACCTACATTTTAAATCAAGTTTCTTTGAAGCTGAATTTCATCAGCCCTTATATTGAATTACCACATGCTTGTTGCATTTATTTGTTTATTTGTAATGCATATATTTTATTGAACAAATGACAATGAGTTCTATAGATGAACTACACATCACTTGGGGGGGGAAACATTGGTTGTTTCTTTAATTGGTTGCTTCTAGAGATTTATGGGTTAAAAGGGAGGGGTACAGATATTTTATTTGATTCCATTTATGATTCACTTCCCAGAAAATTTATAGACAATGATTCACAAATGAAATCAAATGAATAAATCTTTACTCCCTTTCAGATGTCTATGAAAGCTGTAGCTAATCTATTAAAATGTGCAGGTACTTCCTAAAATATCCATTTTTTAAGAGTATGGTTGTTCTACACTAGACCCCATTAGTTCTGCTCATTGCTTTTCCATAATCAGCTGAAAATGAAATTAAAACCGAGGCTTCACAAAGGCCAAAGGTTACGTGTCCCTGAATTAAATGCCCAGGAGCACTGAAAAACCTCAATAATGCTTCCTCTGTGCACACTACACAGGATTTCATGTATTATGTATTAAATTAGAGGGAGGTCTGGAGGGAAATTGGGGAAAACACAGAAAATATTGGGGTTCAATGGAATGTATCCAATGTTTTCTGTCCACTTGTGCAAGAGTCCTTGTGATAGCAGGTGGCAGGTTGTACAAAATGGCAGATTGTAGAAAATGGAAATTCAATGCAGCAGCGGAAGCTTATTGCATAACAGTTTATTCTTGTTGTCTGCTGCACAAAAATATTTGATAAGGTAGTTGTGTCTTCCCTTATGCAACAACGTTCTGCCAGCACAATTATACCATCAATTCTTTTAGATGCCAGTGATTTGTTAATGGCATTGGATTTTCCATGAAGCTTTTGGACTTAACTGTTAATGTGGAAGCAGCTAAGAAGACATAGAACAGGTTTGGTTTTTTTTGCCTACACAGCTAGAAAACCCGGGAGACCAGATATAGTTATATTTATTCAGTACAACCTGAGAATTTCTATCCAACTTAAAGTGCAGGCAGGTTTACAATGTGCAGACATGAGGAAAGACATCATGCCTACCAACCGAGGCAAAACTAATGTCATAATACAAGTCAAAGTTTCCCCATCTCCTTTCAAGGGCAGCCCTGGCTGTTTGTAGCCTGATTGGTGCATCCCACCCTTGCTGTTAAGCAGTGTGTGTGTGTGTGTGTGTGTGTGTATAACTTACAGGCCCCAAGAACACCAAATGAAGCAGCCTTCCAAGACAGTCAGCAGTGGAAGGAGGCAGAAGAAGTGCCCACACTTGTAAAGCTATGGGATGCTTACCAATGATCAAATCTATTTACCTGCCCATACTAAATGCCAATAATAATAAATTCAAGAGCCCAGACCCACTGAAGGCTCTGCCACCATCTGAGCTGCATCCTCCTTGGCTGCCCACAGCCCTTCCCCAGCCTCTGCTGAGTCTCTCCTGTCTGCTGGGAGTCAGTGGGAGGAGAAAGTATCCCTGCCCCCTTTCCAAAGTGACCAAAGTCTAACTATAATGGGGAGAGTCCCCCTCCTCTGACTCAAGTTCCTACCAATCAGCCGACCCCCTGTTTCTCTATTGAGGCCTGCTAAATCCCAAGAAATGGGAAAGGCATTATGTTCTCACATGTACATAATTCTACAACACACACACGTACACACAAATAGCCTGTTAAATAACAGTATTTTAGCCGTTTCCCTTTTGTGAGGTATCTCCACATACACAGGTATTTTTTTAAATGGGAGTGAACAATCAAACAGGCAATGCCATTAACTATTATTTGTATGCTATTCCCTCACATTTGAATTTACCCTTACAAACTATTCCTGGGTTAAGACTGAAGCACTATGTTAGTTTTGTAGCCTAGTCACATGGTCACATTTACCACAGATGACTTCAGCTATCACCTGTCAGCTGGATTGCTTAAATGTCTATGATCACATAATTACGATAAATTTGTCACACATTAAATCAATGTGTGGTACGTTCAGCCTAGTTTAGTTAGTTACTTGGGATTTTTAGGATTCTTCATAGGTTTAAATGTTTTATGAACTTTGCACTGTACTTTTATTGTATGCTCCTCTGAGTGACGATTTGGCAGAAAATGCAGGTTGTAAATAAAATATTGTACTGAGAACAACTGATATGCTACTTTTCTCTTAAGAGGAATGTCCTCTCCCTCTGCCCTGACTTATAAAGTATTGAGAGTTGGAGTGGCTTCTCATTATCTTATTTTTCCTTAGCAAGTAGCCTCATAGATACCAGGTAGTTCCTGACTGCAAATGCACAAAGAGAGTCTGGAAGACTGCCATTGAAAACCTCTTTTTCAAAAAATAAAATAAGCAGAGGAAAATCCTGAAAATACAGCAAATATCCTTGGACACAATGGTGGGAGAAGATCATCATTCACATTTGCTAATGATATCCTGGGGTTCCCCCCCCCTCTACCAGCTGCAAGTAATCTGTTAGATAGATCAAGTGCCCACTTCCTCCTCGTATCTCCTCTTTTCGTATTTAAAGGGGTTTTCAATTATTTTTCCTTGTGCTGTAGAGTACTCAGAAGCATATCACTCTCATGGCATCTCCTCTTTCATATCCCCATATGTGTTGCTTGCTGAGATTTGGCCTGCAGGGATTAACATCTGCACCTGGTGCCACGCAAAGATACCTGCAGAGGGTGTTTTGGTCTGTTATCGGGCCAGCAAATCTGTCATTTAATAACATGTTCAGTGGAAGGTCATTAAGAAGGCCAGTGAGCTCTGTTTGAACAGTATCTTTGGCTGTCTAAAACAGGAAAGCAGCAAGGCACTGCAGAAGCAGTTTTATCAAATGGCTCCTGAAAAAATGGACAAAGATATTTGCATGGTGAAACCAACAAATGGCAGGTATTATTACTGACATTGCTCAAATATGAAGCTTGGGGTAGGTGGGTTTTGTATTTCATATTGCTTGGCAAGTGAAGTGATAGTTGCTTTGTTTGCCACCAATCTTCCTACATGTTCTAAACTGGGAGATAGCAACTATTTGCACAATTGAATTTGCTGGATTCCCCTGTGCACAGAGGTTCGAAACCAGTAAGGGTATCTGTGCGCAAATCATCATTACTTGATAATTTCTCATTTAAAGCAGGGACAGATATTAGAATGTAACTTAACTGTAAGAGAAAAAGATCAGATACTTACTATCTTTTTCTGTAGCCTGCTGATATCTTCATCAAATGAAAAAAATATTGACCACTCTTCCACAATTTCAGCTGCCTGGCACCTTTGATTTCTTCTCAAAATTCATTCACACATAGTTGTCTGATTGCAGAACTTTTATAGAATATGTTGATGGGATAAATAAGTTCTGGGAATTTAAACTTGTCACATATTACTTTCATTGCCTTCTTTTGAACCTATCAATTCAAGACATTTTAGTTCTCTAATCCATTCTCAAGCCCTGAGGAGCCACAATCAGTTTGTTAAATAATTCCACTTCTGCTCATTTCAACTGCCCTTTTAATATATATAATGACTTATGGTTATATTGAATGATAGTTGAAATGAGAGTCATCAGCAGAACCAGAATTCTGTGAGCAGGGCTGATGGCTGGGGTGGGGGCTTCCTCCATACTTCCCAAAAATAGTTCTTTCAGAAATTGTTTGTTGCTTCTATAAATGTGTTGGAGCTTCTCACATCTTAGGCTGATGAACAGCATCAATGGCTTCCAAGCAAATACAGTATCCCAAGTTGCCCATCAGGCGACCATAGTTCAGAGTTACCTTTCATCCCCCATCACCTTTCCTTATCTCCATCTGCTTTCCTGCTCTATTTGAAAGGGAAAGCAAACACTGCAAGGAGATGATGTACCATTATTGTAATGACTCAATTATAATGTGCATTATTAACCTAATGATATTCCATCCTATTCCATAACATTTTGTTCACTTCTTAATTTGATTTACTCACTCAAATGAATATTAGCATGTTTCTCACCTTATATTGATTTTTGAATTTGTCTATACACAGTAGTGTTGAAATTATTATTTCAGTCCTGAAGTAATATGAACTAATTATGATTGCATCTAGTGTTTATTAGTTAATGTTATCAGCAGGTAATGTTTAGGAAAGGTTTTTCAAATGAAAATGTGTCAGTATTTTTCTGCTTAATCTACTTGTTTCTCTACTGTCTGGTTACTGACAGGATGTCTGGTTAAAAATAAGAGAATATAATGATCTCAGGGGCCAAATATAACTTTCAAAGAAACAGGGATGATTGAGGAATTCAGACTTTGCATATTTGGGCACGAATTGTTCTGATCTGCACCTTCTGTGTCCTAGACTAGAATGTGCAGATTGAAATGCAGCTGTCCATCAGATTTCACGTTTCTCCAGTTTATGCAACTGCAGTTCTCTGCTCAAAAATATATCTTGAAGACATTTTTAAAGATGTGTCAGAGACAATAGGTTAAAAAATGTGTATTTAATCATTTTTAAAAATGTGGTTAAATGTGAGCTTTTGTGCATTTCCCCTAAATGTGGAAGAGAGACTAGAGAGTGAAGACATGCCAAAATAAGTGTCAGGAGTCCAGATTCCCAGCTTGATCATACAGTAAGTGTAGATAATTAAAAAGGAGGATTTATTGCAAAAACAAACAGATAACTCCAGACGGCTCTAACAAAGCCTCCGGCATCATAACTCAAGATGACCCTTCTGAACCCCCCTTCCGGGATCTACAGAAGATATTGAACTTACGACTCTTACATCTTTTGTTTTGCTTCCGGTCTAACAGCCCTCCCATTCGCTGACTCTTCGGAGAGAGTGGATCAGCTCCACCCTCTCCCTGGTCTGAGAGGCTGTCTCTGAGACTGTTCGCAGCTTTTTGTGCTTCCTGTGAGCTTTGGCTGTGTTCTAGCCTGCTCTCAGCTACTGCCTTATCAATTCGCCCGTCAAGGTGAGGAAGAGCCAGAGCCCACAGGTGCTGGCTCTTCCCTGCCTGACTAACATCTAAGTCTCCCTGTTCCTGACTGCTTTCTGCTGTTGGCTTCAAACATTCACTTGGAGCTGGCTCATGCCTGACAATAAGCAACTGATCTGTCCATCTCTATCTAGGCTAGAAACATGCTTGCCTTCACTGCACTATTTCTTCTGGAATTTCTTATTCGGTGTTCTTTTTCTAGTTTTCTAAAAGGGTATAGTTCTGATTCCTGTACTTTCAAAATATATTCTAATATATTCAGCTTATTCTTCAAAAAGGCCATAATCACATGCCCTCCAATATTTAACAGCATTGAAAATACCATCTCTTATATGGATAGCAGCAAAAACGAGTCCACCTCCCCACACACTTAATGTTGTTTGTGAGTAGGATTTTCAGCAGTGCAGCATAGAGAGGCACCTTTCTTTTCTTCAGTTCTTAAAAAAAACCCAGAACAACTCCCAAGTCTGTTATTTCAATGTTTTGACAAATTGTGTGTGGCAAAAGGCTGAAGCACTGTCTTTCCAGTTATCACTTCCCTTGCCAAACCACTCCTGCCTTCTCTACAGCTTCAACCTTCTACTGCAGCCCTAGGAGAAGTGGTGTGAACTAGCAAATAACAAGCGCATTAAATTTGATTGACCACTTCAGACTTTTAGGGGTAAAGTTCAGACAATAGGGGGTAGAATAGCATGTGTATTTACAAGAACACATTTTATGTGAATTTATTTGACTGCCTCAGTTGTCTCAGTTACAGCTATGGCATCAGCATAACATGGTGTTTTAAATAAATAAGTAATACAGCATCATTTGTGATGCTTTCATGGGCTTTGGCTGCTCCTGGCATGCATACCGGTAGTTAAGGCTCACTGTTGTTTTAATGAAGGCACAAGATAAAAGGAAACATTGCTGAAAGAGCAGAGAGCAGAGATGGGCAGAATAAGAAGAACTGATGTGGTTCTTGATGTATTCCAGACATTATCAACAAACAGTTCAGAATGAATGCATAGAGGTAGAAACGATGCTCCACAGCCTAAAGACATTATATGAGGCCACAAGATAAGGCAGCATCAAATACTCATATCAGGATCATGCCATTCAGAAGGTGGGCAGCCGGAGGCTGGGATATACTGGTAGATTTCTGGGTGATTTGCAGTAGATCGCAAGGGGCTTCTGAATCGCAAATTGTCAAAATGGTTTGCGTCCTTCTAAATTAGGGTGCTCAGATGGTGGTGGTTAGAAGTGTACTTTTGTATGACAAGATTTGTTGCTCAGTCCTGGTCCTAAGAACATACCGGTATTACTGGGCTGTTCCCTATTTTTGCTCTTTCTGCCAAAGCACTATTTTGTACAAGCTCCAGACTTCAGGGTGCTCCAAGAGAACAAACTAGATCCCATATGCCTGAAGTCTACCCACCCCTGCTGTAATTTAGAGAGTGGTTCCGCCTGCCCAGCATAGAATGATGAAAAACATGCTTTTCCTAGCTAAAATAGACAGTAGTTGCAGGGAGTGTTAAACAAGGTACAAAACCTAATATGATTTTTACTACAGATTATCTATGATTTACATATAGAGCAATTGTATTATATACCTTGCAAAAGAAGTGAGGGAGATGAAAACATTATAGAAGAGCTCAGAGAAACACCTGAGACCTTCCTAGCAAAATGAATACACATTTCTAAGAGTCAAAAAACAATAAATCTGTTTGAGTGAGTGAAACTTCTGCTGTTTGGGGTCATCTGAAAGCATCACAGAGCTGTGTGGACAGATGTTTCCTTAGCATGAAAGTACACTTCTGAAACAATATTTCTTTTGGAGAGCCATTAATGCACTTGCTTCTTCTGCTCTTGAAAGTGGTAATGAAACTGCAGTTTCATGGCAGGGAGTGCCATTGAGATCAGCAGGCTTAACTCCCAAGGACTGAGATGCAAGGCTTCTTTGCATGGACTCATTGTAATAGAAGATGGCATCAGGTGATATGAAATCCACCAAATGGTCCTTCCTATTTGACTGCTACCTCAATAAAGAGTTAAGGCAAGGAAACTAAAATAAAAATACCAAAACCTTTCACTTTATTTTTCTGAACTTATTTTCATCTCTTGTGGCTACTGCTAATATGGAAGTTTGGAGTCCATTCATTGAGTGAAAATTACTGGGAAGTCAAAGAGACTTAAAAATTTAGTTAGGAAAAATAAATTACCGTTTTTTCCCATGTATAACACGTCCCCGTGTATAAGACAACTCCTATTTTTGGGGACTCCAATTTCAGAAAAAGGGGGGAGATGGCCCAGAGTTGTTGAGCTTTTTTTCGGGGGGGATGCAAAAAATCACTCACCCGACTGACAAACACTGCCAATAGAATGCAACGCCGAACCCCCCAAGCGCCTGCCAGCTTGCAACTAGCAGCTGGCCATCGCACGCCCAATTGCCACAGTGGCAGCCAATCCATTGCAGTCCCTGCCACAGCCACCAATCACCAACCCAATTGCCGCAGCAGCAGCCAATCCAAAGCAGCCCTTGCCACAGCCAACAACCACCGAACCAATCACTGCTGACAAGCTCCTGCTCGCGGGTGCAACCAATTGCCCGGCCCCACTCTGCACTATCCATGTATAAGAACCCCTGATTTTGGACATTATTTTAGAGTAAAAAAAATCATCTTATACATGGAAAAGTACGGTGTTGGTTTTACTGGTTAAAATGCTAATACTTCTGTAACAATTTCTAACACTCTTTTTTACACTTGTGTTAAGGAACTGTAGCTTAAAAATAATAATCAATATACCAACATGCCACGCTAAATTTTAAATGGCAGGAAGGAACTCTATGCTGGTATACCTCCCCAAATTTCATCAGCACAAAACTCCGGCAATTTTCTGAGTTAATGGGCTTTCAAGTGGATTCCCCCACCCCCACCCTGGAAACAATTAACATGGAAATGTGTGCTGGATGTGTGCTAGATTCCACAAGATTTCCAGGAGTGGATTTTATGTTGTATGAAAGATCACACAAAATACAACCACGAGCAGGTAAGGAAATGGAATGAAGATTAAATTAAGTGCCTTCTAAATGTAGCCCAAAGGTAATATTTATCTGAAGGTCTCTAGGAAAATAAACATTTCTACCTGTGATGGTGAGTGGGCAGGTTCCCTCATCTATCCACCTGTTATACCAACCTGTGTTGAAACCAACAAATGTGCAGAACTGAACAGAAAATAATTCTGAGCAACTCCTAAACAAATGCTAAAATGGTATTTTAAAATTATATTTATGTACTTTCACTGATCCCAGGAGCATGGCAGTGTAGGCAATGGAAGAGGATAAGCTGTTTTAGAAAATAAATGATAACACACTTGCCATTACACCTTACACTTCAATTAAATTCATGTAGCCTTCTCCCACTGGCTGAGGCAAATAAAATTTGTAGTTCAAAACCTCTGGAGGGCATCAGGTTGTGGGAGTCTGAGTTAAAGGTCCACAAGCATGCTGGGGTTTTAACACCTCACTTTTAAGAATAAGGTGTTAATTCCACCACTGGCATCATTTGTCATTGTTATAAAACTGTTCCTACAAGAAGGACCCATTTTGAGCCATATGGTTTGAAGCGTTGTGGGATGTGAACTATCTAATTTCACCGTCATTCATTCACACTTGAAGCCCAGTATTCTGTTGTTGAACTGCAACATATTTTTAGAGAGACTCCCATAATGTTTTAACATTTCAAGCACTTGCATCACACCACTAAAATAAATTGCTTTGTTTTATATATAGTTTCAGTGCTTTGGGCTTGGTGTGCCAGCACAAAAGTACTTAGCATATGATGCTCCTATAGCTTTGGGACTGGGAAGTGTAACATCATAAATATGTTGCTATTTTGGAAAAGCGTAATTTATTTATCTCACCACCTTCTCCCCATTTCAGCCAATAAAGACTCCCAGGGTACCTTACTAAGATCTATAAGACATTTCATACCCCGCCCCCCGGCTTACAATCTAAAAGACATGACACAAAAGGAAAATGGTGGGGGAGAAGAAGGAAAAAGCAAACTCAGGCCATAGTTATTGGTTAAAAGCTCTGCATAATGGCCAGGGGGAACAGGAAATCATGAAAGGAAAGGAGGAGCAAGTTGCTGATCTCTCAGTTGAGTGACCCCTTTGCCTTTTCTGCTGTAATTTAAGATAATGGATGCTGCCAGCTGCCAGTGGAAAGATGTGGGAAAGTAGTACAGGGTGTATCGACTACTAGAACTATGCTGAAGTTTAATTATGGATTTATAAATTTAATTGTGGCAGTTTCCATCCTCAGCAGAAATATATGAATTACTGTTTTGAAGATTTCTTAATGATCTACTTTTTATTGTTTTTACTGTTTCTATACTGATTTTTGTGTTGAACAGTTTATACTTGTTATATATCACCCTGAGCTCCTTGGGTGGAAGGGTGATTCAAATGAATAGCCTTATATCTACTAGGAAATGTTGTACTATCCATATAAATTGCTCTAAGGAACTCTCAGTTTAAGAGTTTTGCAGGCCGATTCTATGCAGCTTATTTGTGGGGGGCTGAGCCAATTGAGCTTGATAGGACTTACTCCAAAGAGTTTTACACACTGTTCCCTACATTAGGAAATTTTCTCTTTCACTTTTATCTCTTAAGATAACCAGGGCATAAGCCTGTCCCTTTCACTCAGTA
Organism: Darevskia mixta; assembly: GCA_034641385.1. Taxonomy (NCBI): domain Eukaryota; kingdom Metazoa; phylum Chordata; class Lepidosauria; order Squamata; family Lacertidae; genus Darevskia; species Darevskia mixta. Next base: position 4,821,615 of record JAWWNH010000036.1, read on the forward strand.
AGCTTCATACTCAGCTGTTACTTCATTTTATAGTACCATTTCAAAGTACCATTACAATGTACAGCAATACTGTAATGCCTTTTGACATTTCCAAGAATGAGGCTCACATCTTGCTTACCTGAAGTCATTGCAGAAGTTGTTCTGAATTGCAACCTTGCTTACATATGCAGAGGAATGCCAAGGTGTTCCATTTACACAGACTAGGCTCTAGCTCATTGCTCTGGGTCACTGCTAGATCCCTGTGTGATCATACTAAATTCTGAATCCCAGACATCTCTATACACCCACAAGTATTGATTATGTGCTGCTTTTATATCAGGGCCTGTTAGTACTGCTATGGTATTTCTATTCCACAGTCAGCTAGAAGCTGAATTAAAATGATGGTTCTGCAAGCAATTAATATATGTCCAGCAATTCCTTTTGCCATGGGCACAATCCTTATGATGTTTATGCAGAAATCAGTCCTATTCAGAAATTATCCTCTGAGATTTGAAGCATAAGCTCTTTCTGTGAAAACTCTGCCCCATTTATTGATTCATGTTCACAGTGACTGGGAAAGTAATTAATGCATCACTACTCACCTTATTAATAAGTCAGTTTCTATTTTCTACCATAATTGCTGATCTTTCTGAGAGAGTTTTCTGCATTTTATTTTGTAGTAAGATAAAGCAAAATTTGTTGTAAAATAAAGAAAGCAAAAAGAGAGGGAAATATAAATTAATGGCTCTCCCACTTTCTTTTTAATCATTTTTTAAAAAAGGTTTTCAACCTAATATACCATAAAACTCAAACTAAACTAAAGTGAATAATAAAAAACAATATATCAAACAGAAAAACTAAAGATAAAAGATAGGAAGATGCATTAATAATAATCCTCATATGATCCTCAAAACACAAAATTATAAATATATCTATGAAGTCCTCAAGCAACATTTTATCTTAATCTTCACACATACAGATAGTTGAATCCTCCCACCTCCCACCTGGGGGAATAGCTCCCCCTATTTCTATTTCATGAGAGAATAGAACAATTTCTATTCTATTTCATGAGAGAATAGAACAAATAGAATCATATAACTGTAGAGTTGGAAGGGACCTCAAGGGTCATCTAGTCCAACCATCTGGAATGCAGGAATCTCAACTAGATCTGACATAAAAGATGGCCACCCAAACTCTGCCTAAAAAACTCCAAGGAAGGAGAGTCCAGTTCAGGTCAACTATATGGGTGCTACAACTCTCTCTCTCTCTCTCTCTCTCTCTCTCTCTCTCTCTCTCTCACACACACACACACACACACACACACACCTGCCCAGTCTCTGTGTGTGTATCCGGTGCACCTTAGGAGTTACTGTAAGTGTGTGTGTTTGTCAATAATGAATTAACCATCAGCCAGTTGCCTTCCTTGGCTGGGTGGGCGCAGGCAAGTCCTATAGTTTAGTTGTCAGCAAATGCTCTCAACAAAATATCTCAGGCACAGATTTAGAAAAACAAGAACTGCAGCTGACAACCTTATCACACTCTGTGAATTTATGAAACTTGCTAGGACTCGCGATGCAAAATTATTTCTCATTTCATCTACCAACGTGCCAAGCTAACACAGATGTTATGCTCAGGCGACTGAGCATGAATGTACTTTCCAAAGAAAAGCTCTAATGTTATTTTTGTCTTAGACGGTGGGAAAGAAACATCTGTCATATCAAATGTTTGTTTAAGAATATAGGTTGTATTCATTAAGCAGTTGAAAACAGAATGCTGGACTCGATGGGCCTGCGGTCTGATCCAGCAAGGGCACTCTGAAGTTGTTGTGCCAATTTGAGATGCAAAACTGTTACTGGCTGAATAATAACATTGAATATTAACTAAACTGTTAAAGAATACTCCTAGACCACACAGTTATTGTAGATGTAGTTTCTGCCTTATTACAAGTCTTGGTGACCTTATTTAGTGCTCTGTGATCCCCCTGTATTCCGCAGCACTATTCCACCACCATAGTCCGCACAAATTATTCATGCTATTCATACAATAGCAACAGCTTCAGTAAAACAAAGGAACTAACCTACCAATTGCTACTATTGTATGCCTCATCTTAACAGGCCTGTAACCGCATGATAAAATTTGATTGATTGATTTGATTGTACACCTCATCTACTTCTCAATTCCATTTAAATTAGCTGCACAGGTGTCAAAGTTTGGGGAGAATGTAGTATTTGGAGCCAAGAGGAAAGTTGGTCGACTGGGCAAAGAAGGCCTTTGGTCACTGGAGAAGGACAGCTGAATAATAAAAGAAGAAGCTTGCACTGGGAGGACAGCAAAGAGCTGTTTTGGCATGTGAGAGGCTTTGGCAGTGAAATGTGGAAAAGTGGGAAGTTGTCAGCTGTAGGGGTGAAAGGAATTTGGAAAGCAAGACATGGAAGGATGGTTAACTGGGTTTGTTGATGAGGTATATTTTTAGAAGCTAGGATTTGTTGTTGTGCTGAAAAGGTGTCTCATCATTCCCAAATATTGTGTGCAACTTTTCATTTGCTGCAGTTTTAAATTAGTTCTGGTTAACAAGGACCAAATTTAAAATAAATTAAATGCATTTCTTTTTTAAAAAACAAAACAAAACCCAAGGGTGGAATTTAACCCTTGGCTGCACTATGATGAATTTTCTGACTACACAAGCATTTCAGCTTGCCAGACAGAATGCAAACCCTCTCTTGCCCCCCACCCAAATTTTGGGAATTCTCTTGGGCTGTGTGTGAGAGGAGACTCTGTTCCAAAAGTGGGAGTCCTTGCACAGTGCTTCCTAATTATGTGAATCCCACCCTAAGAGTAAAAAAATGTGCATTTTTTTTTAAATGTGGAAAATCTGAAAGTAAGCCAGTTTGATTATTTTGACTCAGAACATGCTGAAAAACAAATCATCCAGTTTCATCAAGTATATTCTGACTATGTATCCAAGGTGTCTTATCAGCATTTTATTCATGGTGGCAGAGTTTCTGACTTTCCAATAGCATAGTGGCTCTTCTGCTCTTAATCCTACATCTTCCCAGGCAGCACATTGAAAATAAATAAATATTTTCTGCTTGAATTATGAAAATCTTTCTTTTATCTTCCTATAACTAGTTGTTGTTGTTCCAGTACAGTGGTACCTCGGTTTAAGAACAGTCCTGTTTATGAACGATTTGGTTTACGAACTCCACAAAACCGGAAGTAGTGTCCCGGTTTGTGAACTTTACCTCGATCTAAGAATGGAAGCCAAACAGTAGAAGGGCACCGGTGGCGGGAAGCCTCATTAGGGAAAGCGCACCTCAGTTTAAGAATGGTTTCAGTTTAAGAACAGATTTCCAGAATGGATTAAGTTCATAAACCGAGAAACCACTGTAGTTTATTAATGCTTGGGTCATAGGTCATTCAAATATAAGATAAATAAGCACAGTACAAAATCAAACACTATAAAATACTGCATAATATCATGTGGCTGCCTAGAATCATGCAGTCTTAATCAGGTCTACTCAGAAGTCCTATTTAATTCAGTGCGGCTTACTTCCAAGTAAACAGAGCTAGTTTTGCAGCCTGAGTATGCTGAAGTTCCATACAGAATAATGGCTGAACTCCGCATACAGCTGACAATCATTTAAGCGTGGTTTGCATGAACACCTCCATATACAGTAGCATGAAACCTTTCTTTGTGCCATGTTCAAACCATCTGCTGATAGGTTACAGGCCATATGGGCAAATGTTCTTGTTCATGAAGCTAAATTTGACTTTGAGGAAAGCTCAGCATAATGGTTGCTCGAAACTGCTAAACACAAATAAGTGAAAGAAAATTGTATCCTCATCAATTGCATACTTATCTTAAGATGTAATTAGCTTTAACTGCCACTTTCTATTTTGTGTATTATGCCCCTTCTAAAGCTGCTCTTATTTATCCAATGAAGCATAATTGTTTTTGTTTCTGAAAACTGTTTCATTTCTGCTTTATTTTAATTTTTTAACTAAGCGGATATAGAGATTATAAGTACTGGAGGAAATACAATTCCCAATTGGACAATGCAATTTATTTTTCCAAACTAAATCTCTAAGATGGTTCGACTTCCTAGCACTTTGTACTGTATTAATAGACTCCAACGTCCCATATTAGCAGTAGCCACGAGAGACAGAAATAAATTTACTGGCTAGGAAAACCCTGTTAATAAGATTCAGTGATTTTAACATCACCTGCCAATAGACCCATGCATGATCCTCCACCCAAATGAGAATTGTCTACAGTAGGCTAACTCCCTTACCTGGGTTTATTTGTTTTGTTTTTAGTAACTAAGGAATTTATTTTCAATTAGTTGACAAAAGCATGACAATAATCAGACGTACAGGGAACTGATGCATAGTTTCTTATGCGTAAAAAAGAGAGCTTCCAATAATCCTATTATAATGAGCTCAAAGACAACATGATCATGTTATAGAGCAATGATATTCAAATATGCTATAGGAGAGAGGTGACTTTAGAAATTTAATAGAAAAATAAATGGTTTCCTTCCATGTTCCAGCAACCTAAAGAGTAGGTTTATCAGTATGTTTCCGAGCACAATTCAAAGTGTTGGTGTTGACCTTTAAAGCCCTAAATGGCCTCGGCCCAGTATAACTGAAGGAGCGTCTGCACCCCCATAATTCTGCCCGGACACTGAGGTCCAGCACTGAGGGCCTTCTGGCAATTCCCTCACTGCGAGAAGCAAAGCTACAGGGAACCAGGCAGAGGGCCTTCTCGGTAGTGGCGCCCACCCTGTGGAATGCCCTCCCATCAGATGTCAAAGAGATAAGCAACTACCTGACATTTAGAAGACATCTGAAGGCAGCCCTGTTTAGGGAAGTTTTTAATGTGTGACATTTTAATGTATTTTTAATCTTTGTTGGAAGCCGCCCAGAGTGGCTGGGGAAACCCAGCCAGATGGGCGGGGTACAAATAATAATAATAATAATAATAATAATAATAATAATAATTATTATTATTATTATTATTATTATTATTATTATTATTATTATTATAGTATGGCATTTTAAGATATGGAAGCAAGCACATGTATGCGTGTAAAAAATGACACATTGTAAAAGACATAAGGAGTTGCCTCAAAATGGAATGGAATGACTGACTGTCGGTGGATCTCCAGGGTTTCACCTTCCCCACTCTGCCTGGAGATGTTAGGAATTGAACATGGAACCTTCTGCATGCAAAGCATACCTTCTATCACTGACCCATGGCTGTATCTCTCTTCCAACATCCATACTGTTGCTCCTGCCAGCGGTGGAAGAAGCTGCTCGGGTGCTTGGGCACGACGAGCCGCCCATAGGGGCGGGACGAGGACGGGACGAGCCACCCATAGGGGCAGGGCGCACTGTGGGGCCTCTGGAGTCTGCCTGCCTCTTCCCACTCAGCCACCCTATAGCTGGGACCGTTTGGGCAGCGCAGAGCCTGTGCGCACCCAAGCCACCGCGTTTCTCCCAGGAGAGATGCGTGGCTTGGGTGTGCTGCAGGCCCCGTGGTGAGTGCTGCCCGGCATTTTGTCACTCCGCTCCCTCAGTAGTGACACCCAGGGCAGACCGCACCCACCGCACCCCCCTTCCTCCGCCCCTGACTCCTGCATCTTTTGCATACCTCGCAACAGATTATATGCCTCATCTTTGCTCCCAACAAATATTTGGAATAGGGAACACTGAAGATACTAACCATTCATTTGCAGACCATATCCTAAAGTGCAGTGCACTGCCTGTTGCTCCACTGAAGTATTTCTGGATGGGCATCATTGCAGTTTTTGTTTGAATGCAGAAGCACAAATAGTGATGTGAAGCAGTCATTATATTTGACAAGTTACGTGATACTGAAGCTGCAGGCTTATGCACACTAACTTGGGGTAAGAACAAAGGGGGGATTATTTCTGAGTAAATATGCACGAGACTGTGCTGTCAAACTTCTAAAATACCTATATCTGTTGCGTTGCAATAGGGCAGGCAGAAAATGACTCCTCGTCTGGTTCCTTTTAGGGAAGGGAAAATAATTGTTATTACCCTCGGACATATAAACATTGATCGCCAAACAACACTAAGTTTCATTGTTTGACTTTATAGGATACTGCTCACAAATACAAGTGTTTATGACTATGGGCCAATCTAGATGTTATATACTTGCCTTAGTGTGCCATTACGTAGTTGATTTTTCTTTAACAAATAGCCTGTGTGAGAGAGGGATTGAGCTGATTAGGGGTTGTGACAATGGGGTGGGCAAACCTCAACCCTTTGCCCTCACCATGGTTTCAAGTGGACCTTCCCCACTAATTGTGAATAGCAGGTAGAGGGGGCAAAGGGTTAAACCATGCACCCCAATTCCAAGGTCTCTTGCACCAGCCATTTTGTTAATGTAAAATCAGCTGCACAGAGGCAGACTAGTCCCTCCAGCCAGTAATTTATATGCCACTTATTTACTGATGTTTAAAAATTACAGATAGCACACAATGGATAAAATCAATTAAAATTAATCATAAAAACCTAGCACCACTCTGTAATAAACACAACAGCACCTCTGGGAAGCCATCAGCCATTTGGCTTGTATTAAATTCTGGAATATCCAAGTCACACACACTAACTTTATCTTCTTCAACCATTTCCCCCCACTGTGGTCTCAGCTGGAACTCTTTCCTCACATCAGTTAAAGTTTGAAATAATTCCTGATTTATTTTTTATGGGATCTTCGAAATACCTTATTGCATGATTGCAAAAAAGGACCAGCATTCTTACAGGGAAATTTCTATTTGACAGTGAAGATCTTTATCAGCATGTTACCATGTACTGGCAACTTTACAATGAAAAAGGGATGAAATCCGAGTCAGTGTCTTTCCCCAGAGTGCAGTGCTCAATGGAAATAGCTCTGTTTGAAGCAAAGTTTAGAAACAGATGAAAATGAACCACAACATGATACATGCCACAAAATAGTTTTTGTTTTTGTTTTTGTTTTTGTTTTATAAAAAATGAGTTTCTTTTATTTGCTTTTCTTGATTTTCCTGTTGTGATTTTCTCTACAACTTGACAGTTCACTTGCCAAGATGTTCTCTCTTTCTTAACAGTGCAAACTTACCGGTACGTATGTCCTCTCAGAAATAAATCTCACTGAATTCAATGGCACTTAGTCCAAAGTAGAGATGGGTTCATCAAGCGTTTCTCAACAAAGTGAACAGCTGAAAGGCAACTTCCTCATCAAAACTCATCGTAAAGTATAGCGTCAATTTTTTAAAAAAAATAACTTTTTTTCACAAAAGATTGAAATGAAGCCCAATAGTGCATCAACTGAATCTAGAATCTAGAACTTACCTCAGCATCCCATGATTTGTTTAGGAATTTTTTGATAGAGACTGAAGTTCCATGGCAGACATTAATGTGAAAAATCCCCAAATATGCCTTCCCCTTTCCCCGTTGTTATATATATTAACATTTTTTCAATTGTTTTTCAGACTACGGTACTTCCAATGATGAGCACTGAATAGTTGTTTAAAACTTACAACCCAGTCCTAATAATTCTCAGCTGTAAATTGGTTATACTGAAATATTTGCTTCTGTATCAGCATATAAGATGGAAATGTTAGTACCATTTAGCAGAGATGCTAATCCTCACCACAATCTCCCTTTGCATAAGTGATGCCAAGGAGGAAGGGAAAGGATAAGACTTTGGCCCTAGCGATTCAACTCACCAGCCAACTCAATTTATGCCAAGTAGAAGCCTAAGTTACATCTACTCTTCAAATAAATAGTAAGATAGAAACCAGAAATGTTCTGCCTAGGGTGAACAGATGAAGCAGGCGATGGGAGCCATGAATCTCCTTTAACAGCTGCATACATAAGGAATTTCAGGAGGGTCAATTTGTGCTATATCCAAGGGCAGAAAGAATGAGAAATAAAGTCTCTGCCAAAACTGTCATAGACAAGCAGCTTCTTTTGCTTCTGCTACCCCCTTTCTGAGTTCTGTTCTTTGCTTACAATTCATGACAAATCCTTGATTTAGCCCACAATCATTAGCTGTTGTTGCATCTACAGAAGGCGTGTGTGTGTGTGTGTGGTATCCCTGCAAAGAGGCTAGCAGATGTTCTATTACTCTGAAATCACATAATTAATGCAGTTTTTTCCCCTTTCTTAAAAATCATTTAATTAGGCACTGTTTTGGATTTGTGCAGTATATTAAATATTTTGTCACTCCACAAAAATTAATTCTTCATCAGAATGATTTATTAACTCATTTTCCCAACTACAAGCTGTTAAGAAATGTAAGCATTTAGAGGATAAAAGGAGAGATTAACTATTAATGTAATGTGCCTCCAACATTTGACACCCTACTTAGCATGACCATTATCTACCACAGCCTACACAATTTATTCCTCATGCTCCCACTGTATTGCTGGAACACCATATGGCCATGCTTGTTTTTCTTCAAATAATTTTCACATAAACAGCTGGTGAACTGTTTTCATTGTAACACAGCACATATTTTCTCAGACAGTTAGGAAGGATTGATGCAGCTCTGGATGCTGTCATGCGTCTCATATCAATATTGTAAGGAAATGCAAATATACAATTTCAGAGCTTCCAGATCATTTCTGCTTTGCCTTTTTGCAAAAGAAAAAAAAAATCATCCTTCTAAACTCTCTCTCACACCCCTTTAAATGTGTACAGGTGAACCCTCCAACATGGGAGCCAATAGCCACAATGCTTGCTGAAGCAGGAGGTATTTTAGTTAGTTAGTTAGACTGATTATTTAATTTCTATACCACTTAATATATTAAAATCAACCACATCTAGAAGATTTCCTGGAAACAGTGGACATCACCCTATTTTCTCACTCTAAACTTGCTTTTTATGGACAGGCCCAAGTTAGATGGTACTTCCTCAGGCTGCCCACAGCTTTGTCCCATTCAGCTGCACTATCCGTACCTGGTTCCAGAGGCAGCAGGTTTGCCGAGTTCCCTGGGCAGTCCGGAGGATGGGGAAATGGCCGCTTCACTCACAGCTCTATCTTCACCCCCTGTCCTCTCCTGCTCCTCTTCCTCCAGTAGTGTTTAAGATGCCAGTATCCCATTCCTATAGTTAGCTGTGAAAAGCAAAAAAGTGGTTACATCATAGGATCCATGACACATTGATTAATTAAGGTCACATTTCTCCCAACCTTTCCATATTGGCAATCATCGTTTTTCCATGTTGCCATTTGGGCTTCAAAAGCAAGTAGCTATGCCAACAGAAACTCTCCCAAGGACTATGAGGAATCTGTAAGAAAAACACTGGGGCCTCATTATGTTATTTTGTTAGTTTTCTTTATTATTAAAGTTTAGTTTACATTTATGTGAGTCACTTATTTTTCTCAAAGAAAAAGAGACTCTGCTGAGGAAAGGTGTGGAACATCCAAAACTGCATGAGTGAGGGGATATTCCCAGTTTGCCAGGAAGATTGATTTTGTTAATCACCCCTCAGCTCCACAACAGAATCTACCAGATACCATAAGCCCATGAAGATAGAAACCATTGCTGTGGACAGGGTAAGCTCATTCCAAATATGGTGGAATTTGGATTGATTCAGAAAGAGCTTGAACAGGGATGAAATAAGTAGACTCAATTTCAAAGTCTCCTCCAGAAATTCAGCACCATTACTATTTATAAACTGGTTATGCTGTTACTAACTGCATAGTATCGCTGATACTGGATTGCCTTGCAAAATAGTCAGAAGCTGATTTCTTGGGTCTTTTCCACAAGATTGTTGGTCTTCCTCCTGGCTGGGTGGGAAAGACTCATGCGATCATCTCTACCCACTTGGTGGCCCCTTGTAACTAAGTGGTGCATATACTTTGTATTCAAAAGGTCCAAATTCAATTTCTGACATCTAGGTAGGGCTGGGAAACCTTTGGCAATGTCAGTTGGCATAGTCTGAGCCAGGTGGATCAATGGTCTGATTTGGGATAAGTTCCTACTATTCACACACACACACCTAAGCCACATGAGAGAGCAACATGAAGAAATCCTAATATTCCTAATTCCTAATATTCACCAAATTATTTTTTTCTACCTGTTAGGCCATCATTAATTCATGTGGAACATAATCTCATGCTATTCAGCATACAGCTGGAATATCCAATGAAGCTCTTCAGGCAGGCAATGGTGAAGAGGAGGAACAAAAACATGGTATTTTCTTTGAAGTTTATCAGATAGTAGCTCCTACTGCAGAAGAGCTAAGTCACTTTTTAAACTGGCTTGTAACTTCAAAAGTGGGAGCTGCTGCAAAAAAATGGGGACAAAATATGTAAACTCATATTTCAAGGTCCCCTTTTGATATTCAGCATCTTCACTAGTTATCAGCTTGCTATGGCATTACTAACTGGATCTTGCATTGTTCCGTTTGCATGTGCAGTCCCTACCTCTGCTCCTGATTAGCTGCTTAAGAAAGGACTCACAGTTGTATATATTGATGGATAAAATTTAGATGAAATAAAGATGGCATAGGATCAACATGCAAGTTTAGCAGTCGCTATCTTTGCAGAATGACAAATACCACATCTGGGGGCAGCTGCTATCTCCAGCTATTCTAATGGCTCTTTTGATGTTCTGTGCCCTTCAAGTGTTGCCATGTTAAAGGAAAATTTATACGACTGTATGGTGGATAAGAGCTTACTCAAATAAAAACATGAAGAAGAAATAAAAAGAACTGCTATGTGAATTATAGAACAGACGTGCTTACATAAGCCCTTCAATTCTGAACGGAGTGATATGTACAGAAAGAATTATTTGTGAAAGTTTACTTTTAGTATTTTCCTCTTACTCGCTGACACAAGACCATTCTTGGTTGTTGTTGTTTTAATGAAACTTAAATTAGCTGGCATGCATACTTATTCAGAAAATGGATTAATGGGTGTTGTACCAAATATTTAGCATCTCAACAGCCTACCAGGGGGAGGTTGACACAATAATCGTCAAATAGTATCTTGCTCCCTTTTAATTTCAGAACCATGAAGGAAAATCTATCTTTAAGTTGTGATCTTAAGCACACTTACCAGGAAGTTCCATTAATTTCAGTAGGACTCATGTAAATATATTTAATTAGGACCGGAAAGTCACTGTGAATGTTGAGTAACAACCTCTTAAGACAGGTTATTTTCATTTTAGCTCAGTACAATTATTGGAGATGGATCTTGGCAGAAGACCAGCAGATCAGGCCAACTGTAAAAAGGTGGGACCATTTTCCTCTTCATAGTATAACAAACCCAGATCACTGTGTGCCATGTAACTAGTATGCCAGAATCCCAGACAATCCAAACACCCAGAGTTAGTACTGAGTTGCAGTTTTACTTGCAGAAAATTGGTTCTTGAGCCCCCATTCTTATGTATAACTACTCCAATATATGCTCATTCCACAGTGTTAGAAATGAGAAGTCAATATGGCTTTAAGAAATAAAACCTTGTCCTATTACAGGGAATCATGTATTTAAAAAGGGAGCAGATCTGCTTTTCTAAAAGAACACCAGATTCAATTATTTTGATTCATCTTTAAGCCTAATCAATACATTTGGTTTTTTAAAAAGTTAGATAGGCTAACAAAGTTCTTTCCTTTCAATTTGTGTTTGTTTTACTTTCAACATATGTGTTGTATGTGAAAGATACTCAACTCTCAACCAAAGTTGCTATAGGGTATTAAATTCGAGTGTTTTATTTGTCAGCACATTGACATTGTGAAATTGGCTTATTGAGGCTCCTTTCTCTGCCCCTATTCAGCATTAGTAGATGTTGTGTCCAGATGCAAGCACATGTATATGTCCTGTTTCCGAGTGAGGCTAAGACAGTGCTTCCTCACTTGAACCTGTCTGGGTCAGCAAGTCCAATCAGGATTCTTGGTTATGGTTCCTGAGGTTGTTGAACACCCTCCCCAAAGACATGTGCCTGTGACTGTTCTGATCACTTAGATCCCATGTAAAATGTATTTTATTTTCCCTCATCTTTCCATTTGCTGCTGCTGCTGCTTACTTTGGCTTGGTTTCTCTGCTGTTGATAGTCTTTCTGTTTTGCTTTATGGTGTCTGAGGTTGCCTTAACATTTTTTGAAGATAAGTACTTTTTAATGTAGGACACCTTGGACAATTAATATGAAAGGCATGATTTAAATATGGTACATAAATAAATACAATGCAACGGGGGATGAAATTACATTTCTTCCATTATAATCTGTGTACCAAAAATTATTTAGGAGAAACATATAGTTTACAAACTAAAGAAGCCTCTTCAGGTTTCTTGCCTGAAATTGCCATAATAATTTTTGGAACCTAGGGTAACTCCACAGTCCCCTAGACTCCTCTACTACAGAAGCTAAAGTTCAAGAGATTGCATACTTGGGTCCTTATGAAAGACTACAGAATTTAGAAGGCAGTCAGATTCTGCAGGTATCTTCCCAATACTGTTGTTTGAGAAAAGACATGCAAAAAAGTCCTACAGTTCTCCTGAAATAGCTGCTTTCCTTTTATCTTTATTGTCCACTGTGCCTAATTTATGTCACATAAACCCAACTGAAATGTATGAGACTTAAGTGGGTGGCTGAGCATTGAGCTGACTGGTTTCAATAGGAAACAAATTTTAGATACACTGGTTTTCTTTAGATTGTTCCTGTTGTGGGTCTTTATTATTTAAAAGCTGTTTAGAAGAGGATTTTTCAGCCATTTTGTAATCCCCAAATATATTGAACAAAACAATTATGGGAGTAAGCAATGAAAATATACTGCAAGATTGGGGAATCAACTTAAGGTAGACTTTGAGTTAGGGTTGCTGTGGTTGGTTGGGGAAGATTGCTTCAAACTACACAATATGCAGAAGAGATGCCTGCAATATAAGATTACATGAAATGACAGGAAAGAAACCAAAGATGGATTAGAAAATGCAGGTTGGGGGAGGCCCAAAAAGAGAGAGTCATTTGCTGTATATATGAGTCAGACTGAAAAATGTCCACGAGCAGTTTATAAAGAGGGAGAGTTACTGCTTGATGGCATTTGAAACAATACTTCAGGAGCAAACCTATACATGATTTTGCATTGTCTTTCTCTTGCTGAATGGAGAATGAAGTTTAGTGCCTATAATTACAGTGGGTGGTAAAGACTTAAACAATTCTTGCAATTATAATATGAAAAGGGGAGCATGCAGAAATGATCCATCTTTCCTTGTCCCTGGCAATATTCTCCAAGGATCCATTGACTAAGTTGCTTTTTAGCGTTGATTCATGTGATGCCATGTGCAGATTAGGCATTCTGGAGTTTACAGATAGGACTGACTAGAGCACAAAGCATGTGCAAAAAAGAGCACAATTTCAAGTTTAAAAAGAAGTTTACCATCTAGAATGTTAATGATACCATTTTTTACATTTATGTATTCAGGGTGTAATTTATGTAGTGATGCATAGTTCATGAACACAGGCTGTCAGTCAATAAACACTTCACCTGTCACCCATTGTTTCTGGAACAATAAGCAAGTTGAATAATGGCGTTTATATACACACAACCAACTTTAGTCATCCTACAAAGCAATCTGTGTTGCATATGGATGATCTATATGTTTCATGATCATATCAATCCTTGACCCTATGGATCCATGTAAACCACAATGCAAAAAAAAAAAAAAAAAAAAAAAAGGTTATTTGTGACATTACAGATGAAACATGCAATGCTTACCGGTAACTATCCAGTATATTAGAAATGGCCAACAGACATTTGAATTGGCTCCATTCCTCCAACAGTATGAAAACCACCACTACATAGTTAAAGGTATTTCCTGCTCTAGTCTCAAGAAAGGTCCCACTGCCTGTTATTTCAGTGGGACCTCTCTCCTGTAGATAGTTTTGCTACACTCTGGTGGTTACTACTAGTGCTTTTCTTTTCTAAAAATATGTTTAGGGGTACTCTCATTTTCCTACTCATATTGAAATACTGCCCCTCAATGAGGCCAAACTTAGATTCACATAATATTTAGGGGTATGCATACCCCTGTATACCCCCAGAGAAAAAGCACTGGTTGCTACACATTATTCTTGCACAAATGCCCACTGGAATCTCTCTCCATGTGGTAATTGCTACATGCAGTAGTTACAACTTGGAGCAGTAGTGGTGAGTTCAGACCACACTGGCATGCTGCATATGTTGGAACCACCATATAGAACAGGGCTAGCCAAAATGCTACCATCCAGAAGTTTTGACTGTGACTCCCATTAGCACCTGTCAACCTGGCCAAAGGTTAGGAGTAATGGGAGTTGTAGTCCAAAACATCTGGAGAGTACCACATTGAGGTGGACTGATGGGATCTCAACTCTTCCTTCTCCTGAGCTAGCTGCCAGCTGCATGCTGTGACCATGCAGCAAAGCCCAAGGAAACTATTTCCCCTCACTGTGCACTCCTTGGGTGAGGAGGGGTTTCCTTGTATTTATTTACAAAGCCATGAACAACTTAGGTCCAGGGTACCTCAGGGATCACCTGAACCCTTCTATCCCAGCTTGATCACTGATATAAACTTCAGGAGTCTCTCTGTTCATTCCCCAAGTTGGGAGGCTCATTTGACAACAATGAAAAATGAACATTTGGTGTCATCGGCCCAATCCTCTGGAATATTCTGCCAATAGACATTCAGTGGGTGCCATCTGTGTCAGTTTCTAAATGCCTGCTGAAAACGTTTCTATTCTATTCTTCTAGGCCTATGCAGGCAACTAAGAGCACCCCACCCCAATTGGTTACTGATCTTTATTCTTAAGTTTTTTTCCGGTGGGGTGTGTGTGCTTTCATTGTATGACTTTTTATTGTATTTTTACTGTGGTAAACAACTTTAATATGTTATACACACATTCCAGCCTAAAATCCTGGAGACTCACTGGGCTAGATGGAGCTATGAGCGGACTAGATATAAGGAAGTTTTCTATGCTGGGAAAACCTGTCCCTTACTAGATCAGGGTGATTGTGTTTCCTTTCCAAACAATTTCACCAGCTGTTTACAAGAATATTGTTGATCTTTCTCTCTTTCCCTCTTTGAAACTTCCAAAATGCCCCTCTTCATTCTGCAGTAATAATTCCCATTATCCTTCCCAGTTGTGAAATGGGACACTGGTTTGTAAAGAAATGGATTTAAAAAGACCCCCCCCCCACACACACACACAACTGAGATTGTCAAATGATCCCTTTCAGCCATTTACAAAAACAAAATCACCATTGCACAAGAAGTCAGCACTCTGGTGAATTTTAAATTGAAGTATTTGTTCCTCAATAGAGCATTATGCCCTTAACTTGACAATTCAGCTGAGGAGGCTTCTTTGCAGTTCATCCATGTAATCACAGCATAGCAGGTGAGCATTAGCAGATCAAAGTTGAAATGCTCAGGAATGTACAAGCAATCTTTGGAGAAAAATAAGAGGGGTAATGCCTAGCAACTGAACACCAAATAAGTAATCTACTTTTTCATGATCCTGCTTGGTAAATAGAATAAACTTTAAATACCTAGTAATCTAATCTCTGTTGGTGATGGTTTAATTTCAAGTTATGGAAATGTAGGCAAATATATATAGGTCAGTGTTAGAACACATGTTCCGCCTGCAGAAAGCCACAAGATCAAACCCTAGAGTTTTCAGATAGGACTGGAAATTCTGCAGAACTGCTTCCAATCAGCATTGATAGTACTGAACCAAAGAGACCAATGATCTGACATGATAAAAGGGAACTTCCTGTGTGTATATAAGATGATCCACATATAATATTCAACATGTGATGGTAGATTTGCAGACATAAAAAGAAGAAGCTGTCCCAATACAGTGGAGATTGGTGTGTGTGTGTGTGTGTGTGTGTGTGTAAAGTTATGATGGAGGAATTATTACTTCCTAAGCACTGCAGGACTCACATATATAGATCACGGCAGAAGGTGGACATGATTCTTTCTCTTTCTCTTTGTTGGGCTTCTTTTATTTTTAATCACCTCTCATTGGTTTTAACTATGCAACATAACTATGCAAGCTGCTGGGCTGGCATAGTTTGTCTCCTTTGCTGGTGTTGGCTCCAAAGGTCTCCCAAAACACAATCCTGTTCAGCCCCTACCACTGCCAGAGTGATAGCAGCAGAGTTTTCCTTCGCTGTGAAAGGACAACAAGGAATAGCCTGTGAAAGACTGGGAAAAATTATGGAAAGTTGATTCAAAATGTACAACTTTGAAAGAGAATTATATGAAAATGATGTACCAATGGTATTTAACTCCTGTCAAACTGGCAAAAATGTATAGAACAAGTGCTAACAAGTGCTGGAAGTGTAAAGAGAAAGAAGGTATGTTTTACCACATGTGGTGGAATTGTAAAGTAATTAAAAGTTATTGGGAAATGATATATAATGAAATGAAGAAGATGTTTAAAATAACCTTTGTTAAAAGCCAGAAGCTTTTCTGTTGCATATAATAGGACAGGAACTACCAAAAGAGCAGAAGAAGTTGTTTACGTATGCTACAACGGTGGCTCGGATTCTACTAGCCCAAAAGTGGAAGGACGACAAAATACCAACGAAAGAAGAATGGCAAGTCAAGCTTATGGAATATGCAGAAATGGCGAAACTGATGGAAAGAATCAGAGACAATGATAATGAAGAAATTAAAAAAGACTGGGAACCTTTTATGTTGTATTTACAGGAATACTGTAAAGATATGAACTCACTAGCAGGGTTTGATTAAACACTTACAAGTAAGAAAATAAGATCAAAGGTTAAGTAAGGACAACATGAAATGAATTTGACTGTAAGATGTAATCATGCAGGAAAATTTGGTATAAAACTGATAAGAAAATAAGAGTACCGTTTCCCCTTTTTAAATACGTAGTCGTAAAGTAAGCCATGGCAGGGTTTTTTTACCTTTGTGAGAAGTAAGACGTACCCCAAAAGTAAGCCATGGTGCCGCCATTGTTCCCATCACCTCCTCAGCCCCTCCTGCGTGCGCAGGGAGCCAGCGAACCAGTGAGAGGCACGGGGGGGAGACGCGCCTCTTGCGGAGTTCTGCCCCGCCTGCTTAGCATGCAGGGAGAGGCGTGGGCGGGGGGGGAGACGCCTCTTCCTGCCCCGCCTGTTCCCCGTGCGCAGGGAACCAGCGAGAGGCGCGGGGGGAAACGCGCCTCTTGCGGAGTTCTGCCCCGCCTGCTCAGCGCGCAGGGGGAGGCTGTACCGTACCATACTGACGTAATAACAATAAGACATCCCCCCCAAAATAAGCCACCCTGTGTTTTTTTGAGGGAAAAAAATTATAAGACGGTGTCTTAAAAAGGGGGAAAGACGGTATTAAGGTATAAGATTATAAAAATAAGATAATAATTAAGCAGAAGTAGTAAATGTTTAAAGAACCAGAAGGGGAAGTTGAAGGAAGTCACGGGGAGGGGTGGGTTTCTTTTTCTTTTATATGACAAATGTTATATTGTGTTGTTTGATTGAATATAAAACTGTAAAAATCCAAAAAAATATTTTTAACCCCCCTCCCCCCAAAAAAAACAAGGAATAGGCTGTATGTGCATGCCTTGCAAGAGAATTCCATAGCATTGGATCTGCTACAGCAAAGGTCTTGCTCCTAGTGGAGGCTATTCTAGCCTTTACACAAGCTGAAACATGAAGCAGAGCCTTCTCAAAATATGTGAAGGGCCAGGGTAGTCATAGAGGATAGAATGTTGCTTGTTCTAAGCCAGGGGTGGCCAACTCCAAAGAGACTGCGATCTACTCACAGAGTTAAAGACTGGCAGTGATCTACCCCTTTTGGGGGGTTCAAGTCAAAGTTGTTGAGCTTTTTTTAGGGAAGAGGAAAACCTGTTTCTTGGTTGTTCAGGTGTTTTAGGGGTGAGGGAAGGCCCATTTTTGGGGGTGAAGGGCCAAAATGTTGAGCTTTTTTTTAGGGGAGTCAAAGTTGTTCAGCTTTTTGGGGGGAGCCACTGATCTACCAGTAGATCACAATCTACCTGTTGGATGTGCCTGTTCTAAGCTATTTAGAGAATAAGAGTGAGAAGATGTCAACATACAGTTCTTTCCAATCTTTTCTATAATAGACAGGGGATAATCTATTGTATTGATGCTTCCAATTGCCTTTAGGATTGACAACTCATAGGTGAAACAAACAAACAAACAAAAATTCCTTCCAGTAGCACCTTAGAGACCAACTAAGTTTGTTCTTGGTATGAGCTTTCGTGTGCATGCACACTTCTTCAGATACTGAAGAAGTGTGTATCTGACGAAGTGTGCATGCACACAAAAGCTCATACCAAGAACAAACTTAGTTGGTCTCTAAGGTGCTACGGGAAGGAATTTTTATTATTTTTTATTTTGTTTTGACTATGGCAGACCAACATGGCTACCTACCTGTAACTCATAGGTGTTTACTCTTGACCAGGTTTTGCAGTGTAATGTAATGGGTAGTTGCAGAAACTTGCATAGCTTAGAAATAAGGTTAACTTATTAAAGGAGATCAGTTTAAATGAAAGTGTGGCCAGGTCTGGCAACTTAATTGCAAAACTGTCCTTGACCAATAAATACAAATTAACGCAAAAGATAGTTCCTTCCCAATACTGTAAAATGATATGTGGTTTTTGGGAGGAGGGATTTCCATCTTCGGAACAGCTCCAGTAAGCTACATCAATAACAAACAGGGACTTAATGTCTTTCATGGCTGAAATCAATTTTTCTTGCTTCCACTGTAATCAGCCTATTGGAATTATAATTAAAGCAGCTCTACTAGTACTGCTGTAGTTAAGGCTCTGTCAGTGCTTCCATTATATGCACCTATTTCATGAGTTTACAGCTAAGCCATCAAAATTTACTTGAGCAAGAAACAGCTTGAACTTTTGTGGTGCATTTAAATGATTTTTAATTTTACGATACTATACAAAGCTTGGCACCTTGGAATCTGGCTATGTTTTGAGCCAACTTGATTTATATTAGTTTTTGTGTAATCATGCAATACTTGATGTCCAAATATGCAACTAAATTACAAAAAACAACAACAACAAATGGAGGGAAAGAAAGGAGGCAGCATTACTCGGTTGTAGAAATATAAATATACGTGTTGATGTCGACATTTTGAGATATCAGAGTGGATCTGGAGAAAAATGAAACAATGGTCACTCCATAATTACAACACTAATGACAGTAATGCCCCAGTAGCCTTATTGAAGGAGAGGCACTGGGCAAGCAGAAAAATTGTTTTGTGCTTACCATCCTTCCAGTTTCCTACAGGTCATAGGAACAAGGGTAGTCCCACAACACCACACATAGGGTTCCTGTTCCTTTGTGTATTGTTCCATTGTCTGAATGAATAGTCAGAGCAGATTCATGTGAATTGTTGACCATCAGACAAAGGCACAATAGCAATGCGGCAAGGATAGCCATGTTATCCTAGATTGGCTACAGGGGTTAAAACATATTCACATCTTCATTGCAAATATAAATGAAAGGTGGGAGCCAGGCTGGCTGGCTACCAGTCCGATACACTATTCTGTGTTTTCTACGTGTGTACATTTATCTCCCATTCTCATTCAAACAGCCTGAAAATACAGAGACTTGCCTTTTCCTGAAATGTGTGAGGAGGAAGACATAAGTTCTCAGCCATAACCAGTAATATCTATTGTCCCCTCTAATAAATGCAGCACAAAGAATGCATTTTCAGAAAGCACTAACAAATATTTATGAACTCCTATAAAATGCAGGAAAGTTGCATAAAATACCTCAATTTCCTTCTTACATTCCATAACTGTATTGTTATTAATGGCTTTTTAATGAAAAGAAAGGAGAGTTCCTGCATTTGTTCTGAATACCAAATGTTTGGAATAATTAGTAAATTTGTCAGGTTTACAAATCAGGACACAAATCCAGGCATTTTGCACTTAGTATGTTCTTGTGCTTTATTATACTACACAACAAACTTACCTTCAGGATTGTCATTTTTTGCAGTATTTGATTCTAACTGTAGCAGTAAGTTTGTGTTTGAAGGTCGGCGGTTCAAATCCCCACGACGGGGTGAGCTCCCATTGTTTGGTCCAGCTCCTGCCCACCTAGCAGTTCGAAAGCACATCAAAGTGCAAGTAGATAAATAGGTACCGCTCCGGCGGGAAGGTAAACGGCGTTTCCGTGCGCTGCTCTGGTTCACCAGAAGCGGCTTAGTCATGGTGGCCACATGACCCGGAAGCTGTCTGCAGACAAACGCTGGCTCCCTCGGCCTATAGAGCGAGATGAGCGCCGCAACCCCAGAGTTGTCTGCGACTGGACCTAATGGTCAGGGGTACCTTTACCTTTACATTACAATGATGAAACATGATTTGTTTTCTATGGGCAACCTTCAGATGTACACCAGTTCTCTCCTTATGGCACATAATTATCTAGAATCATGAGTTGATCTCCTTAGAGCCAGTGGGTTGATGATCAGAAGACTAGACATTATTTTCATCTGTCCTCTCACAAATCTACAACTGTGATAATCTACACTGACAAAGATGTTAGTTCCATATTCTAGCTATAACTATGGAAAGAATTCTTAGAATTTTATCCAAACAGAATGAAATGCCAAAGTAGTTATGCTGAATCCTTTGCCTGTAATAGGTAGAGAGATGTCAGCAAAACTTGTAGTTACCTGATTCAAAACACAAAGTAGTGAAGCACGTTCTGGTCTGACATATTGCATATTCCTTCAGACATTCTTTTGCAATTCACAATTCTTCTTACTTTTACACAGACCGTCAATATCTAGGTGGGCCAAACTGGTTTGTAGCTATATGCACAAAATGTTAGTGCTTTATCTTAACAAAAGTTGAGTCAAAGTTGTGAAACTGTATGTTGTACACAGCCAGCTGGTTTTCTTTGTAGGTACAGAAGAGAATTGTTTTAAGCTAGTCTTTCTTCTTAAAAACTTTCACTAAAGCTTTTGTTGACGTCTGTAGCACTACATGAGCTACAAAGCTAGTTGTTCTGTAGACACAGATGCAGGAGTCCTTTAATATTAACTCTTAGATAGCACTTTTGTTTATTGCTGTAAATTATCTGACCAAGCAGCCTTTAGTCTGACAGGTGTCTTCTCTTCTTAGGTACATTCACTCAATTATTTTTTTGCAAATGTCTTGTTTGCTTGCTGTTCCTCATCCAGACTTTTTCTGGGTGTTTTTAGTTTCAAAAGGAAGGGGCTCAAATTTCTATGAGCTTTTCTGCCATGGTTCTTGTCAGAACTGCAATTCCTAAGGGGCAATATGAGAAGCCAATTTTACTCTGCACTATTCTCAATTTAACATGATACCCCAGGGATAGACCAACATAGTGTCCTCAAAATGTTATGGACTACAACTCTCAACATCCCTAACTGTAGACAGACTGGTTGGGGCTGATGGCAATTGTAGCCCAACAACATCTAGGGGGTACTATATTGTCTACCCCTGTGATATGCCAATTTGCCTTAACTGTCAAACTGGGCATCAGCCACCACCTCCAATAATTGTATTTTTAAAAAAGTTATGACCGTTTTCATTTCCCCACAATTCCCTCTTCCAATATGTGGTTGTCTTTCCCTGTTTTTCTATATTCAGATAAATTCCTATTTAATTATGTTTTCTTGCTAGCATTATGCATACAGATTACAAATACACAGACTATTGCCTCAGGGAGCTCAAATCAAGCCAAGACAGACAAACATCATTGTACATGTGTGGCACTGAGACACCACAAGAGAGTCATTTCATCATACAGTCTGGAAAGGAAACTGATGTTGAAGTACTCCATTGTGGCAAGTTCCATTGAAGTGAATGGGGCTCCAGCCAGAAATTCTGGGCTTAAATTTCTGGGCTTAAATTTACAAACTTAATTTGATGGCATGTGCTCTTTAGGGAATAGGTGCAGACAGCTCAACAATTAGGATGCCATGAAGAAGAAATTGATCAACAAATAAGATGGCATGGAAGAGGCTACAAAAATTGCTTAGCATTTCATCCTAAATAGTGCAAGTGTTTGCATTTGAGAGATTAATGTGAAGACATTTTATGATCTTAAAATCTATTATGACTATAAGCCTACAGAATGAAATATGTTCTGTTCCTTTCCATTGATGGGGAAATGGATTAATGCCAGCTTCTGAAATAAAGCAGTGAAAATGAATTCATGCCATATTAAATTACAGATGTGCTCACGGAGAACACCTCCTGCATTAAATGAATGCATGGGGCCAGTCATATTGTCATGCTGCAGAGCCCACACCCATTGCTGACAGACTACCAATTATATTCCCTGCCAGCCACCCATTTAGCTACAAGAAGGGTATCTGCACACATATCAGCATATGTGCAAAGATCTATACATTGAGAGGGGAATCCTGGACCAACCAGGAGGACCCCTCCACACACATGGTGGAGTCCTAAATATTTACTCTGGTACATATGTAGAGTTGTCCATGTGCATTGGTATGGACAATTAGTTATATAGGTATGAGCATAGATCAGTATGCTAAAGCTGAGACTGGAGGAGTAGGGCTGGCAGATCTATTTGCACAGGTGTACAAACTGTGGTATGGTGGCCCTGTAGTCCAACTGCATCACAAAACTTGGAGAAGTACAGTGGTCCCTCTACTTATGTTCACCTCCGGTTACGTATCCTTTGGGATACGTACGTGGCAAACCTGGAAGTATTTTTCCAGGTTTTCCCAAGCAAGCATGCACAGAAGCACTCTACCGTGCCGCGCACATGTGCAGAAGCAGTCCCTCCAGTTGCGGAAACCTTGGGATCCGACCAGAGGTACCACTATACAGCCTTTAGAGTATTTAGAGAGTGCAAAATTAGTTAAAAGTACCAAGATGTTTCAGTATTTGCAGTAAAGCAGGTAATTAGACAATTGGAAGTGTTAAAAATGGACAAAAGTTAAAGCCCAAGAGAGTTCAATTCCACAAGTTTTAAGGGACTCTAAGGAAAAGGCTTTGGCAATGATCATTATTCTCCACTTCTGAAGCATTTTATTACATTTGGCAAACTCATCAACTGTGAGAACAGGATTCTGGACTAGATGGGCAATTGGCCTCATCTAGCAGGTTATTCTTATGTAATACATTACTTTTCAGGTATGCCATTTTATTTTATGCTACTTTATTTTAATATTTTATGTTTGTGAGCTGCTCGGAGATCAATATTTTGTGACATCCTACAATATTATGTAGTATATTTTATGAAAGATCTGTATTTTATAAAGATGCGTAAAGGAATGCCAACTGCCTATATCTCTTTAGTTTTGTGAAATTGTCAAAAGCTTAAATATCAGGGCAACTTTGAAAGGGTCTCAACATACTTAATTCCCTTTAGGAACTATAGTGAATAACTTAAAAGCTGTTCAGGGACCTGAACAGTCTATCTACTTGGAACACACCACATTTATCTTGTTTAATTGAATATTGACTCATTGAGGTCCTATTATAATTCATTAAATCATATGCCAGTCCAAAGGTCTTAAACATGCAGTCAGTCTACGTAATGAGAAGGTGCTGCTAAAAGGTATTTACTGGATGCAGAACAGCTAATCTTTCAAATAAAATTTGATCAACCAAAAACATATTTTTGTATGATTTTTTGTTTCTTTTCTATAGATGTATACAAGTGTTATAAACATACACACAAAACATACACACAAAAACAACAACATATACATATTTTTGTGTGTATGTTTATAACACTTGTATACATCTATAGAAAAGAAACAAAAAATCATACAAAAATATGTATATATGTTTGTACGTATATAACGATTATATACATCTATACAAAAGAAATTGTTAGAGACCAGAAAGTTCTATAATTTGAAAACAATATGAACACTATTAATCCATAAGCAATATCAACAACCCATTTTCACCAACTGACCTTGCTGATTGGGTCACTTGGAGCAAAATATTATCTCCACCTAAAAAGGTAAAAGTAAAGGACCCCTGGAGGGTCAAAGGTCCAGTCAAAGGTGACTATGGAGTGCAGTGCTCATCTTGTTTTCAGGCTGAGGGAGCCAGCGTTTGTCCACAGACAGCTTTCCAGGACATGCAGCCAGCATGACTAAACCACTTCTGGCACAACGGGACACTGTGGCGGAAGCCAGTGTACGGAAATGCTGTTTACCTTCCCGCCACAGGTATTTAACTACTCACACTGGCATGCTTTTGAACTGCTAGGTTGGCAGAACCTGGGACAGAACAATGGGAGATCACCCCATAGGCGGATTCGAACCGCTGACCTTCTGATTGACAAGCCCAAGAGGCTCAGTGGTTTAGACCACAGCACTACCCGCACAACCTAGATCACCATTGATTTCATCACTGATTCTATTCCAGTTTCACTCCCTCTTCTATAATAGAGACAGCTAATAAAATTTTATTAGTTGGAGTGAAATGGGTTTATATAAGCTGTGGGATCTGTGTGATAGCCAACAACCATTAACAGGTAAAAAATAGGTGTATGAACTGGCTTCAACTCCATCAAGTGGAACTTTTTATAAATAGCTCACTGGGACCAAGCAACACATAATCTGACATCTTTTGACAGCCACCTCTAAAAACACATTTTCAATAATGTGCAGAATACTTTGTGATTCTTGGACTTGGAGCAATGTGGACTAAAAAGCCACTTCAATCTGTATCTGATTGAGTGGGGGGGGGAACACATTGAAAATGGTGCACAGGTGGTATTTGACCCCACCCCCAAATGTATTCAGATCATTGCTCAAGCATCCTCACTGTGCTGCAGGGGTTATGAATGTATTGGAACAATGTACCATATATGGTGGATATGTACCACTGTTAATACATTTTGGACTGCAGTCTTACAGGAAACAAGCTTGATCACAAAACACTCTGTTCAATGTATGCCACAACTGGCTTTATTTTTAAAAATTAATGTTAGACAGAAGGGCCTTGTACACGATGAACTGATCACATTATCAGTGGTTGGTTGTGCTCATTACCAATTGCTCAGAATCTGAATGGTTTGGATAATTTGCAGTTGTCTGCTTGGAAACAAAATGTTTGGACTCTAGCTCTCATGGAAAAAATGACTAAACAGTTAAGAGCATTGAGGGAAAGGGGGTTGTTTTTATTGTATGGGCGAGTTGTGTTGTTATATTGGAAAAATAGAGAAAAAACATTTTTAAAATGAATTGATTCTATTTCTGTCTGAAGCATGGTGCTAAGTTCCAAGCATCAGCAAGAGATGAATAATGAACACAAATACAATCTCGTTTATAGGAGCAGTTACATGACTTTTACAAGACCAACAAGACTCTGAGAGTGTAATAATATCTGCAGACATAATGTATTAGTGAACACAGTTTGAGATATCATCACAATTAAGTTGAAAATATGACATTCACTCAATGAATTCCAGGGAGAACTAATCAGAGAATATCACTGAGCATAGTTTAAGCTCAGTATGATTCACAGAAATAAAAACAAAACCTTATCCCAAATTATAAATAGTTTTGGGCAACACTGTCTATCCAGGCTTTCTAAATCAGAAATTTAGTCTTATATCTGTTGAAACTGAAAGAAATTATTTTAAATATTTGTACTGGCATTTAAGATATGGAGTTATAGATCTATAGTTAAGTATTTAACCTGTATTTGTTATTGCACAGCAGTAATACTGATATAGGGTTGCCATCCGTCTGGAATTTCCTGGACATATCCGGAATGTGGCAGTTGGAAATTGGCAAAACGTCTGGGAAATTCCCACATCAGCAGTGTCGACAAGTTTGTGTCCGGATTTTCACTTTTTGAAATATGGCAAACCTATACTAATATATAACATATTTATGTTTGCATCCTTTAACTGAATATATATTTAAAACAATTGAGTTTGGAAAAGTAAAGTGATTTTTTTTCAGGTATAGTAGAAAGCAAACAGTCTATGGAGGATCAATGGTCCATTGCAAAGAAATGCTTACTTCTTCAGGAAAGCACAAGTCTCCATTGTGGACCTGATCCTACTTTCTAAGTCTCCCTTACTCATCCCTTTTAAACTCTTTAATTGGAAGGTGAGTGTTGAAAGAGGATATTCCTCACTACTTTCGAATGAAGGATGGGGAAAAGGATAGGAAATAAGGCTCCCCCTTATTTTGCCCCAAAGGATAGTCTACCAGCTGCCCCCTGATGCAGCAGTATCAATGTACCTAAAAGTTGGGCCTTGACCAAATGACCTGATTTGATTCCATGTGCATCTCAACTTTCTTTATGGCCTAAAATAAATGATTTATCTCTCTTTTTTAGAGTAAGTGAATGGTTTCTTGAGCAATAATAATGCCTCTTTTGTCCTAAAGGTGTGCAAAATGAGACCCAAGACCAACCATTACAAGGCCTTTCTTTTGTCAGTTATCTAAAATTATATTTCAGTATACCTTGAGCTGTCTAGAAGTGAAAAGTCTCCCAGCCAGCCAGAAAAAGTGTTCAAATCATTCTGTTGAGGTTCAGAAGAAGGGAAAAAGCCAAAATCTATGAAATGACAAAGTGCAACTGTTTCATATTGCAAAATGAAAAGAGAGGGCAGCTATTGAGTTTTTATTTTTCATAAATATAGCCTCCAAATAAAAGAAAACTGTCTATATCCATCAATGAAAGTGCTTTTAACATTTGCCCAATAAATAACCTTCATTGTAGGCATCACTGTTAAGGATTTCTGAGATCATTGCACTACTCCATAAATCCCCTAACTTGCTTAGCTGAGACAGTACATCAGAAATCAGTACAGGTGTATTATGTTTCTTTATTTACAATGATTTTTTTTCTCTTCGATTACATTTTTAGATTTTATCAAGTCAGGAACAAAATAGCATGGCCAGAAAAAAAATGCTTTCCCATGTGAAAAAGAACATTTATCAAGCCTATAAACAGATGTGTAGATTTCTCCTGAAGTCCTTGGGATCATTTGAGACCTTATGCACCTGTTTATAGCTTGTTAAGATAGCAGTAACTTCAGAGTATTGTTATAGCTTTATAGAAATCATCTCAGTAAATAACACAATGATCCAGTAAGGTAGACCAAGGAAGGGTACAGACGAAACTGCAGTGAGAATTTAGAATTCAAATATTGCAACAATTGCAACAATCTTGAATATTTTATTATGTGAACTGTTTTGAACCTATTGAAAAGCTGCATGCATGTATTAGTGTTGGAGGTGCTTCAATAGTCAGCTTTTCCAGTTGCTCAAGTGTACTATCCTATCTGTGAAACATTCCCCACAAATAGCTAATGATTTTCATCACCATTCAAACATTGTATTTCTAAAATTCCCTAAGCTGCTTTTTTCAATTTCTGAACTAGTGCCATAGTCTATAAAGTTTAACTAATGAGTACTCAGTTTGTACACGTTTGTAAGCTGAACCAAGTCACTGCAAACACCAGCACCATAATTAATGTGAGCATCTTTCCACATAGTTCTGATGATTTTCACCACTTGATCACAAAATAAAAGAAGTTACTTGGTAAATGTATGCTTAACTTTATGGATGCAGACAATCATTCTCCATTTGGCTCTTGAAGTCTAGGTAGACTGTTGACTGACTAGCTGTGGTGAACAAACATTGTCTCCAGGTGAATAGACAGTTATTGTTTTCAAAATCCTGGTTTATTTTTATTTGCTTCAAATGACTGGCATAGGTATGTACGGGAAGACAGGCCTATTGCAATCAGGTAAACACCAGCTATGAAATGTTTTTCTCATCATTAGAAGCCACAAATATTTATCCTGGTTTTCCAAAACCTTCTTTCTTGCCAACTTACTTAGTGGGATGTTTTCACTGATGCCTGTAAGTTTTTCTTCTTGAGTTTTTATCATGTGAACTGCTCAGTATTTCCTATGTAAATGAAAGTATAGAACCCCCCCCCCTCACTACATACATACACATACATACATACATACATTTGTGTTCTAGTGACTTCTTTGCATGGCTGGGCTATAGAGCACCCTGCATTTTAATTGGCTTCTGTGTGCTTCATGCTTATATGAATCTGTTCAAAGAATGGGGTTAGGAAGGAATATTTTCCATCACAGCAATGCTAAGAAAAAGTGTTGCCCCCTCTTTCTTTTATTCTGCTAGGATTAATAAGTAATGGGGGGAAGTGTTTTAATGAATATTTAACTGCAACGCTGTAAAGATAAGAATAACAGGAGAACTAATACTGATAGTTGTCTCCAGATTACTATGTGGATATAAATATGTGGATCTATATATATCATATGGATAAAAATACAAAAAGGGTAACGCTTATGGTAATGTAAGTAATATAAATATATAAAAGGATAACTCTTGTAGTAAGCCTCAACACAAATCCCAACTAAAAAATCTCCAGTAAATCTAAAGAGGTCACTGGAGATCTTAATGAGCTGTAGATGAGCATCTCCTTTTTTCTAGACCAAACTGAATTGTACAGATTAATTCAGGTGGGACTTACCTTGTGCCTGCATATTTCATTATGTACAAAAGAATAGCTAAGAGAGCAAACCTACATTCCTGGTTACCCTAATTGACCTTTACATTAGTAGAAAGATGACAGGCTCGAACAATGCGCCGAATTACTAAAGCAGCAGCTGAGGTTCACCTGCTCACTTCTGTGGTTGTCTGATTTGAGCAAGCTTTCAACTATCAACCTTTTCCTCTTAACGCTAAATTAACAATGATTCAGACTGTTTTATTCGCGTGCTATAATCAAATCTAACACAATAATGGCGATGAACTTTGATTAGTTTATAAATTAGTTTCCCTCCTTAACCTCACATATTAGAATGGACTCCCTAAGAAACTAATTTTAATTCTTATAATAGTCATAATAGATGCTTCTTTTTTTCTAAATAACCTACCATTCCTGGGTCTCTGTTGCATTATCTCTTTAGCTGTCCTGATACCGCAACACCATCTATTCTGATATTTCCAGGAAGTGTAATTAATATGTTGGTCCTTCATTTTCTTTATTGTTAAGAATGGTAAACTTGATGTTTCTAAACAAAGGTCTGTACAGTGACAGCCTGATGCACACCTCCCAATTACTTAAAGTATGCTGTATATCATTATGCTTTTCTCAGCCCATCAATCAATTTTATTCATTTCAACAGGCCTTATATTTGAAATTGTAAGAAACTGGGGGTACTACAAAGAATATGGAAGAATCTGCTTTATTAAGAGTTCTCATATCAGACAATTCCTTTCACATTTTGATGTTGTCCAGGAGACATATCCTCTGCTTATTTTAAAAATAATAATGATCACGCATCTTAAATTATTTCCCACATTTTGAGCTCTTTTCATTCATGTGTGTCTATTGCAGGCCAGATGGCTCAGTGCTTGATTAGAAAGCAGCACAAAATCATATACAACTCTCCCTTAATTCAAGCGAGTGCTTTTTGAAGATTCAAGGATCAAGCCCTTTATGAGAGCACAGCTCTCATCCAAATGGGGCTCAGTTCTCTCAGGAATATCCCAGGGTCCACCTTTTACTGTTCAGCTTTTCTTTTCTTTTTTAATAGCATCTACCTCTACGTAACGGGATGTGGGTGGCGCTGTGGTATAAACCACAGAGCCTAGGGCTTGCCGATCAGAAGGTCGGCGGTTCGAACCCCCGCAATGGGGTGAGCTCCCATTGCTTGTTCCCTGCTCCTGCCCACCTAGCAGTTCGAAAGCACGTCAAAATGCAAGTAGATAAATAGGTACCGCTGCAGCTGGAAGGTAAATGGCGTTTCCGTGCGCTGCTCTGGTTCGCCAGTAGTGGCTTAGTCATGCTGGCCACATGACCCGGAAGCTGTCTGCAGACAAACACCGGCTCCCTCGGCCTATAGAGCGAGATGAGTGCCGCAATCCCAGTCGTCCACGACTGGACCTAATGGTCAGGGGTCCCTTTACCTTTACCTCTATGTAAAGGTGAAAAAAAATATGCTTTTTTCTTTTTTAAAAAACAATCTTCAATCATTAATGAGAAAAGAAATGGCATTCAAAATGTATGAAGAGTAGTGCAGAGTTTTGTCATGCATACCTTAGTTTTGAGGTACTTTCTTTCCTTCCACAAATCATCTCACCTGTGATCTACACTTTGCAGTACTCCTGGGCACCAGTACTTCAATTAAAAACAGGAGAAAATATCATGAGTTGACTTCTGCCTTGGGGCATTTTCAGATCCAAGAGCACCAGGGACGATGCAGAACATTAGATGAATATTTGCTGGAAATGAAACAAACAAACACATCACCCTAGGCCACCTCAAAATAACAAGCTCCCACACCTACCGAACTTTTAAAGAAACACTAAAGTGCCATGAGAATAAAACAGAAAACTGGAAATCTCTAGAGGAATCTGTCAATTTTAGTTTCTCTTAGTTAATCATTTTTCCATTCTTAAATTCAGTGCACATTTCCAAAGAAATCTGTGATTTTTTAAATTAAAAAAATCATGAAAATTCAACAGCAGTGTGAATTTCTCCCTTTTTGGAGTTTTGTAAGCCATTTCCCATAAGATAATGTATTTGTATATATTATTTTCAGTAATGTATGCATTTTGCTACGCATTTGTTGCTTCGAGAACTGCCTCACAAAATTCAGAGAATTGTGAATTTTGAATGATAACTGTATTCAGTTAACACATTGGTTCAAGAATTGCATTAGGAAATTGTTCATTAAAATACAAAATAACAACAAGCTAATTCCTCTCCTATC
This sequence comes from Darevskia mixta, assembly GCA_034641385.1. Taxonomy (NCBI): domain Eukaryota; kingdom Metazoa; phylum Chordata; class Lepidosauria; order Squamata; family Lacertidae; genus Darevskia; species Darevskia mixta. The sequence continues at coordinate 4,852,330 of JAWWNH010000036.1, forward strand.
CCAAAGGAAAATAACCTTTTAAGAAGTTAATGAATGAATACTTCAATTTAGACATTTTGGACTACTAGTGCTTAGATTGTGTTGCTTCAGATTGAATTTTGTCCCCCCCCCCACACTCACAATAAAATGTGTGGTTATGGGTTTTCTTGTCGCAAATGTATTTAGATTCCTCGCATCATGAACTATTGCCATCATTTTCAGATGCCTTCTATTTTTTGCCTCCATCTCCATCAATAAATAATATAAAAATCTGCAGTTGGACATGTGAGCATTCCTCCTGAAATGAGATTGGAATTAGACAGAATTTCCATCACACCTTTGTAAAAAAAATAGCACAGTATATGGTTTTGTGAATTGAAATATCCAAGGAACTCAATGCTTGTACCAACTTACTCAGATACATGGGGCTTTACTGAGGGTTTTTTTTAAATGATAATGTCACAGTGCATTATTATGTAAATCATTTATTTTATTATTATTCAATTAAAAGTGAAATAAATGCACTGAACAACTAAATCCATTGTAAAATGCCTGATGCAAAGATCCGTTTTTGTAATGGCATTGTTACTGAATCTTCAAGGACAGTATTTTAGTTTTCTCAGTTCTTTTCCTGATAATCCTCGTAACAGTAGCCAGTCACAATCATATGGAAATACATTTTTAAAATAGATTTTAAAAATCCCAGTCCCATAAGCACATAGCTACATATGTTTTTATTTGTTGTAACCTTGAGCAATAACAGCTCACAAGCTTTTTGTTAACAGGAGCCTGAGAGGCCCAGTGACCAAAGATTTATTTGTTGGTATTTATTTATAACCAGCCCTTCATCAAATGGTCTCTGGGGTGGGAACATTAGAACTATTTATGAACAGTATCAATAAGGCTAAATCATCCACAGAATATGTATTGCAGCAGATTTTTTTTTAAAAAAAGGCCTAGTGAAAAGGTATTCATTCACCTGTTGGCAAAATGCCAACAGGGTTGCTGCATGATTCAGCTCAAAGGGAAGGTAATTCCACAGGCACAGGGCCATCATGGAAAAGGTCCTCCCATAGACTCCCATCCTATGGACTTCACTCTGTGGCAGGACCACATGCAGGTCTTGCTAACATTAATGCATGGGCCCTAAGTTATTCATGGTTTTATATGTTATTATAAGCTAAGCAGGCTAACCTATAGCTTTCCAGATGTTGTTAGACTCCAACTCCTATCAGTTCCAGTTAGCCTGGCCAATGGTGAGGGGTGTTGGGAGTTGAACAATCTGGAGGGCCACAGATTAGCTATCACTGGCAAGTTGACTTTCTCAGGGCAATATTCTAAATCAGTGGTTCCCAATTAGGGGTCCAGGGACCGCTGGGGGTCTGTGGAACACACCCAGGGGGTCTGCGGCTCCATCCCTTGCACCCCCAAACTATTTCTTTTGTACTTTTTGCATGGTAATATCACAAATTTTATGGTCTATTTTAGTGCTGTGTGATTTTTCAATATATTGGGCCAAATATGTTTTGAAATCACATCGCGATAACTATTTTGACCCGGCAATAAGGAGGAATAAACCGCTCCTCAAACAAGGGAGAGCAGGGCAGCTGATTTTAAGGCACCACCGATATCGCACAATGATCTCAGGCATTCACGCTGCTGATGTAAAAAAATAGGGGGTCCTCAGTAATTAGCTAATTGGGAACCACTCTTCTAAATGATCAAATCCACACTTATTTCTAGGGCACATAAAGAATAGGGTGGTCTCTTACACATCACACAAAAAGAGGAAACATGGTACCAAAAAGGGGAATAAAGCAGGACATCAATCTGCATAAAATGTTCACATGTTAATTTATGTGTATAGATGCAAATTTTAAAATTAGCATAGTTTGACCAGAAATACATCTCACCATAGAGGGGTAGACTGTGACTAAATGACCTGTCAGACTATTCAGCCATGTCCAAATGATGAAAATGGGCATCTTAAAGGCCTCTGATCTTCCTTCTTATGGTTCATTATCTTTAAAGCAGAGTTAAGCTGCACACTGTCCTCTGTAAAGTAGGACATTTGGCCAGCCAAAAGAGTGGTGTTGTTAATTATAGATATGATACATTGCATTTTTAATTTATTATTGAATACCTACTTGTGTAATACTGAGCACAATGAAATCAACGGAGGCCTCAGCTATTGGCAGCTTGTGGCTGATATGGGCTAACACAAGTCATGTTACTCCTTGTGAGCTTTTAAACCACCCAACACAGATGTCTTCCTTGGCAAATGAGCTTTTCTTGTTTTTACACACACACAGGTTTTCCCACTAAAAAATAATAATGACTTGGTTGTGTAGCACATATGAGCTGAAGCAGAACACCCACATCATTATACAATAGGAATCTTATGTCATCTTCTGTTTATGATGAAACAGTGCAATTGAAACAAAATGGATTATTTGCTTCTGCAGCTCCTGTTTATTATTAATTCCCCCCCAAGTAACATCATAGCTGCTCTTTATTGCTGAACCTACTCACATGTAGACAATATCTCTATGGTGTTAGGACTTGGAAGGAAGGAACCTGTTTTCCTGGCTTCTCCAACATCATTCCTTCTCCAGGAATGCAATGGAATGGAAAAGAATGCCAGGACTAGCTGCTGTGTTGAGGTTTAAAGCACAGTTTATGCATGCCTCCAGGAACTGGAAGATGTATCTATGAACAAGAATGAGCCAAAAAGCTTCTTCCCAGAGGCTCTTGTATATATGAGTGTTTTGCCACAGCAATGTGCAGCACATATTGTGTTCAAAAGATTATGTCAAAGATTCATTTTCCTTATCTTTAAAAGAAAAAGGTAATGTGCAGTAAATCTTTCCTAAATGATACCAGAAATCCTGAAAATATCCCTTACTACTCTGTATAAAAATAGAACAATCTCCTACAGCATATAAAAGGAAGCCAAGGAATCTAAAGTCAAGTAATGGAACCTTTGGGGTTTCATTCCGCTCTGTAAGTACAATTCTGTTTTAACAATGAGCGAACCTTTCTACTCAACAGGAGTAGAAAAACATGATTTGGCTGACTGTTTCTTTCTATAACTTTATCTGAAGCAGCCAATACTGACCACTATCAAAGTCAGGATACTGCGCTAGATGGATTAATGGCCTGACCAAACGTGACAATTTGATCTATTCTTATAAGCAGAAGGATTAGTATGTAATTCATGTGCAAAATAATTTGTCAGACTGTCTTAGGGGGTTTACATTGCCCCAAAGACACACGTTGCATGAGTGACTGATATAAATTTTCTACTTACATATGAAGGTTAATGCTTAGGGCAGTCAGTACCCTATATACTCGAGTATAAGCCTAGTTTTTCAGCACATTTTTTGTGCTGAAAAAGCCGCCCTCGGCTTATACTCGAGTGAGGCAGGCAGTGGCTCCTATGAAGCTTTCCCAGGTTTTTTGTGGTAAAATTGGGTGCCTCGGCTTATATTCGGGTCGGCTTATACTCGAGTATATACGGTATTTTTGGACACACACAATTCCTTTCTGAAATATCAGGATATTGTGTCTCTCCATACTACAATGCACAGAGTACCAGTGTCATTTTTTCCCCAATGTGGGAAGAAGCATAGGGGGGAAATTGGTTTTGTATAGAAAACTTCCACCATGCATATTGAAGGAATAAATGTTAAGTACCAATAACTTATGCAATCTGTCCATTCTTTAGAAAGTGATGTTTTATTAGAGTAAAAAATGAACTCTATAGTGTCTTTTCAGGATGCCTTGTTTCCCAGTTTATGTGTTGCATTCATATTTTCAAATCTGCTGTTGAATATTCAGGTTCTGACACAATCCTGTAATTTAATGTACCACAGTACAGTAAATGTACCATCCTTTGAATGACATGAAGTTCCATTCAAGTATTTTGTTGTGAGACAAGGTCACTACGTATTTCATTTGATCCATGTGGCTACATTTAGAAATTAGGCAAAAACATTGTCTAGGGGATAGTTTCAAGGGCCAGATAGAGAAGACTGGAAGACCCCATTCAGTCTTCAGTCCTCAGATTCCCATGCCAGTACCAGTGCCTTAAACTTAGCCTGGTAGCTAACTGGCAGCCAATGCTGTTATTTCAGCACGGACATAACATGGTGCTGATATTCTGTCCGAGTGAGCAGTCAAGGTGCTGCATTTGGCAGTAGCTGCAGCTTCTGAGCCAACTTCAGGGGCAGCCCTGTATGGAGTGCACTGCAGAATGTGGGAGACAACTATATGTCCTCAGGAGGAGACTTACAAAATGGGGCACCATCACAGAGAAGGCCCAGCACATATCCCCACACAATGAGCCACACTTGTTAGCAGCACCCTGGAAAGGGCCTCCTCTACTGATCTTAAAGTTTGGCTCAGTAAATATCAAAATAGGCACTTATTCAGGTATTTGGGTTCTAAGTTGTTTACGGCTTCGTAAACCAAAGTTTACACCTTAAATTGGGCCCAATAACAAACCAACAGTAAGCACAGACTCTACAGAACTAGTGCTATAACACTCATTCTTGCAATATAGCCCAGAATGCTTACAGTTGCATTCTGCACCAGTTGTAGCCCCAAATAGAACACATTTCAATCTTCTAAATAGAAGTTCACCAGACATGAATTATCACTGTCAAGTAAAAAAAAGGGGGGGAAAGGTAAAGGACCCCTGGAAGGTTTAAGTCCAGTCAAAGGCGACTATGGGGTTGTGGCGCTCATCTCACTTTCAGGCCAAGGGAGCAGATGTTTGTCCACAGACAGCTTTCTGGGTCATGTGGCCAGCATGACTAAACCACTTCTAGCGCAGCGGAACACTGTGACGGAAACCAGAGCACACAGAAATGCCATTTACCTTCCTGCCGCAGCGGTACCTATTTATCTACTCACACTGGCATGCTTTCGAATTGCTAGGTTGGCAGGAGCTTAGACAGAACAACAGGAACTCACCCCTTCATGGGGATTCAAAATGCCAACCTTCCGATTGACAAGCCCAATAGGCTCAGTGATTTAGACCACAGTGCCACCCGCATCAAGTATCACTGTTCAGAAAAGACTGTAACTGGTAAGCCAGCTGGAACTGGGCATAAACACTCCTAGTCACTGGAGCTACCAAGGCCTCTGGTAACAATGTTGGGCCAAGGTGCCCTTCATCAAAAAATTACATACTGTCGCACATCACCCTAATTTCTGAGAGGTGCAAGATTTTGGTGATTCCAGGTACTTACCCAGGGTTCGTGTTTCATTTTGAATGAGGCACAGTAGAGACTGTGGTGTCTTTATAATATATGGTTTATTTACACATATATACAAGCTGAGCCTATGATGGAGGGGTTCACAGCATTAGCACCCCAAAATGCTTCTCTCACAGCCACAGTCTTGGAATGAAGCAGAAATAAGGCATGGCTCTCTCTCTGGCTTCCCATTCTGCTGTAGCTTTGCTTTTACCTTCTCACTCACATAACTCAACTCCCAACTCTGGGCTTTGTCTTTCTAACTACCAGTGAGTTGAGGGAGGGGGCCACCCATCTGTCCTCTGGCACAGAACCACGTCTTTACCTGAATAACCCATACTAAGGGCATTACATCATCAGGAAGCTAGCCTGGCTGTTCCAGGAATTTCAATCCTTGCTTAGATTTAAACACTTTCTGGATCCAGGAGTTGGAAGGAAATTGCCATATAGCTTACCCACACACCCTTCAGGTAGATCCAATTTCATCTAGAACAGTCTACCCAATTCACATCCTGGGCATGAGAACCATACACAAACAGTAGTTATCTCTTAACAGTAGTTATCTCTTAACTCTTAACTCATAATTATTATGAGTTATTACACTGTAAAAAAAATCTGGTACATCAGTGGACATTTATAGTTTTTTTCCACCCTTACCATGGGAAGAGAAAGCACTTCTATTCTTAACAAGCCTCTTTTGAAATGTGTTTCTCACATCAAAAGAGTCTCTTGCAATGTTGCGACTGAAGTCTTTACCCATGAAGCAGATTGTAAGTCAGTTTCTCTCAGTTTCTTCCCACCCCAAATCCTAATTTCCATCCTCCATATTTTCACAAGTTTGTGATTTTTTTAAAGGTACTCGTGAAAATTCACCAGCAGTTTAGTTTAGTGTGAACTTCTCCTAATATGCAAATCTTTGTATGCAGTTTTGCCTAATATATATATGGTGTGTATATATATATATATTTATTTGCAAAGAAATTTTCTCTAATGGTATACACATTATTGCACATTATTTTCACTAATAGTACCACAATAAATGCATTTTTGCACATGTTACTTTGCTAGAGAACAGCACTGAAAAATTCAAAGAAGCATAGATTTCCATGCATGGCTGTGTTTAACTTCAACTACTGTACTTTGGAAAAGTGCAGGTTATGTTTTGAAGTGGAGATCTTTCTCCCAGTCTGTATTTACATTGAATTTGAAATTGCCTTTACATAGAAAAGTGTTCTAATTGTTTTTATATGTGAAACTGTTTTTAACTGTTTTTATAGATGTAAATGTGCCATTGTTTTTATTGCTGATGTATTTATTATGAAATTACTTTGATATATTTTATAGGAAGCAATTCATAAATGGGAGAAAATAAGCTACAGAGTATATAAAAAATGTAAATGCACCTTTTGCAGACAAAATATGCATTGCACCAATTATTTTAAAGGTGGTATTATTTTGGGGAAACATAAATGTAGCTACTACCAGTGCAGAGCTATACAGAGGTGAATGTAGCTGGTACCTATACAGAATGAGCATATATGTGAGAATTAATCCGTCCTACGTCCAAGTGTCCTTCCGATCCACATTGCTTTGGGGAAATTGTAAAGCCATCATCTAACCGCTTTACTGACCCTATTCAGTCAGACAAATTATGAGTCTCGTGGTCAAACTGCAAGTTACGTTAATGGTGAGACTAGAAACCACATTAGGATTTTTAAACACTGTAATCCTAGGCACAAGAGAATTTTCATCAGGACTAGAACTCATCGTGGGATGGAGATATTTAAGCCTTCCATTTCCAGCTGTGCTCTCAGTAAAAAAAAAACCCTACACAGCAAGGAGAGTAAGAGCAGAAGGGACATTTCACTGGCATCAATGAGAGGTTCCCCCAGCTCAAATAATGCTAATTGCCACATGAGTAAATTTTTAGAGATTGCAGCTGGAGAGGGAAATTTTGAACATGCCCTCCCCATGTGCTATTTTTCTGATCACAATTACCCTATTAGCATAATGTGTAGTTAGGCCCTCTGATGCCCTAAGGGTCAGAGTGTGAGAGCTTATGAAGAGGCTGTGCTAATTCCTCTATTCCAGCGCTGCGTAATGTATTTAAGCTGGAGGTCTGCCAATGACACAACCCAAATCTTTCCAGGATATAAAATGCATCTCTCTCACATACACACTGCCATATCGAGTAGTGCTTGTTGAAAAAGGAATATGGTCATTTTTTAAATGTAGATTTATTTAACATGTTGAGTGATCTGAGCATTAGAAGTGAGATGCGCTATAGATGTAAATTCAAAATGTACAGAATAAAAGGTCAAAGATGCACACACAGTTCTTTTCTCATGTCTGTTCAAAGGCAGCACATAGCAGCTAGAATTAAAGACCCCTGGGATTGTTATCTCAGATGCAATACTGCAGTTTCAAATTATTAAATTAGAGTGACAAGCTAATAAAATGCTGTTTTTAAAATATTTTACATTTGATAAGATTCCTCCTCAATTCACTTGGGAAGAAGAATTTGATCAACTATATAGCAGCCTACTTAAAAAAAAATTCCAAGAACTGCCTTGTACTATAATTTGTACACTTTTAGATATTATTTTAGCTGGGAGTGAGAGCAATTAGAACTTATTTAGGAATTATACTTCAAGTGGGAGTTAGAATGAGTTTTAATTCAAAAAGAACTTTGCAAGATGAAACTGACCACCAAGTAAAGTGGTAATTTCCCCCAGAGTCCATTTTATCATGTTTTCCTTTATCAGCCAAGAATCTCTGCTTCATTGTGCCTCCTTATAAAAAAAACAGGTCAGGAAGATGCCCTTATCTCAGACCTCCTGCTTGTCCCATCCCCTGTAGGCCATAGGATGTTGGAGAACTTGCCACTGCCAGAAATGCAACCTTGCAAACATTTAGGCCTGAGCTTCCTGTTCTTCCTCCTTAGCTGTCCTCTCCCTGATTATCTGTTCACACTCCAGCACTGGCTCCAGCCTTTGCCAGATCATAGTCCCAGTCATAATCTTCAACTCAGTCCTATGCTGTATATGCAGGTTAGCCATACACAAAAAAATAGGAGTGTATGGGATGTTAGGGGAGGGGTAATATCTCTGGTGGGGGACATGTTGTGCTACTTCTGGGGTCATTTGCTACCTTTGGTCCCCACCCTGCATCCAGCTCCCACTTGTGTCTCCAAGAAGCTGTCAACATGCAACAGTGGCCACACTCCAGGAAACTGCTATGACTAGCCAGCATAGCCTAAGCAGGTAAGGTAGTTGATGGGTCTCAAATCCTTGGTGAGTTAGGGACTTCCCCTGCATGTAAAGATAAAGGTAAAGGGACCCCTGACCATTAGGTCCAGTCGCGGACGACTCTGGGGTTGCGGCGCTCATCTCGCTTTACTGGCCGAGGGAGCCAGCATACAGCTTCCGTGTCATGTGGCCAGCATGACTAAGCTGCTTCTGGCGAACCAGAGCAGTGCACAGAAATGCCGTTTACCTTCCTGCCGGAATGGTACATATTTATCTACTTGCACTTTGACGTGCTTTCGAACTGCTAGGTGGGCAGGAGCTGGGACCGAACAACAGGAGCTCACCCCGTCGTGGGGATTCGAACCGCTGACCTTCTGATCGGCAGGCATAGGCTCTGTGGTTTAGAACACAGCGCCACCCGCATGTAAAGATAGGCACCAGCAAATTGAGCGAACAAGATCAATAGTGGGTCCGATGATCAAGAAGGCAATTACTGAAAGTGCTGTAGAGGGGGAAATCCATACTCACTGTCTTGCAGGACATCTTCAGAAGAAGAAAAGGCTAAGGAGTCATCCCTACACAAATCTGAAGTGGAGTCCCTAAGACAGTTGAATGGCATCTTGTACACCTCCTTCCAGCAACTCCTGCAGCCAAGATGGTGCGAAATGTATTGTTCTGCTTTCCTTTGGACCTTATCAGCGAGGCTGAGAGGGCGGTCTTGCCATCTGGGCAGCCCAGGACACAATGCCCAGACTTGCACCCTGGAGAGGTCACTTTGGTGCTGCTAACACAGCAAAAGCAATGTGTGAGGCAGCATTTACGAGTTACCAGCCTCCTCAGCCACAGCAGGTGCTGTGATTCTCCAGCAGTTTGACTTCACTCCAGAGGCCCAGTCCATTGTCTGTCAAGACAGATGCAAACAACAACATAAAAAAGCCATCTCTTGCAGCCTAGTGATCAGTGCACTGAATATATTTGGTTCAATGCGATGACTATTGGCAAAACATTGCTCTTCTACCTTTATCATCCATGTATAAAATGCCCATTGGATTTCACTACTCATCTGGATACTTCTGGATATCAGATTTTAGACAAAAGGCAATGTGAACACAGGCATAACCTTTTCCTTTTAATAAAGTAAGTAGGGCATGCAATATGTTATCTGGGCCAATATATTAGCCTTTATTCATTGTATGCCTCATTTTAATCAGAGCTTCCATCAAAAATGAATGGATGACTTGGGTGATCTCCTGTGCACCAAATACTATGGGATACACAAAAAAATCTCACACAATTTCACATTCATTATCCTGAATGACTGCATCTGTTCAAAAGAGACTTATGAGATGAATAGCGAGTTAATCACTGTGGTTATGTCGCTTGCTAGCCAAACATTATAAGGCAGTTCCACAGCTGGTATACATCAACATAGTTTTACTGAAATCAATAAAGCTGTTCTTTTCTACACCTGTGCAGGATCCGCTCTCATACAGGGAAGTGCTTTCTCATTGTTAAATGTCTGAATAGTTAATGTTAATAAGAAGAGTCACAAACAGCTGTGGTAGGTAGTTCTGAAAATAGCTGTCAGATGATTAACAGGCCAACATAGCATAAAATGCTGGCACTGCTTTAATGGGGAAGTGCAGACAGAAATGTGACGATACAGAGCTATTCTCTGTGATTATACAGAGAAATCAATTATATGAGGTCAGAGCTAACTGCCTGTTAAACTGTCATGTGCCAGGTACATTTGTCCAAATGTCACACTGTTTGATCCCCCAACACCATCTGAATTTCGTACAAGCTGGAAAGTTTTCTGTCTTCATCTTTCATGACACACACATGAAACAAAAAAAAAGTCTTTCTTGCAACCAGAGGAGTTGAATTAGTTTGGAACTAAGAACTCAACTTAAGGAGCAAGGAATCTACAGCAACTGCAAAGAAATCTCTTCAAGCCAGCCTGTTCTGGTAACTTCAATATTTGTGGCAGATCACCATTAAAGTGGCAGGGTAGGGGACCGTGTCGTGGACAATAAATAAAATGCCAGCTAGGCAGTTAGGTCTTGCCGGTTCAGGATACTTTCCCAGTATTATATCTTATAGGCTCCAGATTAATTTTTGTGCAATCTCCCAAACCCACCGTAGTAGAATATAAGTAGGTAGTGAAGGATAAAGCATATAACACAAAACCAGAAATATTTGCTGCCAGTTCTGGAACTAATAGATAACATTTCTTAAAGGAAGGATTTTTCATAAGAAGAGACCAGGCCAATGGCCCATCTAGTCCAGCATCCTGTTCTCACAGTGGTCTACCAGATGCTGGTGGGAAATCTACAAACAGGTTCCTAGTACAAGAGCACTCTCACCTCCTGCAGTTTCGAACAACTGGCCTTAAAATGGCCTCCATGCACATCAAACAACCATATGAAACTAACAACTGAGGTAATCCCTCATACATGATTTTTTTAAAAAATGAACAAACAAACAACCAGTTAACTGTTAGTTTCACTCCATTTGTTACAGTGAAGATAATATTCCATCAGGTGGATTTCTCTCACATAAGGTACCAATGGATTTCCCCCCAAATAAAAAATAGGCTTTAAAGGAAGGTTTTTCCTCAGGGATGGGAAGAGATGGATGGGTTAACACCTGCTGCAATTCCCATAATTATCAACTCTTGCTGATGATATCTGCTTTTTTAAAAAACTGCATCATAACTGCAAAGAAACACAAACTAATTTTTGTTTGACCCTGAACTACCTCACAAATTTGGGTTTAATTAGAACTTCAGGTTTTCTGCAGCATTTCCTCAATTTTTTTAGATACACAAGTAAGCTGAATGAAGAAGCAAATAATATTAAATTGTTGGAAACCAGTGTTGTATTTTTCACTTGTTATAATGATGTTTCTATGGTTTTTCGAGTGAAGAGATAAACAAATTCATTCTGTTACATGCAGGGTCATATCTACCATTTATTTTTGCCTGTGGGCTTCCAAAGTTTACCTAGAGAAATTGGTGATTATTTGGGCTTACTCAGCAAGATGACAGGGCTTTAAAATAATAATAAAGGGGTCTATGTTCATAATTAAATATTGGGGTTAGATTTGTATTGACAATATTTCAGTTATAAGCCTTTGGGAAGCATCTGTTTTACTTTTAGTTTGTAAACACTGTCTAATGATTTAGGTGCAAACAATCATCTACCCAGGCCATGCATTGTAAGAAACAACAAAAGCAAGGTTTTGCAATTCCATGAAAATTCATGCTTTGGAGTAGGCATATTATAGCTGGGATAGCTCAGTTGTTAGAGCCTGTGACTTTTAATCTCAGGGTCATGAGTTTGAGCCCCACACTGGGGGAAAAGGATTCCTGCATTCCAGGGGGTTGGACTAGATGACCCTCGTGGTCCCTTCCAACTCCGCAGTTCTATGATTTTATGATTCTATATGCCACCTTACTCATTTCCTCATGCAGGGAAGTTTCACAGCTCATTATATTGGTCAGCTGTTTGATCTGATTGTAGTGCTAGCTAGGCTTGCCATAAAGCAGAGGATGGGCTCAAGCAGTGGGCTGGAGCCCTGGAACCCTGGAGCCTTATAAGCCAGCCTGCTGCTTACAGATGCAATGGAAGATGCTCAACAACTTTTGTGTCTGGACTTTCACTTTTTGAAATATGGCAACCCTATCAAAGTGCTTTACATGTACAGTGTGAATGTGGCCCTTATGAAGCTGTCAAGGTATCGTTAGTTGTCTTGCAAGGTTCTCCTGAACTCTGACTGCCTACAAATGCTTCACGATGCTACTAATCCTTCCAGGCAGACTCAGTGGGGAGGAACAATCACTGAGGAGGAACAAAATCTCCACAATATAGGCATGGGTATTTCTGACTCCCATCTCTTCCCACTGCCCCCCCCCCGATTCTGTTCTGTTCCTGCATTGATTTGTGACTTTTTTGTTCTTAAAACAATCATTACAAAAGACACATTTATAAAGCATATTTTAAAGTATATATATATTTGTGTTTCCGCTCAAATACCTAAGTACATCTTTTGCTATATTTAAACTGCAAAGAGCTTGCAACATTTGGAGAAGTGTGAGATCTGGTGGATAGCTAAAGTCTAACTACACATTAATTTGAAAGATAAAAACCATGCCATTCTGAACAGGAATGAACAAAGAGTTAGGCTACAATCCTAACCCATCCCCCAGTTGGGCTGTATGGAGTGGCAGGTTCACCAGGTCTGAAAGTGGTTAGGCTATGCCTGCCTCAACCTCGCACAGCAATCAGGCTTGATGCAATGAAACAAGCTCAAGATCGAACAGCTCTTGGGGCAGTTCAGCCTTACCCCTTCCCTGATTCAGGAATTCCTTGTTTCCGGGCTTTCTGCAGTTGGTGGGCCTCCTGCCTGCTGACACAGTTGATGGGGAGAGGGGGAAGGTTAATGATGATGGGAGACCAGCTTAGGCCGGGCAACTAAGCACAGGGACAACCGCAGTCATTCCAGCCCCATCCTCTGCCCAGCATAAGATGTGCTTTGTTTGCTCTTTAAATTGCTCAAGCAGACCTACCACAAAGGATCATCTTACAAAAACATCATTTGCTGTCAGTTCTCCCCTGTGCAACTTTACCTTAGATATTTTCCACAATTGGGAGTCATTGTGGCTGGCACTAGAAAGCTATCATTTGACATCCTAGGGTGTGGGAGGCTTGCAAGTGGGGGGGGGGTGTAAATAAATCAGATAATTTAAAAGTAGCTATAAACCAGTGATTTTCTCAATAATAATATTCATCTGTATCCAATGTTCTCTTCCTTTGTGATAGATTCACCATAAATTGAACAATGTACCTGTTCCTTTCTAACATTTCAAACACTTTGGGCCATAATTGTTATTCATCTAATATAATTTGTTGGGTGTCACATACCATCTAGTCATCATCGGTTTCTCTATCAGGTTTTACATAAAGAGAGAAAATTATTAGCATGTTTCAAAATGTATTCCCAAGTGCCAAAAGTAATTACTTCTCCAATATCTTGTGCCCATTATATCATGTAGAATTTAACCTATTCAGAATCACATTCAACTGATGGAGTGATTCCCCTATGAGGAAAGGTTATAGCATTTGAGGCTTTTTAGTTTAGAAAAAAAAAGGTGAGAGTGAAGACATAATAGAAATATATAGAATTATACATAGTGTGGAGGAAGTAGAAAAAGAAAGTTTTTCTCTTCTAAGAATGCTAGAAAATGGGGTCATCCAATGAAGCTGAATGGTGAGAGATTCAGGACAGGCAAAAAGAATGACTATTAGCTAAAATGTGGCATTCATGAAGACGAAGGCTATCGATGGCCATTAAGACTGATAGGGCAGAAGGTAGGGAGGAGGCCAACAGTAGGTGGTGCCAGAGCCCAAAGAGAGGCAGATCCAACTAATTCAAGCTTTGCTCCCATTCTCCTCCTTACTGAATTCTATAGTAGAACACTGAAATGGAGGAGGGGGAGCAATCTGGCAGCCAGTGCCATCCCCTGGACTGGATGTAAGTAAGAAGGCAGCCAGCTGGCTAAAGGCAGGCTGCAGTTGGTGGGTCAATGTCCCATTCACCCTAACAGAACAGCCTCCACTGCTCATTCCACCTCTCTCTTTGGTCTCCATCAGCCCCATTCAACAGGGACCAAGGAGTCACCTTGTCCTGCTCAGACTCTGAGGAAGGCCCATTCTGTCTCCACCAGTACTGAGCAGTATTCAGCCAGTTGTTCCCTGTGGAGTTGACAGCCCATTCGTACCAGTCATACTCTTGTACCCTAGTAAATGTCATGACTCTTTTTTCCCATTTCCCCTCCTACTAAAATGGGTGGCAGGTCTGAAGCTACTATAAATGTACTTCTCTATGTCCTGCCCTTGTCCTGTGCACAACTCCATCACTTGTTCACTAATTGTTGTCATAACATCTGGTGGTGGTCTGCTGGCCTATTTTTTTGTGGTGTTATTTTAGCCAGCATATTATAAGCATAGCAGGGCTTCCACCAAATCCTATTGCCCCATAGCTGTGCATCATTGGTACAGGATTTTATCCTAAATTTACAGGATTTTATTATTTGAATGTGACACTAAACAAGTTGAATTCTAAATAAAAAAATGAGCACAAGGCATATATAAAATCATATGTCTTTTTTTCCTCTAGCAAGCAATCCTCTTTTTGAATTTTGCAAAAACGATTCCAGTTAAAATTGTTTAAGGCTGCAATCCTAACTCCACCACTGAAATCAATAGTGCTTCCTTCTAAACAGACACGGTTTGGATTGTGCTGTAAGTCTCGGATAATTCAATTATGTATTTGCTGTAATTAATACTATGGAGGAATTAAGTGGCCATTCTAACACTTAATTCATTGCACATGAATTCAGGGTGGTTGTTGAACAGTTTCATGTATTTAGCTTGTATGAATTTCAGGCAAAGCTTACAAGACTGAAAATTCTCCTGTGGCTTGAAATTGCTGTCATAAATGAGTACTGTAGGGGGAAATTTACAGATATGCCCATTTAGCTGTGTATCAGGTTGTCTTTATCATCATGCGATTAATGGGAGTTCAGCTGCCTATACACACACATGCACACTACACACACACACACACACACACACACACTATGTGTATACACACATACACACACTATATATATATATATTTATATTTATATATATAACAACTGTGGCTTTCACCATCCTTAGGAGCTATTCAGGTATCTTCTCTTGTCTGTCACAGTATTCAGCTGAGAATATTCTCCAAAATAAAACACTTTCTTATTGCTGTCCCATATTAATTCTAAACCCTTTCTAGTAGTTTCAGAAGATTTGTGTTTTTAGGTTAAACAAACCCTGAAGGCATGGTAGTTGTTTGATGTAGTTTCCTTGTTTATAAGTTTAATTTTTTAATGTCACTTTAAATATAGTAGTGATTCACAGTGCAGGGACACAATGCTATCTAAGGTATTCTATAAGTACATGATTTACTGCTTGCAAGTCTAATAAACATCTCTACATGTCAGGGCTTAGGCAGGCCTTGAAAGAGAGAGCCAATAAATTTGAAGTCCCTTTGGCAGAGGAGAAAGCAGAAAGTTCAACACAATTATGGTGATCTTAGACATTGATTCAAGGAGCAAGTCAGATCTCCCACATGGCTCTTATAGAGTCATTCGCGAGGTAACTGTAGCAAAGAAGATTCGGTTGTCTGTGCATTATTATAAAGGCCATTCCTGTTGTTTAATTGGTCTCTTAGTACACTTGTTCTCACAGGACACTCTCAACTTTGTTATCATAATTATCACTGAGCACTTAGATCAGTGTTTCCGAAACTTGGGTCTCTAGCTTTTTTTTTACTACAATTCCCACCATCCCCAGCTAGTAGTTTTCAAAGAACTGGGGGAGACCCTGTGGTGGATAAGTGGCCAGTAAAGGAGAGCAAAATGAAAAACAGAATATCCCACCCATCCCCCTTAGCTTCACTTATATTGGAACCTCTGGGAGATATGGTCTCTAATCTTGCCACTCTTAGAGCAAGAATGGGATTTTCAGCTCGGTTCTTAAGAGCTGAGCTGCCCAGCTATGGCTGTCACTGAGCCACAGTCAGAGGCTGGTATGCTTCTGAATACCAGTTGTTGGGAATCACAAGTCGGGACAGTGGGCTGCAGAGCTCATGTCCCACTTGTGGGCTTCCTACAGGCATCTGGTGGACCATTATGAGAACAAGACAATGGGAGATGGGCCTTTGGCCTGAACCAGCTGTAGGGCTGCTCTTCTTATTGGCTGTTTGCAAATTAAGTCCTTTCAGGAAGCACTATCAGTTTCTGGACATGTGAATAAGCATTTTCACAATTGGGCAGGGGAAATTATTCCTATCGTGTGGGAGGAAAGAGACTCTACTCAGATGTTTTTCCTCTTGACATATGGTGCCTCTGTTTATATAATCTTGCCATTCACACACACACACACACACACACACACACCTAAGATGAGGCTATGACTTGATTTTTCAGAAATGGATTGCTAGTAAGAGCATTATTTGTTAAGTGCAATTGGTCTATTTCCAAAGTAAACAGACAACAGTATTGATCAACTAATGTTTTTCTTTATAGAAGATTTCCTTCAACCGTCAAGAATAATCACACTGGAACAGATGCGATTTCTAGATTTATGGAGGCTTGTCAAAAAGTATTTCAAAGTGCAGTGAAATAGAGAAACACCAAAAAGCTGTTAAGAAGTGTTAAAAGTCTTCCTGTGGCACCACATGTACTGCACAGTTCACTATCAGATCTGTTTATCAAAACGTCATCAATCTGCTAGAAAATGAAGTAGGGGAAAATAAAGTAATACTGTATACAATTAGATTACTTCCTGGTCATGAAAGGCATGACTTGGAAATGAACTACCAGGTGTATGCAGTGCATCTGTTAAACCTAGTCTAATATCTTCACAAAAGATAACTGAAGTAGACCAGGCATGTCCAAAGTCCGTTTCGGGGGCCTAATTCAGCCCGCTGGTCGATTTAATCTGGCCCCCATGGCAGTATATGTCCTGGGGTAAAATCCCAAAAAACGTTCAACAACTTCAACCCCCCCAAAAAGCTCAACAACTTTAGTCGGCCCTCACACATGTTCACTTCATCAAATATGGCCCTCTTTGAAAAAAGGCACCCCTGAACTAGACGAACTCTTGTTGATGACAAATGCCTGCCAATGCATTATACAATCCACCTTTTCCAGAGAGCTTAGGTGATATGTAGATTCTACAGTTAAACACAGAATTCTGATTCAGAATGTGATGGTGCCTCCAGTTCTTATTGGAGTGAGTTAGAATCTGATTGCGGTTGGCAATTATACTCAGGAATATCCGAATGGAATATTAGTTTAGCATGAAGTGATTCCTCCATTGCAGAGGGTTGGACTAGATGGCCCTTCCGGCTATACCATTCTATAACTCTATGATTTATATTTCTCTGAAGCTGCTTATGTATCATATCAGAAATCATTTCATAGATATATATCAAACAATCATTATATAGCAGCCACAGTGTGCTGTTCATTTCTTCGCAAATAAACATGGTTTCAAAACAACCCAATAGCTTCATATTTCTCCTCTATGATTTTTCATTCGATCACACACACACACAATTAAAAAAAGGAACTGTGTTGTGCCAAAAAGTTCTCCATCTTTTCCAACCACGATGCATCAAATAATGAAAAAAACTGTATTCAAAAATTATCAAAGGGGATAGAGAATGTTGGTGAAATCTTCATATGTGAGTGCAGGGGTTATGTTTTGCTTACATTTCTTTTGACATGGCTGAGGCATGTTTGAGAGTGCCCTTTATTTAACTCAACAAATCATCTCACCAGTGGTCTGCATTCTGCAGCCTTCCTGGGTGCCTGCAGGTTAGTTAAAGCCCATGGGAAGACATTGTGAGGTAATTCCACCCACGAGGCTTTTTTCAGATCAGGAACCATAGGCAGTGAGAGGGACTGCAGAGTGGTGAACAAGCATCAAATTGAAAGGGGGGAAACATGTCATTCTTGCCCACGTTGGAAACACAGAATAATCTCAAAACCCCACACCCACAAAAAAAATCTAAAAAAGAAAAAGATCTCAAATGCCCTTAGAATGAAGCACAAAAATGGAAGCTTCTTTCACAGAGGAAGAAAATGTTCAAGAAAATAGGGGTCAGATTTTTGCACAGTAGTAGAGGAAACTTTACGGCTTTGAATCAGGCAACCTGATTCTTAGCTTATGAGAAACTGAATGTATTTCTTTTCAGGTACCAGGAAGTTGTAAAACAAATAGTGGCTGTCCTAGTTGTTCTCTGAAGTTAATTTTTCTTTGCATTTTTCCCTGGTCTGTATCTGGTAGAATCTATTTCAGAAGGCTACCCCAGAGATGAAACAAACAAACAAACAAACATGATTTCTAAAAATACAACTTTCGAACAGAACACTGTGGTGACTATCTATCACCTGGATAACTAGAGAACAGACTTCTCTCTCCTCCCCTTATTCTCCTCCCACTTCAGCATTGTGTGAGGTCAGAAGTTTTGCCAGGCCCTGGAGCATTTCTCATTTCAAAGAGCATCACATCTGTCTCAGTCAAGCTGGGTTTGTTCAGCTGCTTTTCATCCACATAATTATCTCATCCAGGTTTTGGGACATAAGAATAATCACAGTGCCTGCCTCTGTTTGGTGAGAACAAGATGTATAGCTGAGTATTGCCAAAGCACTGTTGTCACTGA
Organism: Darevskia mixta; assembly: GCA_034641385.1. NCBI lineage: Eukaryota > Metazoa > Chordata > Lepidosauria > Squamata > Lacertidae > Darevskia > Darevskia mixta. The sequence continues at coordinate 4,871,090 of JAWWNH010000036.1, forward strand.
ACCAGATAGCATCTTCCTATTTCCATATCGTCTTATAGCATATGTAGAAGATGAGCCCAGGCTGTGATCATCTAGGGAAAGGAAGCAGCTGTACCCTTGACTGAGAGAAATGAGATGGAGCAGTTTATTTTGACACTCCCCTGACTGTTGCAGGAATCACATGTGTAACAGCATCCGAATGTGATCACAAAGCTTTTCTATTTGAAGGAAGCATTTTTGTTTCCAAGCAACAGTAGATATAGGTGGTTTGAATTCACCTTTGCCAGACCTTTACTGTGCTAATGTCTGGTAACTTTCCCATATGATTCCTGAACTCCTATTTGTGATTTTTAGTAAATAATTATTAGTACCACCCACATGTAATTTTGTAACATCACCGGTACAAATTTTTACCTAATATGGTTTTATTTACATAATAATCTCATCCCATTTGTGGTTTCTGAAGTGTGAGGGGGAAATACATGTTTTCTTTCTCTGTCTCCCTTGTGTTTGATGGTGGATGGGATATTGATTTTGACTTATGACAGGAGAAAATACGCTGTCCCAACTACAAATCTCATTATCTCCAACCATTGTCTAGAGTAGCAGCGGTTCCTGGGGCTAAAGGAAAAAAATGTATGAAGGGCACCAGGTTGGGGAGGGCTGCAATATTTTAGTTATGTGTGCACTAAAAAGATGTTTTAAAATTTCTTTTTTAAAAAAAAAAATCAGCATAAGCAGTAGTTTGGGGATGGTATATTATTGTTCTTCTTAATAATGCAACAGCCTGAGTTCATCTTTAGTTCAGCAGTTCTAAAGGTCTTCAACTTTTATATTGTGGGCACCAAAATAGGGCAAGCAATCTTTATCTCACTCTCTGCTGAATGTGACAGAGACAGACACAGGCAGAAGAAAAAAGCTGCAATAGATCTGCAGCTTCTGCCTGTATCTGTTCCTGGAAGTAACCTCCTCCCTTATTATTTAGTTTTATTATTTGTTGAATTTCTATACTGCCCTTCATCAGAAGATCACAGGGTGGTTTAGAATATAAAACAAAGGAATAAGTAATTGCCACCACTGGAGCCACTCACCCCGCTGATGCTTCCAGGGACAAAATGGGTTGCCACTCCATATTCCCTCCTCCTTGAAACATTAGGGTCTGCCTGAGCAAACTAGACACACTCCACATGCTTGCCTATCAACCTACCCTTGATCATAAATTATCTCAATTGGGAAGAGAGCAATAAAACCAATTTAAAATGCACAACAGTTCCAATAAACAAGAGAGAAGGAAAGAATACATAAATTCAATCCACGTCTTTAAAACCACAGGATGGCTGAATTAACCAACCTGAAACTGAACAACTAACCACCTGCATATGCCTGACAGAATAAAAACAATTTAAACTAATGCTGAAAACTCAGCTTTACCTCAGAAGGCTTCCAATTTAACTGCATATCTATAAAAGATTGCACAAATTCCATTTGCCAAAACAATGTTAATATTTATGAGGATTTGTACTTAATATTCATTAGCGTTGTGTTTAGTTGTAAGCATGAAAACCAGTGGAAAAAATAAAATAGGTGATACGCCAAAAATTATGTACATTTAGTAATGTTACAGGTAAATAATATATGTACAGACCAAAATGGTCTAAACCACTGAGCCTCTTGGACTTGCCGATCAGAAGGTCGGTGTTTTGAATCCCTGCGACGGGGTGAGCTCCCGTTGCTCTGTCCCAGCTCCTGCCAACCAAGCAGTTTGAAAGCACACCAGTGCAAGTAGATAAATAGGTACCGCTGGGGCAGGAAGGTAAACGGCGTTTCTGTGCCCTCTGGTTTCTGTCATGGTGTTCCATTGCACCAGAAGCGGTTTAGTCATGCTGGCCACATGACCCGGAACACTGTCTGTGGAAAACACTGGCTCCCTCAGCCTGAAAGCAAGATGAGCGCTGCAACCCCATAGTCACCTTTGACTGGACTTAACCATTCAGGGGTCCTTTATCTTTTTTTTAAAATTGACTTTAGAACATCCCCCCATACATATTGGAAGTTGACTCAGCTTGATCTTGCATTTGATGCAGTGTGTCACCTCGTCTCATTTCCCAAAGCACTGGATATCTTCCCCATTGAGTATGAAAGTAAAATCAACAAATGCCTATAACTTTTTTGGTTTTTTGCACAAATTGATTAGATTTGCAGGCACAGCATTTCTTGGGGGGATGAAGCCTGTCAAATTTGAGGTGAATGGGTGCAGGGATTTTAAGTTTGAGGTTTCTTTAAAAGATGTTTGAGAACATTCACTGTGGTTTGCTGTGAAATTAGACAAACATGACACACAACTTATAGATGCCTCTGGATAGGTTCCCTGCAACATTTCAGAAGGATAAATGCAGTGGCTAGGGAATGATTAATAAAACCCAGTGTTTAAATTATATTATTCTTTGCTGAATTGGCGCCAAAGTCATGGGAAGTGCACAGCAACCCTTTCTACATCCCTCTCAATACAACTGGTTGGATGTAGAGTGAAAGTCCTCAACTGGAAGCTAGAGTTGTCAGTCAGTCAACTACATGCCCCTCCTCCCTGCCTGGTGTTTTCCATTTAGGGAGAACTTGGGAGAGGGGATAACAAAATGTATTGAACTAGGGAAAAGAAGGATCTTCGAAGTCCTCTAAAGCAGTTCTAAAGCCATGGACACAGACCACTTCACCTCAAATCCTAGCCACCTCATATCTGAAATCAGTCAGATTCTGAGGCAGTCCAAATATCTCCATGGTAGGGATCCTCACCTCTGACTTATGTCTCATCAGAGGCAAATGCACAACCCTAAAAAAATGAAAACAAAACAAAACCATACTAGTTACCGTTTGGAGTTCAATGCTGTCAGAGGCTGAACTGAAACTGAATCTCTGTTGGAGCACACTTTCCCTGCATACAACCACACTGAGAAAATGGGTTTAAGGAAACTGAAAAGTTAATATTAATTACTGGAGATGCAGGTTGATAGGAAGGAGCCCTAGTTCAATCTGGCTAAGGTGCAGATGCAATGAGCCATGCTTGCTCTTGCATCTCAAGGGAAGAGCCATACTAATTGTGTCTGCTCTTAAATGGGAGGTGCGAAGAATAAGAGAACGAAGGGAAGTAGGAAGTGAGATTAGCAACCTTCAAAGTATCAGTCTCAACACTGAAGGAAGATCAACACAGGTCAGCGCAAGGACAGTCTAGGAAGTTTGGAGGTTTCTCTCTTTCTCTATGCCTTTCTCATGCAGATACATCAGCCCACAGTACAAATTGAATTACACCCTGACACTTCAGAGCCCATCTGTGTCTACTCAGAAGGGACGCAGGTGGCGCTGTGGTCTAAACCACTGACCCTCTTGGGCTTACCAATCAGAAGGTTGGCGGTTCTAATCCGCACGATGGGGTGAGCTCCCGTTGCTCTGTCCCAGCTTCTGCCAACCTAGCAGTTTGAAAGCACACCAGTGCAAGTAGATAAATAGGTACCGCTGTGGTGGGAAGGTAAACAGAATTTCCGGGCGCTCTGGCTTCCACCATGGTGTTCCATTGCTCCAGTAGCAGTTTAGTCATGCTGGCCACATGACCCAAAAAGCTTTCTGTGGACAAACACTGGCTCCCTCGGCCTGAAGTGAGATGAGCGCCACACCCCATAGTCACATTTGGCTGGACTTAAGCATCCAGGGCTCCTTTACCTTTTATCTTTACTCAGAAGTAAATTCTATTGAGTTGTGTGGGACTTTGTTGTCGTTTAGTCATGTCCGACTCTTCATGACCCCATGCACCAGAGCACTCCAGGCACTCCCTTACTCCTAGATAATACCATATAGGGTTGCAATCTGAGCATGCTATTCTTTTAACACATACATAGAAATAACCCTCATGGGACACACAATGGTAACTAGTTCTGTGCTGTAAGAGTGGAGCCAGGTAACTCTCACATCTTTACGTTTCCCCCCTTCTCTGACCTCAAAGTTTTGAAGTTTCTTCACGCAAAGGTTTGCCTAATACTTTACTTTCTTAGTTTGTAAGCATTAGTAAGTTAGAAAACTGCTTGTACAGAAATGTGTCCAGATTCATTGCAGAAACAGGACACATCCCAAAATAAAATATGTAAATAGTAGAATCCTTTCCAAAAGTGAAAAGGTTATAATAGTGTTTTCCATTTCATGGCTGCTTTGGTAGCTGCATGTTAGAGATTATCATATACACACACATAAAGACAGACTAGGACTGTAACTCAAATAAGACATTATAATTGGTTAATCATATGAGTATTATTCAATTAGTCTGTTGAATTAAATTTGAATACATTTGCATATACAATTAGTCAATTCGGTTAAATTTTAATACATTTGCATAGGGCAAGGATGCTGCTTTCTTTGTGTTTAGATCATGCGCAAGGGAGAAGGCAGGAACCCACTGCCTTACCCTCCTTTCTTCCTGAGACCCATCCTTCAAGAAGCACCACACAGGATCAATGGCTCCTTTAGCAGAGGCATCTATTCTGCATGGTACAGGGTGATGCTTTGCAAGTGGCTTCTCTACAAAGAAGCCGCTTGCAAAGGAGCACTGTGCTGGATTGGCACCTGCATGGAACAGCTGGGCAGGCTCTGATCCTGTGTAGTCAGGGTTCTCATTTGCAATTGACTTCCCTGCAGAGAAGCTGATTTCAAAGGACCACCAAGCAAGATCAGCCCCCCCGCCCCCGCTCTCAGAGAGACGCAATTTCTGCTGCACCATTTAGAGGAGTATGAATAGCCAATTGATATTTATTGTGGACATGCATGTTTACCCATATTTATAATTTTATCTGGATACCAATGGTCTTCAGTTATACTGTCGGCATTCCAAGTAAGTTGAATTCCTCTGAGGTAATCCGAAATGGTATTCAGTGATGATGAAGTGGCATCTTTGCTATTAAAGGTTTAATGGCATTTACCTAGCAACCTCTTAGCAGCAGATATCTGTGATTATGCTCACTGTATTCTAATTTATACAATTAAAGGAAACCCATTTTCTCATTCCCACCTTTTTTCAGTTTCAGCGCACGATTATGAAAAGAATGGCAACTGCGCAAATATTACAAATGAGCAGCGCATACTATTAACATATTAACAAACAGGCAGCTGAAGCAGCCCTGTACCAACTGCTGGAGACGTGAGCTGCTCGCTTGAGACAGAAACCTTTTGAATCTAATCATTGAGGGCCAAACTGAAGACTTTATGAAGCATGCCTGTGTTGCTGCCCTGGATCCCTTTGTGAGGAAGGGTGGGATAGAAATTTAATAAATAAATGTGAAGTGTATGTGATATGAAATGCAGTGTATGTGCTGGAAAAAAGCAGCCTACATCAGGCTTCTCCCTGATGTCATTCTGCTATGCACCCCCCAAGCCATTGTTTCCACATTATGGGCTGCTTTTGACAAAACAACTCTTGTTAGAGAAAGAGGGAAGTTGTGTTGTACATTATGGAGAGCTTAACATGGGGCTAGTTCTGAAAGGCAGAAACCCCAAACCAAATAAATAAAAAAATCACTGCCTTTTCAGAGGTATGTCTCCTTCCCCACCCCACCCTTAATATTAGGGTCCCATCTGCACTACTGTTGGGGTCCGTATACATTCTTAGCCTCATTATAATGCATCAAGTGTCTGATGATTCAATTATAACATTCTGAAATTTAAATCCTGGATGTCACTTGAAATCTGTTTCATAAAAACAAGTATTTCATTCCCAGTTCTTTCCAATTTTCCCACAGGTAAATGTGTCTCTGATAATTAATTATTTTCTCATGTGGTCTCATAGGCAAATCACTTCATTTCCCTTCAGCTGAAACACAAAATAAATTAAATGTAATGATTTTGTGCTTCATGCTGCAGCATTGCAACTAAATAGAAACTGTTGTTATAAATTACTGGGGCAGAGGGGTAGAGGTTGTGCGTAAATCTATATTTTAGAAGCATTAAAGGGGGAAATATGACTATGCCCTCTTACCAAAATTGAGAATAAATATGCAGCAATGTTACATTCAGCATCTGTGTTTGCATTCTTTTGTATTAGCAAGCTGGAGACAGATGGCAATGGATTCATCTGTCAGTTCCTTGCTCCATTGAAGATTGCACCATATGTATTACTCAGGGTTTCTTCTCCTTCCAGAGTTTTTTTACCCTCAGAATCTCATTCATTATATGCTGCTGTATTGTGCTGTAGTACTTCGTGTATCTAATATGCAAAGCTAGAACACACTGGAATAGATGTGGATCAAGTTAACCTATTACACTGCTCTACTGACAGTGGCCATCCTGGTTTCTACAGAGTATCAAGAGACATGGCATCGTGGCATTTTAATGCTCTGATGGTTCTAGGGCAGGCATAGGCAAACTCAGCCCTCCAGATGTTTTGGGACTACAACTCCCATCATCCCTGACCACTGGTCCTGTCAGCTAGGGATGATGGGAGTTGTAGTCCCAAAACATCTGGAGGGCTGAGTTTGCCTGTGCCTGTTCTAGGCTCTTTTTAAGGCATGCCTCTTCTTTGGCTATGTTATTGCTATAACTCTAGCCAGAAATGTTTGACAATTCAGTACAGGTAAAAAAAGGTAAAGGTAAAGAACCCCTGGACAGTTAAGTCCAGTCAAAGGCAACTATGGGGTTGCAGTGCTCATATTGCTTTCAGGCTGAGGGAGCCGGCATTTGTCCACAGACAGCTTTCAGGGTCATGTGGCCACCATGACTAAACCGCTTCTTGTGCAATGGAACACCGTGACAGAAACCAGAGCACACAGAAACTCTCTTTACCTTCCCGCTACAGTGGTACCTATTTATCTACTTGCACTGGCATGCTTTTGCACTGCTAGGTTGGCAGGAGCTGGGACAGAGCAATGAGAGCTCACCCTGTCACAGGGATTCAAAGTGCTTTCTGATCAGCAAGCCCAAGAGGCTCAGTGGTTTAGACCACAGTGCCACCCACATCCCCTCAGTACAACTAAGGGTTACGCTCTCTGTTTGCGAAGGAGCATGTCTGGTGATTGGATCCATATGTCCTGTTAAATTAATTGAGAAATGCACAAACTAAGTACAAACACATATTATCTGTACACTCTTGGGTTGACTGAGTATGATTTTACAATATGAAATATATAAAAGTCCCTGCAAAGTAATTAAACTGTGATCATAATATTGGTTTTCTTTTTACTGAAGCAGCAGGGAACTCGTGACCATTCAGAGATGCTGCTGGATACCATTTCCCATCAGCCCTGGCCAACATGGAAAATGGCCACGATGATGGGACTTGTAGTCCAGCATCTGGAGGGCAACATGTTCTCCACTCCTGCAATATTCTTTACAACAGCAGTGTAGAATCTTATTACACTATTAAGTATATTCAGTGCTATTTTTTGTTAGAAAAATGAGCTCTTTTAATGACAATGGTGCCCACCTGAGAGGTGCCGGAACTGAGCTCCAGTGAGTTCCTGCTAAAAAAAAAGCCCTGAGTATATTTGTTTACTGTTGTATTTTAATGTATTTGATGACAATTTGATTTTAAGTTGTTGTAAATCTCCCTCAGTAGTGTATAAATATATAATATGTAATGTTTCTTGCAAACTGGTTTTGCTTCGTATAGCGTGTAAAATGTAAGGAGCATTATAAAGTGGCACTTTTATGTAGAATGGCTTCTTTATCTGGCATGGATCTGATGTCCAAAATAAGTGTGTTCACAGTATTTTTGGAGACCACTGAATGTGAGAAAGAAAATGCCTTCTGGTATCTAAAAACTAACTTTCTGAGTAGGTTGTGTGGTGAAATGCCTTTGTTATAGCAAAAGGATTTAAAATGCCAGAAGAGCAGAACATTGGTTCATATGGACTTTTCTTCTTCCATATGAATTGCCAAAGTGGAAGCAAACCGTTGTAATTCTTTGCACAGCTCCCACACATACACCTACACAGATGATCACTTGACTTTCAAACTAACAATAGATGTGTTTGTAAAGCTATCACCATCTGCAGAATGAAAGTGCATTTTTGATGCAGAAGCATTCTTTGGCAAGGAAGGAAGCATCGAAAAATAATAATTATCCTCCACCCGAAACAAAACCTCAGTAAGTGAAGAGTATGCCATAATGGTGGTTTATTCCCCCTGGGGCCAAGAGCTGTATACACTGCTATGATGGTTGATGCTTGTGTTGTCATAAAAGATTCATTCTAAAAAATATTCTTATGAAAAAGGTTTCAAAAGCAGGCTTCGAGGCACATTGTGAATCAAAGATATGAAAATATTACTTGAACAGATTAATTATATTGTCATGCCAGTGTTCTACAATTCATTTAATAACCAATTAATGGCTTCATAATCAATAAATTATAGAAATGAAATTAAGTGAAGATGTTTATCCATTCACTGCTCTCCTGACAGCCTTATGGGTGCTGATTCCACAACCTCCTGCCCTTCCATTTGTTTGTTGGACTTCTCAAAAGAATGCTAAATTTACTTATTGCATAGGATAGACACTGTCCTTATGCAATGTTTTCAACAAATTGGCTACCAGAAATGTGATTGCTGGCATATGATGATTCTTGAAACAAACATATTTAGATGAAAGCATCTATTGGACAGTGGCCATAGCATCAAGATCATCACGTGAAACCAATAAATGGTTGTATATCACCTAGAGAACAAGACTAATAACTGATTAATAGATGCAAATGAAGAACAACAACATACTCTCATACTACCCTACCCTCTTCCATGCAATACATGCATGCATGCATGCATACAATCACCATGCATACATACCATGCATACATACAACTTTAAATGCCTGTTTCAAAGGTGAGTCTTCCCTCATAGCTGTTCACATGCATTTGTAACCCATTCAGAATTCCCATTTTCAAACAGAGGTGAGGTAAAAAATAAAGTAAATGACAACACAATCCTACTTGCATTTACTCCCAAGTAGGTAAAAGGTAAAGGTAAAGGACCCCTGAACGGTTAAGTCCAGTCAAAGACAAGTATGGGGTTGCAGCGCTCATCTCGCTTTCAGATTGAGGGAGCCAGTGTTTGCCTACAGGCAGCTTTCCGGGTCATGTGGCCAGCATGACTAAACCACTTCTGGCGCCACGGAACACTGTGACGAAAACCAGAGCGCACAGAAATGCCGTTTACCTTCCCACCACAGTGGTACCTATTTATCTACTTGCACTGGTGTGCTTTTGAACTGCTAGGTTGTCAGGAGCTGGGACAGAGCAACGGGAGCTCACCTCTTCGCGGGGATTCGAACTGCCTACCTTCTGATCGGCAAGCCCAAGAGGCTCAGTGGTTTAGACCACAGCGCCACCTGTGTCCTAAGTAAGTCCTACTGGGCAATGGGGCTTCCTGTCACCTCTCCAGTTTCTCTTCCTTGGCTCCATCCTCTAAATGCAGAGAGCGAGAAGGCAAAGTTGGTAGCTTATTCAATTACCACTGCTTGATCCTGTCAGGGTAGGCAGGCAGGCAGGCAGGCAGGCAGGTTGGCCAGTATCAGGTGATGCTCCTAGTGCCTCCAAAAGATGTAGGGATGGAGTTACAATGTGATATCCTGGCAGCCATCACCCCAAACAAGTTTATTGAGTAGTGCCAACTGGCAGTAGCAGGGTGAGAAATGAGAACAGTGTTGGGTGGGCAGTAGTACTGATGCCACCAGCTTCTCCTCTTAGCTCTTGGCCTTTACTTACTTACTTACTTACTTACTTAAATAAATAAATAGAGTCACACTGGCATTAGTCATGGTGGGCCATCTCAAACTCTAGCACTTGCCCGCCCATACCATGTGCTTGTTTTAGGCCTGAAAAGATGTATATTGATACCTGTGTCTTTATTTTATACCCACATACTTCCTGTGAAACAGCTATTTTTTTGCTTAATAACGTAACAGGTGCATATAATGATTTGAAATAGAATTAAAAAATCTTATTACCAAGCTTCTTTGATTTGACATTTGGACAATCCTTTTGCATTTCATGTAAAAGTTTCTTGGGTGAAAATCAATGTTCATAAATAATATCTTAATAATGTCAGTAGACAGTATCCCTCTTGTGGTATATTAAAAATAAATTTGCTAAATTGCAAAATATGTCTCTGGTTCTCAACTAGCCAATTCAGTTTCCAATTATGTGTCCAAGCACCGACATCAAGGACAAATTTTCCAGAAGAGCAGGGACTTTTCATAACATTAAAACTATATATTCTCTCCCTCCCCTTGTATTGTTATCCATTAGATATAATCAGTGCAATTTAATAAAGATGATGCCAGTTTACTGAAAGCTCTGTGTTATTGAAGTAGTGAGCAGAAAGCAGATGCCTAAATCGAGTGAGGAAATAAAGGAATTTATATTTTTGGCTTCCACCGTTTGCTCAAAAAATGCTTAATAAAGAAGATGAAGCCATTATGTATATATTATAGAAGGAACGTTGTATCCCTTTTGTGGTAGTCTTTTATTCACCATCACCTTTCTATTAGGAAAGTTGTCCTTTTGGTAGCCAATTCACAATGATTTGAGAAAACCATCGCCATCCTCTATTCATTCCTTTCTGCCAGGCTCCAAAGCTACACAAATTACCTGTGAAAGCTACCTGAAAACCACCTATCATGGTTCCTGGAACACATTGTTGTGAATTCAATTGTTGAATTACCTGTACTTATCTTAGGGAAACTGTTGCCTTTAAATGCACAATGACTGGTAAGACCTATTACTTGAAATAGAATGTCACCTATCAATGAAAAATATGCTATAGAATACAACTGCCCTGGGTGCCACATGAAATATGGCAGAACAATTACTGAATGCCCCATATTCATATCACGAGGCCATGTTATTGACCATAAAACACAGAAATATACAGCACAATCAAGAGTTTCTCTCCAGAAGATCTAAGCGGTCAGGCAAGGTAAGGCATTCCTGAAGGTAATCTAGTCCCAAGTTGTTCGTGACTTTATATGCCAATAGCATTATTTGATGGCAGAAAGTGAGGAGGAATTAAAGAACCTTTTAATGAGGGTGAAAGAGGAGAGCGCAAAATATGGTCTGAAGCTCAACATCAAAAAAACTGGTCCCATCACCTCCTGGCAAATAGAAGGGGAAGAAATGGAGGCAGTGAGAGATTTTACTTTCCTGGGCTCCATGATCACTGCAGATGGTGACAGCAGTCACGAAATCAAAAGTCGCCTGCTTCTTGGGAGAAAAGCAATGACAAACCTAGACAGCATCTTAAAAAGCAGAGACATCACCTTGCCGACAAAGGTCCATATAGTTAAAGCTATGGTTTTCCCAGTAGTGATGTATGGAAGTGAGAGCTGTACCATAAAGAAGGCTGATTGCCGAAGAATTGATGCTTTTGAATTATGGTGCTGGAGGAGACTCTTGAGAGTCCCATGGACTGCAAGAAGATCAAACCTATCCATTCTGAAGGAAATCAGCCCTGAGTGTTCACTGGAAGGACAGATCCTGAAGCTGAGGCTCCAATACTTTGGCCACCTCATGAGAAGAGAAGACTCCCTGGAAAAGACCCTGATGTTGGGAAAGATTGATGGCACAAGGAGAAGAGGACGACAGAGGACGAGATGGTTGGATGGTGTTATAGAAGCGACCAACATGAGTTTGACCAAACTGCGGGAGGCAGTGGAAGACAGGAGTGCCTGGCATGCTCTAGTCCATGGGGTCACGAAGAGTCGGACACGACTAAATGACTAAACAACAAAAGCATTATTTAATCTTTCCCTCAGTTTAACTCTGTTCTGTAAATCCCTCATCTAGGCACACACAAACATTCCTAGCCTAACCCCCTAGAAATCTAAGGTGGAAGTTCTATATAAATAAATAAATAAATAAATAAATGCTTATACTATGTATAATCACAATATAGCTGATATATTAAAGCCTCAACTCAAATTCCACTGTTGAATTAACCTCAGATGCCCAAAACCAGTGTAAATAAAATATATTGCAGTGATTTTGAAAGCCTAATTGACCTTTAAAATGAAACTATTTCCAAATGTATTTTTAAACAAGGTCAAAAGCCAATTCCCAAAGGGTTTGTGTCCTCCTGGTCCTTCTCCTTGCTGTTACCAGAGTTAGGATAAAGTGTTTCTGAGGATTGGGATAGGAGGGGAGGCAAGCAAAATGGCAGTAGTGGGTCAACCAGAAAAGAAGACCCAACGAGAACATCTTGACCAAGGGCCCCTGAAACACTGCAGGGGTGGAAAGAAAGAACTGTGAAAGCAATGAGCTTTTAGAAATTTTAGGCATTTGTATGGGAGGGTCATTGAGAAGTAACAAAGTATAGGCTGGATACTTACTGACAGTATTTTTAAAGGTGTAGGATGGGGATAGGGAATCTGTGGATCTTCAGATATTGTTGAACTCCCATGAGTCCCAGGCCAGTATGGCCCACAATTAGGAATGATAGGCACCAAAGTCTAACACCATCTGGTGAACCACAAGCTCCCTATCCTGTATTGTACTTACTGATCCAGGATCCCTGCATTGTACTTACTGCAATCATGAAGTAGAGGTTATACCTGTAGTTGCAGCACTGTGTAACCCTCTTTAATAGCATCAGGTTCCTGCACTCTGTAAGCCAAATAGCTGGTTGAACTATTTAGGCTGCAGCTTCCACGGTTTAAACCCAAATACAAACCCCCTTCTGTGAACTCTGTGCAATAGGTTTCGCTTTATTATTAAAATATGTGATGAATCAACTAATAATAAAACGGTCTCATAGCTCTATTACTGCAAAACAATTCATAAAATAGAATCCAGAGTCATTATTATACAGATGGGCTATGTGACATCATGCCAATGCAATTCAAAATTGCAATGAGCCATCCTCTTGGGTGCATGACAATCGCCTACAAGCATTAAAGTATGTATCAACACATCCTCCTTCATTGCTACTACAGCATTCTCCAACTGCCCATGTTTTGTTTCTTTGTAGATTTTCTGTTTATTTATTTATATATTTATAGACTGCACTTTCATAGCTGAAGGCAATGTACAAGATAAAAAACATAAAGTTACAATGAGATCAATAAACACTGATGGTGCATATCTATTGGGGCGGTTTATAAAAAACATTTTTTTGAAAATGCCCACTCCAAAGGTTTTATCTTACTACACTAGGGATTATATAGCTATATCTGAAATTTCATGCATGCCAGTTAATACCTTAACCCTGCTCCACTGAATTGAAATTTCAGCCTTCACAACATAGGAAAACGGCCAAGTAAACAGCTATTTTCGTGGAGGAGGGTCAAGATATTAACTGATGCACAAAATTTCAGATTTAGCTATATAATCCCTAGTGTAGTAAGATAAGACCTTTGGAGCAGACATAAAAAAATAAAAAAAATTATGAACCACCCTAATATCTATAGAATTGCTCCAATGATAATCAATTCCAGTTAAGATCCAAAGGCCGGGATAATCCCCTGCCTCTTTAACTTGCAGGATTCAACGTCCTCTTTAACCTGCACTTATACTATGGGACAAACTGAATAACACCTGAGAAGGGACCTGAGAAGGGATAAGTGGGTGTCATCACTGAGAATGCCCTGTCCCACATCACTACTCTGCTAATCATCCCAGCACATGTGACTGCGAGCAGGGCGTCATAATGCACAGGTTGGGTGATACTGGGGGAAGAACTCCTTTAAGTGCATGGGTCCCAAGTTGTTCAAACATGACATTGCATACTCCTGTACAAAAGACAGACCCTTACCACCTAAGCAGGCAGTAACACAAACCAATCTATATACAAAGATGAATTGTGACATTTGCTGAAAAGAATTTGTGGTTAGCAATCATAGCATGCCATGTCTGTTACCCCTCACCCAGAAAACCTATTGCAATTAGATTTATTTAGATAAGTGAAAGGATTTTACTTTCAGCGGCAAAAGATTAGAATCGTGGGCAATCCTTTTTACAACAGATTTGTCATAAATGGGGGACGGGGACGGGGGAGTCATATGTACTTGAGATCCCAAAATCAGTCAAGCGAGAGCAAGCTATTTAAAAAAAAACCCATAAGGTGCTTCTAGGAAAATTTGTCTTCCCATAATGTTTTTCTTTCTTTCAGTAAAAATCTCTCTCTCGTTGTACCTAGTGAAACATAGAGATTACCAGTATGTAGCATGCCTCAAATGTCAAATGCCTGTCTATTGTCATTGTAAAGCACCTCTCTAATCACAATGATCAGATCTCTGACAGTTCTCTACCTCTAGTTCTCTGAGTGCCCTGTAGCTCCTCCTTTTAATGGCTGTGCTTCTCTAGCTAAGATTCACCTGCCATTTCAGATAGAAATAAAACCATTTTGTAAGGTCTTACAGCTTGGCTGCTTGTAATCATATTGGTCTGAACCTTGATGTACTACATCCACATAAAAAACTTAGATAATGTCTGGTATCTGTTAAGCTCTTTGGGGACGTGGAATTAGAAAACTGTAATAACAGGAAACCAAGATTTAGCTGATTCTTTTCCAATGCTGCTATAATTTTTAAAAGGAACTTGCTTTACAGCAACACTAAGCCCCATTTCTGTTTCTAAGAGTTGGGAAGAAGAAATATGCCAAGTTATTTATACATTCAAGTGAATAGGTCACAGTGTACCATCAGCATTGTTATAAAACCAACCTTTCTCATGCTGTGTTATGTGACTATGCATTGGAATTTACAGTGCTTCCTGTCTTAATTATAGAAATACCACAAATAGTCTGAACAACTGAAATGTGGTGCAGTAAATGATGTCTTTAATTAAGCAATATATGTACAGTAGTTAAGTTTCACCAGTATTGATTTTAGCTGCGGTGGCACTGTAAACATTTCTGTGTACTGGGGAGCCGCAGCCCTTGGTTGGGAGCTTTCTTTAAGCTTATATGAAAGCTGACTTTTAAATTAGGCATGTGCAAATAAGTAACTTAAATGAAATTGCAGAGGTGGGAGTCACTTCAAGACATTTTGCCATCTGAAGTGGAGCCTGAATGCTTCCCTCCGCCACACCACTTTGAGACAGTACTTTAGAAAGTCCTGCTGCACCATTAAAAAAAACCAATTTCTGCTTTCACCCACCCCTTCTGCATGGCAGAGTTGATTCAGAGTGGCAAACTGAGCCAGAATGTTGCCTCAAAACAGGAGAATACACTACCCTTCTCCCCTGCGCTTGCCTGGTTACGATGGCTTCCTGCTGGCCTCCTACTTCCCTCCCAGACTGGGTGGGACAGATCCTCCCCCATCCGCAAGCCACAGGTAGGGGAGCAATGATCTATGCAATCATGGAAACTGATTTAAAATCTCATCCAGACTTTGGCAGACTTTATTATGACACAAATTGAAGTGGAATGTAAAACAGGAAGTGGGCAGCAGATCCAGGATCATTCTCCACGGAAATTGCTAGCAAAGTGCTTGCCACTGGTAGACTTCTTGACTCAGGATCTCCCCAGGCTGGATTATCTTGTATCACTGGATATTTTGCATGTTCAGACCCAGAGACCTCCCCCCTAAATAAACACACATTTGACTCAAATTTTAGTTTTGGTTTTTGGCAGAATTTAGGCCACAACTTTATTGATTACAGAAAAGTGAGTGGTTGCATAGGCTCTGGTTCAACTAGCTCCTTGCACCCTTGCAGGTAGCGCTGACCCAGAGCTCTATCATAGGTCAGCCAAGGGTGAACACCTGAAGCACATGAAAAGCCCGGGAACAGACTCTGTTCACTCCCAAGATGCTCCCCTGGACTCAGGCATGGGCACAACCCTCTCTCGGGGGTTGACCAAACCAAGTTGAGTCCCTGGATTCCTTTAACAGAATACCCTTCACATAGGGATGGCGAGAGCGCTCTCCCATCCCTATCACCTGAACCAGTGCCTATTCGCAACCTTACAAGTTGTTACGATTTGCTACGCCACAGGTGAAACCCAAATGGCAACAGCCAATCAGCCAAGTGGGGAAAATTCCTGCTGTACCTCTGTCCCAACGACAGGCGACACACAATGGCATAGCAAGGTCAATCGCAAAATGCCCTAAAAGTAGGGAAAGGTGAGTGGGTGTTCCAATGCATGAGCTGAAAGAGGAAGCTCTGGGTCATGTGCATAGGTATATATAGGTCCCTCGGTCTGTTTAGACTGCACCCTATTGGCCAGATTAAACCCAGCAATGAGGGACCTACCAATAGGGTGTTGTGGCTATCCAATAGACCCACCCACAACCAGGAGGTCAGTCTCCAGGTCTCACCACAACACGTGCCCTCTTTTAGGGAGGACACGATTTTCAAGAACCATGTCCATATTTACCCATTTGAATGTGTTTGCTTTGTTAGGGTCAGTTGCTGTTACCTTCTGCATGTGGATTTTATTTATGCTGTGAATTTACAGGCAGGTTTTCCGCAGGCACTTCATAAACACTTTGCAGTGCAAGCCTCTATGTATCTACTCAGAAGCAAGCCCCATTGAATTGAATGATACTTACTTCCCAGTAAGTGACTACAGTCTTGCAGTCTATCATTTAGCATAAACTTGTACCCCAAGGGATTGACTTCAGACAACTCTTCACCTATTTTCTTCAGCAGTGTTGCTTTAGGTACTTCAAATGTGCCCTAATCCTGTGCCAGGCTATATAAATATCTATCCAGTGGCTTCCTAGTGACACAGTTTAATTTGACTTTTCCATTTGGCATATTATTCTTGTACAATTTCAAGTAGAATTGGAATTGCCTTGAGGAATGTTCAGTTCCTTAAAGCCCTGCCCCCCCAAAGTATGGATTCATATAATAAAGGACATGTTGTCCACCAATAAAAATATGCATTATGTGTTTTGTGCTCTCATTGTTCAATTTTGAAACATTCTGGTCTCTTTTTATATGCTTGTTTCTGTTATATGTCTCCTCTGCACCTTACAAGTGCATTACACAGTTTAGCTATTCTGTGAGCAAGTGAGCTACTCTCATTTACATGTTAATTAAGTTCTTTAAAAATGGAAGCTGTCCGTTTTGCATATGAATGTGCTAATGAACCATCTATCCTGGAAGGTGTAGTATGTTCCTTACTAACAATAGGAACAGCATGGCACAACAATTGAAATACAGGCCAAAATTGTTTTCAGCTGTCCAGAAAACCCTCACAGAAAGAATCTATAAGCCATCAGCCAGAAAATGCGCATTAATTAAAATGTTCATTACAACAAAAGCAAAGCAAAGCATTAATGCAAACATAATGTCAAGAATTCAGAGAATTGGAATTTCTGTTTTCTTTTTAATGAGTGATTAAATTGAGAATCCATCAGTACCCGTGCTCCCCTTTAGGTATGACTTTTAATTAATAATGTTAGATTGACATGCCTGCTTTGGGTCTAAGGTATGTGCCCCCAAAAGCTTCTGTTCTGCTTACAAGCTTGAATCCCAGTAAGTAATATACAGAGTAGGTACACAGACTCATGCAGGTCTAGGGTGTTGCCCAACTCACTAAAGGCTTATGTCAACAAATTGGGGAGGCGCAATGTTCAGTGATTCCTCTTTGTACTTGTCCCCTAAGTCTGCTCTGGAGGATTTTGAGGTATTGCTGAGAATTGTTTAACTCCCTAAGTCAACATTCCATTGAGCATAACCCATTGGACATAACCCATTGATTCCAAGGGGTCTACTCGGAGCATGACTTAGTTGAAAAGAATTCAGACCCAGATTCAACTAACTTGGCAAGCTAGCAGAAGCCAGTGTAAGGGTTCCTGTTAGCATAAAAATGGGGATTTCCCCACCCATAGCTCTCCCAAATCCACTCTGGAGAGTCAGGAGAAGTCTCAGAACATCATGCAGGAGGGGGCGGGTGGTTCATCTGGAAAGCTTAGAAGAGCACAAGGTTGAATTCCTCCTATGCAATTCATTTAATGTTGACAATTCCAGCTTATATCATTTCTTCAAAAAATAAAAAATGTTTTGATTTGCATTGTCACTTTACAAAAATCTGGAAAAGAAGTATTGCACTGGAGCTTCCATTGCAGATGCCATACAGTCACACAGACCTACAGAATTACTGCTTGCGTCTAACATTTGCAGGGCTGACTTTCACCAGTTCCACCTGGTCCAAAGGCTACACTTCTTCCTATCTGTTGAGGGCATGGTCATTGTCGTTATGTCTGTTGCTTCAAGATAAGACAGGTTGATAAAGAAATAAAGAAATGGCATAACAAAAAAGGTCTTACCTGATAGTTAATGTTGGGTATTTTAGACATGCACTGCACAACCAAGAGGAAAATATTTGCAAATGTAGTCATTACATCGACTTTTAGGTTGCCATAATGCATGTCGCAAACCAATTCCCACAACAGTTCTGAGATAAAGACAATGCAATCAGTTAAATCAATACTGGTTGGGTACCAGGCACTATGGCCAGATGCATTATTTATAAGCATTCAAATCTCATCATCTTGGTGCTCCTGTGTTGTGTGTGTAGTCACCTTGACATTACTGCCTAAAAAGAGGTTATGACAAAAGAACCAGTTGGCATCAGTTGTGCCATTCAGTCAGATAACTTGTGTATTAGATGTGGCGAGTGGAATGCCAAGATAAATCTCAATAGAATTTGCTTTGTGGGGGAATTTTGACTTTAGCCCATCTGCTTCAGAATGTATGCTAGTGAGGAAATGTTATTAGATAATCCGAGAGAAGTTGCCTTGTATGTGGCGTTCTCTTGTTTTGATGAAGTGGCAGATTGCTTCTAGAGAAACAGGGAAAGCTTTTGAATAGTAATGGCTTCAATCATAGAAAACTGATAGTGAGGACATTTGGCAAATCTCAAGAATACAAACAAAGCAGTCTTTAAGGAGAAGCAATAAAGAGACACTCTGTTTCGATTAAATGGAAATGATGGATGTCAGTACAGTCTTGGGTTTTATCCATTTACGTGCTTAAGTTCAGAGTACTAAAGTTCAGTAAAGGTAAAGGTTTATTTTAGAAGTCGAGAGTACCAGTAGTTCTGTGACAAACATTTCTTCCACCTCTTTGACTATTCTCAATCAATTAATGAAAAACATGGCATTCAAAATTATCAAAGGGATGAGAAAATTGAATTGACATTCTCATGATTTTTCTTTTTCGATAATTGGGAAGTTTTGTTTTTTCTCTCACTATGCATATTTCTGGGGGTCTATAGCTTCCATTTTTACAACATGTTATACATGGGGCTGCTTCTGAAGATGCCTAGGAAACTGCAGATGGTGCAGATGTCACCGGTGAAATCCGGGAGAGTTCACCACTTTCTGGGTGAGACAATCATTTGAGAGAGGATTCTGCATTTTCTTCTCTCTTTTTCTCCCTGTTTTTGTTTTTAGTTTCCTTTATCTTATTGTATTATGAAAAAGCTTTAATAGTGTGTTGATCGAGAGAAGGAATAGGCCTTCTCTGTTCTGCCTTGGTCAGACCACACCTGGAGTTCAGTTCTGGGCATCACAATTTAAGAAGGATATTGACAAGCTGAAATGCGTTCAGATGAGGGTAACCAAAACGATAAACAGTCTGGAAACCAAGCTTTATAAGGAACAGTTGAGGGAATTTGGTATGTTTAGCCTGGTAAAGAGGAGACTTAGAGATAAACAACTACCCTGTTTCCCCTAAAATAAGATGTAGCCATAAAATAAGCCGTAGCAGGATTTCTACGCATTTGTGAAATATAAGCCATACCCCGAAAATAAGATGTACCACAAAAATAAGACATAGTGACGCGGCGCCTCTCCCTTAAGACGGCCTGGGTAGGTGTGGCTATGCAGAGTACCGACACGCTATGCAGCGTACCGACACGCCTCTTATCTTTTAAAATGTATTATTATTAAAGATTTACAGATCAGTTTCATTTGTTGAGACATTAGGAAGAAAAGGGGGAAAGAGGTGGAGGGGGGAAAGGTGAATGGGGTGGGGTGGGGTGGGGTCCGGTGGTGATGTTTCTATTTTACTTAATATATGTGGGGTTTTGTGTCAGCGTTGCTTGTGCAGGTTCTCTGCTGTTCACTTGTGTTCCTTTGGTGGTGAGAGAGGTTGGGGTTGGCCTGGTGTGTGGTTATTTGTTTGTGATTGGCTGTGGTGGTCTTTGTTTTCATGTGTGAGTGGGTGTTTTGGATCAGGCTAGCCATATTGATTTGTATGCTGTTGGTGGATTTTTGTCATTGTCTTGTCAAGCTGTGTATTTGATAAAGGGGAGCCATACCGGGGTGAAGGTGTCTTCTTCTATTTGTTGATGTATTTCCCTTTTCTCCTTTTCTTATCGGGGCAGGAGGATGAATAAATAAAGGAGCGATCACATGCTGACACCTTTTGAGTAGCATGAGGAACAAATAGTAGGCTAACTACATTGCTTCCATGCCCCAAACCTACCATTTCATCTGATTAATGTGAGCATTTGTTGCATATGTATTAATTCCTTTCAGAACTTCAGGTGGGTTGATAATACAGACTAATTAAAGGATAACACAAGACAGCTGATTGAAAGATGTCTCTTCTTCTTTTTGTTCTAAATGATATTCCATTTAAGAGGCAATGTGGCTGAGCAGTTTTCTAAAGAAGATCATCTCCTTAAAGCATTGTCTTCTCTGATATAAGGGTGTGGGAAGCAACTTTCTCTCTCTCTAGAAAGCATTTAAATGCTTATTTAATGCAGCAACATACCCCAAATCTTCTGAAAAACAGTTTACAGTGCATTTTTCCAAATTACACCGTCTCTTTGTTTTTTTTAGGTAGATGTGGAGGAGTATACATTTTAAATGCATTTCAGCTGTTTCTCATCAGGATATTTTTCTTCTTCCTTTATTTGCTTCTCTTTGATTTCCTCTTCCTATATTTTGACTGCTTAGGTGTTCAGCAGAAGAATGGGGAATATCTGAGACTTTGAAAAATCACCATATGAGCATATATGATTAATGGCCAATCCAAAGACTGCCAAGCTAGAAAGCATTTGTGTAAACCATTGCAACAGAACTTTGCAAGCCATGAGGTTGATGTTCATATTTGAGGCAGGTAATAATGTGTGCACTTGCACTGTACTCTTTATTACTTCAGTTTGTATTCAGACATTTCATATCACACTCCTAAGCATGTTCATTCAGAAGTTCGACGGGAGTGATTGCCTCCTGAATTGGTTTAGGGCAGTGATGGCCAAACTTGGCCCTCCAGCTGTTTTGAGACTACAATTCCCATCATCCCTGACCACTGGTCCTATTAGCTAGGGATGATAGGAGTTGTAGTCCAAAAACAGCTGGAGGGCTGAGTTTGGCCATCACTGGTTTAGGGTTTTAGCCACAGAATTCAGTCTGATTAGGATGCAATGCACAATGTGCTCCTACCCTGTTACCTATATCCATTGCCCTTGGTCACTGTCTCTGCTGCCCTTGATACACTGCAGTACAATATCTAAGGATGAAATATTCAATTTATTTGGATTAAAGGATTGTCATAGCAGTCAATAAGCATATGCCCAAGGAAACTGCATTAGTTGTCTTGGTTTTTTTAAAAAAATTGCCTCAAATTTGTGATCCTCATACTGCTTTGCTCATTGAAAGCCCATTCACCTTCCTAAGAGTTGTTCCTCCAGATGTCAGATTCCAACTCCCATCAACCCCAGGCTGCATGACCAATTAACGGGAGTTGTAGTCCCAACAACATGGGGGAGGGGCACAGGTTAGCACCACCGTCCTAAGGAATAGCTAGCACAAAAATGAAGCAGTAAGAGAAACATCAGTGACTAGGTGTACAAGCATATGTACATATATCTTACAGTAAACAGATATTTTACTGTTAAGGGATCTTAATTTCAGTTGCAATCATGTACATACCTACCTGGTAGCAAATTCCATTGCTGTCACAGAGGTTTACTTCAGAATTGGCAAGTATAAAAGTGCACCATCTGTGTGCACCAAATAGCTCTCCAGTTGCCAGCAGTACAGTATTTTCCAGTCCCTTTCTTTTCTTTTTCAACTTACAAAGAAAATAAGATTTTAAAAAAATATCATGACATCTCTAAGGCTGTATATATATGAAACCTTTAAAACCCATCCAAATAACTTTTTCCTCCCTCACAGAATTCTGGGCCCTGTAGTTTACCCTTCACAGAGTTAAAATTCCCAGAAACCCCCTGCAAATTATAGTGCCCAGAATTCTTTGAGGAAATAACTTATTGAAACTGGTCTGTTATTATCTGAATTTGCTAGTTAGAATGGGAGCTGTTCTTCACATTTAGCTTCTCAGTGAGTGGGAGAATCTCAAAGAATTTCTGAAAATGTAACTGAGATTTTAAGAGGATATATTTCTTGCCAGAGAGTAAGTCCCATTGGATGAAATTCGACTTACTAATGAGTAGACTTGCAGAGGGTAGCACCTTGAGAAACAGGCTTGGATATTTTCCCCAATGTGTCTCCAAATTACCCACGCTGATGCATTTCCACTTGCTGTCTTGCTTGTATTTTTCTTCTTCTTCTTTTTGGCAAAGGATACTTTCAAACATTTCAGCATATCAGTGACAATTATCTCCAGAAGAGGACATGTGATTTATATTCGGGGAGTGGATATTTGACCCATCACTGTCAATTACTTTGTGGCTGCTGCATCTACCACGTTCTCATAAGACTTCAGAAGTCTCATTGTGGAAATATGTATGACTGGCAGCTAGTACATAGGAATGTGGGAAGTTACCTTACATCAATCAGGGCAGACTATTTTTCTTCCTTGCTGAGCAGCAGAGTCTGCAGCAGTGAGCTTTCTTGTCAACTGCTATCTGATCTTTTTAACTGGAGAGACCACAACTGAACTTGGTACCTTCTACATGCAAAGTGTGTGTGTCCTGTCACTGGACTATGATGCCTTGCAAAGCTTGATTTAGTAAACTTTCCTTTTTTCCCTTTTCTCTTTGCTGTCTGTTGTGGGTGAGATTTGCTTTTTCCAAGACTAATCATGGATTTAGAATCTCATCATACTGATGGCCAGTGCTGGATTTACGTATAAGCTAAACAAACTATAGCCTAGGGCCCTACTCTTTTGGGGGGCCCCAAAATAATTAAAGGCGGGGGGACTGGATGTACATTTCCAAAATATGCGATAAAAAACAAATAGCATAAAACCTACATACAGCAATAGTGTTTTGTGTTGTGTAGGCTCTTATGATGTAAGTAATGGTCCCCCAATCATTTTAAGTTAGAGCTTAATAATTATTTCACAGTTAATATACTTCTTCTTAATTGTACTTCACTATTAATATACTTCTTAATTGTACTTCAGTTCAACAATTACTTTAATAAAATACATATTTTGTTATGTGCAAATGACTTTAGATACCTATTAGGTCCCTAAATTACCATATAGCATATATTCAACACACAAAAAACGACAATTTGTTGTTGACAAAGGACAGCTGGACATATAAAGGGCCCCATCAAACCTAAATCCAGCCCTGGAAGTAAGCGATGGCACTTCTGAATGCCCCAGTGACCCCTAACTTATTCCTGGCCACCTCTTCACCTTTCACTTATCTAACCTGTCCTGGTTGCAGCAAAAAGTGAGAGGCAGCATAGTGCAAGATTTGTAGAACTGAGAGACAGAACATTTCAAGTCTGGAAAGGCTGAGTTCAGATATATTGGTGGGAAGTGTGGGAAGGTGAGTTGACAAGGGGAAATTCATGCATGTGAATGTACAGCATGGAGATCCATACATTATTTCTAGTACAGTATAGGAATCAGTATCTGCTTTCTAATGCCTAAATCACAAGACAACACCCAACTAATTTTGCATCAGTGGCTGAAAACCTGTGGCTCACCAGATGTTGGTGTATAAATTCCTTCATCGCTGACCATTGGACAAGTTGGCTGGGATTCATGGAAGTTAGACTCCAAGGGCCACAGGTTTTTCCACCACTGATGCACATGCACAACGTAACTGGAGGACATATTTATCCATAGCACCTTACCCATTAACACTGTCTACATTTCCACTATGGCTTTCAGTTTTCCAGAGGCATTGTGAATTGGTGAATATTTGGTTCCTCTGAGAAAGGTTTTGAGTAATTAGTTTATATCTAGATAGCTCAGTAGGTAGCACATGAGACTATCAGGGGTCAGCAACCTTTTTCAGCAGGGGGTTGGTCCACGGTCCCTCAGACCTTGTGGGGGGCCGGACTATATTTTGGAGAAAAAAATGAATGAATTCCTATGCCCCACAAATAACCCAGAGATGCATTTTAAATAAAATCACACATTCTACTCATGTAAAAACACCAGGCAGGCCCCACAAATAACCCAGAGATGCATTTTAAATAAAAGGACACATTCTACTTATGTAAAAACACACTGATTCCTGGACCGTCCGTGGGCCGGATTGAGAAGGCGATTGGGCAGCATCCAGCCCATAGGCCTTAGGTTGCCTACCCTGGACTAGATCATGAGACTTTTAATCTCAGGGTTGTGGGTTTGAGCTCCACGTTGGGCAAAAGATTCCTGCATTGCAGCAGTTGGTTTAGATGACCCTCGTGGTCCATTCCAACTCCACAAGTCTATGATTCTATGAATTGCCTTTGAAAATGAAGGACTGTAACACAACACAATAATCTCAGTAATAACCATTGAGTCTGTCATCTCTCTTTCTCCTGGGATGTGCATCAGTCAAATACCGAGACAAATAGGGGATATTTGGGTTAACAAGTAAGGTAAGGTTCACAAGTCCTTCTGATAAACATAATGCTCCCACTATTATGAATATTTTCTGTTTCATTTTGTTTAACAGCAAGGAAGAGAAGTAGGTAAAAAACATTCATAATACTAAAAACAAAACTGGACTCCCTTTCTAGCTTCTGCTAATTTGAAACATTTCAAGGATTCTTTTTCTCTCAAATACATAAGAAAATAAAAGAAGGCTATCTTACTGTAAGAAAAATGGGGCAGGGAAACTTCCATATCCTCCTATGAACTGGAAATACAAGAAAATTCCAGGAATCTGCAGTTTTATGCACACTTGTCTGAGGATAAGGTTCATTGAACTCAATGGGACATACGAGTACTGTATCATTAATAACTGGCTTGACTTAAATATCCTGTCCAATATTACTCAATAGACTTTGTCCACATGAGCAGACCCGTATATATTTTACACCTAAAATGTTAAATTTTTCATCTTAAACCACACAAGGATGTTCTTTCAGACACTGTAATTAGAAAACTAAAATGGTCTCAGAAGCAAAGGAAAGGTCAGTGGAAAACAATACTCCAACTGCTTTCAAGATTTGAGGTTTGTCACATTGACTGTATGGGACAAAAACAGTGTTGGTGTTTTCCTTTTAAAGCAAAATGCCAGATTTTGACTATTTAAGGTTGCAAAACCTACGTGGGAGTAAACCCTATTAAACTCAAAGGGGCTTGCTTCTGATGAGATGTGGAAAGGATTGTACTGTTAGTCAGCTAAAGGAAGAAGTGGCGCAATGAAACTCGGTGAACCACAAGACAGATGGCAACCACAAAGGAAATTATTACCATATACTGAAGCCTCGTCTGGATAGTACAAATTGATCAAATATACGCTGCAAAAGCACTCTCAGGAACAGCAATGCTACAGGCGAAATGGCATAACTCAAAGAAATCTGCTTTTCAACAGATGATATTATTAGCATGGGAGAGGTCCCTATCAGGATAATTCATCTGAAAGTAACCCTGATGTTGAAATGAATAGATCAAATCTCAATTGTTGTAAAAGCCCTTTTGAAAAGCTTTATAGACTGCCTCACAGTAACAAATTATCTTGGCAATCTGTAGAAACGCACCCTTTTACAATCAGAGATATGCATGAGGTAGACCTGTGGAGGAAGAGCCTCCGTTCTTAGTGCTTGGAATCAAATTGTCAAGTCAATTAACCTGAATTTGGAAAGATTATTTCCTTAAAAGGATTGGAGGGGGGGGCGTTACTGATAAAACTTAATTAACTTGTATGAACTAATTTGGTTCTGACTTGACTGACATTTCTTTGCCCTTGGTGTGCAGACACTTTTAAGGTTATAAACTCTCACTTTGTATCATTCAGGTACTCAGATTCATTTCATATTAACAGTGGCATATCTGGAAGGCTGGGGAGATAAACAGAGATATGAACTATGCATTGAACAAATAAACAAAAATATTTGTCCTAATTCTTCTTCGCATTCTGCCAGTATAGAAGAACTCTTTGTCTTCATTTATGGTATATGTACAAAAATATTGTAAACAAGTAGAAACATTGGCAGGCTTTACCTAAACACTTGCAAGTAGTTAAAATATGATAAAGTTTATGGAAGGAAATTTGAACTGAAACAATAAAAACTGATGGTATGTAATTAGGATAAAATAATAAGGATAAGAAAAAAGAGGTTCAAGTATAATTATGCAGAATATATATATATTTAATGAACCAGGAAAGGAAATGGAGCGAAGTCAGGAGGTTAAAGAGAACCTCCGAAAAGATGTTTTTTTTTATTTTTTATTTTAGTTCTTATACTTCATGTTGGATATTTTGTATTTCTCATTCTTCTTTTTTGATGGAAAATAATTGTTGAAGTTGAAATTGTAAAACTAATAAAATTTATTTACAAAAAAAGAATAACTCTTTGTCTTACTCCAAATGAGAGAGAACAGTTTGGCATTCATCAATATGGAACCCATGTGCTTCTGATGAAATTTTTATAATTTTTATTTGTTTTTAAACCACAGTATATGTCACAAAATTAACAAGTAAAGTGAATATGGGAAGATTAAGTCTGAGATGTTCTGTAAGCAAAGCAGTAAGCATTTTCGCTCACCCACCAAGTCTTTGCTAAAAAGGTAAAAGGTAAACGACCCCTGACAGTTAAGTCCAGTGGCAGACAACTCTGAGGTTGCGGCGCTCATCTCACTTTACAGGCTGAGGGAGCCAGCGTTTGTCCGCAGACAGTTTTTCCAGGTCATGTGGCCAGCATGACTAAGCCGCTTCTGGCGAAACCAGAGCAGTGCACGGAAACGCCGTTTACCTTCCCACCGGAGTGATACCTATTTATCTACTTGCACTTTTTTCTGGCGTGCTTTCGAACTGCTAGATTGGCAGGAGCTGGGACTGAGCAACAGGAGCTCACCCCGTCACGGGGATTCGAACTGCCGACCTTCTGATCGGCAAGCCCTAGGCTCAGTGGTTTAGACCACAGCGCCAACCCGTGTCCCATACAGCCTGCCTAATGCCTGGGCCCAAATAGCTTTGTCAGCCAAATTGTTTCCTGTACCCCCTTATTTTGACTGGACATTTTTGTGCCTACATCAAATGGATGCCTCTCCAACTTTGTACCTACATTGTTTCCCTTCCATCTGCCAGAGTTCTAAATGATGTGGGAAACTTACATAGATAGACAAGACTCAGTTTACAAAGTTATCCTTTGGCATGTGAGGGTCTGGGAGGATCTATATGACATTGGCTAAATGCATGGTTCCATAACCTCTTTGTGTGAGTAGTGCATAGAAGGGCTTGTGCCAGGCCATATCAAGGCACCTAGAGGACAGTTGACCACCACACACATTGGTACTCTGAGGAGAGATCTATGCATCCTACAAGAAATCTGAGCCGAAGAGCAGCATCGTATATTAAAGCAACAAAAAGCAACAAGAATAACAACAGGATACTTTTCTTCTAACACAGTCAGAGCAAAACAATTAGCAGCTCAACTTAAAAGACATGCTAAAAGAGAAAAAGCGTAAGTTTTATTTAAAAGCACAGTAAAGCAGCAAAGGCCCTATTGGGTGTTTTCACTTGTTAGCCATATTGGGTATCTTGAGATATAAAGACAGGTTACAAATGTCTGAAAATAAATACAAATAAAATTGGGAATGTCCAGTCAAAAAAGATAGCCCTAAAATAAACCCACACAGTCAGCATAATCTGTAATCTTCCGCAACCTTCACAGAATCACAGAATCACAGAATCATAGAGTTGGAAGAGACCACAAGGGCCATCCAGTCCAACCCCCTGCCAAGCAGGAAACACCATCAAAGCATTCCTGACAGGTGGCTGTCAAGCCTCTGCTTAAAGACCTCCAAAGAAGGAGACTCCACCACACTCCTTGGCAGCAAATTCCATTGTCGAACAGCTCTTACTGTCAAGAAATTCTTCCTAATGTTTAGGTGGAATCTTCTTTCTTGTAGTTTGAATCCATTGCTCCGTGTCCGCTTCTCTGGAGCAGCAGAAAACAACCTTTCTCCCTCCTCTATATGACATCCTTTTATATATTTGAACATGGCTATCATATCACCCCTTAACCTTCTCTTCTCCAGGCTAAACATACCCAGCTCCCTAAGCCGTTCCTCATAAGGCATCGTTTCCAGGCCTTTGACCATTTTGGTTGCCCTCTTCTGGACACGTTCCAGCTTGTCAATATCCTTCTTGAACTGTGGTGCCCAGAACTGGACACAGTATTCCAGGTGGGGTCTGACCAGAGCGGAATACAGTGGTACTATTACTTCCCTTGATCTAGATGCTATACTCCTATTGATGCAGCCCAGAATTGCATTGGCTTTTTTAGCTGCTGCATCACACTGTTGACTCATGTCAAGTTTGTGGTCTACCAAGACTCCTAGATCCTTTTCACTTGTACTGCTCTCAAGCCAGGTATCACCCATCCTGTATTTGTGCCTTTCAATTTTTTTGCCCAAGTGTAGTACTTTACATTTCTCCCTGTTAAAATTCATCCTGTTTGCCTTGGCCCAGTTCTCTAATCTGTTAAGGTCATTTTGAAGTGTGATCCTGTCCTCTGGGGTATTAGCCACCCCTCCCAATTTGGTGTCATCTGCAAACTTGATCAGGATGCCCTCAAGCCCATCATCCAAGTCATTGATAAAGATGTTGAATAAGACTGGGCCCAAGACAGAACCCTGTGGCACCCCACTAGTCACTTCTCTCCAGGATGAAGAGGAGCCATTGATGAGCACCCTTTGGGTTCGGTCAGTCAGCCAGTTACAAATCCACTGAATGCTAGCATTGTCTAGCCCGCATTTTACCAGCTTCTTTACAAGAATATAACTGGAATATAACCTTCTATAACTGGAAATTTGAAAGGGCTGTTTTTTTTTCCGGAGCAAACAAGAAATATGAATATATATATATATATATATATATATATATATATATATATATACTCACATGTCGGTTTTCTTTTGATTGACAAGTGAGACAGATTCTTGTCAAATTGAAATACGTCTGCTTCTCCAGATGGATGTGGGAAATAGAAAGAAGGAAGAAGGGGGAGTGGAAGAAGGCGTTCCAAGGACAAATGTAGGAAGCAGTGTGGGAAGCTGCTTTTATTTTTATCCAGCACACAAAAGTACATGGATGTGTGCTGAGGTGGGGCGAGATTAAATTATGTTCAGAAATGTATGAATCTGGAGGGCCACACCAAAGGGTCTCTTCCCCCCGCCCCCAATATATTCAGCTGCCTTTCTGAACACATACATTCATTATTATTTGCCAGACATCACAACTAAATTTATATATGGTTATATTGGCTGATGGGTGACATCTTTTGGATAGGAAAAGGCTTTTACAGAGTATGCTAGGGGTCAGCAACTTTTGTCAGATGTCCCTCAGACCATGTGGTGGGCCGGACTATATTTTGAAGAAAAAAAAATGAACAAATTCCTATGCCCCACAAATAACCCAGAGATGCATTTTAAACAAAAGGACACATTCTACTCATGTAAAAACACACTGATTCCCAGACCATCCGCGGGCCAGATTGAGAAGGCGATTGGGCCGCATCCGGCCCATGGGCCTTAGGTTGCCTACCCCTGGAGTATGCTAATTAGCTATGGGAGGTTGTCTTTCCATCAGCAACACAATTTGTCTGCTTAGGCAAACAGGCATGTTGAACTTCAGGCACTTGGTGAAGGATTTAATTCAGCAGGAATTTTAAGTAAGCTTTACTGATTTTATAGTTAATTTTAACTGATTTTATCTTCTGTATCTCTTTTGCAACCTCATTGTACAACACTTCAAAATGACAGTTAAGTGGTATATAAAGGGGCTGATATGAACAAAATGAACTATAATGAAATAATATTTAAGGTAGAAATGCTTCAGATACAGTACCTCGGGTTACAGACACTTCAGGTTACAGACGCTTCAGGTTACAGACTCCGCTAACCCGGAAGTAGTACCTCGGGGTAAGAACTTTACCTCAGGATGAGAACAGAAATCGTGCGCTGGCGGCACAGCGGCAGCAGGAGGCCCCATTAGCTAAAGTGGTACCTCAGGTTAAGAACAGTTTTCGGTTAAGAACAGACTTCCAGAACAAATTAAGTTCTTAACCCAAGGTACCACTGTACCACCATTCAGATGGAAATTCTGTAAAAGAAACCATGAAGAGTTTGGGTTTTGTTATTGCTTTATTATATTGGAAAGCAAATGTTCTTACAATATGATCCAATTTGATTACATGTCCAATGAGCAAAGGCCCTTAGACACTCTTGTTACAGGCAGTGAAACAAAGCATGTCAGAGTCAGAATGAATATAGAATTATAATATTTACAGCTGGGGTCAATTGGTTCATTGTTTTATATGAAGGAAGAATGGAATTGATGAAGAGAAAAATATCCCTATAGTTGACAAAATTGCTCATGAGATAGATTATTTTAACAATTCTTTGAGCTCAATGGTGCTATAGAGCATTAAACATTTTAAAAGTGTTTCAAGGTCCAGTGTGGTATAAAATATTCAACATCCTTCCAATTCGCCAAAAATATTCCACTAAAATTAGAGTTCTATATATCTCTAAAATAATTGGCAAGATCAGCTTTTTAGTGGAAAGCAAAAGGGCTAGGAGATTTAATAATGCCATCATTGATCTTTGCATATGTGAGTAATCCTCCTTGGAAATGAGGCTGTTAATGCAGAAATGAGTTCCTTTTCCTGGGTATATGTAGATTAATGACAAAATGCTTTCTCACAAAGAATTTCCTGTAACACAGAAACTAATCCATTTAATATAAAAGGATTAATAATAAGTTGAGAACTGGTTCAAGATTAATTTGGGTATGTTTGACTGTTAAGTAATCACCAACCTGCCAATGATGCTTTTATTGCTTCTGTACAGTATGTGTAGGTACAAAGTTATCTTTTTGTCACCATGTCAAAACTGTTTGGATGGGAATTTTTAATTGTGTAGTGTAGTCATTTCTATCATTATTTACTCCCTCTTTGAGCTATTTTGATGGTAATTATTTTTACTTATTTCATGGTTGCATGACCATTTTGGGTCTTATTTTATATCCTACTCTGCTGTCTAATTGAACTTCTAATGTATTTTAATAAGCAATAAATGACTGCTAAGATTATGAGAGTTCTCCCACTACTAAGCATTTTTGTCAGGTGATCTGTATTGCATTACATGTTTTAGATGCAATTTAGAACTATTTTTTTAACAGCAGTTTTTATGTTACCATGGAGGGGGAAAAACAAAAAATAACCCTTTGTCCTAACAAAATTATTTCCATGTAGGTCAGGGATGGGAAACCTGAAGCTCTCCAGATGTTCTAGGAGCCAAGTCCCAACAGTCCCAGCCAGTATGGCCAATAGTCAGGTATGGTGGGAGTTGCAGTTCAGCAGCATCTGGAGGACCACAATATTTCCACCTCTTATGCAGGTGGATTCCACAGTGTTGCACCAACACACAAGGCTGTTTCTACCTTTGGTAAGCTGCACTTTAGTGTATTAGTGGGTCCTGTGGCAGGCTTGGCAGGCACCAGTGCCAATGAAGGACAGCAACAGTTCTTCAGTGGCTGGGCCTAGGAGTCGCTGTTTTAATTCCTCAAAATGCCCCCATAGCATTATTCCAGGGTATTCTGCGACATTAAAATAGTAGCACCCAGACCCCTTATGTGTCCTGGAGTGAGGCTACATTGGATGCATTTTGGTGAATTAACATGGCATGTTCCAGACTCAGGAGCCTGATCACAGGTCAACATTGTTTAAATGGCGGTGGCTCAGAGGTGGGCCCTGCCAGGACTGCATGGTTCAGGTAGCTGTCTAAAATTGTCAAATATTGATGCTAGGTCTGCTGAGGTTAAAAGGTCTGAACACGCAATAAACTATCCCACAAAAAAAGTTTTGAGTTTTGATCTTAGTAAGCTTCAAATATGAAATTTCATGAGCCATCAGTTATCAAATTGAAATTGTCATTGCATGTCATCTGTCAGAATAACAACAGATCCTAGAAATGTCATCATATAATCAGTGAAAAATTCAGTGATTATGTGTGCACCCAGCGGATGTTCAGACTGAAGATACCTCAAATCAAAATTTGGAGATGACTTTTAGAGGAGAACTTGAGGGAAATGGTTTTGAGGGGAACTGTCCATCCCACAGGGGAAAATTAGTTTCAGCTCCTGTTGAATTGAAATGAATGCACTTCTCATGGATTTGATCCAGAGATGCCCTTCTGTTCACCATTAACCTTCAAGTGCTTTCAAAATCATGACCACCAATTCCTTCTCCCCATGCTGTTCTGGAAGAACCTCCTCATTTTTAGGCATAGAGAAGTTTACAGGTAAGAGAGAAAATGTGCAAAATAAATAAATAAATAAATAATAATCCCTCCCCTTCTTGTGAGGCCCTTTCCATGAGCCAAACACTACTTATGTGATCTCTGGATCCAACCCACTGATTGTGCTTAAATTCAAAACCTCAAAGCTGAACATTGCTTTGTTTATCCATTGAAGTGAATGTGGAGTCCTCTGTGTACCAGCAGATCAAAGTATATGTAAGAGGCAATTCCCCCTAGCATCAAGCTGATCTTTCTGTAGATATTATTTAATTTTATTATTCTGATAGCATTAGGCAATCTGAGATGATACATGCATCTCACCACTGCATTCTGAAGGACTGCTTTGTTAGTTTCTTTGTTCAATTTTTATGGAGGCTGTAGATTAGTTCCTGCTGAAGTAAAATATGAAATATGAAAAGAAACATAAGAAGCATTTCTAAACATTACAAATTTGATGAAATTATATACATGATTATTCTGCTGCCAAGGTCTTTGTGGCATTTGTTTTAATATTTCCTCAAAAACATTTAATTGCAGTCTTTTATGTATTTGTGTGTGTGTAAAAATAATAGGAAGTGTTGTTGCCAACATTTCCTTTTTGAAGCTCACCTCTAAACTATATACCTGCTTTGCTTTCCAATTTGGTAAGTGGTCTGTTTTGTAAATGAAAGATTCAGTTTATGACGTATTTTCATTCTGCAGTGTAAATATCTAAGTGGGAAATGTTTTTTTTTAAAGAAAACCAAAAAAAACCCTAAATTAATAATCTACCTTTATTATGGAAATTGGTAGCTTAATAGAAGCAGATACTCAACAGAAAATACAATTTCTGTGCTTGAGTATGTATGCTTAAGTTCTATGCTTAAGTTCTATAAGGAAACTGTCAAGGTTGCACCAGATGAGCAGGAGTGGTGGCAAGCCCCCCTAGGTGAAGCAGCAACCACGGAAGAGTCCGGAGAAATGGAGGGATTCTTACCTGAAGAAGACTGGTGGCGACACTCCTCAGAAGAGGAAGAAGCAGATAGTGAAGAGGGAAGGCCAGAACAGGAGGAGGAAGAAGTTGAGTCAGAATCAGGCTCTTGTGAGGAGAGGAGCCAGCAGGCCCCCTCCCCTCCTCCCATCTCAGTTGTAGAGCGTAGAGCTGAGAAACGGAGGGAGCAATTGGAGGCAGTTGCAGCTCGTAAAAGGCGTGGTGACGAGCTGGCTACTTAAGGAAGGCTGGCTGCTTCCCTCGCCAGCACCTGCAACTGCTGTGCTGAAGCACCTGGTTGTGCCTGCTCATCCTGCTCCTGATCCTGTGTACCTGACTTCAGCTTCTCTTGACCCCTGGAACTGGCACCTGACTTCGGCTGGTTCCTGACTCGGACTGCTCCTGACTTCGGCTTCTCTTGACCCCGGTACTGATACCTGGCTTCGGCACGCCATCCTGTTGGCGCCATAACAGAAACCTGTGTCTCTGTTTTTAAAGGAAGACCAAAACAAGACCAAGGGAGACTGACAAAATAAAGTGTCTTACCATAGAAATGGAAACCAAATAGTCTCTCTCATAGCATCAAACAACCTGCAGCATCTGTCTAACAAACATCATGGACTGTGATGTCCAGAGCTACAGCAGGAGGAAGAATCACCTGAAATTGGGTGCTGGATTCTTCTGCCAGCCAAGCACAAGATTTCTCTGCCAAATATTTAGTTTTCCTTCTTTTGCTATTGTTTCCCAGAAAGAGGGAGGAGATGATTTATGAAAGCCATGAACAAAGTTTGAAGATGTATTACAAGAAGCAAAAATCCAAATGAGAAAAGACCAAATAGCGATATAGCCTGGGGTTGCTTAGTAGAACTGAGCTGAATTTGAGGTTTAACATTCTGAAATAGTTGTGAAGCAGAAGCAAAGGTGAGATAAACCAAGCCCCTCTGGATAATAAAGTAGTTTAGGAGATAGAAGAGTTAGGAAACATTAAGGTTATAATCATAAATAATGAAGGAGATTAAGGAAAAATATAATTATAGCATATGATTCCCCTACAGAGTGTACTGGATCAGAAAAGAGTCTGCATATTGCATTTAAATGCAACAGGTTCGAAAGTACACACCACGATAACATGAATGGAGGTTTAGGAAGACATCATGCCCCGGAGAGACACATTATTTCAGATTGGAGGCCTTTTCCCAGTCTCAGATGCTTAAATTAATTGAATTATGCCAGATTAAATGATTTAATGGGCTATTCTGCAGTGGTAGAGAATATTCTTTGCATGCAGAAGGTATCATGTTCTATCCCTGATATCAGCAGCTATTGCTGGCAAAGATTCCTGTCTGAAACCCTGTAGAGTTACTGCTAGTTAGCATAGACAGTGCTTAGCTTGATGTACCAAGCATCTGACTCCATATAACACACTTTTCTGTGGGCCATTATCTTGTCAAAGGATGGATGCATGAAGTAATTTTCAAAGAAGTGGTTCAGGTAATGTTTAGGAACCAGATATGAGTTGGAAACACTGGCGGAGGAACGGGAGTGCGGAGGGAGCGGACCGCCCCTGGCACCACTATTCTGGTAGGGTGCCATCGCGGCGGCCCCCTAGACACGCGCCGCGCACCCCCGCATGCACCAGGCGCCACACCCCCACAGGCGGCGCACCACGCCCCCAGAACACACGCCATGCCCTCGCGGGTGGCGTACCACACCCCCGGGATGTGCACCACACACCCTGGGGGCGCCAGTCACGCCCCCGTCTGCTCTCCACCCCTGGTAGAGGAACATGCAGCTTCGCCACTGGTTGGAAATATACAGTTATGTATTCATTGGAGTCAGTAAAAGGTAAAGGTAAAGGGACCCCTGACCATTAGGTCCAGTCGTGGATGACTCTGGGGTTGCAGTGCTCATCTCGCTTTATTGGCCGAGGGAGCCTGCGTACAACTTTTGGGTCATGTGTCCAGCATGACTAAGCCGCTTCTGGCGAAGCAGAGCAGAGCACGGAAACGCCGTTTACCTTCCCGCCGGAGTGGTATCTATTTATCTACTTGCACTTTGACGTGCTTTCGAACTGCTAGGTTGGCAGGAGCAGGGACCGAGCAATGGGAGCTCACCCCATCGCGGGGATTCAAACCGCCGACCTTCTGATCGGCAAGCCCTAGGCTCTGTGGTTTAACCCACAGCGCCACCCGCGTCCCTTTATTGGAGTCAGTAGCAGTTGGCAATGATCCTGACACCCTGGCCACAACATGCTGAGTTCCCTGCTGCCTCATCCCTTCCCTTTTCCCTCTCAGTAGCTGTCAGAGAAATGCAGTGTTGGGAAACCAGGAGAGCAACAGACGCGCACCTCTGTTGCCCCATCAGTCACCACTGACTTGTCCTGCTTTGAAGAATATTTTTCCATCACTGCTACAGTGGTAATAATACTTCTACAGTGGTAATAATACTTCTATTGTTAGGATATTTGTTAATCAATGTCATTAATAAGCCATAAGCAAATCAATCTATCGGTATCACACAACATCATGATCACAAATGTATATGAATATCCTTTGACTAACAAAGAAAGGATTTAAAGTGCAGTCCAATGCATGTTTACATGGAAATAAATGTCTGAGTTCAATGGACTTCGCTCTCTATTAAATGTGTTTCAGGCTACAGCCTTACAGTTAAAAAAAAACACCCAACCACAAAATGTCAGCATGATCAATGATAACTAATTTGTATGAAGTCAGATAATTATATCTAGTTACCTTGGGCAATCAAAATTTCCTTTAATAGTTGTGTTGGAACCTGTTTATAAGCAATTAGAACTTAATTTGCCTGAAAACATCTTAGATTAAAAGAAGCAGGATTTTAAAATTACATAAAAATTATATTAAAATTAGAAATGAGGTTGTCTAAGAGGCAGAAGGAAACAAGCACTTCCAGTTTTTCAGGACACGATTAACTGATTGATTAATTGCTTGATCACCAGTTGGCTTTGAATCACTGAGAAACCTATAATGAACTGATAAATAGCAGTGGCCTAATCATATCAGGATCAATTTATTTTCAAAATGATATTGTTGAAAATTACTGCATGTGTAAAATCAGATATAAAAATACACCATGGACCCGATCCTTCCCTATGTCCATGGATCATGATAATTTAAAGAGGGGTTTCACAGGTGAAGGAATACCTGCAGTGAGCACTGCTGCCTCTGCTACAGAGCTTCCATAACTTGGCCTAATAATAATAATAATAATAATAATAATAATAATAATAATTTTATTATTTATACTCCGCCCATCTGGCTGGGTTTCCCCAGGCACTTTGGGCAGCTCCCAACAAAACACTAAAAACAGAATAAAACTTTAAACATTAAAAACTTACCTAAACAGGGCTGCCTTCTAAAAGTCAGATAGTTGTTTATTTCCTTGACATCTGATGGGAGGGCTTCCACAGGGAAGGGGAAGGGGGAGGGGCAATACCCCTAAACATTTTGTGAATCTAAATTAGACCTCATTGAGGGGCAGTATTTCAATATGAGTAGGGAAATGAGAGTAGCCCTAAACATATATATATATATTTTAGAAAAAAGCACTGCGTGCACCCATAGGTGTGTGATGGGAGGAATTGGGAGATAGTCAGACTTAAATGAAAACCCATTTGGGTACAGTGCTGCATCTACACTTAAAGCCGGATTAAAGCAAGGGCAAACTGAGTGGCCTCCTAAGATCCATTGCCTCTGGGGAGGGGTGGGCTAGTGTTCTCTCCCTCCAAAATCTTCCATATTAATAACCCCTAATGTTTTATGGGCAATTTGTATGGAAAGACTATATATGAGAGAAGGTACCATAGGTAAGAATCCTGCCAAATTAGTTGAACAGAACCAGAGCTTTTAGTTTAGTTACCTTTAAGATTGATTTTGGTTTGTAGGGGACTAAAAATGATTTCCTTCTGTCCCTGTGGTTTTGTGGGCGATTATTTTATTATGAAAATGTCACACACTGTGGATGTGCCCCAAGGAAAGCAACCTGCATAATTTCAGAAAGTCGGGTATGGAGGCTCGAGAGTTATGATAAATGGGGCAAAAAAAAGCTTCAGGCTTGTATACTGCTCAATTGGCACCATAAGTCTCAGAAACTAAATTCTACTCAGAGTAGACTCTAAAATTAATGGGCCTAAGTTAGTCATGCCCATTAATTTCATTGGGTCTACTATGAGCATGACTAATGTAGAATACAACCCGATGTGCTAGCTGATTTGACAGGAGTGGATGTGTGAAAAATTGGCACAGAGGCACAAGGACTTGAATGCCCAGCATTTTCCAAGCAAGCCCTGCTAGCAGAACTAGCAATGAGTACAGAAGAGACAATAACAGGGTGATAGCATTACTTCAACATCCCTTTCCCAAAGCACTGCGATTGAAACACCTGGTAAAATAACTTCTTCTTATTAAAAGTTACACCTGTCAGTCACAAAACATCTTTTCCTGCCTCTCCCTGCCATCCTGGCATTTTCTTTATATGGCAAGCTTGTGGATAAATGTCTCCATTTTTCCAGACTCACTATCTGCAGCATTTATTTATTTTTTTAAAAAAACATGCAAATCTCCAAAGAGCCCCAAACCACTTCACAGGTCCTCATTCAGTGTGTTTGTTTTGGTTTTGGGAAATTTAGAATCTACCCAAAGTAGCCCCACTTCAGTTCCTCATTTGGAATTTATCTGAATCTTTTACATACCCCAAATTGAACTTGTATGATCTGCTATGTATGCTGATGTATATCTTTGGACACATGACAAATGACAAGATTCCTGCATTGCAGAGGGTTGAACTAGATGAGCTTCAGGATCCTTTCCAACTCTAAAATTCTATCTCATAAAACTCCTTATCTTCTTATCTTTCTTATTTCTGATATTTCTTATTAAAAACCTGTATGGGTTGTTAGCTGTAAACTAGGCTTATGGGTGTTGATATTAAATCTGACAGCTGTTACGTGAAGCCTCAGGTAGTATGTTAACTGCTCTGTTCCACTGTGTGCTTTGAGTATTTCCCTTAGTATTTCAGTACTACAGGTGAGGAGTGATTAAAACAATCAAAATTTGATAGTTTTAAAAAATCCCATTGGGCATTTGAAAAAATAATAATGGTGGTGTTGTCTGAGAAATGCTGGATGCCTTGTGGGTTGTGTGAAGGGATAGAATGATGAATGTACATAGATTCCTTGTCTGCTTCAGTGATGGTAGAGCCTAATAATGTTCAAGAAAATGATGGAAAGCAATTCATGGCCCAGACTAAGGCCTACAGCTTTTTCCTGCAAGCCAATACCCATTTTCCTTTGAGCAGTCCCCATACAATTCAATGGAACTCCCTTCTGCATTGACACTTATAGATTCACACCATAAGTAAGATTATTTTGAGCTGATTTTTTTTAAAAAAAAGCCTAGTTAACCAATATTTTATTCTATGAAAATTATTGAATAAAGTCACCTGCAGTTTTTAATTGTTGTATAATATCCAAGTTATGCAAGTTATACAAGTTTTTGAAATAAATAAAATATGGATGATCATGTGTTTAATAATGATGTAATATATGAAGAGTAAAATATGAAAGAAAAATATACCTTGTGTCCAATTGTACAGTCATAAATGTCTATGATCAAATAATTTCTGATAATTTTGATGAAAGCTAAAATGTGTATTTGCAAATAGAAACTTTTTAAATAATAACTTTTTTAGACAGCATAATTTGAAATCCAGATGCTTTAGACTTGTTGGAGTCTCATGATAGTTTTGATTTTGGCAAGCTTCAAATATGAAATATAAAATGCCATATGCTGTCAATTGTCAAATTACCATTGTATGTTGTCTTCCAAATGCTTTCAGATACTACTTTATAAGTTTTCAAAATGTGATAAGATAAAATACTATTAAATGCCAAGTCTCAAAAAATTGTATTATTATTGCATGCCAACAATCAGATATGGTATGCCAGGGGGTTTCAACCTATATTCTGAGCATCCCTGGGTTCTTCAGAAGCTCACCAGGGGACTCTTAATGAGAATAACAGCTGAAATAGAGCTTAGTTCCCATTACTTATTTACCTCTGCAATGCACAACTGAAGAACATGTGGTGTTTTCCAGGTCATACTCTCAGTGCATAATGAGAAACACTGAATACATAGCCTACCCAACCGAGTTGTTAGTGAGTGATGTAGACGTGATTTGAACATGGACGTGATTTCTGACTTTGGCTTCTATTCCTTGCTCATCTGTTTTCCTTTCCTTTTATTGTGCTTCATTAATTGCCATTCAGCAAGTCAACATTGTCCAGGCAGTTCTGTGGCCCCACAAGTGTGAGATAACTGTGACAGGGCATTGGTGTTCAGTGAAATCAGGCCGAATCTTTATCGACTACAGCAGGTAATTCCACTCAGCCCATGCTGATGGATTGCCATTTCATTGGAGTCCAGAAGTACCCGAAACCCACTACATGGCAGTCATCTAGCGTTGAACTCTGGTGTGGTGCAAGTCAGGCATCCAGAGTCTCACTGGGCAACGGAGATGACAGGCCCTAATCTGAGCCTGGAGATTGCCTCAGACAATCTGCCCCTCAGGCCCTTTACGGGGCCTCCTTCTACTATGCTATTTCTGCCCACAATTCTCTCAGCGTCTAACATATGCAAGCCTTATTTCACTGAGGGGGAAACCCAATTGTTGTACAATTGAGGTTGGCAGGAAAGAATTGCTTTCTGACCTGTCAACCAGTAGTCTAAGCTCAGTACCAAGGGGAGGTAGGTGGGAAGCATGCGGGACAAATGGCCCCAAACCTTTGGCCTCTGTCCCTTCTTCCACACTTGAGTTCCCATTTATCCTGTTTAAAACCAGGAAACCTCCAATATGCACAGGAGACACAAAGCATATGCAAAATGCACAGTGCTGCTATCCTCACTGTCTCACGCCTCTTCCTTCAGGTAAGTCACACTGATGCTGGTGCCAGGAGGTGTAGCAAGCTGCTCGTCTCTTTCTCCAATCATTGACTTGTGTTTTCTTTCTGCTGCTTGAAAGGCAATTTTGTATTTTGCTTTTCTTATCTTCATTGGATTATAACCCTATTTGGCCAGGGCCTATTTTCTCATTTATTAGTAGGCCGTTCACAAATTGTACCTATGGTTGTTATGTTATGATACATCAAACACTCCTTGAGAGAACATTCAAATAATAATTGACATCAGGAAGGCATCAGTATCCACCAACACAATCTGTAAAGCAGAATTTTAAGGGAAATTATTGAGAGTAAATTTACTTCATCCCTACTTTGGACAATGGCTTCCTTTTGCTCAAATGTTATTGATAACTTATTGGCTGTGAATGCTAACAAACCAGCTCCTCGCATTCCCTCTGTGCACAGCTTGGTATCAGCATATGAAAGGAGCTTTTCCATCACAGCCATGTTTGTTGTTTCCTTTCTGCACCTAAAAGATAACATTTCATATTAAGAACTCCAGGCTTTGATTGCTAGATATGCACAGGGAGCTCTGGGAAGGAAGGGACAGATTTTTCTGAATGAGTCATGTTAATTAATGAGATGGTGATGGTTCTATAAACAAGAAGGAGGGAAAGTGATTACTAATGCACAATGTAGTATACAGCAAGGGATTACCACTGGTATCATACACATGATACAAAAGGTTAAACAGGATGCACTGGAACAAAACGCTGGACTGCATCGTAATATAGAATAAAATACGTCAGATGCATTGTTTCATCAAAAATTGTTATGCTTGAATAAATGACTATGAAATACCGGATGCAAATAGTATTTATCAATGATATAATTCCCACAATGTGATTCATACAATAGTATCTGACTTTCAGTAGCATCTAGCCAAAAATCTGCGTCATCACTGAAGTGTGAATTTTAGAGCATTGCTGCACAAATGAAGCAACAATATCTGTACTCCATACCAATACTGAAATTATGACAAAAAGAATATTGACAATCAGTATCTAAGCAAAATTTCCACAGTCCTCAATATGCTAGTCTTAAATAATGGCGTGGATGAGGGTAAATAAACTGAAGCTAAATCCTGACAGAATGGAGGCACTCTGGGGTTGTCCCTGCATCTGAGATTTTGTCTTTTTGCCACTTCTGAAGGAGAAGGTGTGCAGCTACATGGTCCAGCCTTGAACCAATACCTTCCCCCAGTTTCAGTTGACTTCTCAGCTGTGGCCTTTTCTGAATAGGGAAAGCTGCGCCACAGGAGTCCAAGTTCTGGTAATTTCCAGATTGGAATAGTGTTATTCCTTATTCATGGGGCTGCCCCCAAAGTTGGTTCAGGAAACATGCTGGTGAAGCAGCTGTTGACTTTCTGCTTATGGGTGGCAAGGTTTTGATCCTGCTGTCTGCAGGGATCTGCTTCACCCGTATGTTTGCCACAGGGAATGCTCTGCCAAGCAGCATCCAGTGATGTCACCTGATTGGCAGGTGGTTTTCGGGAATGGCCGGATGCAGTGCTGAGGCCCGAAAACCTGGCTGCTCCCCAAGGCTTAATGGCTTCAGACTGTCAATGCTTAAAAGGCTCCCTTGACACAAAAAGAGATGTGTTGGCAGTGAAAAAGAGTCAAGACCATTTGATACTCAACACAATAATTGTAAGGGTTGGGATCACCAATTCAAGTTAAGAGGTGTGAAAATGATTGTTCCCAATCTTCAACTTGGAAAATGGCATACCCATACTGGAGCTGATAGTTGTGTTAAACAAAGTTCCTGCTGGTTATAGTTTATTTCACTTCAGCTTTACACACTTGGACAAACAAACAAACAAACAAACAAACAGGGAGCAACTGTCCATGGGGGAAAAGGCTTTGACAATCCAACCCACCATTGAACTCAATGTTTTTTTACTATACACAATTTTGGTTTTATGTGCTATCCCCAGCGTAAGTTGAGAATTGCCTATATAAGAAATTAATTATATTGCTATGTGTCTTACTTTAAATCATTATTCTTCAAATAACACCAGAAAACAATGTTTAGAGTGGTCTCTCACACATGCAGCATACATGGTTGATTATGTCTTAAAAGAGGGCATTTCTTTGAGTGTGGCATGGAAAGGGAAGAGATAAACATGAGTATGTCTATGAATCATAAACATTTTGTGAAATGCCAAGAAAGGTATATTTGTAAGAACTCTGACATATTTATGTAGTCCTTTACTTGGTTAAGAAGGGATTAAGGAACAGAGAGAGATGGAGAAAACACATCCTTTTATAGATAAGCACTGTGTGCATATGCTGTAATCTAGTTTCATGGTGTTCGTCATTTATTTTACCCATTACTAAAAAATATATTTAAGCTCACTTTTAGACACACTTGGTAATGTTAATATAATATCAAAGTATGCAGCAACTTATAAAACACATCTGACAATTGCTTTTAATCACAACCCTTTGGAACATACAAAGATATTAATTTTTCAAACAAAAGTGACAAAATAGAATTCAAGATTGTTGATTGTTCAGACACAGAAACACATTGCAGAAAAAGACAAAAGAGGTTTTGGACAGTCATATTTGTAACACTGATACATATTCTTTGTTATAGCTGTCTAGTTTATTTCAAAGAGGCAGAATGTATCTTTTCCTTATTAAAATAGTAGAATATGTATTGTGCTTTAATATGTCTCATAAAACCTACTGAATGAAATAGTCCTGCTTTAGATATATTATGTAAAAATTGATAATGTACAGCAGGGGTGGGCATCAGAGGCAATTATGGAGGCCACATTCCAGTAGTGAGGGGCCAGAGGAAAACTGAGAAGAACTATGGAAGGGGCAATTAACGTTGTGTAGGAGGCAATATCAAGCCATAAAAAGTCAGAAATTTACACAAACACACATTTCTATCCTTCAGGCAAGAAAGAGGCATAACCAGAATTTAAGGCAACAGCACTCAAGGAAGGTGCGGAGCAGGGAGGGTGATGGGTCATGCCTTGAAAGATTCCTGAGAGCCACACAGAGAGTGCTGCACTCAGTTGCTGGGCACACTATAAACAGAGGCAACCTATGAGAAAGTCTCCTCAGCTGACTTCCCCAGGAATGACTCCAGCCTAGCCCAAGGCTCAGAATCAGTCAGCTTGCAGATCAGACCATTTCAATGCCTGTTCAACTTCAAGTGGAGTTGAGGCATCCCTGTCTG
The DNA here is from genome assembly GCA_034641385.1 of Darevskia mixta. Lineage (NCBI taxonomy): Eukaryota > Metazoa > Chordata > Lepidosauria > Squamata > Lacertidae > Darevskia > Darevskia mixta. The sequence goes on from JAWWNH010000036.1 coordinate 4,914,813, forward strand.
CTGTACACCACCCCTGCTGGTCAGCACTCAGTACTGTAGTCTAAAGCCCCCATCCCAGGACCTGAGGAACATCCCTTCCTATGTCTTCTCAACGTGGGTAGCAATGAGAGGTAGGCTGGGTATCTCACCTGCAAGATACCTCTAGGTACTCAGCCAGGTAGCCCATCTTACTATCTTTTGTGCCCACATCAGCTGCCAGGTGTGACCAAGGAAAGCTCCTGAACAATATGGAGTAGGTGAAAAAAGGCAGCTCTTCTTGCCAGTTGCAGAATCTCCCCCAAACAAGAAGCAGCAGCAAAGACCACACACAGCTTCCAAACAAGTTACTGGTGAATCCCATAAGATGGGCACACTGCACCTGAAAAGTCTGGATTTGGACGTGGTGTCACCTTAAATAAGCATGTTCTGTCCCTCCCCCTTTGCAGACACATGCTGGATGTTCATGACTTGGGGATGATCTTGCCTTCATTTCTCAGTAGGGCGGGGAGGGACAAAATGTGCTCCTTCCTGGTCAATGAGTCAGGGGCATTCTTTCTCAAGGTAGCTCCCATCTTGTGCTCAAAGGACTTTCAAAACTTAGATTGGGTGAGAATTGTGATCCTATCAAGCCAGACCTTCAAAAGCATGTTTTTAAATGTTATGGGATTGTTTCCAAAGACATTCCACCTTAGCTTTCTCCTGCTGCTCCCCCCCTTTTTTTCTCAGGACTCCTCCACCCACTACAGGTTTCAAAAGAACAGATGAACCTGTATAAGAAAGTGGATGTGCAATGTGTGAAGTACTGTGCAAGTGTGATTCATTCAATCACACTTACACAGTCCAGTCAACAGTTGTACGCAGTGATTCAGCTGCCATCATTCTTGTTACAGTGGTAATTGGTCTCCATAAGGAAAGGGAGCCAGGCTAATCAAAGTGTACACTGGAACTTTGCAGATTTGCTTTGTTTTCTTGTTTTTCCTCTTCCATTCTCCCTTTTGTATCCTATCCTTTCAGATCATCAGCTACTGAGTCAGGGACTTGCCTATTTTATTCTTTGTAAAGCATTAGTACAATTTCTAGCTCTTAATAAATACTAACAATAACTTCCACATGAAGGTTATCTCCATGAAGGAAAATTGTAATGCATGGCAGAGCTTTTATTTCTTATTTTCTTCTCAGATCTTGTCCCTATTTCCCCCTGCTTTTATGTCTGTCAGCCTTACAGGTATGCCTCTATTTTCCTTTTATTGGTTGGTACTGTCTGTAAGCCGCTCTTGAATACTGTAAAACACACACACACACACACACACACACACACACACACACATGCTAGCTCTCTCTTTCTCTTAAAAAAAAACCCTCCAAAACACCTTGTTTCATATTTTACTGCACAATTCCAGAAATCTTAAAACGTCACTTACTTATAAGATGCTAGTACTTGAGTATTGATTGCTTTTCCAAAGACAATGTGACCATATTTTCAATATGTTTGAAGTTTTATTCTGTTTTTAGTGTTCTGTTGGAAGCCACCCAGAGTGGCTGGGGAAACCCAGCCAGATGGGCAGGGTACAAATAATTAAATTATTGTTATTATTATTATTATTATAAACACAATGTACAGCATATTTGCCTTCCACTGAATGCATATCTAAGGTGCATTTTCATTCACATTTCTTTTCCAATAAGCATTCTCCAAATCCCAGATTTACCATCCAAGGCAGGCACCTCAGTGCCCTGCTCATCTTGTGTTTGTTTTGCATATTGTGCCTCCAGTCCAGTCAGCAGGCTATATGCTCTCATTACCTTTTCTTGGCTGCCCTTGTGCCCTGCCTGGCACCATGGAGAGACAGGCGCCGCTTGCATCTTTTGCTTTTCACTACTGGTTATATTTCGATAAAGGCTACTGTATGATATTCAGCTCAGCAGTGGCTTTGATGATATGTTATCCCTCTCCTCTCCTCTTTGCCACTGCTGCTTTTATTGGTGAAGTTCACTTTCTCTCTCACTGAGTGCCTTTTTGGTTTTAGGCTATCAGAAGGTTCTCTGCCACTGACCATCCTTTCCCTTCTTTTCCGTTCTGCTCATTATTAATGTGAAGGATGCCCTCGGAGCAACTAAGACCTTAGATGCTTGACCTTTAGTCCTGCAGTCCTCCCAGCTACTTGTAGCAGTGCTTGACTGCAGGAGAACCTTTGGTTCTTCACACATTCAGCAAATTAGGATCACTCCACCTGCCCCACCCATTTTAAAATTCAGCTGTCTATAAAAGTGAAGTACCCAAGGAAAGATTCTTTTTTCATTAAGATAAAGCTAATAACAAAGAAGGTGTACCTTTCTTCCATTTCAGTCCTTTATCAGACACCTCACAGCTGACCGTAAGGCAGTGGTGGGGAGGCGTGAGCGCTCCCAAAACAGCTGCGCTGTCAAGGATGCTTCCCAGCCAAAGTAATGCACATGGTAGACAGCTCTGGATATCTGTGCTCACCAATCTAATGGTTAGGCAGCTATTCCCAGGTCCATGCTCTATAGAGCAGTTGCAGCCACAGGGAACAACTCCCCCTCCACCAGCTTATGTACATTTCCCAACAGGCTGCATGCACATAACCAGAGACTGTACCGGTACCTGTGTGGAATTTTATTTTTGCTCATCCTGGCCCTGGGAGACAGTGGTGCAGGAGAGGGTGGGGAAGCACCTGGCCCTTCACTTGCCTGACCTGCCTCTTCCTCCTCGTCTTCTGATCCCTCCTCTGCTCCACCCTCCAGCTCTGGATCTCCCCCTGATTCTTGCCTCCTGGCTTGTACATGTATCCACAAACCCCTGTCCCCCTCTCCCAAGTCAGACTAAGGGCCGTCTTATCCATAGGCGCTAGGGGTGCAAGGGCACCCGGGCTCTGGGCTCTCAGGGGCACCAGGCCAAGAGTCTGGGGCCAAGATTTGGAGTCCAGGGATTGGGAAGAGCTGACAGCTGCTGCCAAGCACAGCAGAGCCTGTCAGAGCACCGCAGCTCTTCTGCTGTGGGCAAGTGAGGTGCTGAGGCAGCCAGCCGGCTCCGCCCTCCTGCATGCCTAGGATTGGCAGGCTGTTGAGAGGCCCACAAGGTGCCTGGCTTCACTCAGTCACCACTGCCGCTGCCTCGGGCTCGACTGTATTTGCCCTGGGCACTGCTTGCCCAACCCCCCGGCTCCCGATCCCAGCCTTGCTCTGCTGCTGCCGCCGCCACCTTGGACTTCTTTGTTGCTGCTGAGGCGGCCGGCAAGGCCAGCTCTGCTGTGCGCACCTCGCCGGCCCACCCTAAAAAAAGGTCAACAACTTTGGGGTTCCCCCCTACAAAAAGGTTGACAACTCTGGGCAACCTGGGGGGCACCGGGCGGATCTTTGCACCCTGGCACCGCATATGCTTAAGACAGCCCTGGTCAGACTCCAGCCTCCCACTCCCCAGGTGCACACTCTTCAGTGTCCTGCCATTCCCTGACACATGCAGGGTAAAGTAGGCCAGGACAGGCCACCATCCCACTGTGACCACAAGCCACCGCTCCCCCCCAAGATTTCTAGGTAAGCAGCCATTGCAGATAGTCATTCGGCCCAGAAACCCTTCCTGGTATAATCATGAGAACACAGATAGTCAAATGATTATACCAGGAAGAGCTCCAGAACTGCAAAGAGCCCTGCACCACTGTAAGCAAATGTGGAGATTTCCCCCTTTTTTCTTTTTCTTCATGTTAAAAAATGGACCAGACTCCCTCTCCACCTCATTAACATGATAAGGGAAATGTACCACTCCCTCCCCCATCCTGTGATTATTATTTATTTACACAATTATCTTGTTCCCTGTGAAAGAGGCAGACATACCTCTTATTCTATATAGTAACAGAAAGGCTATCCGTTGAACTGGCTGAGGAGGATCCAGCTAAAGTTGTGGCTTCAAGCTCTGACTGGGCAAAATGAATGGATTTTCAGCCCTTGGCAATAATTCACTTTCATTTGGCTGATGTTGTTTTTTTCTGTGGGGGAGGACTCAATTGTACTCAAATTCAATAGCTGCAAAGAATAGGCCAGGATTCATAGGAATATGCATTTATTTATTTGTTAACAATTTTATCTCACTTTTCCTCTGAGGAACTCAAAGTGGGTTACATGGTTCTCCTCCTCCCCATTTTAAATCCCCTACAACTCTGTGAAGTAGTTGAGGTTGAGAGAGTGTGACCAGCCCAGGGTCACCTAGTGAATTTCATGGCTGAGGAGGACTAGAGCCCTGGAATAGAGTTCTAACCGCTACACCACACTGGCTCTAATTCTGCTGTTCTCATGCAGCAGACATCCACTGGTTCAATGGAACTTCTCCTATCCCCCATAGCCCACCACGTGGGGTAGTGGTGGGGTGGAATGGAGAGGGAATTTCCCTATGCTTTTCTGGGAACCCAAATTAAGAAGAGGAAATGAAAGCTGATGTAGGCATAGAAATTGGCCAATAGATGTGTTTAAAGTAGGGAGTAGTTCTATTTTTCAAAAAGAACAACTATCAAGTGAATGGGACTAAACAAAGAAAAGGGGTTCGATACAAGCAAAGGCAGAAATATCGCAAAATAAAATGAAATGAAATGGGTAGGGTTGTATGTTCTAAACAGAAAGATGCAGAAACCATGGGGAAACATAATGAAATTGTTGTTTGTAATAAAATAATATTGATGGGAAGTAAAGCTGTGATCAAGGAAGAAATTGACTTTGACGTACAGCGGGTAAATAATTGTACACTGAAAGATACAGTAGTAACATCAAAGATTAGTTTTTAAAGTGTCAATATTGAAAGAGAAAAAACATGTTAACAAGAGAAGTAAAAACAGCCTACAGAGAAATGGTTGAAATTCAGCAGAACATACAGGAATCAAGGAATTGCAGGAAAGAATATATAGTAAAGAGCTTGCAGCCCCAGTCGCAGTGCCTCCCTTCCCCGGCCTAATACTATGTGAGGTGTGATGGTACAAATGCGTGCTCCGACTGTCGGAGAGAAAGGCAGAGCATGAGGGGCCACAACTGTTGCCCCCCCGTGGAAGCAGTGAGTGACCATTCTTTTACATAAAGAATGAACATTTAAGTGTACTCAACTAGGTCTATTATAGCATGCTCCAATAAAAGTTAACCTTTTAAAATACCATTCACTTCAGTAGAGTTGTTGTTGGCATCCATCAGATGTCCCTAACTCACAAAGGGTTTGAGGCACATCGGCTAACCTCACCTGTTTTAGCTGGTCATTTGAACCCATTCCTGGGGTGTCGCTGCTGTCACATGACGACAGCTTCTGGGAGCCACAGGTGAGAGCTTAGTGCAGGGTAGGGACCAAAGGTGAACAAACTGCCGCAGGAAGAGCATGGTGTGTCCCCCACCAGAGGTACTACCCCCCTACTATAACCCCATACACCCCACTTCAGTACAAGGATACTAATAAAATATATTTACAGTCATACCTCGTGTTGTGTACACTCTGTGTTGCATACGTTCGGAATAAGAACGGCGGCGACCTGGAAGTCCTCCCCAGAGCGCGCGTGATGCGCGTGTGCGCAGAAGCATTCTGTGCAGTTCGCGCATGTGCAGAAGCGCAAAAACGTGAACTTCTGGGTTTTTTGTTTCCCCCCCTCGTGCGTTCATGTTACGCACGCCCGGGTTACGCAGCGCGACCCCGGAACGGATCGCGTGCGTAACCCGGGGTTCCACTGTATTTGTTTATGCCAAACTCACCCATTTTAAGCAATGGAATTTAAAAGTCCTTGCCTGAGGTTCAACATAGAATCATAGAATCATAGAGTTGGAAGAGACCCCAAGGGCCATCCAGTCCAACCCCCTGCCAAGCAGGAAACACCATCAAAGCATTCCTGACAGGTGGCTGTCAAGCCTCTGCTTAAAGACCTCCAAAGAAGGGGACTCCACCACACTCCTTGGCAGCAAATTCAACATGGACAACAACTTCTTCTATTATGGCATTAGATGTGATGGGAGCGCCTCTCTGAAACAAGGCAAGCATTGACTTTGGTGTACTTTTCGCAACTGCTAAAGACTCACCTATTCATCCAGGCATTTTTGTGTTGTCAATACTAAACCTGGGCATGTTATTGTATTTCAGTTGATTGTTGATGTTATTGGAATTGTATTGTACTGTGTGACCGCCTAGGTATCACCAATAATGGAGGGATCTCATATATTCTCTTTCAACTGTATAATTTTATCATATTCACAAATGGGATGGCCAAGAAGTAGGTTTGCATAAGGGCATTTCTGGATCTAACACAGGAATGTCGAGTTTGTCTATTAGGATAAAGTTAGCAAACAGTGTCATATTTTTCATGGCCATTATACTTTGGTATCCCTAATCTGCAAAAGGCAGATATGCAGTTTTTCATTATATATTTTCCAAATTTGTTTCACTTCACACTATTACATATTGTTTCCTATTTAGTGGTATAAAAACAGAACTGGCTTCCAGCTGAAACACAAAGACTCTGGTCTTAATTGTCTATTAATTCAATTGGAGATAGTAGTGAAGAGCCTTGTGTTATTATTATTTTTTTTAAATGTTTTGTTTACAGAGGGTCACGTATGCACCTTCTGCTTAATAACTCTTTTTATTGACTTGTACAGGTGCAGGGCCATTTCTCATCATCATCTTCTTCCATTTAAGTTGCACACCAGCTTGTTATCATGCATTGTAAATGATTTCTTAAGGAAGCCAGCTAACAGTGTAGGCTTCACCATTCATGCAACAGCATTAACTATTAAATGTCTTGTCCAAGGAATCACCATTTCTCCATCCTTTTTTCATGGATCTACAACATACAGAAGCCCTTAGCCAATATTCAAGGCACTTAACCACTTCTGCAAACATGCAATTTTCACTTCGGGGAAATGAAAACAAAACTATGGTTGTTTGTTGCTTTCCTCTTTCGCATATATTATCTCAGTAATTGTTGCAAGAACCCTGTCACATAGGCTGGCATAATTATCGCCATAGTCATGCAGAGAGAACACCGAGCTTGAAAGATAACAGCTTGCCTAGTCATCATCAGTCATTGCACCCACACCCCTGAAATAAAGAGATCAAATTCATATTTTTGTGTTTTAAATGAGCAACTTTATGAAGTTTACAAAAGGATTGATGACAGATTTATGTATCAACCTAATAAATACTCTTCATCCATTAAAGGTGTCCTATCAGACTATGTTAGAAGACTTTTCCTTAACAACAGATGAAAAGCCCTGTTGGATCTGGCTAATTGTTCATCTAGTCTAGCATCCTGTTCTCACAGTGGCCATCAGCCCTCTCTTCTTCCTCAACATTTTATAGGCAAGTGTCTCTATCTTGAGGCCTGCGGCTAAACTTCCTCTGACACCATGGCTCCTCACACTGCTGTAATGAGAAGTGTCTGCAAGTATTGCTGTCCCCCAGTCTTCACAGCTTTGTGTGGGTGAGACAGGTAACTTCTAAGTGGCACTCATGTCCCTATCCCCTCTAGCCTCATGCTGTTGGAAAAGAATCATTAAAAGATCCCTTCCCAAACTTGCAATGAGCTTTGTTCCCCTTGAATTTGCACCTGCCAACTTATGATAGTACACTTTCCCCACATATAAGTGTAGCCTAGGCAGCTGCCACCAGCCATTAGGCAGCTGCCACAACCACCGAGCTAAGACTGAACCTAGACTTCTCAACTCCATTCATATTTCCACATTAGATGAATTTAGCAAAAATCATAAGAATGTTAGAAAAGTCCTGTTGGATTTTACTAAAGGCCCATCTTAGTCCAGCATTCTGTTCCTACAGTGGCCAACCAGATGCCTGTGGAAAGCCTGTGAGCAGGACCTGAATGCAACAGCACTCTCCCCATTTATGATTCCAGGAAACTGGTTCCAGCCATGGAGGTAAAACACAGCCATCATGGCTAGTAGCCATTGATAGTCCTATCCTCCATGAATTTGTCTAATCCTCTCTGAAGCGATCCTAAATTGCTGGCAATTACCAGTACTTCGTCTTGTGGAAGCAAATCCCATTGTTGTAATAAGATGTGTGGAGAAGTACTTGTTTTTGTCTGTCCTGAATCTTCCAAAATTCAGCTTCATAGAAGCTGTCGGGTTGTCTTATGAGAGGCAAACTTATCCCCATGCATGTATTTATACAATGCATGATCTATTACACCTTATCATGTTCCCCACTTATTTGCCTTTTTTGTAAACTAAAAGTCACAAATGTTGCAACCTTTTTCTCATTGGGGAGTGGCTCCAATCTTTGATCATTTTGGCACTTGCTTTCTGACCTTTTTTGAGCTTTACAATAACCTTTTGGAGGTGCAGCTATTGCTTAAGCTGTTTGCCACTTTATTCTTTGTCTATCTCATTCAAACAAAGCAAGGGAGGCAGGGTAGTAGGTGCTAGATTCTTATATGTGACAGAGGTGATAGATTTAATATTACAGTAATTAGCTTTGTCTCTCTTTATAACCTCTGAAAAATCCAAGAAATGTGCTACAGAATATCTCAACAATATTTCATAATACCCGGTAGACTAATAATAATATTTCATAATACCCGGTGGGAGAGCTATATAAAAGACACGATTTCTTGGACATTTGCAAATTCTCTGGTGCTTCTCCTGCTTCTCTCTGTTGTTCTGATGCAATGCATGCTGTCTCTTTGCATCAAGTGACATGTTAAGACTATGAGAAGAGCCTACTGCATCAGGCTAAAGGTCAATCTAGACCAGCATTCTGCTCTCTCAGTGGCCAACCAGATGTCTCTGGCAAAGCCCACAAGCAGGAGCTGAGCACAATAACACTCTTCCCTCCTGCGGTTTCCAACGGAAAATTTGCACCAGGAAAACCGTGACTGATCTCCATTTTCCAAAACCACAAAAAACTAAATTCAGCTTATTTTTATCAGGTATGGTACATGGGATGGGATTGTTTAATTTATTCTTTACTCCCGAGCTATTATAAACCACATTCCTCAAAATTGCCAAAGTTGTACTACATGGAAGAATTGTTGTTGTTGTTGTTGTTGTTGACTTAAAGGTTTCTTTGGAGACTTTCCCAGCAAATTCTGGGATACTGAGACTGAACAAAAGTGGAGAAGAAAAGTGAGATGTTTTAAGAATAGGGATCCTATTATTAAGTGGCCCCACCCATACTTCAAGTGGTAAAGAGTTATGACATTCATTGACCAGATATTTTTCTACAATAGCTGAGATAGAGCCTAGTGAAGTTTGAGAGGCATCTTTGGGGGAAAGGGGAAGGTAGCCCCTAGGCACAGCTGAGTCACTGAACAGCAGAATCTGTCTTGTTGAGCCACACAAAGTGGCCCACCAGCTTCCACGTCTGTCTGGGAACTAAAGCACTCTGCTAGCTCTCTAGACACTCTCTCTAGAGATCAGGGCAGAGGAATATTTTATTTCCAGCCACAACACTAAGCAGCAGCACAGCTCTTTGGGAGCAAAATGCAGCATTTTAAGCCACCTCAGCACCCAAGGAGGGTGAGGCTGAAGCAGTCTCCTTTATTTTGCACAGATTCTTCTGTACAGAATAAAATATGGTGGTTTCAGCCCTCTCCAGCCTGGTGCTGGAGTTGGGAGCACTGGAAATGCTGCCGTTTATTTTCACAGAATAATCTGTGCAAAGGCTTATTCATGGTATGTGAACACTTATTACACACAACACTGTCTCAGGTACAGTAAAGTTTCCAAGCTACCAACATAGCTACCAAATATGTATTGTGGTCAAATTGGAACAAATGAACTTGATGCTGTTTTCACATTCCATGCCATTTTTGGATTCTTATGTTGGCACAGGGACTCCTTAGTTATCTTGTGGCATCATTATATGGTGCAATCAATATTAGGCAAAAATGGAAAATTCAAAAAGTCTGTAGAGTTTTATTTGACAAAGGCATATTATTTCATATTGTCAGAAATATATTTTTAAAGTACAGGCACAGCATTTTAAATTGGGATATCATCTGGAAAGACAAAATAACATACTATTGATTGAACTGCAACTGCTGTAATCTCTATTGACTACAAATTGCAGGAGGTTGCTTTACAAAAACTTTTTTTTTAAGTATTCTTGGTATTCAGATAGAAAACAGAATTCTAGAACACACCTTTTTTATTTCTCATTTTTATATACTCTTCCCACTACATTAGAGTTAGCATATTTTACCTTCACAATAATCCTGTGAAATACAATAGGCTAACTGAGCCTTTCCCAACTTGGTGTCTCTAGGTGCTTTGCACTACAACTCCCATCAGGCCAAGTCAGCATGGCAAACCCAGTGTATTGCTAGCTATGTGTGCATAGTATTGCCACTCAAATTAATCAGGCTACCCAGTGAGTAGATTCCTACAATACCAAATAGGTAAACATACCCTGGACAGATTTCCAATTGGGCAGGGAATGTTTCCAAGTTGTCCTTATCTGAATGTATCATCAGATTTTAAAAAATGACCTTGCCTTGTTTTTAAAGTGTAACGATATACAGTATTAGGAATCACACATTGGTCATGCTTCTCCTTCTCCACCACCAGCACGGAATTTTGCATGCACTGTCAGCTTTCAGTTTCTTTACTTCATTCATCTTACTTACACATATATTATGAATATGTACATGCACATGCATGGCACCATGAAAAACTGTGGCCCTGTGCTATGATTTGTTAGCAGAAAAGTACAGGGTAAATATTGTCCAATAAATAAACCAGTGTTGTGCCAAACCCTGTCCTCCTCTACCCCCCGCACCATTAAAAATGTGCTTCTTGCAAATAGGAATTCTCTATAATGCCCCTGGCTACTCACTATCACATTTTGGAATAGTCTGGAGATCCTTCACCCCTGTCTTCCTGTTACAGGTAGGTAGCCGTGTTGGTCTGCCATAGTCAAAACAAAATAAAAAAATAAAAAAATGCCTTCCAGTACCACCTTAGAGACCAACTAAGTTTTTTCTTGGTATGAGCTTTCGTGTGCATGCACACTTCTTCAGATAGACTGAAACAGAAGTCACCAGACCCTTATATATAGTGAGAGGGTGGGAGGGGTATTACTCAGAAGGGTGGTGGGAATGGGTGATAGGCTGATAGCTGTGGTAAACCTGTTGACAACTGTTAAGGACTGCAATTAGTCTTACAGGAAAAAGCAAGGGGTGAGAAGGTTAAAAATAGCTTTGTCGTGTATAATGAGATAAGAATCCAATGTCTTTATTCAGACCAGGTCTCGCCATCGTTTTAAGTTTGGTAATGAGTTGCAATTCAGCAACTTCTCTTTCCAGTCTATTTCTGAAATTCCTTTGCAATAAGACAGCTACTTTGAGATCTTGTATAGAATGTCCTGAGAGATTGAAGTGTTCTCCTACTGGTTTCTCTGTCTTGTGATTCCTGATGTCAGATTTATGTCCATTTATCCTTTCTGCCATCTATGTGATAGACACATATAAGAGATCGGAAAGAGTTTTCAGCCCAAGGACCATATTTTCTTCTGGGCAACTTTCTGGAAACCACTTGCCAGTGGAGGATGGGCCCAGAGGCCAAACAGGCAGAGCAGCAAATACAGTAGACTGATTTCTACACACTCACACATGTCTCCATCTTCCATCCAGGCAAGGAAGAAGTGTATCAGAGTTCAAGGGCAACCAGAGTTCAGGCAAAAACACTCAAGAGGGTGCAAAGCAGAGCTGGTGAGGGGTGCGGCACAGGAAGCTGTATGGTCAGGGTAGAATCTTAAGGGACTTAGAGGGCCATATTTGCACCCCAGACTTGAGGAATCTTCACCCCTGCTCTCTATAGTGAAATGCACAAAAAGGGCATTTTGCTGTTGCGTTCTTGCCAAGCTACAAGCAAGACGGGCTTCCGTTTCTTCTTAAAAGTGTTCATGATGGAGAAGCATTTATTTTGTTTACAGTGAATTACACTGAATGAACAGATTTGACCCTTCATCCTTTGCAGGCTTGTATGTGACCCCTGTAGCAACAGTTTCCTTCTTTCCTTTGAGTCTGTTATCACTACAATTTAAGAAATGGGGCTCCTATTGAAAAGAATAAGCAGGTAGTTCCCCCACACATCTGTAGCCCTGTGCACATCCACAAAAATATACTTATATCCATTAGATATATTTATTGACTTGCATTTTGCACTCAAAAGTATTCTATAGCCTCCTTTTTAAGTCCACAAAGGTATGCAGGTAGATGTGGGAAATCATACCCACCAATGATTTTCATGAAGAGACTATTCTAAGAAGTACATGATTACTTCATGAACATTCTTATGGATTCAAATTCCTCCACCACCCCAGTCATTTTCCTTTTCTTAAGAAGAAAGTGATAAGCATTAGAACACTATCCTTAGATAATGTCTCTCTTCACACTGATATTAGGTTTATTTTCTCTACAGCATTACCAGGATGTGACTCTATGAAATCATTTCAATTTCATAATGGGAGATAAGTTCTGAATTGTTTGAAAAGCTGACAACTTGCCATATCCCTTTCGTGTTCATTTGGTCCAGGCAACCACAATGCTATGGGCCAAAATGATGTGGGAGTTTGGAAACAATAACGAGCTTGTCACATTTTGTAAAAGTGAGCCTGGAACACATCCCCAGTTATACATCTGCCTATCTCCCTCACCGATACACTAAAGGATTCGACTGCCTACATATTTTCATTAAGAGAGAATTGACTGATCTCCATTGTTCCGTTTTGCCTTCTCTCGGAAACATCTGTGGGTGATTTCTTCAAAAATCTATCTACTGTCTGGGAAAGAGCTACAATACCTTTGTGGCACATAAGCACAGCTGTATACTTTGTGTGCTGCTGCAGATACATTTGCCAAGCATGCCGCATGACAGATGCCTCATGCTAAGGGCTAATTCTTTCAGTGTTCACTTAACTCCTGGCACCACTGATGTTCCTCAGACTATTAGGGAAGCAGCACTCTAGCATGAAAAATATTGGGTTAATCCTAAAACTCTGGTCCACTAGAAATCAATAGGGTCTGGTTTTGGCACGTGGAATTCATTTAATTCCACTTGCCCGAAAAGAGAAGGAGCACAATTCTGTTTTGTTTTTTATAACCAAAATACCTTTATTTTAGGGCTCGATTTTAGTCTCCTTTTTACATACCTTGTCTTCTATGGGAGTGAAAAATAACAAAATTGGAGACACTTGTCTGCATCCAGTGAACCCTTACAACAGGAATTGGGGGAAAACGTCAGGTGTTGTAGGAATCCAACTCTCATCAAGCCCAGCTAAGTTAGCCAATGGATGATGAGAGTTATAGTCCTAACTAGAGGGCTATAGATTCCCCATTCTTGCCGGATAGGTATATGTTCTAGTGCACAGCTTTGTTAGGGGCAGCTCTCTAGAAACAAGCTACGTGCTTTGTGAATGGGAGCATCAATGCCTAGTTATCAAAGTTATTTGCAGCACATATGCAGCTGATACATTTTTAGAAGTGTAGACTACAGCAGCATTCTGTATTCTGGAGCATTGTTCAATCTTGTTTGTAGTAAATTTTGTTTTCACATTCAACAGCACGTTTATTGATGAGCAAGAGATCACAATGCTCCCTAGAGATTGCATTCATATGGTGTCACAAGTAAGATGTCATGTGACTGCAATAATATCCTTCCATTAAAAATAAAACAACATATTAAAGATTCTGTCTCTGGAGTTTATACCACTGATGTGATAAATAAGATAATTTTTTCCATTTTTAAACCCCCTAACTGCAATATATATATGACATGATTTATTCACAGTAGCTTTCAGAGTTCTGATTTATATACGGTAACTTTCAGATTCAGGTACATTGCCCTGATTTATATATGCTGCATAGAAAAGTTCTTATTAATGAACCTAACATTTTTAAAGTTCAGATTTAGTGTGTTAGTTTATAAATCTTTGTTAAACTTCCAATTTAGTTTTCTGATTAATGTATCCAGGTTTCATGCTATTTATGAATCATAATATTAAGTATCTGATTTAATAAAACTGTTACTGTAAGAAGCATTAGCACAATAAAATATTCAATACCTAAGAGACTGACATAACACTGATCAATGATTTTTACATACCTAATGGACACTTTAGGCTGGATTCCTAAATTGGCATCTATAGGTGAAGCTATATCTCATATACATATAATAAGCTAAAAATAGGCTGTCAAGTGAGAGCCACCATGACGTCATGGAATGTTCATCCCCATTTAACTGCTGAAGTGAAAGCTGTCAATAAACAGTGCAGTCTCTGTGGGGGAACTGAACTATCAATTTGCTCAAGTCCATAGACCAGCAGGGAAGATGGAGATGTGCTGTTGTAGGATGGTCCAGAGATAGGGGAGTGGTATGGCAGATTGTGAGGTTAAGATTTGTTTCAAAGACAGTCCAGAGAGGCAAACTCGCAAAGGAAAGCTGCATGAAGCAACATCAAAGATGTAAAGGGAGGGTGGGAGGGAAGAGAAGGATTTAAGGAAAAGAGAAGCAGAAAAAGAGACCTGATGAAAGGAAAGACAAACAAGAAAGAAAGACAAGAGAAAACCCATACACTGTATCTGTGTGCTAATGCCAGAAGTAGTGAGGATGCTTTAGGCAACACAACAGTTTGACCTGGTATAAAGGGACAAGGAGGTGAACAGAGCAAGGTGAGACGTATGTAAGATCCAATTCAGTGGCAACAGCCCTTTAACTTTGGAACAAGCAATAGGGTGGGGTGGGGAAAGCCTTTGGACCCATGATTAGAAAACAGTCAAGAACAAGAATAATTAGAGAACCCCTTTTGGATTTTTTTTGTGTAAAAAGGAAAATGAATTAATCTCTTCGGGTCAGAAGAATGGGAAAATATTGCCTAACAGATAAGTTGGGAAACCTCAAAACAGATGGACAGGGTTTGGTTTTGGGTTTGTTTGTTTTTTGCCTACTCGGCCCTGTATGCTTTGGAGGATGTCCATAGAATCATAGAATTGTAGAGTTGCTAAGGGCCATGAGGCTCTTCCTGGCCACCCTTCTGCAATGCAGGAATATTTTGCCCAACGTGGGACTTGAACCCACAACCTTGGGATTAAGAGTCTCATGTTCTACCGACTGAGCTATCAAAAGGACTGGAGTTAGGAAATGGGTATGGTCTAAAAGGTTAATCTGGTCACATTGGCAGGTACGTGCTGGGATGGAATGCAGGTGAGATGATTAAGTGAGAATGCACAAGCACCTTTCAGGGTGATGGGCATTTTGAGAGGCCAGCTCTTCCAGACTGTGTGACATGTGGACTGAATACAAAGAGCATCTTTGAGGCAGCTTAGTCTCGCCCATTCAGAATTGTGTGGGAAAGTCTCCTTATACACCTTAAGGGTGCAGCTGAGGTAGAGTGCATGATGACAGGTCTCCTATCCTGGACAAGGTGGGCCACCCAAGGCAGTTATCATTTAGATATGCCCCACACTAGTATTGCCCTCGGCTGAGATCTGTAACAAAAGAAGAAGAAGAAGAAGAAGAAGAAGAAGAAGAAGAAGAAGAAGAAGAAGTAGTAGTGTTTGGGTTTGATATCCTGCTTTATCACTACCCGAAGGAGTCTCAAAGCGGCTAACATTCTCCTTTCCCTTCCTCCCCCACAACAAACACTCTGTGAGGTGAGTGGGGCTGAGAGACTTCAAAGAAGTGTGACTAGCCCAAGGTCACCCAGCAACTGCATGTGGAGGAGCGGAGACGCGAACCCAGTTCACCAGATTATGAGTCTACCGCTCTTAACCACAACACTACACTTGATTCCTTGATCAATTCCTATTTCTGTGTCTCACCTCCTTGGGTTCATGTGCACTATACATTTAATGGAATATCATATCATGTTAAACAGTCTTGGCTTCCCCTTACAGTAGCAGAGTTCCCAGAATTGTTAAGCAATCAATTCCACATCCCAGGGAACTCTGGGGATTGTCGCTCTGCGAAGAGAATAGGGGTCTCCCAACAACTCTCAGCACCTTTACAAACTGCAATTTCCAGGATTCTTTGAGGGGAGCCATTTAAAAAGGTTTCAAAATGGTATGATGCTGCTTTAAACGTATAGTGCAGATGGGGCCTTTATTACTGACTCTAGCTGCAAATCTAATCTGCATGTGGAAACATGAATTGATAAGAATTGGTAAGTTGCTTTTAATATTGTGTTTTAATATGTTAACCCGACCCTGGGACTTTGGGTGGGTAATAAATAAATAAATAAAAGTATAAGGACTAAAACATAACTGGTACATTCCTAGCCATACAGTTTAGGGAAAAAAATGCACTAAATAGATAATTGTGAGGAGACAACTAGCAATATTGTTGAATTACAGTGTACCAGAAACTAGTGGCAGGTCCTTTTCCTTCATCTCTCCCTCCCATCTTGGTCATCATGAATACAGCAGGCAATGAAATACCCTATATACTCGAGTATAAGCCTAGTTTTTCAGCACATTTTTTGTGCTGAAAAAGCCGCCCTCGGCTTATACTCGAGTGAGGCAGGCAGTGGCTCCTATGAAGCTTTCCCAGGTTTTTTGTGGTAAAATTGGGTGCCTCGGCTTATATTCGGGTCGGCTTATACTCGAGTATATAGGTAGCCACCACAGCAGAGGTGAGCCCAGTTGCTTTGACAATGGTTGTGCATTACTTCTCTTACTGGAAGGATTTTAGTTGGCCTCAATGATATCATCATTTGGCCATATCAGATAGGTGGCACTGTAGCATATTCATGTTCACTGCATCTACTCTGAGATCATGGACTGAAAAAGTTTTGCAAAGTCAACAGAAACTGGTGCTGAAGAAACAGCAGATCGTGGAAACAATGACCGAAACAAAGGGCATAAAAAGCCACAAGAAAGTGGATGAAAGATGGTTTCCTTATTTTTATTTTTTAAAGGGATGAGATATTTATTTATTTAGTAGCTTTTAATATCAGAAAAATAAAACTCAATTCTCCTTACAGCAGATATGGAATATCAGTGCTGTGTACATCACATTTTAAATGAGAAATTAGAGGATTATCTCTCTCTCCTCTTCCCCCCCTGAAATGATAGCAGTTTGCTTTGAATATTAAATTTCAGAAAAGCGTGGAAGCAACATAAGGGAGGAGGAGGGAAAACACTGAAGGATTATTCTGTATAGTACTACTAAAAGAAAAGCAGAGAACCTGCAACAAGTCATCTGAATGGCATAAATTATACACAGGCTTACATTTATATTTTGTTGGAAAGGTTTTCCTATACTGTATCAAAATATGTAGCTTTTATACACAGTTTAGTGCATTCCACACTGAACTCTGAATTCTATATAATTAATGAAACACCAAACCCACTGTCATGTGCTGTATGATAATAGTGCTTAACCCAGTAACTTGGCTAACAGTAGTACACAACACATGTTTTAAACAGTCTTTTCAGGACTTGTCAGAGAAGATTCCAAGGCCAATAATTTGCCTGTCATCTAAAGCTTTAATTAATGTAACAAAAAAGCAACAAACATATATGGTTGAAACCTTTACTTTGTAACCAGGCACTGCTAAGTGCCACCTACTAATATGAGTAGTGACTCAAGTGTAAAGTGTGACCTTTCCACAATGCTCGTATTCTAAGTTGTACATTTCAACACAGATGGGGGAATATTCAATGCCTCTAGAACAGTACAAGGAGGGACCCCAAAGACTTAACAACTCATTTGCCCCTGCTGAGTAGCAACTAAGGCAGAAGAGCCTTGAGTACATTCCAGGAGGAATTGCCAGGTGGTGCCCCCAAAATGAGTGAGCCAAAGCTCCAAGTGAAAAAATCATTATCATGAGCCTTTGCAATAGTCTAACACATATCACTAACAAGAACTGAACATATTGCACTTTTTAAACTTAAGAAGTTAATTGAAATCTGAAGCCCAAATTCCACAGCCTGGGTAAACCACCCACCATCGTATGTAAACAATATATTTGTTTATCTAATTTCAAATAGTCCAATATTTAATTTTCAACAATGGGGCATGATTGCACTGCACCCCAATTAAATGCCATGGATAGATGCAATCTATATAAGTTCAGTGGGAGTTTTACAATTGACTTCAAATGGGTAGGTAGGTAGATACGAGAGATGTCTGCCTAACCTTTTCTAATTTCCTTTAGCCAATTTTTCAAAATGTATTTGAAAATTATTTAAGGTAGCATTTTTTCCTTTTTTTATTTTAAAAAATGTAGTGGTAAGAGAACCAACACAGCCAACTAGTATTTTGCCATTCTTCACTTTGCTCTAAACTAAGATCGTTGCCATTTCATCCCATGCTCACTTACCTGCAGTGGGACACATTTCCAAGTAAACACGGTTAGGATCAAGCTTTGCTAAACTCAAACTGCATCTATGCTACCTTTTCAGCAGATTAGGGCTGCTTCCAATGTGCTCTGCAGCGGATTCATTAATCCACAAGTAGGCTTTGCACTGTGCCTTGCACCCACTCAGCAGCTGTCAGCAATTCCGGAATGGCTTTTTGAGGTCAGCATGGTGTCAGCACAATTAGGAACTATATCAGCACAACACTGTTATGCTCCTCATTGTTACTATTTAAATAAGAACACTTTGCTTGCTCTCCCCCCCCCCCCGCGCTTGTGTTGGCGCAAGAGTGAGCGGCAGGCCCGGTGGCAACATAGCATAGCTTATTTTTATGACACTCGTGTCATTATTTAAATCTAAGTCCCCCTCCTCTACATTAAAAAAGAAGCACACACTTGCAGAAGACGTGTATTATTAACAGCATATTTATGAACACTGAACACAATAACAACTGTGCTTTGTAATGCAAATTGGTTCCTCCAGCCCTTTAGAAGGATCGCTGGATAATCGGAATGCTTCCTCTATAGAAGCAATTTTATGATGATGTTTGGTAAACACACAAACACATCAAGCCCGAGAGAACAAAGCAGTACAATGTTGCTCGGTAATTAGAGATGAACTGTAATATAGTGTCATCTAAATCTGCATATATTTTGATAGTGTTGATTCATCATTTGGACATCAGACCAATGTTGCCAACTATGGACAGCTGAGATCTCATACAGTTGCACAGGACAAAACTCTCAGAAGTTGAAAATGTTTGGTTCAATCCTAGGAAAAATTTTAAGAGGCATCCAGATAGGCCAGCACTCATTATTGGTCCCTGTCAGTCAGCTTTACTGTTATGGCTCAGTCCTAGATAACAGAGAGAAATACCTGTATATGCATTAATGAAGTGTTTGCCTCAAAGTTCCCACTTTCCTCAAGCCTGCTTGAGGATCAATTGAAAGAATAATCAGAAGGCTCTTCTTGAGAGAGGGATGGCAGTGGGGGGGGGGAATTGTTTTTGATTCAGTCCTCAAGGCCAGTTTCTTAGACTTCTCAAAGAAGAAGCCTGAGAATCTTCTTTTGTGTGCAGAGGAACGAGGAAGTGTGACCACAGTTCTTGAATTAAACAAGGACCAAAATAATATTAAAGGATCTGCAATGAATAGAAGCTTGAACTTAATTATGTATTTTACCCAACTCCTTTTGCACCTATTGATTGATCAGGGTTATATATTGTATAGATTTGGTTTTAAACATTGGTTTTAAACATTTCCTATCTGTGTACCCGAAACCCCAACACAGGCATTGTACTCAGCTAATTAAAAAAGGTTTCCACCTTGCAGATTTACTATTCTGGGACAATGTAGTGTTGCAGGGCTAAATAAAGGTCAGTCTGAGCCATCTCTGCTTAGCTCAAAGTTTCTACAAAGGCTTAGAAGAACCTGTTTCTGTGACAAACACGTACATACAATTTTTACAGTCTTTGCTTGATGCAGAAGTCATGCACTTCATGAATCTAGTAAACTACCATTTACTGAGCAAAGTAAATAAGAGAAAATCAGCAAAATGAATCATATCAGAAATTCAGTACAGAAAAATTGTTTCTGTATATTGCATTTGCAAAAGCGTCAATCATATGATATCTTATTCACTGCTAGAACAAAGAATAAATCAACACTTGTAAGATTGCATTGAGATATACAACTGGATATTGGCATGTGTTAATACAACTAAACAAGGAACTGGATTTAATATTATATTATCTTACAAACTTATATCATACAATCACTTCCAATAATTAAACATCCATAGTGAGTTTAATAACATTTATTCTCGGGTGTAAGAATCTCTAGTTGAACTGAGTTATACAGTGTTTGAAAAATGCATTTACATTTAATGTGTGGCATAGCAGTGCCTGGTTTTTCCTAATCAAATCTGTAATTTATTCTAGAGTTTACACCATACAGATTGCTAGGCACTGTAAATACATTCATCACCATTAATTTTGATAGAGCTTTACTGACAACAGCAGGGTACTTTAGACCTCTGCTTGGAAATATCTTATAGAGCACAAGCCTGAGTAAAGCAGGACCAGTTCACCAATCATATATAGCACAAATTCAAGACGAGTTGCAACTGCCAAATTCCTCAGTGCAACTGTTTATCTATGCAAGTGTGTGGAGAAATATGCTGTACAAATGCTGGTCTAGGAAGCTGACAATGGAAGTCTCCTCCCCACCCAAGAGTAGTTACATTTTGTCACATAGTCATATATCTGCACACTTCAATATAGTTTTATAATTTTATTTTCCATAAAAATTCCACACATTGATTTTAGAGGTTTCTTGACCTGTATAATACCTGCCTAGCAGGGTGTGTAATGAACACACTGAAGCAGGAGCTTAGCTTAGATCAGCCACCTACCTACCCCACATTATACCCTTCAGATATTTTGGACTACAACTCCCATCAGCCTCAGTCAACATGAACCTGCTTTTGCAAGTTGATGGGACTTCTTGTTGTTGTTATTGTTTATTCATTTAGTCATGTCCGACTCTTTGTGACCCCAGAGCACGCCAGGCACTCCTGTCTTCCGCAGCCTCCTGCAGTTTGGTCAAACTCATGTTGGTAGCTTCGAAAACAACCATCTCATCCTCTGTCATCCCCTTCTCCTTGTGCCCTCAATCTTTCCCAACATCAGGGTCTTTTCCAGGGAGTCTTCTCTTCTCACGAGGTGGCCAAAGTATTGGAGCCTCAGCTTCAGGATCTGTCCTTCCAGTGAGCACTCAGGGCTGATTTCCTTCAGAATGGATAGGTTTGATCTTCTTGCAGTCCATGGGACTCTCAAGAGTCTCCTCCAGCACCATAATTCAAAAGCATCAATTCTTCAGCGATCAGCCTTCTTTATGGTCCAGCTCTCAATTCCATACATCACTACTGGGAAAAACATAACCTGAAACACTTGGAACCATCAGGCTGAAGAAGGCTGGCTTAGGTTATACTACTTGTGTGTTTTGTTAAAAAAGCCTTCGTCAGGCATTTTAATTAAAATTCAGGATGCTGTAGTACTTTGTATCAAGTTGGGGAAGCATTAAAATGCTTTCCCTTATTTGTTGCCCTCAAAATAACCCCACATGCTGATGTTTTCAAGGGAGGTGACATCTCTGAATCCTTCCTCAACCAAGCTTGACTCTACAGTCACTTGGGCACCTGGCCAGAATGTCATTTGACAGAATCCCCATGGCCATACTTTATGGGGAGTTAAAAGCAGGTCACTGCTCAAGGGGAAGGCAGTTCAAGTGTTATAAGAACAACTTGGAATCAAACTTAAAAGCTTGCAGTTTAGATCTTGCAACCTGAGCTGTCAGACTACAACTTTCTGGTACAAAATATGCTATTTTCCCAGAACAAAGTTTGAGGCAAAGCTCATCAAAATGCCTAATGAAAGCAATCAGAAGGAAAATTAAGGACTGTTGGCATCTGGCTTCAGATTCTTCTCTGTTTGTAGCAAAACATGTTTGTTTCTTATTAGCTAAACAGCAGAACTAAAATCACAGAACTTCACATCACAGTATATACCCATGATATGCACATTGCATGCCCAGGCAGAGACCCCCCCAACCCCAGGCAACACCCGGGTGGAATAATGACTCGTGACAACGTGTTATGGGATTAAAATTGGCCACAACTTTATTAAACTTTCAGATGTAGGTAGACCTTGGCTTCGGCACTGGGCGTTTATCCCTCCCGGTTCCCGGCTGGGGATCTGGGGTACACCAGGGTTAACCAATCTGTCAGGGATTGGGCTGGCTCTGAAAGACATATTTTTAAGCAGAGAGTCCCCCCACCCCATTTCACCGCAACACAGGGGAGTGCACTGGCAACCTTTCAGCGTATTGCCAGTGACTCCCTCCACACAACCCCTTTAACAGGAACCCTGGGATCACCACCGCGGGGGGGGGGCCTGTGTCACTGCTTCACTCCCCCTCCATTTAGGGAAGATAGACTAAAGGATTCCGCCCAAGACCTAAAACCGCCAAAGTTGTGACATTTTGCTACGGGGAAGGCGAAACCTGCCAATGCAGGGAAAATTCCTTTCCGGTCCTTTAACAGCAACCATCAAAATAATATATCGTTTTCGAGACTTTGAGCGATATTACCTACATTTGAGTTTAAGGAATTGAGGAGGAAATTCACAGTGAGAGGGGCTGACCCATGCAACAGGGAAATGTATGTTGCTACTAGAATATTAAAATATTACTAACTATTTTTATTGTATTGTAGGTCTTCAGAACAGCTAGCTATAACAAAACCAATACTGTTTTTAGTGCAGCAAGAAACCTCTTAGTCTCCAGGTTGCAGATCTGAGAGATTTGTGGTTGCATATCTTTTTCAATTTGCATATTGAATATCTTTTTTCAGAGCCCCCCTAAGCATGCTTTAGTTTCCTTTCCATTCATTTTTTAAAAATAAATCAGTTTTCATTGGTTGATTCTCCCCCCATTTCCCCATCTCACAGAGCTCTGTTTTTTTCCACTTTCAGCATAACCTTTACACCTCACTTAGTTAATTAAGCTGTTTTCCAAGCAATCTAGCAACCCACCCTTGCAAATTAATATCAATGCCCAATATATTTACAGCCAGCTGCACAGTGGAAGTTGTTTTATCATGGGTGACATTTTTTTCCTCATGAATGTGGATTTAATGCATTTTTATTCCATGGTGGTGGTCAGCATTAGGTGTGTCCAGGCCATTTCTCACATTTTGAAGACGAACAAGATGATTTAATAGCTGTTGCCAGCTGTTCCTTTTCCCCTTGAATTATGTACCATGCAGTGTACAGCGAGCTGACAAAAGCCTTTACTGAAGAGAAAATGATTGCATCAAGAAAATACTTCAGAGAAGGGCAAATTGTCCCTCTAGAAGAACTGAGAAAACCAATACAAATGAAGAGTGCCGTGTTGGTTTTATACTTCAGGGTGAACTGAGAAAAATTCACCTAGAGCTTGCCTTTCATAGCTTGTTTCTTCCATCTATGGAATGATTTTGATCCAGTTGAGAGATCCTACTGAGGAAATGAGAAGTGACTTAAGTATTGCTCCTCCTTAAGGGTTCTAGAAGGTTCCATCTATCTGGAACAGTGGGGAGGTAGTCCTAGGGGCTACAGAGGGAGGGAGAATTGGAAAATGTCACTCCCACCACCACCACGTGGGAGTGCCCCCGAGTGGAACTTAGAGGACGCTCCTGGTGGTGGGAGACAAGTCTGGATCCAACCCAATATATTCTGCATATAAAACAGTAGTTATTCCCCAACAGAAATAAGCTCATATAAACATTAACAAAAATTAACTACTTAAACAGAGTGTTGAAGAGGGCTTGTTCTTTCCCAGCCCTCTTAAAAATGGGTACAGGAGCAGTTCTTGAGCTTGAAATGTATAATAGTGTATACCTATGTATAACAGGCACCCTGTTTATGATACACTTCAATGACTTCTTGCATTACACTAAAAATAGGTGTGGGGTCTCAGCCTGGGTTCACCTGCAGAATACATAATGTTGTCCTAAATGTGCACAAGGTACTGTAAAAGTTTTAGGTGGGGGATAATCTTCCCTATTCCAGAACTTCCTGAACTCACCTTGGTGTACAGGCAACTCCAATTTATGGGGAGATTACATTCCGAGGCACCACACATCTACGTATATATATTTTTTACATTTGAAACACAATTTGCAAAGCCTGCAAACACCTTTTAAACCTCTGGAAACCCTTGAAAATCCTTTAAAAAACCAGCAGCACTTACCAGACACCAAACTCTGCTAAACTCCACCACTATCACACCCTCCAAACCTTCTTCCTCAAACTCCAATTGTCCACAGGTCTCAATGATCAGTGCAAGGGCTCCTGGGACTACACTTGCAAATGGTCATGGGATTGCTAGGTGCTGTTTTCATGTCTTTTGCCCTTTCTGTGATCTTTTAGGGCCATTTTTTTACCATTTCAAAAGTCACTTGCTGTGTGTGGTAACACATCAGTCGGTTGTTGTTGGAATAGAGCTGCATAGGGCTTTATACACCAAAACCAGCACTTTTAACTTAACCCAGTAGCTACTTGGTTATATTTTGCATTTTCTCCCCTCCTTTGAAAACAGAATTGGGATTGACATAAACTATAGAACTGCCTTGGAATGTTTGAAGCAAACTTCATTCAATATTTCAGTGTTCGATCCAGTTACCACATTTCAAAAAACGGAGAAACAAACACAGCAAACGGTCAAGCTAAATCAATGGCCTCACTTCTCTGAGACAATAACAACAACCCTTCATCTGACAACAGTTAATACTTATTTAAAACTTCTGTGAAGGGGTGTGGGTGGGAGTATTTATTTCTTCAGGAGTGGGGTCCTCGATTGAGAATATTTCTTTTTCAAAAAAGAAAACTTGTTTTGCAAAAAGTTTGAACAGTATCTTAAGCAAAACATTTTTGAAAAAGGAAAAGTTATAGGGGGGTGAAGACATTGTCTTTCCTATTGGAGGAGGAGTGGATGGTTTTTGGGGTGGGGGCTTCTTTTTAAGAGAGAAGATATAAATTCTTTGTTGAAAACCTAGATTTACAAGCACCACACAGAAATACAGTTCTGAGACTCTTTTGAGTGTTCAGTTCTCCCATGTGATTAGAATTGCATGAGGGAGTTCAAGGACATGCTGGCTGATCTCCCTCCTCCGCTGGATCCCTTTCCCCAGTTCCACTGCCCTCCATGTTGTTGAGGGTGAATAGCTGTAGTGGGAAACATGTTCTCATGGATGCTCCCCACTGCCTATAGTTGTCCTCCAACACATGGAAGGCAATGGGGCCAACAAAGAAGATACAACAGAGGGGCAGAGCTAGCTAGCATGCCCCATCTCTTATCTTCATTGTATGAGAAGAAGGATGCTTTAATAAGGCTCTGAAGAATCTCTAAACAGTAACAAATGCTGCACTACTATACTTGTCTAATTAGAAGTTGGTCCTGTTGAGTTCCATAGGGTTTGGTAATAAACCTCTAGGTTTGACTACATTGTCTAAGATGGGTTACTTGGGATTGGCTTCATACCAGTCTGCAGTGTTGCCTTACTCCAAATGACAACTTCATGTCCACAAAAAGTTTATGCTGTGATAAATCTGCTAGTCCTTACAGCGCCACAAGACCTTTTGCTCTAAAAGACCCGCTACTGTAATTCTATTATCCTGGTGTCTCTCTTGGTATATTTCCTCTTCAGCAGTTATGGGCAAATGAAGCAAGTTTTGGTTTCAGTCTTGATATTAAACTGTTACAATTGAAATAGCAAGAGTGCAGTGAGAAGAGTTAAAATAAGATCAGGGACCTCCTACAACAGAGTATTTCTTCAAAGAGCCTGCCTCATCAGAGGAGAGATCACCCAGGTTCTGGACCAAGGGAAGTGACAAATATGTAAAATCATCAATTTTGATAAAATATGGCAGGGCATAATTTGAAAGGCAAGATTGGGAGTGATGTGAAATATTAGAAAAGTGATGAATGACTCACCTAAGGCAGAAATTGGCCAAAATAAGGTGGAAAATAACATGCTAGAATAGCAGGGAATGATAGCATACAGATAGAGATAAGGAATCTAGAGTATGATGATCTTCATTATCATGATAGTGGATATCCACTGCCAGTCATTATAGCAAATAATGTTTGAATTATATCTTTTTGATCTGGGCTGTGGAGCGATCAATATGCAGACAACAACCTGCTCTATTTCTCACTCACATTTGATCCTAAGGAGTGTGGATATCCTAGATGGCTGTTAGTCAGCTGTGAAGGACTGAATGGGAGAGAACAAGTTGAAGCTTAATCTAGAGTGGATGGAAGCACTGTTGGTAGGTGGACAATCTGTACATTGGATTGGGTGTCCAGCCTATCTTGGATGAGATAGTAGTTCTCATAAAACTTCAAGTTTGTACCTTAGGAGTGCTCCTTGACCTGATACTATTCTTAGATGCAAAGGTAGCATCAGTAGCATGAGGTGATTTTTTTTCAGCTTTGGCTGAAATACCTTCCTAACAAAAATCTTGTCACAGTCATTGATGCGTAATGGCTACCAGATTAGGCAGGTGTAATGTGCTCTACACAGAAAAGCATTCAAAAGCTGAATTGCTAGGAAAACTTCTGTCTCAGTGTATCTGAAGAAGTGTGCATGCACACGAAAGCTTATACCAAGAAAAAACTTAGTTGGTCTCTAAGGTGCTACTGGAAGGAATTTTTTTATTTTGTTAGGAAAACTGAGATTAACAACAACAACAAAACATTCCTACCAGGCTGTTATCAGGGCCTGGGCATTGAGAACATATTCCATCAATTCTGTTTGATTTACATTGGTTATCAGCTTGTTTCTGGGTTCAGTTAAAGCTATTGGTTTGAACCTTTAAACTCCTAAATAACCTGGGACTTGGGACACCTTCTTCCTCATATTCTTTTCTGCATGCTTTGTTCAACACCTGAGGCCTTGTGAAAGTGCCCTGTATTTCTCTTAGCTCACTTCCTCAACAAGCAGGGTCAGGGCACTCAAACTAATTGCCAGAAGTCCTTTGAAATTCAAAGCACACTGCATTTGTGTGTGTGAGAGGGGGGGGGGGAGAGAGAGACAGCGCACATGTGTTAATAGTCTTGCTTACTTGGCATATTTAGAAGATAAAATCAAATGCATAGAACACAAGGAAAACATACTGCAGACATCATGCTGCAAAAATATGTGAAGAAATCAGCATGTGCTAATATAAACGTTATAAAATAAAAAGTTTTAAAAAAGATTTTTCTGACATTTTTTTGAGATTTTTCTTTGAAGCTGCTTCTGCCTTGTTTGACCATTTCAGTCCCCCTAGAGAATATCCAGCAGCCTTTCTAATTTATGTTATTCCCAGTTCCATTATGCATGAATTTAGGAGCAACTATGGATGCAACTTTAGTACTGTGTAATGTTATTTGAATATCATTTTTAAAGCAATGATCTTGACCCTTATTCTTTCCAATGCTCTGCTCTTAATATTTTGTTTCCTTTATGCATGAATTTGAACTAAATAACAAGAGGGTTTCATTCCATGTCAAGGAAACCAAAATTTCTCAGACGAGAGTTTTCTGGGGAAAGCTGCTGGTGAAGTTCATCTCATTCATCCAAAACTGGAATAGTTGGCAAACTGCCTCCTCGCCATCAACAAAAACATGGATAATTTTGGGAGGCCATTTTTATCAGTCCGGAAACACAGGCAGGATCCATTTGTCAATTTCCTTTCCTAACTAATGTTCTTAACCTAACCTACCATCAAACTAGTAGCAGTGGCAGGAAATCCAACGTATTTCTCCAATTACTGCCTGCTTGATGAGGTTAAATGAAATACACGTATGCCTGCTTATCAAGCATGAAACATTGATCAGGACAGTTCAAATGCAAAGAGAGAGGCAAGCATCTCTTGTTGCAACCATTTAAATTTGTTATATCACTACATTTTGTGAAGAGAAGACCAATCTAATTTGTTGAGAAATATTCTTGCATCCCAGTTTATTCACCTGAGTAAGATGGAAGGGGGAGGGATGAATCAGACTGAACCTGTTTGCAATGTAATTCGTGGAATTATACTGATTGCAGTGCACTTTGTAATCGTTGCACTTTGCAACCTGTAATTGTTTATTCAATTTAGACACATATTTCTATATGCAGTTGGGAATAAGCATCCACAGTTGTGATGAGTCATGCAGGATGAATATTTAGCAAACATCAGTATAACCTGCAATGTCTTGGATGTTGCTAATCATGATTGAAGAGAGTGTCTTCAGCAACAACCCAGAGAAGAAAGGAAGGAATCTTAAATTGCTATGGATTCATCAAACCACTTTTCACAGAACACTGCAAAACAAACTGTGGCTGATACCCACACTCCAGGACCTACACCATGCTATAATGAATACACAGGGACTTCTAATTTTTCACATGAAACTCATTGCTTTATATTGAGCTCCAGAGTGAATATTGTTCAGTCCAGCTCAGTATTACTCCAGTGATCTGGAGCTGTCCAAGGTCTCAAGAGACGCTTTTTAATGGCCACACTACAGACCAACCATTTTCTTTATAACCTATATCTACAAAAGTCCTCGTGTTCAATCTTTGGTATCTCCATTATTATAAGGTATGTGCTCTCCCACTGAGCCACAGTGTTGAGTACATCTAAGGCATTCCTTTAGACAACTGAGGGAAATTCAGCTGTACTTTGGGATGCAACATGAAGTCAAATGCTTCTTTGCACAACCTAAGGTGATTCTCTGAATCATGGCCTAGATCTTTGAATAGCATGTAGGGTTTGCCAAACATCCATTCTGACTATCCCAGCAGGCTTCAGGACAACTATCTAGCTGTCAGGTGAAGGAGAAATCAAACAGCGTCAGGTTCTTTCTTCATTCAATATATATTTTGCACGAAGGTATTGTGTATACATCATGCATACTGTGGGGGAAGAAGCCACCTTATCCTGCCCAGATCCTGTGAGCTGCAGTGACAAGGAGTTTTGCTGGTTAGTTCAGCTACTTGCTTGCTCTTTTGCTGTGATTTGATAGCTACTAGAAGAGATTGAGTGGTGTGGAGGAAGGCATGCAAAACAACATGGCAAATGTGGGACACACTTGATAGTGGTGACACTAAATTCAGAAGCATTAACAGCAGGATTAGTTGACAATGGGACACGGGTGGTGCTGTGGGTTAAACCACAGAGCCTAGGGCTTGCCGGTCAGAATGTCAGCGGTTTGAATCCCCGCGACGGAGTGAGCTCCCATTGTTCGGTCCCTGCTCCTGTCTACCTAGCAGTTCGAAAGCACGTCAAAGTGCAAGTAGATAAATAGGTACCGCTCCGGCGGGAAGGTAAATGGCATTTCTGTGCGTTGCTCTGGTTCGCCAGAAGTGGCTTTGTCATGCTGGCCACATGTCCCGGAAGCTGTACGCCGGCTCCCTCGGCCAA
This sequence comes from Darevskia mixta, assembly GCA_034641385.1. Classification (NCBI taxonomy): domain Eukaryota; kingdom Metazoa; phylum Chordata; class Lepidosauria; order Squamata; family Lacertidae; genus Darevskia; species Darevskia mixta. The sequence continues at coordinate 4,944,132 of JAWWNH010000036.1, forward strand.
TAACGCGAGATGAGCGCCGCAACCCCAGAGTGGAACACGACTGGACCTAATGGTCAGGGGTCCATTTACTTTTACCTTTTAGTTGACAGTAACCTCAGACACTCGGCAGCCAGGCAAGTGATGGCCAGCCAGTCCTTGGAGCTTCCTCTCTCTCTTTCAGCTAGTTCCCAATAATGTCTAGTCTTTTTGTTGGTGTTGACTGCTTTAAGACAGTGGTGGCTAACTTTTTTTGGGGGGTGACCACTACTTTGACCCAGTCAAGCATCCAAGGACCACTTTGGGCATGGCTCAAGTTTAACATTGCTCTAGAAGGCTACACAGTGGGACTCCCATGAGTCAGGCTGCTCTGGAAAGTTGCTGCAATATAGGAATATGGTAGGAATGAGTATACAGTAGATGTCAACTGGATGAGTTCACTGGCATTTTTTCCTTTCCCAGGACCAAAGCCTGGTTAAAAGGTTAAAAGGGTCCCTGGTGCCACTAAGTGGTTAGAGTTGTAGTACCTCATAGAGTGGGTGTGATCAGAGAGCGTTTGTGACAGAGGTAAAGATTCTTTTTCAGATCAGGGAGCTTAGGCAGCCAGGGAAATTTTTGAGTGCTGGAGAAATGTTTACTGGAAAGAAAAACATACTCCTGATGTGGCCATTTCACAACAGTAATGTCAGCTCAAAACCCACAGAAATTATAAAGAAATTATAAAATGCCCCGAGAATGAGGAAAGGAAATTGGAACCTCTTCTGCAGGGGATGACAACTTGAGAAACTGGAGGACAGATTTCAGTACAGCACTGATATATTCAGGTGGAATAAACAAATATTATGTGAAAACCATCATTTAACCTATCAGGCAAATGCCTTGTGCTGTGTTCTCTGAAACTTTTAACATAAATGCATAAAGGGAATGTTTAAATTGCAATAATGAAATATATGAGAAAACCATACAGCAAACTAAATGTTCAACCAGTGAATTGATAATTTAATACATCATACAATACCAATTATCATGTAAATAGATGTGAAGTAAAGTAATGCATTATTTACGTATTCAGCATTTTGCAAAGCAAACAAGACAAAAGAAGGAGAGACAGACAGGCAGACAGACAGACAGACAGACAGACAGACAGACAGACAGAGACTTGTCCTAGACTATGTTCTGGAGAAAATTTGGCCACTATTTCTTTAACTATAATCTTTATAGTAACGTCTCTTTTTTTAACTTCTCTGCTTGTGATTTTCAAGTTATTTAGCCAGAGCACATCATGCCTTAGCCATTATGATCCATAGCTCACTCGAAATTGTTGGGAACATTCCCATTGATTTAAAAATGGATTTGGATAAAGCCATAAAATAAAAGTTTATAGATCTGTGGTGTTTCCTCAAGAGGGGTCTCCTTTTCACGCTACCAGTTGATTTTCAGTGAACAATATCAGTTATCTTTCCATTTTGATTGCTAATTGATTGTATTATTGACCCATTACCAATGAGCCCTCAAGAACACTCTGGAAAGCTCACACAAGAGGTCCAGTAGTTGGATTGATAAACAGACAAAGTTTTGGGAGGTTGTAAATAAAATAAAATGGTTTGTTTTCTTGGTTTACATAACTGAAGAATTCAAACACTTCAAAAGAATCCTTAGCTAAATATTTTACAATGTAAGTATCTCCTCTTACAGTCTAAAAGATGTCCCATTCTATCATCTTGGTTCATAGTCTCCATCTTATCTGCCTACCCTTTTGTCTTCCTGGAAACCCCACTTTCAGGTACCACCCTGGCTTTTGTTTTACCAAGACTTAGACTCCTGAGCTCTTTGGTCATCTTTGTTTGGAAGAGCTCCTGCTGGCCCTCATATTCCTATGACTCCCCACTCAGCCAAGCCATCCCTGCCTTTCAAACTTTTGCACATTTTTGAAGAGCGCCTCCCACCCAATCTAATCCTAGGCGCCCTGGTTTTGGTACTTGCTATCTGCATCCTTGCAACAAATGGCCTTGCCAAATCATGAAATGCCATTCAATTAGAGGCGTGGGAAAAATTATGGAAGGAAGACCTAAAATTTACAGCTTGCTGTTCGCTAAAAGAAAATTATATGAAAATGATGTATAGGTGGTATTTAACACCAGTGAAGTTGGCAAAAATGTACAGAACCACTTCCAATGTTTGCTGGAAATGTAAGGGGGGAAAGGGCACATTCTACCATATGTGGTGGATGTGCAAGGAAGTAAAAGCATTCTGGGAAATGATGTATAATGAGTTGAAAAAATGTTTAAAATAACATTTGTTTAAAAAAACCTTTTTTGTTAGGCATTTTAGGTACAGAAATTCCGAGGTAGCAGAAAAGACTTTTCATGTATGCGACAACAGCAGCGAGAGTATTACTGGCCCAGAAATGGAAGGAAGATAAAGTTCCAACACGAGGTGAGTAGCAGATGAAAACGATGGACTATGCCAAAATGGCAATGTTAACAGGAAGACTCAGAAACCAAGAGGAGAAGAAGTTTAAGAAAGAATGGAAGAAATGTATAATGCATTTAAAAGAGCATTGCAAACAATTAAAAACTTTGGCTGGGTTAGATTAATACTTGCAATATAAAATAATACAAAGGAAAAGATGATAATATTAACAATAATTTAGATAAAATTGGATAAGCTATATAGAAAAAGGGAGTGTAATGGAAACCAGAGGGGGTGGTGGGAAGTCAAAGGATTCAGAGAATCCTATATGTAAAGGTGAATGATGTGTTTTGATGGAAATTTTATTTGTAAAACTTAATAAAAAATATAAATAAAAAACATCATGAAATGCCAGATCATTTTGAATTTACCCTCATGCTAGGGATTCCTGCCCCCCACCCTCTGATGTGTTTCAGGCAGATCATAAAGCAGTGATGGCTAACCTTGACACTCCAGATGTTTTGGGACTACAACTCCCATCATCCCTGACCACTGATCCTGTTAGCTAGGGATGATGGGAGTTGTAGTTCCAAAACATCTGGGGTGTCAAGGTTAGCCATCACTGTATAAAGGAAGGCTAAGTATAACATTGCAATATCTCTCCCCCGCCCCCCTGGTTTCTCTCTAATGCGCTTTTCCACTTTCTTCTACCACTTTCCTATTTAACAGAAGTTTTATCAGGGTTTTATCAGGGTCAATTCCTCTCTTTACACCATGCTCATGGCTTTTAATCCTAATAATATCCAAAGTCAACATGCAATTATATTTTGAAGGGCTCTGCAAACTTCACCTGCAGATTACATGCTACCTCAACATTATTTGGATTTGCTAATTTTGAAGAAGACAGCTGTCTTCTTCATCACAAGAGTCTTTGGGTCACATTGCATGAACTGCAATGCTATTAGTTGCAATCCCTAAACAATTAATGTATATATTTTATTCAGCAACTTTGCTAACCCTAATGAGCATAAAGCATATTGTGTAACATAAAGTCTACTGTTCCTTGCTGAGTCTCAGAATAAGCAATTTATTATAGGCATATTTGTAAGGGTCAGAGACATCAACGGTCCACAAACAACCTTCTTTGTGTGCCTCCACCATGAGAGGTTTGGAGGGTGGCCACATGAGAATGGGTCTTTTCTGCAGTGGCTCCCCATGTCCTCTTTTTTTGCTCTTAAAAATATAGCAACCCTAGCATCATTTTGAAAAGTAGTCAAGAAATATTTTGCAGACATAAAATTCTTGAAACTATTTTCAATCTTTGAATTTGCTTTCAATGCCTGGTCTCATTCTTTGAACCAGAAGTAAGAAAAACCCTCTTAACACAATCCAAAGTTATAAAAAACAAAACAAAACAAAACAAAAAACATAAGGGTCCTGTGTGGAAGTCCATGGCCTCCCCTCCAAAATGTACAGGAAGCCATCACAGGAGGAAGCTCTGTGGAGGCTTCCTCCTTCGTACAGTTTGCTTTCAATGCCTTGAGAGCAGTGGAGTTAGCACTAGAGGGCTAAAGTTCTAACCAACTTTGCTACTGAGTATGTACCATGAGCCACATCCTTCTGGGATAACCAATGGGTAGAGAATGATTTCAATAAAACAAGAGGACACAGATTATTATTATTTTTGCAGCCCTTTCCAGCATGGTGTAGTGGTTAAGAGCAGTGGACTCGTAATCTGGTGAACCAGGTTCGCTTCCCCGCTCCTCCACATCCAGCTGCTGGGTGACCTTGGGCTAGTCACACTTCTCTGAAGTCTCTCAGCCTCACTCACCTCACAGAGTGTTTGTTGTGGGGGAGGAAGGGAAAGGAGATTGTTAGCCGCTTTGAGACTCCTTAAGGGGAGTGAAAGGCGGGATATCAGATCCAAATTCCTCCTCCTCCTCCTCCTCCTCCTCCTCCTCTTCTTCTTCTTCTTCTTCTTCTTCTTCTTCTTCTTCTTTCCAATGTTCCTCATCATTTGGCACAGCTCAGGTTAAGTGCATGGCACTTTACATGCAGAACACTTTGTTTTAGTGATACAAGTAAGGGCAGCCTCTTGTTTTTGGCATGAAGTGTGTAAAATGACGCATGGAAGAGGCAGCAAATTTGGAGAGCTCCTAGTTATTCAAATGTTCATTCCTGTGACAAATGACACTTTCAAAATGGCTTTGAATTTGACACATTTGCATAGGTATATTAATACTGTCTTGTATGCATCGCCAACCTCCATCAAGAGCTTTTTGGAGTCCATAAGTCTTGAGTGCAGCTATGTCTATGCAGTTATTGCACCACACATACAATGCCACTACTCCCTCCCCACCCACTGCCTTTCTCCCAGAAAAGCAATATAGTTCATATTGCATGTGGATAGGTAAGCAAGCAGTTGTACACGGTTGTGTGGGGTTAGGGCAGGAAAGGTATGTAGATGGCCTTGGTATAAGAAAACCACCACTCCACCAATAATTATAAATAATTTTTGCTTCCTTAAACCCTTTTCAAAAATGTTTATAGAAACAATGTTAACAATTCTCACAAAACAGAGGATTTCAACCTCTGACACATAAAGGGCGGCAAGCTAATTATTACAATATCAAGGTTTTCATGTATCACAGGTGTTCCGAAACAGTGAAGTGCCTACTTTGCTAAAATAAGCAGAAAGGTCATGTTATGTATAAAAGGTTTCCCAAGACATTTGTGCATGGTTATTATTATTATTAAGAAGCGACAAGTTAATGAGGATCTTCTATTAAGATAGATAGATGGGTAGATGAGAAGAAAGCAAAAGAAACCAAAGAAAGCCAGTTCCCAGAACAGAAGAAAACGTAAATCACATTCAAAGACTCAGAAGTATCACTCAGTCTAAGGACAACTATAAGTGTGTTTCCATGTAATGATAGAGAAGCGTTCAGAGTTTGGGGTGGGGGTTGGAATCCAGTTTGGAACAGAGCCGTCTTTCCCATTGGGCTTACTGGCGCATTGCGCCAGAGTGCTGGCTTCTCAGGGGCGCCCCAGCAAATGGGGGAGCTGTGCGGCTTTGCTGGTGGCCTCCCCTTTCCCTCCTGCATGCCTGCCAGCTGCTCCCCGTCATCCATCTGGCTGGCGGGCATGCAGGTTGCCTCTCAAGCCTCTGCAGGAGGAGAGCGATCCCCGCAGAGGCTTAGGATGGAAGCTGCGCCCCATCAACTATATGGCTGGCGCGTGTGCAGCTTCCTTCACAACCCCCACAGGAGGAGAGCGATCCCAGCAGAAGCTTGGGAAAAGTTCGACAACTCTGGAAAATGGGGAGGGGGCATGCTGGAGTGATCTTTGCACCATGGCACCGGATATGCTTAAGACGGCCCTAGTTTGGAAGCCCAGATTTTTCCAAATTCATGCTCATTTGTTCCCCGCTTCCCAAGAAAACTTCCCTTTTGGAATGCAGAGGAAGTACTGATGACAGACCCTATAAATTTTTGCCTTACTTTAGATTTGTAGCTATGACTCAGATAAAAAGCTGGGCACATGCGGCTTGTGGGACAGAAAAGAAAATGAAACAGAAAAAAGTGAGGGAAGTCGACTCACTTCCCCACACCCTGCCTTCCTCTGCTCCAGCAAATATTCTCTAATCCAGTTTTTCATTTCTCTTCTGCTCTATTGTGTTGTGTGTTTTTTATATTTTAAATCAATATATTTGAGACAACTGCTGGTTGCAAGTATTTCACTAACCAAATCTTTCTTCACACACATTCATCATGCTGTCTACACCATTGTACATGCCATTTGTGGTGCTGAATTCTTCAATTTGAGAGAGATATATAAAATGAAGTATGCTAACAATGTGTCAATCAGAGAAAGAGTTTCAGTATAGAAATTATGTTCTTCCTTAGCTTATGTGTTAATAATATAAATCGGATCCTCCTAATTGAGGGTCCGCATTGTGCGTGAGCTGAAGCCCCCCCCCCCACTATCCTGGGGTGGGTGGGAGGTTGAGCCCAGCCCACGAGATGGCCTCACAATCACACCATGGCCTATTGGCCAATCAGAGATCGGTGGTGTGATCGTGGGGGCATATAAAAGGCGGCGATGCGTTTCTGGGGATTCACCTGGCTTTGCGACACCGAACACCCACCTACCCATCCTGTGTTTTAGGTGTCTGCTTTGGCCTTGCTCTTCGGTTGGTCACCTGTTTTGGAACAGGGCTAGGTAGGAATTTTTTCCATTAGGTAAATTGACACTGGCCATTTGGTTTTTGCCTACCTCTTAGCAATCGTCACAACTTTTGTAAGGTTTGGCGGTTAGGCATTGGCATATTGTGATGTGGGGGAGGGGAGGTGCAGCCATCACCTGTCTCTCCAGGCACAAGGGTATTCTGGTAAAGGAATCCATGGGTCTGGATCTCATCCGAAGTCCGCTTGAGGGACTAGGGCCATGCCAGGACCCAGCAGGAACCCCGGGGTGAGCTTCAGTTGGTTGCCATCAACGGAGCTCCCTCGTTTGGTTGTTTACCCTTCCAGACTTCCTGCAAGGCGGGCAGGAGTCAAATATAGTTACAGTGGTACCTCGGGTTAGGAACTTAATTCATTCTGGAGGTCCATTTTTAACCTGAAACTGTTCTTAACCTGAGGTACCATTTTAGCTAATCGGGCCTCCCGCTGCCACCGCCCACCACTGCGTGATTTCTGTTCTCATCCTGAAGCAAAGTTCTTAACCCGAGGTACTATTTCTGGGTTAGCAGAGTCTGTAACCTGAAGTGTCTGTAACCTGAAGCGTCTGTAACCCGAGGTACCACTGTATTGCCAATGCCTAAGCCAATACCATTCACATTGCTGTAATCAATAAAGTTGTGGCCTAATTCCCCCCCCCCCCCGTTAACCTTAAACTAAAATTCTGTGTCCGTGTGTATTTATTTATCCTTGGGGGTGCGCCAGGGTCTTGACATCTTTAAAAATAACAAGTGGGTTATGTTCAAGTTGTTTTTATTTTGCTGGCAGCCTATTTTTGTGATTATCTTGTTGTACGAGCAAGCGTTTTACACATTTACCCATGTGAGAGCCGTGCCTGGCTCTGCCCCATCACATAACAGTGAGAGAGATTGTTGCAATTCTGTTAAAACAGCTCCTTGAGCTCAGGAACCCATGGTTACAATATCTTAGGAAGTGTACAAGTGCATAAGTGAACAGACAAATTATATAGTAGAGAGAAGGAAATTTTAAGTCTTGTACTCTAGGGTAAGGAAGAGTGGGTAACAAATGTTTTAATTAAATAAAAAATAAAATAAAGCTTACTTTTCCCCACCAATGTGCCTCTTTTGATGTCATAATTGGACCTCACTTTCACATCCATCACTTTCCACCTTGTTCACAGATCTGAATTTGCCATCACATGTAGTTTGACCCTGAAAGGGAAAAAATCAATCTGTAAAAATAAATCCAAGACTTTGGGAAGCCCAGTATCAATGGCTTTGGGATCTTAAAGGCAGCTTTTAAATGTTCGGTCTGGGGTTTTTGTTTGCTTGCTTTTTCTGAGTTGGCTCTGCATTGGTTAATGAGTTCAGACCTCTCAGTCCTGGACAACTACCATCCCAGCTGTAGGTGAATCATTAATCTTGGGAATTAAGTATAAATGGTCTGGGAAGTATATATCTCCCTAAGTATAGGCTAGAGAAAAAGCTGCTGATTGGAGTCAGCTGGAGCTGGAGGGCAGGCAACTGACGTAAGTTAGCACAAAAGAATGCATAGGCTCATTTGAACAGAGTGTTTGTTCTCCTACGAAACCAACAAATTTCAACTGCTGGTGACATACATATTATCATATTAAGAGTAATATCTTCTTTAAAGCCACAAGGAGGTATTAACTAGCCTATTTTGTGTGGCTGATCTTCTGGTATGCAATGTGAGAGCAGATATGCATATTATTATTATTATTATTATTATTATTATTATTTTATTATTATTATTTATACCCCAACAGTGGCTCCCAACAGAATATCAAATAAGGACAAAAGAGAACTCATGCTGCAGAAGAGTGTGACATGAGCCCTGGTATGAGACCTCCGGGTATAGGGCGGTATATAAATCCAATTAATAATAATGATAATAGTGGTGCTAGCATGACCACCCTGTTGCACAGAAAGTTTTGCATTGTAGAGCTTTCAAAAATGCTCAAGGCCGGTCACATTTCTTCTGTCACAAAGAAGAGGAAAAGGAAGCCTGTGCATGAACATCTAAAATTTTCACAAGGCACAAGCAGAAGCTGGGCTGAAAGATGTGGTAGAAAAGGTACAAGGTTCCTATCATGCAGCAGGACGGCCGAATGCCTTAACCAAACCTACTCTTACCTGTAATCAATAAAAGTTGTGGCCTAATTCAACCCAATACCAGTCTCCTGTGTTCATTCTCTTGGTCTTTCCTGCACAAGTCCAAAACAGCAGGAAACTACTCACCTATGTCCCACAGCATATTAGTGCTGACATCAGAAAAGCAGCCTCCTAATCTATAAGCTGTTAGGAGGATTCCATATGATCTGTGTTGGCCACAATACATTTAAATGATGCTCGAAGCTCTACTATGGTTGTAATTATTTACATTGTCCAGAGTTTATTGCCTGTGCCTGATATCCCCAAGATCTAGCCTTCCTTCCCAGAACCTTCTTTCTACTCATTCTCAATAACTTATGTCTCCTTAGCTGGCTACATTCTCACTGCCAAACAGTATTTTCCTGCTCATACATATGTATGTTCAGCAGCTAGTAGCCACCAGTTATTTTTTTGAAAATAAAACCCATCAATACTAGCTTAAACAAGCACACAAACTTGTAGCCACTAGTCATCAAAATCCATTTCACATCTTCTAGGCATGAGTGTAAACTTAAGAATGGTCTTTATATTTTAAAAAGAGGCTAGAGGAAAGATAATCTCCCCACCAGATGGCCTGAATAGTATGAATTACTCGGGAATGGTTTCTGCTCAAGCAACTTTACAATAAGTCCACACCTTAATATCCCAGATCTCCAAGAATCTAGGCTTTGCTAAAAATTCAGAACTCAGGCCAACATGTACCCAGGAAACCTAGGTATCAGATGTATTGAACATATATTGACTGGGGAAACTGATTTCCTAATGGCCGCTAGCATCATCTAGTTCCATGTTGACTAGGAATATAGAAATCCCTCTTGTACCAAGTTTGCTCAATATTGTCTGCACTTACTGGTGACAGCTCTACCTGGAAACGCTAGGGACTCAGCCTAGGACCTATGTTCAAAGCTATCACTGAGCTATAGCCCTTCCCTGCCATTTTGTCATTACTCCCTATTTTTTCTAATGTTTGGTGGTACAGAAATATTTGGAAATAAAGAAATGGTGCAAATGAAAGCCGCGTGAGATTTGTACCCTTTCAATGGTGTCTTCCAGAAGAAATCTGCTAAAGAACAAGGTAATTATACCTAACTTTAAGATGCTGAACTTTTGGCATTGGACAAATACCCCTGCTGCTTCCAATCATTTGAATAAATTAATTGAAAATTATGCCCTCTAAATGCTTTATGTTATGAGACTTTAATAAAAAAAAATTGTTGTTTAGGTTTCTCACCTTCAAATGACTTTCTTTCCTTATTTTTAATATTCAGTATGTATCCCTATATTAAGATGAGTTTCAAGCTGTTCCAGCTTGTAAAGCATTAATTTTTATGTGAAGTATTTAGAAGATCTTACAGAAGGAAGGGTAAAACCTACTGCATAATAAACTGCACTGACATAGATCTGCTCAAACTGTTGTCATTTGCAATTATCTCATATGGGACTGATTCCTTTCTTTAAATGTTTACTTTTTACCATGCATGTTAATGACTCAGTAAATGCCATCTTCTTTCAAGTGTCCCTGATTATTAAGGACATCCCTCTTTGATCATGAATTTCAAAGCAGTTCAGAGTTAACATTCTGTTACCTAACTTCTGTTCAGCGAAGCAACTATAGGATCCAAATATTGGATACCAAGTCGATATTAAAGCACCTACTTGACTCATCTACACTGAAACTCCTGGTAATGTTTTTTTCCTTTGAATCAGCAGGCCACAAACAGCTTTCAACAAAATCCTTTCAGCTTCAAAAACAGCTTGCCATGTGGCATAGGAAACTGCTATTTGAGAAAGTCCAAAAGCACCTTCGGCACATGCAATTCTTAACATGGTTGTTTGGATCCTGGCCTATAGCACTGAGCACACCATCTGTTTGCCATGGGATTGCTTGGAGAGAGAAAAGTGTCAAGTCTGCATGTGTGAACCAGTCCTTAGAATACCATATGGACTAGTAGCATCACTTTATTATGAGTCACAAACTGTCTTTGGTGAATGGAGATGTCATTCCTCTGCCCTCTTTGCCTTGAGCACACAAACAGCTGGTTTTCCATTTGTGATTTTTAAGTATCCCTGAGATGCGTAGTAGAGCTATCTCTGGCTGCCGGTTTACCTATCAGGGCATATTATGCTCCTGTTTTTTTGGTGGGAGAGAGGTTACTGTGTGATTTAAGCATCATAACATGACTATCCTGGAAACTTATGTCAGTTCTTATTTAAACATTACAGAAGCAGTTATATTATTTCCTTTTATTTAAGGCTAAAAAAAGTCCCTAGAGAATGCAACAAAGGCTATGCACCTTGGTTGAGGAAACCTTTTAAGCCTTAGGAGGACCACATTTTTCATGGACAACCAAGGGCCACATGGCAATGGTGGGTGTGACAAAGGTGAGTGTGGCATTGAGGCAAGCAAGCAGCAGGCACTATTGCAGTCCAAGGACGCATTCCAAATGGGGAAAATCACTTGAGGGAGGTGCATTGGAGGGTGTGAGCTGGGGCACGACCTGGTCAGAGTCACAAGGGCCAGATAGAAAGGGATGGAGGCCAATATTTGGCCCCCAGGCCTGAGGTTTTTCCACCTGAGGTGATGCACACAAAGGCACAGATAGCAGTACATTGGGTTTCAAGTCTTCTGTTTACCCAAATCCATGGGTCCTATACCTCAAACCCAGATGCATCTACAAAGCCCTATTATGGTAAAATCAAGGTAGCCAAGGTTGCGTCTTCTAGGTGCTGTTGGACTACAATTCTGTTGTTGGACTGCCAACTCCCATCAACTGCAGCCAGCACGGCTAATTGTCAGGGATGATGGGATTTATAGTCCAACAACATCTGGAGACTACCATATTGGCTACTTCTACTAATAGGGACTTCTAAACATTAGGTGGAGCACAAATGAGGGACCTGTGGCCTTCCTGGTGTTGCTGGACTCAAGTTTCCATCAGGTCTAACCTACATGGCAATGGTTAGGAATGATGGGAGTCATAGTCCAGCAACATCTGAAAGGCTGCAAGTTTCCCACTTTTCCCATAAATTCACAGAAGGTGGCAGACACCAGACTACATTAAAAATTAAATATCTCAGAGCCAGCAGTGGTTTATCATCTTCCTATTAGAGTAAACAACTAGCAAGACTATGTTTCCTAACATAAGCATTTGATATGCAACAGAATTACAGCACAGCTGGTGCTGCACTTATAACACACGTAAGTTATGTTTTGCATCTTCTCCCTTCTAGGTGCAGACAAATACACGTTTGAAGAGCCTATTCATACTCTTGAAGTAAGATTTGAGTGAAAAGCAGACATTCCTTGAGTGGTAAACAAAATAATAAATAATACTCTGTGAATGACTGGGAGCAGGATCCAACCATACTCAAAATTCCGGACTTTGGGATAATAAGTGTGTCTGAAGTTGCCCTTGATACATTGATTTCGTGCGGAGAGGTATGAATAAAATCTCTCTCTCTCTTTCTTTCTCTCTTGTGTATATTAAATCCATATTGGTGCTTCAATGTAACTAAATTAATTTTAACAAATTAAAACACCCATTCAATAAGTATATTAGAATGAATTTGTTAACTTAAAGAACAATCCTTTGTAAAATTATTCAGAATTAAGTTACGTAAAACTTGTGTGCATCATTTATTAATTCATTCATTTATTCATTAGCTTTATTAGTCACTTGTTACCAAATTAAATTTTCTGTCTCTGCAAGCAGGGATGACCAATCTGTTGTTGTTGTTACTGCTGCTGCTGCTGCTGCTGCTGCTGCTGCTGTTGCTGCGGCTGCGGCTGCTGCTTCTGGCCACATTTTCTTTGGAAAACTTTATTGGGGGCACATACTGGTGGCTGGTGCAGTCAGTGTTAAAAGTGACAGGGCTACTCCCTTTCTCTCCCTTTCTGCCATCCCAGTTTCCTCTCCTTGCCACCAACATGAAATTAAGCCAAGGGTCATATGTGTAAGGCAACTTGCTTTGCAGGATGGGGATATAATATGGTTAAACAGTGGTGTGATATGAAAAAATGGCCAACCTTATTGCTATATTCCTGTCACCGGGCAGAACATCTCTGCTATGACACAGGAGATATGAGCATCACAAGCAATATAAAAACAATATAAAGCATCAGGAGTGCTTTACATGAACAGGTCCCAAGCATGGTAAATTTAATTAGCAGAGGTGTTAATTACCTCAAGTGTTAAGAGACTTGAAGGAGTCGGAGAAAATGAGTGAGCAGAAATTTGTCAGGCTTACAGGGAAAGGTATGACACCTTTAACAGCAGAAAGCCAAGGCTGAATATTCTTCACAATGGGGAAAAGCTGTGATACAAAGTTTTATTTGTATTTGTCAGAGAAAGTGCATCAAGTTTACCCTACGTACTTCATATTATCTCAGAAAAACATTTTGAGAGTTAGCAAAAGAGCTTTATAGTATGAGTGCTGGGACTTGAAAAAATATATCTTGATCTTTAGATCCCAGCCTATCTGCTATTTGCAACAGCCAACCCATACAAGCACTAGCTATGTACAGCAAGATTCACTGATTTGACTTAAAGGTCATTTAATGTAGCAGACACCTTTACAACCTCATTTAATTTATGGAACACACAGTTTTCTTGGGAAACTTGACATACACTCATGGTTGGCGTTAAAAGTGTTAATTTTGTGCTGGCTGTGGCTGCATTCGTACAACACTGCATTACATTGTCCCAATGTTTCCTTACCAGATAATTTTTCACGTTTTATATGATCTTTCACACAATATAAGAACCAATTCTGGTAATCCAGCAGAAAGTAGTGGAAGTTTAGCATACATTTTTGGGTTAATTGCTTCCAGAAAAAAATCCATTTGCAACCCTGTTAACCTTGAAAGTTGCAGGACGAAATGTGGGGTGGTTTCCCTACACACAGTTATTTCCCACCATTTCCATGGGGGAGCAGAAGTGCACAGGTGGCCACATGTCTGATAATGTCTGCTGTTGCATCATGCCCACTGGCGTGAATGAAATTTAGCATGACGTGGCAGTATATCATTCAAAAACCACAGTTCCATAACACAACAGGTAATACAGAGGTACCTTGGTTCTTGAACGGCTTGGCTCCCGAATGCTGCAAACCCGGAAATAAGTGTTCCGGTCTGCAAGTGTTTTTCAGAAGCCAAATGTCTGATGCAGCTTCCGCTTGAGTGCAGGAAGCTTCTGCAGCCAAACAGAAGCTGCGCCTTGGTTTTCGAACGGTTTTGGGAGTCAAACGGACTGCCAGAATGGATTAAGTTCAAGAACCAAGATACCACTGTACCGTGTAAAACGAACACTAGAAACTAGGACAGAAGAACTGGTATTATTATGCAGTAATCCCCATGTCGGAATGTGCTTTGTGTTAAAAGCTGGTTGCTGATGCTTAAGAGAGACAGCCTAGCTTTCCGTGTTTGAAATTCTACACAAAATTCGAGCTACTTTGTAATTTTTGTGTTCATATGTGTCACTATTGAGGAAAAGCCATGGCTCCATAATACAGCACATGTTTTTGCATGCAAAAGGTGCAAGGTCTCCAGGTCAGACTGAGAGAGATCTTTGGCTGAAACCCTGGACAGTCATTGCCAGTCAGACAAGACTGAGTTACACGATGGACCCATGGCCTGGCTCAGTATAAGACAGATTCCGTGTATTATTATTTCTCAATATGTGCTTCTGTAAATGCACCGCTATTGAAGAGAGACCATGACTCAGTGATTGAGCATCTGCTCTGCATACAAAAGGTCCCAGGTTCAGTCGTTGGCATCTCCAGCTAGGGTTGGAAGAGATTGCTGTCGGAAACCATGGAGAGAGCCACTGGCAATCAGTGTAAACAATTCTGAGCCAGATGGATTGATGGTGTGACTCAATACAAGGCTGCTTCCTGTGTTTCTATGTATTATTCCTTGTCTATATCTGTTTCTGTAAATAGGTTTTACCAAACATGCCTTCCAAAAAAGAATCACCAAAAATATTCCAAAGGAGATCTAAGCTTTTCCATCCACAAGAAAGCCACATGCATCCTCTTGAAATGAACAGGACCTTCAAATCATGCTCAGACACATTGCGTCTTTTGAATCACATCTCTCTCCCTCAAGTTTCTCGTTCCTTTCTGCTTATATCATTCACCCCTTTGCCTGGTACCCACGGTAACGTTTAACAGCACTGGCAGCGCAGCGTCTCTGTTCCAGGCTTGCTGTAACATTGCTCCACTCTTGTCAACTATTATTCCTGTTGCTCTCATCAGCTCTGTAATGTTTGAGGCCTGAAATCCTTCGTCCTCCAGGCAATTGCTTGAAAGAGCACCTTCTTGCCGCACACATTCAAACTCAAAAGATCACTGAAACTGGTTATGACTCTTGACTGGACTGATAATGCTGGGAATTAATCTACTGCCTTTCAAGGGCACTAGGCCCAATGTGCTAACTTTGACTGAGGTAATCTTCTCTGATTTCTGTTGGTTCATTTAAGATTCTCAGCAGAGTGCAGCAGCAGACAGTAAAACCTCCTTTCAGCAGCTTTTTATTTTGGGAGATGCATTAACTCTTAAGAGTGAACTTGGCAACTGCATCTAATGTAAAATGATTAAATTTAACTATTATACAGAGAGCTGCTGATGTCTTTGAAGCTTTTGAGTTCATTTTGGATCAGGGATGATTCCAAGCATGAAAAGCAGAGACAGAGTAGTCTGGAAGAGGAAAAGGAGACCCGTTAAGCCTGTGTTTCTAGCACAGGCAGAGTACAGCTGAAGAATGGCTGGAGGTCAATGGTAGGAGGAAAGCCCACACACCCAAACTTATTTAAAAAACAGATGATAGATAATATCACTGACTTCCAGTAACTCAGGCTGTAATCCTTACCATGTCTACTCTGACATAAATTGCACTGAATTCAGTGCGTCTTATCCCAGGTAAGTGGGATTAGGATTGCAGCCTAAGTCCATTATTATTATTAATGAGTGCTTGGTTAGAATGAGGCTCAACTGAGCAAACAAGACAGCTAATTATGGCACATAGTTATCAGTAGTTGGCATCCGTCTGTCTCATATGAATGCTTTATTTAATTATATCTTAATTCTTAAATTTATTTTCTTAGAGAGGGAAGTTTTAGAACTCACAGGAGCATATTTTAAAGATCTAACACAATATATTTCCATGCTTTACTTTGCTGCACATTTTGTGATTTTAAATCTCTGCTGGCGTTCTCCCACCAAAAAGTACTTGTCCCAAACCTGGATCTTGGCATCCAGGAAATTCTTCTTTTATACCTATTTTCCCCCTGCCACCAACAGAGGGGAGGTTGGACTGGGGCCAGCACACCAGCAGGACACCAGAATGACTCTGCCAGAAATATATTTAAGACTTATTGGTGTTTGATATGGTATAATTGATGGTTTATGTGCTATACAACCTGCACGTTTCCTGTTTTGAGACTGCATAGTGAAGGCGAGAGGGCTACAAATGTGTATAAATAAAGAAATGAATAAAGCATTAGACAGGATTTTAACATTTAAAGTGTATGGACCCAGATCATCACATGTTCCAGTATGGTAAAAAGACTGAGGGTCAGTGAAGTGAGTGACAATTCTCCTTTCTCTTTGTCGCTTAATGACACTATAACTCTTTGGCCCTTCCTCAAGCTGCCAAAGAATCCTAATTTGTTTAATGACTTTCTGTTACATTATGGAGGTGCATCTAAATAAGAGAATGATGTTCAATAGGAGCCACCAAAGCAATACAGAATATCATTAGCCCTTTTGTCTATGACCTTCGGAGTATGTTTTCAAAGTGTTTGAAGTAGGCCTTCTTTGTGAATTCCATATATTCTGCCATGGGCCAGGAATCAGCTTCGCCTGTTGAACAGCAGCCTGAAGGCAGAGTGACTCCACCTGCAGCTGATCTGCCTTCAAGGACACAGAGCAGAAGGCACTGATGAGAACCAGCTTCCAGCAGCAGTCAGATGCTGGTAACAACACTTGTAGTTCCTGGTCCTACCTTGCTGCTTCTGGCTCATCTTAAACCTTACTCATCAGATTCCCTGATGTGCTGGTCCCGTGGGGTATCCAGAAGGCGAAGTCTAAGTCCGGTCCAATGTCAGAGGTACACGTAAAGGCAGTCTGAATTAACTGGAGCAGGGTACAGGACAGGGAGTCAGGCGAAGTCAGGAACGGGTGAACGAACAGGGAACCAAGGCAGGTCAGGAGCTCAGGCAGAGCAACAGGACAGGGAACAAGCCGGAACTCATCAGCAACGATGTTGCTCCTGCAACTTGGCGCTGGGACTGGCCGGCTTTTATCTGCCCCGAGGCATAGGGCGGCTCCGATCCTCAGGTGACTCGCCTCTCCTGGCTTGGAGGCGAGCACTCCTCCTGCGGGAACTTAGTTCCCTGAGCCTCTCTGCCCTGAGCCTCTGCAGCTCAGGAGAAGCTGGAGGGTTACCGGACCCAGAGGCAACCTCAGCTTCTCCTGACAGGGCTGGGAGTGGAGCACCTGCAGGCAATGAGTCCTCCCTCCCATCAGGAGCCAGAGCAGACTCAGCCGATGTCTGCACCTGAGGATCCAGCACAGGTGAGGCCCCTTCAGACTCAGGCCCCAGCCCTGGCTCTGCTGGTTCTGGAGGCAGGGAATCCTGTGCAGGCTGGGATCCCTCAGGGTCAGCGTCTGAGTCTGAATCCCAGGCCATCACACCTGATCCCTGGACCGTCTGACCAGATGGACTGCTGTTTGTCTGACTCTAGGACTGGACCTGACTTTGGACACTGACTCTGCCTCCAGGTAAATCCACCTCAGAGACTCTTCTGGTTGGCTGGTCTCCCACTCCACTGAGCTCTGCACGTTGTGGCTCAGCAATGATATATTTGGCATACAATCAGTTGCCTGTTTGTTATTCACATACAGCTATATTCTTGGGAGGGAGCGATATATTCAGTCAGAAAGCCAGCAATGAAGAACATTAAAAACATATTTCTCTGTATGGGAAAATAGTGCATTATGAATTTGTTAAATAAGTTTAAATAGCTCTTGGATTTGCATATCCCTCAATAA
Source organism: Darevskia mixta (assembly GCA_034641385.1). Classification (NCBI taxonomy): domain Eukaryota; kingdom Metazoa; phylum Chordata; class Lepidosauria; order Squamata; family Lacertidae; genus Darevskia; species Darevskia mixta. The sequence continues at coordinate 4,961,944 of JAWWNH010000036.1, forward strand.
ATTTTGCAACATTTGTTGTTTGGCAGCTGTTATGACTCCAGAGTCCAGCAGTGACCAGGATACTGATTCAGTGACTATAATGTTACCAGCTAAGGAGCCGGACCAGGTTAATGTTTCTGAGCCTGATGCTAGTGATTGGGGGATTGTTAATCTGAGGCTTACTAGATTTGCATACTAGGCAGTTATGGATACGTTTAATGTACACGGTAGAGAAGTCATGATCTATTAAGCACTATGTCATGTCTGTGTTATTTCTGTGCAAGGACACAGAGGACAGAGCAACTGTAAGCAGCATCTATGGGAAATTATGCTCTTGCATTTCCAACATCAATCATTTTGTGCTCCTATTTTATATGAATGTTCCTGTGCTATATGTATGTATGTGTTTATGCATGTGTTTGTGTGTGAATGACTTTGGATGGATGGATTCTTTTAACAAATCAGCTATGGAGGGGAATAAGGCAGTCACTCCATTTATCCACAGTATTCTCCAGCTCTGAAGAAAGTACCGGTAATTTTCCTTGCCCTTTCTTTTAAAAAACCAATAACTGGATGATAAAATATTTGTTACCCATACATCTCACATTGGACTCTGAGGGCTTATCCATATTTCCATTTTTCCTGTGCTTTCTTAGCATGAGTCTGAACAGTTTTGCCTTTGACCCACTGCTTTCCCCAGGAAAATCTACTCTTTAGTGCTAAATTGGTACAAATTGCAATCCGCAGAAAAACCAACTGCTGTTTGTTCCAATTCAGCACTAAACCTCGGGTTTCCCCAGGGGAAAGCAGCAGGGCAAAAGGAGGTATGGATGAGCCCTGAATTCATTAGCCCCCAGACAGAGGATATCAGGTTTTCTATAAATGGCCATAGCGAGGTCTGTGAATTTTGTTTGGTTTTCAGGAGCACTACTGGTAAGAATAAGGGTGTTTCACATTATAGAAAAGAGTAGCACATACTTCCAAGTTTCCTGCTCCTAGCAGATGGGACTCATAGATCTAACTCCCCACTGACACAGATATGTGCAAATACCAAATCTGGGCACTCTCTTAGCATGCTAAGTCCAAACTAGATCTCACTAACTGATTGGATTTAACCAAAAAAGCAACATCTGCAGCCCCAAATCGAATCAGTGGTAACTCTAGCGGCCTTGCAAATTTCCCTTGAAGAATGTTGCAGTCTTCCATTAATTCCTTTATCTTCCCTCAGAATTCCTACTGAGTCATTGCCTAGTACATGGCTCCAGATTTGCTTCCAGATTTCTTAAGTGATTTCCCCTTTCTCCTTTGGAATATTTGAATGTGTGTATGTATCTGGTGTTACTGTTCTGTTTATAGTTTTTTTAGGTTGATTGCTTTTAAATTTTTGATGTATGGTCACTTAAGTGTCTTCTCTAATGCAATGGAAAGGCAAGATTGAATTTTTACTACTATTAATACTAATACTAATAATGATGTTGTATTAAAAATCAATAAGCAGACAGCAAACCATAACAGGACATGGGATTTGAAAATGTGATTGTTTTTCAAGGGGCTGTTTTCATTTTCTCTTTAATTCAGACCCAATGAATCATGCAAATAAACACATCTCTGCATTTTCTGCTTTATTGTACATTGTTATGGTAGATAAAAGCACTTGAGATGCTTTCATGATTTACTTTAAGTCTACACTTTATACTGCAGCTTTGTACTAATAGTAGTTAAGAAACACTAATTAAGAAAATAGATCAGAAAGGGCAAGCCTTCATTAGCTTTCTGTTGTGAACAATTTCCTTTACCATGGATGCTACTGAAGACATTCAACTCTGTGTCTATGGGGATACACAAGAGTTTCCTAACATATACAGCACAATAATATTTGACATGTGCATAGACAGTCAGAGAGCTAAGCTGTTTGTTAAGTGAATGAAACTCAGATAAAATACTTCATTTCTTTAGGGTTTTTCCTCCTGGGAAATTAAAATGACAAAAAAGACACAAGGCAGATGGTCATTTGATATCTTGCCTCATCACCAGCTGAACTGCTTATTCCTTCTATATAATGCATATATGAAAAGCACTTCAGGTGATCTATGCTGCTTTTTGAATCCTCAGGCTTTATTTATTTGTACACTCAAGGTGGCTAACAATAATTTCTCTCAAGATTTCTCACAAATACCAAATCTTCCTCTGTGGAATAATTCATTCCAGTTCATGGAAACAAAGCTGAATACCTAGTCATTTAGTAGGAATTGCAGTTCATCTGCCCTTTGGAAGTCTTCTGCTACAGAGAGTAGGTAGGGGTTGTGAATACACTGACATCTCAAGGACCACACAATGCTCAATGTACAGTGGTACCTTGGGTTAAGTACTTAATTCATTCCGGAGGTCCGTTCTTAACCTGAAGCGTACTTAACCTGAAGCACCACTTTAGCTAATGGGACCTCCTGCTGCCGCTGCGCCGCCAGAGCACGATTTCTGTTCTTAGCGGAGTTCTTAACCTGAAGCGTACTTAACCTGAAGCGCACTTAACCTGAGGTACCACTGTATAATGATCAGACCCATTTACAGAAGTCAAGCTGATACATTTTTGAGGCAAGGAGGCCTTGTAATTTATACCTCCATTCCCCACAAAATTGATTCCCCCTGATCCAGCTGTTTATTCATCATTAGTAATAGAAGCTGTGCACAACCAGTGAGAAGCACCAACACAGCAAGCCAAAGGATGTCCCATTTAATCCAAGTTTATTTGAAGCAATGTACATCTGTTTCAAAATCTGTAGAAAATTCAGCCGCTATTCTGTGGAAATCCACAGTAGATAGATGTCTTATGGATTTTTGTATGGGGAATTCATCAAGCCTCTGTGATGTACTTCTGTCGAATATGCTTTGAACATGCAGAAAAGCAACCTACTGCAATCATCACTAATGGAACCCTCACGTATTCTTGAAATATTATAGGAATTGTGTTCCCACCTGCCTTTACAGCACCTACTGGGTCCTGTAACCCACCCACCCACTTCCCAAGACTATCATTGTATAGACGTAACTGACAGCTAGTAATATGAACAAATGCAGAGTTGAAATATCGGTATTCAGATTTCATGTGCCTTAAAAAGCACATTAAGCCAAAGTAGTCAAAGATATCTTGGGATCTTACTAAACAGAAGCTGAGAAATGGAAGTCTGTTTCTGAATTTAAGCAAGTGGATGACTTTCCAGAGGAAAGAGGAAAGCTCCTGCTGGCTCAGCTGAAAGAACTGGAGAGGAAGATTGTTAAGCATCAGAAGGAGCATGGCACAATTTTTTATGATGAGATTGTCTCTCTCAGTGCTTTAATCAGTGAGGTAGAAGAAAAGCACTTTCTGCAGGTCTGAGGAGCCATTTCAGCCACCTGAGGAGATGCCACTCATAATGGAAAACAGACTAGGTGAATTATTTTAGAAGGGGTATTTTGTTTGTTTGCTTTTGGGTTTTTTTGTGTTAAACATTAGGAAAAAAATCCTGACAGTGGAGCTGTCTGCCAAAGAAGATATCAGTCTCTCCCTTTGTTAGAGATTTATAAGCCAAGACTAGAATTGATGGTTACTTATCAGGGAAAATGTAGTCGTAGATTTCCTGAACCAACAGAAGGCTGACTGAGCTTTGAGGTCCCTTCCAACACTGTGATTGCTGGATTCAATGGTTATCAGCAGCTCTCCAAGACTTCAGACAGCCATTTTCCCCACACTACCTAGAGATGCCATTCTGGATATAAAGCTTATATCCTACTAACCTACAGCCCATCCTGCCACTGAATTCCTGACAAGGAGATCATCTACATGCCTCTTCACTGGAATAAGTAGAGACATGCTGCTAGTGAACCGGGTTATAGTGCTGGCCAAAAGAATACTAAAATCCAGGTGGTGGTTGGCATTTCTGTTGGGTTAGTTGTTATTATAACAGGGATGACAACAACATTTCAGCCTGAGGCTGCCTTCCTTCTGGACAACCTTCCTGGTTGTCACATGCCAGTGACTGACTGTGGCAGAAGCAAAAGTGGACAGAACAACAAATATAAAATAGGAGGCTAGTTTACACACACACACACACACACACACACACACACACACACACACACACACACCTCTATGCACCCATCACAGTTCAGGAACATATTCCAGCTAGGCAAAAACACTCACGGAGGGTGCAAAACAGGGCTGGTAAAGAAAATGGCTAGGGAGACAGTGTGGTGTGGGAAGAGATGGAGACTTGGAGAACTATATTTCAGCCCCAGGCATAAGGTTCCCACCTTGTTTAACAATTTAACCATAGACTGTAGAATCTTCAATTCTGCCATTTATTGTGCAGATGCCTTTATAAGCAGTATTTAATCAATTGCTCCAGTGCTTCTTTAAAAGGAGTACAAACTATCACTGAAAGGGAGTACCAGATAATATGACCTTGGAGAGCTGTGATGGGTGTATGTGTGTGTATGTGTGGCTTTTTTTGGTGTGTGTGTGTTTTGTGCTGTTTTTTGTTTTGTTTTTTCTTTCTGTTTTTTATGGGATGGCATGCAATTTCGTTGCACTTGTATAGCGTTGTACTTGTGCAATGACAATAAATTATCTTATCTTATCTTACCATACTGTTTCTTTCTTGGCCTTTGAAATTATTTTATTTATTTATTTTGTTGCTTACTGATTTTAGATTTCTATAGTTGTCCTGGGTGAGGACTTCGTGTTAAATTCAGCTTTGACTGGGAAGCATGCAAAGTCTTACACTCAAAACACATCAATGGGATTTTTTAGTGTTTATTTTTTTAAGAAAAAAAAGCTGTTAAAATATAGGATACATAAGGAAATTTGATTTCCTTCTATAAATTCACTTTAGGTAAAAAAAACTTATGGTATCCCATCATGTTTTATACCATAGAATAACTATTTTATTTGCAACATATGGCACACGATAATGAGCATTTTCCCCCCAACAGGAATTACTGCCTCCACTAGTTCAACTATAGGCCCAGATTCCACAGGAACTGATCATTTTATGGTGCCATCATAGGAGCTCAACATGTGCTCGGGGATTTCCCCACACAGAAGCTGTTTCAGAACTGGTGCCATCAGATCTGGCCTTACTAAAAAGGCTGAGCCACTCTGATTCCCTCAGCACATTCAGATACAATCTGAAATGCCAATTACATATTTAAATAGAGACATTCATTCACCTAAACCAATTAAGAGGAAACAAGGTTGCTACTCACTACATCATCTTGTCGCTAGATAGCATAAAAAGTGAGTAGAAAAGCAGTTCAATTATTAAGTAAAGACAGAACCTAAAAACAAACAAAAACAGATATAAGGGATTTCATTGCATGGACAATTGCATCCAAAACAGCATTTGCAAAACAGTAACCAGACAGCCTTCAGATTCATCATGTAAAAGTGGTCTGGGGAATGAAGAGTTGGCCTAAGATATGGAAACCCTATGCACAAATACTTCCATATGCATAAACCCATTAGGCCCCCCCTCCCTTGTGTTTCCTGTGCAAATGAAAATGAAAAAAAATTACTTATCTGAAATATCCCTAATAGAAATCACAATAAAAATCTATAGAAAATATTGATATCTATGCTAAAAATAATGATAAAATCATTTATTTGTGCAATGATCTAGAATAAGTAAAGTTTTTTTATCTCCTAATTCCCCTACTAATATTTTGCTATGGGTGTGCTGTAGGATATTTCTGGTCCTTATTTATCCTCCTTGATTAATTATTGCAAACCTTATCGAAAGGCAAAACCTTCTAGAAATCAGTATATGTAGACTAGGATGGGGAATAAGATCCAGAAAGCAGGCTGGATTCTGGCAACCTCCGACCTTCCATGGACCACTTTAGTAGGTAAGGGATGACCTGCCTGTCACCTGATATCATCACAATAGGTAGCTTAATGCCAGAGGGGAAAGGTGCTTGCAATTCTTTCCTATCTTTCCCAGATTTCCAAGCTGGACTGTGAAGGGAAAATGTTCTATTTCAGGAGTGGCTTGAATCTAGACCCTGCCTGCAAAGGAAACCCTGACTGGGAGTTCCCAAGCACAGCCAATCCCAGTGGGCTGGCATTCAGCACAGAATATAAATTCAGCACCACTTGCAACAGGTATTAGCTCTATTCAGGAGCTCCCATCTGCAAACTCATGAGTGGAACCCAATGCTTGTTGGACAGTCAGGAGCATACTCTTATGCTCCCAGATGTTCCTTTGCAGCCATGGCTTTACCTGCCCCACACAGTAATGTCAGGTGCGTTAGCAGGATGAGGCAGGTGCTGTGGATTGCCCAATTTGGACTCCTAGTGGTCCTAATTTGACCTCTGGGTTGGATTCTCCATACCTGATATCAACATTTACCTGGATATCTGATTTGCAATGAATCAACCATAACATGATTTAGTTATGTCATGAAACAAAAGTCCGCTTTTCTATTTAAAAAAAGAGGGGGTGATTTAAAAATAGTTATTTTCAAAATCCGTGATCAACACTGCCTTACCCCTAGCGTACACATGAATCAGGATTAGGTGGTAAGAGCTGCATGGGACATGAATGGCACAATTCTTCTTCAGAACAGTTTCTGCTTTTCCATTCCCAATGATGCTGGCGAACACAGTGGAATACTGTGAGCTGCAGAAAATTAGGAAATCTCTTTATTTGTCACCCCACACTTTTAGAGCACAGCCAACTTGAAAATTACAGATCTTGAAAAGTTCAGTCTTATATATTGTTCCCCAGATGTCCATCCTTGCAGTTCAATGCCACCTTCCATTATGGTGAGAAACTAATTCAGAGTGAAGAGTGCCACCTACTGATCCAATGGCAGATCAATATTCGAGGTTGTCACATTTCGCCTGAAGTCTTCCTTCTTCCCACAGGTCCAAGACTTAAGAAGGATGGTTGGGTGATTTCACAGTTATTTATATTTACAATTTACCATGTGCAAAGATGCCTGCATTTAAAAAGCAAAATGAAGACTTGAGACCAGCTTCCAATTTAGACTTTTAACTACAAACAAGCTTGAAAGATGCTCTGGCTGCCTTTGAAGGGCTGCAGCAGCCAGACATGTATCAAGAGGGAAATGGCAATTCGAAAAGAACTTTGTTTGCTTTACTAAATTTATGGACAGCAAGAGAGGGATAGTCAAAGAACTAACTGAAGTAGTGGTGGGAGTTGCAAAGAATTCATTTTAAAGAGTGAGTTGAAAAAGCACATTGGAAAATAAAAGGAACAGGTGCTTTATTTCCCCACTATCACAGCACTGGGAATTCCCCGCAAGAGAAGAAAGATTATTTAATGGATATCTGCTTTGCTTAAAATATGAGCTCAGAGAATTTATTTTAACAGTGGTTCCATGCTCAGAGATATGCTAGTCCGTATCTGATTCAAATGATCTTGAGTGTCTTAATACTGCTTCGGGTGTTTGAAAGTAAATTTGATTTTTATCTTCCTCACTGACCAAAGAATCTTGTTATTCAGCCTGTAAAACACAGCACTTCCATAGCCAAATCATTAAGGAATCTTCAAGTCTAATCCTTGCACTAGAGTGTTTCCTGTGTCACAGCCAAATGAAGATCTGCAGGGCAAATAGATTTTGTTGGCCTAGTCCAATTATTTTGATGGAAAATAACCTCTCAGAGGAAATCACCCTGCTTTTTGTTCATCACTAAAGCGTAGTGATGGTATCTCCTACTCAAGGTGGTCAAATAATAAGTTCCTTTTTGCTTTTTTAATGAGTTCATTATCTCATCTGGATTTGACTAATTTATACAATCAGTGATACATCAACATATCTAAATAAAATGTTGAACATTTCTGCCTACTCTTAGCAACAGCAGATTTAAGAGAAGGGGGAAAGTCCCATGTAAAAAGCACAGTAAATACAGTGACAAAAACTACCTTTGCCACAAGAAATAAGTGCCATCAGAAAACACCACACACAAAATATACTTAAGCTCACAAACATATAATAGGGAATAAGTCACACGTTTAATTAACTCTACCTAATGAGGAAGGTGAAATAGATTCTGCTTATAATTTGTTGTTGTGAAATGACTGTTTCGATTTCCTAGGTGATACATTTTTTACTTCAGACTTCTTGCTGAAAAAGTTGGTTCTGCTAAAGCCTTTCTGGTAGGTTTCAGGTTGGGGACATGTAAAAGCTAATGCTGTCCTAACAGTACTAAGTGCTTTTGAAAAGTTGTTTTGTGATAGCTCCATTAGACACAGCTATTCCCCAAACTGTTTATCTGCCCACTGGCATTTTCCAAGTTTCAAGGACAGCAGAACTTACCTAGTGTATTGTAAAAGCCTGATATAGTGAACAAACTCAGCATCACCAGTTTGACTCTGTGTGACATACAAAGAAACCTAAAAGTGAAAAAGCAGGGTGGGTCACCAGCTGAAAAAGATTTTGCTGAAGATTAATCAGCCTTTCAATCTATTAATTACATTTACCGGTAAGTAAATTTGCATATTACCAAAACCTCAATATGGGTGACAATTTGAAGAAAGGGTGAGGAGCTATGGACAAAGCTGCCAGTCAATCCTATAACTAAAGGTTATCTGTAGCATTTCTTTTTTCATTATAGTAGTATACTATAGTCTTAAATAATAACTTCAATGATCAGCTTTACTGATTAAAATTTGCCCAACAAATTAATCAGTCTAGAGTCAAATGACATGTTATGCAAAATATCTGATTTTGTGTGTTTTTTAAAAAAAAATGAGAGAAAATGCAGCCACTAAACATAATGTAGAAATTGTACAGAACAGTAGGGTAAAGACTCTTTAAATATTTCTCCTGTGTCATTTCCTAAATCACAATCAGTCCCAAGCACCTAGGTGGGGGGGGGGGGGGGAGTTTGATCAGGAAAATGTTCACCTTCCCCAGTTCTGTGATACTCTACCTATGACTGCATAGGAGCGTACTTTAAAATAAATACATAAAATCAGTTTATCAGCCATTGATTTCCAGTATAAACTGATTAAAGTTCCAGTCCAAAAATAGATGGTGTGGCCACAGGGCTTGCACAAAATACTTTTGTGCCTCAGGCAAACCCCTAAATGCCCCCCATCAGGGAAAATGGGGTGAGTGAAGATCTACATCAGGAACAAGGGGGCAGGAGATGAAGATTGGCATTGAGATCTACTGCCTCTGTAGATCCTGCAGCCTGGAATGGTTACCTCACCTTGCTTCATAGCCCTGTGTGGCAGTTTCTGATGTTGTGGAGTTCCCTTCTGGTGGAAATAGGGCTGTCCACCATGCTATTATCTATCAAACAGCAACTTAAAATAGACATGATTTCTCAAAGCTTTTGGTAGATTGCTAGTGTGGAGTTCAAAACTCCAAGCACCACTCTCTCCTGTAATGTATTTAAGGATGGGGATAACTTTGGTTCAGTTTCATTGGAAGCCACCTACAGTATTCTTACTTCCCAAAACTATACATGAAACAAAACGCAGAAGCCTTTGGAATTCATGCTTTTCCAAATTCCGTGATGCAGTTCTTCAACCAAATGATGCGCACAGAAATGTCCATAGTAGCAGAAAGTGTGCATAAAAATGCATATAGCAGTTGAAATAACAAACAAAACCTGCATTATATGGTGGGAAATGGCTTGCCAAAATGTCTGTATTAGGTAGAATTGCACCCAAGCATGAATATATTAAGAGGAATGAGCACCTAACATGCTGAAGATTTTCAGTGACAACTTTAAAATAGCAGAAATAAATAAAATGAGTTAGATAAACTAATGTGAAAAAGTTGATTAGAAAAAATGAAAAACTTGGAGAAACTGAAATGAACAAATATATCCATCACTATTTATTTCATTGTTAAAATGGGTCTTAAATGTTTTCTGCTGGTTTTATTTTGACAGTTATTGCTAGCCACCACGGGCTCTACAAGAAGAAGGGAAGGTTACACGAATAATAACTGAGAGTAATAGTAACAAGATAATAACCTTTCCTATGGCAGAATGAATCCAAAGTGGGTAGAACAAGGTCACACAGCAGGCTTGGAGCTTCACATTCTTTCAGCTTAATGTTGTATTTATTCAGAAGACTACAATGGATCTGATTACCATCAATCATATTTATCTGTCCGTGGCTCACATGCTCCACGTCCCTATGCTCGGGATCTAGAGAGAAATTTTAATTAACAAGAGTTGTTAATCATATGCACAAAACTTCATTTGCAAACTGTCCCTGAATGGATGGCCTCTATAATTCAGTTATTTTTAAATAGGCCTAACAGTAGCAGAGTGTCTACATTCTGGTTGTCTGCAGTACAGTAGGCAGGCTGTGGAATCTGGTATTTAGAACATAATTTGAGAAGGACAGACTTTTTGAAAAGATCATTTTCTGATTACACTTGACAAAAGCCCAAGTCCACAGCAGATCTTGAACCAGGACTATTGAGGTTCATAGTCATAGACACTCCCCCCTCAAAAAAGAAAATGATATTTGTTCTCACACACTCCTCCTTGGCAGGCATGGGAAAGAGAGACTTCCCATTTCCAACTTGTATTCAATGCATCTAATAAGGATTGTTGGATGTGCTGCCCCAAGATCCCCCAGAAAGCTCTAAAAGAAGTTTTGAATAAAGATTAAGAAGTGTCTACCAGCATGCCTGGAACACTTTGTTCTCCTCCAGCTTACCAGCTAGTTGACAGCAGCAGCAATATATTTCAATGTTGGGTTTGTTTGTTTATTTGTTTATTTAAAAAACGGTTCACAGTGGGCTACTTCTGGAGTGTAGCTCCTAGAGCACAGGTGTCAAGGACAAGGCCCGCGGGCCAAATGCGGCCCGCGAGACCTCGTCATGTGGCCCGTGAGCGATAGCTGATTGGCGGTGGGCAATCCCCCGCACCATTTTTGCCTTGCCGGGAGAACCCGGCAAAGTTTTTTTTCCCCCGGGCCGTTTTGGCCCAGCGCGGCTTTTTGCCGCTTCGGGGGTGCCCCGCGCGGCTTTCTGCCGCGTCGGGGAAGCCCCCCGCACCATTTTTTCCTTGCCGGGTGTCGCCGGGTGACGCTTTTGCAAGCGTCGGTGGCGAGGGGGAGGGCGACGTTGCACGGAGCGGAGAAGGGGCGGCGCGCGCCGACCCTCCCCCGCTCTGTGAAGCATCTCCGCTGTCGTCCGTCGCCACCGACACTTGCAAAAGCCTGCTTTTGCTAGCGTCGGTGGCGAGGGGAAGGGAGACGTTGCACGGAGCGGAGAAGGGGCGGCGCGCGCCGACCCTCCCCCGCTCTGTGAAGCATCTCCGCTGTCGTCCGTCGCCACCGACACTTGCAAAAGCCTGCTTTTGCTAGCGTCGGTGGCGAGGGGGAGGGAGACGTTGCACGGAGCGGAGAAGGGGCGGCGCGCGCCGACCCTCCCCCGCTCTGTGAAGCATCTCCGCTGTCGTCCGTCGCCACCGACACTTGCAAAAGCCTGCTTTTGCTAGCGTCGGTGGCGAGGGGGAGGGAGACGTTGCACGGAGCGGAGAAGGGGCGGCGCGCGCTGACCCTCCCCCGCTCTGTGAAGCATCTCCGCTGTCGTCCGTCGCCACCGACACTTGCAAAAGCCTGCTTTTGCTAGCGTCGGTGGCGAGGGGAAGGGAGACGTTGCACGGAGCGGAGAAGGGGCGGCGCCGACCCTCCCCCGCTCTGTGAAGCATCTCCGCTGTCGTCCGTCGCCACCGACACTTGCAAAAGCCTGCTTTTGCTAGCGTCGGTGGCGAGGGGAAGGGAGACGTTGCACGGAGCGGAGAAGGGGCGGCGCGCGCCGACCCTCCCCCGCTCTGTGAAGCATCTCCGCTGTCCCCCGTCGCCACCGACACTTGCAAAAGCCTGCTTTTGCTAGCGTCGGTGGCGAGGGGGAGGGAGACGTTGCACGGAGCGGAGAAGGGGCGACGCACGGCCACCCCTTCTCTCTCTCTCTCTCTCTCTCTCTCTCTCTCTCTCTCACCCCTTCTGTCTTTCTTTCTGTCTGTGTGTCTTTCTTTCCTTCCTTTTTCCTTCCTTCCTTCCTTCCTTCTCTCTGACCCCTTCCTTCCTTCTCCCTCTTTCTTTCACTCTCTCTCTCACCCCTTCTGTCTGTCTTTCTTTCTGTCTGTCTGTCCTTCCTTCCTTCTCTCTCTCTCTCTCTCTCTCTCACTCACTCCTTGCTTCCTTGCTTCCTTCCTTCTCTCTCTCTCTCATCCCTTTCTTCCTTCTCCCTCTTTCTTTCACTCTCTCTCACCCGCCAACCCCGTTCGCCAAAGCAGGCTTGTTTTTGCGATCGGGGTTGGCGGGGAAGAACCAGCAGCATCCCTCCGCCACCCCTCCCAGCCTTTTAGAGGAGGAAAACCAGAAAAAAATTTTTTTTCTGGTTTTCCTCCTCTAAAAACAACGTGCGCACTATGGTCCTACAGATACAACCGGCCCTTTGAGGGTGACCAAACTGCTGATGCGGCCCCCGATGAATTTGAGTTTGACACCCCTGTCCTAGAGAATTAGTGATGCAGAGAACAGCATGTCTGGTATGAGAAGAAAAGTGCCATGGGAACTGCTGTTGTGACATCATTTGGGGGCCCTCTGGGAGCTATAGGTCCTTGGACCCGTGAGTGACAATCTAGCCCTACAACACCCATGATTCCAGGTTAAGTCCTGTGCCAGCAGCTGAAATTCACTAGCATATTCTCCCCACCAACCAATTTCTCTGTTTCAGCTCCCGGATCAGGCTGTTAGCAGTCTGGGTACTGACGGGTCCATGTACATGGCCTGGAACTGTTGGCTAAAGGTGTCAAAATCAGCCAGCAGGGGGCTCTGTTGTTGCAGCAAGGGCGTTGAGTTCTCAAAATTGTAATGACAGTGTCTTGCAAGATCAATCAATCATCCCATGAAATGCATCTTAAACATTTTTATGCACCATCCTTGAATATATTTCTCAACCTGGAGCGGGAAGTAAAATCCACCTGCAGTACTTAAGGCCATGACCTTGGACTTTCTGTTCCTCATCAAGGTGAGATTCCCATTGTCTTCAAAAAAAAGTCTCGCCTTTGTGAAAGGAGGAGGATCAGATGCTGTGTGGGGTTTTTAAAGCTATTCATCTTGAAGACTCACTTCTTTTTATAAGTATCTGACTTATCAGTTCTAATTTCTAGTGTTGTGTTTGGCCTGGAACACTTTCTTTCATTCCTGCTAAAGCTGAAAGGTTTCTTACCTCCAGGCACTTCAGAGGTGAGTCTGCACTTTAAAACTTCATGAAGCTGAGGTCAAACAAAAGTCAGTGCAACTGCTTTTCAGAGGTCCCTTTGTCACTGTTTATTTGCCCTCCTTTTATTTGACACAAAACAGAAGATGTGTTAAGGAACCTACAATGTGACCCTATACATTTCTGCTCAAAAATAAGTCCCATTAACAAAGCTTAGGGTCAGTTAAGTATGTATAAGTTTCCTGAAATAGACAAACTTTCTCACACTGAAGAAAACCAGTTCATTGCTTCCGACCTGATGAGCATTGAATGATTCATACCATAAGTGCACAGGAACTGTTCATATAACCCAGCATGCCATCTCCAGCTAGGTACCTCTGGAAGCTCACTATCAGGGCATGAAGTTCATCAGATACTTAGAAGTACTGGTATGCTGTCTCTGAACATGGGAATCCAATTTAATTTCTGTGGCTAATCAGCCTTGAGAGATCTATCGCCTGTGAGTTGTGTAATCCTTTGTTTTTAAAATCCATCAACATGTGGTCGTGAAAGTTTATCATAGGGGGCATAGAGAACTGTGCACTTGGCACTTTCCACAGTGTCAAAGAGATTCAAGGAAGGATATAGAATGACAGAATTATAGAGTTGGAAGGGACTCTGAGGATCATCTAGTCATCTAGCTTGCCGCGGGTGGCTAGCCCCGCCCCTGGGTGCACAGTATGTGTGACGCTCCAGGTGCCGGAGCAGCTAGCTCCGCCTCTGAATCTACTCACTCCTCGAACCCAGTCACCTTTAGCCAAGAACTTGTTGCTTCAAAGTATGCAATATGGTGAGGCTAGGGTAGAAGAAAACGTGAAAAAAAAAATCCAAACCAAAGTAGAACTCTTCAAAAATAGTCATCACTCCCCATTCCCCTTTTTGGACTTTATTATGCTTTATGGTCACGGCAATGTGACTCCAACTAGGCTGGGATCAGGGAACCTGAGGCCCCCCAGGAGATGTTCAAGGACGATGTGGGTTGTAATCCAACATTGGCCATTCTGATTGATGCTGATCAAAGTTGGAGTTTGGGGAGGGGGGAGGTTGTTAGTTTACCCATCCCTGAACTAGGCCTTGAAGTTATTTAACATTTGATTTTACATTGATGAAATGTATGTACTGCCCCCATCACCGAGTGAGGATGAAAAATAGCATGCAGATGCCTGCAAATCTTATGTCCCTGTGAAGAGAAAATAGTAGTAGAAGCAGGGAGCAGCTGCTTTAGCCTTTCTCTCAGGCCTGGATCTGTCAGTAGCGCCATGCTGTCAATGCTGATCATGAGTCCCATTTGTCCAGTGTTGTGTTGTAAAAGAAGAACAAGTGTGTCTCAACAGGGCAGATTTTACCCACTGAAAATGAGAGGGAGGGGGAGGGAGAGAGAGAGAGAGAGATCTTTCATCTTGTCTGTGCCTCTTCATCAAAATTCTGATCACATTACCTTCATTTCAGACTCTTCCATTCTTCTCTGCTTTTATTATCCCTTTTCCCTTCCTCCCCTTGTCCCGATTCATCTATCTCTACCGCTCTCAAAACAAAACCTTCTCCTTTGCATTGCCAACCAGCTCTCTTCGTTCAAGAAGCGCTTGTGCTTTCACAGTTCTCTCCCCCCCCCCCCCCGGCCGCCCTTGCAAGAAGAAAGAAATCTGACATTTGGGGGAAAACAACATTTTAGGATCAAGTGAGGCAAAAGCTCTACACTCCAAATTGGAGCTACTTTTCTTCCAGGTCTGTAGACCAAAGTTACAGGAGTGTTCTGTCAGCTCTCCAGAGCCGCTGACCTTCATTCTTCATTGTTTGAAGCTTGTTCTCTCTGTGTGGTGTGTGGATTATGTTTGCTGCTACTGGATATGCTAAAACGGCAGTGTTTCTTCATAGAGACATTTCTTCTGAGGGAATAATTAACGTGAAGCATACAAGGTGGGGGGCAGGAAATGTATTTGGGATAATTTGAATTTCTACATGAAACTGACAAAAGTTTGTTTCAAAATGTTTATAGATTCCTGACAGGGAATGGCTGGAATCCTTATTAAGCTGCATGAGGCCTCATAATTGGTTTATTCTGTTAAACTGTATGTTGCTCAAAAGCTATGTGGCTGTAGGACAATACCCTCCCACTAAGTCTCTCATGTTTCTTTAAAGGCCTGGGGAAACATTCAGAACCCCACACAACAGTACTTAAGAACTGTTTTTGTGCAAACCCTATTGATGTCTATGTCGGACCAGTTCTTTTGTTCCACAGGCATCTGGGCACATTTCATCGTAAATGAGGGAATAATCAGTCTACCTGGTACTGCCACAGAATGTGTAATGTGCCCAGTTCACTCGGCAGTTGTGTTAGAGGTGGTTTAAACAGCATGGCAGGTGGGTGTGGGGTGGAAGAAGCAGGCACCCATGGGAAAAATGTAAATCTGTTTGCAGTTGGAAGTTAAGAGCTGATTCCTACAAGCATGTTTAATGCTTTAACTGCAACTGCTGGGTGCAACAAATTCCACAGAAAGATGCCGCTTTTCGCAAAAGGACTGTGCTACCCACATTAAGTTGTACAAGCTAGGCACTGCTTTTGAAGTAAACTGATAGGCTCCTTTTAGAACCATGGTAGGGAATTTGTGGCCTAATTTCATGCAGCCTCCTCAGATACTATGGACCACCCCTCTTCTTATTCTGTGGGAGGGGCAATCCTACAAACTCTGCCCAATTTTCTCTCTTGCCCTACCCACTTTTGTCTCTGACGCCATCCACCACCAACTGACTGATATGACCCCCCAGGAAAAGCCAGCTTCTCTCATTTAGAAGCTGATACAACAGGAAGGCATAGCTGGAGAGATCGGAAGTGTGGGCTTTGTCCCAGTCCTTCCTGTATTTTGCACCAGTATCAGGTTCACCCCTGACTGGGCAGCTCCTGTTAAGCGGAAGGGGAAAGGTGCTCACTGAGTTTCTCATTCCTTCCATTATATCTTTAGTGGCAGAATATCATTCCATATTATGGGAATGGCCTACAAAGACTCTCCTCTTCAGAGTTTCTGGAAACTCTGTGTATTGGCAGGGAGACAGTGCAGACATGATGGGTCAGTAATAAATCTCCACATGATTAACCTTATTTAAGCTGGAGATTTCAATGGGGCTTAAGCCTGCTCTGCAACAGAATAATCAAGTACCCTGAAATCTTGGGAGCAGGGTAGACAAGGTTACTCTTGTATCAGAAATTTATGTGGTCCTATTGGGAGCCAAATGCTTAGAACAGGGGCTACTGCAGAAGAAAGCAAGGCTATAAAGCCTTAAATGGCTCAGGACTGCAATACCTCAAGGACTGCCTCTTTCCATATGAACCTACACGGACCCTGAGATCATCTTCTGAGGCCCTCCTTCGGGTGCCTCCTCCTCGAGAGGTCCAGAGGGTGGCAACACGAGAACGGGCCTTATCTGCAGTGGCTCCCTGTCTATGGAATGCTCTGCCCAGGTAAGTTCGTCAGGTGCCTTCATTATACACCTTTAGGCGCCAGGCAAAAACGTTCCTTTTTAACCAGGCCTTTGGTTGATCTTATTGACATCCAACACCCTTTTAGAATGTGGCTTTTTGGTTTGATTTTATATGCTGTGGTCTTGATGTGAACTGGCGTGGGACCACCGGGTATAGGGAGGTGTATGTTGAATAAATAAAAAATAAATAAATAATAATATGTACATATGGGGACTATATTGTTTCTTCACACAATAGTCAAAGAGGCCACATGAAACCCCCTGTCCTTTTACTTGTCTCTAGGAATAAAATTGTTGAGGTACTGGTTGATTATGTTTATCAGGACCCTGCCATTTCTACTTGGCTGCTGAAAAAAGCAGTGAGACTATGGTTGTGTCCACACTGTACATTTAAAATGCTTTCATACCACTTGAACAACCATGACTTTTGTTGTATTTACTCTTTTTAATGATATCGTTAGTTGTCACCTGCCCTGAATATCATGTTTCAGGATAAATTGTGTGGGATAGAAATCCTTTTGTAAATAAACAAACTTTCATTAATAACAATTTTATTTTTTTCATATATACATTTATTTCCATCAGAAAATTTTATTCATTTTATTCATTTATTCACACTCCATTGAATCCCCCTGGTTATCATTTTTAGGATAGATTGGGTGGTAATTTATAGCCTGACATGTGCATGTTTGCTCAAAAGGATTCCTACTTAGCTCAGTAGACATTATTCCCAAGTAAGAGTGTATATTAGTACTGTGACCTCAAGCACACACCTCCCCCACCCAAAAATAGGTCACATGATCAGTTTATTAAAAGCACAGCAAATATACAAATTTAATTGTCTTTCCTTTATGTGTTGGCACTCAGACAAAATTCTAGAAATGTAGAGCAAAGGCAAAGTGAAGAATCAAGACATGCTTGTTGAAAAGACAATGTGGGCTTGTTATAACACTCAACTGGGCAACTTGAGTTCAAACTGTGAAAACTCATGTAGAATTAGTCTTTAATTGCTGATATTGACCAAAGGGGAATTATTCTTACTAGCTTACCATTATGTTCTTGATGTAATCAAGCATCCAAATAGATTTTGAAATGGGAATCGAAAACTAAAGTAAAACGAGTCTGACAGATACCAAATGAAGGAAATTAGGATTCAGTGGGTGAAATAGTTTGGGGGTTACTGCTTTAAAATGTCAGCAGGCATCTTCTATTAAAAGAATCTGCTTTGAAGCTAATGTGTCTGTGGGCAGAAGTCTAACTTGTGAGGGAGAAATGGAGTTCCCTACTCAGGTTCTTAACACTTTCCGCACCTCACACATGCACTTCTGGATATAAATGATTTTCACCAGGCCAGACTTCAAGGCCAGAAGCCCAGCTATGGGCAAGGGAATGGTAGCAATCTGCATTTGAAAAGAGATTTGGTGAATATAAATTCTGTCCTCTAGTCCTTTTGAAACAAGCATATTATTTCTGCTCTACCTCTGTTAAACTACAGAGCTCCAGTAAGAACATACCATCCTTGCCCACCCTCATCTGTACCAGCTCCTTCCAAAAACATGTGACTCGAGTGAGGGGCACAGTATGAGGCTGCAATCCTATGCTCCCTTACCGGGGAGCAAGTCCCATTGGACTGAGTGGAAATTTTATTTTGATTAGATATGTATAGGATTGCACTTTGTGAGAAGAAAAGCAGGACTCAATAAGGACAGGATGTGGAAAAGGCACTATTACAAACTATTTGCTTGCTTGCTTGCTTGCTTGCTTGCTTGCTTGCTTGTTTGTTTGTTTGTTTACTTACTTACTTACTTACTTACTTACTTACTTACTTACTTACTGGCTTGCCCACAGCATACTTTAAGATCAAGAACATGGAAAAAGTGCCTCTTGTTTCTCTTAAATATTTCATTGCTGGTCTTTGACCATATTAAAGTTTACTACTACTACTACTTAAATATTTCTTGTTCAGTCTCAACAGAATATGAAGTGGATGAACTAGAGAGGGCCTTCTCAGTAGTGGTGCCTGCCCTGTGGAATGCCTTCCTATCAAAGAGATAAACAATTATATAACCTTCAGTAGACATCTGTAGGCAGCTCTGTATCTGGCAGTTTTTAATGTCTGATGTAACATGTATTTTTTTTGGACTCTGTTGGAAGCTGCCCACAGTGGCTGGGGCAACCTAGTCAGATGGGTAGGGTACAAGTAATAAATTGTCATTGCTGTTTCACAACTACCCATGCAGTTGTTAGAGTCTACCATATCTTTTCTTCATTGAGGTGGACATAAACTCTGCCTCCTAGCTCTTAGCTTGGTAGTTTTTATACTAAACTGTTCTGGTTATACAAACACTCATAATTTCTTTTAGCCTGGCACTCCAAAGAGGCATGGCCACGTTGGAGTGAGATTCTTTTCCAGGGTTTGAAATTAGCTGCTTCAAATTGCTTTCCTATTAGCAGTTCTGCTGGACCACATCCAAAACCTATTGTGGTGTTGACCTGTAGATTAAAATGCTGGGTGACAGTGTACTAGTCAAAGGTTCCTTCTATTGTGTTGATCTTCTTGTTCTGCAGTAGTCGCAGGATAAGATTATGTTCTTGATGTTATTTCCAGCAGCAGGACCCCATATTGTCCACTTGGTTCTCTTGTGGCATTGGGTTGCATGTTCTGTGCTGCTTCCACAAAGGAGCCCAAGAGGTAAGGCAGTACGGCTGCCTCAGCACCAAGGACAGCTCTGGAACTGAAATGGACCCTTTTGGCCCTCTGCCTCCAGTTCACATCCTATATTTTTGCTTTCTTTGGAGAACCTGCTAAAGGGCAAATCCTCTAACTTGGAGATGGGCAGTTTTGCACTCCCGTAGACTCCCATATCACCCTTTGCTTGTGTTTTAGATAGCCTTGCTGATTCAGATAATTCTTATTTAATTAGGGTTTCTCAACAATGCATCAACATGTTAGATTTGCAATGCTAGCTTGCATTTAATAATGTTTCTAACCTTGCTTATCTCTTCTTCTGCAATGCTTAATTAAGTTCTACTAAGTGAAAGAAATGTATTTGCTCAACTTATGTGCTTAAGACCGGTCTTTAAATCCTAAATTTTCTGTGTGCTGATATGGAGGGGGACTAATGCCCGCTTAGCATGGCAGCTGTTGCAGAGGGAACTGAGGTGGAAAGCCTAACTGAGACTCTGTGTTTGCTACATAGAAATCAGGCTTAGATCTCCCCTATGAACAAAACAAATTTGTCACACCTCCATGAATTTGCCTAATCATCTTTTAAAGGCAACCAAGTTGGTGGCTATCCCTGCCTCTTGTGGGAGCAAATGCCATAGTTTCATCATGCAGCGTGTTTTATTGTTTCTGTGCTGAATCTTCCAGCATCACACTTCATTAGGTGGCCTTGAGTTCCAGTATTATGAAAGACAGAGGAAAACATATTGCTATGCATTTTCTCTATGCCATTTACAGTTTTATGCACCTTTATCATGACTTTTCTCTAAAATAAAAGGCCTCAAATGTTGATATCCAAGATCCAACATATTACAAAATGGGGAATCCAGGGAATACAGTAGGGTGCGTTCATCATGTATCACTTAAATTTATTTTTTTATTATATGATCATTATCATTTTTGGGTTGTTGTTTTTTTTTTAAAAAAATGTAGAATTATGAAAAACATACATGAAAACTCATACCAAGGGTATCTGAAGAAGTATGCATGCACACGAAAGCTCATACCAAAAAAAAAACTTAGTTGGTCTCTAAGGTGCTACTGGAAGGAATTTTTTTATTATGAAAAACAAGTTCTTACTAAATTCTCTCCTGCCAAGTGCATTTTGTATTCCAAATTGTTTGATTTTTTTAAACCAGAGCAACACTAACAATGCTGGACGAAAGCTCATATCAGTAACAAATTAGTTGGTCTCTAAGGTGCTACTGGAAGGAATTTTTTTATTTTGTTTTTACTATGGCAGACCAACACGGCTACCTACCTGTAACTAATGCTGGACTCTGTAGTTCAATTGGGATTTTCCTTTAGTCATTTGTGTGCTTTCAAAGGAATAGCATTTTTTATTTCCTGGGAAAACCTTGATTTGGAGGTGGGGAGAGAGTTGGTCAGTTTGTAGGATGTAGGGAGTTTATGGGAAGGAGTGGGTTTTTGACACATAATATTATGTCAAGAAAATGTCCTTACTTTGGGTAAAATGGAGAAAGGGGAAGAATATTGGAGGACATTTTGCATTTGTTTTTCTGTAAATGCATAATATCCTTTCTAATATGTTAACAGCAACAAATACTTGATGGGACACTGATCTCTGTACAGGATTTTTCTACTTCTTCTGGAAAAGTAGAGTGACACAGACACACATTTCATCAACATTTTATTTTATTTTGCCAGAAGATAATCAGAGCAGAATCCAAAGCCATAACAGAATGGTGGAACAATAACTAAGTGGATCTGGGGGGATCCCACTCCTCCTTAATTGAAAGCCCAATAAAAAAAGACAGAACAAACTTGAACAGAAGGCCTAAGATCAAGCGCTTTGTTGCCATATAACCTACACACACATCAAAGAAAATGCCATTACATTGCATATTATTTTAGTATCAATCAAACACAGCAATGTTTTTAAAGGGGATAGAACAAACTGCTTCTGTCAAGACTTCAGAGCAATGAATCTTCAAAGGGGGCAGAAATATAGGAAAGGGGGCTGAAATGTAGAACCATAATTTTGGGGTGATTTGATTGACATTCATCAGCTGCAGTATGGAATAGATGGTAGTAACAGGAAATTTTGCTGCCTGAAGCACCTCCCCTCCTCTCCTGCCCCCTAAGTCAACAATATTTATGTTTTGAGTTATTCCATTTGTGGTGGCCAATTGTACCATAGATAGATAGATGATAGATAGATAGATAGATAGATAGATGATATAGATCTGTTTTACATGCATTTTGTAATGTGGCGGAGTCTGTTGGGATGAAATGGATACTGTCCCACCATGCTCAGTTTGCCCTCAGCCAGCCCCAAAATGCCTGCCTTCTCATTCACAACCAATCCAGGGAAAGGCACTGCCTGCCAGCTTGCTCCTTGTCAGCACAGTGTTGTCCTTGTGAAACTCATCATAGAGAAGGATAGGAGCAAGACTAGAATTAGTTGGCCCCACATGTTATTGGTTGTGGCTCCACCTACTGTTGGCCTCCCTGCCCAACCACTCCCATAGTTGCTTAAATGAAAATTCCTCTCAGTTACTGCAGTAGATGGGGAACCAAGTTTATTAGAAAGTTAAGCATTATAATTAATTTTTTGGGGATAATAGCCATCATTATTCTTCCTCAGAGTAAACCCATTACAGCCAGCTAACTGAAGCCCATTGATTTCATGGTTTCAACATGGTTCTAATTCTATAACTAATATCCAGGAAGAAGGTGGTTCTGTTACAGATACTGGCAATTCTTTTCTCTCCTACTCTGTTCTCTTACATTTCTATTTGGGGCTTCCAGTTATGGAGGGCCCCCCAAAGAACAGCAGCACTGGCTGCTCTTTGAAATAAGTGAAGCAATATTATTTATTGCATTTATACCCCACTTTTTCTTCAAGCAGCTTAAAGATAGCATAAGTGGGTTCTCCTTCTCCATTGGTTGATGTTAATCCCCCACAACAACCCTGTGAGGTAGGCTGAGAGGCAGTTACAGGCCCGAGGTCACCAGTGAGCTTTTTGGTTGGCTAGGGATTTGAACCCTGGTCTGACAGTCTAACCACTATTCCACAGTACACACTAACATCTAAATGAAGGGGCCATAAGATCATGATGTTTAGAGTCTAAAAGTTCCTAACTATAGCTCTGCTTCTTTGTGCAAGGCATATATGCTATGCCACTGAGTTACAGCCCGTCAAAAAAAAATTGCTCTGCCCTGGGAGCTCATAGTGTAGTAGCAGTAGTGCAATCTGTGTATCCTCATTGGTCTGTTGCTCGCATAAGGCAGGGCTGGTACACCAAATGCTGCATGCCAGCTGAACAGTCAATTGGTAGAGCTTTTCTTACCATGGCAATGATGAGAAAAGCTTGCCTTATTGCAGCTGCTACATATGGTATCATGGCAGCCATTTCAGAGGTGCTTTCTCCATTGGAGCCTCCATATATCAAGAAGAGCTTCACCTGTTGAATTTCTGCCTGTTAGATACAGGAGCCCTGCTACCAAAATGGAGGCAAGCCTAGTCCTTTTACAGAATATTACCAATGTAGCTTAATATGAATCACCTGGGCATTCTTACAGCTTGAGCCTATGTTTACTCAGAAGTCCCATGGATTTTTATGATCCCTCCCACCCCCAGGCTTGCAAGAGTTCAGCTTCCGGCTTCCCTCTCTCCCCCACCTCCCACACACATTTGCTCATGTAGAAGGCCTCACTGCCTTCTCTATCTATATCTAGATTTGGGGGGTGGGGTGAGGAATAAAGGAGGTGGATGAAAAAAACGGTGTAAAATTGAGCAGAGCAGTTGTTTGATGCTCCAGACATCTGCAACTGAACCTTTCTTTTTTGTGTGAAGTAATTAAAATTCCTAATTAGATACACCTTGCAGCTCCTGTTAGTCTTAATTGGCAACAATGCAGCAAGATTCTTCTTACCTATTTTCAGAATTTTTAAAGGGGTGGTAGAGAGAAAGAGAGTTTATAAAAAGAGTTTAAAAAAATAATAATTGCATCAAAAAAAAAAAAAAAAAAAACCACAACCAGCACTGTTCCCACACAGTTCGGAGAGTTTGTACAAAGAAGATCCCATGGCAACAGCAAGGCCCACAGTTTGCTTTAAAGACACACACACACACAAATCTAACCAAGAATAGATAATGCATCATCGCTTTTAAAACAACCCTTCACTTGGGAAATTTCATGGAGGGAGGGAGAGAAGAGAACACAACCCATAAGTGTAGGACTTGGTATACAAGTCCTTTTGGCTGGGTCTCCAGCCTCCCAAGCCCAATGGAAAAGTGGGCAGAGGAGCTGTGGGTGATAATGTGTGTCCTTGGCACCGGTAGTAGGCAGAAATGACTTCTTTCTCTCCTGTCCCTCACCCACCCCCCTTTCAAATCAGTCTCCTCTCTAATGCTTTGCAGAGAGGCAGTTGACTGTGGATTGGCTAGTACTAAAGTATCCATTGGGTGGCAGTAACAGTACCTTCTTTATGACTTGCAGCAAAGCAGAGAATGCATTCAATCAAATGAGCCGATCTTGTAGAAACACTGGAATCGTTTATGCATTGCAGTTTTTTTCTCTCTCTCTCTCTTTCCCTCTCTCTCGCTCACACACACACGCTCCCTCTCTGCCTTCGTCCCTCCCTCCCTCCCTCCCTCTTCCTTAGGATATTTGGGCTGGATTGCCTTTAATTCATCACGACCTGCTCTTTGGGGTTGGTGCACTTGCCATTTGCACAGAAGATTAGCATCATTCAGGGCAAACCGACAACTGTGGGATTTCCCTCCCCCCACCCTCTCCCTCCTTTCCTTCCAATATATATTTTTAAGGGGGGTGAAAAATCCCCTCTGTGCCGATTTGAGAGTTTTAGGACCCAGGAGACTTCCTCTCCAACAGCAGGAGCCGTGTGTGCTTTCCACATAGCGGTACAGTACCAGGAAAACCCCGTCGGATCGGTGATTGTAGGATACTTGTGAAATATCCCTCGGATTCCTGCTTCCTGGGGACTGCATGGTGGCGTTGGGATTTCTCCATGTGCATCGAGGGGCTTTGAGAAGGCTCCATGCTCACAAGCCAGGACTCCTTTCCTTGTCCAAGAGCTCGCGGACTTCTGGGGTTATCCGTCTCTCCCTCCTTCTGAGCCAGCTTCTTCTCCTTCTCCCGCTCGCTCTTCTTCCCGTCTTCTAATTTTAATTTCTGCTTCCCACCTGGATTGTACCATCCGCGCGAGCAACCTGGCCACTTTGAGAACTCGCAGGAGGCGAATCTGGCCACGGATCTTGAGCTCTATATGGAATTATCTGCTTGGATGGTGAACTTGGCACTCGTGAATGGGCATCTTCTCCCTCGTCTTAATTGCTAGCAGCGAAAAGGGAAAAGAACCCGGAGGAGTTTTGGGTTTTTCTGTGTTTTTTTCCTGTTGTTGTTTTTTTTTTAATCGTGGATTCCTTGACTACGCATTGTGATGACCAGCAATTACCTTACTGACTGATACAAGGAGACGACTATTTTGCAAGACTGTGGTGGGTAAGCTCATTTTTCTTCCTCTTCGTATGTATGCATAGAAAGCTATATAAAAATAAAAGCCCCTCGGAGGCGTTGCTAAACTTGGTAGCTTGCAACTGAAAAGACTACTTTTACCGATTGCTGCATTACACTGATGAGGGGGGTGGGGGGATTTTTTATATATATCTATAGGGGGAGGAGGGAAAGATCTCGTCGTTATTGGCAGTTCAGAGGAACAACTGCAGTAGGTATTTCTGAGAGTGCATTTTGCGATAAATCAAAGCCCGAGCAAGGTCTCTCTCTCTCTCCACCCCCCTCCATGCCTCCTTGATGTGGGAGATCGGCCTGAATGCAGTCTGAGCAAACAGGCTTCCTCCTTGCCCCCACCCCACCACCACCCCGGTTTCCCCCTTTTCTGGCTACAGCAGTCACAGGAGCCCCCGGTGATGGAACCTATTTAACATGAAATGGGCTCCCATCTCTCGGTTCAAAGATGAGGCTATTTATTTATTTATATATTTTCCCCCAACTCTGTGCAGCATTCGGTTGGAGCTGCAATGGAGACGGAGAGCCCTCATTTATTTTATTTTATTATTTTGGTTCAAGTTGCTGAACTTTAAAGCGCCAATCTGGATTTATTTTGGCACGGTGAGGCTTTAGTTCTGGAGGGTTAATGCGTTTGCTTGTGGATCTGGCATCGGGGGCGTCAGGAGCTAACCTGAAGCAGGAGCAGGTGCTACCAGGATGCTCAAATTGCTTCAGGTTGTCCTCGGTGGCTTTGGGAGAGACGTTTTCCTTTTTCGCCCGGTAACTTGATGTCTTCTTGACACCTTAAGACCCAGCCACGTGCAAAGGCGCTGGCGATCTGGGAAAGGAGAGATCGGATCTCGCCACAGCCTTACCTGCAGCTGGCTGGGGGCAAGATGGGCACAGGGCACTTAACTGTGGAGTGGAGCCGAAATAAAGAACTGGAATTCCCTCCACACCGAGCGATGCCCACTGTTAAAACCTTTCTCTGCAAAATGCATTTGGATCAGGGGGAGGGGGAGGGACTGTGGGAATCAATAGTGATGACGTGGTACAATGCAATGCACTGCAATGCTAAAGTTCTATAGTGTGTGCTGGAATATAGACTCCCATGTGCAGCTGATGATGGTTCATGCATTATGGATGGGAGGGGAGGTTGCAGCTGTATATGGAGGAAGATAGATGTAGCTGTGCATAATCGATGATTATGTAACTTGATTGCATCTAATAACATAATCATACAGTGTATCAATCACTTGAGTTAACTTTGGAAGGCTACCGTCGACGGAATGGAGAGAGTCATTCTCTCCGGGACAGTAACAGCAGAGAATCACCGTGATTAACTCAGCCACACCTGTTCCGAGGGACGCATTATTTTTTATTTATTTTTTAAATCCCATCACTGTTGCAGAAGTTCTCCTTGAAAAGGTTAAAGAGAAATGAGTTGTAAATTAAATGGGGGGGGGGGAGTTGAATGGAAGGGCAGCCACACCCAGGCGAAAGCTCCTTTAGAGAATGGGAACACAGCAACAGAAGCTTCTCTTTCGATTTCCAAAACGTGTCTAATGTTAGACTCCCTCTGATTGTTGAAGGTGTTAGGTCACCACTTGTCTTGGTGGCAGGAAATGTGCCATGAAGCTTTAGCTGGTTATTAACTTTGAAAGCTGTACACAGCAGCTTGGCGAATTAAGGGAAGGTATCTGCTGGTCCAGCATCCTCCTAGCCTCCCTTTTCATGACTGCCTTGGCATGACTGATAGCTGTCTCCTTTGAAAGGCAGGATGGTGGCGAGGTAATTGCGAGCACAGGGAAGTGTGATTACATAAAACTCAAGGCAAGATCAAAGGTGGATGAGTCCATATGTTTAAATGAGGGCAGCATGGCATTGTTCTGATATATCCTTTACAACAGAGACTACCTTTCAACAAGGAAAAGTTACCAGCACAACTACTACTGTCATCCAAATAGTACGGACATTGGGCAAGCCCTGCATAGAATTTCTCCCCAGAAGAAAACCATGGAAAGCACACACGCAACTGTATAGAACCTTATTCCTCCATTTAGGAATCTGTGAAATAAATTATCTAACCAAGGCGAAAGCCATGTTCTTGCACCATGTAGGTTCAATGTGTCAAAAAAAGTGGGGGGAACAGTGTAGAATAGATAGGTTAGAGAGAAGTGAGAAAATGGGGGATCTGCAGTGTTTGAGATGCATCAACCACCTCTTCTTAGTCAAGCAGAAGGCATAGCCAGTTCTCAAGAACTTTGCAAAAGGTACACACAGCTTATTAACAGATGGGGACCTTGGTCTTCCAGCAACCCACTTTACACATCTTTATTTTAAACTGGTCCATCATTTTGTGTCTTCTCTCTCTGTGGGGTGGGGGGAGACAGTGAGAGGCAGACACTAATAGATTGCACTAATGCAGGGTAGGGCTTGGCATTCATGGAATATATTAAGTGATTGGAAAATACAGATAGGAAATTAACTCCTGTTTCCATCCTTCAGGGGTCAGAATAGCACTATGGCAACTCCCTTGCATTAGGATCTCTCTTGTAATTTTCAGAAATGTTCCTAACGTTGGAAATTCTCTCTGACACTTCTCTCTTTCCCCCTTCCGATTCACTGTGTACACTCTCATTCTTTAATTACTTATAGGGTTTCCTGTGCTGCTTACATCAGAGCAAAAATTCTCTAGAGAACCTGTAACAAACCAAGTATTTTGTGAGAGCAGTTATTCAAGGAAGCAGTATTAGAGGGTGTAAGACAAGGAAGGCTTTATAATTAAGAATATATTCACAAATCATAAGAATATTTGCAAGGATATTAACTCATTGATTTCCATAATTTAGGGGCACCAACTGTGCACTGAATTGGACTGACATTCAATTTGACCCTTGCTTTCATGATCTTTAATGTATATTTTGCATAATGTACAATGTTGTACAAACAGTTGGTGTAAGATGTGTATAGGATATTCTTCTGATATGCAGGAAACTGCTTCTAAAGGATTTTCCCCAGTTGCTCAACTTTACAAAAAGAAATATTATTTAACCTTGCCTACCCAGGATACAATTCAAGGGCCGGTAAAGTCAATACTAATTTTGTCATCAATGTCAGCCTGAAAAAGAATTAGGCCTTCAGGTTTCTGCAATGATAGATAGAAACTCTGATTCTAAAAACAAGGGCATAAAGAAAATTGAAGTGTCTCCTTTTTGATAAGAAAGATTAAGAATTTGTTTCCCTGTTGTTTAGCAGACTTGATCTATGGGTGATAGTAAATCACAGCCAATTGATTTGAATAAAATTCCTCAGGCAAATTTCTGATTAAACTTGCATGGAATAATCTGTTGGTAGATACTGGGGTAATGTGCATCTCGAGTATAACATGAAATTACTTAACTCTGTGTTCTGCTGTTGAAACAAAACATAGCTAATTACCAAAGTACTTTTCTGTATTTTGATCTGCTTTGTTTGCAGTAAAGTGTATTCATCTATTTTTATATTTTATAACCGATATAATTTTTAGTGCTTGGCCAACCTCCCATTTCTACAGAGTCGGCTCCTCTCTTTTATAATTTATGGCAATTGAAACATCCAAGTCCTGATTAATATGATTAAAAAGTAGCAACTTATCTAGTGTTGCTCAAGTTATAAAGTGTAATTATAGCAGCAGCACCATTTGCACAGCTCTAGATAAGATTGTGTCAGCATTTTCATTTGTAAACCTCTATCTTGTGACCATCCATCATGCATAGGGGATATGGAATGAAACATTTACACTGAAGACCCTGAAACAAAAATTGCAGTTTGTTGGGTTAGTTATATTTGTATGTGTATATACTCTCTCTCTCTCTCTCTCTCTCTCTCTCTCTCTCTCTCTCTCTCTGTATTTCAATGGGAGTCTAATGCAAGGGAGAGAGGAGGAGGCGGAAAGAGGAGGTACTCTAATTCACCAATTCAATTATGTGTGCATTTGACTTCTGCAGTGTAAATAAATATAGATTAGAGAGAGGCCACAGGAGGTATGAAGTTATAATGAATGCTTTTATTGATTTGATATGCTTTTTATAAACAGTGTTTAGGGAAAAGATGAATATTGCTTCCACATATGACATTTCAGTCGTAGCAGCTAATAAATGAATAGTCTTTGTGCCTGGACAGTCTAGCAATGCAACTTTTTCTCTTCCATGAAAGATATCTACTCATACTGTTGCATACAGTTTTAGACACTGGATGCTTTTGTTCTGCTTCATTGTCCTATTGCCAGTTGACTACAATGCAACTACAAAACAAGGCTGGTCAGTGTTGTGGCACATGCTGCCATTTGTAGCATGTGCATATTGTTGCATGAGCTGAACACATGCACTATTAGCCTATGATCTACAGCTGGTGGGAAAGGTCTAGTATCCCATACTACCCAGTTGACTAGGCAGGGGTGATCTGCAGATGCCTTCTGTTGTGTTCACTGACCATCTCCTTCCACTGAAATAAAAGGGAGTGATCCAAAAGGCATGTAAATTCCTTAGACTGTTTCGTGTGCTCAGACATTCTGTATCAATGGAAAGCCAACAATACTGTGACTGTGCTTTAGGGAGCAACAATAGTTGAGTGATACACCACATGCAAAATGTCCAGGGCTCAAATCCTGGTATATCTAGTTTAACAAGCAAAGAAGGATCAAGAACCAGTTGCTGTGGAAGATCTTTCCTTAAGACCAGAAGACTTGCTGCTTACTTAGTACAATCTACTATGGTCTGACCTGGTATGGCTCAGCTTGCTTTGTTACTTGCTGAAGTCTGTGTAATGGTTGAGGCAAGCAGGTTGAGACAGTGCATCTGGCCAATCTCTGAGGGACGGGTACCGACTGAAATAATTGCTCAAGGTTACTATAAGGACATACCCTCAGTGAGCACTAGGAAGCAACCATCTCTCAGGACAACTTCACAATCTCTCACGAGGACACAACTTGTTTTCCATGTTTTTATGGCTTCTTAAAATATAGAAAATCATCCTTACTTTGGATAGCTGACACCTCCTGTCATTTGAACCAATAAGTTCTTGGTCTATTAAAATCTAATGTGTGTAGCTCAGTCTAATTTGCTATGGGGAAATATGTAAT
This sequence comes from Darevskia mixta, assembly GCA_034641385.1. Classification (NCBI taxonomy): domain Eukaryota; kingdom Metazoa; phylum Chordata; class Lepidosauria; order Squamata; family Lacertidae; genus Darevskia; species Darevskia mixta. The sequence goes on from JAWWNH010000036.1 coordinate 4,991,984, forward strand.
TAGAAAATTCAAAGTTTTCAGCCTACAGACTACAGAAACTTCTAGGAATGACTCATCCACTCTGGCAATGTATTGAGATGGATTGTAATAAGTCCCTAAGATAAAAGCTCTTTCCAAAGAAGATGTGGGGGAGGGAATCAGTAACAAACTAACCAACATTTTTTTTTTCTAGATAGAAAAATAGTAATAAATGAGTCAGTAAATGGGAGTATTGCAAAAGTGAACACACAAGAGAACAGGGTTTGTAGATGAAGATATAATGATTGATTTATTGTAAATGTGGCATAGTTATTTAAAATGAGCCTTAAAAATATAGGTGATGACACTGCAATACATTTGTATAAATCAAGGCCCAAAACAGTTACTTGTGGTAATGTTAGTCTGCATGTGACAAAAACAAAACTATTCAATGCCATTTGGGTTATTGATAGTGCAGTCCTAACTCTGCCCCACCCAATGCTGGTGGCTATAAAGATTAACATGGTGTACACTTGTTCTCCACCATGGTGGTGGTAGGCTGTGCAGTAGCTGAGGCCCCAGATGCCCCCAGGAATGTGGAAAGATACCACTGGCCATTCTTCTGCTTGTGGTAGTAAGCAGAACTGGGACATTTCTGGGGTGGGGCACTGCATCCAAATCCCTGCAGATCATTAAGGGGTCCAATCCTACTTCCAGTCAGCTACATCAGCCTGCAGCTGGCATTGTGAAAATGAAGAAAGAACCAGCTTTCATCTTCAAGTTTGATTATCACAAGTCAGCAAGACTAGATTCCCCACTTAGCTGTTCCATGACCCCACTTAGGATTACACTGTGAGTTGTTTGGACACTCTCTGTTTGTACTTCCTAGTTTTTAATATGTCTTCCTATTACTTTCATTTTCTACTCTCATTACTAAGTTGGGAACAAGCACCAACTGCCCTGGTTTATTCATGTACATTTTCCTTCCATCTTCTTTTTCCCAGAGACCCAGTTCAGTTCCTTTATATATTCTTTATATTGTAAAAATTACTGTGTGGGATTTCAAATAAATTGCTATTTTCATTGCTCTTCTTTTGAACCTTACCCAGTCTGTAGAGCCAAAAGTGTGAATGCAGAAGACCAGATAATGCCAGTACTGTTTTACTGTTATGAAGTCCAGTACTCTTTTGCATTTCTTGGCAGAGAATCATCTACGAGTTAAACTGAAAATGGCTTATTTTACACACACACTGTAGCATTGCATTGTAGTTCACAGTTGGGGTAGTAGTGGGGTAGGAGAGCTGAAAATAATGCCAATATAGTTCACATCTGGAAACCAATGTGACATTTTGGTGTCAGATAGCCCATGGGTAGACATTACTTCTGGTAAATGAGTCACCATAACTTTTTAGACTCATCTACTTACCCTCCAACTTCTCAAAGGTTTTCTTCCCCTGTAAAAAAGGTTTCCATTTTCCTGTCTCTTTTTTGAAGCACTTTAAAGTTTTGGTGTGTGTGGAGTTGAGTTTATGCTATCATTGCAAGATGGCTGTGGATGGCATGAGTGTTTCTTTCTTTCTTTCTATTAAACATTACTCTATCACTTTGCAGCCTCCCCAGCTGCCTGTGCTTCAGAATCTGAAAAAGCCACATATGATAAGTTACACCCCCTGATTAGTAATTGAAGGTTGGGTACTGGGCAACTAGGATTAGTGAGGTTGCTGGTTTGTTTTAAGGAAAGTCCTTTTGTTTACTGAAACCCAAAGCAAACCAAAATAAGCTTTGTACTGATTTCTTTAAAAGTATAAATCATCAAGTGTTTGTTTGTTTGTTTTAAGGGCAGCTGTTAGGTATACCATAGGTAGCCTTCTCATGGTTATAGGAAAATCCAGCTGAGGACATTATAGGGATTTCAGGAAAGATGGGCATAATGGAAAGCTGCAGAAGGCAGACCACTGGATAGTTGGTTTGTAGAATGAGAGGACAATCACAAACTAAAAGTAGCAGTACAACAGAAACAACGAGAAATTCACTGAAATTTTCTCTCCCCATTTGAATGCAGGTTCTTTTTTCATAATGGGGAACAGTTCGCAGAGAAATTGTAGAATTATAGAGTTGGAAGGGACCACGAGGGTCATCTAGTCCAACTCTCTGCAATGCGGGAATGTTTCACTCAACATGGGGCTCAAACCCACAACCCTGAGATTAAGAGTCTCATGATCTACCGACTGAGCTAGGTGAAATTTTGGGCACAACATTATTATTTTCTTTTCTTCTTTCTTATCTTGTATAACCTGAATGTCCTGGTTCTTACATAATTTAAAACTGCAGCAGTAACTTTGAATGTTACTATGTTGTATGGAATATGTAACACTACCCAGCTTGATGTCTTCTGCAAATTTGATCAATTTACTATCCACAGCTTTAATTGTTGACTATGCAAGTCTGTAAGAAAAACCTAGTTACTATTTCTTATTTCTATGTGTGACAGCACTAGCTGTGTGATTCTGAATAGTTATTAACTGTGCAGTTTTGCAGGGGATTTCAGTGGCACATATTCCTTTTCTTAAATTCAAAAGCATTTGCTTGAATTTTTGAAGACAGTAAAAGCTTTCCATGCATATATTCCAAATGAGCTAGGGTAGGGCTTGGCAACAACAGGCTATTGGCCACATATCTATCCCAGCAATGTTTCCCCTGCTTTTTCAGATTCTTAACCATACTTCTTTGGATAATTGATGGTCCAGAGTAAGTAAAGAGAGTTATCAGCTAATGATGCCATTTTGGAAAAGGTCAAAAATAAGATGAGCTTCAAAAATATCAGCTTGAAAATACGACGTACATAGTTGTAATGTGCAAACAAGTCTAAAGATTATATTATTTATGCTTTTGTGTTTTTAGTTAGTTTGTGAAAGCCGCTTTATTGTCTATGAGCCTAGAAGCTCATTGGCATCACCCAGTGATATGACAAACTCTGTTGGGGCATGTGCAGAGTGCCCATCCTAAGACCAGTGGAGTGCGCAAAAAGATCAGTGAAACACCAAACAGTTCTAGGAAAATTCAGTTGCTTTTGTTGTTGTTGTTTAGTCGATTAATCGTGTCTGATTCTTCGTGACCCCATGGACCAGAGCACGCCAGGCACTCCTGTCTCTCATTGCCTCCTGGAGTTTCATCAAATTCTTGTTGGTCGCTTCTATAACACTGTCCAACCATCTCGTCCTCTGTCATCCTCTTCTCCTTGTGCCCTCAATCTTACCCAACACCAGAGTTTTTTCCAGGGAGTCTTCTCTTCTCATGTGGTGGCCAAAGTGTTTGAGCCTCAGCTTCAGGATCTGTCCTTCCAGTGAGCACTCAGGGTTGATTTCCTTCAGAATGGATAGGTTTGATCTTTTTGCAGCCCATGGCTCTCTCAAGAGTTGCTTTACTGACAGTATAATTCAGTTTCAGTTACATAAAGTTGTAGATACAGTCTCCTTACAGCATACAGACTATGATCTGGCCAAGGGCAGGGGCGTGGGTGCTGGCAACCCATGCTATGCCACTGCCTGCCACTCCTGTGTTGAACATGTTTTTGCTAATGAAGAGTTAACTCCAACTCGCATGGCATGATTTACTGCTGGCTGACTCCTGACAGGAGGGTACATAAGCCCAGGGCGGGCATGGTCCCACTGTTGCTTCAGCTGCTTCGCCAGGCATGAACCTGGGAAAGTTAATGCCAGCTACATAGGTGTCAGAAGTGGGTGGGTAATGCACCTTAAGAGCTGCTTTAAGTGCACGCTTTTGTTAATAATGATTAACTACCAGCTGTTTGTCCATCTTGGTGGGTTTGCACAGGACAACAAATGTGTACATTGCCACCTTCCAGAAGAAAAAAAAACTTGAAAAATAGCCAAATGAGGGCTGAGCATGCTCAGTGGGCATGGAATGCTGACTGCTGGATGGAGGAAATGAGTATTGAAGGGGGGAGCTATGTGTCTAAAAAGGTATGATGCTCAAAAGTTGTGGTGGAATGTGTGCATTTCTTTTATCTGTTAATATTCATCATACAACTCTACCTTTGAGGAACGGAGACAGAGAGCATTGTCTATTGTATCAGTCAGGCTCCCACAGCAGGTGGTAGGTGAAGTGTTGCTGGCACCAGAGGTGAAATTGTAGCTTTAGGCTTCCATTTTAATTGTAATCAAAGTTTATTTAACAAGGTTTGCACTGGGCTTTGTCATTTCCTTTCATATTAATGTTGCTTAGGTTTTTAATATGATAATATCTGATTAGAAAGGAACATATCATCTTGTATGATTTTTTTAAAGACAAACCTTTAAGAATGCTGTTGAGGCTTGAATAGTCTTCAGGTATTTGTCCTCATACAGTCTTATAACACAGAGAGAAACCCACAGGTTTGAAGTGGTGTTCTTGACATGCTCAGCTGAATGAACTTAAATTTCCATACCCTCCAACATTTCTCTGATGAAAATAGGTACTTCCTATTCCACACCCTCCAACACTTTTCCATTGACAATAGGGACAACTTAAGGAAAAGTGGGACATTCTGGGATCAAATCGGAAACCAGGACGGCTTCTCATGTTTGTGATCCTTGATAAGAAAGGGATCTCAGTTGCAGGGTTCTAAGCACACACAATTTTATATACTTCTACCTTCTTCAAATTGTCATGCTAATTTCACAAAGGTTTAAATTCATCCAATATGCCCAGGAATGTTAGGGTCAGGGTTTGTGTGTACCCTCTGTGCCCTCTTCCCAGTTTTATCAGTCCCATGTTAAGTACAACACCTGAGCATGGTTAAGAGCAGGAAGCATAGCAGAAATGCAAAGAATGGATCCTTGATAGTTGTGATGCAAGACATGAATGCAAAATTGTCTACTTTTGTGGAACGCCAAATGATGCCTGTCAAACAATATTCGTAATACCAAAGGGAGGTCTGGCAATTATTTTCGGGGTGTGGTGTGCCAAGAAAAATAATGGGAAAATGTTGTTCATGACATCCAGTTGTGCAACATATTGTTACAATAGTCTTTGGCATTTTTAAACTTAATGTTAATTCAGTCAAAATGAGGTCATATATGCTAGTGAAACATGCAAACACCCTGCTCCTAGTCCCTCATATTCATCTTTCACATGCTTCACAAACCAGCACAGTTAAGCATGTTTAAGCAACATTGATTTCAGTGGGACTTAACGGCACTGAATTATGACCATAATGTCTTTTTCCAATACAGTATAACGGTCTCATATACATTCAAGTATCCTACGGACTTGATCATTTCCTTTCTTTTACTTAAGGATAATGACCTCAAGGTCAGGTGAAATGTCTATAGGGAATGAAATGTCGGCTCAGCAGTTTCTGTATCTTCCTTTTTTCTTTTTCTTCCAGTCCATTCATTCTTGTTCATAGGGAATACCCTGTGTGGCTAATGTAAACAGCCGAAAGGCACTGTTGATAGAAGATGGTGTACATGACACTGGGGGATATACACGAGCACTTTGATTGTACTTAGCATTCAGTCTAAACTCTGTGGCACACTAATCTTGTTATAGTTAAGACGAGCGATGGGCATTTGGCAGGATAAAAGAAGTTTCTTGAATATGCATGGTAGCAGCTTCAGCAATATGTCTAATTACACGTTGAATTGATTTTTAAAAATTGTTGCAGCAACAAAACACATAGGCCGGTAGTTAATGTACCAACATAGTGTTATAAGCCAAGACCTCCCCTCCTGTGTTACTGGATCTGCTTGGGCCTTCTCCAGGCCTTAATGTTGAGGGAGGCATTGGGTACAAGTTCATTAACACAACCCTGTGTTGCCATTTCTATTGCCTTTCAACCAGGGCTGGATTTAGGTTTGATGAGGCCCTAAGCTACTGAAGGTAATGGGGCCCTTTATATGTCCAGCTGTCCTTTGTCAACAACAAATTGTCACTGTTTTTTGTGTTGAATATACACTATATGGTAATTTATGGACCTAATAGGTATCTAAAGCTATTTACATGTAACAAAATATGTATTTTATCAAAGTAATTGTTGAACTGAAATACAATTAAGAAGTATATTAATAGTGAAATACAATTAAGAAGTAGTATATTTGGGGGGGGGGGCAAGAGAGTGGGGCCCTAAGCTATAGCTTATACATGAATCCAGCACTGCTTCCAACTCATGGAAGGTGACAATCTGTGGTGGGGGGATCCTTCTATATCTGTGGGAGCTCTCCATGTTTTGAGAATCTTTGGGATGGAGTAGAATTTCGACAGTAGAGTTATTGACTATAAAGAGCACTTGTATTGAAGTAAGCCACAAGGCAGGCTAGTTTGCTCCCCTTTACTCCCAGAGACTATCTGTAGTGTTGCACAGTCTCATTTCTGTTCTGTTTCTACATCCTTAGCTACTTGTGATTATCATTCCCATCCCAACTTTAGGGTCACAGACTCTGTGGTGATGTTCATGTTTTGCCTTCTTTTACCAGGCTCTGCATGTCTGATAAGAGATCTATCAAATTGGAAGAGATCAAAAAGCCATCCCTTCCCCCCTCTCACTCCCCAAGCCAAATGCGAAATGCTTCCCTTATGCAATCCCAAACCCAATGTGCGGTAGCAGGCTGTGATATTGTTATATAGTGCTTTCTTTTCTCAGATAAGAAAGTTCCTATTTTCATATATTATTTCATATACTTACTAAGTATATGAATGCTAAATGCACCACAATATATGAGTTAAACTGAGGCTTTGGTCACATTTGTCTTGACCTTAACAATACTGACATACATAGCTAGGATTATAAACACACTACTGAGGTAAGCACATTCATTCAGCAAAAACCTCCTCAGGCTACTGGTCTTGTATTTCACATATGGAAACTGTTTGATATCTTTCACGCACACTCAACGCCTCCAAAGAAAAAATTAATAGTAATGCTGACAATTTCTCTTGAGGGTTTCTGCCAGACTGACTGCCACATATTTGGGCTAATTTCAGAAGACTGCTTCAGTGCAAGGGCAGTCAAAAAGCTTTGTGACAATGCCGGAAGCAGTTCTTTCTGTTGGACAGAAATGCAGAAGTCTGATAAATTCAGACATTGCATGCATGTAGGCGTATGTGTGCAAATGCTCACCCGTGGATAGACATATCCCTGGAGGATAAGTCAAAGCAGCTAGGAAGCTTTGAGGGGCTCATTTACCAGAGATTTTTTAAAAAAACAAGCTCTGCAGCTGTCTGTAGTACTGGACCCTTGCTCCAGATTTATTAACCTTATTGGAAGGGAAATGGTATCAGCTGACCCAATGCTAACCAATTTTCATCTAAAACTTCCTGATAAAGTTCTTAGCTCCAGCAGGGATGAGTCTAGTGACTGAGCCACAGTGAATTTGGTTCATTTTGCCTACCAAGCAGAGGCGCAGAGTCCTCGGTGCTGTTTCTGGTGAGATGTTATTACATTAGCTTTAATGAATAAAGATCACAGTCATATCTGATTGAATTAATGCACCAAATATCATTGACAGCAAATGGGAAAAGACAGTGGCACAGACATGGCATAGTGCAATAGGAAGGTTTTTGATTCTCATGCCTAGCAGTATTTACTGGTTTTTATTTAATTTAAGATATTTGCATATTGTCCTTCATGAACAATATTCTAGAGTAGTTTACAATACAATTTAATATATCTATAAAAAAATAAATTTAATTTGTAGGAAGGCTTGCAAAATGTAAGACTACCCCTGTTCTCCCATTTCAGCCTGTAATGGGAGCCTTTTGCAAAAGCACTCTTTGAAGCATCTTGCCTCCTCTTCCCTTTAAATGAAGGGAGTTGGATCCTTCAAATAACACTTCTGAGAAGTGATTTAATTCTTGCTCATCATCAGTGATGTTAGCTGATGGGCAAGTGAGTGTGGTTTAGGGGAAATGGCTTCCTGGTGTATTGGGTGAGAAACCCAATATTTTGCCCATTTTCATAAAAGACAAATTACTCACTTCCCTTAACATCGCCATAAATAGCGCCAAGAGTTAATTGTATCTGGCAGTTTTTAAAATTCAGCTTTGTAAAGGACTTTTTAAAAACTTGGGTATTTTCATTTTTTTAAAAACCATCCTTGCATCCCATTATAATTTTCTCTTCTAAGTTATCATTTTGCACAAAACACAGGCACAAAAATCTGAATTTTAGGGCCGTTGAGATACCAACTGGATCTGCTAGTTAATGTTAAAGCAACCAACAATCTCACTTCAGGTGGTGGTGAGACTTAACGGCAACTCTGACCAAGTGACCTTTAGAGGACACAATTTCTCTTTTCTTGGAAAGATCTTTGCAGAATGTTTTGTTGAGGGATGCCCTTAGACCAGTTGAGGGCACAGTGCTACTAGCCTCCTTTAAAGCAGTGTTCCCCAACCTTGGGCCTCCAGCTGTTTTTGGACTACAATTCCCATCATCCCTGACCACTGGTCTTGCTAGCGAGGGATGATGGGAGTTGTAGTCCAAAAACAGCTGGAGGCCCAAGGTTGGGGAACACTGCTTTAAAGGAAGCAATAAAGTCCTCAGATTTGATGACCATCTTCAGTGCTGACTACCAACATTAGAGGCTTGCCCTGTGAGAAACCTGTGGAGTATGTTTACCAACACTCTTACATGATGCTTCCTGCCATATGAGAACATAATAATTGACAAACAATTAGTGCCATTCAAAGGAAGTTGTTCAATGAGGCAGGATGCCATTCAAGCCAGCTAAGTATGACATAAAATTCTGGCTGTGATGTGATTCCAAAATACCATTTATTTATGATGCAGAAACGTCATGTGGGAAGCATGAAAGGAGCAAGGCCACAGTGGTTGAGAAACGAAAAACACATTTACAAGGTTCTGGACAGAATATAATGACTGATAACTTATTCACCATTGTGGCACTTGGCAGTGTAATGTTGTTGTTGTTTAAAAAAGTTTGGTTCCAGTTGGAACATTTAAATAACAAACAAAGCAGGAATCCTGCCCCCTCCAGTGTCAACAGTATTTCTGATTTTCAAGCAGATTTGACAGTTGTAAGTTATGTTTCACAGAAAGGAAGAAAAGTCATATTCCATTCTTCCATGGATAATGAGCTAGCAATCTCTGACCTTTATTCCAAACCCGAAATAATCTTTATCATAATAAAAATTAAGGTGGCGTGGACAGACTCAGTGTAAACAGCAGAAAGCAAGATGGATCAATGGTCTGACTCAGTATGAAGCAATTTCCTATGTTCCTGTAATGTCTTATGTGCATCCATATTGCTTTCCTGGAAAAGGCCTCAGTAATGGCATTTTTTATTTTACTTGTAAATGATGTTGTGCTTGGGGAATTCTAAAGGATATTTTATCTGTATAACTTTGTTTGGGGTACATTTGATACTGGATTGGCATTTTAATTGATTTCTAATTCTATTTTTTTTTCTGTAACAAAGGCTCCCAAAGGTCAGTAACAAATGAGATGGTCTCTGCTCTCAACCGTACACTCTAAAAATCAAGACACAAAAGGATAAGGGGACAGGGAGGGAAGAAGCAGGGGGTGCCTATATAATTTAGGGGTTCCAGGAAATCCATTGTCAGTCTAGGAGCTCTGAAATGATGCAAGCCCATAAAATATTGACCAGGTGACAACCTAACTACACTGAAATCTCAGTGGCCTTTAAACTCAGTGGCCTTTAAACTACAGGCAGATGTAAATGCACAAAGCATCATGGTAGTAGAAATGAAAAGTACTCAGTGGCTCATTCAACATTGCTGCTCCTTGTTGTTTTGAGCTTAATGCCTGTCTATATGCCTGTCTATATTTATATTTACACCTGCCCACCTAGCAGTTCAAAAGCATGTCAAAGTGCAAGTAGATAAATAGGTACCGCTCTGGCGGGAAGGTAAACGGCGTTTCCGTGCGCTGCTCTGGTTCGCCAGAAGCGGCTTAGTCATGCTGGCCACATGTTCCGGAAGCTGTCTGCGGTCTGCAGTGCAACCCCAGAGTCATCCGCGACTGGACCTAATGGTCAGGGGTCCCTTTACCCCTTTACCTTTACACCAGAGAAACAGCAAAACAATCATTAGTTAATATGAAATACCTTGGCATCTAACGATGAAATAAGTTGTTCAAACAAAATGGGGTATATTTATGCCATGGCCCATAAAAATATAAATAGCTTTAAACTCTTTAAAGCCATGTTTAGTGCAAATCTATAGCAGTTAATACAGATGTAAACCTCACTTAGTTCAGTGGGATCTCCTCCCAAATAAATTTGTATAGGATTACAGCCTCAGTGAATTTTATACTTAAGGCTGCATCCATAACTTATTAAAATAGGGAAATGTTAAAGCTGTTTTGAATGGTAACCCTTGACAAATTTCCTCTGAAGCAATGTTAAAGTGCAATTTGAGATCTCCTGTTTTGCTCAAAAGGGATTTTTAATTGAAAACATTTTCATACTTCTCTCCTCCAAAACTAAAATTTGTAAAGTACTCTCTGAACTATTATAAAATGGCCCAAGTCTTAACCAAAAGAGCAAGAAGTTATGCAGGAAAGTGGTTTATTTTTTGAGAAATAAAGTTTATTTATTCATTGTTGGAATAGTAAACTTTATGATGCAGTTCAACCCCATATTATTCTGGGAACAATTTGGATGACAGATAAGATATAGTGGCCAAATTGTTTGACTTACATTAATATAATTTAATAGCTGTTTCTCTTACCATTATTTACCAATGCTATTAAATCTAGTTAGTATTTTGTTTGTTGCCATTTTAAAAATTGTTATGGTTTAAGATGTACTATGGAGTGTTTAATGTAGAAAATACTACATTTTGTATGTGTAGAAAATGACTAAGTTCCTAAAAACATATCCTACCCACTACTCCCGCAAAGTCATTCCATTATACAGTAGACATTTTAAGGGTTTGTTTTGCAGCATCTGTATTATTATTACGGTATTATTATTATTATTATTATTATTATTATTATTATTATTATTATTTGTTGAATTTATATACCGCCCTATACCTGCAGGTCTCAGGGCGGTTCACAGGATAAAATCGGAATATAAAACCACAAAGAACATAACCAAAATAAAAACAAGAACAATCCAATAACCCCCCCCCAAAAAAAAACACATTTTAAAAGGGCATAGGATGTAGGTTAAAAACAGTTAAAACACTAAAATGCAATTTTAAAAATATTTTTGAAAAACAAATTAAAAGCAATTTAACAGAAGAAGCAGTACTCTTTGCTGGGCAGCAGCAGCCCTTATCAGCCTGTCAGGCCTCACTCTGGACCAGTTGGAAAGAGGCAGAAGCAGGCCCTCAGGCTCTCAGCAGGGTGGTAAGCTTTTAGAATATCTATGTGAATAGATATTTGGACATTAGAAGAGTCCCACTGGATCATCTAGCCCAGCATCATGTCCTCACAGTAGCCAGCAATAACACTCTCCCCACCAGCAAATGGTATTCAGAAGACAACTGCCTCTGAAGACTGGAGGCAGAGCAATAGCCATCAAGGGAGAGTAGCCAGAAGGTCAAACATGTTTAACTTCTGTTTATGTGATAGATTTCAGATTATTCCCAGTGACTGAAAAAGCTGAAGTTATTTGTTAGATATAGATGTTATATTTATCTTCAAACAAGGCATGCTGAGTTCCACCCAACATTGGGGGGGGGGGAGACTATCGTGAATGTGTGTTGACGCTGCAAGGCCCACTAAGACCTGCTGCCATTGTGGTGAGGCCCGACAAGGCCCAGTGAGACCTGCTGCCATTGTGGTGAGGCCCGACAAGGCCCAGTGAGGCATTGTGAAGCCCGCGACTACCACAGGGAGGCCCAATGATGCCTCGGCAAGGCCCAGCAACACCCCCTGCCACAGCAGGGAGGTGCCGCGAGGTCCACCACTGCTGCAGGGAGGCTTGGAGAGGTCCGGCCCCTCAAGATTGGGGCTCTCAGCCCTGTCCAAACTTACTTGGGAGGGGGCTGTGGTGTCCTCAGCTCTGTGAGTTGGTGCCTATGTTTCAAACTATATATGCAACATTATAATTTTGCAGGCCCATCCTGTGAGCCAGGGTAGAAATCTTCTATCCTAGGGGTGTGGATCTGCAGGCCTCTTCCCCAGACATATCGCTGGCCTTGTTCCACACTTTGCTGCTTGGCTGGAATGTGTCTTTGAACTGTGATGATGCCTTTTGGTTGCTTGGATGAAGAGATATTTATTTGGGGGCATATGCAGACTTGCATAGCTGTAATGTAGCCCATTGTACAAAGGCAAGAGTCAATCCCTTTGCGCCACACATCTTGCCTTTGGCTGTACCAACCACTGGCATGTAACTTCTCACAGGTTACCCACAAGCAACGGCAGTCCTTGAGCTGGAAAAGGATCCCTACCCTTGCTATTAATTCTAACACAAACAATTTGGGTTGTGAGTTAACTAAACTGGTGTGTGGGGGGGGGACCCAACAAAAGAAGAGATCCCATCCATCCACAGCACTGGTGCAGAACTTGCTATTAGCACTGACACACTTGCATTATTTCTTGCCTTTGTGTGGCACAGCATGAGACTTATTAGGCTCATGGCAGAATTGCATGACCTCTTTCCGCATAGTGGCTATTTTTAGTAGCATCTCTAATTGTGTGGGAGGCTGTTCATTTGTAGCTTTCTGACATATGTGCATGAATCTTTGCTACACTCCCACAACTGCTAAGAAATGGAGTGAAGAGAGTAACATTTCCAGCTACAAATGTTACAGTTGTATCTCTACAGAGATAATTACAAAGAAGTTCAGAAGTTGTTACCATTGGGTAAGCGGTTGTACCCTAGGAGTTACTAATGTAATCCTCTCCTCCCTGACCCACGATCAGCAATGAACAAGTTGTAGACCAAATTATCTGGAAGGCACCTTATTGGAACCCCTTAGTCTAATCTGACTATGGCAACAGGTGAGAGGTGGGTGGGGAGATGGGAATTTGCAGAATCCTGAAATGCTTTTCATAGTTCTGGATTTGTTTCATAGATCCATATTTCTATTACAAGTGTAGATCTGTACTTTCTTTCAAGACTTATGGTGGAATGTTAAACATGTCTACTCACCCGTAAGTCTTGCTCAGATCAGCGGGCCTTACTTCTAGGAAGTTCATATAGTGTTGTACCAACAGAGAGTCTTTTAGTGTCAGAACAAGTGAGTTGGATAGAGCCAGTGCCTTTTTTTCAGGCAGTACTCAATAGTACATAGTACTGGCACCTCCTTTTTGTTGTTGTTAAAAAGTGTGGTGCTTACTGTAACAACTTCATGGTGAGTACTAGCACCTGTTTTTCTAGGGGGGGGGAGCATTGGATAGAGCTGTGCAGTTTCCCACCACCACCTTTTGCTATGTTTAGGGCCAAGGTAGCCAATTTGTTGCCATCCAGAGGGTTGTGTACTACAACTCCCATCAGGCGTGAACTGGAGCAGAGCCTGAAAGTGAAGATGGACTGGGCCCAGCCTTGGGCCTAGATCAAAAAGGTTGGCAGCAGGGTGAAAAAGAAGTCACGTTTAAAAACTATGAAAGATCTTATTGCCTGGAGGTGTGCTACCTGCTGCATTGAGCAAATAAGCCGCTTCCCAGAGAGAGAATGTCATCTGGCACAAGGCTGGTGCTCAGCGGTTCTTTCTGATATTTTGAGTTATTGTGATTTTGCTTAATTGCATTAATTGCTTTGATGAATTTATTGTTGTTATTTGCTTTATTTATACGTTACTGTGTTTGATATTATGGTTGTTTACATTGGTCCCCCATTCTAATGCTATTGTGATAGCTGTGACCCACTTTGAGCTCAACGTTTGTTGTCAGAAAAGTGGAATACAAATATCAAATCAAAGCAACTTTTGACCATTGGACATGGTGGCTGGGGCTGATGGGAGTTGTAGTTCAACAACAGCTGGAGGGCATCAAGCTGGCTAAGAAATCACATTAGCTACTGCTGTGTTATAAAAGCGCCCTTATGCCTGGGCTAGCCAGTTCAAGAAAACTATTAGAATAATACTGAGATTTTTTTTTTTAAGTAACAGTTTAAGAAATTTGTTGTTGGCGTTGTCATCCAGTACTGCTATCATATTGTTTAGATACCAAGTACTCAGTGCTTAAGCCACTATGAGCATAAATCTTGTATGCTGTGGAAGAGAACTGCCCGAAAGAGAGGAGGGATGGGGAGGACTGATGCTCTCTTGCCTCTGTCCACACATAGTGTATTGTTGGTGTTTTATAAGCTGGAAATAACAAATTGTACAATAAACAGGAGACAGGGCCCATAACTCAGTGTGGGAGCATCTGCTTTGCCTACAGAGAATCCCACTTCGTTCCCTGTTGGCATTTCCAGGTAGGGCTAGGAAAGACTTGTTGTCTGACACTCTGACAATTCACAACCAGTCATAGAAAATACTGAGGTAGATCGGCCGCTGGCCTGAGTTAACATAAGGCAGCTTACTGCGTAATTGCCTCTGGAAACTAAAAGAAAGCCAGTGCATCATTTGCTAAATATGTTCTTACCTCAAAGTGCCGGTGAGGAGGTAAATTTTGTGCTCACACAATCCTATGGCTCTTTGAGAGTATTCCCACAAAGACTACACAGCATTAGTTGAATTATTGAATTGGTGGTTTAAGATTGTAAGTCATTTAAAACTAAATACAGATCCTTCCGAAGTGTGTGATTTGATCTTCCTGCTCCTATGGCAATATCCAAACTATCAGCCAGCCATCTCATTGTTCATACTTTCGGTTGTTGTTTTATCTCCTGTCGTTTCATATTGATTGCTATATTGTATTGCTTGTTACTGTTCTTATTGTATACCACTCTGACCTCCTTGGGAAAGAACAGCAGGGATATAAATAATTTCAAGTAAATAAGGGGTGAGAAAGTGAGGACTGACCTCCAGTCTTGTAAGGTTTCAGCAGATTGGAACTTAGCTGTCATAACACTAATGGTACACGTTAATTCAGAACCACATTTAATTCAGCGGGGCCTACTCCCAGCTAAGTGGGTACAAAACTGAAATTAGATTTGTCTGGCAATGACTTGTTTTTGAAAAACCCATGCTGGGTCTTAGTAAACACAGCATCCTTTTCTAAGTGCTCACAGACCAACTGTTTAATTATCCGTTGTGGGACCTTTTCTGGTATCAACATCAAGCTTACTGGTCAATAGTTACCAGGGTATTCTTTCTCCCCCCTTTTTTTGGAAGATGAGGACAACATTTGCTCACCTCCATTCTGCAGGGACCTCACCTGTTCTCCAAGAATTCTAAAAGATTATAGACAGAAGCTCTGAGATGACATCTGGAAGCTCCTTAGTAGCCTTGAGTGCAGCTCACCAGGCCCTGGAGTTTTAATTTAAAGTAGCTAGGTGTTGCCTTATCACCTCTTTTCCTATCTTGGGCTGTAACACTCTGCTTGCATCATTTATTCATTATAAACCAAGTTGGGCACTGTTTTCCTTTTGGAAATGTAGGCGTTGGAACACTTCTGCCTTTTCTCTATCACCCAACGGTATTCCTCTGTCTTCATGTGGAGTCGGAGCCTTGGATACCCCCCAGTGGCTTACAATGTATGACTAATGTTGGATATCAACCTACTTCCAAAGAATTGGAATGATTTGGTTAGTAAGGCAGTGAGAGTTTTTCCAAAGTGTTCTGTCAGCTGGGGAGAGGGGATGGAAAATGACACTTAAAGTGCTAAAACAACTGTGAAGGATTAAGTTATCCCATTGTTTGTTTATTAAATTATGTCTACTGTGTAGAACTAGCAAGCTGTGGTATTGAACTTACTAGTTTCTGTGTAATTTGTTTTGCAAGTCGTTGGGAAAACACAATGAAATTTCCAACTCTCTCAATGCTAATTTGGAAACATGAGAAGGATTTCAGTCTGAGTCTTGAGACTTTTGCACAAGTACTTGTAAGTAAAGATGGATGGATCAGCATTTTTCAGTTCCATGTCAGTTTCAGATGTATTAAATCTTGATGTCTTCTGTCCCATTTTTTTAGACTTTAAAATATACACATAAAGATTGTATGCATTTTTGCATGCACTTTCACCTAAGATACAAGTTCTGTATGTAAAATATGCATTTATTCATGATTTCAATGCATTACCTCCCTCCAGACACACATCGCTCTATACATTTCCCCATAAAATGCACTTTTTTGTATTGTGGTTGCATAGTGTTGAACCAAATGCAACATTTGGGGGAAAGTGCACAATCCACTTGACAACTATCATGTGATCTGCATATAACATTGGAAACTGCAAATGAGGCGAATGCCTTATAAATGCCATTGGCTAGGTTCTGTTGTGCAATAATGCAGCACAAGGGATTGTGACACCTCCATTGTGGAAATCCTTCCCTTCGGAGATATGCTTGCCTAAATTGGTGTTAACATTTAGCTGTCAGCTGTTTTGTTATAACATCACCCTGAGCTCTTTTGGGAAGAAAGGCAATATATAAATATGATAAATATATAAATCTGCTTGAAGTCTTTCCCATATCATGGGTAACCAAGCAGTAACATTAGAAGCACACTATAAGCATTAGTAAAATGATCAGTGAAGAGTAAATCATATTTTGGGTATGTGGTGGAATTCTAAATGTGCAAGACACTATTGTGGAAGATGCCAAGCATTATCTAAGCAAAATATCTTTTTGAATGTAATCTTTGGTGTATGTTACTAACAACTGTTTGTGATATTACTTGGGAAATGTGTACAACCTTATAAAATTTAGAAATATATATATATATATATATATATATATATATATATATATATATATATATATATATAAAATGTCCAGTAGCACCTTAGAGACCAACTAAGTTTGTTCTTGGTATGAGCATTCGTGTGCATGCACACTTCTTCAGATACAAAAGTTCATACCAAGAACAAACTTAGTTGGTCTCTAAGGTGCTACTGGATAATTTTTTTTACTTTTTTTAAATATATTTCTACTGCGTCAGACCAACACGGCTACCTACCTGAATCTTATAAAATTTGTTATACTCTCAATAATATATTAAGATGATTAATGGTCATCCTTTTGTATAACCCTTGTAGAAAAATGTGTAAAGGGATTCTACAGGAAAAAATAGCACTACGCTTCTTATATTATTAACTAAGTCACTCCCCAGTGACTCATGACATAGCATACACCATTAATCCATATAAACAGGATTTTGAAAATAATGATTTCCCCATTTAATTCTTTTTTTTTCTGACACTGCTTCAGAATAACCCATTGTTTGTTCAGTCTTGCATTATTTAGCAAAATCCTCAGATATTGAACAGCTGTTTTCTGTTTTCTGACCTGCAACATTAGAATAACAGCAGCACAAAGACTACAGATTTTGGCAGCTTTAGACTATGTACAGCTGAACTATGATATTTGCAATTAATTATGTAGGTAGCAAAATTGCATCTGCTTGTTTTCATTTCCCATTATCTCTCCACTAGTGCAACTTAGTATAATCTATAAAAGCTTCAAGAAAGGTGGGAAAGGTGGGAAATAATTTTAAAAATAAGCTTTTTTTATATAAAAAAGAAAGAAAATGTTGACACTGCTTATCCTGCAGGATAGTATAAGCAAAGTCAAATGAACAAAGTCAGCTTCATCTTTTATATAAATATAAGCAACAGGGAATATTATTATGCGGTAATTCCATTAATACATTATTCCCCCCCTCTGTATCTAATTAAAGAAACTTGAATTGCATTGCATTTAATGGGATGTAAATATGCAAAACTGAGCAGTAGTTTAGGTGATGGTGGCCAATTGGTGGCACCTATGAAGCACCTTTATCTGTTCCATGGCAGCCCTACAGAGGTATGGTAAAATGATTTGCCCCACAAAGTGCTCAGATGGGAGAAATGAGCTCATATTGTAATACTTTATTATATAAATTTTTAATTATATACTGTTCACGGAATATTAGAGAAACTACATCGCTGCCCATTTCTTTCTCCAAAGGGTGTACAATCTAACTATTGTTTGGATGCTTTGGGGGAATTAAGGCAGATAAATAAGGAATACAAATTCTTTTAACTAACTGTAGGTTGTGCACAATGGTTCCTTTCCTCCATTTTCTTATCTCTGTGACTACCCGATGCCAAAATACAGCTCTTACAGCAAAAACTGTCTTACATCTCCCTTCCTCCCATCCACAAACAAACAACTAAGAGGAAATAAAGTAACTGTATTATTATTATTATTATCAACAACAACAACAACAACAACAGCCAGTCTCTGAATTTTCTACCATGCATTTTGAAATTTGTGTTCTTGATATAGCCAGACGGGCCCAGTCCAGAGAAGGTGGCAAGCATGGTGCCAGCTTGTCTTACTGGTACCATGTTCACAGAGCACTTGGTTCTAACAGCCTCTGTAAGGGGAGGAGGGCCCATGCCCCAGCTGATAAAATAGCAGCAGCTGAAGATGGCAATGATGACAGTGTGTTTCAGTTACCACTTCTGCTGCTAGCTCAGTTGGTTCTTTGATTAATAGATATTTCACACTGTGTATTTACAACAAGACTAGTGTGTGGCACAATATGGCCCAGCTGTTGCTGGGTCAGGAATCTAAGAGGACCCAACACAAAAGGAAAATGGATTGGGAGGGAGAATGAAATAAGCAAACCCGTGTGCAATACAGTATCTTAGATACAAGTTCTTTTAATGACCAGCTAGGGTGGGAATGTAACCGGAGGGGAAGCACCCAAAGTTCCTATACAAGTGGAGTAGGCTTCATTCCCTTCTCTTCCCTTTTCTGCTGCAACCTGGTGTAATGGCTGCTCCCATATGACAAAACATGCATGTAAACAGACTAGGAATGGGCTGATCTTCTGGTGTTGGTCCAAATTTTGTAAAAACAAAAGGGAATGAAATTTCCTTACATCTTTTGCATTTCCGTGGTGGTGTGAATTTCAAGGGCAAGGTACAAACCTCATTCGCACATACATACATAGCTCCCTCATGCTGATAGCAACCCCACTGAAATCACCTAATGCTTTCATGACATAGCATCAATTCTAGGCGATGCAGAAAAACACTTCTATGAGGAAAGGTTACAGCATTTGGGGCCTTTAGTTTAGAGAAAAGGCAAGAGATGAGTAGGCCTATATAAAATTATGCATGGCATAGTGAAAGTGGATAGAGAAAAGATTTTTATTTTATCCCTTTGTCATAACATTAGAACTTGTAGAGATCCACTGAAGCTGAATGTTGGAAGATTCGGGAAAGACCAATGAATTCAGTGCATAGTTAAACTATGGAATTAGCTCTCGCAAGAGGCAGTGATGGCCACCTGACTGGCTTTAAACGAGGATTATACAAATGCATGGAGGATAAGGCTGTCAGTGGCTACTAACCATGATGGCTGTGCTCAACAAATGGAGGCTTTATGCCTCTGAATACCAGCAGAAGGGGAGAGTGCTCTTGCAGTTGGGTCCTGCTTGCGGGCATCCCATGGGCAGCTGGTTGACCACTTTGAAAACAGGATGCTGAACTAGATGGGCCACTGGCCTGATCCATTAGGGTTGTTTTTATGTTCTTAAGAGACATTATGGGGAAAATAGCAACCCTTCCCATTTCTTTTGAAACTGCAATATCAGCAGTGATATCTACCGCTTGGTGATGGATAATGTCCATTATCATCCCCTAAAAGTGTGTGCAATTTTCCACTGCCTCTGAAAAAGAATCTTATTATGTGCTGTGCTGTTATGTATTCATTTTTTCCATAGTTTCAACTGCTTTGGAGGCCTCCTGCCAGGCAGAAAGGCAGATATAAATATTTTAAATAACTAAAATGAGTCAGAAAGTAAGTGGCATATTTGCCTGTGCAGATTCCAGTCATAGGAACTGTGCATTTATATGTTGGACAGAGAGTTCAAAATGTTTAGAATAAGTCTTTGAAATCAGTGAGATTTGGTTAGACATTGCTAACTTAAGTTCAATTGATTTTGATGGGTTTGCTCTAAGCTTGACTAAATCTGGATCTAACTCTGTAAAAACAAATACTTCTATATGCACACACCAAAATTATTATCTTTTAAGGTTTGGAATGTGGGCTATAATAAATTCCCCTTCTTTCCTATCCACATGCAGGATTGCAAATTACAGCATAATGAAAAATATTTCTTATCATGGTAATTTATAAATAGCTGCAACCAATTGGATTTCATATTCAGTTTGACCTTTAATATGCAGTCCTGTTGCTCATAGCAGGGTTATTTCCAGGTCATCTCAAATACTAAAGGGAAGTGGTGGAGAGAGAATTTTGGAGGATGGCAACTTGAAGAGATTTCACCAGCTGCAGTGTCAAAACAAGGCTTACTTTATTATTGCCTTAATAAAGGCTATTGAGTCCCGAGGACATAGTATTTGCCTGGAGCCTCAGACTGTGTGCATGGAACATCCGATTTCCTCTTTGAAAGATCTGTTTGGCTACACTTGCCAAATCACTGGCCCATTTTTCTTGTTTCTTGTTTTTGTTGCCGGGACTTTCTGATCACTGCATATTCGACAAAATTGCTAATTCCCTTAAGTAACAGAAAACAGCACCAGGACACTACAAGAGTCTATAAGGGACCAAAAAAGGCTTGGTTATTACTATGCCTGTGAAGATGAGCCTATAAAGCCAGCCCAGCACCTTTCTGTACCACTGGAATAAGGGGCATGGGAGCTCTTTACCAATATAAAATTGTATTCCGGTCTTTCTCAACTCAGAAGTACCCTTTCCCTGAAAATATTTTCACAGATGTACAGACTCCTACAGACTTTTTGTTTCTGCTGCTTTTCTCTCTCTCTCTCTCTTACTATTTATGTTGTCCTCCTTAAATGCATTTTACAATCCATCATATGTGTGAACACGGCTGCTGCTTTCCTGGCATGTGAAGCAGCCGCTGACCAGAATCCAAAGGTTTTGATCTAAGACAGCCAGAAAGGCTTGAATTTGTTCTCATTTTTATCACTAGATTTCATAGTGTTCTGCAGCTTATGCTGGCAGACTAATCTATTCTGTTTTAGCTTTATATCTCCTTGAAAGCCAGGAGGCCAAGACCATACCTTTGTCAGAAAATAGGCATGTGAGTAACTTGAAGCCTATAAGCATGTAAATACATGTGTCTTCAGGTGTCAAAAGAATATATAAAAGTCAGCTTTAAAAATGCAATCCCTACCAATCAGCATCTGGAAAGTTTCAAATGTAATAGAGGTAGGCTATGGATTAAAATTCAGAGACAGGTTAATAGCAAATCTTGAAGTATTAACCCTGGGCGAAACTATTAAATTACCCTGGAATTATAATAAATGTGTGTTTGTTAATTCACTGTAATGCCTGCGTGTGTTATAATTTCAGTCTTATTGTCTGCTTTATCTCTCAGCAGTAACATGATTATCGGAAAATTAAAAATTGTATTTGAAAAGTTGCAAGGACTGCTGCTTTGCAGCAAAGAAATATTAACTGGCAAAACACCAAAAGCTGGTCCGTCAAGCACATGTCTTTGCAATAAAACATATGCTTGTAGCCATTCTTAAGATAGATTTTCGTGCATTTATCAAGGTCTTAAGGATGCATGCATAAATAAATAATGTAATACCAGAATTAGTCTGCATTGTGTCAGCGAAGAAAAGTGAATAATCTCTTTTTCCCTAGACCTGGTTAAAGTATGTGCATTTCAACCTGAACTAGTGAATAGGCCAGCTTGTTTGTTGTTTTCCAGCAGTAGGCTTATTTGCTTGTTGCTTTGGAATATTTCCTGATTCATAATTTATACTGTTAAAAAAAATGGTAATGGAGAACATAAAGTTGTCCAGATCTACAATACTCACCTGATAAGGAAAGCAACTTTCTTAATTAGCTGTTGCCTTTTCATTTAAATCCATCTGCTGTTGTTGGATATTTGTGCTAGAACAGAAAATGTCTCTTGGCAGAAATGTTGCAATGCATATTATCTCAGAAGTTTTGTTCTTCTTTTGTGTAGGTAATAGACAATGAAATTTATTGCCCTTGAAAATCTGTTGGCGGATTAGTGGTAGCTTACATTGTGCAGCACTATGGCAGTCTATTTTAAACTTTTGTTTCCAGCATGGAAGGTGATAAGTTTGACTTTCTAGACTTCTAGATATTGATTTTTTTTCTCTATGCTTTAAAACTGAATGAGGTATCTGTGATGAAAAGGGACATTATAAAAAAGAAGCAGCAGCTAATTTTAGAGCTTGAGAATGAACTGAGGTGGAAGAGAGATCAATTCAGAATGCAAGTTCTCTCTCAAGATAGATCACGAGGGAAATTTCAACCCGAGAGAACCGACAAAAGCTCACCTAGTTTGAGGTCACTATGAAAGTTCACAATTAAGGGATGGATCTGTAACAATAAAGCCACGTTGTTGTTGTTTCAAACATTTCTTGACCAGAAAAGCTTGTACCTGACCTGAGTTGTTGCTTGAATAAGTATGACTCTGTTGGGACTGTTGCCAAATGACAAAGAGTAAGATGGATTTCCAGATAGAGAGAACAATGTTCAGCTAATGCATGGGCACTCTGGACATGATTCAGCAATACAGAAAGCACAGCTCTCCCATTGTCTGCAATGACAGGGGCAAGTACCTTATTTGATGCTGAAGCTGGGTCTTCTATAAAGATGGTGTCATATACGAACAGGGTCTAAACCAGGGGTAGTCAACCTTTTTATACCTATCACCCACTAATGCATCTTCCTTTATGGTAAGATTTCCTTACTGCCCACCAGTGCTCGATGGAAGGAGGATTCAGCTTGTGCCGTACAACCCCCTGCCGCCCACCTAGAATCTTGAAACGGCCACTAGTGGGCGGTAGGGACCAGGTTGACAACCCCTGGTCTAAACACAAGTCCTTGTATACATTAAGGGAAATGTAAGTCAAGTGGCTAATGTGACACATTCACTAAGTCTCATGGATAATGTACACGTCATCCTTCCATGAAGAAGGATTATGACTTTGGAGGATATTTCTTGGCTGAATTTTGTCCATTTTCTTGCCAATGTGGGAAATCCCAAAGAGGCATTTGGGCCTACATATCGACTGCATTACGCACATTCTGAAGTCAATATGTGTAGTCTCCAATAAAGATGCCTTTTTCTGTTTGTTGTTCAGAAGTCCGCAGTCTGGGCCCTCTGGGCTACTTCTGGTCTACTGCCTAATCTTGCATGGCTCACAGCATATCCTCTCACCAGTCAGCCAAGCAGGGGGAAGAAGGGGGAGCTCCAATAAAGATGAACTTTTCGCTGCAATCTAGGTTCCTTTTCACCCTTTTCATATGTTCCCCAGTCAACTGAGCAGCGCAAGAGAGATTTCAGGGAAATGAGAGTTTTATTCCCTCCCATTACCACAATCCTGATTGATATTCAGTCATTATATGCACATTTCCCAAGTCCTCTTGAAGGTTATATATATTGACCAGGAAATGTGCACAGTTTCCTCTTCAAGGCCTGGTGAATGTGCACAATGGCCAGTGTTATGCACATTAACCACTCAACCACCCTTAATACATACGTTCAGTGGATTTAGTCACTTTTAACTGTACTTGGTGAAAAAAATCCACTGCTCTTTCACCACATAGAACCCAGATAGAAAACAGCTTTGGTGGTGTGCTGGTACGGCTAGTATCTATATCCTTTCAAATAATGAATGTAATATGTATTTGTGTGAAGGGCAAAATAAAATTTTAAAAAGTCTACGCACAGCTGGTGAGATGAAATAGTTGAAGGGGTGGCATATTTATAGACTGGGAATAGATGTGTGCAGAATTGCAAAGAAATACATAAGAACAAAAGGTTTTCTTCATGCCACAGTGGTTCTGTAAATGTTTTTTATATCCTTTCACCATTAGGCAATAAGGTAGAAATGATATCTTTCTGTATACACAAAGGACACCTTCAGTGGCTAAGTCTGACAGAGAAGAAGACTGAACTGGCAAGAGATCCCTTTTGAAGAGTAATTGCTATGAATTGTACATTCTGGTCC
Source organism: Darevskia mixta (assembly GCA_034641385.1). Lineage (NCBI taxonomy): Eukaryota > Metazoa > Chordata > Lepidosauria > Squamata > Lacertidae > Darevskia > Darevskia mixta. Next base: position 5,015,961 of record JAWWNH010000036.1, read on the forward strand.
ACTTTTAAGGGCCATTGAAGTCATAGAGCATCCTTCAATTGACCTCAGTAGACATAGGATCAATTGCTGTGTGTTCTAACTTCACTTCTCCTTTAGAAATAAGTTTAAATCTAGAACTGATGTCCTGTGTAGAACATAACTACCTTCTGTCCTATGTCTTGTGTGACCTCTGGCCAGCCTTGTGCTCAGGCTGGAGGTGATCCAAGGAGCAGATACTGTCCCTACTGTTGTTGTTGTTGTTTTGGAAATGTTCAGGAAAAAAGAAGTGGTGCTCTGTAGTCTGGCAGGGACACTGGCCAGATAGCTACTGATGACAGGATCTAGGCAGTTACAGGTAGGTAGCCGTGTTGGTCTGTCATAGTCAAAACAAAATAAAAAATAAAAAATTTCCTTCCAGTAGCACCTTAGAGACCAACTAAGTTTGTTCTTGGTATGAGCTTTTGTGTGCATGCACACTTCTTCAAATACACTGAAACAGAAGTCACCAGACCCTTTTATATAGTGAGAGGGTGGGAGGTGTATTACTCAGAAGGGTGGTGGGAATGGGTGATAGGCTGATAGCTGTGGTAAACCTGTTGACGACTGTTAACGACTGCAATTAGTCAGGGATAGTTAGAGGCTGCAGCCCCAAATTGACTAGAATCTGTGAAAACACTAGTCCCCAAAGGCTGAATGGGGTATGTTTCTGCTTGCCACTCACTAGCCAGTTGGGAGTTGGCTAGGTGTATAGATTAAGTACAGAAGTAGTCTGTTGCCAGTATTTTTTATCTCAGGGCATAGTTTGGGACTGATTGCCAGGATGTGGTAGTGCTGTGCTGAAATTTGTTCCCTGATTTCTTGAAGGTTGTCTTTTACTGCAAAAGAGGCTTCCATGTTTCTTCCTCTTCAGTGGGTGTCAGATTGAGCTTAATTTATTGTTGCAAATTGTCTAAGGGTGGTGTCTGTGATTTTTTTCCTTTATATTGAACAGCCTCTCCAGCTGGTTGCAGCTACTGATCTGTGGGGGAAATGCAATAATTTACCTCATGTCATGACACCTTCCCCTGAGCTTTAATTGAGGCGTGGGAAGCCAGCTAGTCAGCACTTCATATTTTGTTTAAAGGAAGTCTTACCATTTTACACCATTTTGCCTTTAAGAAATACATCTTTAAAAGTAAAAAAGAAAAACCTTCACTTTAAAAATCAAACAAATCATGAAGAGCTGTGAAGCACATGGTGAGCAACCTCTTTTCCTTCCCGTGCTCATATCGCAGCCCAGCTCAAGATGACATGGGCTTTTTCAGAAATTGTGGGCAGCCAGGAAGACTACAGACCACTGGAGAAATGATTTGAAGAATGAAAGGGAAGATCCTCATGTATACCCTTTGGCACCTTATAAGTAGGGCCAGCACACACACAAAACAAAACAAAACCTCTTCCCCTCCATAATTTTCCAAATGCCATTTCTTATCTAAGACTGATTGAAGAATGCTTGAAAAGTGCAGGAGACATTTTCAGCACAGCCATAGATCCAGGAGGCGTGCCATAGTGTGGGTTTGGGTTCCAGGTCAGTCTGTGGCTACTCATTGCACAGTGTGATGGAGACCCGTAGTACAGGGGGGTGCCACAGTTTTTGAGATGTAACTTGATGCCAAATCTCAGGGCTCATGCAGGCGTTCTGCTGCCCTCCCCATTTCTGCTTACTACTGGCCACTGTGAGAATAGGCTGGGTCATTGGTCTGATCCAGCAGGCTTATTTTATGTTCCCAATTTGCCACCTGAGACAAGGAGTCTTTATAGTAGTGAGTAGATTATGATTTATTGTTTTGCCGCATCTTTGTTTATTTCTGTGTCTTCTCAGGGCTTTGTATAATCCTTAAAAAGACATATCTGTTGATAATGGCAATCTCCATTCACCTAGTTTGTGCTAAAATGATCTTGTCACAGAAATTCAGACACTGATATTATCTAAGTATGGTGGTCTCTGTGGCTTATCCTGACCAGTTATTTCATTCTTGTCACAATGAGCCATAAGAATAGACATTTAAGAAACAAATTGTGTGTTTACAGGCTGTAACAGTAATAGCACTTGCCTATGGAATAATTTATTCGACAACCAAAAGACGTGCAAGGAACTGGTACTGAATTTTCATACAACAGTTTTTTGCCTACAGCACAGGTTTACAATTGTTATCAATAGGGATTTACAGCTGAACTGCTGAAAGGGTCAAGGGAGCTATGCTATAGCTCATGAATTATAGCAGTGTGAGGTGTACTGCTATAGTGATGAATCATGATACTCTATTGGCTTCATCTTTATTATTATTCTGCTTAGTGAAGTATTTCCTTTCCAGGAATAAAGGAGAAATTCTGGCTCTGTTCAGGTCATTAAAGTTTCTGCTCTATTTTCTTAGCTATCTGCACATTCTTAGCTATCATATACAGTGGTACCTCTGGTTACGAACTTAATTCGTTCCTGAGGTCCGTTCTTAACCTGAAACTGTTCTTAACCTGAGGTACCACTTTAGCTAATGGGGCCTCCCGCTGCCGCCGCTGCGCAATTTCTGTTCTCATCCTGAGGTAAAGTTCTTAACCCAAGGTACTACTTCCGGGTTAGCGGAGTCTGTAGCCCAAAGTGTTTGTAACCCGAGGTGTTTGTAACCCGAGGTACCACTGTAATTTCTTATTAAAATATTTGTTGATTTTTGCATTATTTGTCTATGGATGCTTTGTGGGCAAATATTTTACATATTTTTACATCATTTTCTAAAAGGTTTTTTCCTCTAGGGTTTACAGCCAGGACACATTATGGGGACAAAAAAATGTAGGGGTTAGGAGTCTCTTTGGAGAAGCAGCATGTTCCATAGAGAAGGGTTCTTGCAGTACATGATCTATAGTAATAATAATAAGTTAAATTTATTGATGACTTTTACTTTGGTAAAAAAAAAAAAAAGTAACTCACAATATCATCTATCATCTATTTATATACTGTGGATTCACCTTTCCTTATCTGTATAGCATCACATATGAAAATTGAGGTAAGATTTGGTATTACAGTGCACTTAAGAGACGTAAAGCTACCTATTGTGTTTGGGAGAGGCAACTCTACTAGGAAAGCTAGAAGCTGAAATTTCCAGGGCATGTTTTAATTACTGCCTGGCTTGGCCCATTCTCTTCTATTGTGTGATAGCCTCACCTCATTTGATTTAGTATGATTTCCTCAGAGATAAACAAGATTTCAAAGGCATTGAATGAAAATGCAATTTCCATCTAGCTGCCGGGAACAAAAGCCCCACACCCCATGCAATGTTTACCTGCCTTGTTTCCACACCACAGATTTGGTGTGAATGCTTTTTTCTTCTCAATCAAATTTTGTCCACTTTATTTTTTACATTTGGAAAGCTTGGGCCGGTTGAGACTGAACAAAAAACAACAACACTATAGCTCTTTTCAGTTTTCACCCATGATTCCCTGGTGTCCTCAAAATCACTGTTTGAAGAGGCCTGCTTAGCTTCAGCTGTGATTTACTGTGATTAGTGTCCAGCATTTAGACAGAAAATACTTAAGCTGAAAGCACAGTCTACACTTTACATTCCAGGCTATAAAATAACTTCTCAGGGAAATGATGATCAATTTTGCAAGGCACTCAAGCATCATGGGTTGGGAAATTTTCTATTTTGAATCTGGACCAGGCGATTACAAACTTCAGCAACATCATTTCTTTCAATCACATCTGCTGTTGTAAATGCAGTAGCGAACCCAGTGGACTGTTTTAGGCTTGCCCAAGAGCTAAGGCATATCCAGTTGATGTTTTGTAGTTTCAGTAGTTGACAACCCACTCCCGAGTTGTATGACTCGAATGCTTTTAAAATTGCTATTAATCCCCTTCAGAAATAGCTTTCCATGGATAATGGGTGATTTGCTTATAGAAACAACCAAGTCTAAAGTCTCTTTTGGCACTCTAGTTATCTAGTCCTTTGAATATAGACTACTAGGTTGGATCAATTGCAGAGGTGACTCTGATTTAGCAAAGGCTGCTCATAGAAGAAGAGGGAACCACACATGCCCACCTCCTATACTGTCCTGCAGGGATTTCCCCAATCCGCCGATACATCTTTTTGAGTAAGCATAGGCAGTTGTGTGGTTAAGGGGGAACTGAATCATCATATCCCTCCACCAATAGGACTATCTGAGAAGCAAAAATCTGATCATGGGAATTCTCTTTCCAATCCACTGTGTTGCATTTGGATGCTATTTGGTTTTCAAGGGTGGAATAATTGTTCTATTGTGCACACTGTACTCACAGAAATACCATGCAAATCTCACATGCACATCTCTTCTCTGCACTATTCATGCCAATTTGTTTAGAACGGAGAAGTAAATGGATCTTGACTCTAATAATAACAAATACAAGAACTGACAGCTGACAAGATTGTAGCCAAAATGGGGAGCTGAGAACAAATGAACTACAACCCCACAAGAAAAGGACTAAACACTGAGTGCCTGTTGTGGAGAAAACCATAAAAATGGGTGTGTATGGAAAGGAAATGACTGTCCTGGAGGAAGGCATCTCTGGCTGGCTGGCTAGCTGAAATCCTAAACAGTAGCATTCTGCTCTATGTTAATATTAGCCCAAATTTAACTAAGTAGGTGTGCTAGCAGGAGCTAGTGTGAGGGTTCCTTCTAGCACAATGGGACTTTCCCCACTCTCTGTGCCTCTGCATGTCCCCCCATGCCCCCAAATCTGCTCTGGGCAGTCTGGAGAATCCCCAGAGCACTGTGGAAGGGGACGAGATCATTCCATTGAGCAAGCTAAAGTTACTGGAAATACATTATGTTGAATTCCACTTTGTTGTAGGTTCCACTTGCATCTATCAATTAAAAAATGTCAATATCCAATGAAATGTCATTCAGCTGTATCCCTTACTTATCACACTAATGGAAAAAAGTAAAATCTGTAGAGAAATTTATGTTCAAGCAAAATAACAAGCAATGTGTTCCTATGCCTTAAAACTAACCAGCAGTTAGGATTCAAGTATTTATTTTTTTTTAAAAAAAAAGACGATTGAGTGAACAGACATATACTAATTCATGAAAGGAGTGGCTGGTAAATCAATATTATAAACATCCTTGGATGAAAAGTGGTTTTTCTCATAATGCATCAAGATTTGTAGTCTTTGGTTAAATTGTTTGATACCTGCTATTTGGATCTCTGTTGTCATTCAGCATAAGTGGGATCACCCTCTTTGGCTTTGCTGTAATGAGTAACAACTTGAGAACTCTGGTGAAACAGAAAAGGTGAAAATAGCTATGATTATTGGATATTGACAGTAGAGTATCATCACTCCTAGGACATTAATTTAGCAGCAAGCATGTTCTTGGCACCGTGCAGTAACAATCCATGCCCAGATTACTTATATCATTCTGATCTGTGATTTTGACAGGTTAAGTTGGTAACATACAAACCAACTTTTATCAAATCATTTATACACACTACAATTCATAGAAGTGCTTCTTGTAGACGAATAATCTATCTCCTCTAAAAAATAGTATTGCCATGATTTTGCATGTAGAAGTATGACAGAGAACAAACTGATCACATGTTTTAAAATTTAAGTCAATACAGCACTCATGAGATTTTATTCTCACTTGTCAGCAGGTCAGTCTCCCAACCAAATTAGTACCCCCCATCCCTATTTATTTATTTATTAAATTTATAAGCCACCCTATAACAATAGTCAGCATACAAACAGTGACTTTTTAAAAAAATAATCACAACTACATAACATACAGAGCAAGAAAACATAACCATAAAATCAAGACAAGCACGTTAAATCCCTATGTTAGTCTTTTGTGGCACATCAGCAGCCTTAATTAAGTTTAATTAAGCCTTTCTGCTCATTCATTTGGTGATGATTCTTACTGCAGGTGACCAGGCAAATAGCTATTTGCAAGCTACAATAGGAGTTTTATAGGCTTTTATGCTTTCTTCCCAGAAGTGGATACCAATTTCGCTATAATTTGGAAAATAAATGCTCTTACACTTTCAAACAACTTCTTGATAAAAGGCCTTGATAAAAGTAGTTAATTTTAATTTTATTTTATTGCAAAATATAGGGAAAGGATATGAAAAAAATTAAATACAAAAATGTAAAGACATTGCATCACTGAAAATCTCAGTCAACTTTAATAAAAATTCACTTACCTATAACACAGCCAATATTTGTTCTTTGACATTATTATTGAATGAAAGTGGTCCAGGAATCATAGAGAAAAGGGGCTTTAAAAAAAAAAGATAAATCACTTGATATTTCTATGTGTGCTCAATTTACAGGATATACTCTCAATTCTTGAGAAACAAGCAATGAATGATAATAATGATTTAAACTCAGCATATGGACACAAAAGCATGAGCAACACACACTATGCCACAAGAGAGAATACACTGAATCCTTAGAAAACCATGGAAATCTGAATTATATGAGTAAATACCATCTCATCTAGTTGTCTGCAATATTGGGGTTTCAAAAGCCCATAGAAAATACACCGGTCTGTATGAGGGCCACCCTGTTCTGACACCATTGTCAAGATATGTCACAGCTTAATCAAGGCTCATCACTTTATTAACTACTAGTAAATTAAGCCTGTTAAGAAAAACAGGCGCTAGAAAGCTCTCTCTCTCACACACACACACACACTAACACAACCCTCCCCCCCCACTTACCAGACCTCCACAAAGTTTGGCTCTGTCTCCCTCCCTCTCCCTCCCCCTCCCACACACACAGCGCCGGCCAACCGCCCCTTCCCGCGCGTCGCTTCATTCTGCGCGCAGCAGTAGCTGCCGCAGTTCCCGTCTTCCTTGTCCTGCGGGAAGGCGGTGTGTAAATTGCAAGGAGTAAACAATCTGCAGACATGTTTGCGCGGATCTGCAAGGTTGCCTATTTCATGTAGGTACCGCAGCCGGGGGAGGAATACCGCGAGTTGCAAGCGGCTTCCTCGGCCCGGCTGGGAAGGTAGGGAGAGGGGGGGAAGCGCGCGCAGGGGGTGGGGGCTTGGTTGTGTGTGTGTGTGTGTGTGTGTTTGTGTGTCTTGTGGGGCGGGCGGTGGGGGTGGGGGGAGAAAAGGTGGTGCGGCCGCTGGACTCACGACTCCGCTGGACCCTGCTGCTGCCCCTGTTCCGCAGCTGTGACTGGCGGAGGAGGAGCCGCTGCTCCCAAGTGAGCTCCCTCGCACTCCGACGGGCTTCACGGAGACCTCCCGCTTGCCATGGCTGGAAGCCGGCCGGCGGGCGCGCAAGCGGGCCGCCGGTGGCGGCGGCACAGCCGCCTCCGCTGCGACGACTGAGGAGAAAAAGAGCCCCCTCCGTCCGTCCCGGCCCTCCGTCCGTCCCGGGTGGGTAGCGCAGCCGGCAGCAGACCTCGTCCGCGCCTCCCCACCTCCACGCCGCCCCTTTCCCACAGAGCCTACAGCCGGCGCTCCTCCGCGGGGCTCTTCCGCTTCCAGCGCCGCCTGTAGCCGGCGCTCCTCCTTGGGCCTCCTCCGCTTCCAGCGCCGCCAAGCCCCGTCGCGGGGTCGCGGTTGCCCGGCCATCGTGGAACGGCGGCCAGCAGCCGCCTTCTCCCCGCCAGCGCGATAAGATGGCCGACAGGAGGAGGCTGCGGGCAGCGGCGCTTCGCGCCTCTGCCCCCGCTCCTATTGGTCTGCGTCCTCCAATCCCTTTGTCACTGGAACGCACGCGCAGTTGCGAATTCCTGTGACACACGGAAAGGTACGTCCCGACACAGGCTCTTTATTATATAGGATAGTGCTTGCTGAGCTATCCCTGCTTGCCCTCTGAACCAAGAACCTCTCTCAAAATCATGAGTTGCATGAAGCATGAATTCAATAATCAAGGTTCAGCAGAGACATATGGTGTCAGTGTGCAATAAATGTGTTTCCTGTGGATTTTTGAAACTAGAAATATCATAGAGAATTGGACTAGATGGGAGTAGAAATGGATTGATCTGCTTTGGGCTGGATCAGACCTGAAAAAGAGGTCTGCAGTGCACCCCAAAGGCTGTTCATGTTGTAATATCCATTAATCCAAATGGTAGGAATATCTTTAGACCTATCTTGGTAGAAAGATTGCTGAATCAGACAAGAAAATTATTATAATGTAAAGTTTATATTATATTAGGCCTCCTGTAGTCAAAGAGAAATGTCTCATACACAGAAATCTTTCATAGAAATTAAGTGTCAGAAATTACCTACATTGTGCAAAGCTGCCTGAATTCAATAATTAAGGTTCAGCAGAACAGATAATGTATTATTTTAAACAGGGTCTCATATAACACTCTTGTAGGACTCTGAGCTCTGATTTATCACAATGTTTGCCACCCTAGACCAAGGAATAGGAAGGAGAGCTCCAGAGACTGAGTTGTACTTAAGGTGCGCAGTTAATACACCTACTGTTGAAGCCAGTTTTTTAAGTACTTCAAAATACATACAACAAGAATGTCTTTATTAAAACACTCCAATTTAGTTTTTCCTTTAAAAATGCCAACCAAATAATAGAATGCTCACAGCTTGTGCAATGGGCAACACTGTCAACTTTAAAGGCACAGAAGAATGCTTTGATTCAAATTGTGTTTGGTTCTCCCTGTCGGGATCTAAGGGGGCTTTCTCCAGTGTATCAGTTGAATATGGCATATACTTTGCTGCAGGGTTTTCCATTGTTTGTCTTATGAATGCACACTGAAAACAATCAAATGTTAATTAAGTTCCTTTTACCTTCCCTCCAAGTTCCTACAGGTGTTTTCACTTGAGCAGAGCAGAAATCTCCAAATTGCATGGATTTGCACCAGGAAAATTTTGGGAGAGGGCTGTTTTTTTCTACTTTTCTTTTTAATCACCAGCATTTTGACATATAAGATTGTCTTTTCAAAAACACCGTTCTGTTCTTGCATTCCTCTTTATGATCTGAACTTCCTTTAAAAGGCAGATTTGGCGTCTGGCTGCTAGATGTCCCTTTCAAAGTTTCACAACAAGGATATTATTCTCGTTTTTATTTGGCATCATTTATATGCTCTATGAAGATACCTGTGGGTGATGCAGCTTCTGTGGTTTTTCACATTTCCATGAGAATTAGATTTTCTGAAATACAATATCTACAGAGCCTTAAGTGACCAAGGGAGGAAAAAAGAGATCCCTTTATAAAATATCTGGACAAATGTATATTGAGCTAAATTAAGGCTCTGTGAAACCATGGGGAGCTGCAGGCTGCTGCACCTGCAGAATCCAGGAAGTAGAGAGAAGCATTATGCCTGGAAAGAATATAATCATGCCTCCAGGGTTGCTGGAGGAGCCAGCCACTGAGCGGTAGGTATTGCATGCTTCCCAGCGTAACCCTGTCAGCCTCTAGCCTGTCCTTAACACACCTCGATGTCTCTATTGAGAATGATGAGCACTGGAAGACCTTCCTGTGCCAATTACCTGGGCTGCTCAATTTCTTGCTAGCAGCTATGTTTTGACTGTGACTACTGCCAGAGGGAGAAGGGCCTCATTATTCCCTCTCCCCATTCTCCCGCTATAGGGTTATCCTAACAGCATTAGCCTATTAAAATGCATTCATGGTCTGTAAAGGTTTGTCCAAAACTATTCCATGCATTTATTTTCAGTCTTATCTTCTCAGACAATGGAGTCAGCATTATTTTTGCATTTAGCTGCCGAGCCAACACAATGAAATTAGTGTGAACCAGTTTCTTGTGCATAATGACCATTAAGGTTACTGTGTTTCAAGTGAAAGATTTAATTTCTACTCCCAACTTTTAATTTGCAGGGTGCTTTACCATCCTCATTGGTTTGCCGACACTACAGCCCTGTGAGACGTAGGTGGTTATTCTAATCATACATATGGGGAAATGACGGTGGGAGGTAATGATTTGCCCAAGGCCATACCATGATAACCAATTCTTACTCTCTGCCTACTGGATCGTTTTTGCTCTCATCTTATCTCTTTATACAGTGTAATCCATTGGATCTGGAATAGCTGTAATAAGAGCAAAATCAATAGTGGTGACCAGGATCCATGGAGCTGCTCTGAAGTTGCCTTTTCAGATTGTTCAGTTCTAATGAAACTAAATAGCAGATGGCATTAGTTTAGAAATGGGAGTAACTATTGTTTTCACTCTGCTAAATGCTGGTGGAGGTAGAAATTATTTTGTTTTAATAAGAGCAAAGGAAGAGCCCTGCTGGATCAGAATAAAAGCCCACCTATTCCACAATCCTGTCCTCACAGTGGCCAACCAGATGCCATGGAGAACCCTACAAGCTTCCCATATACAACTACACTCTGCACTTGTGATTCCTACCAATTGGCAGTCAGAGGCATCCGTGTTTGATACTGGAGGTGGTATATAGCCATCATAGCAAGTAGGCCTTGATAGCCTGATATGCTCTGTCATTGTGGAATAGAATGACTCAAATTCAACCTGGGGAGGGGATGATTATGAAGTGTCCATCTCCACTTCAATGACTTTTGGGATATGAGGTCAAGAGCCAAAATCAGTTGCAACTATCTGAGGCACTGAGAAAATAAATATTTGCCACATCAGATCAGAAGCCTTCTTTTCTTCAGAGAAATCAGTAGGTCCTTTGTTTCTGGCTTGAATTACAGTGGATCCAGAACTACAGTCCATTCTTTTAATGTCTGTGGTAACATTGCATGTGTGATTTCCACAATTTTAGCCAGAGAATAGAATATGTAACATGGAAACAGGTAACTTTCATCAGAACCATGGCTGCAAGCAACTGTGTTCAATTTATCCTGGCCCTTCCTGTTTCACCACCCTATTCAGAGTGGTGAAATTGTGAGGCATTTTAGCTTGATGAGAAATCCAAGAATATTTTTGGGGAGAGGCAGTGCTTCCCCCCCTAAAAAATGTTTAGGGGTACTCTCATTTTCCTACTCATATTGAAATACTGCCCCTCAATGAGGCCAAACTTAGATTCACAAAATGTTTAGGGATATGTGTACCCCTGCGTCCCTCCCAGAAGAAAGCACTGAAGAGAGGGATTGATGCCTCAGCTATACTGCTCACCATTTACTGCAGAAGGCAATGGTTGCATTACTATACACCACTACCAGTGCCTTTTTGGAAAATGGTGGGTGGCAAGCAGCTCTTGCACTCCCTCTCAGGGAGGAAAAAAGCAGCATGGTTTCCAACCCACCTACTTGCCCCCTCATTATTTGCAAATTCCATCTCCTAAAAGCTTTCTCCCAATTTTGGTGGCCAAGACGGAAATCAAACTGGGTTTGAACTAGGCCCTGGTCCAATTGTAGATATCATTTCAGGAGTAGTGGCATGTTGATGAAATTGTTGAGGAATCACTGTGCCAATGAGGAAAGAGCAGAGGGAAAGTGGGGAAAGAAAAACCTCAGTGCCAAAGCCAAGAATACAACCCAGAACTGGGAGGGAGTTTCAGGAGAGGAAAGGAGTTAACACCACTTAGGTTGAGGAGAAACTGAAAGAGAGACTATAAGAAGACAGTTAAAGGTAGATAGCCGTGTTGGTCTGTCATAGTCAAAACAAAATAAAATAAAAAAAATTCCTTCCAGTAGCACCTTAGAGACCAACTAAGTTTGTTCTTGGTATGAGCTTTCGTGTGCATGCACACTTCTTCAGATACACAGAAACAGAAGTCACCAGACCCTGATATATAGTGAGAGGGTGGGGAGGGGTATTACTCAGAGGGGTGGTGAAAATGGGTGAAAGGTTGATAGGTGTGGTAAACCTGTTGACGACTGTTAACGGCTGCAATTAGTCTTACAGGAAAAAGCAAGGGGTGAGAAGGTTAAAAAAGCTTTGTCATGTATAATGAGATAAGAATCCAATGTCTTTGTTCAGACCAGGTCTCTCCATGGTTTTAAGCTTGGTAATGAGTTGCAATTCAGCAACTCAGATACACAGAAACAGAAGTCACCAGACCCTGATATATAGTGAGAGGGTGGGGAGGGGTATTACTCAGAGGGGTGGTGGAAATGGGTGAAAGGTTGATAGGTGTGGTAAACCTGTTGACGACTGTTAACGGCTGCAATTAGTCTTACAGGAAAAAGCAAGGGGTGAGAAGGTTAAAAAAGCTTTGTCATGTATAATGAGATAAGAATCCAATGTCTTTGTTCAGACCAGGTCTCTCCATGGTTTTAAGCTTGGTAATGAGTTGCAATTCAGCAACAATTCAGCAGAAAGAGAAGTTGCTGAATTGCAACTCATTACCAAGCTTAAAACCATGGAGAGACCTGGTCTGAACAAAAACATTGGATTCTTATCTCATTATACATGACAAAGCTTTTTTAACCTTCTCACCCCTTGCTTTTTCCTGTAAGACTAATTGCAGCCGTTAACAGTCGTCAACAGGTTTACCACACCTATCAACCTTTCACCCATTTCCACCACCCCTCTGAGTAATACCCCTCCCCACCCTCTCACTATATATCAGGGTCTGGTGACTTCTGTTTCTGTGTATCTGAAGAAGTGTGCATGCACACGAAAGCTCATACCAAGAACAAACTTAGTTGGTCTCTAAGGTGCTACTGGAAGGAATTTTTTTTATTTTATTTTTTATAAGAAGACAATGCAAGTTTGTATAAAGGAGCTAGCCTCAAGTTAGTGCTGAAAATGGGAATGGCAACAGTGTTAGGAGTACAGCCTCCCTGATGAAGCCCGGGCAAAATGCCTGGCTCCTCACATAGATCCCTGGCTTGACCAGTAAATCCTGTACACTCCATCCTAAGGTAGATTCCACCTCTGAAGAAGTTAGATGCTACCTTTCATTCATAGTGGGTTTCTTTTATTAAGAAAAAAAAATAGGACAAGCAGACATTCATTTTGAATTTCTGTCCTAAACTGGACAACCCCCTTTCATTCTTGCTATGCAAGAACATACCGGTAGTTTTGCCAACTCATGAGACATTCTACAGGAGCATTCAGGGACTGAGGTGGCAGAAGGTATTTGGTTTGGCCTATAGCACCATTAATGGATTCCTCCTAATTTCCATCTGTTTATTTCAGAAGGTAATTCACACAGGGAATTCCTGCCTTGCTTTGTGTAAGGGCTGGATGTTTGAAGCAGAATTTATTAAGTGGAATGTATGACTTCAGTAAGAAAATGCTGAATGCATTGCTCAGTTTGTCTTTGAAGAATATAGTTTGTCTGGAGTAACACGTAGCATCCTTAATTGTACACCATTGTCAAATCAATGCAACCCCTAATATTTCCATGGTACTCACCAATTGTTTTGTTAAATGGCTGTAATTTTAGTAATATGGAAGGGTGCCTTAAATGGTTGAGAGTTTTATAAGCTGCCTGCTCAAACTGGCTAACAATTCAGTGGTGCTATCTTTCTTTATTGCAGACTTTATTTGAAATGTATGCATCCTAGTACAAATCAGTGTTCCCTTTGCATATCGTTTTATGTGATAATGTTGAGGAATGTAAAATGGGAACACTTTGTGTTCCCATAAAATGAGCAGATAAAATTAAACACTGCAAATGAGATGTCCCAAGATAAGTTACTAAGATATCTGTAAAAGATAATGGCTACAAAGCATATTCGTTTCATTAAGCTCATGCTAACAATGGAAGAAAGCATAGTCATAAGGGTTGCCTTCAATGCATATTTTCCCTTCCACTCCTTAAATGCTTGTAGATAGATTGCTAGAAGATGGTTGAAGAAGCTCATCACTGAAATTTTCAGTCCTATGAGATCCAATTTTCACACTATGATTTGTAAAAGAAATGGGAGATACTCCACTCCCCGAAATAATTCTTCATGTTCCCCATTTCACAAGCAGTGTGAGATTCAGACTAGCTTCACCATGGTTTACATTAGGAAGAGAGAATACTATCTATTTACAAATGTACTGGTTGAGAAGGTACCATGGGAATGTGTAAATAAGTTTATTGCTATGCATTACTAGTCTGATTCCTAAATCTTTAAACCAGTTCCCCGGCCAAGTGCAGAAAGGCTTCATTGCAGCTTTCCTTGAGCACCTGTAGCTTGGGTAACCCAGTTTTAGCCCACTTACCAAGGCAGGTTTTGAATTGCATGTACTAGGTGGCTAGACAGAATTTTAAAACCTTGTTTACCCAGGCCCTTGCTGGTTGAAGGATACTGTGATTTGGTGATTGTGAAACTAGTAGCTGTGAGAATCTTATGGTTTGTATTTCAATTATTATTCTATTATTATTTTTAAAATCTGTATTTTTATTGTTTTGTTATATGCTGCCCTCAGCATATAATTGTGAGGACTATGCTGCCTGGGGCTGATGGGAGTTAAGAGTCCAACAACATCTGGAAGACCATAAGACACACACACACACACACACACACACACACACACACCATCCCTGTTTTAAAAACATGCAATGGAAGCAGAGCATGTAATTCGACCCACTGAGCACTTTGCATGTTATATGGAGGCAGTCCACAAACCTTGCCTTGCTCTTTTACATCAGTGTGTTCTGGATATTGTATTAGTACATCAGTTTGCGTGTCTGTGACATCAGTCTGCATATTACATTTTGCTAGGTCAGCAAATGTAAATGTGATCCCAACATTTGGAAAGCATATACAAAGAATAATGTGTGAATTGGCTCTTGGAAGTTTGAAGAATCATGGGTTTTAATCTTTTGCATATTATAAAGCTGCCACTTCTCGACTGCATCTCCTCATTTCCCCCTTTATCAGCAGTAGCATTTGAAGTGCTCTGGAGACCTGGTATTTCATTAAAATAAGTGCTTAGTATGGGAAAGTCAACTGTAGTGCTGCAGTAGCATTACACACCATAATTTTAAACCAGTGTGACAGGCAAGATACGCTTGGACAAATATTGAGGATCAGGTATAAGTTAGTGGAAAATAATAATAATTCTGAACATGCAAGCAAAAATGAAAAACGTAATGTATCTGTTTAAGAGTTACTTCATAGCGTCTACTTAAAGCACATAAGAGCAAAAATATCCATACAATTCTAACACAAAACATTATTATAATCAGATAGCAAGAAAAACTTTAATCACTGAGCAAAATATGCTAAAAGTGCTTACACATCAGACTGTCCATTCTTCAGAGATATGTGATAAAGGGTTGCCATATGACCTCTTTTTCCAGAACATGTCTTCTTTTTCATGGGTATGGAAAATGAGAGTCGCCATAGCAATCCATAGTTAAAAGAAGTCGGCAAATGTGTCCTCTTTTTTGCTCTTCAAAATATGGCAACCCAAAATAGCAGCCTCTTCGGATTCTAACTCTAATTTAAATTGTTTGAAACGATGCACGTTGAATAGTGTATATGACCTGGATGCTCTGTGTGTCCTTCATGTTTCACCCCTGCTTTAAAAATCAAGTTATTGAAGGCCAATAGCCAAAGCATTTTTACAGCATTCAACATGTTTCCCTACAATGAAAGAAATGGAGAAACACATGAAATACAAATACCAAGTTGTATTTACCCTGACTAACTGAAGCACAACTGATATTATATTGCCTCCAAAAATCTGCATTTGCATCTCTCCCCCCCACCCCTCAATCGAATCAAACTTCTGTAGAGGAAATATCTTCACAGTAAAAGCATAATGAGTTAGAACTTTTTAAGATGCTCCCTCAGGCTCTGGAAGAATGTGCAACGGGTTTTGATGAGACATTTTCAATCTCAGACACTTTAAAATGCACTAACTTTGATAGCATTTTATGCAGCCAAACCCAACCTAACAATTTTCAGGGATTTTTCTTTTACTTGATCTCATCAAAATTCTCTCTCTCTCGCCTTAAAGGCAAGAAGGGATTTTTAAAATAAGTCTCACACATTCAAAATATAAACCATAAATGTGATGCTGTTGCAAACTATTGGAACCATCAGAGAATGTCCTGCTCAAGAGCTCTCTGTTTGTGTATGTGTTGTCCGTAGTGCACACTCCTGCAAAAGAGACTTATTTTGCCTCATTCTCAGAGTATTTTAGAATTTCAATGGATATTGGGCATTAGAGGCTATTCATTGTTGGGAGGTAGCTGAAGGCGGTGTTAATGTTTTTCCTTCCAGTAAATCAAGTGTGGAGAAGTTTTGGCTTTTGAGATGTTCCCGAACTACAACTCTCATTCTCTTTTCAATATCACTGTGTGATTTCAGGAGACATTCATGCTATTTTTATTTATGCAGAAGCATTTTATATCTTGTGACCCCCCCAAGGCAGTTTTGATGTAGTCAGCAAAATGGGTTTACTTCAAGTATCCATATATTCTAAGTAATTGTTCTACATTCTACGTCCATCTTGTTAATAGGTGTTCTGTGAAGAATTGCAGAGGAAGTCTGTATCTGAGGCACAAATAAAGATTGAGTAGGTGACAGTTCTTAAAGCCTTCATTAAAGAGTTGTTGTAAACCACAATCTATCAAACTCAGCCCTTGTCTAAAATATGAAAAGTGTAATGCAGGGAGCGGGTGGTGTTATATCCCTTATCCCAGTTTAAAATATTTGGATATTAACATTGGAGAGTATTCTCTTATAGGGTTGTCATAAGTCTCTCAGCTCCTGCTTTCCCAGCCTGCAACATGAGGTAATTACATCAGGGTTATACTATAGGGTAGTTACAAATAGGGATAAATAATCTCCCATCTCTAGTACCTGAACAAAGGGGGTGGGGGTTGTGTGTGCCTTTTGCTGAGTGGAAGGAGAAAGAAGTGCTGGAGGCAGTGGGGGCATGTTAAGGGTTCCAGCAGAATTGACAGCAAAAACTGCATCCACTTCTCTTTCATCATCAGCCTTCAAGCCCCAGCATTACAGGAATGTGCTTTAGCCTCTCCCTTTTTCTCTCCTCAGGATGGAACATTTTGTTTATTCCTTTGTCTTGCAGAATGCTTTTATTGGCATTAAGAAAATTAAACATGTTCTAAATCATTTTCTCCCCACTTTCATATCCCTGAGTTTGAAAAACATGAATTTCTTCTGGCTTTGCTTCTATTATTTTATGGGGAAGAGGGGACATTTTGTTACCCAATTAGTGTAATTGTCCAGAATGGGGAAAGGTGGTGGGAGGTGAGAGAGGAATGACTGGTAGCCCAGAGACATTTGGATTATTCTACCCACTGGTGGTGTGCTGATGTATCAAACGTGCCCCCAGATAAATCTGATATTTTTGACCCGTTTTCAATGCAAGTCCCCCATCTGGATGAACCCAAACAGTGTTACAAGTGCCCAGTTCCTTTTAAACTCATGTTAAACTCATGGGAATATGGTCAGTGAGCACAAAATACGAGGAGGGGGCTTGGTGTTAAATGTATACACATTTCCTGTTACCACTCTAATGGGAGAAAGCTGTGTCATTTTATTTATTATTTATTTTCAGTATTTACAAACTTCCTTTCAGGGTTGCCTGCTCACTATGGTCCTCAACATGCTGAAAGCCATCTATAACTTACAACAAAAATATATAGTAAAAATACAGCAGAAGCCAGCATCGAAATTACCAAAAAAATAACCAGTAAAACTGGTCTACATTCAAAGGAACTGTCTGTCTAGAACTTAAATATGTCTACAGTTACTGCACTTGTTCAAGTTCTAGATAAGACAGCTTTAGTCTTCCCAAAGCAGGCTGAGATGGTTTAATCATGTTCCTGTATTGCAGGGATCCATGCATTACATGGGGTTGGACTACAATTCCCTGATTCTATGTGATGCACAGGGAGTAGAGTTTGGGTCTGGGGGCTCACTGCTTGATGTCTATAGCCATAGATTGCTTCTTGCCTAGGGATGGATGGATCAGTGTAATTCTGGTTTGTGCCACTTTTGCATATGTTCACTGTATATACTGTACATGAATCTATTATTTAATCTATTATAAAAAGTTGTATTTAAATATGTGTTTAAACACATTTTGTTAAGTGTCTTGAGCAGAGAACTGCACCACAATATTTGAAAAATGTGAAATCCAATGTACAGCTATGTTCCAATTCTCTCATTGGTCTAGGATGCATGGATCGGGCCAGTTGCACTGAAATTTACAAAAGGGGGGGGAAGGGGAGTGGAGAATCTCTCAAGCAAATACCTACTCTGGCACTTATCTTGAAGCACCAGTTTTTGAGGAAAGCATTATGTATACTTGTGTATGCACAGTCCACTTCAGTGGGCACCTTATTTCTTCTCCACTTAGCGATCACTTGCAATGCCATTGATTCAGAAGCATTGGTGACAACAAAACCAGAAAGCATATGAAGAGAGGTCTTAGGGGAAGCAAGCAACTGATGGCGATAGTAAATGTGTATAGATTGGGCTGCATCCAAAAAGCTTCCTTCAGATAAGAGAGACTGAAGACTATGTGCACAGTACTATTACAATTTCAACATTCAATTATTCGGTTGATCATTGTCATTATTTATGAGGTTACAATGGTTACAGAGAAAAGCTTGAAAGCATGATCTCCACTGGTTGTAAACCAATGAGATGTTATATTTTGGGAAGGGGGGAATAAAACAAACACAACTAATATCATAATGTCCAAATATATATTGGGAGTATGGCTCTTTGATTTGGACATTTACAGATTATACTCCAGTGAGACTATAACAGCAGGTGGAAAGTTTACATCTGTGTATATACAACTACACTTAAGTTCATGTAACCTTACCAAATAAAGTGCCCCCTGCATAAACTAAACTATATACTATACTGAATAACAGCTTTGTTTCCTGAAATTAACTGTAGACTATGTTACTGAGTAAACATTTCATCACATTATAAACACTGTCCTTTTTAAAAACTATGATGTTCAGCTTCTCATTAACAAATGCCATAGTTTAAGATCCAGGTAGGAAGCTGTGTTGGTCTGACACAGTCAAAATAAATTTAAAAAATTGTCCAGTAGCACCTTAGAGACCAACTAAGTTTGTTCTGGGTATAAGCTTCCGTGTGCATGGTATCTGAAGAAGTGTGCATGCACACAAAAGCTTATACCCAGAACAAATTTAGTTGGTCTCTAAGGTGCTACTGGACAATTTTATTTATTTATTTCGCCATAGTTTAAAACAGGGATGGGGAACTTCTTGTCTGTGGACCAGTTTTGGCCTGCCAGAGAGTTGGATTTGACCCACAAGGCCATTTCCACTTGGCACTTGCACAATTGGGCTGTTCCTCCTCTCCTCCCTCCATGTACCCCTTGTGCTCCTGAAATTGGTTTGAGGAGGGTTGAGAGAACCCCCAAAACAGCCCATGAGAGAGTAGAAGGAGGGTTGTTCCATCTGGCAAGCTACAATACTTCCACAGATAGAACGCTCAAAAGAGCACAAAGTTGAATTACACCCAGTATGTTTTGAATAGTGTGTGGATTTGAGGAGAAAAAGTTTTCATTGGTTGTAAGTCACATTGGGTTGCCTTGGGTAAAGATAAAGTGACTAGCAAAATTAATAATGATGATGATTTCTAATACCATGCATGAAAGGGATATTTTTAAATAATATGTCTGGGTCTGGCCTGGTGATTTGCTCATCAATTACAATGAGGGCACGCAGGTAATGCAGGTTGAAAATACACCTCACTAGACTGTGGGAATGAAAATGGCTGAACAAGCACTTTTCATTCCTAAAATTAAAATCATCTGCATATATCAAACAGCAAAATATTACAGTTCTAGTGTACTTCCAGGCTGATCAATCAAGTTAACTGTGCAGCTCTGTGCATTTGTTTCTTTTGGAGGCCTCATTGCCTCTTTCAGTCAAGAGCTTATTTAAAGCAACTTCTAAATGCTCCCCAAGCTTCTTTCTAACCTAACATTTGCTCTAACATACAGCATGCAATCAATAAATTTGTGTTTGGGTAGCACTGATATTTCTGCTTTGAAACAATTACAAGCTTGTCTGTCAATGTGTTTAAGATGGTGTGTTAATTATGGACATTGATAGAGTTAGAGAATGGAACACAATGTCCTTCTGTTGCCACCAGAGCACCCCAATGAGAAAATTCTAATATATTTGGTGTTGTCAATTAATGGATAAATACATTACAACAAAAGAAACTAGTGAATGCAAGCTACTTCAGTGTAGCTTGTGCCCTAAAGAACAGCCAAATAATTGCAGTATAAAAGCACAGAGATCATGTACAGCAATTAGGCTGAATGAAAATAAACTGTTCCGAAATGCAAAACATATAATCAAAGTGGAAGACAGCATGAAAAACTGAAAGCAAATAAGTTTAATATGAGACGTCCATTATGCTAGGGGGAGGGAGGGTGGATAATAGTTCATGTGGTCATAAAGTTAGCCTGCTGGTATTTCCATCTTCTCACAAGTCACTCTACTGGGGGGGGGGGATATCAGAAACTCAAAAGTTGGCTGATACCAGGTTATTAATGAGGTAGATGGGAGCAATACAGGATAGTAGAGCAATTTTTTTTCATCCTTAACAGCCAACGTTTGGGACCCAAATTTTCTGTATAAGCTGGGCTCTAAATTTTGAAGTTGCACGACCCTAAATTTTGTTGGGTTTCTATGTTCAGATAATCTCACTGCTGAGTAGATGCTACAGGCAGAGCTTAAGCATACATTTGATTCAACTGAAGGTGTGCCAAGCATCCTATTGTGATGTCTGCAATGTTCTGTGTGCCTTCACTGACTCTAGGAAACTTGTAGACTAAACCACCTTTCCAAAATTGAGGAAGGTTGAAGGCCTTGTTGCACATTTTGTTTATGGGGGGGAAATGTGCTCAGTTGGAAAAAATAGGTTGCCAGATTTATTTATTTGCTCATTAGTTTGTCCTGATCTTAGTCAACATTTTGCAAATAGTAAAGTGGGGCAGCACAGCGGGGGGAGCACAATTCTGGTACTTTTTTTCACATCAGGAACAATGGGATCATATGATAGAGTCGTGCTTGCTAGTGGACTAAGCTTGGGAGGTTGGAGGACAAGTCTTCACTTGCACTGTTGCTTCATGGCTGATCAGTGATATGGACTCAGGTTGCTCCAGCCAGAGTCTACTGACGACTACACTATCCTTTGCCAGTTCGCTCTTCAGTGACAGCTAATACAAATGATATTATAGTATATACTGCTGCTGTTCGAGATATATAATGGATGAACACAGCTTTTTTTGAACTCATCTTGCCTACAGACATTCGGGGGTGGGGGGTTGCGACTATAGAGACCATCAAAGATGAGCGCCTGTGTCTCAGAATTTACTTCTACAGTACTGTTCATTTGCCAACCACAGAGAAATGCAACATGCAGACTTCGGTCTTCTAGTCTAGACAAATATCAATTATGAAAGGTCATTTATGGAGCTCAGCAAAAATGCCATAGTGTATGTGATCAGTGTCTCCCTTTGTGCACTTACAAACTAGATCAAATGTACCTTGACTGATATTGTAAATGTGTGTTTTCGTACAGTTTGAGAAACATTTTATTGTTCTTTTACAGCAGCATAATATTGGATTGCCTGATTGGTTACAATTTGTTTAAAAAATGTTTGTGTGTAGCACTTGAGAAGTGTTAAACCATTTTATCAGTAACATGACTGAATAGTTGAAATCATGATACAGAGGCTGTTGGTTGGATGGATAGATAACTGGATAATAATTTAGGATAACTGTTTTGATGCGACCGTGCCCATTTGCCTTCTACTGTGTGGGGATAGAAGTCAAAATCTGTGTTCCAAAATGGGGATAATACTGCAACAGATGGTTGTTGTGAAGGCATACAAAATGAATGTTATGTGCACTTTGCACATAAAAGTACTGTGTACATAATAAATGACAGCAATATCTGCTTATGATGCTGCTATCAGTTCCCTGAAGGGCCTTTGTGACATCTTGTTTTGTGATCATATCCCAGTGCTTTGTGTGCCTCATTGTAATACGAGCGAGTTTTGTAGGTTTGATTAATAAAGGCTCAAGACATTATTATTTTTAAGAGAATGGATACAAATACCATATTGTTTATCAAAGTCTCCCTGCAAACACTAGAACTTATGTGTGGAATATATGTCAGGGTTTGGTTTTTCTGTTTTTTTGTTTCTTTTTCCCTTGCTTTAACTATTTCTATAAATCTAAAGGTCCTTCCATGAATATCCCCTGAAAAGTAGTGTGAGAATGTCATAAATATTGAATGTAACCAGCTAGGTCTAGTGATTTTATTGTGCTAGTTAAAAGACAATTTAAAGGACTATTGGTGGACAAGCTAGGGTCTCTGTGAACCAGAAAAGATATTTTCCATGCGTAGAATGTTAGAGATACTGCTGCTGTGTGCAAAGATTGTCATTGTGCAACAAGCCATCTTAAGTAGGGCTTGTCCCATCCATCCATCCAGCTGGTTCTTCCATCTGGAGCATATTGCAAGCAAATAAATTTAACTGACATTCTGTTTCCATGTACTCTGTGAGCTAGAGTTTGGGTGCCAAAGATATGTTGTAGGTAGGTAGGTAGGTAGGTAGGTAGGTAGGTAGATGATAGATAGATAGATAGATAGATAGATAGATAGATGATAGATAGATATAGATGTTTTCAGCATTGCTAAGGTCAGTACATTCCCAAGAAAAAATGACAGACAAGCTCTCTTTTTTGTTAATTTATCCACCATGCCTGATCCTCTCAGCACCAAACCCCTCACACACTTCCAAGAATCCCCATTGTTTTCAATAACATCATTGAAAACATGCTACTGTACCTTGTAAAGGGTACAGTGTTGGGAATTGCTCTTGAGAGCCAACTACAGCCTTTTAATGTTTTTGCAAGAGAAGGATGGGTGTCTTGATAACAAACCAATCTCCCTGCTGTATTTGTGAGAACGAAAGGTAATGAATGATGCAGTTATAGAGCAATGAAAGCACACAAGTGGGGGTGTCTGCATTGTATATCATGTGGTAGTATAGTTAGAATGGGAGAAAGAAGACTGTTTCGTACTGTGACTGTCAGAAGTTGCTTTGTGGATCTTTTGCTAGATAATATAACAGAAAGTATTGCTCTCGAAACATTTTATTATCATATTTTTTTGGAATAATGAGGTGAAAGGGTTAAACCTTCTTTCCCCAGATTTGCCACTGTGATCAAGATATGAGCCTTCTGTAGCTGCTATAAAAGTTTGGGGGGAACCCTATCTCCTATGTCTCATTTGATTTGGCCCTATTACTCTACATGAGAGAAAAACAAACACTGTCATCGCTGAAGGAGGACAGAGAAATCAAATGTAAATACCTCTTGTTCCAATCCTTCTGTAAAACTAGTGAAGATACCCATGTTCTTTAGCTATAAATGATGTGCATAAAAGACTATGCAGGAATGCATTTTGCTAACTAGCTCCATTTCTTAGAAAAGAGAACCGTATTTCAAGATTAGATTGTCCTAGACATAGTTTCCTGCTCCCGCACCATGCATATGGGATAAGAGATCCAATAAATCATTTCCAGTATAGGTTGAATATTCAAATATGCAAATATGGCATTGGTGGTTTTAAAAAAAAACACCATGAATTTTTTAAAGGCCTTGACAAATAGCTCGAAAAAATGCTTCATGTCAAAATAGTCATTCTTAATCCAGGGTATGAGAAAATCCTACCCAAAGAAAGCAAGGGGGGGAAGGGTTTGACTGTCATCTTATTACTGATATTTTTTATCAATAACTGCTCCAATTTTTGTCATGAAAGGCCACATTTTTTTCAGAAAGACAAGTATAGGTTGAAGTCAAACCAATGCTAACAGGAATTCCCAAATGACTTGAAAAGATGACACAGATTTGCATAAAATTTGGATTTGCTTTGTGACGTGTGCAAATTTGTCTCCTCTTTTTACAGGTGCAGTAGAGTATGAATATGTGGATAAATATGTAATGTTTAATAAAATGTGAGAGACAGGGTGTGAAAAGTGGAGCTTCCCTAGTATTTTCATGCTAGAAAAGGCTTAACCTGTTGAATTTCTGCCTGTCACACCTGTTAAAGGCAGAAGAACCCTGCCCCCACATGCTAACCCTAAACTAAAGCCTAGGCTGCAATCCTATACCCACTTACCTGGGAGAAAGCCCCATTGAACAGAAAAAGACTTGCTGCTTAATTGGTATGCATAACATGGTACTGTAGGGTCACATCCACATGATACATTTAAAGCAGGCATGGGCAAACTTGGCCCTCCAGATGTTTTGGGACTACAACTCCCATCATCCCTAGCTAACAGGACCAATGGTCAGGGATGATGGGAATTGTAGTCCCAAAACATCTGGAGGCCTGAGTTTGCCCATGCCTGATTTAAAGCATATGGCTTGCCCCAGAAAATGCTGGGAACTATAGTGCAACCCTCAAAAAGCTATGATTCCCAACACCTTTAAACTACAGTTCCCATGATTTTTTTTATCGGTCGTCGTGCATTTTAAATGTGATTTACATGTATGGTATGGATATACCCTAAGTTCTTAAATTCTTAATAATTCCCATGACTTCAGCTCCTGCATAGCAGGAGACATGCCTAAGTCGCTTTGCAAAGCTTTTGCATTTTCTGTTTGCCATGGGTAGATGTTAAACAAACCCTCCCATACCTATTGTGTAGTAGTATTCACATAAAGTAACTTCTACAAAGTACCTGATCATAGATGAACCCATCATGAGAAAGATGCATTCTAGTTGCTTTGGGGGGGGGGGGGGCGGAAAGACAAACTATGGAAATTCCAAGAACTAGAAAATGAAACAGAAGCAGGAAAAGAACACTAAAACCGAGAGGGAAACCACCACTCTTTAAGATCCTAGGGATTCCTAAAGCCTGGCGTCCAAACAGTTAATTTGTCAATCACAGCTCTCATTCATTGACTAAAACCCCTGAAAGGTGGGCAGGGTAGGCTAATCTCACATAAATCACTTAGAAGGTACCTGCATGTTTAGCTTCATAATGTTCCTTCTAGAAGGGCTATAAACATTCTTTTAAAAATGAAAGCTCAGAGTCCCAGGCCTCTGATGACTGTGAGCCCAGTATATCAGTGCACCCTGCACTGGCCACTTGGCGGTACTGAGTCAAACCAGGTAAACAGACCAGTATAATGAACAAGAGTTTCAAATCAAGGTTTATCCCATTGATAAAGTACTAAATCACTTGCTTCAGTGTTCAGAAAGTTAGATGACAAGTGACAGTTGCTAGAAACTGAAATCTATGACTCAAAGGGAATATGAAGAAATAATTATGATAATAGTGCTTGCAGGAAAAAAACAGGTGATCAGGAATGTGTCTTATGACTGACAAAGACAGATGGGATATTAGAATTCTAAAGTTAATCTAAGGAAAAGAAATTTGTGCTTCTAGAATAGTTACATGGATTTGACAGGGTGACTTTAGATCAGGCTTCCTCAACCTCGGTCCTCCAGATGTTTTTGGCCTACAACTCCCATGATCCCTAGCTAGCAGGACCAGTGGTCAGGGATGATGGGAATTGTAGTCTCAAAACATCTGGAGGGCCGAGATTGAGGAAGCCTGCTTTAGGTTAATGTCAGGTCAAGGGCAGAAAAGAAGAAGCAAATAAAAGATGCTAGGATATAATGAAAGTGAATCAATAGAAACATATATATATATCTCTCTCTCACACACACACACACACGCACACACACACTTCTAGGGGAATCTGCTGATAGATTCCAAAGCAAAGTATTATAGGGAGATTCAAAGCAAGTTTTCATCTGGAAGGGCAACACTGCACTTGCATTCCCCAAGAACTGGAATTGAGGCATGTCATCTCTGATACTGGAATACACAATCATCCTGGCTACAAGCCATTGGTAGCAATAGGCTCCACACCCTTTTAAAGCACCTTTTACATTTTGCGGTAATCACGTTGGAAAGTCCTTGTTCCAGACCTATCCTCCCTGAGAATGCGCAAATGAGACCTCCCACCCCCTCCAAAGACCCTGGGGGAGTGTTGGAGTAGAATCATTCCTGTTGACAAGCTGATATGCTTGTGTAGATGGAATATTTCTAATAGTGTGATATTGAATATCACCTTAAGTATTTATGTCCCAAAAAGCACTTTGCCATCTAGGGGGAACTATAATAGTGTTTAAGTGAGTGGTTTTTTTATGCGAATGTCTTCATAGCAGAATGACACAGAAACAAAATCCTAAGAAGCATAAGTAGTTGCTAAATAATAATAATAATAATAATAATAATTTATTATTTGTACCCCGCCCATCTGGCTGGGTCTCCCCAGCCACTCTGGGCGGCTTCCAGCAATATTAAAAACAAAGCAAAACAATACATTAACATATTACAGATTAAAAACTTCCCTAAACAGGGCTGCCTTCAGGTATTTCCTAAATGTTAGATAGTTATTAATCACTTTGACCTCTGATGGGAGGGCGTTCCACAGGGCGGGCGCAACTACCGAGAAGGCCCTCTGCCTGGTTCCCTGTAGCTTTGCTTCTCGCAGTGAGGGAACCGCCAGAAGGCCCTCGGCGCTGGACCTCAGTGTCCGGGCTGAATGGTGGGGGTGGAGACGCTCCTTCAGGTATACATATAAATACATATAAATATAAATCAGTAGAAGAATTCATAGCACTGTAAAGAGGATGTGAACCAATATATGGAATACCTGGCTGCTCTAGTTAAATCATTATGAAACAGCATTAGTGCTGTCATGGAGGCAAGCACAATATTCGTATTCTAAGAATTTTTGTTATTCAGGACAGGAATATCAGCTGTAATTTTTGTAACAAGAGAAAATGCATAACAGATCCTTATAACTAGGGTTGCACAAAGGATATTTATTTATTTTCATGAAGTTTTTGACTTTTTTTCTTGGGCACTTGACTTTTAGTATTCCATATATCTTGTCTTTTAGGAGGAAAAAAAGCAACTGCTCATCCATATACTGAGAATGTCCAGGTGCTCTTTTGCTTTCAATGAAAAGGATATCTGAATGCATATTCCATAATTATTCAAATGCCCCTCAATTCATTTTCTCAAGAAGCTGCCTGAACTCTTGCATTTCTCAGAACTACTCCAGGTTGCAATCTGGGATCAACATAAAAGCAATGAAGGAATCATCCTCAAGAGCCTACAATAAATGTACTGTCAATGAGCAGTAAGGCTTCACAGTTTTGGAGCATAGGCAAAATCCCAAAAAATACAATACTAGATTGTGAACTATATGTTATACCTTGAAAATATTGTTTGCCCCATTGCATTATAAGAATTTGGAAGGATTATCAGGAAGGATTATTGCTTTAAGGACCAGGTTTGCTTAAATCACCCCTGATTTAGCACTGTCAAATTTATAAATGTCTGTCTTAATTTTTTTTTAAAAAGATGTTTGCAAGGAAATCTGAACATGCATTGCAGCTGGAACAGCTCAACCAATTAGCAAGCCACTCCATTTAGGCAACATATTAACAGGTTCATTATTTTTTCCTCTCAAAAAGGCTGTGACTATTAGTCTCTTAATTACTTCATTTTCACTTTCTCTGTGTTAACAGGAACACTTTAACACAACAACTGCAAAAATGATTAATTAACATGAGAATTAAACTGCATAATGGTTAAAAATACTAATGTATAAGATCACGAAAAAAAAAGAGTCTGCTCTCCCTCTCCCCACATATTCCAACAAGTATTACACTTTCCTGGGAAACATTTTCTAGTATATTAAGTACCTGATCATTTGTGAATTAATTATGAATTAATTTAGCCTCCTTCACCATTTTTTGGGGTATCAGTTGAACAAATGTGAGGCTCTAAACTGCAGAAAACCATTCGAAAAAGAATTTCAGGAGATTAGTCCGGCAGACATGCTTTGCTCATTGGCTAGGTCATATATGGCTGCAGCAAGACTTTCGTGGTGCACACTACTTTGGTGTTTGGTGGACCATGTTAGGAATGCTTAATATTTGTAAATATCTGTACAAAATGTCCCAATTCATACCACTTGAATGAATGTGTGGATCAGAACTTAGTTATCTTAATGCTGTTCTCCAGGAGTGTGGTATGCGGGATGGTGGTGGTGGGGCTGTAGCCCTTGGTTTGAAGGGAGCGGTAACCAGGTGCCCCCATGCAGGGATCCCTGCCCCCGCCCTGCCTGCCACTTGGCTCTTGTGGGCCAGGCTGGTGCAGCAGGTTCAGTTCACCCTCCATGCCCTGCCTGGTGCACACCCCAGCCACCGGCAAACATCGCAATGCCGCTGCTATTCTCCAAATGTTGTGATGCAGTTCTTGGGAGGTTAAATGTAGGTCAAATCTAATAACGCTTCCATAAACTCCTCCTTTGGCCCTCTAAATGACATGAACAGAAGACCCTAGGCCAGTGATGGCTAACCTTGACACCCCAGATGTTTTGGAACTACAACTCCCATCATCCCTAGCTAACAGGATCAGTGGTCAGGGATGATGGGAGTTGTAGTCCCAAAACATCTGGAGTGTCAAGGTTAGCCATCACTGGCCTAGGCTCTCTCACTTTAGCCCAGTAGCCTAGTGACGAATGAAGCTCTGTTCCAGGTGCCCAGAAGCCTATAAAGGCCAGGTTAAGAGAAATACTGGCCTGGGCATACCAGGACCACTAGCTGAAGTTGACAGAAGGCACTGTGTGCTACCGAGGCCAACTGGGCTTCAACCGGCAACAAAGGATCCAGGAGCACCCACAATCTATGTATCTGCTCCTTTAGAGGTACTACAGTAAAATCCCCTCAAGAACAGTCAGTCTCCCATCAATCAATCCTAACAGTAAAAGCAAGTTCAAAAGTCAGAACAGATGTTATTATTTTATTTTAACTGACTGCAATTCCATAACCTTTAAACTTTATTAACAAATTCAGTTGTTTGAGTATATCTGGTATGTTTTGAGCCAAAGGAATTCTGAATAACATGCTATATCGCACCCTACAGTTTTGGGCCTCTTAAGCAAACTGCTGTGTAGTCCTGCTTCTGAATTTAGTTGATGTTGTCAGCTAACAATCATATAATTCCAATAACCCTTTTAAAAATAAAATAAAATCCTTTCAAAAATAAAACTTAAAGTAAAAAAAAAAAAGGTAAAGGACCCCTGACAGTTAAGTCCGGTCGCGAACGACTCTGGGGTTGCGGCGCTCATTTCGCTTTACTGTCCGAGGGAGCCTCGGGGATTCGAACTGTCAACCTTCCGATCGGCAAGCCCTAGGCTCAGTGGTTTAGACCACAGCGCCACCCGCGTCCCTGAAAACTTAAAGTAGGGTAGCATATTTAGCTATTTCTTCCATTTTTGAACCACGACTATATAATATGCCTTGGGGAATCTATAGAAATACAGACATCTATTGTGTGGACATGTACAAGTCTCCAAATAGATGTCTAACAGATCACTCAGTAATGTGTTATAATCATCTGGAGTCTTTCAATTAGTGTAGCACATTCCCTCTATAAATCAATTGGGGTATCTTACAGTGAGCTTGCTTTCCAGTTTCATTTCCCAAACTCACAAATTAAGTAATATAGCTGGGCAGATGTTTCAAAAGCTTTTAAATGTGTACTGTGGAGAGTAGAATAGAGTGGATGGGATGGAAGAGGGGGAGGGGGGAAGATTTATCATCATCATCATCATCATCATTTATTAAATTTCTACATTGCCCTTCATCCATAGATCTCAGGGCAGTTCACAACATAAAACTACAAGATAAAAAACACAAGATAAAAAAACCACAATTCGAAGGTGGGGAATTTAAAACAAAAACAAATAAACAAAGTGTGTGTGCACACCTGTCTTCATGCATGCCCTACCCTAATCGACGTAACAGAATCAACAAATTAGACGTTAGGACAAGCACCAAAGGGAATGTCTGTTGGCATGAATGGGAAAGACCAAAGTTGCTCTTCATATACAAATTCAAATATGTGTCATTGTGGAATACACTGGTCTCATTTGAAAGGGGGGAGGGTAGATTGCCAGCAAAATAATGCTCAGATGTGGACAACCCTGCAATTTCTCACTGGGTTTATTTCCATATACTGAACCAGTCTCTTGAAGACATTAATGAGCACTCACACTTTACATTTTGGGTGCCCTTTCTGGGATCGCGCATGGTGCTACAGTTCCCAGGGAGCTTACTGGCAAACAGGGGCTGGCTTGCCTCTCAGTGTTAATTTTTGGAGGTTCACGCCCAGCCTCAGTAATCATTTCTTGCTGGGAGGTGGGGCCAGCCCCATTTATAAATAGGGGGTGGAGCCGACAATAGCCAGGCAGTCAGCTCTGGAGATTCACCCTCCCTAACCTCCCTTTGTTTAATGTTTCTTGTTTGCAGGTTAACTTTTTCTTCCTGTTTAGCGGGCGGTGCTATGGTCTTTGACTGGTTGCTGTTGAAGGACCAGGAAGAAATGTTCCTGCATTGGCAGGCTTTGTCTTCCCCTTAGCAATTCGTCACAACTTTGGCGGTTATGGCCTTGGGTGGAATCCTTTAGTCTTCACTGTGTGTGTGTGTGAAGTGGTTACTCAGCCCTTGCGATTCCAGGGTCCCCCTCTTAAAGGGGTTATATATGGGTGTCACTGACCATACACCAAAAGGTCGTCAGTGAACTACCCTGCGTGCGGGGATACAGGCTTGGCTGCCTGCTACACTTACATCTCGCAGAGTACTCCCATATCCCATTTACCCTGATGATCCCCAGTTCCCCCCCGGCTGGGGGGCTGGGAGGCCTAAGCCAAGGTCTTCCTACATTTGGAAGTTTAATAAAGTTGTGGCCTAATTTTAATTCCATATAACGTTGTCAGAGTTTTTATTCCTTCCTTATGATCCCTGGGGGCTGGGGCTGTTGCTGCCTGGTCACACAATCTTGAAGCGTTATCTTTTAACACTTTTAAAGTAACATTTTGATTAAAATCAGGAGAGCCAGCTACTAGGAAACGTTTTTGAGTGTCAATTTATGGTGTTCACACTATGTCCTTCCCACATCTCAAAGCTGGAAAAGGTTTTGCTCATCTAGCAGTGATCTACAAACATCAAGCTGAAGATCTGTCATCTCCACATGGCTCTTTCCTATGGGTATCTGTGTGATGTTTCTGTTCCAGTACTTCAAATGAGTGAAGTGGACACGCACAGGTGCTTCAGACTATGCTAGTCTGGGTTGTTCTCACATATCTAATAGAACCTGGCACAGCTGGCTTTCCATAATGAGCATAACTGTGTCTACAAGGTGAATTACAATCAATATCCAAAAGAGTAAAGTCCCACCCTCTTGGTTGTGCAAAGAAATAGTGTAAGATGACAAGTGGAAGGAGAGGAAATACGTTATTTGCTCCTAGGCCTGCTTTGATCCTGTCAAGCCTCATCTGGTTTTAGCAGCTGTGCAACAGGCAGCAGTTCAATGAAACTTTATCAAACCATGCTCATGCTGGGCAAAACTTTTCTTGTGGAATTTTGAAACATCATGAAGCTTATAAAGACTAGAGGTGGCAGTTCTGTCTTCCCCATCTGCCAATGTCATACAACACTGAACAACTACAAGCAACACGCGGCTAATAATGTGCTAACAAAGTATTTACACACAATTCATAAACAGAAAATATGTAAGAGTCACAAACGATAGGCGTTCAAATAAATGTTCCATGAACAAAAATAGAAGGTGTAGTCAGTCAGTATCAAAGACCACTGAGATGCAGGCAAAATGCCTTTCCACATTCAAAATGCTGCAAATATGCAGTGATAGGTGCTCCAAACATAGAACAGTTTTTCCGGATAACGAATGTTTCAATAATGAATCTTCATCAGCAAATAAATTGTCCCTACAGGTACATCAAGTAGCAATGGATCAGCAATCACTTGATAGTGTAGTTATTGAAACAGTTTGTTATCCCGTTGAAAGGCATTTTGCCTCCATCTCAGTGGTTTTTGATACTGACTGACTACGCCTTCTATTTTTGTCCATGGAACATTTATTTGACTCCTATTATTTGTGACTTGCTTGTGGTTGTTCAGAGTTTTCTGTTTTGCAACACAGGGGATTTCCTTTGTTGTATGTCATACAACAGTCTCTCCTAGCCTGCTGCCTTCCACGTCTTTGGACTACAATTCTCATCATTCCTGACCATTGGCCAAGCTGGTTGGGGCTGGTGAGAGTTGGGATCCAATAACAGCTAGAGGGCACTAGGTTGGGGAAGGCTAGTATGCATATTTATTCTTAATCGATTTCAAGGTTTGAATCAAAATATAAGTTAAGATTATGCCCTGACCATTTTCAGTTATCTCATTTCTTGGTTCACAACATTTTTTGTGAGATTCCTGTCTGCAAGCAATATTTTCAAGCATGTCTTCCTGGAATAGTTATTATGCGGCATTGTAGCGCTGCTTGAATAAATTGAATATATGCCCTTACTACCTACTGGTTGGGAATGGCGAAATTGTGTAGAGCTGTTGATTTGTGCTGCATACCTGGGGATAAAGGGGGAACTTGTGACTGTTGGCAAAGCACTTGACAAGATAAATCAAAGAGTATGACTGAATTAGTTACCGTTTGCTGTGACCTTGGATAGCTTGTACATATATTCAAGAAACCAGCAAGTAGGAAGCTCTGCTTGAGCTACTGAAGAATATGGCTGAATTTCCACTTCTGTTTGTTTGGTTTCTTCATGTTGGAAATAGGTTGCACAAATATATGGAGTAAAAAGACTCTAGAAATGGCTTGCATCCGTGTATTCCTATAAAATAAAATACATTGAAATAAGAGTTATTCAGACTGAAGATCTTGACTATCTGTTTTGTTGATGGACTGCAGCATCCTTACCTGTTCATAAACCCTCTATATAGAGGTATAGTTTTTAGTGATGGACACTTAACTTCTTCTTTTTATGTCTCGTTACACCTCAGAGTCTCTTTCTGGTCAGTGGAGAATGCACATATTTGTCGTATGTCTCTCAATCTGATGCACTGTTGAGATCGGAAGATGACCATATTTGTAAAAAGTGGAAAATAACCATTCAATCCAGAGGATCCAAGGGCAATATGGATCTAGTTGGCATGCAGATACCTTTGCGGTTACTCCCCCCCCCCCCCCCCCGAGCAGAAGCCTCAAAATTCACATCAAAATTTGCTTTAAAAGAAATTCAGGGTCAGCTCTATAAAACAGGGCTATCAGTCTCTGAAAGCCATTTATCATTACATTTGGCACCTACCATTTTTCTATAAACTTTGGAGATTACTCCAGCACTGAGTTCCTCTTTCAGCTTAAATTGCAAAGAATTTAGATAGGTAGCATATAATTACCCAATTATAATTAATTGGTCGGATTGCTAAAATTAATCGCTGCTATTATTGTAAAAAAGAAAAAGTACCATGAAATACTAGATGGTAGTGGCAAGTACCTCAGAACTCTGTGTTCAGAATCCATAAGATAGAACTGTCACTTAGCACTATTGAAATAAAATGTTTTCGTCTTGCATTTGTTTCCAGTGACCTAAGCAGGAATGCTTATTACTCCTGCACTGTGACCTAAGCAAATATACCAGACAGCCACTTTAATTTCAAGGGGATTCCAAAGGTGTGAGCTTAGCCTTTCTACTTTAATTAAGGACTCAGGCCAGGGTTTTTTATTTTTGTTTGCTTGTTTCATTTTCAGTATCTTGAGTGGTCAGTCCCAGTTAAGGTGAATAGCAAACATTGAACAATGGCCTGTTCACCTTCATATTTGCCTATGGCACCCTCAATGGACGTTAGGGCCTGTACACACACTGTTTATACCTGCTTCTCTCTGGACAGGAAATGTAGTAGAATCATGCAGTTTCTGAATCTGTGAAATAAATTCAGATGTTGGTATGTAAGAAATAGAACTAGTCTGGAAACTGGCATATGCATTTGCACATATTTATGCTTACATGAGTAATATCAAAGTCTTATAACTGGTCTACATTAAAGCACAACTTGTAGTTTTAACGAGACACTACTGTATTAAAATGTTTTCCTCACATAAGATTGCATATGAATGTAAAACCACTGTTCAAACTATTTATGAAAGAGCTCACCCTTCCATTTTAATGGGAGTTTCTAAGAGACAGTGAAACTATTCTAATACTTACAGATTTATGGGACTCAGTCCAATTGCATTATTGGAAGGAAACTCGCTGTCTGCACTTTGTACTATGAAAATTCACTTTTGAAGTTTCAGCTTTGTGAATATATTAGCCAACAAATTTAAGCATATGACAAAGAGAGTCCATTTGAAATTGGTGAATTATTTGTAAAGGATTGTCAGCCAATGATACTTTGGGGTTTTGTTTTCATTTTTTTATACTGCATTTACTTTTTGTGTTATGATTTGGAACTTCTCTGTTAACTTCTGTTTACAGTTTCTGTTCTCATGAAAGAGCTGGCTAATTAACTGAAATTATACGATTTCTTGCTGGTATGAGAAGAAAGAAGCGAGAAAATCTGAGCATCGTTACCAGTAGTCCTGACAATGTCTGTCTTTGTTGAGGATGGAATTGATGTCATGTTTGGCAGCCAACCAAGATTGTACTGCAAGTAACACAACGATATTTTGGACATGCTTTGCAGGAATTTCCTTTCCAAAATCTTTTTGCAAAGCTTCAGAGTCAGGACCATTTTTCCTCTCTTCACAAAGAATTAATATCAAGACACAGATTGTGCTGTTCACTTTTTAAGCAGAGGATAATGGAATAATCACTAACAGTCACCAAGAAGAACTCAAGCCCAACCCACCTAGCTTTGATAAATGTATTGGTTTAAATCAACTGCAGTTCTCTTGTCTAACATCTAACCTTCAGTAACATAATTCACACATGGTATTTTTGTAACAAAACATGAGCTGGGGACTAGCAGGAATTGATGTACAATCAATATGCATATGCTTGCAAGGCCACTAACGTAGCAAACAAATCAACAACTTGGGCAATTCTACCCAGCTGTATTCTGAGATGTCTGAGTTGATTCTATGGCTGATACCAAGAGTGCCAATTTGGCCCCACAACCATGGGTGCCATGCAGTGTGCATGGCCCTGGCACCGAAATTTGTGGGTGTCCGGCCCCTTCATGTGGAATTTTGTGGGTGCTCGGGCACCCAGGGCCCCAGGGAGTTGGCACTTATGGCTGTAACAACTCTTTGCTAAGGACCTGACTTCAGCTTTGTAATATGCTTGTCTCTACAAGATACAACTCCTTGATTGTAGTAACCAATAAGTATTTGTGTCATATTCAACTTTCCTACATTAGCATTTTCAGCCCCTGTGTGGACTGTCACCCCAATTTAAATGTGGACAACCAGCTTCTATTGATCACTGCAGATTCACCAAGCTCCTGTTTTACTCCCCCTCGTACCATTGTCCTTATTTTTTTCCAAAATCTTCTAAATACTGTCACCACATAGTTATATTATGCTGTTTAAAGAAAACTTTAATCTATAATCCAGTAGCTGTGGAACTTTAGATGTGGTGTAAAACCAGCCAGGCATACTTCATAAATAAAGAAAAATAACATTAAAAAAACTTCCCTGCTCCCTTCAGATGTCTTCTAAAGGTTGTATAGTTACTTATCTCTTTGACATCTGATGGAAGGGCGTTCCACAGGGTGGGAGCCACTACAGAGAAGGCCCTCTGCCTGATTGCCTGAAACACTTCTCACAGTGAGGGAACTGCCAGAAGACCCACAGAGCTAGATCTCAGTGTCCGGGCTGAATGACCAGGGGTGGGGGGGGGAATGCTCCTTCAGGTATACTGAGGCCATTTAGGGCTTCAAATGACAAGCACCAACACTTTGAATTGTGATCCAATGTAGGTCTTTCAGAACCAGTGTTATATGTTCCCAGCGGCTGTTCCCAGTCACCAGTCTAGCTCCCACAGCCCTGAACACATAATTAACCTGCGCATCCATGACTTCTGGTCCTGCGCACCTGGTCCTTCGGGGGCGCTGTTACTTCATTCAGGACCTGAGAGTCCCCCACACCTGCCTGTCCCCTGTCCCCCAGAAACAGTACTTCTGTCTTGTAAGGGATTCAACCTCAATGCTCAAAGGTAAATACTTAAATTGGATACTGTTTCTTTAAATGGCAGTTGTGCGTAATACAGAAGCTTATATGGGACTGACTTGTAAAAGCATAGATCCTAACCCTTTATACGTATGTTAGTTACTCTTGTCCTTCTGCCTCAGCTAGTCAATCTCACCACTACCAGGTACTTCTGCTGGTTTGCTATGCACCAGGCTTGCAGACAGTTGTCTCTCTCTGGCCAGCTTCAGAAGCTGCTTGCTGAACTTCCACACGCTGCTCACTGCACTTTAATAGCCTTTTTGCCAGTCTTCGGCTTTAGATGCAGTTTTCATGGAGTTCATGCTAGTAGGAAAGGCCAGATTTCATCATGTGTAGACGAAGTCTAGCTCTACTGAAGTTGATGAAGCAATGCCACTTTCCCTCAACTGAGATAAGTTTCCAAACTTTTGATTAAGCTACTATTTATTGCCTTTAGCTAGATATGTTGCATTCCAACTACCTGACAGCAGTCACTCTTCATTTTTATTAATATGTTTAAAATTTTAACAGGGTGATTGTCGAAGTAGGATGTGGTATTTTTGGTCTGCCAATGTGGCATTTTGCTTGTTTTTCATTTGAAAGGCCTATCTCAGCTGTGTGATCATTGCCATCTTTGACTTGTGTTACCCAGGAAACAAGGGAACCTTTTTTATATTGCTGTGGTTCATTTTTTTCTCATTCCCTATTTATTCATTCTTTGCTAGCCTGTTTTGTTTAAGGGTGTATGCTGTTGTGTTTTGTTCTGTTAAATCACCACCACTAAGCTTTCATTCTCTCTTTCATAAATGCTTCACATTACAGTGCTTTAACATATGGTGATTGTGACTCAGGGTTTATATTTACTTTGGTAAAACAGGGCTCTAGCTAATGTATGTGCCATAATCATGCTGCATTAAAAAAACCCTGTGCTTTAAGTACTGTAAAAATTCACATGCATGCTAAGTGCATGAGAATTGACATCTCCAAAGGAACAAAAATTGCAGTTTTGTAATTTATGTTAAAATGACTAATGTTTTTTGAAGCCGTGGTTCTAAAATAATGTTGTGCCAAATTTTTGCAATATTTGCTTTTTTATTGCTAAATAACTGTTTCAGGGAGTGAAAGTGAGGTTTTGGTCCCCCCCCCCTCCATGGGGAGCTTACCTTTAATCAATCAATCAATCAATTGCCATCTACTACTGCCTTCTTCTTTTTTTAATGATTGTGTGCTCTACCATCCTAGCACTTCTTTGATGTCATTTTTCACCACAGGATTATGGGAATCACATACTGAATATGTTTACTTCACGGTACATAGGAACATAAATTGTTGCCTTACATAGTCGTACTGCTGGCCCCTCTAGCTCAGTGCTGTCTACATTCACTAGTAGAGGCTCTGCGGTCCCAGCCATACTTGAAAATGCTTGGATTTACTTGAGACAATTTTGTATGCTAAGCATCTGCTGTACCATTGAGCAAAGGGGAAACCACACCACCAATCAGGTTTGCCTACATGACAATATCATCAAGGGCAATCAGAGTCTTCGTATTTGCCTTGGTCTGAATGCCATGGAGAGAAAGTATGATGCTATTGTTCAGAAAACCAGACTGATGTTCTCTGTCTTACAACACAGCACTAGTGATTTCATTATCTGCAAGTGCTCTGTTCGTCAGCCAGTTTCAGTCTGCCAGCAGAAACTTGAACCTCGGGTCTTAGCCAGGTTCAAGAGAAGGAAACAAAAAAAGCAGTTTCATGAAAGAAAATCATTTTTCTCCCTTCAAGGTAGAGTGGCCTTTATTGGGTGTCAATTGCATAAAATAATGAGATGAAATAACCAATTGCATAAAATTAAGAAAATCCAGGTCAAGGTAACAGAGGGAAACTGTTACCAGAGAATTCTAGAAACTTCTTATTTACAACTCATCCCCCAAAAGGTAGAGAGTTGATAAACCCTTTCTTCTAAATATGTTTGTTTCAATTGGTTAGTTTTTTTGTACCCTGTTTCAGTAAATCCAGCTTTATAGTTTAAAGCTGCATAACTGTGCTTTTATGCTTTAATTACTGCTCCCATGCCCCCCTTAAAAAAAAGCTGCATTGCTTGGTATGTAATGTGAGACTATTTACAGAATATGGATGGTTTTGCATACAAATGTGTATGTCGGTACAATGCACTAATTGTTTCCAGAAGGAAATACATTTGGATGTACATCTGAATATATAACCACATGGTAGATATACAAATACATGCAACAGGATCTGAGTGAGGAGGTGGAAACATGGTTACCATAGCAACCAGGATGCTCATTTCTTCTACCTGGCTCCCATCCTCTTGTGAAGAGTTCCATGCTCTTTCAAAAATAGATGCAACCTAGCATTGAAAAGTGAGAGGGCACATCTATTTAGATCTGTGATGAGTGTTCATGAAAATCATGCCACTGTTTCAGTTCAGAACAATTTAAAACTTGGTTCTACCATTAATCATGTGGTTCGTAAGAGACATGTTCTCAGGAACTTGCTTTCTTCATTGAAAATATATCATAAATCACAACAATTTATGAAATAGTGAATAGTTTGTGCTTATTCGGGGACCATGTTTAAGGGGATCTCAATTCCTTTGCCTCTTGTTTTCTGGGGACTGAAAGTGCCAGCGTGGTGTAGTGGTTAAGAGCGGTAGACTCGTAATCTGGTGAACCGGGTTCGGGTCTCCGCTCCTCCACATGCAGCTGCGGGGTGACCTTGGGCTAGTCACACTTCTCTGAATGTCTCTCAGCCTCACTCACCTCATAGAGTGTTTGTTGTGGGGGAGGAAGGGAAAGGACATTGTTAGCTGCTTTGAGACTCCTTAAAGGGAGTGAAAGGCGGGATATCAAGTCCAAACTCCTCCTGCTCCTCCTGCTCCTCCTCCTCCTCCTCTTCTTCTTCTGGCTCAGATGTGAGTCATCTGAATAGGAAATCCTTGGCCATCCCTGAGGCATTTTCTTGAAAAATACTGCAGTCTCCCTCTAAGATCACACAGGAAACAACCTCAGACAGAGATGGTGTCAGGCAGTAGGGGTGGGCTTCAACTCAACAGTATCCCTAAACTATTTGTAGAATCAAAGAGCTGGAAGGTCCACAAGGGACATCTAGTTCAGCCCCCTGCAATTCAGGAAACTTTTGCCCAACATGCGACTCAAACCCACAACCATGAGAGAGTAAGCATCTCATGCTCTACTGACTCAACTATTCAGGCATTCATGAGCCTATGCTAGCAGGCCCCATGCAAGCCCTCAAATCAAGCTCCTAAATGGAGAGGTTTCCTGGTGAAGGAGTCCTATGGACTATGACAGCCCCTCCCTTATTAATAGCAGCAGCACCAGACTATCAAGCATGATGGATTAATCTCCAGTGATAAATCTGAAGGGAGGGATATCATAGCTGTTAACAGATGGCAAGCATTTGAAAACCCCTCTCTGACCCACCCCTCCAGCCACACCTACTTCCCCCCACCAACCACCAGACTGGCTGATATCTGTAGATGATCCTCACAATGTCACCCTGCTAAACACACCTTTCAAGAACTCCCACCGTGCTAGGCACTTACTGAAACCAGAGGTGGTATATTATGGAAAACTTTCCACTGACATTACTGGCAAGGGAGAGCCCCTGCTATGTGTGTGGATTGCCACCATTTGTCAACTCATAGTTGTCATTGTGCCTGCCACTGTGCCACTGCTTGATTATAAAAGATTCATTCGACATTTCTCTGGTTCCATAACCAAGAAATCTTACTCCACTTTCCTCAGACCAGCGTTACATATGTGTGTGCGTGTACCAATAGTTACAGACATCTAAGCCTCTTTTTGGAACAAAAGGGAATGAGCACAACAAGGTTGCTTTAGAAGCTGCATTGTTGGAAAAGAGCACCCATTGTTGGTGCTGCCATGGAAATTATAATTTGAAAGCTCAAATTTTCCCCAGAGTATTGTATGTTGTTATAAGCCTGTGCAAGCCTAAACATTCTGAATGTCCATGGATTTCCCCCCCTATTCAGACCACTCTCCCTTGTTCAGCCTATTAGATTGGATTTCTCAATTCCCATATCCCACTGCTAGAGCCTTCACAACAGAGAAGCCTGTATACATAAGCTGATGAATCTTTGCTTTTGCTTATCCTTTCTTTTATGTGAAAAGGAAAAAAAATTTTTTTCAAACACCATCAAACAACTCTGCATCCTTGCCAAACACACGTCAGAGCAGGTACACAAAGGTTGGCAGTTGAGTGGTTCCATAATAATATAAAGCATTCAACAAAGTTCAAAAGTGGGGAGGGAGGGACCCAAGCTATCTGTATGTTTAAAAAAAAACAAAGGAATGGCTTTTAAGGGCTTTTAAAGGGGCAAATCCAAATGTTTGGACTGCTTTGGAAGAACATAAGAAACTGCCAGGCTAGAGAATCTGCCAATCTAGCTTGGTATCGTCTACCTAACTGACAGTGGCTTTCCAGGATCTAAGGCAATATCCTTAGGATCTTTCCTATCACCACCTAGCTGATCCTTTTCAACTCAAAATGCTAGGGATTACTTGTACAATGACAATAAAGATATAAAGATAAAGATTAAAGTTGGGGCTTCTAAATAGGAAACACATGCACTGTCACTGAATTACAATTTCAGTTGGAGAGAGGCAGGTTTTAACCTTTTGCTCCTGTTCTATAGTCTTCATCCAGATTGCCTCCAAAATTGCTAAGGAGAAGACTTATGGGCATAATTTGAACTCTTACCTCCCCCACCCACCCAATTCTTAACTAATATCATTTTAGGAGTAGAGAGGATTTTTATCTTGACCCATGGCTGCTTTTTACAAAGAAAAAAAAATGAGGCGCTCAAGGCAGAGAGTACATAATGATTAAAAACTACTGTCCTTTCCATCCCTATAACTCTGGGATTCCTTGAAAGCTTATCAGGGATCTTCACTGAGGAGATACATCTGTATTCCTGAAAGACATCTTACTTTCTTCTTGAACACAGACATAATTGAATATGACTTGGATTGAATGGATAGTATTGGCATGCTATTTTTTGCAGAATAGAAAGAGTACTACTTCACGTAGAATAGTTAGTGGTACAGCATATTCAATTCAGCACTGTTGCTCAATTAGTTCTTGTAGTTCACATGCTTTCTTAACCTGAACATATTATCATGATTCGCTGCAGTTAAGGATGCCTCCCCTCACATCTGGAATTTAAAAGGGTGGAATGTGTTGTATTTTACTACTAATAGTATGATTAATGAAAAATGCCATTAATTTTAAAGATGCATATATAATGGTGAAGTTGTAACTGTGGTGAATATGTTCTACCTAAGAGTGAACTTGGGTGCCCAGATGCCTCTTACTTTTCAGGTGTAAGAGGGCCACCTAAAAATAAGATCCAGAGAATTGCGTACATACACAAAAGTATATATAGGCTGGCTTGTTTTTTTAATCCTCTAGAACTCCCAAATAGACCGACAATGAAATTCCCAAAAGTACAGAATGTTGAGATGTCAGCTAGAAAAAGCGAAAATTGGAGGTGAGGAGATAATTGAGGGAAAGAGTGTGCACAAACCCCTTATAGGAGAGGTGGTAAACCTGAACCTCAGGATTCTCCCCTGGAACTGCTGTTTCTTCAGGCCACACCACTTCATAGGCCATAACCATTAATAGGCCTGCTCCATGCCCTCCTTGAGTCATTTTGCCTGACTGCATTATATCCTTGAACTTGGTTGCCTTAATAGTAAGAGGTATGTGTGAATAATTGTGACTTTGGCATGGTTTGAACATAGCCTACTGTAAGGGATGTACGAACATATGTACAGGAACTTCCAACTGGCATTTTCCACGCCACTTCTTGTTGTTTAGTCGTTTAGTCGTGTCCGACTCTTTGTGACCCCATGGACCAGAGCATGCCAGGCACTCCTGTCTTCCACTGCCTCCCGCAGTTTGGTCAGACTCATGTTGGTAGCTTCGAGAACACTGTCCAACCATCTCGTCCTCTGTCGTCCCTTCTCCTTCTGCCCTTAATCTTTCCCAACATCACAGTTAGTTTATTTTGCAGAAGTCAATGTTCTGTTTTGTCAGTCGCTGATGAAGAAATGTACATATTACCGGTATTAACCTTGTCCCCCACACACATAGCACACAATAGACATGCATACATCAGCCATCAACGGATATTTACAAATCAGTTACCTTCTTTGCATGTTCTGTTTCAGAGTTAATGAATTTCCACAGGTGTTGCCCTGTTAGTCTTCTGAAGCAAAAACAACAAAGAGTGTTGTGACACCTTAAAGACAAAGTTAATGAAGTAGCTAATGACCCATCACAAAGCTATCTACACCCACAATCTCTCCACCCACCCAACTGTCTAAGCAAGAGGCATTATGACAGTCCAATGACACATTTCTGCCAAGCCAAAGCAGATGAGGATGTGCAGCAGGTCCAGAGAGGGGTGTGGCCTGAGGAAGGGCATGGCCTAGGGTAAGTCACTGTAACTAGAGATTCTGCCCATCAGCTGGAAATTCTACACCTCTGGTTTATTTGATAGTGGCATTTAAAACATCTGAGTAGACAACATTGCTTTATACATCACATAAGGCTTTTGTTATGATCAACCTAAGTGTGAGTACTCTCTTTCCCCCTCATTTTAATTCTGTGAGCATAGATATGCTTAGAAAGAGTACCTGCTTATGCACCGAGACATGATTGAAGATGCAAGGAACAGGAAAGTAAATAGACATATTAAAAGAATCAACAAATCCAATGAGTTCACACAGTGTTTCATTAAAACACATCTGAGGTAACAAGAAAATTAACTTAGCAATTAAGTTCCTCCTGTGTTCATAATCATAACATCAAGTCAAAATTTCTTTCACACTCCTTGATTAAAGTAACATTCCATTTTTCATGCTTATTTAACTAATTTTCGAAAACAAGGAGTCACTATACCCTTTAAGAAACCTCTGATACCTTTTCCTTTAAACCTTCATTTAAGATATGATTATGCTTTAGTGTTCATAATATTGTCTGTTTGAAAGTATAGTTATAGAAGGTAAGGAAGAGAAGATGGTAAGTTTTTACAGGCATGGATTTGTTGGGCAAAGAGGATCCAAAGGCATTTATATTCTGAGCCACCTTTGTTTGAGGACAACGCCTTCAGTACTCCTGGACTAGAAAGCCCCTGCACAAATCTGTAGACATTCCTTCAGTCAGATGTTTTTGGTGGTGAATCAACAGTTTGTCATCACTCTGAGTGAAATGATCTTGTGCAGGGATATTTTTTAATGAAAGGGGGCACTTTGGGTGTAGAGTGAAATCTTTTCCCAAACTTCCCCTTTTCCATATCATTTGAATGCCTATTCATGATTGCTAGTTTCCCAAAACTCTCCATTAGTTCAGTTGAGGAGTCCCTAGATGAGGCAGCATGCTGTTTGCTCTGCTTTGGTGGCTTGATCAAGGGAGACAAAGTTTCTGTTGCCTGACTTGGAACCCTCATTTGATCATGGCACTTGATAGCCACCTCTAGGGCCATTGAAAGCCTCTGTAGGGTGTGTCTGGCTGGACCTGGCTGGTTGTTGGATGGTCTTTTCCTAAGGCTGGAGTGGTGGGTCCTCTAGATGCCTTCTTTCCAGGCAGTGCTGGCTGCATCATGACTTTGCCTTGCTGCTGACATGAGCTTTGAGTCTTTCTATTGGTGTTGGGAGGAGAAAGGAGGTGAGATGGAACAAGCACCTCATTTGCTTTTTTTTTTAGAGCAGAAACTCTTGAATTTCCTAGTTGGTACTTACCAAAGTAAATTGTAAGCAGAGTGCTCAGCTTATAGGATCCTACGCCTTGCTGATCGCCCTTTTCAGAAGCTGATCATATTTATAGCTGTAT
This sequence comes from Darevskia mixta, assembly GCA_034641385.1. NCBI lineage: Eukaryota > Metazoa > Chordata > Lepidosauria > Squamata > Lacertidae > Darevskia > Darevskia mixta. The sequence continues at coordinate 5,059,790 of JAWWNH010000036.1, forward strand.
AAGTAGTAGTAAAAAGGATGCGGGTGGCGCTGTGGTCTAAACCACCGGCCCTTGGGCTTGTCGATCAAAAGGTCAGAGGTTCGAATCCCCGTGACGGGGTGAGCTCCTGTTGCTCGGTCCCAGCTCTTGCCAACCTAGCAGTTCAAAAGCACTCCCCAAAGTGCAAGTAGATGAATAGGTACCTCTCCAGCGGGAAGGTAAACGGAGTTTCTGTGCACTGCTCTGGTGTTGGTGTTCCGTTGTGCCATAAGTGGCTTAGTCATGCTGGCCACATGACCCAGAAAAACTGTCTGTGGACAAACGCCAGCTCCCTCGGCCTGTAAAGCGAGATGAGCTCCGCAACCCCAAAGTTACCTTTACCTTTAAGTAGTAGTAAAGGGCCAATGTGTTGTACCAGGAACACTGGTGCCAACTGTGAAGGAAGGCACACAAAGTTAGGCCTTGCTGCGGTTTCCTGAGGCAGTCAAGCCTCACTGCCTTCAGCCAGGCCACCAATGGGTTGCTAGGCCAGGTATAATCTACACATTGCACAGAGCGTTGCTGGTGCACAGCTTCACCCATCCTACTGTTGGGTAGGTGGGGTGATTCCTGGTCAGCACCACTCAAACTGGAGTGAATGAGTGCCCTCTGGAACTGCTTTCTGCTCTGTATAAAGAGTGACCAGCTGCTAATATCCCTTCACCATGTGGCTTCCCCCTCAGTACTTTCAGCCATTGTATTCTTTCAACTTTTTTGCTACTCTTCACACATCCTACTTGCCATTCAGCTGGCCATGCGGTCAGTTCCTCACTCCCCAATTATTCTTTCATTGGTTGTTTTGCCTCATTCTGCCATATCTTCAGCTTCTTCCCCAAGCTTGCCAGTGCTACATCTCCGAGATCTCCTGAGGGTTGTGTTGCTTGCAAGCTCTGGGAGTCCATATGTGCTTCCAGAGTAGACCTGGAAGGTGAAGTCTTTAAGGAGGTACACTCTGGAGCCAATTGCACTCAGTGACTAGCTCTGAGGCTTTCATGGGATTTCCCAGAACCTGAACTCCCCCACCCCATCCCTCCACAATGTAGAGTGCTGGAAACACTGGCTGCTCCTCTTCTTGCCACCACATTGGGTTGCAAAGGCCAATCCTGGTGAATCAGGGAATGGGGAATGTCACACTGGATGTAAGATACGTTTCCTTTCAATATAGCTTGAAAAAAAGATTGAAAAACAATTGTGTAATTGATGTATTCTTAAAAACAACTTTCAAAGTCGATATCATAATTTTTGAATAGCAAATCATTTCTTCCCAGTAGCAAAGTCACTTTACTCTTGAAATTCCTGAAGGTTATCCATGTCAATTGATGGAATTCATATTGACTGTGCATCATTACTTCAGATAATGCTACCTGGTTCATTGTCAAGTGCCACTAAGATAGTGGGGGAGAAGGAGGAAAAGGAGAAGGACTGGAAGAGGAAGCAGATAGATTTGGAGAAATGCTATGACCCTTCCTCTTGATTCTAAAATACTTCAGAACCGTTGTTAGGCAATATTGCTCTGTTCCTGTCACCCATATGTGCTGATCATTTTAAGAAGACATTTCTCTCTGTGATCTGTCATCTTGAGAAGTATAAAATGTCAGTCAGACAAGCACAGAAGAATTAGTATATGATCTGATAGGGATCAAGGACAGTAATATAATTCAAAATGCTATTCCTTACTAAATCCACCCGATTAGGGTTCATGAATTTTAGGAATCCCTAGCTTTGTAAAAAGAAAGAAATCAATACTAATACTCATTGCATCATGCCAGCACATTTTCTTTATGCAAAGCACTTTAATGATCTCCCCATTTATTGCTGTAACCATCTGTGAGATAAAGCAATTCTTGAAGGTTTGGCGACAGAATCCGAAACTGGATCTCAGTAGAGTTTGGTGACACTGATCCTGAGCTTTTGAAAGAAAATAACAATTTAGTATACCAGAGTAACACTTCCAGCTCTTGAACCACTAAATGTGTGGTGTCCATGGTGCATACACCCTGGAATGCCCATATTAAAGTTCACTTTTATCCATCAATTGGTCAGAGGATTAGGGGCTTCTGAGATGTATACTGAAACATTTGTAACTAATTTATTTGTTGTACCTTGCGTATCTGACTGGGCAGCCCCAGCCATTGTGGGCAGCTTCTAACGTGGAAGCCTGCCTCTCCAGGTCAGGTTATTGGGGTTTTCTTTTCTTTTCTTGTTGTTGCTTTGCTTTGTTTTGGGTTTTTTGGCTTCCACCATCAAAATAAGTGGAATCTTAGGGGGCAAAATTTTTTCCTTGGGTAGCTGCATCAGGTCCCAAACAGGGAATTAACCACCACTTTCAATGCAGTGCAATTATGACACTGTAGATTCTGTCCATCATTGGAGTATGTTGAATCAAAGGCAGCTTTATCTGGATATAGAATTGTAGAAACCGCAGAACGGCAAGTTCCTTTTCATAAAGTCCTGCTTGCTAAGGATTATTCTTCACAGTGTATTCTCCAGTGCTTTGTCTACTTTAGTAATACAAGCCTACTTTGTTTTTACATGTCAGGAGAAGATGTAAGCAGAGTGTAAATGTTTAATGAATTTTCTCTGTAAAGTTCAGGTGCTAAGCAAATATTTTTTGGCGGGGGAAACAGCAGAAGAAGTCAAGAGGAAGATTAAAAGGAATAAATAATGCTGCAAAAAATAATAATAATGAAGGCGTTGGATAGAAAACTAGATCTAGTGGTCTGAGGACAGAACTTGTAAAATGTCTTACCACTTTCACTTTGGCCATGATTTTTAGTTCTTTAGATCTTTTCCATAAAGTAACCCATATGAAACCCTAATGGAAGTGAGATGGATATGAAGAGGATGGGGTTAATATATCTACAGGAATATATATACCTGTATACAGGAAGGGGTTATGGGGTGTACTCCTCCTTCGGGCAACTGCTAAAGCCAAGCTAGCGCCAAATGTATTGCTCTGCTTTCCTTTGGACCATATTAAAATGAGTACTGATTGTGTAGACTAGCACCTCTATGTGGGGACATGTGATCTAGTTGGTATAATGGCAAAGTGGCTGAAGTGCTTAGAATTCTGTTTCAGCCATGGACTTTCTGGGATACCATAAGTAAGCCACAATCTTTGAAGCTCAGCTGCACCCCCACATACTGTGGCAATAGTAATCTGCTTTACAAGGCTGATGTAAAGCAGGGATTGGGGGTGCTGTGCCACACCCATGAACCCTGACACTTGGCCATGCTCGGAGTTGGAGTTCACTAACATCTGAATGTCCACAGGTTCCCCATCCCTGATGTAAGAATTTCTGTTGCGGAGCAGAGAGAAACACACTGAACATTGTAATGATGTATGAACACTAAGTCTCACCATTTGCATAATCATGGCAGCTTTTCTTTCTTTCCTTTTTTACCACAAATAGATGATCAGCAGTGACCCCTGTAACTATGTCATGGAGCTGATGGTTCTGAATGTTTTGGGTCATGAGGCAATTAGATGGTGAATGCTTGCTATATTAACTAGCACTCAGTTGTGAAGCATGGAATGGACTGTGTTTGATGAACAAGGCCTTGTCTTGTCCATAGAAAGCTCCTTTCCCATCTTTTCCACCACCTTTTGCATGTTATGTTTCTGAAACCATAGAAAGAAGCTTAATTACATTGGTTTAGGTGATGCTTTATAGTTACTGATGACAATTCTGGGTACTATTAGCCAAAGCTCGTTGTGTGATTATGTACAGTCAAAGAATCATAGTCACAAATGTGTCTGATTTGAAGTGTTATGTATATTTTCCATAATCTCTGGGATGATTACTATAGCAGTGGTAGAATGGTCCTAAGGTATTCATATGTGACAAGTCTGTAAATGTGTAACAGGCACCTGTGAACTCATGTTGTTTAAGTCATCATCATCATAATTAAAAGGCTAATATTTCACAGGAAGTAGTATCATTTAAAACATTCAGTTTCCATTTAGAGAGACATATCCTTCTGCCAGTTACTTCCCTGGCTTTGACATTATGAAGTTGTTAAATGTACTTCCAGGTAAACGTGGGCATTGCTAGAATCTAGGACTCAAGAATTTGATTTCGGTATGGTGACCTTGATTAACCCTTTCCTGCAGATTGCTGCACAATAATTTTCTACTTATCCTAGGAGGTCTTTCATTGACTTTTGGTAGACTTGATTGTAATCAATGTGCTGTTTACATTTTTGGTTGTATTGGGGGGAACAAGATTTACAGCAAAGTTGAAAATGGTCTGTCTTGCATTTATTAAAGATTGTATTGAATGTGTTGTGATTACTTTTATAACTCAAAAGATAAAGGTGCTCCTGGGGTATAATGGTCTGAAGTGGGTGGAGGGAGAGGACTTGTCCCTGCCTTAATAAGTCAAGTCCCTGATTGTAATGAGTTTGTGATACACTTGTAACACCTGGCAGGTATTCAATTCATTCCTGACTTAACACTTTCAGACAGTGGTAGTAGTGAACTGCCTGACCCCCAACCTGGGTAGCCTCTATAATATACATTTTAGGCCAGAAACAAGTGTAATCAGTTGTGAGTGCTCAAAAATACTACCTAGGAAAGAAATACTAACCTTTAAGATAAAAAATAAAAATAAATCCTTCCAGTAGCACCTTAGAGACCAACTAAGTTTGTTCTTGGTATGAGCTTTCGTGTGCATGCACACTTCTTCAGATACCTTCTTCAGATACTTCTTCAGGTATCTGAAGAAGTGTGCATGCACACGAAAGCTGATACCAAGAACAAACTTAGTTGGTCTCTAAGGTGCTACTGGAAGGAATTTTTTATTTTTTTATTTTGTTTTGACTATGGCAGACCGACACGGCTACATACCTGTAACCTTTAAGACTGATTACAAACAGAAGTCTGAAAAATAAACATCTCATTTGACTTGTCCAACACTAGCTCTTTCAATAGATTCATAGATAAAATCAGACATTTTCATATCAAATGTTGTATTTTCTAAGAACAACTTGCCTTGGGCTCAAAAACCTTTGCAATGCAATAACATAGAGTAGCAAGGGCCTTCCCTTGTGTTTGCACAAAAGTAGTAGATTGTTAACAAAATAGCAATGCATAATTGTATTAAATATGTGCAGATTGAATTTCAGTTTGCCAACTGATGTATAAAGGAGAAACAAAATCTTCAGTAGTAATTGTTTATGCATTTAATATATATGACACCTGAGGGTTACTTGTATCTATGCATTTCTTGACTCATTGCATCTGTACTCACTAACAGGTCTGCTTAAGGATTCTCTTATTACAGTTAATATAGTTTCTCTAAAAATGCTTACAAAATATGCACATTACACATAAAATAAACTTACAGAGCAAGTGAAAAGGGGAGCCCTGCAGCTCCTTAACTCAATTCCATTGTGTTTAATGATTGCAGCTATTAAGGCAAGGCAAAGTAGAGAGTATAAGATTGCCCAGAGACTAGTAGATCATGTTCTTCATGCAGCAGTGGGCAAAAGCATTCTGCATTAAGTCTGCTGAGAAGTATATTTTTGAAATTATCTACCTTTAGGGACATACAGCTCCTGTCCCCCCCCCCCACTTCTAAATCTAAAATGCGCATTGAGGTCTATTCATGTTACTTATTCTAGAATTCTGCAGGACGTTGTTTGTAGCGGAACGAAGCAGTAATTATATGTAAATGATTCATAAAGGTTAAGCCAAAGAGGCTTGGGTATTATGATTTGATAGTGTCACAAGATTCTTTGGTGTGTGTTTTTATATAATTTAATTTGGAATTGACCTGTTTAATTAGGAGACAACTGAGAGATCACACCAAAAATGCCTAGTATTTTATGGAGCTGGAGAGGGGCTAGTGAGATTCTAGAAGAAAAATGCCAGTGTTGACCTTTTCTGTGGACTTTTGTGTGGACTCTGCCCAGAAATAATGCAAGATGTTCTTAGTCCCATCTCCATGCAAAAGTAGGACAGTCCATACTTTACTGAGTCCATCAATCCCTAGTTTTAGGTGTGGCTTCTGAGCAGCAGTCTCCCCTTGTGTTTAATGACTTTATTTATTTATGTATGTATTGTTATTTATTAAATTTACATTCCACCCTTCCACCAAAGGGAGTCAAGGCTAAATTTGGGTTTGTATTCTTAGTATTATGGTGTGAAATTTCAGTGCAAAGACATGAATATTGTTCCATTTAGCTCACAACTGTCTATTAGATAGATAGTTAGAGAAATAGTGACTTATTCAAAGCCAGCTAATGAATGTCCAACATTTTTTTTGACATTGTCAAACATGATGCTTTGTCCATTGCATCATTGCAGCTGTGCAATTTTCCTGACTCATCAAGCAGACCATGACTCATCAGGCATGTATTGTGATTTTGTCAGGTTCTCAATAGCTCCCACCCTGGTTTTGTAGCTCCAAAAAAGAAGTAGGAACAGAAGGGTTAGCAAGTCTTGGTGAGTTGAAGCTGTGCAGGCCTGATATACAGCAATACCAAGCAAAAAATGGATAACTAACTAGTTAGTATACTGTAGAACTGACATGTGAAAATAACATATGTTTCTAGATTCCCCACTCAAGTAAGTAAACATATCTACCAAAGCTTCAGATATAGTTTTTGTGCACATAAAAATTATCTCGGTTTTAACGATTTGTAGAAAGAGAAAGTGACGTGAAGTTGATAGCAGCTTCGCTGAGTTCTGTCTGATTCTTTGGTGTAATTCTTTGAAATGATGAAGAATTAGGGAAATAATAAATGTCAATAAGCAAAATTGTAGAATTTGAGACTTTCCTTGACCTGCATCAAATGTTTGTGTCTGGTTTTCCCCCTCATGTGTCAGTGCAATAATCAGATGTCATTTAAGTGAAGGGTTAGAACCTATCTAGTTTCTTTTCTACTTGTTGCCTTCACATATTTTGAGGCAGGGGGAATCTTGTACTAAAAGTTGAAGTGGCTGAAGCTTAAAGACATGAAATAAACATGTAATAAATAGGGGAGAAACTCCCACCCTCAAAACACTATTCCACAGCGCCGCAAAGTGACTTCTCAGCACTTGGCAATATTGATTTTCAAAATCACATCTAATTTTCCAGCCATTTCTCTACACAATTTCAATGAACTTCACAGGATGATTATTAGGCATTGTAAATCACCGATGCTTGAAACATTTACAAATTAATTAAATGATGGCAATCCTTGTAGAAATTGTTCTGCTCTGAATTATTACACAGAAGCTCCTATGTGTAAATGGTATGGTTGACTTGCCCTTCTACCAACCAATTCTTTGGGGGTCTATAGATGCTTAGCTAGTCCTCTTGTATTATGTCTTTCTGAAAATGAATTCTGCAATCAATATCTCCTACAGACTGTTAGTCTTCTAAAACACGGATAGCCAACAAGGGGTTCCCCAGATGTTGTTGAACTACAACTCTATAGTACATTTCTACAACATTTCTTTGCCACATTTTAGAGGCCCCAAAGCAGTTTAAGTCATTAAATATATTAGTACGGTAAAAAAAACAGGAGCACTTCAAAATGCCAAAATAAGAAACAGATAGAAAACATTAAAAGTGAGGCAAATTAGAAACATATTGACTGCCCACCTAAAAAAAATAAAAGGGGCTAGGTTATTCTCTCTTTAGAGACGGGGGTCATAACTAAGGTACTGCCACCAAAAAGCCCTATCTTGAGAAAATCGATAAATGCTGTTAAGAGTATTGTGTAAAATTCATTTTTAATAATTTTTTTCTTTCTGTATTTCTTATTGAGTTAAGTCGCATGGTAGGTTATGAAAAGCTGGAAGCTTTATACTGTGATTTGCAGTATTCCATTTGAGGTGTTTTATTAAAGCACACTTTGTTGTTAATTTAGCACTAATTAGAGGTGGACGTTTCTTTATAAATTACTCTTGAAGCATTGGACTCTTTTGGCTTAGCATCAGCCATAAACTATGATGATCTACATTAGGCCTTCTTCAGTTTCCTCAGTTTCCTCACTGCCAAGTTTGCAAAGGACTTGCTGAATAAGAGCGAAAGTGTTTAGGATCAAAGCACTAAGGAAAGGGAAAAGATGGATGAAATGCATTAACACAGCGATAAGTGTCAAGTCCACTGAGAGCATTACAGTTTTCACTAAGATCCAGCATAAACTGTCACCACTGAAACATAAATTAACCAGGGCATGTCTAAATTACTTCGCCATGACAGAGAACGGCAGAGTGGTTTGGTTTGAAGAGCACATTGACACTAATTAGTTTAGCTGTTGTGAACGACAGCTGACTAAGACTAATGACAGTATATTTTTCTCAGTCATTCCCATGATACTCTGTTAAAAAAAAAAGAGCATTAAAAACTGATCCATTGAAAAATGGCGGGATTTGTGAGGAGAAGACCTGGCAAATCTAGACTAACAATTCAGAAATCACCAGCATCAGTAATTTTGTATTATGAAATATATTTTTTCTAACAATGTATAGAATTTAATCAAATATTTAGCATACTTAACAGTGAGAAAAAATACACGCTCAGCTAAATGAATTATTACATTACTCATATAGAAAATCACTTGAAGAACTTTTATCGTAAAAGTACTCTGTCAAATGTCCCCTCATGTATTTCTGAAGTGGGCCTGAAAGCCAGCAAATATTAAAAAGTACTTGCTTGGTCAGCACTGGTTATGCCTATTTTCCCTTTGGAAGTCAATGGAAGCCTTCGTTATACACTTTTAGGTGCCAGGCGAAAAAGCTTCTCTTCAACCAGGCCTTTGGCTCATTAACATCCTACAGGTATATCCTTTTAAATGTGTTTGTGGGAGGGGATGGGGTTGTTGGTTTGTGTATGTGAAGGGATGTTCTTGTTTTAATATGCATTTCTTGTATTTTTATGTCATAAATCACCCAGAGATCTATAGATGAATGGGGGTATACAAATTTAATAAACAATTCTAAAAATAAAGTACTTAAGGGGATTTAAGAGCCCTGCTGGAACAGACCAAAGGCCTATCTAGTCCAGCATTCTGCTCTCACAGTGGCCAGCCAGATGCCAGCAGCACATGAAAACAATAGCACTCTCTTGTTTCTGATCCCGAGCAACTGGTATTCAGAGGCATTGTTCCTCCAATTCTTGAGGTAATACCTTCAGTAGTAGTCATTGATAGCCAATACTCTTTGTAGTAGTCATTGATAGCCAATACTCTATTGGTAGTCAATACTCTTCAGTAGTAGTCATTGATAGCCTTTGTTGCTGTTGTTGCTGTTGTTGCTGTTGTTGTTGTTTAGTCATTTAGTCATGTCCGACTCTTTGTGACCCCATGGACCAGAGCTCACCAGGCACTCCTGTCTTCCACTGCCTCCTGCAGTTTGGTCAAACCCATGTTGGTAGCTTCGAGAACAACCATCTCGTCCTCTGTCATCCCCTTCTCCTTGTGCCCTCAATCTTTCCCAACATCAGGGTCTTTTCCAGGGAGTCTTCTCTTCTCATGAGGTAGACAAATTACCGGTATTGGAGCCTCAGCTTCAGGATCTGTCCTTCCAGTGAGCACTCAGGGCTGATTTGCTTCCATTAATTTATTTCATACCTTTTAAAAGTTATCCAAGTTGGTAGCCATCACTACATCTTGTGGTGGCAAATTCCATATTTTACCTACCGTATATACTCGAGTATAAGCCGACCCGAATATAAGCCGAGGCACCCAATTTTACCACAAGAAACCTGGGAAAGCTTCATAGGAGTCACTGCCTGCCTCACTCGAGTATAAGCCGAGGGCGGCTTTTTCAGCACAAAAAATGTGCTGAAAAACTAGGCTTATACTCGAGTATATAGGGTATGCACTATTTGAAGACGTGGTTCCTTTTGTCTGTCCTGAATCTCTTCAACATCCAGCTTAATTGGATGACTCCTGATTCTGTTGTTATTAGAAAGGAAGAAAAAATCTGTCTAACCACTGTTGCTAAACCATGACATACTTTTATGCATGTCTATCATGTCACCCCCCCCCGCCTTCTCAACCCCAAACTTAAAAGCCTCAAATGTTATAACCCTTGACCATTTCAGTTGCTTCTTCCTGCACCATTTCCAGCTCTGCAATATCACTTTTGAGATGTGAAGAGCAGAGCTGTACACAGCATTCCAATCTGAGGAATGTTAAGAGAATTCTGATTTCACTTCACTTTCATGGCAACTCCGGATATGAACCACTGTATCTCAAGTTCACTTGTTTTCCATGTCATAGGGCAGATAATTGTACGTCAAGACCCCGGCACACCCCCAAGGATAAATGAATACACACTGACACAGAATTTTAGTTTAAGCTTAATGGACAAAAAATTATGCCACAACTTTATTGATTACAGCAATGTGAGTGGTATTGGCTTAGGCATTGGCAATAACTATATCTGACTCCTGCCTGCCTTGCAGGAAGTCTGGAAGGGTAAACAACCAAACGAGGGAGCTCTGTCAATGGCAACCAACTGAAGCTCACCCCGGGGTTCCCGCTGGGTCCTGGCATGGCCCTAACCCCTCAAGTGGACTTCGGACGAGATCCATACCCGCGGATTCCTTTACCGGAATACCCTTGTACCTGGAGAGACAGGTGATGGCCGCACCTCCCCTCCCCCACATCACAATAAGCCAATGCCTCACCACCAAACCTTACAAAAGTTGTGATGATTGCAAAGAGGTAGGCAAAAACCAAATGGCCAGTGCCAATTTGCCAAATGAAAAAAAAATCCTATCCAGACCCTGTTCCAAAACAGGTGACCAACCAAAGTCCAGAGCAAGGCCAAAGCAGACGCCTAAAATACAGGGCGGGCGGGTGGGTGTTCAACATTTTCCAGCAACTAAGTGTTTATCAAACAGCAGAGTAAGCAGCGGTGATCTAAACTTGACGTGTGCACAACACATCACTGTTTTAATGCAGAAGTGAAATTGACATAATTGTCTAGTATATTGAATGTAAAACTGAGAGAAGAAGTGCTGAGGAAGCACCATAATCTTCTGACTCAATGGGCTGTCTGAAATTGTATGATGATGAGCTATTTGAAATTATAAAAATGCTGAATGTTTTCTTTCAATGCAGCAGTTTAAAATGGAAGGTGACACCCTGCTGTAGACAAATCATTTGTTCCACGTAATAGAAACAGGTCTTGCTGTCACATATGTGTGTGGCAAGGAGAACATGCAATACCTCAACTGGAGCACAGATAAATATATACTGAACTGTTCTCCTTTTGCAGTTGTGAAGATGTAATTTGAAATGACTAATTCACACTGAAGGTTTTTACCACTTTTGCCATTTTATTGTGAGTCCCAAAATCTCTCTCCTTCTACTCTACACATGCAAGATGAGCCTTGTTTTGGTACGGGCCTGTGCTAAGGCAATAATCATATGCACTTACTCAGAAGTAAGACCCATTTTATTCTATTTGACTGACCTTTGAATAAATAGGCATGGAATACATGAAGTCAACAACACTTAGAAGGTCATGGGTTCCCCAACCTTACTTTAAATCATGAGTGGGTAACCTTTGGTCCCCCAATTCATCTCAATAGACCTCATAGTTTGGCCAGTGATTCTAACTTGTCCGGATCATGCCCACCTGTCACTCACCTGATCTCATGTGATATCAAGTGTGGGAGAGGTAAAATCTGGAATCTAAAAGTGCAATGCTGGTTGCTGCACAGTGTGTGTGGCTTTTGCATGACACTGTTTAAATTTTGCACCAAATATGGGTGGGGTCCAGTATCTGCTGAAAGCAAGTTGGCTTGCAGTTGTTTGTAAAATGCACACATCACCGAATTCAAGTCAACCTGGCAAAGGAACAATTGATGTTTAATCTTTGTTGCTTTTACTATCTTCAGATAGAAAAGCATGGTACAAATGTTTACAAATAATAGTAAATGAATTAATTATTGTGATATTATCATCTTCTTTTTGCCAAATCATTTTTATTAAACTTTTCAATACAAGAAAATCACATTAAAACATTCCAAATTACATATAATTATTGTGATATTATTAATGGACATTTATAGATGTGTAATTTTAAAACTAGTGGTAGTTTAAAGGATTTTTTTTGTATTTTGTTTATTCTTATTGGGTGTTTTATTTTGCTATAGTTTTTCATAGATAGATAGATAGATAGATAGATCAATCATTCATTACAGGCTACATTTAAGAACTGAGATTCTGATGTATTATTTTGGGAAGCATCTGATAAAATCAACAAACTAAAAACAAAGACCTCATAAAATTTAAAAAAGAGATAAAATGAACCAAATTTTAAAAACAAGGTTACTAATAAAATAAAAAAATAAAAAAATTCCTTCCAGTAGCACCTTAGAGACCAACTAAGTTTGTTTTTGGTATGAGCTTTCGTGTGCATGCACACTTCTTCAGAGTGTGCTTCTTCAGAAGCATGTACATGAAAGCTCATACCAAAAACAAACTGAGTTGGTCTCTAAGGTGCTACTGGGAGGAATTTTTTTATTTTTTATTTTGTTTTGACTATGGCAGACCAATACGGCTACCCACCTGTAAAAGGTTACTAATACATTTTCATTTCTTTATAGGCTGCTTGGGGAAGAACATTTTTAGCAGGCATCAAAAGCAGTACAAAAAAGGTGCTTGCCTGATGTTAATAGACATGAAGATTTGCATCTGGGTCCTTAGGATTTAAAAATATGGAAATTGAAATTTTCAAGCAGACAGATTTAATGCAGATCAAACTTACTGGAAAAGGGATTCTTGCTATCTTTTCCACAGATGGTATTCTTCTATGGGACTACCAAAGAGCTGTCATATCCAAACTGTCTCTTGCCAAAACAGCATTGTCACTTTTCAGACTACTGAATGTACTGGCCCTTTTATGATTGCATTATGCTGTAGTAAATTCACCAAAGCAAATTCGAGTATGAAATCCACAAGCTATCAGCAGTCAGAAAAATATATATACTGTATATAGCTGCCATTAGCCCATGCTTCCCAAGGGCAGAAAATTGAACTTTCAGGATTTTCCTCATCTCTGCTTCTCTAAATCATGTTGCATTATAATAAAGTCCAATGGTATTTGCACTCTGTTATTGTAGTCTATGTCTCCTTTGTATGTAACCTTAATTCAATATGTAAACATAAACTCAATTCATACAAATATTTCATTGCCCAAATGAAATAAGTTGCTAGTTGCTTTGTTTGTATGTCTGTCTGTTTATTGTGTGTTTAGGAAATAATGATTTTTATATAGGAACTTCTAACAACAACAACAACAACAACAACAACAACAACAACAATACAGTGGTACCTTGGTTTACGAACTTAATCCGTTCCGGATGTCCATTCTTAAACCAAAACTGTTCTTAAACTGAGGCGCGCTTTCCCTAATGAGGCCTCCCACTGCCAGTGCCCTTCCACCGTTCGGATTCCGTTCTTAGACCGAGGTAAAGTTCTCAAACCTGGACACTATTTCCAGTTTTGCGGAGTTCGTAAACCAAATAGTTCTTAAACCGAGGTACCACTGTAATAATAATAATTAAATTTATATACTACCCTTCATCTGAAGATCACAGGGCAGTTTACAGTATAAAGTTGTTGGATGTCCAACTCCCATCAGCCCCAGCCAGGATGGCAGTGGTCTAGAATAATGGGAGTTGTAGTCCAGAAACAGAAACTAGCCTGAAGCTCATCTGCTATGAAATGATTTGACATAATTTGGGTTTGGTCTTAGGTTTACAAATGGCCAGAAGTCTCTAAGTAATCTATATTGTGTGTTTGTAATGCTCTCAAATGAGGGCATTTGTTGCCATGGTTTCTGGCTCCTATTGGCTATACCAATTGGGAACTGTGTGAGACTGGAAAGCTCAGTGGGAAGAGCTCCCAGGAGCAAATAAAGCAAAACTCATTTATCCCTTCTGTGCAGCTTTTAAGAATACAGAGGTTCTCTCAGGGCCTGGCTCTAGAAATCTCAAGGAGCCAGAGAGTTGGGGTCAAACTGAATTCCATAAATGAAGCTATCTAATCAGCCATGGCAGAAGACGAATGGAGAGGGAAGGCAAAAGTAGACTGGATTGTTCCATTCAGGCCCTTTAACACTGCAAGATGGATTAAAATGGAAGCCGTTGGGCAGATAGCCAAGAGACAGCAAAATTAGAGAACTGGACCTGCTTCACTGCCTATAAAAGTAACCTGACATACTGAAATTGATTACTTGAGATGCTTTTTTTCCCCTCTACCATTTCCATATTGCTTTGTATTCAGGTACTGTGAATCGAATGCACAGCACAGCCTCAACATTCCCCATTTCGTCTTCTCCCTTAGCCCAGGAGGAATCCTGCTGTAGGTGTGCATTAGGGATCCTGCCAAGGAATTATATAGAGACTTGTTACATAAGCCAGTTACTAATACGTGTGTGAAGGCTCAATTCAGCCACCCGGGTTTAATAGAAAAGCATATGTCAAGAAAAGCTTCATTTTCTCTTGAAAATTTCAGATTGCAGAGCAGGGCCAATTAAAAAAAAAAGTGACAGGTAGGAATGAAAGACAAACCAAGATCTTAAGTGAAAAGGGTGAGTGCAAGAGATAAAGAACATAAAAGAAGAGGGGCATTGGTGATGAGGATTTAAGAACAGGATGGAGAAGGGGATGCAAAGGGGAAGCTGTTGAAAGCATGCACAGGAAAAACCCATGGGAGGGGAAGTGTGTGATGAAACGGGAATGCTGACCCCGAAGGGCGATTGCCTGAGAGTACACCCAGCTAAAGGAGATGAGATAGCAGAAGGACACTGTACTATTGAACTTCTGGGACATAAGGAAACACTGTGTAGTGCTACCTCGGAGTTGAAAAAAGTGAGTGACTGAGGGAGGAGAGCAATATTAAAGCCCAAGCAGCGTTGGTGGTTAGGAAGCAGAGAGACAAAGACAAGACAGAACCCCATCCAAAAGGTTCCTGCGCCTTTAAGAGTTTCATGAAAGAGCATTGCCTCCCTGGCCTGACAGCCCTATGACGGGAAAATCTACACATGGTTGAATTTTATATTCTCTTCAGTAGCTAGAGGTGCAAAGGCTCTTGACCTAGAAACCCTAAGAGAACAGGGGGAATGATTTTTTACAAGCTGAGTCATGGGAATAGCAGAAACTAGTGATGCTTCTCTCATGGAAACATGGGGGGGAGGGGGCCCCAGCCGTGGTACTGGCTTCATTTTTTCCTCACAGGCCACTGTGAAAGCAGCATTATTCCCCCCTCAGGAAAGACCATACTAAGCCTCAGCGCTGACTTTCAGAGCTAGGTAGGAACTGCAGTTTGGTTGCTGTGTTACTATGTTTCAGTATGCACGCTAACCTTTCTGACTAAATTTCAAAAGGATTTTTTAAAAAATCTTTCTAAACTAGAATGATGTGACTTAGTTACTTAGTTCCCATGTCCATCAAAATTGACTAACCCATTGGTTTCCAAGCCTCTCCCCCCCCCCAGACTATTTAAAAATTGCTGCGAGCCATGGCAGACCACTTAATGATTTATCTGCCTGTTGTAAAAATTGCTATTCTATATAATTCAAACCGTAATAAAATGAAACAAAACATATATATAAATATTTTTAATGCAATGGATGTGCCATCTCCCGTCTTCAACCACAAATCAACTGGCACACCATACACCAACTGAATGAAGCTTGGAGACCACTGGGGGTCCACACACAACCGTTTGGGAATTCATGGACTAACTGTTGCAACTTTTACGCAGTTTATATGGCAGTGTTTTATTGTCAACAACTGCATGTCAGAATTAAGTTATTGCATTAGACAGTTTATCATTAGCTTCAGTGTGCCTTACATTTTCCTTTTCAAAGGAACTGTCCTATTGAAAGGTATCCAACATGAGGCAGAAGTCTGGTCTGGGTGTTCATTACCTTGTGTGTAAACAGTCACAAGAAAGTAGGGCAGGGGTACACAGCCAAGCCCTCCTCCCTTTGGTATGTCATCCTCATCTTTTGTACAGTTTGAGGGTGAAGGTTTGAAGTAGGAGTCTCCTCTGCTCCTGCTTCCCATCTCACCCTATTATGATCTGTAAAGTGCTCATGATATTGTACTACTTTTTAATATTCAAAGTGTTTGTAGGGTGGCCACATGTACTACTTTACAGGCAGTTGTCTATTTGAAGGAATCCTCCTTTTGAAGGGCATACCTTCCGGGTTCCCCAGAAAAAAGGGACATCCTGTTTTTTCTACAAGATCTTGACAGCCATTTTGGGTGCCATGCTCTCGAATGCTCTCACCCCCCCAAAAAAAAGTGCTTTTGGGGGGCAAGAGCCAGGCGCAAGCACTTTTCCAGAATGACCCAGAATATGTGTCCTAGTTTTGCACTGGAAAAAGTTGGAAGGTATAACAGGGCTGTTTCTGTCCAAGTCTGGTTTAAAGACAAAGAAGGGAAAGCAGAGGCCTTGAAAATGCCTGCCGGCTGCTCCTAGATTAGGAGATGGAGCAGGGACACAGAACACCTATCCACAGTCTCTCTTACTATGTAAATGTATGAATTTATATTTAAAGAATAGAAACCAGCTCTAAATTTGCATCTATGCATAAGCATCAACACATGCAGATTTTATACAAATTGGTGTCCTCCTCCTAGTTTTGTGAAGTTCTTTTTTTCTTCTCACATGCGTAAGTGACCCCCATAAATGTTAGTGGCTACAGAGATGATGAATAGGAATTTTATCTGCCACAGGCCTTTCTTGTGTGCTCTTTGTTGCCTTTTCTGACACCAGGCTTTGTCTTCAGTTTTTATTATGGCAAGGCTTTATAGTTTTATATTTCCTTTTTCAATAGGAGATGTTCTCTTCAGCAGGCCGACCGTAATGAGCATGCTCGGCTCTGTTTTGCAATCTCACTATATCCGTTGATCTTAAAGTGCTATGTAAAAGTCACTCATTCTTTTGGACGGTATTTGTTAGGCTCATGCTGAGCAAGGAGCTGACTCTCTCTAGTATCATGAAGACTGAAGATATCAGCATCAGGATTTCCTGCAGCATCACTTAGTGCACTGACTGAAAAATGGAATTTTGGTTACAGAAGCGTACAATTCAGGCCTGCAGTATCACACAGCAATACAGTGTGACATAGCTTAAGTTGCATCTGTTCTGCTTCACCTCTGCATAACTAGCTTTTATTTATACTCTTAAAATTGTATACAAATTCTGAATACCCATATCTGGGGCTGAGTATTGACATGGAACAGATTTTTTCTTTCTATAAACACCTTGCATTTCCCCTCTAACATCTAGGTCTATAACACTGAAATTTTTGGTTAAAAAGTAAAAAAGTAAAAAAAAGTAAAAGTAAAAAAAGTAAAAAAGGAGTAGAATTTTATTACCCCAAGGATTCTGTTTCCTTTTGCCCCCTACAGGGGGGGGGTCCAGTGGGATTGCCTCTAATCTTGTATCAATCAATCAATCAATCAATCAATCAAATACCTTTATTGGCATCACAGTATAAAACACTTCAAGTAACTGGAATAATTAAAACGACAATGGTGAAGCTATCAAGGGTTATAAGGTCACACTATGGTCGTGTGCATTTGGATATTCTGCTACGCCCTGTCTATTTCCCGAAAGGATAGTTTGTTGGGAACCCTTTCGGGTAAAATTGCAGCTAAAAAGGAGGCTACTAAAGCAGTAATACCTTTGTCCCAATCTGTCAGGAGAAACCTTATTTGGCTTCTTCTCGGAGTTGTGGGCCGGAGGTCCAACATTTTGCTCAGCATCAGTTGGCAAGGTCTGCTGTGTAAAGGGCAATCTAAGAGAATGTGGTCCATTGAATCAGGTACTTCTTGATTGCAGGCACCGAAACGGGCTTGAAATGGAATGTGTGAGAATCTGCCTTTGGTCACTGAGGAGGGGGAAGCATTTAGTCTTGCAGGCATAAAGGCTCTTCGATGGGAAGGGAGGAGTAGATCTTTTAGATATTTGGCACAGGTTCCGTAGGATGTTGTGATGCCTAACAAGATCATGGAGTATGAGGTAACAAGCGCTGTCTTTCGTGGTCGTAGAGCCGCTGCTTGATTAATTGGGATATGTGACTTTTGTCACATATTTCGAGGCTCTCGAGGGCAATGGCCAAACTACTAATCTTGTAGGCGTGAAAGATATAAGTATTATGTTTCTAAACTGGTAGAAAAAGTGACTGTCAAGCCACATTTTCCAGATTTCTCATCTTCTTTAAGGTTATAATAATGCTTTTTGGTAGTTTGATGTTCTTAGTTCTTAAAAAAAAAAATATTAAATGAAAGCTGCATTAGAAAAACTGACAGTTTTCCCCGGCCCCTCTGTTTGTTATCTTTTTCTTTCAAAATAGGCATAATAGTGTATGTGGACTTTTAATCTTTCTCTGTAGCATGACTCTCCAATTCTTTCTCATTGTGTTTGTTACACTTCAATCTGAATAATGTAAGATTTGTTGTGTGAATTAATTTAAAGCCCTATGCAGGTGTAGAAACTGGCATCATGCCCACTGGCCCACACCCCACGTCTAAGTGTTCAAGGTCTCACTTCTACAGGGACCTATATAATCTCTGATTGCAAGTAGGGAACCTATACACATAGGCTTGGAACCTTGAATACCTAGTTATCAAGTGAAGCTCACAGGTGTGATCCCATTCCCCCTTATTTGTCTGAAGGTGTTAATTTCTGCAGTTCATGAATGCTCCATACGCTGTCTAAGTGTGTTCCAGTCTCAGTGCAAGAGAGCAGCCTTGGCTTCAGGAAGGCAATATTAGCCTTCAGGCTCTCACTATCTCTATAATTCTAATAGCTAATTGCATAGGAGCACATTTTTCTTCCAATATAGGGAACTATCTAAAAAAATAAACCAATATTTTGCCTCTAGGAGGCCACAGATGGATGATGTATTGAAGGCTTAAGAAATCAGATTTGCAGACTGATTTTGGAATAGAGTTTAATTTCCACATTGCAAAAGATTGCTCAATAAAATATTCATGCTAAGTATAAAGTTGTAAGCCGTAATCCAGCACAGAGCTAAAGGCACTAAAGCCCATTGATTTCAATGTGCTAAAGCATATGTGACTGTATATTGAAATGTGGATGCAATTTTTCTTCCTTTTAACAAGAGCAGTTATCACCGAAATAGGAATTTTGTATTTCTGATTTCTGCATAATAATAAATGTCATTCTGATTTCTGGAACTTTCTTTAATAGTAGGTAGAAAATTGCCGTATGAGATGAACTGATACAGTCTATCAAAGTCTCCTTTGTTTAATGTCAAAAATTATATTTCAGCGAAAACCAAACAAACATAACAAAATGTATCTATTCCTTCTGCTTTAGGGAACAGCCTTGGAGAGCTGGAAGATGAAAGCTCCTATTCCTCACTTAATTCTCTTGTATGCTACTCTTGTTCAGAGTTTGAAGGTTGTGACCAAAAGGGGCTCAGGTAAGAAGACATTTTCTCTCTTTTCCATTAATTAGGGCAATGCATTTGTAGAGACATTTGTAAAGTGCTGCTTGGATTTGGAAATGTATGAATTGGTCATATAATGTTCTGAGCAGAGATCAGGCCATATGACAGCATCTAGAAACATATGCTATATCTATACACAGACTATATCAAGCTCTGTAGTTTATATAGGCACTTGCAACCATTCTTCCCCTTTCTATGGTTATGTATAGCTTCTACATTAATGTTTTTGACTCAGTTTCTAAAACAACTTCATAGTTAGCACTCTGCTACTTTGGCAAATTAATGAAATTGATTTGGAGTTGGGAATGGTCTGAAAGGAATAGGTTTGTGGTCAATCAGTGCTGCACTGAATTGTTGCATTTGAACTATTTCAAGGCGGATTCTAGGTGTCAGAAAGCCCTTAAAAATTGTATCCAGTCTTTCGAGTTGGGTTTTCCATCTGCATCTTTTCCCAGGCTTGATCTGAAGCTGCTTTGGTACCATTTTTAGGGCTGCATCTTAAGTTCATTATACCAACTGTGCTACCCCCCTCCTTCCAGCACCATCCATTGAGCTAGATCCACGACTCATTTCTGCACATCAGGCACAAGTGTCTGGATAGCAGAGCCCTTACACGTAAGCAGCTGCTCATGTGCAGGGGGATCCTCTCCAGGCATTCATGCTGAAAAGATGGAAGGTGTGAGGGAGCAGGCTTAGTGCTGCTGCACAGTCCTGCCATTGACGTCCTTCACATTTGTAACTGATGAAGGGGAGTTACTTGTGAATGTGATTTCTTGGTGTCAAATTCGACTAGCTGAAGACATGCTGAAGGCATGGCCTTTAAATGGTTTGTAGTCAAAAGGGTTTGTTACTGAGGTCATTCCCTCTGTTGCTGTGCTGCATTGGAAGTTTCATGGCTACCAGCATTGCATAGCAGGACTTTCATTCCTATCTAGTGCTGATTGTGTGTTGTTGTACATGGCTAGTTATGGCGCAAAAGCTAGTTTCTATGCATTTTTGTTTTACCTAGTAAGCTATACACAACTACATGCTCAGAAACATTAGAAAAGTTATGTTGGCCATGGGAATGCCTTGCACTTCTCCGTACACTAATCCTTTCCCAAAGGGTTGTGGGGCAAAACAATCTGAAGAGGGGAGTTCTTTTCACAGGTAAAAGGGATTCCTACAAAGTTGCTGCCATTTGTAATCAATCTGCTGACTCTGTTAAAAAAACAAAAACAAACCTGACGTTAGAATGCTTAAACGGATATTCTCTGGGTATCTCTTTGTGGTCAATTCAATATGTTTGACTATATTTTTGAATCTGTGTGCTTGAATCTTCCTTGAGCTCCCCCAGGACAGCTTTGTGGTCTATTGGACACTAAGTATTGATCATTTTATTTAAGGATACCATATATGTGACAACAATATTTTTTGTAAGCTATATTTAATGTTGTGTCTTAACCACATCCTTGTGATGAACCGGTGATGGTTTGGCATGAATTCAAACTTATTTCTGAAGGTATAATAGTTTTCAGCATTGTCTTTGATTGTACTTACAGGTGTTGAACTTTATACAATAAAATGATATGTTTTCCTTGTTTCATATCATAATAGGTTTTTGATGTTGAATGCCTTTTCAAACCATGCCTCAGTATCCTTGAAACACTGGAATGCATCTAATAAAAATCTCCAGAATCTATGCTCCTGAATCAAATCAAATAAACTTTGGATAAAATAGTATATCTTTTAAACAAAGATCTCTCTAAACAGCTGGTTGAGATGGTGTTACTGGTTTGCTACAAACACGACTGATATTTTAATTCAATTATTCACATGGTTTCTTAATTTTTTTATTTGCTTTTTGCTACCCAATTTATGGGAGATGGTTCAACAGACCTGTCTTGTCAGGCACACCCCTGTTTCTCCCAGTAGTTCACCAATATTGATGTTCAGAATATAAACTCAGTTCTTTGCCTAAACAACAGTCCATCTGCATCTGCAATTAAATGCCTGCCTTATGCTCCCAGACTATGTTCCCAACCTGTCTGGAAAGATGATTACTATGTTATAAGTTATATTTTATCTGCATTAATGAGTGTGATTTTGAAACTCACTTCCCACAAAGGCCGAGGGCCTTCTGGCAGTTCCCTCACTACGAGAAGCCAAGTTACAGGGAACCAGGCAGAGGGCCTTCTCGGTAGTGGCACCCGCCCTGTGGAACGCCCTCCCTTCAGATGTCAAAGAGAATAACAACTACCAGACCTTTAGAAGACATCTGAAGGCAGCCCTGTTTAGGGAGGCTTTTAATGTTTTATAGATTATTGTATTTTAATGCTCTGTTGAAAGCCGCCCAGAGTGGCTGGGGAAACCCAGCCAGATGGGCGGGGTATAAATAATAAATCATTATTATTATTATTATTATTATTATTATTATTATTATTATTATTATTATTATTAACTCTTGAAGAGGAAAAGAAGTTCTAACAAACCATTTCTTATATACATTTTAATTGCTATAATGCTTAGAATTCTGCTTTTATTTTGTTAATAAAATATCGGTTTGATATTAAAATGGTTTCTAACTTGTTCCTGAATTCTAAGACAAAACAAAAGTTGTTTACTCAGTTCTTGATTCCTGCACCTAGTGATTAATGCTGATTTCTTCAGAAGATCAGACAAGAAGTTGTGAAAAATGTAGGGCGATGAAATGTTTCGATGTGTGTTTTTCACCTCTCTTTAATAAAAAGTGATGGTCTTTTAAGCAATTCAAAGCACACACTTTGTTTATGCAAAGACACAAGCTTTGTTTTTTGCTTCTCTGTTGGCATAAGGGACTCTTTCTAAAAACAAGATAAACAAAGAGATAGACAACTTTCTGTAGATTATTCAATACTCAGCTTGATGGCATTTTTACAAAACAGATTCTTGAGCCTGCTTTCTCCCCTATTCTGTGAAATCATTAAGCAAAATAGATAAGGGTATGTGTGCAACATATACATAGCTTCATCATAACTTTTTTTTAAAAGATATTTGTAACATTTTACATAGTGCAGTCATAAACCCAGTAATAGGTTTGAAGCTTTTAAAAATTAAAATTGAATGTGTTTCCTGAGAAAACAACTTGGATTCACTTTGAGGTGTACACACAACTCCTGCTCCCAAGGCTACCCCATTCATTTTAATGGAAACAACTATTCAACACACTGAAAGAAATACTGTGCTTTTGAGCTTTTACCTCCTTTCAGATAAGTGTTGCAGCCTCCATGTTCTGCTGTTATGTATGTGTCTCAGACACTCCAAGTTTAATAAAATCCACCAGATTAAGGTAACAAAGGTCGTGTATCTTTTCATATTGGGTTCTTCCCCATTGCTTAATTGAAGAAACAGCTTAAAATAGAAAGCCCAGTTGTGACTTTGTTCATGAGAAATTCAGCATTCTCTTTCAAAGGCAAAGTTTTACAGCTGTGCTGAGTAAATTTGTCTTTATGAAGAATGGTTCTTAGCACTGAAATTGAAAGCATGAAAGTTGTGTTGGGAGTATCTATTTCGTTTTTTTTAAAGGCAAACCTTTAAAGTCATATGAAGATGTATCTTTTGAAAAATATTTTTTGATACCAGAATTGAGCAGATTTCCTCACCCCCAGGACATTTCAGTTCTTTCTCAGAAGTTTTTTGTTTTGTTTTTTTTTAAAAACTGCAAAAGAAGGATACAATGTAATAATAACATCATGAATATCTTCACGGAAGAGCTCTAACCTCAGCACAGAAACTTCTGCATGGTTATTTTAATTGCTAAAGTTTGTGAGGACTCTGTTCTAGTCCACAGCCTTCTGAGTCAATGCGTATCAAAGTTATAGGTTAGGAAGAAACACTGTTTGGGATTGAACTCACTATATTATTCTGGAAAGAAACAACCTGAATTTGCATCTCTTACATCAGTGATGGCCAAACTTGGCCCTGCAGCTGTTTTGGGACTACAACTCCCATCATCCCCAGCTAACAGGACCAGTGGTCAGGGGTGATGGGAATTGTAGTCCCAAAACAGCTGGAGGGCCAAGTTTGGCCATCACTGTCTTACACACAAACCCTATGCATATTTACTCAGAATCATGCCCAGTAGAACTTACTCTTAAGCATAAACGGGGATTCTGTACATGTCTATTCAAATGTAAAACCTCTGATACTAAGTGCGGCATGCTGCCTAATAAGTGTGTATAGGATTGTAAATGTCACCTTCTGTTAGGTATGAAGCGGGGTCTGCTAAACCCCTGTCTAAAAGTACTTTTTCAAAATAAAATGTAGCTTCCTCTTGTTATCTATATAACACAGGTGCATCCCAAACTACTCAAAATGTTTCACATTTTTTGAAAGAAACAGCACTGGTCAGCAAAAAGATATTAAGCACTGGGGAGTCTTGAGGCACAGGGAGCCATCAATCCAGAGGACAGATCTTTCAGGTTGAAGATGCTTAGAGGCAGGTAGTCAGATAAAGACTGAATCCTTTTATGCAAGCCTTCTTTGAGGACCACTGCAATGAATAGGCATATCAAGATAGATTGGTGCTCCTGGAATTTTCTATCTCCATGACCTGCATCTCCTACATTTTTCTTTCATTCTCAGTTCTTCTGCCTTTACTATTTGTGGGACTGATGGAATAATTTTTGGAGTCTCATTTCAGGTTGTGGTTGATTGGCTGCTTATAGGACTTGGAAGCGTTCTTATCATTGGACCGCAATGAATTGTGGTTCATGAAACATTGTTGAGGGCACTGGTACATTGTCTTCCTTATCTGTGGTTATGCTTGCATTAGAATATAGTGCTAGAAATTCATAATAAAGCAAAAACAAAAAACTCTAGTTGAACCAGTACATTTGCAGTCACCATTAGTGGTGCTTGTTTTTGTTTGTTTGTTGCTTCCAGCAGACTCTAGATTGATCACTGGAGACAATGTAGGACTATAAGCTTATAGGTCAGAGCCAAGTATTTTCTTGACCAAACACTCTACTCAAGCCCATTGTCTCCTGTTCTTTGGTTTCCAGCCAATGTTGTCAATGGGTCTGCTTTGAGCATAATGCTGTTTGATGCCTGTAGAACCAGATGTGTCATGGTCCTTGTAGATCAAGGTTGATGTACCTGTGACCCTCAAGAGATTGTTGGAGTCCAACTCCCATAATCCCTGACCACTGGACATGCTTGCTGGGGCTGATGGCAGTTGGCAGTACAACAACATCTGGTTGATGTTGAGGCTGTGGGTGATCGTTCCTGAACAAGTACCTGAAATATACCTCAGAACAGATACTAAAGCTTAGATCCTTTTGTGCAGTACTCATAAAGTACTTCTCTTGTTCTCAAAGCAAGGGGTGGATGCCAGATTTCTAGTATCCATTATAAGTCTAGTCAATCCAGACATTTCACATTATCCACTAAGTACTGAGACTGATATTGCACACTCCTCAGAAGCCCTTTATTGTGGACATGGTTCCAGGTCTGAAATTCTGTCCATGAGTTCCCAGTTCAAGGCCTGGTGTCATGTCTATTCTTAGTGACCTTTTTGTGCTTTGCACCACTGTTATTAGGCACATATTGCTGAAATTGCTCTCTCTGAGGGGACTGAAAGGAAAGGACCAATTGGGTATTTTTGTGGAACATCGCATTAACACATGATTGGCTCTGGCTCTGATTTGCCAGGCACTCTATCTGCCCAAGGGTTTTGTTGGGCAGGTAGAGTTAGGAGATATATAGTGCAATCTACTGCTTCAGTGCAGCATGATTATTTTTTGTGCTCCCCACCACTCCTTCCCTCAGACATGACCTAGTGGGCTTTAGCTATTTCTTTTTTTTTTGCAGGGATAAATGTAAAGGTAAAGTGACCCCTGAACATTAGGTCCAGTTGTGACCGACTCTGGGGTTGCGTGCTCATCTCGCATTATTGGCCGAGGGAGCCTGCGTACAGCTTCCGGGTCATGTGGCCAGCATGAAAAAGCCGCTTCTGGCGAACCAGAGCAGCGCACGGAAATGCCGTTTACCTTCCCATTGCAGCGGTACCTATTGATCTACTTGCACTTTGACGTGCTTTCGAACTGCTAGGTTGGCAGGAGCAGGGACCAAGCAACGGGAGCTCACCCCGTTGCGGGGATTCGAACCACCGACCTTCTGATCAGCAAGCCCTAGGCTCTGTGGTTTAACCCACAGCGCCACCCGCGTCTATCGTTGCAGGGATAGAAGTGTGTCCCCCCCCCCGTCAGTCACAATGGATGATGCGATTATTTTCTAATTTGTGAGTAGAGAATATTGCATAGCTGTCTTCAGAGACACCTAATTCTGAATTCTACGTTCACAATTTTTTTAGTTTTGACAAGGCATCCTAGTGATATTATAGTGATGGCATATTCGATAGCTGCCATTTGTTTCCTTAATATACAGTGCATGTGGCACAAAAAGTGTGAAATGAATTCATTTAAATGTGTTTCCCAGTGTGACATATGAAAATGTTTTGTTTTGTGTTTTGTATATTTTGGGTGATGCTGGAACTCCATTTCAGATACATATTGTGCTATGCCAAATATATATATATATACCAAATTTCCTAAATAACAACATAAAAAGACAGCATACTGTCGGGTGTTCCTGTTTTGAAGCTGAATAAGGTCTTTCAAGTTCAAAGTATGTACTCTGCCCCACAGACAACTTTGCCAGTTTGTTGGGTGGTTTTTAAAGAGAGCTTGGAAGTGAAAGAACCTATTTCTAAAACAGAAAAGAAACCTGTGGTGGTTCCATTAGCAACTAGCTATGCCTCTTATTTATGTTTAGCCAACTTTATTGAAGTGTGTTCTAAATAGCTTGGCTCCCATGGTTTCTCTGAAGGTATCTTATTGTGCAACTCAAATTAAAGTCTAAGCCAAAATAAAAACAAATGTGCTTCTTGGTAGGCACATGTTTTACATCCCTGGTAATTTGCAAGAATTTTGTTTAACTCCAGCATGGTTGCTATAATTTCCTCTGCATACATTCCAGAAAGAAGTGATGTTTATTAAATTTTATTATATTCCTCCTCCTGATTGAGCCACTAGGCACCTATTAAAGAGAATTGAGATTTGTTGCTAATGGAGAGTTGAAATACTAATCAAATGGGAAGTAGACCAGAAAAGGAAGATTCAAATGGTTTCTATCAATTCTTTCTTTGTATAAGGAATGCCTAATAAAATAATTGAGCACTGCAATGCCATCTGGTGGTTTTGCAAAGATATTAAATAAACAAAACTAAAAACAAGGGATGCCATACAGCTGGGGAAATAAAACAATATGGGGGGATTAATAAAACAAATCTTAGATATGGTTTAAGCTGATATGCACTCCTCAGAAGCTCTTTTAAGACGCAACTGGAGCTCCATGCTTTCGAATGAATTTAAAGTAGGCCTATACACGCTGCTTGTCTTGTGAATAATTCTTAGTCTTCTGTGTTTCTCATCACTTAATTTGCAATGGTGTTATGGACAGGCTGCTATGGACAATTCATGAATTGGCACTAGCCGAGTAGTCTTAACTCTAGCTAAATAAGGACTGCTTTACACTCCTCCCTCCTCCCATTGTATCTGATGACAATTTCTATATAGGAAACTGCACAGTCATTTGAACATATACTGTGTTTGAGGGCTGTATAGTCCAGTCTAGTTTAAAGATAAGGAACCATAAAATTGGAGAGCCTTGAAAATCCCCACCAGGTGTTAGCAGCACCTGGTCAACAGATTGGGCAGGGATACAGGTCACATGGCTTCTTCCCAACTATGATGAAATGTAATTCTATTTAAATTATAGTAATCATTCCGAAATGTGTATTCCACATGCACATTTTATGCAGATTGGTACTCTTTTTGGTGACGCAATTCCTTATTTTTGATAATGCATAACCGACTACTCTAGGTGAGTTGCAAGTAGCAAGCAGAAACTTTGGGAAAGTTTTTCTTATTGCTATGCTATCACAGAGCATTGCCTCTCATGTCTGCTGTTCTATTAAACTCAATTGGAAAGTACACTTGCACTGGTTCTTTGCATAATGGGTTTTCCTTCTCTCAAGCCTGGAATACAACATTTTTATTTTATTTTATTTTATTCAAGCTGCTACTTATTGGTGTGCACCGTCTATGTGCTGCTTTCTTTTCTGTGTGGTGGAAGGATGATGTTGTAAAAGGTGCTCATATCATACTGTCAACATTTATCAAATGGGCAAGATCAGACAAATATGGATAAAACTCTCTGGGTTCTAGCCAGCTAAGGCATATTCAGAAGAGGCGCACTGAAATCAGTAGACGAGTAAGTACATGTACACTTTAAACCCACTGATTCTAGTGAGTCTAATCTGATTTAGGCAGATACAACCCCATTTTCACATGGTTTACTACTATAAGGCTGTTTTGTCAAAAAAAAAACAAAAAAACCCCCCAAAATATCCTCCCTGTTATATCCTTTCCTATTCCTTTTTCTGCCATGCTAATTCATGTAGGATAATGTACCTTTCTTTAATTATTTTTGTAGCACTGTTGCTTCTCCCACATCCTTACCTTCCTTAGCCTTAGCCCTACTCTCATTTCCCTAACTTTATTCTGATTTATTTTAAAAAATTTAACCAGTTCCTCTTGTTCATTCTTCTTCCCTATGTCCTCCATTGCCTTCTTTTAGGGAATTCATAGACAATAGTTCCATGGCAGGTAACTGGAGACAAAGAGGCACAGGAATTAAGAAGGACACATCTACATGCACACAGAGTCACTGTTCCAAGTGATTCCACTTTCTTACAGTCCAAGAGTAGTATGATTACTGTTCTGGTTTCAGATATACTTTGATAAGTATTGCCAACAAGAAAAGAAACAAATAGAAAGCAGCAGATATAACTCTGCCACGTAGAGTTTTCTGCCATGATTGCAACTTTTAAACATCTTTCCCAATTGCAACTTTTAAACATCTTTCCCAGATTAAATATGAAACACTTGAGGGCTCTCCTGCTCTCGAATATAATGGAGGAAAAAGAGCAGCATTGTGTTCACAAAGCCATGTAAGAAGCAGCTTAGCATATAAGGAAAAGGTCATGCTTTAAATTGCAATACTGGAATTGCTGACACTTCTGCTTAGGGTTCTTTTTGCTGCTATCACCTTTATGTAAAATGCACATCTTCTGTAGTTGCTTTGCAAAAGTTGCCTTTTTCTTTCCTTATTGAAAAGCCCACTTTTGCCTATAGCTACTAAGACAATTATTGGAGAAATATGGTAGTAAATGGTGTCTCAATAATATTTTTTTTAGACAAATGTCAGACCCTCTGGTCAGTTCTATAGTTTTTATTACAATGGTATGAATGCTTGATTCCCCCCCCCCCCAGAGTTAGCTTCCAGGTGTTGTGTTGTAGCAGGCAATTGTCACAGTATTCACACAATTGGATTAGTCTAAATCAGTTGTTCTCAAACTTTTTTCACTGGGCCACACTTTCATAATAAAAATTTGCTTGCGCCACATGACTTTTTTTATTGATAAGAAATACAATGGAAAACAAAAATAAACAACTCTAGCACTGCTTGATTTATAACACAGAATACAACTACTGCATAATATGATCATGGGCATCCAGAAAGTATAAAACAACGCAGCTACATCAGAATATGAATCACCCCCAAAATATCCATAGTCTGCAAATTAAAAATATACTATACTATACTATACTATACTATACTATACTATACTATACTAAACTGAAATGTTCACATGTATCTTTGATTGTCCTTGAATCTTCCCACCTTGCCATGTGCTACTGCTACACCAGTGTGGTACCTCACACCCTTTGAGAACCACTGGTCTGATCTAGCTGAGACGGTCCTTTCCAGGAAGATGTCACTAGCAGTAATATGAAGGATAATTCTGCATAATTTTTGACAAGGGAAGACGAATTCTGATAAATATTAATATGTGAAGATGCTCAGTAGTTCTATACATTGCTCATTCACTTCAAAAAGCAACATACTGTCTAGTGACGTAGATTCAGTACATAAACAAGCTTGTGAATCTACACCAGATCTTTTAGATGACAACTCCCATCAGCCCAGCCAACATGGCCAGCATGGCCAGTGGTCATCAATGGTTGCAGTTGTAGTCTAGCAACCTCTAGCACACATCAGGTTGAGGAGGGCTGATCCAGACTTTCCCCAATTGTATTGGCATCATAGTGATTGCACCAAGAATTACCTCACCAAAGACTCCTCAGTAAGTTTAGCAGTCATGGAATAAGAAGAGAGGTCCTCTTGTAGATTTGGAATTGGTTAAGTAGCAGGTAGTAAAGAGTAAAAATAAATGGGCAGTTCCGTGATAGGTTGGAACTGGAATTAGGAATGTGATTGAAAATAAAACGAGTGCTATTTTTCTAGAAAAAGAGGTTCCGGAACTTACTATGAACACCTCCCTTGTTCTCTTAGAATGGCAATGGCACCCACCTGAGAGGTGCCAGAACTGACTTCTGGCAAGTTCCAGCTGAAAAATAACCCCGAATAAAATTGCTAATATCATAATGCCACTATACAAATCTATGGTGCAACTGCATTTGGAATACTGTGTACAGCTGTGGTCTTCCTGCCTCTAAAAGGCTTGAACAGGTTCAGAAAAGGGCAAGCAAAATGATCAAGGGAATGGAGCAACTCTTCTATAAGGAAAAGTTGCAGCACTTAGGACTTTGTGGTTTTGAAAAAAGGCAAGTGATCATATGGCAGAACTGTGTAAAATTATGCATGACATGGAGTAGCTGGAGAAAAGTTTTTTTCTCCCTCTCCCATTACACTAGAACTTGGAAGAATCAGGATAGATCAAATAAAGCACTTCTTCACACAGCTCATAGTTAAACTATGGAACTCATTCCCACAGGAAGCAGTGATGGCCACTCACTTGGGTGGCTTTAACATACGATTAAACAAATTCATAGAGGATAAAGCTATGGCTATTAGCCATGGCACCTATTTTCTGCCTCCCTGGTTGGAGACAGTTTGTTTCTGAATACCAGTTGCTGAAAATTATAGGAAGGGAGAATATTCCTGTGCTCGGATCCTGCTTGCAGTTTTCCCATAGGTATCTGGCCACTCTGAGAACTGGATGCTGGACTAGATGGGCCACTGACATGATCCAACAGGACTGTTGTTATGTTCAAAGTTGACTTTACTTTGTGCAGACCCCTTGGACTGGGGCAGTGGGAAGTAGTCAGGCAAATGTGATTTTGTGACTCTTTCCTCACACTAATTATTTTATGCTACAAAGGTTATTAGACTGAACTATAGAAAAGTAACATTAAAGCTGATTCATTTATTACTATAGAATTGTCAGAAATATTTCTTCATATAAGGATTCTCACCTGTGGATTAGTACTAAAACTGTTATCTCATCTCAGTGATTCATTGCTTGTGAAGGTCTGCTAGGAGAGATTGAGATGGGACAAACTGCAGTCTACAAGGTTACAATGCAATCAATATGCAGATTACATCACACTCTAAATCATAACAAACAAACAACCCTAGCTGTCCTTGTATCTGAGGGAAGCTGCATAACAGAAGTAGCTAATCTTAATTAAGATGAATAAGATATTAAGGAAGATCACATCTCCTATCTAAAATTTCAACCTGCCATGAAGAAATTGGGGTTTTCTGGGTATCTCATTCCTTTGAGCCAATACATTAACAATTCATTTATTTTCTACTACACTAATCCCATGGCTTCCCTCATTGGGGGCTACAACTGCCCTCCCCAGTCTACAAAGCATTCTATGACCTGTGTATGTCTGTATTTGAGAATTTGTGTTGTCAAATTCTAGGGGAGTATGGGAAGTGAATGTGTTATTCTTCCATAAGTGTGTTGTGTTGTTGTATGGGAAATTTTAGTATTTGCTTTTAAGTGCCACTTTAAAAAACCTCAAATTAAGACAATTCATCCAGAGAAAGAGAATGTAAAATTCCTTCTCCCTTGAACCAACTTGTCTAAAAGGAAATAGTAAGTTCTAAAAGTTCCCTTTATCCCTTTTTTATTTTTGCAGCAACAAAATTATTTTAAACAACTGAAAGAAGAAATGCATTGCAACATTTATTACATTTTTAATGTTGTAGCACATACAATTATAATTTATATGAAGAATTTTGTGCATATTTGGGCAGCACAACTTGACTGACATGCCAAGTGGCATCAGAATTGTGGGAAGTGACATAGAACTGCTGTGTGGTTTTAAAATCCTTGGTAAAGATTTAAATGGAATGTATTAAATGGCTTATAAGGAAGATAGCCAAATTTTCAATCAAAATTGGGTTGGATATGTACTGTTAATCTGAACAATCCTGTATGATTGGCATCTAGTTACTTTAGATTGTGCGTAGAATATTAATGCATCTATTGTCTTGGAAACACAGCATCTTACCAAAGTTGACTTTTGCTAACTGTTGTTGACATTGGTACTTGTGCTGTCAGTGCATTGCCTGTAATACAGTTCAACTTCTCCTTTTTGAAATGGTGTCTGTCATATTCAGTTTTATATTTTGTATTTAGATGCTACAGGATGAAAATTAAAGCTGTTGTGTGTGTATACCAAGGAAAGCCAGAGTGAGATAGTCTTGTGGTGCTGTAATCTGAACTGATTGATAAGATAGGACTTATTTCTGAGAAGACGTGGTTAGGATTGTGCCATCAATGTCTTTGATCTTTGCATTGCTTTGTAATGCAGCCCCAGTTTATACAAAATGTTATTTTTGGTACAATAAGAAGATGTGGTAAAAGGGATCATAACAAAACCCACTACTCTCATTTTCCAGAATTCCAGTAATGGGAATGATTCTGCTTCTCTTATTGCCCTATATGGGAACTGAAGTTTTGCAAGAGTGTTGGTTTCATATTACAAATCCCAACCCATTTTATGGAACTGAGCATAGGTTTCCACAGTTTACTGTGCATAGGCCCCATTACTTATCTGGAAGAGGACTGTGTCCACAATTAAGAGATGTTAGGGGAGAAAAGCAAGTGGCTATTATTTCCATCCAAGGTGATAGAGAAGCCTGTCTTGTTTCACCTCTCCCTCTGTGCAGCAAGATAAAATTACTAATAGATGACAGTTGTGGGATAAGAGAATCCAAATGGCACTTGTGCCCTGTCGATCTTATGGAGTGGGATATCTCACCTCTTCTTTCTCTCTGTGCTGCGTTTCCCCCTCCATTTCCACTTCAGTGAAAAGATAGAGAGATGCAAAGCTATAAACTTCCACCATCAGCCGCTTGAACTCATCTCCATCTTTTTCAACAGTGCATATTCATGTAATTGAAATCTGTTTTCCATTACCATTCTGTCAGATATTTTAAGCAGAAATTTGTTGTGTTAAATGTCTATTTTTGCAAAGTTTTCTGTTCTGTGGTTTCAAACACCAGTGGAAATATCCTGATATCCTTGCTTTTAGTAATTACCGGAATAAGTTAGAATAACTTTCAGAATGTAGATTGGAATGCATATCCATAAAGCAGTTCTTCATAGCTACACCATTTCACATTACAAAATGATTCCTAACTAGCACAAGAGTTTCTGTATCCAGCCACTAGTTTTTTCCTCCCGCCTCCTCCTGCTGCCTACTATTACTACTATTACTGCTGCTGCTGCTGCTACTACTACTACTAATACTCATAATAATAGCCTTTAAGGGTGTATATCCTGGAGAGCGTTGGCAAAGAGGCTTCCCGGCTCTGGTGGACATCATTATGGGGGAAAGGGTTCAGAATGCAGTTTGGCAAATCGCTCTCTGTAAAAATACCTCCACCCTCCCGGTCAAACCTCAATGGAGCTACATTGAGTGGGGAAACAAATCACTCTCTGAAGCTCCTCCCCCTCTATGTTGCACATAACTTGAGTGGTGTTTAACAGCGGGTGACACTTCAGAGAACAGTTCTGCAATCTGCTTGCTGAAGCACCTACCACCCTCTTTTAAAAGGGGTGTGCAGATGGGGCAAGCTGTGATGGAAGGACAAGGGCTGGATTGTGAGGGGCAGGAATGGGGCGAGGCAAATGGCATGAAGGAATAGGCAAATAGACGGCTGAGGTATAAATGTAGGGGCATTTAGTCAAGTGTAAAAGGAGGAGGGATTGGCCAAGTTTGGAGGAAGGGGGCTGGCAAGGAGGTTAGCAGGTAGGCAGGGTTGGTGAATGGGGTGAGTTGGAAGTGGTGAGTGGAGTATGTTAGAAGATGCATATCAAATATGTATTTTATGGATGACTACACTCAAAAGTCTGTGCTTATTTTTTTTAAAGTGTGTACAAAATGTGTACAATATGAATGCAAAATTTTGGTGGTCTTTCAAAAAATCTGTGCAAAATAAGAAAGAACAGATTAATGATTTAGTGTCGTCGAGACTGAAATAGGATGGAATTAGCTTCTCAGCCCATCCCTATACAGGATATTTGTGAACAGGAACCCTCACGTGCTCTCTCTCTCTCTCTCTCTCTCTCTCTCTCTCTCTCTCTCTCTCTGTGTGTGTGTGTGTGTGTGTGTGTGTGTGTGTGTGTGTGTGCACGCTAAACAGGTAGCAGCTTGGTGATGGGGGATTTGGATTAGAATTACAGCTCTGCAAGGCAGGGTGGTATACCCTTTCCCCAATATCCTTTTCTTGTGTGGCAAAAACGGAGGCAAAACCTGTTTTAATTCTGCTAAGCATCTGGTGAATGCATGTGTATTTTATCTGATTTCTAATTTGACCTGTCAGTTGTTATGTTGTTTTCTTATTCTTTCTCAAATTAGTTTTAATTTTGTATTTACAGTCATACCTCATGTTATGGATGCTTCAGGTTATGTGTTTTTGGGTTGCAGACTGTGGGAAACCCATAAGTACTGGAACGGGTTACTTCCGGGTTTCGCCACTCACGCATGCGCAGAAATCGCGCTTTGCGCGTGAGCAGAAACACCAAATTGCACCTGCGCAGACATGGCGCTTCAGAATGTGAACACTGTGGGTTGTGTACATGCCTCCGTCACAGATTACATCCGCAACCTGAGGTTCCACTGTATATTTATGCTGTACCTGTAATACACTTTCAAAAATCTAATAGGGCTGAAATGCAGCATACAATTGCTGTTAGCAGGATTAAGATGTCCAAAGCACATAGCCGCTTTCAGGATGATGTGGATGAGTTACTGTTCCAGAAAACCTAGTAAATGAACAAATAAAATATTTTTTTCTTTTTTTAAAGTGTATTTATTTTTGTAAGTCACTTCTAAAGTGGCCTATACCTCTGTGAATATAGAACGGATTTGTAGAAACACCTTTACATGATGTTCATTTTTGTCCATGGCTAATTAAAATTTACTACATAACAGGTAGGAATACAACACTTAAGGCATAAGACTGCCCTGAGCGTTTTATCATTGAATTTGTTTTCCTTCATGTTTTTATTTTGTCGGTACATTCATGGAAGTCTGAAGAGACTATTTTCATGGAACTTTGTTTTCAAGAAAAAATAGAGGCTCTTGATATAGGATTTCAGCATTTAACTCCCATCCATTATGCAGAAGCTGTTTCTTAGTTTTTGCAAGTTTCTATTAGGCAAAGTAATAGCTATACAGTGGTACCTCAGGTTACATATGCTTCAGGTTACATACACTTCAGGTTAAGAACTCTGCTAACCCAGAAATAATGCTTCAGGTTAAGAACTTTGCTTCAGGATAAGAACAGAAATTGTGCTCTGGCGGCACAGCAGCAGCGGGAGGCCCCATTAGCTAAAGTGGTGCTTCAGGTTAAGAACAGTTTCAGGTTAAGAACGGACCTCCGGAACGAATTACCGGTAAGTACTTAACCAGAGGTACCACTGTATTTGATATTTAGCAGAATTGGCACTATTCTACTAGAGAAAAAGAGCTCTATCCTCTATTCTGCCTTCCTTTAAGTCTGTCCTTACAGATCATAGGAGCCAACTCGTAGGGGTTGAGGTCCTTTGATTCCCCCAGGCCCTCCCAAAGTTGATGGGCATTGCCATTCAAATGGTGTGTGTGTGTGTGTGAGAGAGAGAGAGAGAGACAGACAGACAGACAGACATCTTGTGATCGATTATGAGGAGCAGAGCTTACATCCCCCCCCCATTATTTTACTCAAGTTGGCACACCTGATCGGAATCATGTACATTGTTAAAAATGCATCAATATTTTGTATGCATGAATTTTGAGCGCATGTCTCATAGAAATTAGGTGAGTAAATAACTGCCAGTAGAAAAGACATTGGATATTTGTTGAAGGCACTTCAAAGTTCCCAAAATTTGAAAATAAATAGGAGAACTGATTTGCGAGTGACAAGCATATAGTCAGGGGAAATCCAGTCACCATTGTGTAGTTAAACATTCAAAAAGCATTTGATACAGTTTCCACCAAAGACTCCTGAGTAAATTTAGCAGTTAAGGGGAAGTAAACAGGTCGTCTTGTGGATCAGTAACCGGTAAAGAAGGAAAAACAGATAGTGAGAATAAACGGGCAGTTGTCACAATGGAGGAATACAAAAAGTAGATTTTCCCAAGGACCAACCACCTGCATTAGGCCTGGGGAAGCTATGCCTCCCATTCTTATGGGGCTTTTAGGAACAGGTGTTTCAGATGTCACTTGGAGGAGAGTGGTAGGACACACCACTTACCCCAAACATTGGTAGAAGAATGTAGGCAGTTTTTGCCAACATTTAATATAACATTGTTACATGCCTGTGCATATGTGTGTTCTTATACACATCTGAATTGCTGATACTATGAACGTATTAATATATGGCATGGTCAGATAGATTATATTTAATACACATTTAAATCACTCTGTAAGACGTTTATGGTGGTTTACATACCTGATTATAAAGAGATGGTTGTTTGCTGTGGAAATGTTTGTAATATATAACTGCTTTTTTACATTTGTCGCATGTGTCTGTGGTTGTTTCTCGTTTGGTAGCAACCATATAATCAATATACTGCCCTGACCATCTCACTGGTATGGGCTAGTGGTATTAAATTGTATCTGCTGTAGGCAATTCTGTTTAATTTGGGAAGCAGGAGTCACTTAATCTCCATAACTGTAAACACTGTATAGCAAGAACCCTATACTGCTGTGTGACTAGCATTAATCTTAAGAGATCCCATTAGCCGGAGCAAGTATAAATGCTGGCATCATCCAAGAGAAGCAGAGAGTTCCTTACATAATTTAAAAGGAACTGGTGATAACATGTTCATGCAGTACTGCTCAAAGTCCTGTGTGTGTTGATTTTGTATTTCTTTTTAAATGTTGCAGCTGCTGAACCTGTTATCGTTTCAATAGGGCCTCATCTTCTTCACACTTTCCCCCTTTCCCCCACTGTCTTCTGATATTATAGATGGATCTATGAAGTTGTTGGTTTTTTTTCTGCTACATAAACACACATTTCAGCCCCTGGCTAAAACAGTAAACACCACTGTTTTAAAGGGGAAATGATATCCAATTCTGTCCTGCAGAGCCTCAAACACAACCAATAACAACTTCCTTCTATCATATTTACATAATAGCTTAATACATTTGGTACACAATCTGTTAAAATTTAACAAGAAAAACAAATATTTTAGAGTATTTTAAAGGATTGAGTTCTGCCTATAAACAATGAATAAACGTAACTTATGATTCGTGTTGTTATTATTGTTGTTAACGATAATAATAACAATAAATTTGCTTACAATCTGAACTCAGTTAAGACTATATCCTACTGTCTAGATAAGGGGGGGACTATTGTTTTGTTTACAGGCCTGTACAATTGGTTCCCATTTCTCCAAATTCACTCCAAATTCAAAAGTGAGTATACTTCCTTGTACTTGACTTTTACCGGTATTTCAGTTCTGAGTGTGCCTGAATACATAACTAATCCTGCCAAATTATCAGCACTGTAAGTTCTATGTAAGTAACTGAGAACAGCTCATACATGTTTCGATAATATGCTAAATGGTATGATCAGATAGTAATGGCTTTCAGAACCAGATCCAAAGAGTTGGAGTCTTCCCATTGATTAGAGCAGTCTTTAGTTTTATGAGATTCATCTTCAGTGTTGTAAAAAGAGGGGAGTTGTATCCAATGTTAGACTAATTTAGGTCTATCAATTTCAATGTGCCCACTTCAGCAGAACTTATTTGAATATAACCTAAAAATTCCCTGGCGATAGCCCTTCAATAGAATTCTCAAAAAAAGTGTTCCCTCCTTGAACAGTTTTAAGGCACATAAATTTCCAGTTTGTATTAAATTTGTTTTCACTGTAATTTTAATTCTTTGTAAAGCCAAATACCTGTATATTAAGACAACATAATTTCAAAAAGTACCATAAATGCAGTCAACAGAAATGCATGCAGAACAACATTTAAATAATCTGCATGTTAATGGCTCCTCACCCCAAACTCCTAGATGATCTCCAGGTCATCACCTCTTACATAATATACATTGACTCAAACGATCAGATACAACAGCAAACATTTATTCCAGTGTTTAATTAGTTATTATGTTTGGGTTAAACACAGAATCATCTCGAAACCTAATCATGTAGCCAGATTCATTTGTTTATCTCATATCTTCAAAAGCCAAAGAGGCACTAGAAATGTCTGAGCTTGCTTCCCAATAGTTAGCAACTGAATGTATTTTTCTGTTGCTAATAAAAAGAACATGATATCCCTATTTTCTTTTTCAATTTGATTTAGCACACAGTGCAATTACCAATGGGAAAATACTTGCCAGTTTACTAATCCATCTACATATTTGCTGCCAAAGGTGCAATATACCAGGGCATGTTCACTAAACATTATGCCTCTCTTCATTTGCATTTAGAAGAATTACACTACTGGATTGTGATTTTAACGTGATTTTAAAATAATAATTGCATCTCGACTAGTTTTTGCTACTCTTTTACATATCCCTGTTCATTGATTATGTGATAACTTTGTCATATTCATTACCCTTTACCTTTTCACATATGCAGTGCTGATTTTTGTAATCCCCCTTTTTCAAAAAGAACAGTTCAAAACATATGGATGAAAAGCAAACCAGCTGGTGAATAGAAATCTTAGACTGTACGGCAAATTTGCTTCAACATTTTGCTTTAGGATAAACTTAGCAACCCTGTCAATGAACAATCCTTTTCATTTTAATAAAATCCATGTTTCCACAGAACAAACCAAAGAAACAACTTCGGCTTTCAATAGGGCAATGGAGAGAATTGCTTTTTCCTTAGTGTGTGGTGATTGCTAACTCAGTATAATAGCACTCAAGATGTTCCCCACTCTGTTCAGTAATATAATACCACACAGTCTGCCCTAAAGCATTATTAATTTGGCTGCTCAATCTGTGTCAGAATCTACCTCCTTCACTCTCTGTCAAATACCCAGCAGTATTTAATAGTATTTTATATTCATGCACAATGGTAGGCTTCCAATATTCAGCATGCAAACCCAAATTGGTGTGTATTCTACACTACATATTTAGTATCTGATTGTTTTACTATATATTCAGTATCTGATTCTATAATAAATTGTCATGGAAACCACTGAATAACAAAACTCAGAAATTCCTATCACACCAATTAAAAGGAAACATAGTCTACGTGAATCTGGGATCTAAGCACCTTATGGATGGGATGACACATTCTTGATGATTTCTTGTGACAGTAGTCAGTGGTACAGACTCACCACACCTTCCTTCCTCCCCACGCCGCCCCCCCATGACAGTTGTTTTGTGCTTCTCCCATGGTACTTCTATTGTTCTATGAGTACCAGCACAATTCCCATCATCCCTGACCATTGGTCCTGCTAGCTAGGAATGATGGGAGTTGTAGTCCAGAAACAGCTGGAGATCCAAGTTTGTGAAACCCTGATGTAGATCTTTATTCCCCACCTTGTTCTTTCAGTTACCCCTTCTTCCCTGGGGGTGGAGTGCCATCATTTTGTGGTTCACCTCAGGTGCCAAAATGTCTAAGGCCAGCCCTGACTCTAGGGATC
The DNA here is from genome assembly GCA_034641385.1 of Darevskia mixta. NCBI lineage: Eukaryota > Metazoa > Chordata > Lepidosauria > Squamata > Lacertidae > Darevskia > Darevskia mixta. The sequence goes on from JAWWNH010000036.1 coordinate 5,099,248, forward strand.
TTGTTTTTACTTGAAATTTAGCAATGTGTGTATCTCTTGTAATACCATTAACTTAACACTCATAAAAGGATATGCCAAACAATTTGTATCTGGAGAATGGACTTGTTCAGGATCAAGAAGGGAATATGTTTAGGGCAAGGTTGGGAGCACGGCATATGTGAGCACCCTTACTTGATTTCTTTTATATATTCATTTTCATTTTAGTTATCCATTACTACTGCATATTCTAATTACTCCATTCCCCCCCATACGACTGAATTTACCCTAACACCCTTCCTTACTTGATTTCTTGATTATTTGTAAATGAAATAGAAGCAGTCATAACCTGGTAAGAGCAACATTGTGTTATCTTTGCAGTCCTACTCAAATTCCTTGCCCCACACTGCCCCTTCTCTTTCCAGAGGGTGGTGGTGCAGGCAGCGTGGCACGGATCACCTGACCTCCCAGTGGCTAAAATTCTGCTGCTTTCTAGGAGAGGGGGAGAGAAAGGGTAAAGTCAGTGTGGCAGAAACATATCTGCAGAAGCACTAGATGATTTGATAGAAGGATTTGTATATCACACATCAATTATATTCCCAGGTGGTTTGAGAAAGAATAGAATGTGAAAGCAGCAGCTGTGAAGTCCTCATATGTCCTAGGAATCACTTTTTTGAATTGATAGAGCAGTCAGGCCAGAGCACAGTTGATGCAGCATAACATTGAATCCCAGGAAAGCTCACACTGTCAAATTCTAATTTTTGTGACTTCAAAGGCATTTATTTAATGCTGCTCCTGAAATAGGTGACAAGAATCATCCTATCAAGTGAGTGATCCCTTCCAAATTAGAAACATTCGTATTTCACTATATTCTGTATTCCATGTTCATTTATGCTGTTCAAACCCTAGGGTTTGACATTTCAACAGAGTTCATTTCATCTCTCTTTTTGAAGGTCTACTTTTAAGACAAGTGTTATGAGAATTGTGGCTCTTTGCTTATGCCTCACTGTGAAAACAGGCATTGAAAGACAACAGTTTTATCTGAATGCATGGTTTAATTAGATGAAAGTAGCTATGAATTTTATAACACAGTGTGATTTGTACAAAACTAAGATGTTGAAAATGAACCAGATGCTGCCCCTTTTCTTTTTATCGGACTCTTCTTTTTTCAATATACTTTTATCCCATCCTTGCATGCTGTGATTTTCTACTAACCCATGATACATCTTTCTCTGAGGTTCTCAAGCAGCCAGTGTTCACAGTGAGAGTTCTCGCTGTTGTTAGCTTCTCTGTAATCCACAGGGTTCATGACATGCTGTGTTTCTAAAAGCAGAAGGGAGCCTTCACTTTGAAGGAAGTCAAGTAAGGTGTAGTTATGATCACTGTTTCCTTTCATTGGTTTCTATAATTGGTCTGGCTAGGTCTACAGCCAAGCATTTGTTTTAATCTGAATGGTTTACTATATTGTGCAGTGCAACATCACTTAAAGGTAATTTAAGTAATTCCTCCTTTAACAATAGTAATCATTATAGTATGATTATTATAATAATTGAAGAAAATAGTAATGCACACATTCATTCATTCATTTGAGGGACACATTAACACAATCCAAATATAATCAAAATAATTTCATATTAATCTATGAGAAAAGCATCTATTAGAATTGTGAAGTAGTCTCCATGCAATCAAAAAAGATTTATTACTATTTCTGCCTGCGACTGGAAAACCAGGCAAAAGAAAGGACAGGCCACACACAGAGACAGCTGGGTACAAACTAGCCACAATGTTATTGATAAACCTTATGCTATATATTTGGTAGAACGCAGTCATTATACTGCTCTAGCACCCCAATTGCTGACAAATCAGCTGTCCTGCTAACTGTACAGGGGGGGGGGAATTATCCCTGTATGCCATTTAAAACCATCAACCTGGCTTGAAATAGCTCCATCAAATAAATTCTATGTAGGGCTGCCCTTGGACCTATCCTAGGGTTGCCATATTTCAAGAAGTAAAACTCCAGACAAAAAAAAACCTGTTGAGCTTTTTTTTGGAAAATCGTCCAGAAAAAGTTGTTTTGGGGGAAATTAGGAAAATCTGGGTGTGTGGCCAGTGGCTCCGGCATGGGGTGTGTGGAGAGCAGGCGGGGGCGGGGCTGGAGTGCGTCCTGGGGGGATACACTGAAGAAGTGTGCATGCACACGAAAGCTCATACCAAGAAAAAACTTAGTTGGTCTCTAAGGTGCTACTGGAAGGATTTTTTTTATTTTGTTTCAACTAACTTAGTCATGTTCAATAATTTCACTGGGTCTACTCTGAGGAAAACCTAGTTGAAAACCACCCTCTGTACTGCTTTTAATCATTTTTGATTTTATTTTATATTGCTCTGCAGCTCCCTGATATTTGTGGATGGGTATAATATCAGTATATAATAAACTTCGGATGTTTATTTATTTGTTTGTTTAGAAATCTCTACATTTCTCATTTTCTCCATTGTTTCACTTTTTGTATGCAGTTTTTCTTCTGTGACTTTGCTCAAATTAAGAGGGAAATGGATTTATATATTTTCTATTCTGCTACTCTTTTCTACTCTGCTACAGTTGCTTGAAGATGTAGCAGTTTCCGGGATATTACAGATCCTCTCTTGAAATAGACTTCAGTGACTTTCTCTGTGTCTTGCCCTGTCCTCAAACCTTTTCTAAACAGGGAGGCAGTGAAGTGAAAACTGTAAACCCAAATGGATTAACCTAAAACTGGCAAGATAACTGGCTGTTCATTTGGATTTTCATTACCACTGGAGAATCTCCATGTGCCATTTGGATATCTTCTTTTTTGCATTTAGCTTTCTAAATCACACCAGAATAAGAACCAATTCTTCATATGTTCAACTTTGGCACCAGACCATGTTTATTGGTCTGGTGCCATCATCAGGGTATCTTAGAAAAATATATAATCTGTTGCTAATAGGAATTTTCAATGCAAATACACCATGTTATTTCTTTCATTTCTATAACAATAGCCATGGGATTAATACTGTCCATTTCCCACTAACCTACTTTGTCCCATTCTGTCTTTAAATTATTCTGCTTAGTTGGTAAAAAGGAGTATGTTGATTATTGCTCATGCAGCCCAAGTGAAATGACTTCCTATTTTACTCATCTTAGGCTGTTAATTATATTTGCCATTTGTTATTTATATTGCCTTCTTGGAAAGCTTGTGGAGATCATTTATGTCTTTCACAATATTATCCTTTCACATACTGCAAACACTGAGCTTTTCCCTCTTGCCTTTCAGAGAAAGACTTGAATCAACAATTGCATTGGACTGCTTTCCCCCTTGTTTATGCATTAATAGTGTTGTTGTCGTCTTCCTACTTCAAGCAGAGATGAATATCTGAGAAGAACTGGTATCTTTTTGGTTGCCAAACCAGTTGTGGGGAGTGGAGTTGCCTTGTGAGCTCTCCTAAAAGCCTGCAAACATCCCTTCCCCCAAATCATTATGAATAGAGTGTCCTGGGAAAATAATTCACTGCAATTAAAACCTGGACCTGTCCACCTGAACCTCTCCCATCTCTCCCTTTCTCTCTCCCGACTGGCGTTCAGAATGTTGCCATAGTCAGCTTAGCTACTCTTTTAAAAAATGGAGTGGTAACTTTTCATTGTTTGTGGGCACCAGTATCCTCTGAGTGATTTGGGACTGATTTAAAACAAGATGCCTTCTCTATGACATAATCCAACTCTGGCAGGTGAATTCACCTCACCTGAATTACCCTTGTTTTCCCCATAATTCTGGCTGCACAGAGCTGGTGTGCACCTTTGTTACATACCCATTTACTATCATTACTCACTTTTTTACTAGCCTTACTCAAGGGTATCCATATGCTGCAGTTAATGGAATATAAACATTAGTAATGCAACAAAATTTTAGAGGGAGAGGGCTTGAAAAACAAACCTTTCATTCAGAAGAAGGAGGAAACCCAGACCATTCAAAATTTGGGCTTACTGTAAATGAGATTAATCTACTACCCCTGATGTTACTAACCATTATCTCCAAGAACAGTAACCATCAACAGGCAGGACACAAACTGGGCCTGGCTCTGCCTTGGCCTTGAAATAATGGTCCTCAGCACAGGAGAATCACTGGAATGTTTGCAAACCTTGAATTCTTGAAAAATTCACCTTTGGTTCTTTGATATTTGGCAGAAATGCTTACAAAGCCCAGATGGGTTTTTTTTTCAGTAGGCAAGAGGGATTGGCTTTTCCAGTAGTGGGCAGTATGTGTGGGTAGTAGTACACACTTGACCTCTGGTCAGTTGTATGGCTGCTATGTGCTGAGAGATGGAGGAAGACACAAGTTTGGCACAATGCATATTCACTGGCAAGAACCTCAGAATGGCTCTGCCAGTGTGTTTGCACCACACCAGCCCCATTGCCAACTTACGCCACACCAGCCAAAATTCTGGTAAGCAGCAGTGATATGACCAAAAAGAGATGAGGTGAGCACCACTGCTTTGTACATTACTAATTGTAATGGCCTTCTGGTGGTTCCCTCACTGCGAGAAGCAAAGCTACAGGGAACCAGGCAGAGGGCCTTCTCGGTAGTGGCGCCCGCCCTGTGGAACGTCCTCCCTTCAGAGGTCAAAGCGATCAACAACTACATGACCTTTAGAAAACACCTGAAGGCAGCCCTGTTTAGGGAAGTTTTTAATCTGTAATATTTCAATGTATTTTAGTGTTTGTTGGAGGCCGCCCAGAGTGGCTGGGGGGACCCGGTCAGATGGGCGGGGTACAAATAATAAATTATTATTATTATTATTATTATTAATTGGCACAAAAATGTATTGGGTGCAGAATTCAGGAGTCTGAAAAACTGAAGTATTCACTTTAAAGCAAACTTCTGTTGCTAAATATTATGAATATAATCTTGAAAAGTATGTGAGCATTGCCTGGTGAAGCATCAGAAGTGATGTGGTGGGGGGTGGGCTGAACATATTTTGAATAGACAGGTCATAGTATGGACACTGAGTGACCTTCATGTGTCATTGCCCCAGCTTGTGACAAGTAAAAGCAGGATTTATTATACAAATACCTGCTACATTCACATACTGTCCATTGATTGCAGAATTTTGCTTTTCTTGCTATGTTATGCATTTTAATCTATTTATTTTTTATTTATGACATATGAAAAGCCCTGGCTGAGCATTAACAGATTAATCAGGGAGGCGTTGTTGTTTGAAAAAGCTTGATCTAATGCTAGTTTCCTAGTTAAGAGTTGTGTATTGATCAATTTCTCACTTTTTTTGTATCAATGTACTACTGCATAGAACTTACACTGACACATCCCCATCTTCTGCCAAAACCTTTTATTGTTAAATCAATTATAACTAGTGATCAGCTTGTCAGCTTTTTAAACCAAGCTCTTTAGAACAATCAATCAATTTCCTGAGAAATAGAATTTAATCACTGAAAACATAAATGCTTCTTTAGCTAAACGTATGATTACTGCTAAGTCTAATTTAATTGTTTTTTTAAGGAAACAGGAGTGGTGCTTCTAGTTCTGAATTGGCTCTTTGTACTTGCTATTTAAGATAGGTATAAAGTTATCCATTGGGCCCATTCCATCTCTGATTCTGCTTTCTCATAATACTAAAATTTATCAATGCCCAAAGCTTGCTTCCTTAGAATATATACATTATATACCGGTATTCCGCATTATTAGCCTTTTCCTTGGCCTCTCACCTTGGATTTCCATAGATAAGACTTATATGCAGAAGTGTGTACAGTAGATACCATAATTTGATTTTTCAGCATAAAAACATTGGCCTAAAACAGGGCTAACTACAGCCTAGTTACAAATGCCCTGCTTGAAGGGAAGGAGGATAGGAAAAGGGAGTAGCAGGCCTTGACTCAGGCCTTGCCTTTTTCGGACCCAGGACCCACTTTTATCCCAAACATGTATTTGAGAAACCATTTCTTAATCTTTTACTGTATATTTTCATGGTGGTAGTGCTCCTGTTGCAACCAGGCCGTGACCCTGTACTGGTTCTTCACTCACCAGTTGAAGACCAGTGGCTTAGAGTAAGTTGTGCAAGTATTGTGTTGTTGTTTAGTCGTCTTAGTCGTGTTCGACTCTCCGTGACCCCATGAACCAGAGCATGCCTTGGAAACTCTCACTTTCTTCTCAAAGCTTCTCCTTTTTTATGTCCATGGAGTTTTCTTGGCAAAATACTGGAGTGGTTTGCCAGTTCCTTCTCCAGGGAGCTCACATTTAGTCTAAACTCTTGGCTATGACCTGTCCGTCTTGGGTGGCCCTGCACGGCATAGTTCATAGTTTCATGGAGTTATTCAAGTCCGTTCGCCACGACAAGGCAGTGATCCATGAAGGGATGTGCAAGTATTGTAAGTGGTGGTAATAGCAATGGAGCTCAAAAGAACTTTGTGCACCACAATACTATGTACCCAACTGGTTTTGGATAGCTTTCAATGATGTGAAGAACAAAAAGAATCAATTTAGAGCACGGCAGCACATACTATACAGATCAAATTGTTAATACTAGCCAATCAGAGAAGATTAAATGAACACTTCTATAGTCCCTTCATGAGGATCTTCCCAAAAAATTGCCAGGGACATTTTCCAAATTGGAGAACAATTTTATTGAAAGAAGTTCCTGCTCCCTTTCAGCTCTGCCTATAAATAAAATATTAAAGCCATTATAATGGCTTTCAACTCTAATCCTTATCAGTTGAATTATGTCTGTAGAAAAATTAGCAAAATGTCCACCTAATGAAGAATCTGACAAATTCTGTACAATTAAAAATAAATTCTACATACACCCAAGCATGCACTCTGACATACTGCCATGTAGCCATAGATTTGCAAGGAAACATGTTTGAGCACCAATTATGAAACACTGCTATGGTTGAGCTTGCTGCCAAATAAATTTATTTTTAATTTGCCAGTTTTCATTCCACTATATGGTATTTGAGGTGAAGATAAATGTTTCTTCATTGTTATATTTTCATACTGTAGCAGTACGCATAAACCCCTTTCATTTGGGGATCTGTGAAAAGTGCTAATAGCCTCTTCAGCACATGTGGGTTCTATTTTAATGATGACAATAGGGAGCATAGACCAGCCCCTTTCTGGGTTAAATGAATGCAGGGTTGCATGGCTGTGCACATTGCTTTCCACACACTTGCATGTGAGAAAGGGTCCTAGATGAATACCAGTATCCACACATTGGATTCCCATTAGAAGGGGTTTACATGCATACTGATGCACATGCATAAAGCTTGTCCACACAAGAGCAGACCTGATTGGCTTGAACAGGGCTCTTCTGATGTGTGTTGAATGTGTAGTCAGCTGAGATAGGCTGACATCAATTGTAGGGGGCCACTAGACAAACTATTATCTGTCACATTACAAGCTGGGTTCTTCTGAACATCCCAAAACTGACCCCAGAATCCAGTGTGACAGAAGTGGCAATTTTGCCAAGTACAGTTTGACATGCAGAAATGAGAACAAAAGCCAAAAACCTACACCACTGAAACCCCCTCTTCTAAAGTGGGGAAGGACTGTCAGCTCAAGGAAAACTCCAAAGTCTGCATGCAAAAAATCTAAATTCAGTCCCAGGCATCGTCAGGTACGGCTGGAATGAATCTTGTCTGAAATGAGGACATTATGTTGCCTGCCAGTCATTACAGATAAGTACTTTGGCTTGACCCGGCATAAGGCAATTTCCCAAGTATCTAAACAACCATTAAATGTCCCAGAGCCCTGAATTTATCTTATGTATTACGTTTCTTACCTCTTTCTGTTGATCTTCTTGTTGTTGCTCAACACTGGAATTCTTGATTGTTTTAGAGCAGAGTTTCTGGGTGAAGGGTTTGCTCTGAGGCTTACTCTCTGGGCCCTGGGGCAGGATAGGGGTCACCCTTGAAGCTAAACTGCTTCATCAGCAGAAGCGATAAGAGCCTCAGGCAGGGAAGTGTAGCAGCACAACCCTTTCTACTCACCTTCATGGGAATGGGAGGCAGGCTGGAAAGTCATGTCTCCATTTCCTGTAGGCAGGGGTTTTAGTCTCCTTAGAAGCTGCATTGGTTCAGGTTTGCTCCCACACCAATGGTGCTTTCCCTCCACAGGGGTTTTACCCTTAAATAACATGACCTTAGTTCAATCCAGCCTCTCTGTCAATCTCTTTATCTGGCCATCAGGTCACAAAACGTCCCGGGGCCCTAAATTCAACATATGTGTTACATTTCCTACCTCCTTGCTTCAATCTTGTTCCTTAACTCTGGAATTCTTGATGGTTTTAGAACAGAGTAAAAATTTGTGTACATAATTAAAGCATACATTTGGATACAGGGGTGCTGAAATAATTTCCATAATTAACTGGTTCCGAAATACTTAAGTGTCCTGAACAGACAGCAGGTTTATGAGTATTATTATTGACTATCCACACACATACACACACAGTGGCGTAGCGTGGGTTGTCAGCACCCGGGGCAAGGCAAGTAATTTGCGCCCCCTAACCCGTGGATTTTAGCACTCGAGTCTCTTCCACTAGATTAGTTAAAGAAACCCTTACCCCCTAAGCACATGTATTGTTTGTTATGAAAATACTGATGTAATTAAAGTAAAATGCATCTAAATACAAGTTTATTTTCAAACACTTTGAGTGCGAACATGCATTACACATTCTCCACATTTTCAGCAGGTCTATGAATACAAATCTACAAATGTAGTAACCTAGCATGGGCCATGCTATTATATGTCGTCTCACAACCATCGTAAACGACAACAAATATAGGTGTAGTATTCTGCTAAAATTCTAAAAAAAAAGAAAAAAAGAAAATCACTTTCTTGCCTTGCTGCACTTTTAGCACCCCTTCATTGTATAACCATTTCTTTACTCTTAACATAATGTTTATTCACCTTCATGCCTATTGCCTTACTCTTTCAGCAAAAAAAAAAAAAAATTAATTAAAGGTTGCTAGTCCCACTGGCTTACATCAACTTATGTTGAGCTGGAGCAGCTACATATGGATCGAAATCTGTCTCGTCACTGTTGAACCAACCAAACTTCAATCCATCTGGTCAGCTCAACATGCCAGTCTTGACCTGCAGACCGGGAACATCCCAAAGGAACTGCAGTTTTGGAGATGCTCTGACCCAATCATCTAGCCATTACATAATGTGTCCCTGTCCCTTGTCAAACTCACTTAGATCTTTTTGCTTTTTCATTTTTCTGCTCTCAACAGCTACAGACACAAGATGCCATTGTAAGGAGGAATTGTATAGGAATCCAACATATAATGGGAAAAGTTTATCCCTCTCCCCAATGTAATAGCTAGAGATAGATCTCCCAATTTCAGCTTTCTCGGTTATTTCATTTTTCCAATCTTAAATTCAGTTCTACACATTTCTGCAGCAATCTGCAGATTTAAAAATATCCTCATGAAAATTTATCAGCATTTTAGTGTAACATTCTCCTAAACTCATTGTTATGAAGTGTACAGATTTTGGCAAATCATTCCACCTCCCAATATAATGCCACTTTGTATGTTATTTTCACCATTATATGCCTTTTTATACACACTTTATCCAAGTAGGTGCACTTTTGCACAACTGCTTAGCTGGAGAATTAACAGCATTGTAAAATTTGGAGAAGTATGCATTTCAAAGGATGATTGTGTTTTGGTTCATATATTGTTTTGGAAAGAGCAATTTGGTAGTTCCGCCTTTAAATGCAAACTGAATCTAATTTGTCCCTAATCCTTGGTGCAAGCATTCTATATTCAAGGACCTTGTTATATGGCGCATACTCAAAATAGCATGCGCACACACACCCCTGTAGTCTGAAGTGGTACATTCTCGAATTCTACCTCCATAGTCCGTGCCTATAGAATGGACGCGTGGACGCGTGTGGGGTGGGTTTGGGGGGGGCAGTGGGAGAAGCGCTGTCCCGCCTCCGGGCTGCCATGAGGGGGGGGGGCAAAGGGGAAGGCCGGTGCAGAAAGGACCCTCGGGAGGAGAAATTGGGAGGGGGGTGACTGACTGACAGACAAGAACCCCCCCTTCTTTCTCTGCGAAAAGGGCTCCAAGGGGTGGGAATGGAGAGAACATGCAGCAGCGGCTCCAGCTTCTACCTGCCCAGCCAGCCCAGCCAGTGCAACCGCCTCTCTCTCTCTCTGTCTCTCAGCCCAGCCGCTCCTTCGCCCCTTCCTCGCTCTCTGCTGCTGCTGCCGCCGTCGCGGCGCACGAACCAACTTGAGCCGACCGTGGCTCCGGCTCACTGGCTCGCTTTTTCTCCCTCGCTCGCTCGCTCGCTCTCCCTCCGCGCCGGAGCTCCGCCTCCCCGCTTTCATCCATTGGCCGCACGGGAAGGCTTCCCCGGCAGCGCCACCTGCCGCCCGGCCGGCGCAACTGCGAGGCCGGCGCGCGCCTGCGCTGTGAGAACGCTTCCCTCGCCAACCTCGAACGCTCTCCCGTCCGGCTCTCTCGTGCAGTGAGAGAGAGTGAGTGAGCCAGGCAGGGGCAGAGAGCTGCGAGTGCGAGTGCGCCCCCCCCAGATGTTGCGCCCGGTGCGGCCGGCACCCCTTGCACCCCCCACGCTACGCCTCTGTACACACACACACACACACACACACACACACAGAGAGAGAGAGAGAGAGAGAGAGAGAGAGAGAGAGCCACCTTAATTGTACAAGCTGTTGCATATGTCATTCACAAAAAAAAAAAAAAAATCAGATCTGTGTTTATTTCTATTGCCATCTTTCATTCTGAATAGTGAACAAGATGTACAATTAAACCAACTGCACATACCCATGGTGGATCACAATGATTCAGATCTGTACTGTTGTCTGTGCTTTTGAAATCGGAGCATGATATGTAGTTGCCATATGTGTATTTAATGTATCATAATGTAAAGTATCTTTTATTTCCCATGTGCAAGAAGGCAAAAACAACTCATCCATAATTGTAATCATCTCTTGCATGTAACATCCCTGATCCAGACACAAAAAGCAAAACTTTCCATCCATTTCAGTGCCAAGGAAGACTCCATATCTGACCCAGCACTTGAGTGGATGACAGCATTCCTGTCACACTTTTACTATTTGTGATTCTCTACTCCATGGATGCCATAGCTGATAATTAGAGCTTAATGTGTATATTTATAATAGTCCTCTAAAAACATTGTACAACATATGTTACAAAACCATGTTCATTCAAAAGATTAATTAGCTTCATACAGTTCTGAAGCTGAACTAGAACTGACTATTTGAGGAGATGGTAACATGCTTAGCTGAAAATAGCTTGCATCAGAATCACAAGTGCCAGGATGACAACAGTGGGGCTGTATGTACATATGTTTCAGAGAGATTTCCCTTCCACAAGGCATTTAGCTGTCTTGCAACTATTAATCAGCTCAGGTCCTAAAGCATCTGCTTTCAGATTAATTAGAGAGAATCCAGGAAATAATTCAACTAAATGTAACTCTTGTGTAAGTGTGTTGAAGGCAATTAAGAGTAAGTATAGTCATTACTGAGAATGCCAGGAAGTGTGCCAAAGGGCTGGAAAGTTATAAAACTCTCTGCTGATTCTCTAGTTAGAACAATATATCCATAATTGTGATCAGGAACATGCAGAGTTCAAATTCTCAAAACATGGCACAAACGAGGATTTAGAATGAAGAGAAGAATGGGAAAATAGGAAGTGTCTCCTCTTTGAAGGATCTTTTTATCCTGTGGTTACTGTTGACAGCTCTCCAATGCAGGGGTACCCTTTGCCTATATTAGTATCCTTCTTCAGTTTGAGGCATTGGTGGTAAGTATGGAAGGGAAGTGCTTCTTACTAAGCCACTAGAGAGCCTGGTTGAGACACATTGCTAAAGCTCACAATACCAATCTAGAGCACTGGTCTGAATAGGGAAGCTCTTCAAATCCTTAAATGAAAAGTCTTGCTTCTTCTTTTTCTTTTTAATAGAGAAACCTATTAAAGCTCCTTGCAAAAACTCATTGAAAAGATGACACAGGAAGAGTATCAGCCTGTATTTTATTTCAGTACAGTAGGACATTTGGCAGGGAGGAAAGAGTCCAAAATGCATTTTTTTTCAACTCCCCACCACCAACTAATAATCTGCCATTATCTTGGACTTGCTACATAGAAGTTATTCTGACTGTCTACCCCCCCCCCGCCCCCGTGTCCTTACACACATTTTTAAGAACACAAGTACAGGGAAGAAACAGCAATTTTATTTATTAGTTTGTTTCATTAAAATATTTTTAAACTACAATAAGATATAGCAAGATGATACACAACGTACTTAATATAATAAAATCAGTAAATGTATCCATAAAACATAACTTAAAACATCAATATAATATTGATGAATATTGATGAATATAATATTATATTATCAATATAATATTGATGGTGAACAAAAGAAATGCATATTGTGAAGGCTTGTCTAAACAAGACAGTTTTTAGAGGACATCTTAAAGAAGACGGGGATGGTTTCTGCTGAACCTCTACAGGTAGGGAGTTCCACAGGGCAGATCCTACCACACTAATGGCTTGGTCCTAGTGAAGGCCAACTGAACCTCAGGAGCATGAGGTACCACTAGAAGTGCCCCATTATAGGTCATCCATCCAGGCAGCCAAGGCTGATTTGGTCCCAAAATGAGGCCTGATTCCAATAATCAGTCTCTCTCAGGAATGTCTACTGTTGTTTTGCCATGACCCTCTTGATCATCTTCCCCAGAAAATATTTGTGACTACATGATAGTTGTTACATTCCATTGGGTCCAGGCCTGGCCTTTTCAATAGTGTCCACACTATCATCTCATTTAAGGCAGTAGGTACTGCTCTCACAAAAGGAATCATTCACTCCCTGGACCCACCTCAATTCTCCCTGGAATGATTTCACCAGCCACGAAGGGCAGGAATCAAGAGGGAGTGTAGTTAGATGTACCCTTGCAAATTACCTTGGTTCTTCTTATCCTTACTGAAGTCTAGATATCACTGAGGAACTAAAATTGTCTGGCCTGTATCATTTCAAGCAATAGGAGAAAGACCACATACAAAACTACATGTCAGGTAGCACATGAGAAGTATCCTTATAGGTCACCAAAGACCTATGTGTTCCAGAATCATCTAGATGCCTCAGAAACTCGCAAGCTGAACATAAGAACAACACATTCCCACCTACTCCCGCACTTTGTACATATAGCAACCGTGACTTGCAGATACTGATAGACTTAACCTGCTTGGGTTTGATGACTTCTAGCCTGGCACTCCCTCAGACTTGATGATTTTCTGTAGTTCTTTACAGGTGTTCAGAGTCTCCATTGCATGTTCAGTGAATATGGGAGGGGCAGCATTGCATCAGCACACCAGTGGTGGCTCTTGCCCCATTGGGACTGGTAGGGTGGAAGGCAGAGAAGCCAACAAAAAGCAGAGACAGAGTCAGTGACAGGCAGAGCCAACTAATTCTGTCCCCATCCTTCTGCTTGCTGAATTTTACAAGATCAGCACCAAGTCTAATAGGGAGGAAGCTGACAGGAAATGCCACACCTGAACTGGATGTAAGAAGGAAGGCAGGTGGGGCTCTCTGATAGCAACTCTGATGGTTGGTGGAGCAGTATTGAGCCCCTACATCAAATTCCCTGCTGTTTTAGGGTTTCCAATTTCATATCATTTCTGAACACCTTTCAAAGGCATCCCTATATGGGATGGATTTTTTAAATATTACTAAGCCATGTATGATAGTGGTTGGAGCTGCCATTTCCAGGAAGAAACTCCTGGAAACAGACAGGCTTAATTAAGCAAATTTAAGTGACCATATATGTCACCCATACACACAAATCACCGCATGATTTGGCAGTGGTCAAGTGATAAACATGAATGTATGAACCTGTCTTCAGTTGCTCCAAAACCATTGTGTCCAACCACCTTCTTGGCATGAGCAGCACAGATGTAGACCTCAGAGCATCAACAAGCGACAAATGGTCCTTTGTGCAGTCTGCTTAGAACCATTACATTGGCATGAGATTTTCTGTGTGGGTGTAATCTCTGTACTCATCTGAATGACAATAAGGAAGTTTTAACAGCTAAGGAGAAGAACTGCATTGCTTTAAATATCTGAGTGTACCACTGTACTAAAGTAATCCCTTAAGATGTAATCACTTTTTTTAAAAAAAGTGTTTTCTCCAGTCTGGTCCCATTTTATTAAACTTGAAACATTGTCATCAGATTTTTTTCAAAGCATGTATGTAGTTTAAAATTCTTTCTTTGCTTTATTTATATGATGTTCAGCAGGGGAAGTTCACACTTTATTTCTTAATCAAGGGTTTCTAATTCTTCCATAATAATGATGGAATTCATTTAAATATATTAAAATCTGCAATAGATTTGAGTAGTACTTAAGAACTGACTTTCATCTTTGACATAAATCTTATCTGATTTTCTGCATCCTATTAGGCACCTCATGATCATATGGGAGCCCCTTATTCAAAAAGTCAATCCCACACGGGTAGGGCTACACCTGAATCACACAGCTATGGGGATGGTGCTTGTGGTATGGATTTTCAATGGAGCTGGCACCCAGGCATTCAGATTTATAAAATATGTTGGTAAAACAAGCAGAATACTGGAACAGGCATGATCTCACAATACGTATATTAATTCTGAGGTGATACTTGTTGCATATTCAGTTGGATGGCCATCTGTCTTGGATACTTTAGTCGAGATTCCTGCCTTGAAGGGGGTTGGTTTAGATTTCCCTTGGGATTGATTCCAAATTTATGATTCAGCTCTTGACATCTTGAGACCTGCATAACACCCTTTTATCTTTGAGCCTAATCTGGACTAACTGCTTGAGGTTTTCACCTTCTTCATATGCAAAACACCACTAACAACTGAATCATATTTACATGTGGAATGACTATACATTAATTGGTGCAATTGTTCAAGTAACTTATCAATCAAGTATTAAAACCTTCCCTTACTGGGAATGGCAACAATTTGGGACACCTCAATGCCCTCTTCCAGTTATGCAGCCTCATGTTACCAAATCCTTAGCAGGGCTCTACTTTAGCATAAAGTAGTTTTTTATATCTTTCATGGATATGCTTTATGCATGGAGAGATATAAGCCTATTCACAGTTGCTACATTTTTAAAAACATCTGTTCATAGGCATGTTCAGAAAAATTGAAAAGAGCAAATATAAGAAAAGGCCTGCTGGATCAGGCTAATGATTCATCTAGTCCAGCATCCGGTTTTCCACAGTGGTCAACCGGAATCTTTAACATGTTTATCTGGAAGTCAAATGATACAAAATGGGGAAAGTAAGTCCAATAGTTCACCTTTGGGGTTGTGTACAGTGGGATTTATCCTAGGTAAGTGTGCATTTATAGCTTACTTTTTTACCTTAAATCTGACTAGTGCACCACTTAGCATTGCAGCTGTTGAAAAAAAGTCTGTTGTGAAAGAAATGAACAGACTAATTTAAAATGAAGAAGGCTGAAGGTCATTTCATAAACAGAAAACTCAAAGTGGAAAGTGGCTGTCCTTTATATATGAATATATTTCTGAAGTGAAATGCATACTAGGATGCTGAAGGAGCACTTCATAAATGGTACATTCACATCAAGCACTTATCTAGGGGAAAATGCTATTATTAAAAGGAATATTGATGAGCTAGATAAAACTTTGAGTGCATATGCAAACAAATGTGATTTTCTTTCCCTTTTATTTTTGATTACACGTTATATTAATACAGTTTATATGAGATGCTGGTATATTTCAAATCTCTTGCCTTGACAGATCCCCTCCCATGATCACATTTTAATTTATTTCCTTCTCATGTGATAAGTCGTACACTGCATATGGGATACCAGAAAATTACCAGAGCTATTTAGAGGAGGAACATATTCTAAATATGATGGAATAGTGCAGTTGCAGTTTTAGTCAGTGTGTCTATCTGAATATCTTTAATGCCTTAAGCTTCTGAGCAGATGCACTATAAATCTTTTTCAAAATGTCTTTCCTGATATCTATTGTATCAGTCAGCTGAGTTATTTAATATTCTACTAGTCTACACAGCAGACACATTTACAATTATTGTATTCGCCCTAGAGCATTTTATGAAGTTGGAGATCATGAAAGATTATATAACTACTTTATTATACTGTAGGACTTAAAAACTAAGTATATTTTACCTTTAAAGCAAATACATACCACTTGTCGGGATGCTGTCAAATTGCTTTGTTTTAAACGATGTCTGTGTAACAGAGAACATTGCTTCCTGTAGTTTGGGAGGCAAAATGGCTAAGCCAGTGGTGGCCAAACTTGGCCCTCCAGCTGTTTTGGGGCTACAACTCCTGTCACCCCTAGCTAACAGGACCAGTGGTCAGGGATGATGGGAATTGTAGTCCCAAAACAGCTGGAGGGCCACGTTTGGCCACCACTGGGCTAGGCCATTGGCAAAGTGACAGGTTGTCTTTTTAACTCCTGTGTGCACATGAGATACTGTGGAAGCCTCCTCTTGAAAGCTTCCAACTATTTGCTTGCCATTTCTTTGCCTTGTCATAATTCCATTTTGTTCTTCTGCAAGGGATGTGTTACTGGCTTATGGTCTAGCTTGCTAGCTGGCTGAGTTTCTCATGGGAAGAAACTGGTGGCTTTGCACAGGTGGCTTCTTCATACGCACATTTGTGGAGCAACATGCAGTTTCCATCATGGGGAAATGGGTCCTGCTAAGGATTCATCTGGAAGACAGTAGGGATTGTTGGAGCAATAACATCCCCAGAGTGTAGATTGCACCACAGAGCAGGAATACCATATTTACGCAAATATAATGCGCTGTTGAATCTAATGAACACCTTGAAACCAAAAAAAGTATTTGCTATGTCAGCGGTGTTTTTCAAGCTTGCAATCGAATCTTATGCACCATCAAATCTAATGCACACTCTAATTTCGTGACATCATTTGACCAAAAAAGTTGTGTGTTGCATTCGAGTAAATATGGTAGCATCCTTACAAGGAAGCATTAATTCACCAAATTCAGAATAAAATACATAGCGAGTAAGTAGGATTCAAAATCAGCTAGATAAATATACCTAAATTATAGCCCAATCTGGTTAATTTCTATCATAAAACATGTATTTGGTACTTTTCATATATCTACAAGAAATACAGTAGGAAAACAGTGATATTTTATTCCATGTATATTTCAAATAAAAGATGAAATTTTATGAATTTCAAATACATACATTTTCAATACTCTGTTAGTAATGTAACACCAGACTGAATATGCATGGTGATATATTCAGCCCCTTGGCACCTTTAATGTTGACTATATTTTATTTTAGTATATGAATTCTTCCATAAATGTGCTGACTAAAATAATTTTAAAATGAATGAAGTGCAAAGATCAAGTAAATTATCTTTGCTGCACATAGTGATAAGCTGCATTGGCAATGTAAACTAAATTGATTAATGCAAAATATAGATTTCTGTGGCCTTGAAATATCTCTGATTCAGGAATGCTTCTAAGAGTTTTTCCATACAGATTTACAGCCTATGATTTGCCCACCAGAGTTGATTCATCTTTTATTATGCTTGCAAACCAGAAGAAAAATTTTAAAGAGTCAGCTATCTTAAAGTTTTTTGTATCACTATCTTACTACTTATTTATTCCTTGTTGGCTTGTTTTAAATGAGAACTATATGAATCAGACTTACCCCTGTGTAATGACTACCAAAACACTCCCATGATGTGCTGACATTACACAGTTCAATTTATTATGGATAATATTTCCTTGCCAGTGCCACACCATGTAACCATATCTCCCAGCTCATAGCTGAATAGGGCAGTTACTTGTGCATTGCCAAAAATGGAAATTCATCACCCCAAAAGAGAACAAAATAAGACATCAATTTGCATAAAATGTGTATATGCTAATTTGTAGATGTAAGTGCAATTTAGAAAAAAAAATCATATATTTTAAATTGAAATACATTGCATCTCACCATAGTGAGGAAGACTAAATAAGTGAACACTATTCCAGTTCAGTCTGCTGTGCAGAAACTAAGTGTTGATAGGCAAATTCAAGACACTTGACCTACCATAGGGTTCTTTATCTTTAAACTCATTGTGGACTGAGCACCCCTTCAAATAGAGGACTACCCTATAACTGGAACATTCAAAGTGTGTTCTAGGTAACCCCAAAATTCCTAGGAAGCTTTACAGCATTATCAAGGTCAGTAATGATGGACATATTTTGCTAGAAAGTAGGGCTGAGATCTAACTAAACAAGATGCTAAACGTATTGCCAATCACTTGTTTTTTTGTTACTGTGTAATATTAAGCATGGAAGTGATCTTTATAAGAACCACAGTGTGTGGAAGGGTAAAAGCTTTGAATTAATTAATATACCAATTAAGGTTAGAGTAGACTGCTAAGTTGCTTATAAAAAATTCAAAATCAAGGTGCGCAATCCAACTTAAATATAAATATCCATAGTTAAAATACACAATAAAACAGTGTCATTAAAACAATATAATAGTCAAAAGACCAAAGCAATAAAAATAATGCCTGTATAAAGAGGTATGTATGTGTATACACACATTAAGATTGGCAGAATACCAAAACAGATGGGTTGTCTTATTTTTCAACAGGGAGAGCTTTCCATGACACTGGCAAACCAGTGAAACAGTCTGCGTCCATTACCAAAAGCCCATAATCATCAGGCCACAGCATAGTTTCTTCGTTTCCATTTCTTTATCTCCATACCCTCCCCAGGCAGTGGTGGGGGAATCAATCTTTCAAGTGACCTGCTCCAGAGTTGTTTAGGGCTTTGTATGTAACAAGACCTTCAAATGGACTTGGTAGCTAATAGGTAAAGGTAAAGGGACCCCTGACCATTAGGTCTAATCATGTCCGACTCTGGGGTTGCGGCACTCATCTCGCATTACTGGCCGAGGGAGCCGGCGTACAGCTTCCGGGTCATGTGGCCAGCATGACAAAGCCGCTTCTGGCGAACCAGAGCAGCGCACGGAAACGTCAGGTCCCTTTACCTTTTACCAAATAGAGCTCAATACAGTGGTCTAAAAGTCAACTTACCAGTGCACAAGTCATAGGGGCCAAGCTCAGGAAAGGGTGCAGTTGATGCAGCAGCTGAAGCTGGTGGTAGGTGGTCTTGTCCACGAAGCCCACTGACTCTGGGCCTCCATGGAGAAATATAGTTATAAAAGCACCTCTACACTGTACACCTGTTTGCAGAGTACAACTCCATATGTGTAGAACAGGAAAATCCCCCATTTCCCAGACTTGGAGCCACTCACCCAAAGTGAGTCTCACAGCATTATTCAGTGTATTGGTCCTCATCCAGCCCACCACTGTGTACATATCTGCCCTTCCCTCCCTAGCCAAGATCTCCATTACAATTCTAAACACCCACCCACACACTGCAGTTAGCAATAAGAGCACAGCTTTCATCACTGTGATTTAGCTTCATTCTCTTGCCACTAAGAATTGGGAAAGGTGCCTCTTTGAGGCCCATCTCATTTTTGTGTATTTTTAGCTATATTTCTATTTCCACATTAGTATCACAAATTCCACGTTAAAATTTTACATTTGCAGGGGATCTCCCAAAATGCATATATATTTACATGTATACTGTACTATTATATGTCAATTTACAGACTGAATTGGATATTTTGATATTGGTTAAGCTGTAGAAAACTGGTTCACAACATTCAAAAAAAGTGCAAAATATGGTGGGTTGTTATGGTCCAATCCATATTAGTTCTGAGAGTTGTGGGTCAGGTAGTTTCATACAAGGAGTCACGCAGATCAAATTAAATCAGGTACAGTGGTATCTCGGGTTAAGAATTTACCGTAATTTGTTCTGGAGGTCCGTTCTTAACCTGAAACCGTTCTTAACCTGAGGTACCACTTTAGCTAATTGCTGCGCTGCCGCCGCACGATTTCTGTTCTCATCCTGAAGCAAAGTTCTTAACCCGAGGTACGATTTCTGGGTTAGCGGAGTCTGTAACGTGAAGCGTCTGTAACCTGAAGTGTCTGTAACCCGAGGTACCACTGTATTCCTATTTTCCACAGTGCAAAACTGAGACCTGAAAGCATAAGTATGGTGTCACCACTGCTAAAAAGGCACTAGCACACACATTTACCACATTTACTGAGATATTGGTAGAAAACCTTTCCTATATTTTGATTCAAGTTGACAGTTTAAAACTATTAGAACTGTCAGTGGAAGGTACCAAGGGATCCTTCTAGCATCACTATGTCCTAGATAGTTCTCCCTAAGCCATCCTCCCTCCTACAAATGCCTTTAAGTTCCTTTATGGGTATCTTTTCTCTCTCCCCACCCCACTTTTGACTTCTTTTAAAGCTGGCAACCAGATATATTGTAACTCAATAAGGGTGGTGGTGGTGTTCCCCCCCCCCAAAATAAGCATTGCTTATAGAATGCTAGTGCTGGTAATATATATATATATATATATATATATATATATATATATATATATATATAAATTCAGGTGTTAGATTTTCCCTGTTAGGTATAGAAAAGGCAGTACATAATCTGAAGCTTGCATCTTTGGTTGTTGTGATCCATGGTTCCTTGCAGGTGATATTTTTGTTTCTCTTTCTTTTTTTTCTTGAGGAAGAATATGATTTTTTAAAATAATAATAAAAATATTCAAGTAACTCAGCCTGAAGAAACCCCTAACACTTCAGTGTCAGCGACAAAAAATGTAGCTGGAATGTTGGTTTAACTAGAGGTGGCTTCACTGTGTTCTTGATTCCTTATGCTATCTTCTGCTATGACTGCCTTGGGGTGTTAAAAATATCCAAAGCCATCTTCACAAGTGTGAGAGGGTAGAGAGATTATAGATTCCAGTTTGTACAGAAACTGTGATGACATTATTGAGTTCACAGCTTGACTCAAGGCCCTAAATGCAGCATGAAGGAGACTTGCTTAAAATCAGAATCTTAGTGAACATGCCCTTCAAAGTCACCTTTCTCTTGTAGGCCACATAAGACGATTGAAATTTATTATTTATACCCCGCCCATCTGGCTGGGTTTCCCCAGCCACTCCCCAGCATAAAGCAGGTATGTGGTTGGGAGGAAGTTAATAAAGTAGTTATTTAGACTGCTTCCAAGATATAAATGAACTGGTAACCAGCTAAGGCTGTGGCAAGAATCAATCTAGAATAAGTCGGTAAACTGAGCAGAAGAAAACAAACAACCACCTTCCTCACCCATTCACCCCATTCGAGAAGCAGAAATCCCGGTTTGCCCACCCGCATTTTTTGATTTGTTTTATTTTTAAAGTTTTATTTTGCATGTGCTAGTCAGGGGCAGTTGAAATCATTTCGCATGTATGTACCTGGTCTCCCCATTGGAGTAGCACCGCAAAGACGAAGCTAGCTATAGATGGCAGCTTCAGTCATTGGGTCAGGGGCTCCGGCACCAGCACAGGTGAAAGAAGAGATAACATGAGGTGATAGGAGTCCTGCTGGTTGGTCAGCTGGCTTGCTCCTCTGTTTAGAGCCCAGGACTCCTCTGTTTAGAGTCTCCCTCCTCAGTATGCCTATACTTGCCTTGCATGAGGACTTATACCTTCTAGTCACATTACTTATGCATACAGTTTGTAAGCTGGTAGATGACTGTACCACACTTATTGGCCAGCTGCCAACAGACAGGTGGATAACAGGGGACCAGGGACCAGGGGGTGGTTGCTTGGCTTCTCTCTCTCTCTCTCTCTCTCTCTCTCTCTCTCTCTCTCTCTCTCTCTCTCTCTCTGTGTGTGTGTGTGTGTGTGTGTTGAGTTCTCTGCAATAAATTCACTTACTCCTTTGATCAGCTTTTGAAGACTAGTCAGCTTCAATGCTATCCATCTGTCAGTGGGCACATGTTTTCAATATGTTTGATTCCATTATATAAACTCATCTGTTACCTGCTTGGTATCTCAGCATGTCCACACATGGAACACTCACTTTACTAACAGGGGGAGAATGGACTGAAGCACCTTGCAGGGAGGTCTTTTAGACACTCGAAAATCTCAGCTCTCAAGCGGAAAAAGCCCTTACAACAGCAGAGAGGTTCTTGAGGATATGTTAGGAAAGTTTTCTGAAGCACCAGACATAAGAAAACAAAGGAAGGCAAGTAATTATTACACTTTTCAACTTTACTGATTTGTAAGAATATGTTTTGGAGACTAGCTGTATGTATGTATGTATGTATGTATGTATGCATGCATGTACAAATGTATGTATGTATTTAAGCATAAGTTCAAAATATTGCAGAGTATGTACAACGTGGTCATCAACATTTTATCTTATGTCCCACTTGTGAAAATAGCTTGTAGATTGTAGTAATGCCAGAAGTACTTAAGGTGGAGGGATGGATCCTTAAAAAGTAGAATACTTCTTAATTAACATCAGTGGAAGCATCAGATTTCAACAAACACTTCTCTGCAAAATATTCCACGAAGATGCTTATATAAATGTCATACAATTTAACAAAAAACTGGATTTCTGTAGTGAAATTGCTGATATAACATTCTCTATTTACAGCTCTGGGAACTTCCATTCCCATATATGTGAGTTCAAGGAGTTGGGAATCATAGCATAATTAGAGCATTCAAACCTTTGTTGCCCCTTCCAGCCATTTTGTGACAACCCCTGTAGTTCTGTAGTTGGAAATAGAGGAGAGTGAAAGGGTCTGATGACTATTCTGCATGCTGTCTTCTTCCATATAGGTCATGGCATGCTGTGATGTGGGACCTTTGCTCAAAGTAAATTATCTAAATTAGTGACTAGTTGGTGTAATTCTCTGAGGAAAATTAGAGAAATCCAAGCAGAATGTAAGTTTTTTTTTTTACTTCTGGCTATTTCTAAATTATCTTATTGTCGCAACGCATGCTGTGTTTTAAATAATGTTATAATTTCATATTAGCAAACTCAGATTAAGTTTTTTAAATAAATAAATAAATGTTTTAATTAGCTCTGATACAAAAAATGTAAAAATAAATAAAAATAAACTGGCAAAATAATTTGGTGAGGTGACACAACCACACTGGTTGACTCTGTACAATTAAGTTTACAAATTAGCAGCTTGTAGACTTTCTATACATGTCTGACATTGAATATAGCCAGTGACATCTATTTAACACTTAATGTAGAAATTAACATTAAACTTCAACTTTTCCTTTGGATATTAGCTGAAAATATTAGAAGAAACCCTAATTATATTCTTATGGACAGACTAATTGGTACATCTTTGGATGTTGTCATTCTGTTTTTTGTTTTTGTTTTTCATATTTTATTAAAGTTTTCTTGGTTTACAAAGTGTGCATAATGTCTCTTTTTTCAAGTAGATGTTGCCATTCTGAGATAGAAAGGAAGCATGAGTCACTTGGGGAAATGAAGTGAAGGAGGAGACATGTGTTTAATGTCATACTTTGCAGAATTACCTGCTTATACCACACACGTTGGACCAATCTTGGTAAGGTTGGTTGCACTTAAGACCCATTGAAAGCAATGAGCAATAAGCAATCAGTTTCTGCTAATTTTAAGCCTCATTAATTTCAATGGGATTCAAGCATGACTAATTTTCTCTGGATCAAGTCCCATATCTTCCCACCTGAATGGTAAATCCTTAATTTCTCCCTCATCCTCATTTTGTATCTGTTGCAATTTATAAGGCTGATTCAAAACACTATCCTTGTTTTTGGGCTATTTAAATATATTTTATCCATGTTTTGGGGACATCATTGAAAATGGAAGAGCAAAATGACTGCTTCCCCTTGCTGCCAACACAATCTGGCAATATTCTCTCTCTTTGAATGCTGCAAAGCCCTAGCAGAAATGAATTAAGTGTTTTTCATGCTCCACCCAACTGATTTCACTCCAAACTAGTTGTTGATAGTTCAACATAGCCCTTGAATGTAAATACATTGAGCCCTTCTGAGTTCTGCTTACCACTATGAACTAACCTAGCACTTTACAGCTGTTAAATACCAATTACAACAAAATCAAAGGCATGTTTTACTGGGGATGTTTTGAAAAGAGTTTGGAAGATGGCAGTGAGATCAGGTTCCTAGAAACTACCCCCATCAATAGATGCAAGGCAAAATGCAGGCCTCTTTTCTCTCCTCTATTGCACTCAACTTCCTTTATTCCAAAATATAGATATCAATGATGGTAGTCAAAGTTATTGAAAAACCATTGTCATGCACTGCCCAGGGATACATCCAGAGTAAATAAATGATCAACTAATATCCACAGAAAACGTAATTTCAGGTTGAGATTTCTGAGCAGCTAAGAAATTAAAGATGACTTCTACTGCACTGGAAATCAATGCAACACTCATGCATGCTGCACAAATTTATACTCTTGCTTGTAGAACAGGGAGGGTGTTGCATTTTAAACTCTTCCTGCATTTAAAGTGCAGCTTGTAATGCAACATGCAAAG
Organism: Darevskia mixta; assembly: GCA_034641385.1. Lineage (NCBI taxonomy): Eukaryota > Metazoa > Chordata > Lepidosauria > Squamata > Lacertidae > Darevskia > Darevskia mixta. Next base: position 5,123,726 of record JAWWNH010000036.1, read on the forward strand.
ACTATACACACCCATTTATGTACATATGGGTCTATGAATTGTGGCTATTGGGATGAAGTCATATGACAATTTTATCACACTGAATTTAATTTCCGCAGTCATTTCTGATTTAGAGAGGGATCACACCCCAGTAGCAGGGACTGGCTTGGGGCTTTCAAATTTCTGTGGCACTCTGTGCGAGGCCAAAACTTGATGCCCCCCACCCTCACCTTCCATTCTAAGTCATTGTTGTAGGGGGCCATGTGGTGACCTCTTGGCACCCAGTGTGGGCAAAATGGTTGTGCTATCCAAAATCTGCCTCTGCCAGTTGTGGGGCACTCCAGGGTTTATTGGGGGTTATTATTTAATAATTTATTATGTGAAAAACCTCTGCCTAAGATCCTGGTGAGCCCCAATCACTCAGAATAGACAACACAAGTTGTACAAATACACTGTCCTTGTATAATTCCTATGTTCCTAGAAGTCAAAACTGAAAGCAGTGGATCAGGTGCTTGGGCCAATTAAAAACAAGTCACTATGAAGTCTCTACTGAAAAATTATTTCAAGCCTGTAGAATCTTCAGGATTCCCTTTTTGGAATTTTTTGAAAGACATTAGGCAAAATGTCTGGCTAAGGAAATAAGAAGCAGCAAGTGGCAGAAGTAACATTGGCAGAGGCAAAGAAAAAGGCAGTATCTATAGAACAATGTGTCAGTTTCAGTTCTGTTACTGTTCTCTTCCAATCAGAAATTTAGTTCTCCACTGCAGCAGTTAAAATTGGTTAGCATTCAAGTCTGAAATTTTCTTAATAAATTCATTTTTGTATGCTGTTTTGACAAACGTACATTTTTTTGCAATTTATTTTCTCTAATATAATGCATTTTGTATGTTGTCCTTAAAAGTAAATATATTAATGAAAACACTTCCTCATAATAAACATATTTTTGTAAATGTTGGTTGGAGAACTGCATCACAAAATTCAAAGAAGCTGTGTTTTATTAGAATCATAGAATTGTAGTGTTTGAAGGGGCCAAAAGAGTCATCTAGTCCACCCTCCTGCAATGCAAGAAAATGTGCCTATGACCCTAAGATTAAGAGTCTAATGCCTTACCAACTGAGTTTTGTTTCTTGTGTTGTTTTGGAGAATGTGAATTAAATAGTTTCACATTTTAATGAAAACTAGATTGAATTCCTTCCTCCTCCCTTTAATATGTCGTTCTCTCGTGCACACAAAAACTGATACAGATGAGAGATTCCTCCACATTCCTGGTCTTATTCTGCTCCTCTCTCCTTTCACAGCAAGGAGTGGTAGCCAAGAATGGGGCATTGGATTAGTCATGAATTTAATATGCTTCCATTTAATATGCATAGTACATGTGTCGAAGCTGGAGATCAGCTGAGAGTTCAGCTAGGCTGCTCCCTGCACCCCTAGGCATTAGGGCTGGACTGTAGGGAAGGAATTCAGGTGCAGTCCCTCTAACTAGTCCAAGGGAGACCTGTTTGCCTTGATGGAGAGGACAGGATCGCAGGCATTGTATGCAGCTATCACCCAAGCCAGCACTGGGCAAAGCACACATGGGCCTTTGATTTAGGGATTGTTGGATCAACTGCAAAGCTCTTCCTCTCTTAACAACCCCCTCAGTTTCCATTGATCATTGATTGTCTCTGTATATGCTGAGTTAAACCTAGGAGGTAGGTATTAGCCCTGGCGGAGGAAGAGGAGTAAGGGGGGAGCGCACCGCCCCCGGCAGCGCGATCCCGGTGGGTGCCATCGCGGCTGTCCCCCCAGCCGCACTGGGCGCCATGCCCCTAGGACGCATGCCATGCCCCCCAGGTGCCGGAGCATGAAACTCAGCCACTGGGTATTAGACACAGATATACAATGACAGTACAAAAGGAGCACATGCACAAAATGCTATTCTATGAAGGTTTGTACTCTAAAATAAAAATCCTTAGGGACACTGAGTTATAAGAAACAACAGAAACATTTTTGTCACTGAGATCTCCAGCATCCTTAAAGACAATGCATCTGTTAACTTTCATTTGGCAATTCATTCCATCTCTCAGCACCATACCTTCAGGCATTATGCAGCAGAGCCCTCTGCATGCCTTAAATCTATAATTCTCCTACGTTTTTTCACCAACAGTTTGGAAGCAGTCATGCTTCTGTCTGAGATATAACACTAGATTGGCCCCCTGCCCCCTGGCAACATATCTCTAACTGCATAGTCAAAAGAGGTAAAATCTTGGGCCATGATGAAAAGCATGGCAGCCTGCTGCTATGATGATTGGATTGAGTACTGTTCTGGCAGCCGAGCAATCCAACAGTGGTCATTATAACTTTAATATAGAGAATTGCTGCCTTGGTCTCAGACAATGAGATGGAATATCCCTAAGGAAGTCCATTTTATTAGGCTCCTCCTGTTGTTGAAATTGTGCAGCATTCTGAGTTTGGACTCTTTGTCAAACATAAAAGCTCTATAATGCAATTTTTGAGAATACGGTGCTTTCATTTGGTCTAATAGTTCAGTTATCCATTGTATTCTGATGTGGCACACTGCCACATGGAGTTCTGAAGGCATTAATGTCCTAAACAGCATTTAAGAATGAGCATGGGGAGTGCTGTTCTTTCCTTTAAAGGTTACTTTTTATTCTTGAGTGAATTTTGAGATGATTTTAGGCATTTACAGATGCACAACACATTGGAATTTCTGCTTCTAAATACGAATTGAATATGATCATGCTCCGCTTTGAACATGATCACAGATAAGGATAATTAACAGAGGCCCTCTTGTATGTCCCAAACTTTCATTTGGCAGCTGCACCCAAATTCTGGAATTCCCTGCCTTGCACCCTCCTTGATGGCATGAAGTTCTTCCTGTTTCTCTTCCCTGAAGCTTACATCCCTTTCTCTGTTTGACACTACAGAGCATGGGTACGCAACCTAAGGCCCGGGGGCTGGATCCAGCCCAATCGCCTTCTAAATCCGGCCCACAGACAGTCTGGGAATCAGTGTGTTTTTATACATGAGTATAATATGTCCTTTTATTTAAACTGCATCTCTGGGTTATTTGTGGGGCCTGCCTAGTGTTTTTACATGGGTAGAATGTGTACTTTTATTTAAAATGCATATCTAGGTTATTTGTGGGGCATAGGAATTTGTTCATTCCCCCCCCCCAAAAAAATATATAGTCCAGCCCCCCATAAGGTCTGAGGGACAGTGGACCGGCCCCGTGCTGAAAAAAATTGCTGACCCCTGAGGGTTATCTGAAGGGTTAGTTGTGAATGAGGAAACTGAATTAATTTCTTTGGATAATGTTTATAGCTGCTGTTCTTAGTTGTTTTGTTCCCCAGTGGTGTTTTGCTCTTTGTCAAATAATTTTATTGTATGTTTTTACAAAATTTGAATTTTTAGGAAAACCAGGATTTCCATTTCTCTTAGCCAGGTAATAGTTTTTGTTCCATGGCTACTGAGTCATCGTTTGGCTACTGTTGTTCTTTTGTGAAGATGGGATGCTACCTTAAGGTAGTTTGGTTCTCTAAAAGAAATTGTATGCCCCACACAAACTTCTTACTTCTTCCATGTCCTCTGTCATTCAGCAACATCATACATTCAAAGCACTATTATACCACTGTTATAGTCATGGAGAATCCTGGGATCAAAACTGTAGTTTGTTCACCCTTAACAAACCACAGTTCCCAGGATTATTGCGGGGAAGCAATTACTATTACAGTGGGATAAAAATCCTTTAAATGTATGGTGTGGAAGGGACCTTCATTCTTTTATGTGAATATTCTGTTGTTTTGTAAATTAATAGATATGAAGCATGCATGGAAGCAGCAAAGCAGTTGCATATTGAATTATTGTGGTGGGTTTTACAATTAAACAAAGCAAGACTGAAGAATGTTGAACAGATTTTAAAATATACCACATACTCTTGTGTCAACTTTTGTTTTTACCCCAAGGCTGGGACATTTGAAGAAACAATGACTAATGGAAGAGGGACTGTATAAATAACTTCTGCATTTTTCTTTAGTTTTATGTCATGCTCCATTCCATTCCATTGACTCATGTGGAAAAAACAGATTCTTTTGTGCAGGCTTGTGTGAGGAGTGATCTGTAGCGTGCAGGGGTAGTATTAACAGGCAGACAGCATCATATGCCATCTAGTTCTGTTATAATAAGAATGCAAAGTCTGAGTACAGTCCAAGTACTAAGTAACATATATTTTAAAAATTAATAGGATCTACATTTCTGAGGGAGACATACTAAAGTTCAAAAACTTCCATTGGGGTAGCTGTGTTAGTTGGCTTAAACAAAAGTATTACTGGAATAAGTTGGAAGTGGCAGAGGAATATAAAAAGGCCAAAGCTTAAGCAGGGAATATGAGTGAACTGTGTTCTATCAGGCATGAAAGCACAACAAAATTGATTTCTAAAATGTGTTTAAAACGAATTTAGGAAAAGCATCCTTTTCAAAATAAAAAATTATAAACAAACTTTAAAAAGAGAGCAAAGATCATGTTTAAAATTGCTTAACGTGCTCAGTAAATAATTGTAAAACACATTTGTACAAATGGAAGACTTCTCAGTGTATTACCAATAGGATTGTGACAGGATTTGTGACAAACTCTTACCTTTGTCTCTGATTTTGATGTTAATTTGTTAGTACCTAAAATTTTAAAAGCATAGCAAAAATTTAAAAATACTTAACAAATATGAAAAATAAAGTAGTAGCAGTATGTACTGGTAGCATAGTAGCATAGCACAGCAGCAAAAACAAAGCACCTTTATCAAGCCCTCTCTAAAACCAGCTATCCAGACCAGTAGAATAATATTCCACTCACACACATATTTTTTATATATCATGTGTTGCTATCTAATCTATATTATTTAGGTTTCTGTAATAATTGCTTTGGCTTTTTCATCATCTGTATTCTTTTGCATGACCCCCTAAAACATAGGTAGCTTCTCACATTTTGACAAGCTTGCAGCACAGTTGTTTCCTGCCCTCTTGTGCCAGACTATCCTTCAGCTCCTGTTTTTCTTTACTTTATGGATATGGTGGTTTTTAGTCTCCTTTTTTCACTCTGCACCTTTAGCTTATTATCAGTAATCAGCTTCTGGAGCTAACATACTGTGCCTTTGCCTTGGCTGGTATAGCCACACCAATGCAGTTTTTGATAGCTGAGAGACTACAATAGGTTTCTCCTAGAGAGTGAAGCTTTTATTGGGGCTCTGTCACTCAGTAGTTGCATCCTTGAGCCCACTTACGTTCTCAACCCTTCACACCTTTTTGTCACAAAAGCAGGCTCAAGTAATATATCTCAACAGAAATGTTCCTCCTGTCTACAGCCATCAGATCCTGGCATGCCTTTTATCGCCAAAGTGCAATTATATGCACAACTGGTCCAGTGCTAAAATAACACTATTACTAGTTTTAGCCAACTGAACAATCCTCAAACCTCATTAGTATGTAAAAGCACCAGAGAGCAGAGGTGGATTTAAAAACAATTAAAAAGATGACACAGGGAGACTGGGGAGAGAAGTTAATCTCTTAATTGTGCTTCCTCTGGGCACCCCCTGCAGACTCACCATGCCTTCCGGGGGTACTGCAGTCACTAGAATTTGAATTATATTGTCAGTGAGACAGGAGAGTCACTCAGTAGCAGTACAAGCAGCATGGAAGAAAAGGAGGATCAGCTTTAGATAACAGATAAAAACAAAATCCCAATAGTTTTGCCTGCTAAAATATAAGATAAGATCATCCACAGTGAGAGTTTTTAGTCACACTGAGAGTTAGGAGACCCATTTATCTTTGTGCAGCACATGCTATTCTGTACTGTTAGGCAAATGACATTTTCTGCATTCAAAAATACTTCAGACAATATCATTTGTTAGATTGGAGACAGTATCAGTTTTCTACTCTCTTTTTTTCCTACTCTAGCCTTATGGCTTCTTAAAAGGAATAATTTTTATTATCCAGTGAAATGGTGTTCATGCTAATTCTGATCTGTGTATCATTTCATTCTGTGGTAAGGGTTTTCAAAATTAATTGACTAAAACATGGAAGCTCAGCCTCTCCAGACACTCTCCAGACTACAACACCCATCACCCCTGACCATTGTCCATGCTAACTAGGGCTGATTGGAGTATTGAGCCACAGGTTCCACACATCATTCACCATAGCTCAAAACATGCTTTTCACTGGAGACTAGTTTGACCAGTGAATTAGTTTGTATGGCAACCAAAGAAAGTAGCGAACAAGCTTCTCATGCCAAGTATCCTAGGTAAAAGGTAAAGGACCCCTGGATGGTTAAGTCCAGTCAAATTTGACCATGGTGTGGCACTCATCTCTGCTTTCAGGCCAAGGGAGCTGGCATTTGTCTGCAGATAGCTTTTCCGGGTCATGTGGCCAGCATGACTAAACCATTTCTGGTGCAATGGGAAATGATGGCAGAAGCCAGAGTGCATGGAAACACTGTTTACCTTCCCGCCACTGTGGTACCTATTTATCTACTCGTGCTGGTATGCTTTTGAACTGCTTTAGATTGACAGGAGCTGGGGAAAAGCAACAGGAGCTCACCCTATCACACTGATTCAAACTGCTGACCTTATGATCGGTAAGCCCAAGGGGCTTGGTGGTCTACCACAGCACCACCTATATTCCCAAGTGGCCTACCAGTAACTCTGCTTACCATTTCCTCCCTTTTGCAGTGTGTGAAATGGCTGAGCCAGTGAAAGTGTCCACCAGTGAGCAGAAGGAGGGACCTTCTTCTTGGTTATTCATACATGCTACCAACCTCTAGCTGTTTCCTACTGGAGAAAAGAGGGGATCACAACTCAGTGACCAACACATGCTTTGCATACAGAGCACAGCATGTTTGCCTATTGAATCCCTGGCATCTCCAGTTGTTTTATTTACTCATTTCATTCTATGTAAAATATTTCTAATCCACTTTTCACTGCTAGAAGCTATCAAACTACCCCAAAGCCTACTACTTAGTAAAACCATCAAATAACACCAACAATAACAATAAAGCCTAATGACAATAGACTCTTAAGAACATAAGAAGAGCCCTGCTGGAACAGGCCATGCACCCACCTGGGCCATGATTCTGCTCTTATAGTGCCCAACCAGATGCCTTTGGAAATCCTGCCAGGAGCCAACAATTCACCCCAATGCCTGAACTAATGGATAGGTATTTAGCTGGTGCCAAAAACTCATCATAATTGGTGCCAGGCTTATTTGGGATAGGGTAGAATTCCACAGGTGGAGCACTGGTACCATGAATGCCCTGCCACACATCACCACATATTGAATTTCAAGTTAAAGAATTCCAGCTTGATGGAATGGAAACACTCCTATCAGTCAGAAAGACAAGACGGAAGTGAAGCAAAGGGGCATACGTGGAGGATAATCAACTTCCTCTTACATCCATCTGTCTCCTTTCCCTTCTTATCTTGGCAGGATGATTGCGCACTTGGTTTCTATAACCCTTCAGTTTGTCCCGTTTGGCTGTCACAGTCCAAAGCTAAAATTAAGTGTAAACAGTAAAAGTCTTAGAGGCAGCATTTCTATTTTCAGCTGGGCCTCTGGACCAGTTTATAGATGATGCAGGGAAGGAAGCAATAGTGACTCATGCTTTTTCTCTCTGTCCTGCAAATTGCAGGTCTCATTTCATATATTGGAGCATGCACGAAAAGAAAAACCTCAATCCTTCTGTTCTTTCTTCCCCTCCCATTGACCTATTTGTAAGTAACATTTGTAAGGTTGCAATTCTAAACTCACTTTCCTGGGAGTAAGCCCCATTGAATTGAGTTGAACAGACATGGTCAGGAATGCAACATCTACCCTGTCATGACTACAGAAATTTACGAGAAGTATGTTTCCTGAGACCACAAAATGCTACTACTTATTGGATTGAGCTGCCATAAAAAATATCTAAAGCAAATTGTAATCTAAAGCAGTTTTGCGGAGTGTGATCTTGCACAGCGCCCCAAATGGCCATCAGGATCTCACATGAAAAAATGGGGTGTCCCTTCCCCCCCCCCCCGAATTGTTGACAGGTATTAAATTTGAATAGACATTTGCAGTACTTCTGTCACTGCTAAAGATATTTGGCCATCTCAGTGTCACCAAAAGGTTGATGATATTCACCAACATTAAACAAATCCAAGGAGACACAAAGGGGTGGGAGCAAGATGTATTTCAGTTTCTATCATTCCCAATTCTTCATTTCATTATACTGTAATGGTGCTTGTAAATTATTCATTCTAATCATGCGCTATCGTTTTCCTGGCTGCATCGGAGATTAACACATCATCCAGTCAGAGTTGATTTGCTTATGCTGTTGATTATTCATGGGTTACTCAAATGAACTGAAGGCATCATTATTGATTATTTATTTATTTATTTATTTTCGGCAGAAGCCTTCAGACTCAAACAATGCATTTCTGATTGAGAGTGAGGCTTCTGTCATCTGTAATGAAATGTTTGAGTTTGAGGCTATTCAAGAGCGAAAAATGTGACATAGCATCTTAATTTGTCAGCCCCTATTGTAAAAAGAGAACAATAATAGGGAATATAATCCTAAAACCAAGAAAAAGCAATTGCTCCAAGTCACATTTACACTCAGTGCTTATGAATATAAATGACCATGAATGTTTTCCCTAATTTTTATATTAGTCAATTTTCACTTTTGGCTCTGTTGACTTAGTCTTAGGCATTGAGGTAAAGTTAATTAATAGTAAATCTGGACCTATTTTAGGAGGGGACATCACCCATCTTATGAAACTGAGAAGTGTGAATTGAGTAATTTTTTTGTCTTTCTTATGTAGATATAAATTTGGCACCAGCCAATAGATCTATCATTACGGAATACTCTAAAATTTCTATTTCCATGTTTCATCAAACACTCAATAATACAAGAGAGCTTTAATCAATACATAATGAAATACATACTGCACCATTACTAGCTCAGATTTTGCATCATTTCCCCCTAAACAGCAGGTTAGAATTGTCCATGGCAACATTGCTCTGATTTTGTTTAACTAAGAATAGTCCAGGATAGTTACATCTCCCCTTTAAAATGTAGACATTTATATGTTTTGGTTTTCAATATAAATTGTATGCAAAGCAGAAGCAGCTGCATCAAGGCACTACTAATGTTGATCAATTTTATTACAACTGATGTAGATGTATATGACATTTACTGTTCTAATAGCCTATGGCTTCACATGGTATATGTTAAAATATGTGATGCAGCAATCTTATATTAGAATTTAATTGTTTTACTGATTTGCCTGCAGCAACTTTAAAAGAGGTTTGCACTTGCATCAGAGTTATTACAATTCGCTAATATTCTTCTCTCTGTGAGATGCATCTATATGCAAATGAGTATTCCACTTAAGCATATTCACAGTCTATAAAAATGCAGCCATCATATTGGAATAAAAAGGGAATTGTAATATTATAACTTGACATTCTGTTTGTTTTCATATATATGATGCATTTATCTTTCTGTTAAGATATACTTTTTCACTTAATAACCCCAAATCTTAAGACTTGTTCTATAAAAAAGTTGACAATTTTTGGGATCCATGGCATACAATGTAGAGAATGGCACCTTTTCAATCCATTGCTGGTGTTTACCTGTTGTGGTTCATGATATATCTGCTGCCTAAGTTTTTAGAGGACGTTAGTTCGGGTCGACCCCTCAAGACACCTTCTTTGATATCTCTTCCCTCTCCCTTCCTATTGAGTGTACTACCATTATTTTGCTACCAAAGGTAAAAATCTATTACAGTATCATAGTAAGACATTTCAGGAGGCAGCACAAGCCCTACACTGCTGTTGTCTAGCCATCATTTTAACTGCTTCAGTCTGGTTTGTGTGGGAAATATTCACAAGCAGAAACATAAGTCATGCCCTTTCCTTGAAGCAAGAGAAAGGGCCTATGGAAATGAGCTCATGCCACGGTCTGCTTTTAACTTCATTTTTGTGGTCTTTTTCATGGCACAGCATGAATGGTAACTGGAAGCCAATACAATGGCATTGTTTTCATCTAAACAGCCTATAAATGATCACTTTAGCAACATGTAGACAGGTAATTTGGCTGGATCAAGGAAGTCATTCTTTTGGACATAAGCACAACACGTCAAATATATATAGAACTCTGAGAACAGCAGGATATGCGCCCCAAGGCGTGCTTGCTGTGTCTCAAAATGAGAGAAGATAGGAAAAGATTAGTTTTCTTAACAAAATGTCTTTTCTGTTGCAAAATGCAATGCAATTTTAATAAGAAAATTAATATGATCAGAATATATCTGCTGTAGTTCATTTCAAACAATACTTAAAGTGTAATATAGAGAACTGCCTTACGTTTATAAAAAAAAAAGTCATGTAAACTCTGAAAAAGAGACGTATGGAGAATGTATAAATAGCTCAGCATTGAAGGCTCCTCTCCTTTAACTTTATACTGAAAAACTAGGTCAAATCATTGTTTTTCAGTGAAAGTAGGCAGATGCAGTAGGCTTACAGAGCGTGGAATCTTCACATAGCCATAAATTTATTATTGCACAATACTGTGCATAATTCAAATTCATCTGTCCTTTATATCTCACTGGTATAGGCATGTTGATTAGATAATGGAAGCTCTAATCACAAGCAATTTTTAAAGGTGTGTGGGCAATACTAAGTACAAAACTATAATATTTCTCGGGAAGAGGAGCAAAGTAATGCCATGGAAGTTAATCTTCAGTCTTTGGGAACATAAAAGCTATAGATCCTGGGAAGTTATTCAGATAAGAGATTTAGAAAGATGTCAATTATTGCTCATTTCAATGTCTTATGGTCATGTTGCTTAAGCTGTAGTTAACATTTCAGTAACTCATACCATTAGGAATTAAACATTGGAGCTTTTTCAGCTAAGCCATGGCATTGCTGAGCATTATGTATGAACCTGAGCTCATAGGGTTTTGTTTGTTTGTTTGTTTGTTTGTTAAAAAAACCAAATAAACCATGATTTGTAACCAAGATTTGGTCTTGGCTTACTGTATGTGGTCTGGTAGGGTGAGACAGACCACAAGTTCAAACAAAATAAAAAAATAAAAAAATTCCTTCCAGTAGCACCTTAGAGACCAACTAAGTTTGTTCTTGGTATGAGCTTTCGTGTGCATGCACACTTCTTCAGATACCAAGTTCAAGATCACACATAATGCTAAACCAAACCATGCTTCAGCAGCAACAGGAAGAGAGGAGGAGTGAATTTCACTCTGTACCTGCACACGTACCATGATTTTGCTCAGTGTACCGTGTTTGCTTGTTCATGCAAAGCATGATGTGAGGAAGGACTGCTTGGTGTCCCAAGTGTCCTCAGATATCCAGCATGCCAAGAGCACCTCGGGAAGTACTTCATGCTTGTATGGCCCTAGCTCTTATCATCACAGAACACACACTGCCTAATTCATTCAGTCCTTCCTCTGGCCCACCACTAAGATGTCTAATCTCATAAATTCTCAGAAAAACCTTCCTGACCCACTTCTTTTTCTTATGCTGAGGGAGAACTGGCCAGTTAACCCCTAGCAGGGTTAAATTATCCACAGGTCAATATCTCCCATTTACCCTCTTTCGGGGTCTCCTTGCTCCTCTAATGCCCTCTTGTCTCATTTCCCCTTCCCCTTAGATATTTATCTGTCTCTGTCTTTGCTCTGCCTTCTTCTCATGTAGCCTGATCTCACTACTCTCAGTCAGACTTTCAATTCTATCTCCTTCCAGCTAGCTTTCCTTCCCTAACTTTCAAAGCCACAGCTAGCTTCACTCTCAGCTCCCTATCCACCTCCCCCCCTCTCTCTATATATAGTTTTTAATATATTTCCCAAACATCACTTAACATTTATTCCTATCTTATACAATATTTTGGACTTCCATCAACCACGTCTAGAGATTTCCATTCTTCAAAACTTAGTCTTGTATTTCCATAATTTCACTATTACTTTTAATAATCTATAACAAATTATCCTTTTCCTATTTTTCCCCTGCAATATTTCATATAGTCCTCCTTACAAAACTTCTTGCAATCCTACTAGCGTAATTTGTTGTTTACAGTTGTTTTTCAAATAGTTCTCAAATTTATTCCAATCTTCCAAGAATCTCTGGTCCCACTGGTTTCGAATTCTCCCTGTCATCTTATCCAATTCTGCGTAGTCCATTAACTTCATCTGCCACTCTTCTTTCGTCGGTAATTCTTCTTCCCTATCCGCTTCTTTCTCAGTGTGTAACAGGACCAACAACATTTTCGTCTTCTGCAGTCCTTTTTTCCCTGCTCTTGATTCAGGCATTTCTCGGGCATTGCTATTTCCTGCCTCCTCCCGCCTTGTGGTGTGCCTTGCTCCTACGTCCAAGGACTGCTACTGCTGTTTCATCTCCCACTCCTCACACTGAGTCATAGTTTTAGCTTAGCATTATGTGAAACCAAGCCACTGATGTGGAAATATCTGCACTGGTTGCTTGCTTACTTATGAGCAGGACCAGGAGAGTGGTTTTCATTTTGTGTATGTGGACACTTGCTAATTCATGCTTGGCCATGGTTTGGCTTAGCATTACATGCAAACTAGAGCAGTGTAATATGATTGGCACTGAATGGTTTATTTTTCTTTCACAATAAAGGTGAACAAAGTAAGGTTTATTTTTCTAGTTCCATGGCTACATTTATGTTTCAGTTCACTTTATTTTTAGGACTTGAGGACAAAAGTGCTAATTATGTTTCAGTTCATTTCACCATTATTTGATTGAAATAGCGCAACTGAAAGTTTCCTGGACTACAGTGGCAGAAGCTAATTACTTTGAAAGCTAGATATCTTTTTTTCTGGGGGAAATGACACAAGCAATGTGTTCTAAATTGTTTTTGCAGATGAATAAGAGGCTAAAATTGTAGCATGTGTATAGTAACTGACATTGTGGTTACCACAGTGGGTGGCAATTTCTACCCTTGGAATAGTTTTCCCCACTGTAGGTTATTTTAAAATCAGAGTACAGGTTTCCAAAAACGCTTTTTAAAATGCAAGTCAATATCTAAAATCTACTTAAGTCAGCCTAGATTTCTTCAAACTTTTATGGGGTTGGATCTAGACATATATATCAGCCTGGTTTTATGGGATCCTCACTTTCCTCTGCCATCCTGCACCACAGTTGACCCCATTCAGCATTGCCCCATGACCCTCAAGAGACATTTTAGTACTAAAAGGCTGCCAGTGTCCCCCTTTGACATGCTTAGCTCTAAATCTAACACATAGTATTTAGATAATTTTAGAGTTGTGGTCATTAATCCATTTTTTCCAGAATAGCTCTTTTTATTTCAATGACACTTCTCAAGACTGAGCAATTTGAGTAGTTGTTCCCTGCTAAACTAAAAAAAAACCACAATATTTTACAGCATGTCAGTGCAACAACCATCCAAAGCATTTCAGATATTCATGAAGCCTGCATTCTGAAACACACCTAATAGGAAGTATGTTTAATTGAACATAGTGTTATTGTTTAGACTGGTGAAAACAACAGACTGGGTACTTCAGATGTGAATCTGCTTCAGATGATCATATCTCAGGTTCATAAACCAATATATTAACAAGCCTTTTTTGTCTACATGTAGAAACTGTATTCACACAATAGGAAATGAAACCAGGAATACTACAATTAGACATAGTTTCATTCAAGCCAGGACACTGTTTACTAGATTCAGAAAAGGACATGCGTTTTCATACACATCCAGGTCTAGAGAAATCTTGTTTAGGAGGGGCTAAACTCTTAACTTTTTCAGCACATCTGGCACCACCTTGAGACAAGGAGGAATTCCTGGGCCTCTCTTGTCAATCTCTTCCAATCAGCCATGATGAGCAATGAGTGAGGCGACTGATTCAAGTGTCTTATTCACTTTCTTGGGTCATCAGAACTGAAAAATCTGCAAAATCTGACTAAGAAGGCGCTCTGGATTCCTCCACTGGAACTGCATCAGTTTTCAAGTTGTTTAATATCTTCAATTATTTCAAAGCCTTGTTTCAAACAGACTGGAAACCATGCTTAATTAGAGGTTTCCTAGTTTGCTCAAACTGAGTGAAGATGCTGCATGTATGGGCAAAAGGTTCATTCATTTCTCAGCCTGCTAAGTCTGAATACCTGCTTTGTCTCTACCATGTCCTTACCTGAGATTTCATGATACATTCCCACTAGTCTCTCTGTGTGTTTCTTTCAACACAGTGAGACAGCAAAGGTTCTATCCATTTTCTTTCAACATTTGAAATAATTAGTTGCCATTTCTGGGGCTTGGAGCTTGAGGGAATGTAGGTAGGCAGAAGTGATATAAATCACTTCTCTGATGAAAAGCTAATCATATTAATAAGCAAGGTCATAAAAATCTGGACATGTTCCTATATCAGCTAAGACATATTATGACCATTCTACATTAATAAATTCCTTGAAGATATCAACTAACTCTCGTCTCATCTTTCAGAAATACGGATTTTTAAAACCACATTTGTTTCAGCAATGCTATTCGTTTTTCCTCTCAGTTCTTCTTGATACTTTATTCTTTCTTCCTGTTTTATTAGAGTGAACATTTTGAAAGTTATTATGTTATTTGTTTGCGGGGTGGGGGTGGGGGATCACCCCAAATAATCTCTAGAGTCAGTGAAGGGTTAGACTTTCAGCAAACTCATAAATTCATTAATTTAGCAAGGGCTGGAAATAATACCATCTAGCTTCCTCATGATAGTGGTAAGCCATTGGCAGAACATAAGACTCTCTGACCAGTAGCTTTTGGGGTAGGATTACCATTGATGTGATGTAAGCAAGTGGGGAAAAGTGTCTTTTGCAATGGGCTTGAGAAACAGAGGTTGGTAGGATGTCTCAGTTGGGGGGCAGAGACTGGAAGCAGAAGGGGAGGAGTTGTTTTCTGCGAATGCTGCTGGGAAGGAAAAGGAGGAAATGGGCAGAACTCCATGTGGGGACTGAAGGGCTGCAGCACAACCTATTACAGAGAGACACAGGCACTTAAGATGGCTCTGTGCTGCTGGGAAGGACAAGCCTCTCTTGAGTTGTAAATGCTGCGAACTCTCCATAAATACTCGGGTGTAGATATGTGTGAATAAACCATATTTCATAAAAACACTAGTCTCTGCCATGCCTTATTCCAAAGGAACACAAACCCTGGTTAAGTGCCAAGACCGCTGGAATCTTGCATTGCTCAGTAGAGATTGGGGTGATGTGTAACCATACTTTCCCACAAAACAAAACAAAACAAAAAAATTCCTTCCAATAGCACCTTAGAGACCAACTAAGTTTGTTCTTGGTATGAGCTTTCGTGTGCATGCACACTTCTTCAGACTTGTGTCTTGGATCAATTTCTGTACGTCATTCCGTTGCTTTCTTTTTATGTTTCAATCCTTTTATTATAGGTTTTCCCATATATTTGATTTTATACTGCAATGGGTCCAGTAGGATATGTTCAACAGAAAAAGGGTCTGTGCACGCAACTTATGCTGCAAAGCAGATATCCCAAAAATGAAATACTGAATCCTATTGTAGCATGTGACTGAACAGAGTGTTTGGGTTAGAGAAAAGAATGAGTATAGGCACAGCAGAAATAAGTCCATTCATGATTTTTACATTATTTCACATTATTTTAAAAATGTGTATGCTATTTTCTAAAACAAAGAGAGAGGGTGGTATTAAAATTAAAACAAATTTACAGAAAATACATAAAAAACAAAATGGAGCAGCAAAAGATTTGCTATTCTCTTAGGTTACTGCCAGCTAATAATTGATATCCAGTAAAGTGTGCAAAGCTAAAGTAATTTCATTTTCGAGAGAGAATAAACTTGTGTTACCATTCATAGCTGTGCTGTTCATTCTGCATTGCTAACATCAGCCTTTCCATAAATGCTAGAGATATATGAGGAACTTCAATGGTGACAGCAGTACTTAAGAAGCATGCTTGGTGAAATAATTGTGCAGAAGGAGCATCATAATAATTTTGTTCCCTTTGATTAAAATGCCATTTTATTTCAGATAGCTTAGGGCAATTAAGACGTCTGCTTGTATATTTTTGGAACCACAATTAACTTTCCATATCCATGATAACACTCCCCCTCTCTCTTGTCTCTTCATTGCAATAATAGTTCAAATTTACAATGAGAATCAAAACTGTAATGCATCACTGCATCTCTCTATTTATTTTCCACATACATTTAGAAAATATAATAAGCCAACAACTTGAAAATAAGGTTTATAAGGCTTTCATAACAAGGGATCTAATTTCACACAATACTTTGTGTTTTCTATTTTCTTAATCACTAGGCTTAATGTAGACAGTATATTGACTTAAGACAGGAGATTCTTTTATTTAGAGTTTATTCTTTGCTGGACATGTAATATGCCATTCACTAGCTGACCTATGTAAAGCAGATATACCTCTTTAGTGATCAAACCATCTTTCTTGCCCCCTTACTTACTGTTTTTGTATTCTAGAGGCTTAAATAACTGACTATATGTGCAACAACCAGGAGAAAAAAAGCAATTTTGGTCACACTCAAAACTAGAAGATCTTCTACATGGTGGCCATTATTTCCCTTCCCTACTCTGAGGTCTCCTCCTCTTCCTCCAGGAACTTCCAGAACAGTGTCCTGTAAATTATATGGGGATTCTGTTTTTGAAGATGTTTGACTCCTCCCTTGCTGTGTTAGCAAATGAGCTTCTGCCTCACACACAGTGTATCTTGACTTCATCTCTCTGTTCTTTTGAAACATGAAAGTACTTTTAATTTGCCCTGGCTTATCCTGGTATTATGGACAAGATTGCTGTTACCATGTTCAATAACAAAATGAACAAAATTATTAGGTAGTTACACAGGTTGAATATGAATACGGAACATTTAGAAGCCAATGGGCCTTTACATGGAGTCAGTCATTGTTCAGTGTGAAGAAAGGTGGCAAAATTGGGCTTTAATGAGAATGGTTGTAACTGTATAAACTAAATTAAAGCACATTGAAAATTGCATATATTAAAAAATGAGCTCTGCCCTACATAGTGTAATGGAAAATGCATCATTTAACTCTAATTTTCTTATCCTTTTTTCCCTTGGAATTGTTTCTTGAACTTTGTTCATTTTTCAGAAGATAATGCTCTAAATCAGTGTAATTGCTTGAGCAATGCTTCTTGATTGAGAGAGTACTTACTTTGGAAATAGTTTTATAAAGCATGCCCTAGATAATGAAATTATAGAAAATTATAAATCCAGAAAATACTAATAATAGTAGTCTAACAAATTAGAATAGTGAGATATTTTTCAGTGAAATGTTCTCAAGTTCTTAAGTAGTTGACACATCCATTTCTTCTTAAAGATGAAAAGTGAATATGATTTCATAGGGATAAAAATCACTCATTTTGGAAACCACAGTACACAGCTCTCAGTAAGTTACCATTGCAGTACATCTAAACTATAGTTTGTTAGACGGTGTGTTGATAGTTTATTTAATACTTACACATTTAGTGGGAATGTAGGAGTTCTGGAAGAACATAGTTGTTGATACTGCCAGGAATGTCTCCACCTTAGAGACCTTAGAAAACTCCTAAGCTTGGGTGGGAAAACCTCAGCCTGTGGGCCTGATCTTCCCCAGGTAGCAATTATTCTGGCCTCCCAAAACCCCATTAATTTTGATCCTAACACAGAAAAAAAATAAGTAGACGTAGTGCTAGGCTGGGCAGAGGCTTAAATCTATCCATCCAGCCCATGGCAGTGCCTAGAATGGAGATTAAAATTGTTCCCCTACCCATTAGATGATCAGTAAGGTGAAGGGGGGAAATCTGAACCTCCAGCGCTTTCTAGACTGGACAGAAAGGTTTAAACCTCTCCATTCAGCCCAGTCCCATGTCTACTTTATTTTATTTTATTAAGCGTGCTCTCCTTCATGGAGAGCACGTGTTGCGGTGGGGGCCAGCAAATCACCCCTCTGGTGCTGGGCGGGATCGGATAGATGGCCACAGCTCCGATTGGGTCCTGGGTTGTTGTTGGGGAGATTTAATTGTTGCAATTTGTGATGGACAGCCCAGCAGGTATATAACCCTTGGCACACCCTGTGATGTTCCTCTTTGCTGCGTGCAACGGATCTCCCGCCCTTCCTCCCCCTTTTATTAGGCCTCTGTGTTGACCTTGCTATGCCTGTCATGGGGTCGTCTGCTGTTGGGGCAGAGGCCTGGTAGGAATTTTTGCAGTTGGCTGATTGGCTGGTGCCTTCTGGTTTTCTCCTACTGCGTATCAATTAGTCACAACTTATAAGGTTGGCGGTTAGGCATTGGTTATTGTGTTCGTTGGTGGAGGGGTAAAGATTGGCTGTGTCTGCCCCTCCAATGCTGCTGCATTAAAGGAATCCAGGGGCTCGCCATGCTTTTGTCCATATCCCCCGGTCAGGGGCCAGGGCCACGCAAGAGCCCCTGGGAGCATTTGGAGAGAGACGTTGGGTCTGACCCCTGGCCTCTCTTTTTTCTCTCCCCTAAGTGTTTTCCCTTTACTGACGGTCATCAGTTCTGTCCTCAGTGGGACAGATAGTCGAAACCAATGCCTATGCAACCACTCACATATCATGTATTTCAATAAAGTTGTGGCCAAAATTATGCCAAAAACCAAAACCTAAATTACTGTCTGAGGTGAGTTATTTGAGGGGTGGTTTGGGGACCTCGACACGCAGGTTGTTTCCTTGCTAGTACCAGCACAAAAGTTGTCCCTAACTGCAGTTAGTTTTTCAGTGTGCAGCCTTTTGCTCCTTCATCTTCACTCTGCACTCTGTATAAAATTCAGAAATTAAAAATGGATCAGTTGAGAATTCTTAATGGTTTGGTTCCACTTCTGAAATATCTGGAACTTCAATTATCATAGGGGAATTTCAGAAACCTTCCTCGTCTGTTTGGCTCATTCTGGTATGGCTTTTGAAGTAACACTTGAGCAATTTTCCCCTTGATAATACTTTCTGTGCAAAAGATTCCAAGTTGATATCCAGATGGGGAAAGACTCCTCCCTGAAACCCTTGAGAGCTGGTGATATTCAGAAATTTTAAAATGCCAAACCATGTAGACCCAACAGGCTTTTTCAGTATAAAGCAGCTTTTTTGTCCCCCCGCTGCTCCAAAAGTCATTTGCATAGCTTAGCTTACTTAAACACAATCTTTATGCAGGGATGCAAGAAAAACTGTGACACTGTCTGTGTTAGATGATAGTACCAGTGCATTGGGGTGAATTGTCCTTTTATCCCTAGTCCAGTGTTTATTCTTAGTTTTGTGGGTTGCTGCTCTACCATTAGTCTTCAGTGATACATAACTTGTGAATGAAAAATAGCTCAAGAAGGTTAAAGTTGCCATGTTCTAATCAATAATTATTTTAGAGTCCATTTTGTTGCTAAATGAAGCCCAGTGAAAGAATAAGAAAAGTTGAGAACTGCAGAATGGAAAAAATGGTGTATTAGGATCAAAGTATATGAACTATTTAAAAAAAACTGCTGAATGATTCAGGAACACAGAGATTTTATGAGTTATTGTTTATAGTTTAAGTTCAAGATGTTCCATTGTCAGAAAAACTTAGTAAATTGGTACTGGGAATTTCTGAGTAAATCATTTTGATAGAATTGTACAGATACAGCAAAGCCTACCTAAATAAGTGATGACTAAAAGGATGAATGTGTAAATCATACACATAAATCCTTCTACATTCCATTTTTATAGATCCTGTGTGCAGACTAACTCTATATATCAGAATTATCTTGCAACTGCCAAAAAGAAAAGAAAAGAGAATTTGGCTTGCATGGAAGGCAATCTATTAGTTTATGGGCCCAAAATAAGCAAAACTACTTTACACAATTGTTTCAGCATTTTTGGCATTCTTCACAAATGATTTACATTTTGATGATGTCACAAAGTCCAAGTCAACAGTAAACAAATGTCTGTATTAAGTTGTTTGAGAAACAGCATTTTCGTGAATTCTGATAGGAACAGACTTGATCCACATCTCCCAGATTAATGAGTTGAATGGAATGGAACTACTCACTGGATTTTCCATGATCTTCTAATGCTGAAGCACAGTTCCTGGCTATACAAAACTAAAACATACGAAATACCTTTTACAGTACTTTTTTTACTTTATTCCTTTATTCGACCAATAGTCAGAAAAACCAAATACCTTTTAAACAATCAAGTGTATACAAATTTTATAAATTAAAATAAATAAATATTTTGAGAGAAAAGTCATTTAAAAATCAATATTTAAATTCTAAATGGAAATTTTCAATGCATTTTTTAAAAATACATTAATGTGGAAATGGGATAGAACAGACTTATGGGTGAATACATATTCTGGTCTGTAACTCAAGTAATTTGACCCTGCCTAGCTAACATGGGAATTGGGTTTGTTCACTTCCTCTCCTTTAACAACTTGATCTATTCACACCCCATTGCAGTTTGTAGATACAGAGAGCTGTGACCTGCCTAGACAGATGCAGTTTAGTAAGCAGCAGAGCCACTGTATTCTGTTAAAATGAAAATGTTGCAGGTTGGCTAGAACCTTTTCTTTTACCAACTCATAATAATGGGTGAAGGTTATTTCTTTGGGGCCCTTATTCGCAGAAATGTAATTTATAAATACTATAAATAAATGAATAATATTATGTGTGCTGAAAATGTATATACAGGTATAATAAATTTGGTATCCCTTAAAAAAAAAGCCGAATTATTCTCTGTTGGAGATATGGGAATGTTTCATATGATCAGTGGCCTCAAACAAAATCACCTTTAGTACCTAAGTTATAGCTCCATGTATAGTTTCTGGTACATGCAATCATAATTTAACTTAAACAGCATACCCAGAGTAACTGAAGCCTAAGCCTAATCTGCAAGCCATTTGGCTAATGAGCAAAACTGCATCCTCTAAAGTTACATTTCTTTCTGGCTTTTCTAGAAAGGAGAAGGAGAAGGCATGGCTGACCTGATTATACTCAGTAAATCTAAACATTTGAAGGGATGTGTGGAAATAAGTGAAGATTATAGATATGGCATCTACCGTAAGCAATCGTGCAAGCATCTTCTATGAGTCCTGGGTTAAACAGGATCTATTTGCACGTTGCCCACTACACTCACTAGTTCCTGCCAATTTCCTGTCATGAATCTGATTGCCAGTAGACCAGGAAGAAAAGTCAAGACAATCAAATGTGGATAAATAGATTATATTTATTAAATACAACATTTTAAGGATCCGCAAAACCAATTAACTAGTTAACCAGATTCAACCAATGTAACCAAATCAATTAAAGTCCGGGCAGGTGTTCATTAATAGATGGGGGTAATTTCTACCCCCATCACCTGGGCAAGTTAGCTGCTGCACTCTGTGTGATGCAGCAAAGTTTCCTAAGATCCTCCCTCCCCACTGTGTGGACCTTGGGTGTAAGAGCCCAACAGGCACACCATGGCCCTGTTGTCCAACGTTCACCCCAATGTGTCTACCAGGTCAAAGGGCAACCCCTAGCACCCGCAGGCCATGCCTGACAACAGTGACTAAGGGATGCCCACAACCCAACACTGCCTCAGGTAAGAGTTCCATTATTTGTGAAATCTCCTCACCTGCCTAGGCCACATGCCGCAGGAAGCGATCAGCTTCTGCTTGTTGGCTTCCACCCACAAACACAAGGCCTTTGGGCCAAGTTGACAGGTAACCTTAACAGCTGCCACCAGGCAGAGCTGAGGGTGGGGACAACTGGCCAATTCAAAGCGGCCCCCAAACCCTTCTAGTCATTGTTAGACTGTTGCATACATATCCGCACCTCCCACGGGGTGATCATAACGTCTCTATATAGCACCACTCTGGCAGAGACACATACTGCCTGGACACCATTAATTAAAGATAATTTAGAATCTGACATACTGCTGAATATGTGAAACAACATAGCAAAGGTTTCTAGATGCTATTCAAATATCACTATTTAGTAAGCAAAGTATTTCACAGACTACTTCTCATAAAACATTTCATGAAATAGAGCCCTCCATCTGTCAGTGAGGCTACTATTACCCAATATAGCCATGTCTAAGTCAATATAGTTTGTAAATGCATATAACTTTACCAGAAAATCTGCAGTTCCCACATGCATATTGTCAGTTGTATGCTGTTGTCCTGTTTCCATATATCAGCTTCATCAGTAGTGGCCAGTGAGGCAATGCAGGTGGAAAACAGTTGCTCTGCTAGGTTCCCAACACAGCCGGTGGCTGTTGCTTACAGGGAGGGAGCAGGGAGGGGAGGGGTGAGGCACAGGGAGCTTGGTGCTGTGTGGCACATAGCAGTGGACCCAATCCACTGCTACTTCTGTGAGGTGCTACACAGTGTCAAGCTCCCCGTGCTTCACACACACCCTATCCCTATTGGTAAACTCTAGCAACTTTCTATGTCGGGAAGCTGGGAGAACAATGACACCCCACACATGCCACCTCAGCAGCCACTACTGAGCTTAATGATCTGGGCTTTAATAAGTGAATTTTTAAACTTCTATATCAGCAATCACGTTACTGATTTGGCGTCATCTAATGTCATCTCAATGTTTTTAAACAATCAAATAGTATTGTGGCACCTTAAAGACTAACACATTTCTTATGGCAAGAGCTTTCATGGGCTCAAGCCCACTCTGTCAGATGTGTGGATTGAAATCTTAGTTGGCATAAGGAGAAATTTCCTGAAAGATAATGAGATGCAAATTTTAAAGTCTGTGATAATTAGAGCTTAAGCATATGCTAATTAAGCACACCTTTAACCTTTTAAAACAGTAGCAGATTGATGGTAGTTGCTGATATATTACCACCTGTAATTTACAGAAAACAGTCATAGATAGCACAGATATTTAGAGACTGGTAAACTAATTAACACATGTAGTATGATTTTAAAAAAAATCCATTGTCTTGATTTAACCCACACATAATGAAATTGAATTTATTTTAGAATTCTAATTAAGCTGTTTCACTTCATATTGTTGCTTTGAAGTTCCAGAATGATGACTTTAAAGTTAGTTACAGAATATACTGGGAGGTTGAAATGTGGTCCCACTGGTTTATGGATAATGACATTTCTGGTGTCAGGTTTGTGTCCATTTGTTCGTTTGCACAGAGACTGATTTAGATACCTTTCTGTCTTACGTAGAATGAAAAGGCTTATTGCTGGTACATGATCACTTAATGGCCATTCACTGAGTCTCCAGGGGTGGACGATGTTTGTGGTCTGGTGCACAGCCACGCCATCCTCCCGAAGCCATGCTGCTCCGATGGCCATTATTCAGCCCCTAGGGTTGCCGTGGAGGCCTCTGGGTTCCCGCTAAATCCCTGTTTTTGAATCAGCCAATCTATAGTGGGCTGAGGAGCGGACTGTGCAGTTGCAGGCTTCACTCCGGCTCAGTTTCCTATGTTTTTTTAAAAGAAAACAACAACAAAACCCCCAATGTTTTAGCTTCCCTGCACCAATGATGATGATGATGATGATGATGAAGAGGAAGAGGAGGAGGAGGAGGAGGAGGAGGAGGAGGAGGAGGAGGAGGAGGAGGAAAAAGAATGGAGTACAGTTTTCCTTCTTCTACTGATAAACCGTTAACACACAGTTGTAGTCAGGAAATCTAAGAGACATATATGTGAGGAATAGTGGGGGTGAGGAAACTCACTAGAATCCAATGATATATCATTGTATGAGGAGTTTGTTTTAATCTAATTAGTGGGCATTCAAGCGTGATTACTAAACAATAATTAATTACACACTTGAGACCTGCTGTAGGAAAAAAGTGATGAATCTAGATTTTAAGTGCTATATAATTAAAGTTCACATATTCCTTAGGATTGTTTAAAGGTAAATACTTAGTAATGTGAGACATGTACTAAATCTGATATTATAGTTCATAATGTGCTGACATCTTATTCATTATGGATTGTTAAACAAGCTGTTAACTGGGAAAAAAATCTTTTAAATCCTCCTCTGTGAATTTAAATTGCTTACTGATTTCATTACTAGAATTAGTAGACTTTTTATTGACAGGGTGATGAATTTCCATGAGGATTTTTTCCCCTAAATGTACAAACTGATGTGGAAATGTGGAGAACTAAACTTAAAGTTGGAGAGATGAAAAACCGAGAAAAACTGAAAGTGACAGATGTGCCCATCACTATTCTCCACAGAATATTTTTATTGGGAGTGGGGGGGGGGTGTGCAGAGGGACTAATGATAGAGCAGAGGGAAGTGAAGCCCTACTGTTTGAGCATAACTCCGCTCATGTAATGTTGGATTTCGCCATACAGTTGAAATACATAAACAGTAGAGGAATCATTTTGTTGGAACAAATGCATTTATATGTGCAATGATCTTGATGCATATGCCTCAGTTACCGCTTGACAGCAGCAACCTTATATATGAATGGCTGATGCAGGAATTCTAGGTGCAGAAAATATTTCCACAACTATTCTCATTTTGCTGTGTTGAAATTCTTTCATAAACAAAATTTGTATAAGATTTCATTTGTATAAAATTTCATTCATCTGTGGTGTACAATCAGTTCTTCAAACCTTTGTTTGCTGGAGACCTGTATATGCACATGAAGTGAGGCATGTTTTTACTCCATTTTTAACCACCAAGCTTGGAATTAAGACATGCTGGGATATATATTTTTAACTATAAATGTGATTAAGTTTGCACTGTTAAACATGTAAGAGAATTAATATGCTGCTAATCACTGTAGGAAAGGGATAGGAGACCTAAAACCCTCTGGATATGGTATTTTAGAGTCCAAAGCCTATGAGCCAGAGCCAACATAGCCTGATGATCATAGATGTATTTCAGCAACATCTGGAGGGCCAGCCCTTCTGTAAAAATAATAAATAAATAAATTTCCCTACACTTAGCAGAGCAACTAAAATAATACATGGCAATATATTTAGGGGTGGGCATTTTGCATGTTATTCATCTTTATTACATTTTTACTCTACCAGTTTTTGTCTTCAGATGGACTATTTTGTTAATATTTCATGCTTACCAAAAAGAAAAAGTGTAATAGTGTTGCTGTATGTCTTTTCTTGTTTGTATTTACTAGTCTATGGAGATGAGTAAAGGCCGTACATTATAACCATATCCATTTATTACCAGTGTAATTCACTTTATGTGTCTCTAGTGATCTTTCAGTAAGGAAATGTATGTGTTCAGTAAATGCTTCACAGAGATAAACACGTCAACATGATCATTTTGTAGGATTATTTTTCAAAATAAATATTACATAATCCATATGATTTTTTTTTAAGAAAAGCTAATATGGTTCTGATTTATTCCCTTGCTAGGCAGTTTTAATGTGCTAGGTAATAATCATTTTTAATGCTGTGTTACTCCTGTCATTCAGTGGGGAAAGTATGTCATTAACTCAACATTTCTTGTGATTATTTAAATTGTTTACATTACCATAATTGAAGCTATAGTGCTCTTCATCCCTGTGCTAAAATTAAGTAGAATGGAGTGATCACCTTTTAAATAACACAAAATTAACTGCCATTAATGAGAGCTAAATTACGATGTTTCACATTAGATAGAATTAGTTAGCTAATGATCTATAAATTTATATCAAACACAACTTAACTATATTACTTGCATAATAAAAAATCTAATCCAAAAGTCTAAAAACTCATTAAGATGTCACTTTGTAAGCTGTATTTCATTGTCCATTATAACAGTAATTGATAGTAAAACAAAAGGTATAAAGAACATACTCTCCAGCAGAAAGCCCATTTTATTGTTCTTTGTACTAGCCAAAGCCATCTTGACCTGGTGAATGTGCTAAAAAGTCCAAAAGAGACTTCTCCCCAGTAACCTTAATTCAGTATGTGGCCAATTAGGTAATGGGTAACTTTTGGCTCAGAGTAGACCCATTGAAATTAATGGATCTATGTTAGTTATATCTATTAATTTCAGTGGATTCACTCTGTGTAAATGTTAGTTGAATATAATCCAATGTCGGGTTCTTTTGGTATCTCTTCAGGCATTTTAGGTAAAGCCAGGATAAAGCTTTGTTACAATAGCTAGGACTCAAATCATACACATAAAAGCATCAAGTATGAATGTGACAAATATATGTTTTAAAACACATGTATCATATAGATACACTCAGCAAAAAGCCAGAATTGGCTGTGACGATTGTTTGCTTGTATACTTGGGGATCACCCGCAGATTTGTAGTTCTTGTTAATGTTATATAACAAAAAGATGTAACCAAAATACAGGAATAGTAACACACACACACACCCCTGATCAATTAAAACAAATATATATGGATGGTGATTCATGGAGGAGAGGGCTATCAAAGATTACTAGCCATGATGGCTCTGGTCTGCTGCCACAGCTGGAGGCAGTAATGTTTCTGAACACCAGTTGCTGGAAGCCACAAAAAGGGGCATTTATTTTGCACAAATCCTGTTTATGGGTTTCCCACAGCATCTGGTTGACCACTGTGAGAACGGGATGTTGGACTAGATGGGCCATGGGCCTGTTCCAGCAAACTTTCCTTGCATTCTTAATCTAAGCACCAGCAAATTGTTTGCTATGGTTTCTTTTTCTGTGTGAATAAATGTATTGCCAGCTACATAATGTAATACAAATCCATTTGTAAACAATGGCCAAAAACAATTGCTTTGCATCTTTCTTTGATGACATACTGTGCAGTTTTTCTCACAGCCATCCCTGATACCTATTATAGAATTTATGTATTTGCCAAGCATAAAACTTGCCATGGTTAGTAGGTTTTCAAATCCTTAAAAATGACTTTCTGATGAACTTAGAAACTCGTGTGGGTTGCAAATGACAGTGAGTTCATTTTATGTGTGTCATATGCATGGCAGCTGGATTGAATGCAATAATGAAATTGCTTTAGTGAATTCCCTAAAGGGAAAACCCCACTTGCTTTAATTGTGCCAGAGAGCAAAATGTGTTATCTTAAGATGAAAATTACACAGTGATTGCAAAACAATAAAGCTTCAGTTAAACAATGAGGAGCTGAAATTTATTCTTGAGTTACTATGCTGGCATGTTTAGAAATAACTATGCTGTAGCATAAGCAGAACGGTTTTCGTGTGTGTTTTTAAAGGACTCTATGGGAAAGTATTTAACTCTTAAGTTTATACATTGGCCCAGTTCAGACATAAGGGGAAACCATAGTTTTCTCCTATGCACACTAACTTAGACAAACCTCTGAAGCATGTGTACTCCCTCCAGAGGAGAAGATTGGAACTATCTACCTCCAGTTGGAAGCAAACCAGTTTGCTGTGATGCCCAAATTGTGTGTTCTTTATGTCTCACTTGCAACCTCACCTGCAAACCGACATTTTACCTTTGCCAAGAAAATCCAAATTGCCTGCATATGGACTTCAAAGGGGCTCACTGGAATCACCTATCAGTTGTTCAGTAGTTATAGTGGGCCCCTTTAAAGGTGTGCTCTCCATGTCAATCAGGTGAAATTGTCACCTGATGTCCCACCTATTGAAGTTGGCATGTTTGGGTGGAGGAGGTAAAGTCTGACCTGCTAGCCACTAGTTCCCCACTCCTGGTTTAAGGTTTCAGAATAAGCCAGATCTGAAGCCATAGTGTGATCTCACTTAACCATAGCTCTTCTTTGAGTTCAAACATCATGGGAAGCTGTTACTAGTTTAAAGCTAGAAATTGGCATTTCTGATTTCCAAATCTGGCATGCAACAGAAGAAGAAAAGGGAGTGAAAGTTTGCAAGCCTGAGGCTTTCTGTGGCTCATTCACATGGCAAGAAATCATGGTTTCACATTAATTTAAATGTAGTTTGTCACCGACTGCACACTGAGCAGGAAAAGATGATTAATTCTTCCAGGAAGACCAATATAATGCACGTGCTTTTCATGTGCACATTTCTAAAATATATGTGCAAGTAGATGTGGGGTTTAAGATGGGAAAGACAAGTCACTCTGATTGTAACACTACCAATCCAAATGTTAATTAAAAGTTTTTCCAGATTCAACTCATTATGTACTATAGCAGATATTAAATAGCATTTAAAGTTAGTGTGACACTACTGAATGTTGGAAAAGAATTTTTCCTAAAGGATTAGAAGTAGAGTTTTAAATTTAGATGTGCAGTTCCCAGAAACAGTGCTCCCCCCCAACAATAGGATGCAAATCATTCCTTTGATTCTGTATGTGTTTCTCCATTAAAGTGAAGAAAAAGATAAATATCTTCACCAAATGCAAAGAAAATTACATTCAGATAAACACCTCTTATTAAACCCTTCTCTTCAGGAAAAAAAATGAAAGCAGTAAGAACATTCATTTTATGTGGCTCTCAAGGAACAGTTTTCATAAAAGTAAAATGAGAAACAGTAAATTATGGGGAAGTCTAGCAATAAGAACAAAGAAAGCATATATTTAGCAAAGGGAAAAACAATGAAGAGTAGGATTTTGTCCTTTAATCTCAAAGCTCATTTAACTGGATTTGCTATTCTCTCTTAGAATGTAAGAATGAAAGGACTTCACAGCCAAGAAAAACAAAACTTCAAGAAGATCCTTAGTACAAATTTATTAATAATTTTTACAAGGTGGCCTTGATTGTGAAATGCTTTCCATCTTATTAAAGGCATATATCTCCCTGTAGTTGAATTCTCAAACACTAGTGTTTTAGTGTTCATGCCAGTGGCCTAAGGTGTAGTACAATGGCTCTCTGTGAGCAAAGGCCACCCACTAGGGATACCTGCCACGTATCAGCCCCACTGGGTGTCTTGAACCATGTCCCCAACTCCACATCATAGAAGAGACCATAGACACAGACGATGTTTTTGACTGGGAAGCGTATTTGCCCTCAGAACAAGCCTTCAGCATCCATGCTTTATTGGATGTTCCACCACTGGAGGAGGCTGTGATGCCTTTCCAACCTGAAGAGATTGTATAATAGAATCTTCCTAGTGCCAGTGAAGTCAGTGGTGGAATCTACACACATATTTCAAAAGTCCTGAAAATGCCTTTTTTAAGCGTTTCAGGAATTACATTGAATTTTCCTTAAGGCTCACCACCACCATCTAGTGTCACATTGTATATTGCACTTAAAATACACTTAAAATGTTTTATTTGCAGTTGTATAGCTGAGTCCGGCGACTCCTAAAACAGGATGTTCCCCTTTAAGAATACAGGCTCTATACATCAGGGTTCTTGATTGATTTGATTTATTATATTTCTATGCCACTTTGCATTTGAAGGAATCCCCAGGTGGCTTATAAACAATAAATAGCAATAAAATGATAGAACGTAACAGAACATCATAAATATAGAATAAATCATATAAAATAATTAACAAATCATCAGTGAAACAATTGCAATCTATAAAACACTTTTAACAAAGTAGCAATTTAAAAATAAGCTAAACATCCAAATTAAAGCAAAAGTCTTATTACATGACTTATATAGGCATGGAGCTACCGGTATCTGCTCAGAGGAAGCTGCAGTCCTATTTAAATCTCTGTCTGGGCTGCCTTTTCAGCATAGGCTGTATTCAGACCTTTTACAGGGTGCTACCTGCCTTTTCACCCTAACTTTGTTTACAGGATCCTGAAATGGAAACAGCAGAATGTGATATGGGGTCTCTAGAATCTGTGCCTAACACACCTATTTGGGCTTGAATCTTGTACCCCAGCTGGGACCACTTGTCTGAGACAGAACACTGTGCCCAGTATAATGATAGACATCCCGTTATTGTTTGAAGCAGATTTTTCCTATAGATGTGGTTTATGATTAACATACGGTGTTATGCCCCTGTTAGGAGACCAAAGACTGATTGGGTGGGTGAAAATGTATACAGTGGATATCTAGAGACACTACTGAATATTTTAGCTGACAAAAATAAATAAGTTCTTGATAGTGAACATTAAAATGAAATACCCTTGCCATCTTTGAGAAGAAGAAATAATAAGGTATTTAAATAAACACATTTTTAAAATAAACTGCTGGGTTGAAGATGCTCCCTGTCCTGTTGGTAATGAGAATATTATTTCTAGCTCTAGCAGGCGATACCTGCTGGTAAACACCCTTTCTTTGAACTTGAGATGGAAAGTACACAGGCGGTATTATTATGCTAGGTAATGTCTGTTTTCATGTATACTTTGCAAAATGATTTTTTTAAAAAAAAACTGCTTAGGCATTTTTCATTATCATATTTAATTAAGGAACTGCAACTTTTCCCACAGACAATTACAAACAGATATTTCATGACTAAAAGCAATGACAACACAAAGCAACTGGAAATGCGGCAGATTTAACTTGTTGCTACACACCACCCCAATCTCTAAGTAGGCACTTACTCAGGGTTTGGTTTTTTGGGAGTGAAGGACTGTGGTGTCTTTATGATATATAGTTTATTTGCAGATACAACCTGATCCTAAGATGGAGGGACTCATAGCATTAACACACCAGTACTTCTTGCTTCACCCGTAGTGGCAGCCTTGACATCAAGCAGAAATCATGCATGGGCCTATCTCACGGTTTCTGCCTGCAACCTGCTTCCAGCTCATCTTGCACACCAGTCCTGGCTAACTTTCATTCTAACTACCAGCCAGGTGAGGGCAGAAAGGCCCACCCATTTGCCCTCTGGCACAGAGCAGGTTATTTTGTTATACTAATGATGGTACTTAGGTGGCAATTATGGCCATTATCTTGCAATTGCCCAGTTAGCAACAGAATCTTCCATCAGCTTTAAACCCTTACTGAGCCCAGGACTCCAAGAATTAGAAGGTCTCAGAACATCATGCAGACTGACCCCCAAACTCACAACAATATAGTCTATAATTTGGACACATAAATTGAACTGTTACAAACCTATAGTGTCCGATTTTTTGTCATCCCTTCTTCTCTGGTGGGGAGTGTGACGGCATTTTGTTCGCTTCAGATACCAAAATGTCTTGGCCTAGCCCTGGCTTCAGGTGTGCCAACCTCTTCAAGTGACCTTGTACATGTAAATGTAGTTTGATCACATTAGGACAGACATATGCAAACTTGGCCTTCCAGATGTTTTGAGACTACAATTCCCATCATCCCTGACCACTGGTCCTGTTAGCTAGGGATGGTGGGAGTTGTAGTCCCAAAACATCTGGAGGGCCAAGTTTGCCTATGCCTGCATTAGGGGCTCATCCACACTTCCGTTTGTCCCATGAGTTCTAGACATGGGTTCAAGAGGATTTTATTGCTGCTTTCCATGATAAAACCCACTGTTTATTGCTGAATCAGAAAATGTCAGTTGGGCTTTCTGTGGATTGACGTTTATTGTGGTTCAGCAGTAAACAGTGGATTTTCCTGAGGAAAGCAGCGGGACAAAAGAAAAACTTCTCAGACCCACAAGTGGAAATGTGGATGAGCTCTAGGGCTAGGAGCAGATCCTGTGCTCCTAGCATGAATGGATTAGTCAGGAGACAAATATCCAATGATTCTTGCTCTCTGCTGCTGTGTCTGAGTGGCTAGTTAATTGCAACATGGTTCAAGGACTATGAGTTTTCTGTCTTGACTCTGACACCCCTTGGAACATGAAAGGTGAGTTGGTGGGCATTCCTCTTTCCCCCTGTTCATAAGGTTGTTCTGGACATTCTCTTTTTTTTTTTTTATAAAAACATTATTTTATTGTTTAAAATACATATACAAAATCATTGTACACATTCCAAAAACATGCATAAACAATCATTATATTCTTGTACAATAATTCATAGTTCTCCCCTATTTACCCCTCCCCCCTTACAACCCTCCCGAATAATCTTTCTTATATTTCTACTATCTTCCTCCTATTCTTGAGCTTCCCTCTCTTTTTTCCTGTTCTGGACATTCTCTAGGCCTTCAGTAACCTGCCTCAAAAATCTGAGCCAAGCAGTATTACTGAAGAGTAAAGAGGAAGTGAGATTAAATCTATATGGCCAGTAGAAATCCCTAATCTGATTGACGTCTTGCAGGCTGGCCATTTCATCAACATCTGCCCTCTTGCTGGTTACTCTGAAGGCACAGGTTTCAGTATCTTCTCTGCATATCTAACACCCACCTTTTCCCTTCCCTGCTCACTTCACTTAGCATAGACTCACTCTTTAATTTACCTCATTGGCTACTGGATTTAGTTACACATGATGCAGAGTTGTGTGCATTTTCCTGAGGTGGTGGTTTGCTGCTACTTTAGTTGATTCGTACAAATAAAATATTGGAAGAGAAATTACCTGTAACTCTGTATTATGTGCTGCTTCATTAAATGACGACTCTTGATTCCAGTTACAACATGTGATCCGTCCGTATGTTGGTGAGCTGTGCTAGCTGCTTCTTCTGTACTACAGAACAAACTGAAAGGGGGGAGAAAGGGATAGATGAATTACATTTATAAGCAGATCTTAGAATCTATGTTCTGAGTTCTTTTCTTTTATACATACAACATGGAAATGTATTGCCTAAGATATTTCAGCTTAGCATTATAAACTATTTATGTAAATATTTATGCACATTGTGACCTTTTCCTTCTTTTGTCCCTAATGCCCAACTGTGATTTAAGCCCTTCAGTGATAGTATCAATCTTTAATTATGTATAGTGATGACAATGGGGTGCTGCGTCTCTGTTGGTGGCATATGAATTTTAGAAAGAGGATCAACTTATTCTTCCCCTAAACTAATGTTAATAGCTATCTGATTACGGCAGATTAAGCAGATGGGTATTCCTTCACATCTTGTCTTATGCCACTTTATCTTCAACAAGAAGTCATACTCATCTCCATTCTATCTGCCCTTGAGGTTGTGTGATTTGACTTTATTGCTTCAACAAATGTCCTATATGGATATATTTAAATATATTGTTTGTGTTCTCTTTTGCATATTGTGGTACTTCTATTCCTTTTTAATAGAAAGTAACAGTGCATCGTTAAGCAGTAGCAGGGTTTTCCACATTGTTATCCCGTCATAATTTTATGAATGAAATGCTCTAGTAGTTGCTGGTAAACCATTTTCCTGCTATCAGTTTTTTTCTTTTTTCTCTTAAGAAAGAAAGAAATTCCAAGTAAAGGGATTTTAAGGATTTGTTCATGGATGTCTTCCTAAGACTTCAGCCTACGTTTTTTGCCTTTTTAGCTCTGCTAATAATAGCTGCAGAGGAACTTGGATCAGCCCACTTGATGAAGAAGCTTGTTTAAAACCACATTCTCCAATT
Source organism: Darevskia mixta (assembly GCA_034641385.1). NCBI lineage: Eukaryota > Metazoa > Chordata > Lepidosauria > Squamata > Lacertidae > Darevskia > Darevskia mixta. The sequence continues at coordinate 5,156,963 of JAWWNH010000036.1, forward strand.
ATTCAGGCTTTTGATCTTGTATGAGATAGAGTGAATATAATGGATTTTGAAAAGCTCTTATGAGCACTACAACATTTTGGGAGGAGATCCTAAACCTTAAATAAGCCTCAGTATGGAATATTAAGTTCTTACTGAGCCTTCTTCACAAAACTGATTCACAAATCGGACTCCATAGGCAGCTGCTTTCCCTCCCCCTCCCCTCCATGAGCAATATGCTTTTACTGAAGGTGGAAAAGGTGGGTACTGCATTTCACTCTTACCACATTTTGACCACTCAGATTCTGTAGATTCCCTGATACTTCATATAAATATTATAAATGTAGCACTTGGTCGAGATAATACTAACGCATCCCTTGTGAAAATGTGACATATTAATTAAAGTCTAATCTTAGTATTGTTCTCACCAGCCAAACTGTATTCTAATCAGAAATGAAGTCTAGTTGGTTAATTGGGATCCCTACCACTGTTTGAAATCCATTCTGTTTGAGTATTTCTAGTCTTTCGGGTACTGTCCTAGCTGCACAGTTCATCTTGCTGTTAATCCACTGGCTGTTTCAGGTTCCTTGGCAGCTAGATGGGCAGGAAGCATCACTGTATGTCTGTCTGTCTTTCACTCACCTTTCATCTTTTCTTCCAATCTTGACAGCTTACCTTTAAAGTTGGAGACGCCTCTCCTTTTGGTGTACCTCCAGTGGGAAGGCAGCACTAGTCATGCTAAACTGGGCCTGTCATTCCTCAATAGTTTACCATGCCCAGAGTTTATACCTGGCCAGCTTCTGGTTTCTAAGACAGGCAAACCATAGAAACCAAAATTTTCAAATAGCCAACTAAGAAGGAGGGCATAACTAGGGCCCATTTGACCAGGGTATTAAAGTGCTGGAACTAACAATTTATATAATAACTAGTGGACGGTCAGCCCGTTAAATTAACGGGCGCTAGAACATATGTGGTGAAACATTTTTAAAAACAGGACTTATTTCCCTCAGGCAAGTGGGATTAGGACAGCAGCCTTCAGGTAAGGCAGCCGGGCCTCATCCTGCGGCGCGTCCGAGAGAAGCTGTGAGGGAAACTGGCCCCTCCCGTTACATAAAAGTCCCTAAAGCGTGCGGCGGAGGAGGGGGAATGGGCTCAAGTCCCACGTACTGGGGGGGGGGGGTCCGGTTTCCCTCCGTAAGCAAACTCCGTGTGGAAACGGCCATGGCAGCCCCCCCCTCTCTTTGCCCTTTTGGCTCCCAGCCCCTTCATGAACCACACCGAGTTCCTGTACAGGCACATGGCGAGGACGGGACGGGGGCTGCTTTGAGCCCCTGAGGGAGGGAGGCCGCCTCCCGGGCAGGGCCGTCGGCCTAGGGCGGGTGTGTGAGAGGAATCCTTGAGTAACTCCCATCACTCACACACACAAAATGGCCGCCAGCAACTTTCTTTGAGTGTAGGGTGAGGCAGCCCCTCCCCTCCCGCACTTCCGATTGGCGGCCTCCGACCGTCTCATCTGCATAGAGTCTCTGCGCTCCAATCCCTGTGTCCGTGGGGCACATGCCCAGTTGCGAATTCCACTGACACACGGAAAGTACGGACGGACACAGGCTCTTTATTATATAGGATGGACACCTGGCCAGTCGACACCCAGCTACCTCCCAGTGCCATCATGGCAGGCTCTTTCACTACTTACTCTTCCCCCTCGCTACTTAAAATAACACATGTTCATGTATCTCTCAAGTATGTATTTTTAGTAGTGTTTTTACATAACCTTCCTGTGACAAGTACTCTAAAGGCAGCTTAAAATCAAAACTTGCATAAAAAGGCAATTAAAACCATAACACACACAAACATGACAGTAGCAATATAAGACATCTCAGTCCATGGAGACATGGGAGGTGTAGTTGCCTGCTGCTGTAATTTCAGTTCCTGTGATCCCCATGGCTTTTCATTTTTACACTGTTTGCTAGCAGAGAGGGAAGGAGGGTAGAAGAACTTCCTTTCGGTCTTCTTGCTTGCTGCTGCTGCTACTGATCCTGCTACCTTTGCTGTTTGTAACATAGGGAAAGGGGAATAGGATTCTAGAGATAACTGGTTGACTGGGAGGGGTTTGTGGGACCTCAGGGTTGGTAAAGATGGCTAAGCATTTCCGCAAGTCCCAAGACATCATTCAAGTTCTTTCATTTTATATTTTTGGGTTAATGATTTGAGTTAAAATACCAGGTGAGCTCATATCGATCTGTTTCATTCACTTGTTCTGAATATTGTTTGTTTACAAGTCCCTTGTGTGTGTTTCGGGACGCAGGTGGTGTTGTGGGTTAAACCACTGTGCTGCTTGGGCTTGCTGATTGAAAGGTCGGCGGTTCGAATCCCCACGACGGGGTGAGCTCCCGTTGCTCGGTCCCAGCTCCTGCCCACCTAGCAGTTCAAAAGCACGCTGTGCAAATAGATAAATAGGTACCGCTCCAGCAGGAAGGTAAACGGCGTTTCCATGCGCTGCTCTGGTTTTGCCAGAAGCGGCTTAGTCATGCTGGCCACATGACCCGGGAAAACTGTCTGCAGAAGTGGACAAACGCCGGCTCCCTCGGCCTGTAAAGTGAGATGAGCGCCGCAACACCAGAGTCACCTGCGAATGGACTTAATTGTCAGGGGTCCCTTTACCTTTTTGTGTGTGTTTCAGAATTTGAACTATTCACAAACAGGCTTGCTGGGCAATAGAGGTAGCACCATTGATGAGGTAGATGTTGAAGCTTTGTTTGACTGATGAATTAATATTTTTGATTTCTCTCTATGAAATTAGGTTTTGACTTGTTTGTAGAAGTCAAACATCAAGTGAATAATTTACTGTAAGGTAACCAACAGTCCCTCAGTGGTCATGGTAGGTGTTCGGTTCCTTTTTAAAAAGCTATTAAAAAGGAATTAACATGAGTCTTCTCAAGGGGGTGATACGCATTAAACTGATGCAAGCCTTCCTGAAGCAATTGTTATGTGCTGATTGTTTAGCCTGAAATGAGTTAACATTCAGTGTTAATAACTTTGCAGTGCAGTGCATCTAGATCTTTCTATACACAAAACATGAAGATCATGAGAAAAGTATGCGGTTATACAGTTGTAAATATGTATTGGGCCCACACTGAGTTAGCAATGAATACCAAAGCAAATTAAGTATTTACTCAGTTTTCTTGCTAGCATTGAGGCATGAGTCTTTTATACAAACAGTGTGGTTTTAGACGTTCAGGAACAAATGAAAATGATATATCTTTACTTGGTAATGTAGTTATGAGTTGGTGGTTTCTAAACTTGCATAAAATGTATGTTGTCTTAGTTATTGAATAGGTGATGTACTCCCCCCCTTTTTTTAGTGGAAGCCAACTGTTCTAAAAAGTTTCCTTGAACTTGATTAAAATTCATCAATGTATTTGAGCAATCTGCAGTGGTTTGGCAAACCTTCAAAAGAACTATAATGCAGCACAACAATAAGAGTGATAAAGCACACAATGCTCCCATTACTCAGGAATCAAGAAGAAAGTTATTTCTTGAGGGAGTTCACCTAGTTCAGGTTTCCTCACAGACCTACCACTCACCTAGCAGACCTTCCTGTGGTGAGAAGGTGCCCAAGCAGTTTTCAAAGAAATACGGAAAGAAGCCCTTGGATACTCAAAAGTGTCAAGAAAACAACGACTTGTGCCCTGCCTTTTTGTATTTGGGCTTTTTCTACAGCTTCTTTTTATCCTCCTTTGTTTACTGTTCAATAGGTAAGCAGTAAGCATGGCCGAGTAATTAGATCAGGGGTCAGCAACCTTTTTCAGCCATGGGCCGGTCCACTGTCCCTCAGACCATGTGGTGGGCCAGACTATATTTTGAGGGGGGGAAATGAACGAATTCCTATGCCCCACAAATAACCCAGAGATGCATTTTAAATAAAAGCACACATTCTACTCATGTAAAAACACGCTGATTCCAGGACCGTCCGCGGGCCAGATTGAGAAGGCGATTGGGCCACATCTGGCCCGTGGGCCTTAGGTTGCCTACCCCTGAATTAGAAAGCCTAGTTTTTTTTGTTTTTTTTTTGTGGGACTGCACAGGACATGGAGGGGGGCAATTAAACGGCAAACAATTCTGCTTTCCTTCCAGGAAAACAAATGCAAGACTTTTCTTTGTGGACTAGTATAGACCAACCCACTCCCCCCGCCCCCCCCGTGATCTGCTTGTCTCTGCATCTTGGAAGAGTGTCACCCATCAAATTGTTGTCCTTGGTGAAAAATATCCACAATATAATATATTTCAAATGCTAAAGAAAGATTTGTTCTTGTCATCTAAAAAACTGACACTGTAATGGAACAGAAAGGGAAGGGAAATCTCCACTCCAGTGCTGCATTGTGCGCGGTATTCTCATTAGGAATTCTCATTAGCTTTGTACTGCAATATGTAGCACTTGTCTCCTGGTATTCTGTTTGCTTTCTTAGCAAACTCTATAGTGACAATCAATCTAACCTAAAGATTTTTCCTCTTTGAAATTGAAGCTGTTGCAACCGCCATGCCATTCCTTATATTAGAAGACAGAGTAATTTGACAAACACAGCAACAGCTCTTTACATTACTTCTAAGAAACCAAACTTCAGCAAACACATTTTTCAAAAGAGACAAAAAGAGGACGGAATAACAATAACAAAAATGAAAGAAAACTAAACTGGTATGTTGTCACTTACAATCAATACTACAGGTCAGATCGTATGTAATAAGCATTCTTAAAATTATTTTCTTTAAAATTCTGTGTTCAGATGCAGAGCCCCACCACTAACTGTCATACAGTATGGAATAATTCATAGGCCCCAAATATGGTGATCAGCTGATCTTGTATTGTAAACAGGGTGGTCAAGCTGGGTGCCTCAAAGACTTCAGAGGAAGTAGGGGGAGAGGGTGCATTATCCCCTTTATCTTCCACCTTCCTCCTCCTCCCCAGTGCTGACAAATGCCAGAAATCCACCATGGGACATGGCTTCTTGCCTCACTTCTGCTGCCTTTGTAAATTTACTCCTGCCCAGACTCCTTTTGCAGCCAGGGTGTGATATTATATTCCTTCTTGTGACCTGATCCTGTTTCATTACCAGACAAGTAGTGTAAAGAGTGATCTGAAGTGAAAAGAATCATATTCAGCAAGATTGCCAATATCCTATTTGCTGGAAAAGATGTTGGACTAGATATGTTTGGATCTCACTCCACTCTTATAAGCATTTGGAGTAATTACTGAATGGAGTTGTACACAAAGGGCTATGTTACACTTTTCAATAGCAACACAAATAGAGAGTGATACACAACAATGCATGCTTCATCAGACATGACTGCTTTTCAGCACCCACACAGGCAACCAAGCCTTGGCAAGATACCAGCCTCACAAATTCCTTATAACTTGCCCAGTGTTATATGCACCTACCACCAGAGCGGCTGAGATTAGTCAAAACATCCACAGCAGCTACTAACTGTACTAATATGTGCTCATGCCAAGGCACTTTGTGTCTGCAACTTCCAGCTTGGAACCAACCCAACTAGAGGTTACAGAAGATTTTGAAGATAGGAGTCAAAAACATGGGAAGCTGACCAAATGTAACTTCTTCGATTGCTATTTTGGATGCTCAATTGGTTTATGAATTACTGCAGCTGACACTTACATTGGTTGAATGAAAGGAGGGGGGCATTCTCATAACAGGTGCCTCAGTTGTGAAATTCCTTCTTAAATATGACTAGTGCTGTTTCTGGAGCCAGATGCGGACTTTATTATTCACGCAGGCCTTTGTACAAGTTTATTATTGGTTAAGGTCATGACTTATAAAACTGGAAGGAAGAATTGTACACTTTCTTTCACTTGCTAAAGACCCATTCAAAGCCAAAATGCCCTGTACAAGTGGATATAGTTACTTGAATGGCCATTAGCGTTATCAATCTGCACAGTAAATGATACATTTAATTATTCAACTTGTAATATTAAATTGTAATAGCAAAAATCGAATTGGACACATCATACACTTATAGAATCTAATACATTTTTTACCAGGAAGTTTACAAAGACTGTACAGATTGTGCCTATGAAAATACATAGCAATTCTTGAGACTTCAGCTGTACAGACAAATGTGCAATTAATTTTTCAAATAGAATAAATTCAACCTGGCTTCTACTGAAGCACAATAGTAACAAGACCTGTGGATAAGAATAAATTCAGGATTCTTTTTTAATAGGCCTTTATCCAAAGTCCATTGAAATCAATGTGGAGTTTCCATTGATAGATTTCAATACACTTTTTATCTTTCCTTTAGATGTTGCTTATATTCAGCCATGCAGGTTGTCTTCATTCAGTGTCATATTGATCCAAGTGTATGCTGCATTAACATTGGAGTCAGCTTGTCAAAATAAATGTCACTCCACGAGTGTACATAAGCAATTTAAAAATCAATTGTACAAGCTTCTCAAGTGAGACTTATTTGCTATGTGAAAATGTAGGGCCTCCCTCACTATAGCTTGAAGTGTGCAAATATGTAATGTTGCTTAACCTGTTAAAGTATTAGAGCTGAGTACCTGCAAGAAGTATTCAGGGGCTAAAAGCCTTGGAATTCACAAACATGGAACATGGCTACAGTGGCTCCCAATTCACTTCTAGACAAGACTGAAAATGTGTTTAACCTCTAAAGACATGTGTGCCTTAAGGACGACCTTCTCTATCCAGAACTGACTTGGATATTATTATCTGCTTGGTTTGGTAGCTCCACTTCTGATGTCCCTTCTTTCAGTGGAGAAGTGCTTGGTACTCTGGGAAACTGGGATGGCCCCCTTTAGGGAGTGGAACCCAACTTGGGAATGCCCACTCCCAGGATGCACAGCTGGTGCTAATTCCGATGTTTTTTCCAGAATCAGATGAAAACACTTTTATCATCCATACATTTTAGTCTTCCTAGCAAGTGTTTTCAATCTGTTAAGAGACCGACTTAAAAAAGAAGAACAAGAAGAAGATTGTGTAGCACTCTGTTGTTTTGTTGTCAGATGTTTTATATGTTGCTGTATTGTTTGGGCTATTCTGACAGCCCTTGAGATGAAGAATTGAGTGCAAATGTTCTAAATAAATAAATATGACAGCCGCAAGAATAAACACAGCAGGCATAAACTAATAGAATCATTTCTTATGTTTAGAAATAGAAAAGTGCTGTTTTAAGTCTTTTGGAAGCTTGGCCTTCTAATAATGTTAATCCAAATCCTAATGTAGGTTGATATCATGCTTAACCAAAGACAGGACTTCAGAATATATTCTTCTGCTTTGAAAGGGTGTGTATTGAAGGTCCCAGAACATGATCTGAGGGCACATTTATTAGCCACCTTATTGAAACTAAGCAGGTCTGCCTGGGTCTGATTAGATATATTAAATAAATAAAATAAGGATTGCCTGTCTGCAATCACTCTACACATCTGCATATCTGTTAATATACAAAGGCAACACAAGCACGATGCTGGAATTGGGCTTTAAGTTTGGCAGCACCTAACCATAGGAACACTTTCCTGTTGCCTAACAGACAGGAGCTATTGTAGGGTTGCCATATTTTGAAGAGCAAAAAAAAGGACACTATGACGGCCATTCAAAGCAAATAAATGCAATTTGTCCCAAATTTTAACCCTGAAAAAGAGGACATGTCCTGGAAAAAGAGGACATATGGTAACCCTAAATTCTGCTATTGCCTTCTTGGCATCTGTTGAAGACTTTTCTCTTTCAATAACCCTTCCAAGTGATGCTGTTTATCCCAGTTGGTTATTTTGGATTTGGAATAGTTTATATAATTGTTTTAGCTTTTTTCATACATGTACTATCTTTAAATTGTGTTTATATATCCAGTTGTTGTACATGTGTGTTTATGGCATTTTGAAATCACTTTGAGTTTTTTCCTATGAAGCATTTCATAAATGAAATAAATAAATAGCCAGGTAAAACACTAAGTAAAATGTAGAAATGGATTAAATGTGATCCACTTCTACATTTCAAAGTGATCTCCCACATGCACTTGAGAGAGAGAGAGAGAGAGAGAGAGAGAGAGAGAGAGAAATTTTGTTCAGGTTGTTTGGTATTCTGATCTTTCCCTATTTTAATTACTCTCTTTATAGTTTGTAAGCTGTGCAGTTGTAAAATGCCCAGATTTATTGCAACAAGAGAAATATTTATCTGAACAGGTGCATTACTATTACTGTAAAGAATGGTCCTATTTTACTTTATCAGCAACGAAGGGGGAAGGTTAATGGCTATGATGCATCTTTTATGTTGCTGTGAAACATGGAGTGTTCTGCACTGTTAAGATTTACAATGGGAGAAGCAAAACATATGTTATTCCAGGCATTTCTTTAAATGGACTTTAAGTTTAAGGAGAAACTTGTTTACTAGATATATGCTATATTAGTAAGGTGCACAGAAATCTATCTATCCTCTTCTTCCTTGAGCAAGCTCATTATTTTTATTTTTATTATTGTATTTCTTTACCACCCTTTTCTGAGGATCACAGGGCAGTTTACAATCTAAAAACACAATAATACATAATGATACGTAACAAAACAACAACAAAAAGCCATAGTTTAAAAGGCCAGAGATTGTTTAATTAGTCAAAGGCCTGGGAGATGAGATGGGAAATGTTTTTGTGAAGGCGCCAGGTGAACCTCCCTGGCGAGGGCATTTCACAAACAGGGAGCCACTGCAGAAAAGGCCCATTCTCGTGTTGCTACCCTCCGGACCTCTCGTGGAGGAGGCACACGAAGAAAAGCATCAGATGATGATTGCAGGGTCTGGGTAGCTTCATATGGAGAGAGGCAGTCCTTGAGGTATTGCAATCCTGAGCTGTTTAAGGTTTTATAGGTCAAAACCAGCACTTTGAACTGGGCCCAGAAACTAATTGTCAGCCAGTGCAGTATCAGTGAAATATGCTCAAACTGTCTTGCTCCAGTGAGCAACCTGGCTGCCGAATTCTGCACCAGCTGAAGTTTCTGCATCTTCAGCGGCAGCCCTACATATATCGCATTGCAGTAATCTAACCTAGAGGTTTCCAGAGCATAGACAACAGTAATTAAGATATCCCCATCTAAATAGGGGTGCAGCTGGGTCATCAGCTGATGGAAGGCACTCTGCACCACTGAGGCCTCAAGTGATAGCAAAGGATGAAGAAGTACCCCAAGCTACATACCTGCTCCTTCAGAGGGAGTATAACCCGATCAATAGCAAATAATAAAGCAATAGTTGCTATGTCAGTGGTGAAATGTAGTATTTTTATTATTCTAGTCTTGTGAGATAAGATGTGCAAGTATCTTTTAGGAAGGACAATTTCTTACATCACTTCTTTTTCATAGTTGTTGTCTCCATGTGGTTGTACGACCTCCAGGATACGTAGCTGTGGGGGAGAGGATTACTTTTCTGAAAGGAATATCAAGCCCACATCTAAAGTTTTTTCTCCTTTGCTAGACATGTTAGTTGTTTCCTGTGTGCTGCCTTGACATGTGTAGGGAGATATAGATGTACGTGGTGCTTTCAAACAGGTTCTTTCATGTGCATTCTAGAAATGGTACATAAAGTCTTATGAATAATGTACTATGAATCCGCTTTAATGCTTGAATTGGCTCTTAAAGCTGTTACCATGCAGTTAAGTTACTTGGTCCAGCATCATGTTTCCCACAAATATTGAAAAAGTTTTATCATTTTAGACTAATGTCATCTAATTCCTATTGAATCACCATTTTTATTATACTGGGAACTTTATAGAAGAAGCTCATATAGGCCATATACTTAATAGCTAGGAAGGTATTTAAACATCCCTCCAGTGAATTCTAAGCAGAGCTCTCCAAGAGGAAGGGGGGTCACTATTGTCCTCCCTTTCCCTTTTTAAGATCTGTAGCCTTGCAAGCTAAGGGAAAGTTTAATTAAAATCAATAGAAAAATCTCTGAGAAAACAAATTAAGGACTATAAAAGGATGCTCTTTTTGCGAGGTAATAACAAAGCTCCTTATTTTGATTTTGCTCTCAGGTTAACACCAAGCAACACAATCACAAATCTGTGTCCCCCTAATATAAAAAGAAATACTGGCAGCTTTTTGGTTGCTTTGACTTTTCTAAAGCTGATGATAAATGGAGCTAAGCAGTGTGAGATTTTGAAAGTGCATTTAACTAAGGAAGCCTTGTTCACCAGAATGTGAATTTGGGGGGCAAAAATAGCTAACAACTAGGACTGAAGAACTGCAAGACATCCGATGTTCATTCTAGTGCCCTTTGTCCAAAAACTGTATTATGTTCACCAGCAATACTACATCCCAAAAAATGGCTTTTTTTATGGGTACTACTTGTTAAATTCAAATTTCAAGATTTCACAGCAAATTTGTGCAATGAAACAACCACAGAAAAATTACTATGTTGCCACCATGCTTTATATCACCTTTCTCTAAAGTTCATAGCGCTAGGGCCACACCTAGGGGTGCCATACGTCCAGATTTTCCTGGACATTACTGGGATTTCAAAGGTGGAATTGATGTCCAGGGGGATTTCCAAAAGGCGGTGCTTTGTCTTGGATCTTAGGCATGTCAGTTGAAAAAAATGCATTTTCTTGGCATTTTCCTTAAAAAAGCTCCTAAAAACAACTTTCAAAGTGTCCTGGTTTTTACTTTTTGAATTATGGCCACCCTAGCCACACCAGACAATTTTCTTTTCAGTTATATAATTGTATAAAACTATATATGGATAAATTTAATTGTGATAATATTCCCCTTTTTAAATCTTCTGTGCAAATGTTTTTATCATCCTCTATCAATTAATGAGAAAAGAAACTGCATTTTAAAATGATCAAAGGGGAGCTAAAATGCTGAAATTCTTCTGGGTGGGATGCAGGTTTTTTTTATTGTTGTAACCTTACTTTTTTGGTACTAAGGCATGCATTGCTAATATATTCTGCTGTTCTGTAATGTGTCCTGGCTCAAATGAAACAATCATTTTTCCTCTATTGGCTGGAATAACTTGTTATTCTAATTTAGAGGAAAAATGTGTTTTGGATAATGAATAGTTAAATTAATTTTCCGGAAGAAGAAAACTGCATATAACTAGTAGCAAGATTTCCTCACATTAAAAAATGTTTTCGTACGTTTAACTTTTTGGCAATGGATGTGTAGGTGTAAACAATACATGAATTCAAAAATAATCATCATTTTATTTGTATGCAGCCTTTCCACAGTTAAAACAATGCTCAAGGCGGCTTACAATATGAAAAGATTTACATAGTTACAAACATAGCAAAGTAGTCATAAAAATAAATAAAACACAACAAAAACCACATAACTAAACTGAACAATTTCCACATAAAAAGAAAGATACAAAAATTTAATACCAGTAACAGCAAAAACTCCCGACAAATCTTTCCACAAAATACCCCCGTCCTTGCTGGGCAGCAGCAGTTTGTATGAAGCCTGTCAGGCCCCACCCTAGGCCAAGTGAAAAAAAGGCAGGAATGGGGCCCTCAGGCTCCCAGCAGGTCAGACTTATCTTGTGTGGTATGGTTTAATTTCAAAATAAAACTCAGAATAAAACTTGTCTGAAAATAATACTATTTCCATGTTGAAAGATGTGGAGATGATGATGGTAGCGATGATTTAGAACAGAGGAGACAACAGCACTCCACACAGGTGTAATGGCACATTTTCCTAAAGAAGTCCAAGTTCTGTTGCAATGAAAGCAACAAGGTCAAAATCTGCAGCTCCATCAGGTCCAAATGTTACAAGTGACCACTGGGCAAAATGGAACCTTATACATTCAGATAGCATTGGTGTCATGGGGTTGAGCAGAAGTTCCCCAGAACCCATCTTTTGGACTGTGCCCCAATTCTCAATTCAGCCACATGGGAGGATATTGTGGTGAATGGTGCTGAAAGACAATTATATATATAGGGGGGGAAACAGATTGCCACCCCCAACCCACACTAGTCTACCTCCAAGTCCATGCCATTTATGAGACTAAGGCATGGTTTCCACAGGGTTAAGCAGAAGTCCCCCAGCACCACCTTCTAGAATTGGCATACCATACCTACTGTGAAGAGAAGAAAACACAACCAGCTATATGAAACATGGCACACACTGAAATGTATTGTCGATCACTGGTTTGGAAGAGAACAATAACACAGCTATTAAATATTTCATTTTCAAAAAAAAGAAAGGGGGAGAGATAGCTGGACACAGTAGAAATGGTGGTTGAAATGGATAATCATCATTATTTTTATGTTACAGCCAAGCCTAGAAGCCTAACATTTCAATTATTACAATGGATGAAAAGTGTAGGGGAGAAAATCCTGTGAATTTAAACAAAACTAATAATGCTATACTTTCAGGATGGGGTGTCTGTAATGCAAGCCCCCCCCCCAAAAAAAACAGATTTGGAAATAAGAGCTTATCACTGAATGGGGCAAAAACCTATCAAGTTTACACAAAAGAAAAGAAACTTTATCTTCAAATAGATATTCATTCACCCTTCGAAAGTACAGCCAAGATTATTCGATGGCTACTGTTACCTCTGAGAGAATTTCTTTCGTGTTTAGAAAGCCACAGTACTCATTTTAGTCTTTCATTGTTGGGGAAAGAAATAAAAGCTGCTTTCTTATAAGGGGGGAAAAATAACTTGAAATACAAATGTATTATTCTTACCTTTCGAAGTCTGCCAGATAATAGGAAAGAATATAATGGCTATTTCTTCTTTTTAATAAAGAATCACATAGCTTTTTTTTTTTTTAAAAAAAAAAAGCCATCCCATCTTTTAATGTTTGATTAAATATGAGCAGAAATAGTGCTCATGGTAATATTTATAGCATAGACAATTTGAATATATAATGGACACATTCCATCCAACCCTTTTAGACACACTGAAGGGTTTGTGTGTCCCCTGCTGTACTTCTCTCATCTCCCACCCTCGTTTCCAATAGCTTCCCCAGTCACTGCATTGCAAATTCACATGGCCTTGACACTGAAAATAAAAGAGAGCCAGTGTAGTGTAGTGGTTAAGACGGTAGTCTCGTAATCTGGGGAACCGGGTTCGCGTCTCCGCTCCTCCACATGCAGCTGCTGGGTGACCTTGGGCTAGTCACACTTCTTTGAAGTCTCTCAGTCTCACTCACCTCACAGAGTGTTTGTTGTGGGGGAGGAAGGGAAAGGAGATTGTTAGCCGCTTTGAGTGATAAAGCGGGATATCAAATCCAAACTCTTCTTCTTGCAGAAAGAAGAAGAAATAACAGAGGTACTGGTAAAGCTCAGCAAATTTATTGGGTTAATGATGTTGACGAGGATACAATTTGTATCTGATACACCTTGCACAGTTTCCCAAGTGTAATACAACACGGGTTGGAACAGATTCAATTTCTGAAGGTTTTCTGTAAATGGGGCTCTGTATTCAGTTCATTGACCTTTGAGTTCACGATCGCTCTCCTTTGTCCCACTTCTACAACTTTGTGTTGAAATAATGGCCTGGTTTGGATGTAATTCTAAAGTATGGTATAGCATTAAATGGTAACCAGGTTTATGCATTTCTCCTCCCTTTTTCTCGGGTATGGCCATAAATAAGAAATCAGAAGTTTTTGTTTTCAGTTAATAACAGGTTAGAGTTGCATCTGAACACTAAACTGTGGTGAATCTTAATTAATATTTATTGGACCATAAACCATGGATTTTGTTAGCTTGTTTAATAAATGATAGTTAATACTAACCACAGTTTATCTGGTTTCAACCATAACACTAAACCGCATTTAGTTCAAAATGGAAGCAAAAGCTGCTGATCTCATCCTTGTTGTCCTGCTAGAGGAGGAGAATAAAGCGGGAAAAGCCCATAAGTGAGTTTCATTTGGGTAGCACTAAACTACATAATGCTAAACCATGGACTGAACTCAGACGATGTCTTGGTTTTGTAATTCTGGCCTATTTGTGATATCTAGCATCCAACAAGACATCTTAAACACAAACACACACACACCGCCCCCCGGCATGAGTTTTCATAAGAAAAAACATTATAATGTGATACCATCTGAAAGATTTGCAGGGTATATCATGTTTTGCTTTGATCCAGCATAGTAGTCCATGGGGTAAGGCAGGTTGGTTGTTGCAGCATCAAATAGAGGTCCTAGTGAGCACCTTGCTCTGACAAGAGGACTTTTGAGCCTCAGGTTCTAGCCCAGGTATAGGCAAACTCGGCCCTCCACATGTTTTGGGACTACAACTCCCATCATCCCTAGCTAACAGGACCAGTAGTCAGGGATGATGGGAGTTGTAGTCCCAGAACATCTGGAGGGCCGAGTTTGGCTATGCCTGTTCTAGCCTATTTCTATGCTTTGTCCCCTTTTGGAGAACTAGAAGGCCTGCAGAAGGGCACTTCTTTGCTGCACAGCCTCTCACCTGCTGTGATCCCTGTGCTGTTTGACTGCCAAGGCAATCTGGGAGGCACTTGGTTCCTTCGGCCCAGGGAATGGAAGTAATAAAAGTCCTGGCTCTGGTTCTGCAGGTCTTTGGGCATGGGAGATGGTTTATCAGGCTCCTGTCTGCCAGCTATCTCTTCAGTGGTCCACTGACCACCAGTGTAAGTCTCAGAGTTAAGAGCCCAGTCAAGCTCATTAGCTTGCAAATTAGTGCCTTGGTCAATGGTGGACCCTGGGGTCTTGACATAATATAGCTGATAGCATAACTGATAGATACATGTGACTTATAAACCATGTTAGTACACTGGAATAGAGCATAACCTAATTATTGGAGCAATAAATATTGGGAGTCTGAATTAGGTTTATTTTTAATAAATAACAAACAACGTAAGGTGTTTAATTAGCCTCATGAATTTATCAAGATAATTTCATAAATGTTATAGCAACAATTCTATGAAAAGGAACTTTCAGAGTCAGAGACGTAGGTTTATGTAAGCTTTTTAGAAGCATGTCTTATGCTAGGAAAGAATTGATAGCACTGTCTGACTCCTTAATCATTTTGTCAACATGCATTACGACCCTGCCAATATTACGAGGTAAACATTATCTCAAAGTTGTGACTGATCAAAGAAGGGTGCATTCAAGTACCCTGTGCTTAATTGAAATGATATTTCCTTCCTTCCTTTATTTTTTTTATGGTTGTTTGTGAAATGTGCAATTATAATAACATAATGGTCCCAAGAATGAAATATGTTCCAAGGGGGGCTTTGTGTTCTTTCTCCTTTGTCAGCCAATGCAGAATTTGCTGAGAAGTAGGTGCAGCATTCACAGTATAGTTATGCTGAGCCAGCACAGATTAGACTAAATGAGAACACAAGAGCTATAAATTTAACAAAGTGTTCATTTTCTAAAGTGACTGCTTTATGCAGCTGCAAATAGAAGGAAACAGCATCTAACTCCCCACCCCCCAACCTACAGAAATAAAAACTTTAGTGGTGAAAGGCTTCATTTAGTGCCTTTGAGCTCTTAGTCTAATAGGAGCTCTTAGCCCAAATACATTATGCAAAAATGGGTAGAGGTTTATTTAGGAATATAGCACTTTAAGTACAAATACCTGTTAATTTTTTAAAGACCCAAATTTGAAAGTGGTTTTATTGCCCTATCATGTATTTCTACACTAATGATTTAAGGGTGCTCAAAATAACATAAAACTTTAGCACTGCAGGAGATTTTGTTTGTTTTAACACTTTAA
Organism: Darevskia mixta; assembly: GCA_034641385.1. NCBI lineage: Eukaryota > Metazoa > Chordata > Lepidosauria > Squamata > Lacertidae > Darevskia > Darevskia mixta. Next base: position 5,172,636 of record JAWWNH010000036.1, read on the forward strand.
TTCCGTCCACGAGTTGTTTCCAGGTCATGCAATTTATACTGAACTTGGAGCAAAAAGATTCTAAAAAACATCTTTATTCTCCTTCCCTGGTATATTTGTGTACCATAATAACCATGCATTTCTATGAACCTTAAATTACATGCAGTTTTTCTCCAGAGTCCAAAACTGGGGATATTTTATTTTCTTGCTAATTGTGCTGTTTTAAATGTGCATTTTATATTTGACTTCCTTTAGAAATGTTTTCTTTTGAAATGTTAAGATAATTTTTATTAACTTTGCTGTGTTAAATGTGCATTCTGTACTTGATCACCTTAGTAACATTTTATTTTGAAATCTTTAAGATAATATTTAGTTTCCTGTTAATTACGTTGCTTTGAATGTATATTTGGCTTTCTTCTGTAATGTTTTACTCTGGGTTGTTTCAGCTGACGTTTTAACATAGGTTGTAAACCACTTTGAGATTTTTATCTTAAAAATACAAAGTGGTATAGAAATGAAATGAATAATAATAATAATGTATTTGTGAAGCAGACTTGTGAAGGCAGTAAGCTGGCAGGCCTCCAGCATCACAGGTGCTTTCTGTATAGATCTTAATTCATACTCAAATTCCTTCAAATGAGTTAATTCCTATATATGTGCTTTGCATGAATAAATCTATCACGGATTCTTGGTGGAGTTAGGCACTGGCTGGGGTACAGGTTTTTATTTATTTATTTAACTAATGTATCATTTATATTCTACTTTTCTATTAAAACAATAACAAAAGCAACATAAAGTAAATATAACCTAGTAAAATAGAGCAAACAACATTTCTAATAAAATAAACAAGTAAGACATCAAAAAGCAGAAGTTCTCAAATTTCAGCAAAAACATCAAAACAGCATGTCACTAATTAAAAGCTAGCTGTAATATTGTGAACCATGGCATTTTCCTGGAGCAGTTCTAAAAGGGGTTGAAAGTTGGAATCACTCTACTGCTTCTTTTCCTACCTGCAGGGTCATTTCCAGAGAGTAGTATTAGGAGCAGAGGTGGCAACAATATTTTCCGGGCCCAGTTCACAGTATATGGATTGGGCCCTCAGCTGCACTCACAAAAGAAGGCAAATTTGCATAAATATTCCCATCCTTTAGCCCCATTGCGCTTTCCCTTTATTATTTCCCATCCCTTCTCCTATTTCAGTATTGATTTGTGGTAATTTCCCCCATTAATGCATTTAATAGCTTCTATTCCATTCTCCCCTATTCCTCAATAATTTCCACATCATTCCACTGGAAATTATTATTTTTTAAGCCACTTGCTTTCTTCCTGTATATTATTCAGGAACCTCTCAGATCTCTTATCTAGATCATGTGATCAGAGGCCAAATACACAAAAACATTTTAGGAGCTTGGTTAAGATGGTTAAAGGTTAAGGTGATTCAAGCAGAAAACACTCATGAATTTATCATGAAAATGAACAATCAGTAATCAAGATCTAGGGCCACGAAAGAAGTATAAATCTATTCAAAATATTTCAAGATTGCAAGCTAGTCACAGAGATGATGTAAGTGTTAACCAGTTAATTTATTTAAATCCATTGAAAGGCCATAATCAAAAGGAAGACTTTACGTAATTGCCATGACAGTATTTAGCAGCAGTGGTAACAGAAGATCTCAGTAAGTAAATTCTTACATTACACAGAACTGTGACATGATACAGCCAGCTGTCGTACATATGCAAATCGCACAGTTATAACCAATCCCTTTGAAATAGCTGAATCATTGACATGTTTATCATTATGGGAGGAATTCAACACTTTACTAAAACAAGCATTCCATCAGTACAAGCATTTCTGCTTACCTAGCAGAAATACATCTCCTCTCCTTCTCCTGTATGGTGTTCTTGGGGTCCTTCTGACCCTCCAGAGCTGACTTGGAGGGCACAGGAGGTGTGCAGGGAGAGGAGAAGGGGGGGGGGGTGCTGTTGCACTAGCAGGAGTTATTGTGCTGGCTTCCACTAGTGGAACAAAGTGGAATCCAAACCACTGTTTCCAGAAGAAAAAAAAAGGAGTTATATACACGTTGCAATTCAGGCCCTAAGCACATACAGAGGGATTGCTAAAAAGGGAAGGAAGAAAAGAACTGAAAAGCAATAGTCTGTTAGTCTTTTCAAGTCAGCAGCTCCGCCTTCAACCTCAATTTCTTACCTTTTTATGGTAGATATTTATCTGAATATGGATGAATATTCAGCGGGTGGCGCTGTGGGACGTGGGTGGTCTAAACCACAGAGCCTAGGGCTTGCCGATTAGAAGGTCGACAGTTCGAATCCCCGCGACGGGGTGAGCTTACGTTGCTCAGTCCCTGCTCCTGCCAACCTAGCAGTTTGAAAGCACAAAGTGCAAGTAGATAAATAAACAAAGTGCAAGTACCTTCCAGCGGGAAGGTAAACGGTGATTCCGTGCGCTGCTCTGGTTCGCCAGAAACAGCTTAGTCATGCTGGCCACATGACCTGAAAGCTGTCTGTGGACAAACACCGACTCCCTTGGCCTATAGAGCAAGATGAGCGCGCAACCCCAGAGTCGTCCGTGACTGGACCTAATGGTCAGGGGTACCTTTACCTAAAATGTGTTGGGTAGTGCTAAGAAACTGGACTGGGCAGACAAATCGAGTTCACCTATAGGGTGAGCACGTGTTGTGGTTGGGACAGGAAAGCACCTCCCCCTCCTCCCTCTGGTTGTTGAGGGAGGAGTAGTCAATGGCCACAGATGGGAGGGGGCTAGGTGTTGCTGGGGAAAATTGGATGTAGCAATTTTGGTGATTGACAACCCAGGTCATATATAACCCCTGCGCATCTGTGGGTCAGCCTCTTGGCTGCGTGTTCCAGATTCCCCGCCCTCCTCTCCCTTTTTTATTAGGCCTCTGTGTTGACCTTGCTTTGCCTGTTATGGGGTCGTCTGCTTCTTGATGGCAGGGGCCTAGTAGGAATTTTGTCCATCTGGCATATTGGCTTGAGCCAGTGGGGTTTTTGCCTACTACATTGCAACTCGTCACAACTTGTAAGGTTGGCGGTTAGGCATTGGTTCATTGATTCATTGGTGGATGGGTGTGGTCGCCCTAAAACCAATGATTCATCGGCGGATGGGTGTGGTCGCCCTAAAACCGATGATGGAGTTAGGAGTTCCGGTAAAGGAACCCAAGGGGCTCTATAAGTTTGTCCGATCCCGATTCGGGAATGCAGGGCCATGCTTGAGCCCCTTGGGACCCCTGGGGGGAGGGAGGACGGTGCCCCCAGACTCTGTTAACTCCCCTCAGTTTAAAGGGTTTCCTTAATACCTGCCAATGGCAGCTCTGTCCCCTAGGAGGGACATGGAAGAACCAATGCCTACGCAACCACTCACGTGATTTGTATTTAAATAAAGTTGTGGCCCTAAATTGTTCTTGCCCAAAAACCAAACAAAAATAATGTCTGAAGTGTGAATTATTTTGGGGGGTGACTTGGCGTCCTCAACACACAACATAGTAATTTATTTTTAATATTTCATTGTCACCAAGTAGTTGAAGAAGTGGGGCAGTAACATTCCAGGAAAATGAAGCCTTATGGGGATAGTATGTGGTTCTATACACCTAGGGGTGGGAGTTGACTCTAGTGGTAGGCAAAATTAACAAAGCATAATATGAAACAGTAAGAAAGTATAACTGAGATTTAGGTACAAGAAACACTATGAAAGGCCCTGAAATGACAGAAGGACTTTAAACACTGTAAAGAATTAGACAGGAAGCTTCTGGGTTGAGTCAAGACAGGGAGTGATCAGAGTAGCACAGGTAAGGAAGATAGCTTCCGATACAGCTCATTAAATAGGCAGGGATCAGAGGGATATAGTAATCCATGGAAATGCTAATAGACCTATTTTTGCAGACAGGAACAGAGAGGAAAGAACACCTTTGAAAAGGGATGGAGAGGAGAAAGTGACAGGGTTTTCTTGAGAACATAGATAAGTTTAAACTAATCCTATAGTTAGAATTTTGAGGGCCTGTGGGGCACTATACAGATGTCATTTGAAAAAAGAAAAATGGAATAAATATTCTAAATTTAGGCTGCATCCATCTTGCTCAAGGGTATGACACAATGGCCTGAGGGCATATAGCAGGATGTTGCTGGGTGAAGCAGATATTTTCAGGTCAGTTGTAACTGGCTGTGAACTGCGTCAGGCCTGCCATTCTCTAATTAGGTTATTTGGCACACAGAGTAAATTGCATATTATTGGCTGTGGCTAGGGAAAAACATTGAGGTCTCCAACCTTTTTGAGTTCACAGGCAAATTTGGAGATCTGAAACCGTTTTGGGGACCACAACAAAATGGCTGCCATTGGGGCCTGGAGTACAAGGCAGAGTTTGGGGTCTGATGCCTTGAACACAAAACCACACCTTTGAGTCTGTAGTTTAGTTTTCTCTTGCAAACTAAAGACCACTTCAAAAAAGGCGAAACCTACCAAACAATCTGAATGTAAGACATTGCTAGAGTCTTAAGTCCCAGAACACAAAATCACACATTTTAATACTGAGATAAAATGAAGCTTTTTAATGCCCCCAAGGCCATATCATCCTCCTTATGCTCATCCTTTCCTCGAAGAGTGGAGGGCCTTAGAAGGAGAAGCCTCTGGCTTCAACCTTAGTCCTTCTCCCCTTGGATCAGACCTCCAAGGTTCATTGCCTATCTTGTCAGACTGTTATGGGGTGGAGGGGGTTGGTTCCTCAGGGTGCAGGTTCCAAGAGTACATATTCTGAAGTTGGTGCATCAGGGTCACTCATGCAGGCCCAGTTATGACCCAGCACCCCTGCCTCTGGTTCCATGGATCAAACTCGCATTTATCTGAGTTGGAGTTCTACTGGGTTTGAGGAGCCTTGCATTTTCAGTTATAACATTTTAAAGTTAGAATTATGTGTTTTATTGCATCACGGTTAGCTTTCACACAACTGCCAGTGTCACTAATTAATGCAATTGATAGGTTTTGAGATATGCCCCAGTATGACTTGCACCTGAGGCAAAAATTAATGTTAATTATCCTTGTAGCACTAGAGTAAAGATCACACACTGTCAAGAACTGTTAAAAGGGAAATCTTGTTAGCTGAAGAAAATCTGAGCTCTGCTGATTCAGAAGGGGTGGGGATATCCACCAAATTATGCATCCTGCTTCCCACAGTAGGTAACCAAATGCTTCCAAGAAGACCAGGAAGGGTTTAAACGCAATTGGCCTTCCCACTATTGTCTCATTTCTCCTCAGGTACATTTCTTAGCTGAAGTTGTTGGAAGAAACACCAAATTTAAGAGAGCATAATGCCATCTAAGATTACATTATGTTGAGCAGGCAGGGGAAGAATGTAGAGAGAGGGGAAAGAGAAAATGAAATAGTCTGAACCTGTTCAGTGAACCTAACTCATTTCAGTAGTGTATGTCTTGAACATATGCAGGAGAGCTCCTGATACATAACATGGCAACTTCCAGAATGCATTTCAACAATTTAATAAAGATCAGGTAACTGTTTTGAGCACCTTCAGGAGCTACACAGAGATGGAATCACACAGCCGTTTACTGTGTGGTAGCTGCTTAAAACAGCATGGGTGGTGCAATTGTGTAGAGTGAATGTTAGCAGGCTTAAAATGCCCAAAGAGTAGAAACACATTATATGCTACAGAAACAGCAAAATTGAAAACAGCAAATTTAAAAACAATAGATTTAAAAGCAATAGGTTTAATGTTATTTTAGCCGGAACAGGATGGAGTATTTATAAAATTATTGCTAAAAGCCTGGCGTCTGTCAATCATATATGATGTATGTTAGTGAAGGGGGAGGTTACGTTTTTGTTTGTCCTCTGCCAAAGTCAAAGATAAAGGGATGCTAAGCCTTTATGCAATGTATGTTGGTTCCTCATGAGTGAAGCTATGCTGTTGCTTGTTATTAAAATACTCTATTCATCACTGCCTCTGCCCCTCCACCCAGCCAATCAAGCAATAAGACTCCAATAGTCAGCTCCAATAGAACAAGAATCCTGGCTTTGTGAATCTGAGTAACGGATCTGTGGAGATATACTGTATCGTAGCAAGTGATAATTTATTGAGTGTTTAGTATAGCATCAACATTTTACTTTGCATAAAAACAATACTAGCACTTTACATTGAAAATAATTGCTACTACTTCTCTGGGAACCAGGTGGATAAATAAGCTTATTGATGTCTAAGAAATATATTAATAAGCAGGTGCTTCTATCAGCTAGAAGCATTAAATCTCACTCTGTTAGATTTAGATCTACAGCTTGGGTAAATGAGAAATAAATCTTCCATACAGTTGTACTGGGCATCTGCTTTAGTCATCAGTTTACCAAGTCATCAGACAACGTTAGTCATGTGTGTCAGCATCTTTAGAGGTTGTCTGAAATAGTCAATTTATAGAAATCTTTTCTTAGACCTATTCAAAGGATTAGGTTGTGTATTTCAGTCCACTTCTTATGTGCCTTGACCATCCCCAAGTGAAGCATATGGGTGCTTTAAGAATGAATCTGACATTAGAATATGCTTTATTATAGGCACATTCCTGCCAAATTTCAACTGGTTTCAATCAGAGATAATTCATAGATTTCAGTAAGAAACAATTAAGTATGTGCTTAACTTTCTCAGTGAAATCAGTGGGACTTAAAACTACTCAAATTTGCTTGGATTTTACTGACTTGAATCTATAGCAGATATTGCTTGAGGTACTGCATATTCAAAATTACCCTTAACTAATTATGCTAGTGTATGCAGTTAAATTACTTATAGGCTATACTCACCTATTTGTTTCTACATGTATGCTTATTCTTAAGTTTATTTATCTTAATGAATGAATGAATGAATTAGATTAAATTCATTATCCACCCTTCACCATTTTAAAAATACGACATTCTATTTGAAATACTATTTCCTATCCACACATAGCTGGGAGTAAGTCCCATTGAACTTCTGCATTGCACTGTAAAAAGTAGAAATATAGCCCTTATTCCTTTTACTCTTTTTTGTCCCTTGTAAATCAAGCTGCTGATAATGAACTCTCTTCTCTTTCATGATCTTCTGTTCTTGCTGTGCATGCGAAACTTGTGTCACAGAGCAGCAGAAATACCCTTTTCTTCAAAAGCCAATGCAAAGAGTAATTTAGAAAACTTGCTATCCAGCTATTATGACCATTGTGGTCAGTGTCTATACTGATGTTAATGGAAATATTTGTGCACAAATGGTTGTAGGATTGCAGTGTGTGTAGGCTGCACATTATTAAATGGAGTAGAAGTAGTTTAGTTTTTAGCGTACAGTAGATAAACCTGAGAAGAATAATTCAATCAGGACTTCTAAATAAAAGTGTGGTCATCTGTAGATTATCTTATTTATTGCCACAACAACACTACAGGACAAATCTTCAAGTTTAGGTTTTACCTTTTAAAAATATTAACTTAGCATATGTTTTAATTTTGATTGTTAATATCTTCAGCATAATTTCTGACCTCCAAATTCATCATTTTTCCAGTCTTTTGAAATCGGAAAGATTTTTTTTTTTAAGGCTCTTTGCAGGATGTGGACTTTGTGATGAAATATGGGCCTCTAGCTGGGAGCTTCAAGAGAGAGTGTGCAATGTGGATGCTGGTAAGGCCAAAAACCATGCAGCTTAGTGGTCCAAAAGCCACTTTAAGAAAATGAGATATATCTCTTTTAGATAAGCCACAAACAACAAGGGTGCCTACTAATGAATTTTGTTTTTGGGGGGTTGGGGAAAACAGGATTGCAGATACCAAGGCTATATTTTGCAAAGCGGGTAATAGTCATTTGGTGTGCGCTTTGTGTGCCAGGTAGGTCAGAAAAGCAGCTGGGGCTGTGTGAGGATGCAGCAAATTGGCTTAGCCCATTCAGGAGTCCCTTTAACCATGCTCAGGCATGCAGGGGTTAAACTGGTGAGTAGGGGCAGGGGCATGCACACAGCTGCTTCCCAAACACCCCCAGGTACACCAGCCACTCTTTAGGTTTTTTTAGTCATACAAATGTCTGAAAGGGTTCTTAAACTGTTCACATGAGTGGGAACTTTTGACTTATTAGGGTTTCAGTTGAACACACTTAAAAACAACAACAACTTCAGACCTTTATGTCAATTGCACAAAGATCTAAAAAGCAGCCATCTTGTCTTGGAATGCTTTGGCCAACATTCCCATGTTGGGTTCTACACTTTGTACGTTTAGGCAAATGCTTGAACACTGCTATACCACAGATGGGATTCAGATGTTAGGGCTCTTTCCACTTAATTTCAATGGAAGCTGGTTCTGACATCCTGCCCCTGTTGCCTTTGCCAGCTAGAAGCAGACAAAATGGAGGTATGAGGACAAAACTGAAGTGGCCTGGCATCACTTCAGTTATCCCCACAAATCTAATTTGTATCAGTGAGGGCCTTCTGCCAGAGTGCATTAAACTCATCCAGCTCTTGGATCATTGTATAGAAATCACTACCACTTTCAAGATCCTATCTCCTCCTGAACACAAATGAAGAATTCCTGCACTACTGTTACTTACTGTAATCTGAGCATAAGATTCCCATTTTCCCTTACAATTTCAGTACTAGCATAAATCTGTGATCAAGCCACACAGTATGAGGTCAGTGTGTGTTGGAGTTAAGCTTACTGTACAATAAAAAGAGTCACGTTCGCTGTGCCTCTGGGCCAACCCACCACTGGCCCATGGCAGGTTGCCTATGAGGGAGTACAACCCTTGGATTATAAAGGTTTCCCAGCCTTGAGACATTTCATTGGGTGAAGGGGACAGAAGAACATGATTAGTAGCAATAGCATTGTCAGAACACTAACTTGTAGTTATATTCAGTGTGCCACAGTGGTGCATGCCTGTAATCCAGCCACTTGGAGGCTGAGACTGGCAGATTGCTTGAGCTCAGAAGTTTGGGGCTGTTGTGGGTTATGCCGATTGGGTGTCTGCACTAAGTTCAGCATCACATATATATACTAGCTACTCTAGACCTGAGTGGTATAACTTGTGACCTACCAAGTTGAATGCAGCTCATAAATCACATTTACCAGTCCACTGTGACACAACTTGAGTCACTCAAGAGACCTGGAACTTCAGAAGCAGGTGAGCTCTGGCCCATAACCATATATAGTACCTAAATTAGGTTCATTTTGTTGGGCCACAAATTATGTAGGCCTGCTTAAAATTTTATTATTGGGACCTATAGCAATGTATTTACTTTGCATAATGCATTAATGTGGTGTGTTTTTTATTGAAAAGGAGATCACTAACGGTTTTCTAATTAGCATTATGAATTCGTATTTATATGCTTGTTACATTTTACAGCTCACTTCATTTGCATGAAGTAATGAATATCATTAAAATATTTTTGAGATAGAATTACACTGCACTTCAAGTACAAGAGAGCAGGAATGTGAAGAAAGATAACAGAACACTTAGTGAATTTAAAGGCATATTGTGTTGCAGTCACTAGTTTTTTGTTTGTTTTTTATTATCAGTCTCCAATGTATTTTCTCAGTTAAGCTGAAAAATTGCACACACTCCTTAATGTTAAATTTTATAAGTTGAAGGTTGTCAGTCATCATTCTACCAGGCACATACTATTCAGTACAAATGTCTGTACAATTTTTTCTTTATATTGTATTTTATTTAAATATTTCTAGGCCACACTTTGAATGACAAGAAACCAAGGGATACCCACTGGATACCGGTAGTTACAGAGGAAATTTTGTTCAATTGGAAGCTACAAGCGTATCCTCAATTTACTCCAGTAACTACAATTTAAGCACCATAGGTTTATACAATTATCCAAACACACATCGGATAAGGACATGCTTTCTTTCCTCTGTATTTTTAGGATTAATACATTCTGGATTTTTAAAAAATATTTTTCTTTTTGCATGAGGAGGAGGAGGAGGAGGAGATCTGTCCATATACACAATGACATTTGGTGGGAAGGTACCAGAGAGATTCATTGTCTCAGCTTTCAGGTGTACTGTGTATGCAATGCATATACCAGGCAGAGGGCCTTCTCAGTAGTGGCGCCCGCCCATCAAATGTCAAGGAAATAAACAACTATTTGACTTTTAGAAGACATGTGAAGGCAGCCCTTTTTAGGGAAGTTTTTAATGTATGATGTTTTATCATGTTTTTAAAAAACTGTTGGGAGCTGCCCTGAGTGGCTAGGGCAACCCAGTCAGATGGGTGGCATACAAATAATAACAATGTTATTATGATGATGTTTACAAACCTAAACATCCCCTACACATTTCTAAATGTAGCAAGCACTAGTACAAGAAAGGTATACAGATTTTTCAAATATTAGTATAGAGAGTCAGTGTGGTTTAGTGCAGTGTTTCTCAACCAGTGTGCCTCCAGATGTTTTGGGACTACAACTCCCATCATCCCTCGCTAGCAATACCAGTGGTCAGGGATGATGGGAATTGTTGTCCCAAAACATCTGGAGGCACACTGGTTGGGAAACACTGGTTTAGTGGTTAAGGTGTTGAACTATGACCTGGGAGAACAGGGTTCAAATACTCACTCGGCTGTGAAGCTCACTGGGTAACCTTGGTCCAATCACCATCTTTTGGCATGACCTACCTTGATTGGTTTTTATGAGGGTATTATGGAGAAGAGGAGCAATGAATGTCACTTTGACCTCCTTCAAGGAAAGATGGGGTATAAAAGTAAAAATAAATATTGTCTCAGAATACCAGCATCTAATTTATCTTGGCTGAATTTGTCAATTTTAGTTCTCTCAGCTTTTAATTTTTCCAGTCTTAAATTCAGTTCTCCACATTCTACATGAGTCTATAATATAATATTTCTCCTAATATAGACATGCTTGCATCCAATTTGCATATTGCTTCAGAAAGTGCAAATTAAGTAGGTGCCCCTTTCGATTCAAACTGATTTGAATTTCTCCCCCATCTTTTCATAAGCAGCCACAAGTTACAATTTTCATCATGGGAATGTCTTTTTCGTGAGCAAACATATTAATATGAGGAGTGGGCGTGAGGCTCCTTATTAAGGAGTGAAGGCAAAATCTCATTCTTTGACCTCCCTCTTATAAACCCTGGAAGCAAGGCTAGTCCAGCATACACAAAATAAGGAATAATACTCCAAAGCTTTGATTCTGTCTCAAAGTAGAAAAGAGCCATTCTTTTATGTTACAGTAGGCCCTAGCATTGCCCTTGCCTGCAAAACCACCAGGTGCATTGGTGTTTGCCACCAATCTCCATTTTGATCTTCCCTTTCTGCAGGTGTGTTGACGTTAGGCCAAGGCTAGTTCAAGATGCACCTGATCTTTCAGCAAAAGCAAATTTAGCAGGAGAGCTGAATTTGCCTGGGATTCAGATTGCATCATGCCTGAAAGTAATTTTTGTGAACTCTTCTTCAAGGCAAGTACCAAATATAAACATTCTTTTTATTGGGAAACTATAAAATCTTGACTGAATAGCAGGTGAACAGCTGGATCCATGTTAAGTTTTGCTTAACGATTATGTACCAGCTCTACAAACAGGGCATTCTTGGTATAATCGCCGAGTCAATGGCCACTTTACCATTGCACTTTCTGTGTTTAAATATTTAGTGTTGGAGGAAAATGATTCATAGCAAACATAACTCAGAAGACTATTAACATTTATCCTTGAGGTATTGCAGGTGTTGCAGGCTGTCCCATTTATTTGAGCATTTTGTATTTATCTCCGGAGTGTCTTCATTCAAAAGGGATTTCTGCTGAATTGGTGCATCATATCCAGCATCAATCACTTTGATTAGGGTCTCACTCGACAAACCCAGGCGCTTTTCTTCCGTGGCAGCTCCATATGTTTAGTACAGCTGTTCCCATTTTTAGATGGAAAGTGATTGCAGTCTGCTCATAGTTTGTGTCCCTGTCAGAATCCAGCAGATTAGTCCTTTATGCTTAGCTTTGCCTAGGAAGCGAATGGCCTGAAATACTGCTTCATTCTAGCTGTAAAGTAGCCTACAGGAAATGGTGTCTGTGTAACTTTTGATAGCTAAGAGATTAGGAAGCAAACATTATCGCTGCAAAAGAAAAAGGGGGAAAGTGGTGGTTGAAGACTGTAAGTTCTGCAAGAGAGTTGATGTAAAGGATTACTTCAGGAAAATGTCAATATCACAAAAACAAAATGAAAAGTTTATCAGTTGGTCACTTTTTTTGCTAATGGCAGCCAAGTTGAATTGAATTGATTTTGCTTGCTTCACTGGACTGTTGGATCAGAGCATAATAAAGCACCCTAATGGAAAATCTGTGCATAAATTAAAGCAAACTGTAAATAGATTTACAGAGCAATTCTATGCATGTTTACTCAGAAGTAATAAGTGAAAGTTACTCCCTAAATCAGTATACGCACCAGAATTTTCATACAAGTCAAAATTGCAAGCTGCCTGCCCTGCACTAGTATATATCCATCCCATCACCATATTTTAAGATACAATATGTGTTTATTTATCCAGGGAGACTGGTATCTGGACAGGTATGTCACAATATAGTAAGGCTAAAAGTAAATCAAGCAGCTCAGACCGAAAAGTGAAGCAGAATAGTGAATACTGATTGGATATGATATGGTCCTCAAGCTCCAAATGGCTTGAATTTTAGGCAGAGCCTTTTCCATTCACTACACTTAGCCATCTGTTGGACATAATGTGAAGAGCTAATATAATTTTCAGATCCCAGAGGAAGATAAACGCTTGGAGAAATGTTTATCTATAGGCCTGTTCAGTGTTCCAGTGCCAGCATCCAAATTCCACTGTAGCTGAAATGCGCTTCGTGATGTAACTGGAACCCAAGTGCCACCAGAAGATCACATTTCAAGGTTCAACATATGCATATGAACATCAGGTGCTAACTCAATATTACATTATTGCAGAGCCAATCATTTGCCCAAAATATTGAAAGCAAATAAATAAATAAATATGGAAGCAAATAAAGAACTGTGGCTAGCATGTTTGTGATGACCTATGTGTAGGTTGTCATTTATTTTTTTTAGGTACATCTGTATTGCTCTGTTTCACTAATTTTAATTTATACATATTGTTCTGCTCATTACTTTGAAGAAGGAACAGCAGCAGTATGAAATCATGAATATAGGATTAGATGGATATGCTCCTTATAGAGCCAAGTGAAATTTCCCTGTTGCAATGCTCGGCTGGGATGAGATGTTTAAACCACATCACATCGTAGGATTAGGCTTAGTAGATTTAAACCTATCCGACAAGTCCAATGCTGTGATGGGAATGTGAGTGTGTATGTGGCCTTCATGGTCAGTGCATGTGTCCACTGTTTGTGTGGTATGTATGAATGCATGCAGATGTGCACAAAGGAAAGAGCCAGTGGTGCGGCCATGAGAACTTTGACTATGTCAACTTTTAATTTGGCCATACAGTGGGACCTCGACTTACGACGATAATGCGTTCCGACGCAATTTCCGTAAGTCGAAAACATTCGTAAGTCGAATCCCCATAGGAATGCATTGAGCAAAAAAATTTCGTAAGTCAAAAATTCGTAAGTCAAAAAAATCCTATTAAAGCGGCCGCGACTTCCATTCGTAAGTCGAAAAATTTGGTTGCGGCAGCCATTTTGTTTCTCCTGGAAGTCGAGGTCCCACTTTACTCTCCACTAACATGTGGCTATCAGAAGATTGACCAACACGTAGGGTTGCCATGGGTCCTCTTTTTCCAGGACACCTCCTCTTTGTCATGGGTATGTAAAATGAGAGTTGTCACAGCAATCCATAGTTAAAAAGCAGAAGTCAGCAAAGGTGTCCTCTGTTTTGCTCTTCAAACTATGGCAACCCCCAGGCAGAAAAGGGTTAGCTAGCCCTCATCTAATGAATTGATTTCTTAGCATATCTACATCCAGAACTATAAACATACAGGCATTGTTCTCTGGATACATTTTGCTGTCTGAAGCAGAACCCAAAAGACAAACCTCCCCCCTCCAATTCTGCCAGAGTCAATGCTTTTTAAAAGTCTTGCTGCACCAATTTCTGCCTTCATATGTATCCTTTTATTGTGCTGCCTGACGTAGATTGTTTTACCCCGCTGTGTAGCAGAACTAGCCTGAAGTTTAGGCTCAATATTCAGACTACTTAAGTGACTTTCTGAGTTCGAATACACTAGTGCTGCCTGTTATAATGCTGTAATGAATCTTATTTCAAGGCAGAAAAAATATGATTGATATTGAATATAAAAATCAATTCTTTAGGTTGTAGAGTACCTTGCAAAAAGACAGGAAATATAGTTAATGAAAAAAATTGCCCTATGCTAAGAGGGCAGGTAGTAGCTAAATTGTATTTGCAGGGGAATGATTGACCTATATGAATGAAAAGGCCAGAAATCTTTGACAATGATGAAAATGCAGTTTCCTTAATCTTCTACCACCATGTACCTGTACCTTGCCTTAATGATTGCATTTTAATTTGTTTCAGGGTTTCCCCCATTATTATTATGAGGTTTGATATTTAATTAGAGCTTTTTATTTAAACTTGACATGTGAAAGCTTACAGAGAACAACAATGTCTGATAAAATATTCAGAAAACATTAATAGTTCCCATAAGTAACAAGTTTCCCCTGTTTCCCGGAATCTGGTTGCATGCATCACATTTCATTGGTAGACAGTCGTACCTCTGGATACGATTGCTTCAGGTTGCATTCGTCATGGGATACGAATGCGCTGAACCCGGAAGTACCGGGACGGGTTACTTCCGGGTTCGGCAATTCGCGCATGCGCAGACGCGCAAAATGACGTCATGCGCAGAAGCGCAGAAGCGCTGAATCGCGCGGCGAGCATGCGCAGATACGGCACTTCATGTTACGGCCTTTTCATGTTGCGAACGGGGCTCCGGAACAGATCCTGTTCGCAACCAGAGGTACCACTGTACTGAACTGCACTGAAAGAGGGTGTGTCCATGCCCACTGCAGCTTTATTAGCTGTTTATTCAATGAGTCACCAACACAGTGACCATGGGCACACATGAGCCTGCAAAGGTTTTCCTGGGCACATACAGCTATGACCCTCCCTGCCAAAAACGCCTCCCACTGCACTGCAATTAAGCTTCAAATATAAACCTTCTACAAGTTATAATAAAAGGCTTCTTTTACCCTTTCCTGCCCAGCTATGAACCCCCTGTCCTAGACAGTAACCCTGTGCTAAAGGTAAGCTTGAAAGAAGCGAAGGAAAGATAGGTTTTACTCTCAACTCTAATTGAGAGAGGGGGGCATTATTGGAGTTTATTTGTTGGGTCTTATTTTTATCATGCATTTTGTTCTATTATATTGTATTTTTATGCTGTAACGTAACCAGTGTTATACAAATGTAAAAAAATAAATGAATAAATAAAAATAAATAAATTGCGGGAGGTTGAACCTTCTGGAGATAGATGGTAGGGAGGGTAGGAGTGCCTCCCCAGCTCATGCCCCAAGAAGAGAACCCAACTTTAAGTATAACAGAAAGGAAAGGAAAGGAAAGGAAAGGAAAAACAATTTTTTCCAAGCCTAATTACTACCATGAGAAGAGTCATTGTGGGGCATGTGTCCGTGCCCACAATAGTTTCTCTAATATCTTCTCATCTTTACTATACAGTGGCGGAGCTTCATGCTCCGGCACCGGGGGGCGGAGAGCAGGCGGGGGTGGGGCTGGCGTGCATCCTGGGGGCGTGGCATGCCGCCCATAGGGGCGTGGCACCCAGCGCGGGCGGGGACAGCCGTAATGGCACCCTGCCAGGATCGCGCTGCCGGGGGCGGTGCGCCCCCCTGCACTCCTCTTCCTCTGCCCGTGGTACTATACCAAAGATGGATCAGTGTGGCTCCGCCCACCCCAGCAGCTGCAGTAGCATCCTAAATAGAGATGTGACTTTCCCTTAATGTATACTTACCTTCAAGGTAAATCCCCATTCCAGTTTTCTTTAGCTATTGTAGAACTAGCTTGCATCTGTGCTGTCAAGTACTTAGCATACTGAAATGTCAGTCTCGCTGGTCTATCCAACTGCTTGCAATATCAGCCTTTATTGTATAGTAAGAAATTGCCTTAATACATATTACTTTGGGGGCCCACGTTATTTTTGTGATTGTAAGTTGTTTTAAACTGTTTTTATTATTTTCTTTTTATGCTGTAACTTGCCTTGGGACCTTAAGATTAAGGGTGGGTAGTGAATAATAATAAAATACATCAAGCGTATGCATTCCATACTGTTTCCTTCTATAATTCATGGACCCATTGAATGGTCTGGGTTTACAGGGGTTTACCATCATATTTTGTGGTCAGAATTATTTTTGTCTCCCCAAGCATTCTCTTTCACTGCCACCTGAGTATCCCAAAGTGCAAACACATTGCTCATTATTCTGAAATCCTCCTCTCCCTTTCTGTTCCTTGCGTTGTTTGCTTAATATAACTTTTCTGGCTACCAGCTGTCTCACATATATATTTTGTGCAGCAACTGACGTGCTTTTAGCGTAGTCATTCTTTGTAACAGCGGTATTAAACGTGCTACTGATTTGTCAAACAATGTTTTATTACAATTAGACACAGTGAATAAACATTTTAAAGGAGTTCATTTAATCTCAACTCCTAAGATTGCATTTATTTGATACATTCTTAGTGTGGTTAATTCGGGGGGGGGGGAGAGAGACACAAAACAAAACAAGGTAAATTCATTAACCTAGATTTTGCAGCAAATTGTTAACAAATATTGATTTTTTAAAAAATAAATAATGCTCATTAAATTGCCTGTGTTCTAGGATATGTCTAGCTGTCTTGCTCAGAGCAGATTGTCTTGAATTGCTCTTGTGACACTGTCCATCGATTTTAAACAATAGCAACAAGAAGTTCACTGATATTGGTGGTATTGATAGTGGATAATACCAATGCTGATGGTTTTTGTGAGAAGCAATGGTTTGGGAAAGCATTCCTTTTAAAAACATTAACAGACAGCTGCTGTTTTTATAATTGCCAGACCTCTAAATATTTATTAAATATGGTAGGAACTTACTTTGTTATTATTATTGTTTTTTAGATCTCTGGAAATATTTTTAGATCATTGGCCCTAAACATTTTCCTCATCTATGACAATTATTAATGTCATTGCTGCAAATTAGAGATAGCAAATAACAGTGATAACCTCTTCTGTGTGAATGCTGTTTTTAGCTACAATATATCTTGATTCCAGTTTCTGTAGAAATATGCAAATCCTGAAGTTTATTTCCTTGGAGCTATACTTTGTAGCGTGTGTGTGGTTCATTGCATGTGCTGGGGGGGGGGTGGAATTGTGTGTGTGCATTTTTAATCTAGCATTGCCAGTATGAGAACATTGCCGCTGGCCTTGTATGTGTTGTCATGCTTCTCAGCCCTTCAGAATCTAAACAGACAGTGACCCAAAAAATGAGGGCAAATCTAACAGCTCTGAAACACTTGGCCAACAGGTGGTACTTTGCAAAATTAATTAGTGAAAGCATGACAGCTTTAACGTAATGGACCAAAACTGAGCAATCCACCCTTTGTTTTCTGTTGAGGGAGGAAAAGATCAAACTCCATGCAGGTATATAAAGCAGTTAACTCAAATCAGACATTGGAATCACACAGACATTATACATGTTGCAAATATCTGCCTAATACAGTGGAGTGTGGAACTATATTCAGCTGGTTTTTTAAAGCTTATGAATGCTAACTTGACAGTTTTGTGTGGAGATACTACTACACAACAAAGTATGTCTCTCAGATTATTTGGGGGGAAATAGTCAAAACTGTTGGGAGAAATTTGTTGTTGCATAATTCATAGCTGTTAATGTTTGCGTATGTTTTATGCTGCCTCCAACCCTGTGGTCATGAACCAATGAAAGGCAGGATATAAATGGAAAAAAATAAAGTCATTTAATTGTTGAAGGTAAAGCAGTAGTAACATGCCATTTTAATGCTACTTTGTCCTCACAATTTAATACTACTTTGGCCTCACAGTTCTCAAAACAGTTGTGTTCTTATTTGATTTAAATCTAGGCAGATTTAGGCAAGCGGCCAGTTAAAGCAGTGCTCTCTGTGGGAATCCACATTTGGGAAAGCATGAGTTCGAGTGAGAGTGGGGTTAGAAAGAAACAAAGAGAAAGCGCTTTGACCAGCAAAGGCCTGAGAGGGTGAGTGTCAGGGTGAGAAGAGAGACACTTCCCCTCACTTCCCCTCAGGGTATATTTATTGAACAAGGAAGATAAGTTACAAATTCAAACCAGCGAATCAGATTCAACCAGCACACCTCAAGGAGGCTACACGCGGTGGCATCAGGTTAACAATGATCTCATGGGAAACCCAGGAACATTCCCACACATCAAAGGAAAGGCTAGATCAAATGACAGGATAAAATGGCCAGAACCAGGGAAATAATAAAACAGGAGATGGCAGGAAGATGGGATTAGCATCTTGTTGACAGAAACTCTTGCTGTTTACCCTCAGCTCTCTAAGGGTTGGGGGTAAAGAGCCTAGGATTAACACAGGAATGCAAAGGTAGCATTTGGTTTTCACAGACTCTAGCTCTATGGGAACATGACCTGCACGCTTTAGGTCCTGGACAGTGATGGCTAACCTTGACACTCCAGATGTTTTGGGACTACAACTCCCATCATCCCTGACCACTGGTCCTGTTAGCTAGGAATGATGGGAGTTGTAGTTCCAAAACATCTGGAGTGTCAAGGTTAGCCATCACTGCTTTAGGATAATGGTGGATAAAAAAGAAGCAAGATGGCTGCAACAGCTCTCCAGATGGACAGCATCCTAATGCGGCAAACTATGATTCCCTTCCTTTCCAATCCCAGCAGTCTGCCAGGGTGCAGTGATGTTGCTATAAAGGCCAATACCCAGCTTGCTACTCCCCAGTGGTCCAGCAGCAACCAGCACAAATGCTGGGGATGTTGAGATAGCGCTGGTTAAGCCTCTCAGAATTAGATTCTGACAAAAGCCACTTATCTCTAGTATGTTGCACATTGTACACATTCAACATGTTCTTCTAGTGCAGTGTTGCAAATTCCTTAGTGGATCTGTAGAGGATGAGGATAGAAATTGCCTGGTCTGATGATAATAGAACAGCGGTAAAGGGTCCTTATGAATGAAACTTTTTAACACAGCAAAGAGGTGCTGGTTCCCTCCATCTTCTAAAACT
The DNA here is from genome assembly GCA_034641385.1 of Darevskia mixta. Classification (NCBI taxonomy): domain Eukaryota; kingdom Metazoa; phylum Chordata; class Lepidosauria; order Squamata; family Lacertidae; genus Darevskia; species Darevskia mixta. Next base: position 5,191,825 of record JAWWNH010000036.1, read on the forward strand.
CTCCATCTTACTGAATTTACTGAATAACTGTTCAGGACAACATATAGGCAGTGAGAAGTACTTAAATGCAACAGTGCTGTGTGTTAACCATGAAAAGATTTGTGACCAAAGCTAACCTACAAAGAGTTATCAGGAATGTACAGCATTTCTTTCATTAGTGCATCAGGCAGAGATCGGTTTCCTAGCAATAGGGAACTACTGTGCTGTGACACATCCATGCCTTTATGGAAAAGGATTAGTTTTTAAGCCTGTTGAGAGACAGAGACTTCTAACAACACTCATGCGCAGTTGTTTTGCAAATGATAAGTTTAGTGCCAATATACCCTTTCCTGGTATCAATATAACTGGAGAGTTTGTTCTAATTACAATCTTAAAGTTTAGAGAGTGGATCATCTTGAGCTTGTTTTCATTCTGTTAAAAGCTACCATTGCAAAACGTTAAAACATTCCTTTTCATTTATTTTGCCCCATGTTGTTGTAAGGTGCTATATTGATTTGTATGAGGTGAAATGCTAACAAATGACCTGCCACCACCGTTCTGTTTAGAATGATCAAAGCTGTCTTCAGGTGTTTTCCTGGAACAAACAAAGCCACTGTCAGGAATGCATGGAGTTAACTCCACTCCTTGGGTGATGTGCATGCCTGCAAAGCTCCTAAGTTAACATGTGATTGACTGAGTCTAAAAGGGGTTGCATTCATCACACAAGGTATTTCTAACATGGAGTGGAACCCCCACTAATCAGGGTTCCCATCCTCATGTTGGAAACCCGTTGAAATATTAACCATCCCCCTTTACACTCAGTCAAATATGCATCAGTTCAGAAGTGTTGCTGGTGCACATGACATCCAGACGTGGCGTCAAATGTTCTCACAGGCACCTTAACAAGTTCTGATAGGGCTAAAGTAAATATTCTATACAAGCCTGTCATGTAATAAGAAAGGAAATTGTTTCTCTCCATCCTTACATTGTTAATCCACATTTGCAGCTGGCACATTGGGGGTTACTATCCTGGCTGTGGTTTGACACTAAGACAACTTTAAGTAAGAGTTGTTTGACAGTGGAACAGGCTCCCTCAGAAGGTGGGGGAGGTATTTAAGCAAAGGTTGAATGACCATCTATAATTGTATTTGATATTTCTGCATCGAATGGGGTTGGACTCATGTGTCAAAAGCCAAGCTAAAGAGTAATGAACAGTACTCAGGTAGATTTCTGGGTAGGGTTTAAAAACAACAAAATACTTTAAATAACTATTAAATTAGGAGGCACATTTTCTTATATGTCTTTACTGATTCCCTCACCCCCCCAAAAAAAAATGAACATAAAGAGAGGCACAATTTTTAAACTAAAATGTATATCTTAAATCATTGCCTACCCTCCTTTGCAAAATCTCTTTGAAGAAGGCAACTTAAGAAATGCAAATAACAGCTTTAAAAACCCTGTAATAATGTGAGAGGTCTTGTAGTCAGAAGTGTGAAAACTATAAAAGGTTAGAGTTTTAATTACTGAGCTTTTCATTGCCTATAAATAAATGGTGTAAAAGTGGCATTATTAACTGTTATCATTTTGCTAATCTGTCTGTGACCAATTCTCCACTCAGTTGTAAGACACTGCTCCCCTATTGATCTCAATCATACTGCTTAATTTACATGCCTCTTGGAACCATGATGAAAAAGTCAATTGGGAAAAGAGAAGAATTTAAGACTAATGGAAGCAGACATTCAAAAGGTGCATTTTTGTATGCTACAGGCAGCAATGAAGACCAATACACTGGTCACACATGGACCTATAGGGAAATCCACCTCCCCTGCCCCCCATCCAAACACACATAGCATCATTTCTAGACACATCAGCCCAGCTGCAGTTACAAACCATACAGCAGGAACTGTCCTTTCCAACCAACTGGTTTATTTTATTTCATTTTTAGCATTTTATTTCATTCTGCCCCAGCCACTCTGGGTGGCTTCCAACATAATAAAAATACATCAAACATCAAACTTCCCAATGCAGGGAATGTCTTTGGAAAGACATCAAACTTCCCAATGCCTTCAGATGCCTTCAGATGTCTTTGGAAAGTTGTGTAGTATATCTACTAGGCATCTGATGGGAGGGTGCCAGGGCAGGTGCCACTACTGAGAAGGTCCTGTGTCTGGTTCCCTGAAACGTCACTTCTTACAGTGAGGGAACCGCCAGAAGGTCCTTGGAACTGGCCCTCAGTGTCTGGGCTAAACAATGCGGGTGCAGGTGCTCCTTCAGGTATACAGGACCGAGGGTGTTTACAGCTTTAAAGGTCGGCATCAACACTTTGAATTGTGCTCAGAATCATACTGGGAACCAAAGTAGATCTTTTAGGACTGATGTTATGTGGTCCCGGCAGCCACTCCCAGATACTAGTCTAAGCAGCCACATTTTGGATCAGTTGTCTGCTAAGCAATAATAAAGGCATGGTTTTCCTGATGCTTGAATTCATTGCACCATAGCTTGGAGCATATGCTGTTGCAGCGGACACACAGAGTATTCTTAGTCCAATAACATGGATTACGTTGTTGTTTGGTTCATAGGTGAAAGTGTCAGCCAGATTTTCCTCTCCTTGGCTGATCCTTTCCCATGGCGTATATATAACTTTCCAGGTCTTTTGCCCTCTTTCTACCACACTGCACATAATGCTTTAGATGCAGAAGATCAATCCCTGGTATCTCCTATTAGAAGAATGGGGTAGCAGTTGACAAGAAAAGCCCTCTGCCTGAGACTATGTAGTCACCAGTCAGAGTAGAAAATACTGGGCTAGATGGACAGTCTAATCTAAGGCAGTATCCTATGTTCCTATTATCCCTGATATAATACAGCTTCCTATATCATTCCCATTATTCTGGTATCTACAAAATGTATAGTCAGTACATCAAAGATTCTTAAACGATGTTCTAGTGAACTATATTAAGTCTTGGATAAAAAGTGATGTGGACTATCATCCAATAACAAACACAAAGTTACCCTTTTCTACTTTTTTTTGGACCAATTTCTAAACCAGTAGACTAATGACCAGGATCCATTTTCCATCTATACCATCCCTGAGTTATAAGTAGAATAGGCCATACAAAGCCAACTTTTAATGGCTTATAAGAAGAAAAACTTGCCAGATGAAGAGCTGCTTTCCGACAAGTTGCCTGTCAAATACATTTCAACTGCTATATATATTTTAAAAAAAAAACTTCAATGACTATTCAAACCAGGAGAACTAGTTAACCTCTGCTACATTATCTCTCAAATTCATTTATGCATTTAAATGGCACCATTTTTATATTTTAATGCTCCATTTCTTATCATTTATGCAATTTTTGAGATGGTTTTAAATCTTGTTAATTGAAATAATGTTGAAATCATGTTGGGGTTATTCTTATCTTTGTTTTGGTGACCCTCATGATTTGTTCCCTGTGCTGTTTTTGTGTGAGAGCATGAGACAAAAAAAAATATGCTAGTAAGAAAATTCATGAGAACTGAAGGCTTTTATTTGCAGTGATTTCTTCTCTACTCACAATAAGTAAATATAATTTAGATAGATAGATCACTTTAAGTGTGCCGGTTAGAAATGGCCACAATGTTATTGATTTCAGATGTAGGTAGACTTTGCTTCAGGCATTGAGTGTATATTCATTCTAGCCTCCTTCTGGAGGGCTGAAACTTTGATAGGGTCATGCTAAGGTTTATGGCCTCCCCAAGACACGGTGGCCATCCCCAGACTGCTGCTGAAAACTCTAATGGCCATCTACCCCGTGCTTGGTTTCTGGACAGAGACTTCCACCTAGGCCCCTCTAATGGAGTACCCTGAGTATGTACCTGTTATTTGGTTACAGTGAAGCACCAATTCAACTGTGACCTTGATGAGCAGGATTCCACCCAATGCCCTACCTGCTGAAAGTTGTGACATTTTGCTATAGGGAAGGCAAAACCTCCAAACAGGCCCAATCTGTTTGCAGGCAAATTCCTTCCCAGCTCTGAATACAGCAACCATTGGTAACCATAGCAAGGTCAGGTAATACAGGGAGGCAAACATTGTTGAAACAAGCAACCTAAAATGAAATTATGGTTAAACAAGACATGATTAAACAAGTGAGCTAGAATGCAAAATAAGGTTAAACAAGATACATTACAGTAGCATGACACAGGGGGTGGGAGCGTTTGTTCTTCTGCTGACTGCACTGAAGGTGCCAAGCGCAATAGGCTTTTAAGTGTCCCTGGCAGACCAGAGCGAAAGCATCCACTTCCTGGTCCACCAAAGAGGCTCTGCCTCAGGATTGGGCAGTTTGAAATAGAGGATTTAGCAGGCAATCCCAGACATGCCTGCAAAACCTGGCTACTGAGAATGGTAGCCAGCTTACAAGGGGCCGCAGCCATTGCCCACCCAAAATAGGGTAAATGGCCGTTGTAATGCAGTGCTGATCATAATACATGGGATACTGTGAAGGAACTTTGCTTGTTTGAATGAGGTGGAAGAACCTCTTTCTGTTTATCAAGGGAAAAGCTACACATCCAAACAGTTATTTGTATACTGTTACATGTCTGATTTACTAGGGATGGGGAAAAAATGGTTACTGTGTGGATTATTTCTATTACCCAAACAGAATGCCCAAGTAGTGTGTCTGAGTGGTTAGCACAGATAGTTTGCTTACCAATAACTTCAGTTTTCCAAGGTTCATTTTTAGTTTACAGGATTGTTAAGGGATCCATTCACATGCAACATTTATAGGTATTTTCAGTGATGAAATTGCCAGTAGAATTTACTGCATACCTGGGGAATGTCCTACAGCAATTTGATGATCTTTGGTAGTAAATAGTAATATTTATTAAAACCAGTATAAGCTTGGTCACAATTCTCTTCTCAGTCTATTTCTTTTTGTCTTGTTTCTGTCATGAGTTAATGCAGAAGTCGAATAAATTTCTTTCATCAGATGCTCCCAGTGATACACAAAACACTTATTTTAAAAAATGTGGAATTTTGCTACCTGTTTTTGATGTAACTGTCTAAACAGATTTTCCTTTCCAGTTTGATTAAGATCAAAAGTATGGAACCATTTATTTTCAAAACAATGACATTTCTTTCCTTTGCAGCAGCATTATTAGTTTGAGCACATGTCACTGAATAATTTAATGAAAGTTTATACTTAATTAACAAGAAGTTCAACATTCTAAGTGAGGGAGAGAAAGGGCACACCGCAAAAGTCCAAAGCAATAATTAAACATGACTATAACTAAAGATTATATTATACAGTTGTTGTTGGTATTATACCGTAAATACCATGTGCTGTTGAAACTGCAGCAGCAATGCTGAGCTCCAGCGGCCACAAGGGCACAAAGGCCAGTCTACCATCATTAATTTCAAAGTATTGCTCTTCTCTTGTCAGCAAACTGATCAGCAGAGACTTGTACTTTGGCAGAAAAGGCTTCAGAAAGGAGTTAGACTTTGTCTCTTCACTCAGCTCTAATAATGATACACTTGTGAAAAGTTAGGAACAAAATTGTTGTAATACATTTCAATATGTCATGGATTCCACTCGTAAGAAGACATGCAGATCCGGCTGGAATTCTTAAAGTTTTATATGCAAAACTTGCTTGCTTTTTCTGTTGCTTCCTTGTAGATTATTCGTTATATTTGATAATACATGCAGTTATACAATTCAGTGCAGATCATAAGAGAAACAGTTTTGTTAGATCAGACCCATCCAGCATCCTGTTCCCACTTTGGAAACACTCATACTGAGCTTAAAATCAGAACAGTTTGGACCTTTCATGCTAAAGTTTGGATGAAGTCATGTCAAAATAATGTTTCAGACTGCCATCTTGATTCAAAAATGGCAACCATCCCAGTATTGATTAAAACTGCTACCCTCCCTTTGGGAACCTCATGCTGACTTCAAAGTCTACATAGTTTGGTTTGGCCTTTCACACAAAAAATCAGATAAAGTCACATCATACCAAAATCACATTTTGGACTGCCTTCTCGATTCAAAACGGCAGCAAATTGCCCACCATTGACTAAAACCACTACCTCGCCCTAGGAAATCCTCATGCCAAGGATGACAGTATCTCAGGAGGCAGCCCAACCTATTGAGAAGAAACAGACAAACTATTTTCAAAATATATAGTAGATACAGAAAGACAACCGATTTCTTTTTCTGTATATTTCCTCCTTATTTCCTGTCAGGGGCTGGCCGGTTTCCGAAGCGGTGCCAAAGGAGACAGCTGACCTAGATAGGGCTCCGCTGACGCCCGAAGAGTTATTGAGGGTCTGGGATCAGGAACAGGCACAGCCCCTGCTGACGCCAGAGCAGGTAGTGCAGCAATGGGAGGAAAGCTCCACCAGAGCGCTAGCACAGCCAATGGGAAGGGATCAGAATATGGAGACCGAGGAGGAGTTGAGGCTTAGAGAGCCTACCGGAGCATCAGACACCACAAGCGGGGAAGGTGAAAGCGAAAGGGAAGGGGGAGCCGTAGGGCTGCCCAGGTCAAGGGCGCGGAAGCGGAAAAAGGAGAGGCGGAGACTAGGCTTTCCGAAGCTCCTATGCTGGGGGCGGAGCCGCAAATCCGTACTAGAAGGATCTGACTCCGAGGGGTCGGATGCATAATCGCAAGGTCTGGATTATCAATGTTATGAAATAAAGTGATTAGTTTAGCAGACTGCGTTTTGTGGATGCTTACTTCCGAGGAGACACCCATCCGTCTCACAGCATCCTTCTAGTCTTCGTCACCTCCTCAGAAGTAAAGCACAACCAGCATGAGCAGCGCGGAAGAAGCCGCAGCGTTAGCTGCCCAAGGAGCCGGCGGTGGAGGTGCCCCTACCTGGGAAGATAGAGCTCGTGAGCTAGAGGTACTGTACCGAATTAGTCAAGCCAGGTTGGAGGAGGCAAGGATCCACGCTGAGCAGGGCAGGAGTGCGCAGGCGGGCAGGCGAATCACCATGCTAACAAGCAGGTTTCAGGGCAGACCAGAACAGTACATAGGTTTTAGAACGGACATGCTATATGCCCTGGAACTACAAAAAGACTCATTTAAAAATGAGGAAGAGCAGGTCGGATTTGTAATTTCGCATTTTGAATCACATGCTCGAGATTGGGTGAGGCCACTGATTATGGCCAAGGACCCAGCGCTTCAGAGAGTAAAGGAGTTCTTTAAAGCGATGGACGCTGTTTATACGAGCAGTTCGGAACAGGAATTGGAAGCGCAGGAACTTTTGCTTTTGAGGCAAGGGAATATGACGGTGCGCGAGTACCAGGCAAAGTTTTTGTCGTTAACCCATCGTCTGGGATGGGAAATCAATACGCCTCAAATGATAGCGCTCTTTAAGTTAGGTCTGGCCGATGAAGTAAAAGACTCTTTGGCGAGGGGGGGTCCCTACAATGACATGAAAAGCCTCACCGAAGCAGCGATGGCAATCGGCATTAGACTGGAACTCAGAGACAAAAGCAGGAAGGAGGGGAAGGCGGGAAGGTGGTTCAACTTCCGCATTCCCACACCAACAGAGAGACCGGCTAGCGCGCAGACGCACCTCCCGGAAGAAACGCCCATGGAATTGGGAGGAGCGCGCGCGCGCCCTATTTCAAACGCAACGGGTGCCAAGGGGAGTGACACGCAAGGCGGGAAGGCGCCCAGAAAATGCTATGTGTGTCACCAAATAGGACACCTCGCAAAAGCGTGTAATAAGAAAAAGGTGTGGCAAGGCATGACGGGGGCTGTAACAGGAGAAGGGGAGGAGCAGACGCCGAGGCAGGGAAACGGGAATGCCGGCTGGCAAGTCACGGGGACGGCCAGCCCGGCTCAGGAGCAGTAAAAGGTCCCCCCAGCAACGCACCAGAGACGCCCCCCCCCAGCCCGCCCGAGCACACCCTCCCCAACCCTCCCAAGCCAGGCATCGTGCTGGAAGTCACACTGGAGCTGCCCAATGGCTTCACCATGCAAGTTCCCGCCTTGGTAGATTCGGGAGCATCGGCTGATTTCCTGGATATAGACTTTGCACGGCAGCACCAGCTTCACCTCCTGCCTTTGCCTGTCCCCTTGCAAGTCACCACCATTGATGGGAGAGAATTAAAAGGAGGGGCGGTCACGCAAAGCGCTCCACCTATGCGGATGGGGGTGGGAAGGCACTCTGAAGTTATTGCTTTCCACGTCACCACGTTAGCAGGCCCCCCCTTAATACTGGGGATGGGGTGGCTGGACAGACATGACCCAGTAGTGAGCTGGCATCAGCGCTCTCTAGTGTTTGGTTCTGCGTATTGCATGGAGAATTGCTTGCAGCAGCTCAATCCCAAGGAGCAGGCAAAGGCTGCCGTGATGCAAGCAGGGGAAGTCACCCTCCCTGCGCAATATGCGGAGTTTCAACAGGTGTTTAACGAAAGGGAAGCAGACAAGCTACCCCCCCACCGCCCCTACGACTGCCGAATCGACCTGGTGCCAGGAGCTCAGCTGCCACCGGGCAAGCTTTATTCAATGTCGGAGCAGGAGATGGCAGATCTGAAGGACTTCATTGACAAAAACCTGGCCAGAGGGTTCATCAGGGAAAGCAAGGCTGTAGGGGGCAGCCCAGTGTTCTGGGTGGACAAAAAGGACACCCCCCAACGGAGATTGATTTGTGACTATCGGATTCTCAACTCCCTGACCCTCCCTGTCTCCTACCCCATGCCGAAGATCGACGACCTGCTGGCGGCGGTACGCAAGGGCAGGATCTTCACCAAGCTGGACCTGAGGGGTGCGTACAACCTAATCAGGATCAGAGAAGGCGATGAGTGGAAAACAACCATGTTCACACCCCTGGGTGCTTATGAGTTCCTCGTGATGCCCTTCGGCCTCCAGGGAGGTAGTCAATGCTTCCAAGCGTTCATGCATCACGTGTTGGGACCCCTGCTGTACAAACAGGCAGTGGTCTATTTAGATGACGTGCTGGTGTACTCTCAGAACCCAGAGGAGCACGTGCACCACGTAAAGGAAGTACTGCAGAGACTCCAGGAACACCAATTAGCGGTCAAGCTGGAGAAGTGCCGGTTCCACACCACGGAGGTGGACTTCCTAGGCTACCGACTCTCAGATACAGGAATAGCCATGGATACCAATAAGGTGGAGGCGATCCTGCAATGGAAAAGCCCCAAGACCAAGAAGGACGTGCAGCGCTTCGTCGGCTTCGCAAATTTTTATCGCAAGTTCGTAAGGGCGTTCGCAGACATGACAGCACCAATTACGGACTGCTTGAGAGGCAAGAAGAAGTTTAAGTGGACGGACAAGGCGCAACAAGCCTTTGAAACACTCAAGAAAGTCTTCGCCTCAGAGGAGCAGTTGCTGCATGTGAACCCCAGCAAGCCCATCAGAATAGAGACAGATGCATCAGATCGAGCCATAGGAGCGATACTACTGCAGCAAGATCCAGCAAAGGAATGGCGGCCCTGTGCGTTCTATTCCAGGAAGCTGAGCCGGTCTGAGGCCAATTACGCCATTTGGGACAAAGAACTGTTGGCAGTGGTCGCAGCATTCAAACACTGGCGCCACTTCTTGGTGGGGGCGCAACACCAAATCCAGGTTCACACTGATCACAAGAACCTGGAGTACTGGCGCACGGCTAGAGTGCTCAACCAGCGCCAAATGCGATGGGCAGAGTTTTTTGCGGAATTCAATTTCCACATCCAGTATGTTCCTGGCGAGCAGAACAGCAGGGCGGACGCCCTATCCAGGAAGCCAGAATACATGGAAGATGAAGGACCTCCGGTGGCAAGGGCCATCTTCAAGCCTGAACAGTGGCGGTGTGGGGCGACATTGGGTGGTAGGGAAGAACTGGTGCGCCTCACACAGGCGGACGCCTTTGCCCAGAACAAACTGAGGGAACTCAAGGAGGGGAATCCCAGGGCAGGAGGGTTTGAGGAAAAGGAGGGGCTACTGGTGTACAAGGGGGCACTGTATGTGCCAGGGGAGGATATGAGGGCCAAAATTCTCAGACAGCTTCATGACAACCCCACAGCAGGGCACTTTGGGCAATTCAAAACCATGATACTGGTCACTAGAGAATTCTGGTGGCCAAAGGTCAGGCAGGACGTTAAGGACTACGTCAGGGGGTGCGAGGTCTGCCAAAGGGCCAAGGGGGAGAGAAGGGTACCAGCAGGACTACTGGAACCGCTTCCCACCCCAAGCAAGCCCTGGGAAGCGGTTTCGCTGGACTTTGTCACGGATCTCCCCAAGTCCAAGGGCAACACGGCTGTACTAGTCGTAGTGGATCTCCTGACCAAGATGGCTCACTTCATTGCCTGCCCCAAAGTGGTGTCGGCGGAGGAGACGGCCCGGTTGTTTATGCAGCACGTGTTCAAGCTGCATGGTATGCCAGTGAGAGTAATTTCGGATCGCGGCGCCCAATTTACCTCCCGTTTCTGGCGCAAGCTCATGCAGATCTTGAAGGTGCAGGTGTGTCTATCTTCAGCACGCCATCCTCAAACTAACGGTCAATCGGAGCGTGTTAATTCCATACTGCAGCAGTATCTGCGCTGTTATGCTTCCCAGCAACACAGCGACTGGAGTGACAAACTCGCCCTTGCAGAGTTTTCGTACAACAATGCTCAACACTCCTCGGCAGGCATGTCCCCGTTCCAGGCGATCTACGGCAGCCACCCCAGGGCCTTTCCGGGAAGGGAGGGGGAACAGGGGGATGGAGACGTGCCCGCTGCACAGAATTTCGCTGAGGAGTTGGAAGCATTGCACCAATTGCTCAGTGACAATTTGGAGCGGGCTAAAGCAGCCTACAAGACGGCAGCGGACCGGCACCGCAGGGAGGGGGAGGACATCCAGGTGGGAGATATGGTATGGTTGTCCACACAAGGGCTGCCCATTCGCGGCAGGTGCAAGAAGCTGCAGCAACGTAGACTGGGGCCTTTTGAGGTAGTGGAGCAGATCAACCCCGTGGCTTTCAAACTGCAACTGACGGACGACATGAGGATTCACCCGGTGTTCCACAGGTCTCTCCTGTCCAAGTACAGGGAACCTCACAGGTACCAACAGGGCTACCAGCAGGGGTCGCAGGGGTTACCGATGGTGGAACCGGAACTCTTCAACGAGGCCACCGAGATTTTGGACTCCAGGTGGCAAGGGGATGAACTGCAGTATTTGGTAGCGTGGGAGGGGGAGCCAGCGTCGGAAAATGCATGGATCCCGGCAGAGGAAGTCACCAAGGAGCATCTGGTGTGGGAATTTCACGAACTATTCCCGCACAAGCCCAAACCATACCGTTGGCAACTAAGGGACGTGTTTCAGCCCACAGACTCGGAGGAAGGGGACTTCTGGGGTTTCCCACCATCAGGGGGGAGTGAAGGGTACCCAATGGTAGGAGAAGGGACCGAGAGTGCAGAACCCCTTTCTCCACCCATGGCCAGGGAGGATTGGGAAGACATGTTTGCCTCATCGTCCAGTGGCGACACCACAATATTCTTAGGTTTCCCTTCCTCCCCTGACACAGCAGACGAGTCTTGGGGGGAGCTGGGAGATCTAGCAAGGGACTCCGAAACCAATCTGCCCCAACCAGGTGTGCCTTTTCAGGAGGGGAAGGGGGGCTTGGAAGGGGGGATGGATGTCAGGGGCTGGCCGGTTTCCGAAGCGGTGCCAAAGGAGACAGCTGACCTAGATAGGGCTCCGCTGACGCCCGAAGAGTTATTGAGGGTCTGGGATCAGGAACAGGCACAGCCCCTGCTGACGCCAGAGCAGGTAGTGCAGCAATGGGAGGAAAGCTCCACCAGAGCGCTAGCACAGCCAATGGGAAGGGATCAGAATATGGAGACCGAGGAGGAGTTGAGGCTTAGAGAGCCTACCGGAGCATCAGACACCACAAGCGGGGAAGGTGAAAGCGAAAGGGAAGGGGGAGCCGTAGGGCTGCCCAGGTCAAGGGCGCGGAAGCGGAAAAAGGAGAGGCGGAGACTAGGCTTTCCGAAGCTCCTATGCTGGGGGCGGAGCCGCAAATCCGTACTAGAAGGATCTGACTCCGAGGGGTCGGATGCATAATCGCAAGGTCTGGATTATCAATGTTATGAAATAAAGTGATTAGTTTAGCAGACTGCGTTTTGTGGATGCTTACTTCCGAGGAGACACCCATCCGTCTCACATTTCCCTGTTGTAATAATTGAATTTGCAATTGTACTGTACATGATGTGAGCTTCTCATCTGGCTTCCAATATAAGTATGTCATTGTGCAAGTAAGTTAAGCATTTGCATTGCTACCTATTTTATGGAAATATTGGTCTTCATCACAGACTTCCCCACAGTCCCAGTCATTTTCTGAAATATTCAGTAACTGTGTCCGCCCTGTGGAATGCCCTCCCAGCAGATGTCAAACAGATAAACATCTATGTGGCTTTTAAAAGACATCTGAAGGCAGCCCTGTTAAGGGAAGTTTTTAGTGTGTGATGTCTTATTGTGCTTTTACTGTTTTTTGTTGGGAGCCACTCAGAGTGGCTGGGGAAACCCAGACAGATGGGTATTATTATTATTATTATTATTATTATTATTATTATTATTTGCACAGTCATAGAAAATTTTTAACTTTTTCAGTTTACTGTGTAATCTTTTTGTAATTTACCTTATAGCACACTGCTTTAGTATCCTTTAGTAGTGAAATGGTTTATAAATCTGCAAACAAATAAACAGGAAACTGGAGATAATTATTTTAGTATATTATCTTGGTAAAATATTACTCTTGTCCCTTAATGGTAAAAACATTACTGAAATAAGTAGTTTTTGTGTACCACAAGATTAATATTAAAATTCAAATCCCTTAGTTTTATAAATAAATAAACTGGACTTTTGTTGTTTGCATGGTGTATATGCACATACACAAAGAAAAATCCAGTTGTATATCATAGTATTTAATTTTATACAAACTATGAAGATGTTTTGAAGAGTCATATAGAACAGACTACTGTATTTTTCTTCATTCATTACAAGAGAACTGAATGCTGTGAGAAATCCACAGTTCCATTCACTATAATTTCTATGTGGGAGGATAATGAATCTTGATTTATTATCCACTAGTGAAGCACTTATTGATAGGGGCTGCTTATTAGCAAGAGATACTGGAAAAAGATACTGGGGGAAAAATAGTTTGGGAATTGACACAATTAACTATAACAGCTCCTTGGAGCTATTGTGGTGTGTGTCAGTCTATAATTAGAGGATTTAAAAAATACATTATTCATTCCAGTCTCTAATGATTCTGTCATGAGCCAGGCCCCTGCAAAAGTGCTCTTAAATTGTAAAAGTGTTTCCTTCTGACAAAATATATGAACAGAATATTATTAGTACATAGTTTAAGCCTATCTTTTATCTGGTTTCAGTAATCCTATGGCTATTGAGATAAAAATACATTGAAATAGGCAAATTTATTATTATTTATTAATATTATTTATTACATTTCTATAGATGGATCACAGGGTGGTTTACAATATAAAAACACAAAAATGCACTACATAGTAACAAATGAAAACAATAACCCCCTGCAGATGGTCTGCCAAAGGCCTGGGATAAGAGGAATATTTTTGTTTGGCACCTAAAGATAGGTGCCAGGTGAGCTGTGCCTAAGACCAACTCTGTCCTGCTGCTCACCCACCCAAGTTCCAGTGTAACAGACCTAATCAGCTTCCTCATCCACAATCAGATCATAGATGAGGGACAGTCTTACTCAGAGCTGACTTGGTATTCAACAGCAGCAGCTGTTGGCCCAACAGCTGGACAACCACAATTCACCAGGTTGGATGAAGTGTTGGCATATGTTACAGTCACTAACTGCCTGTACTGTGTGTACCTTACTCAGCCTGCCCCACTAGGGTGCATCATTAACAACAACAACAACCCTTTTCTTGGGTTAAGCAACACTATTCTCTGACCAGTCGATTCTTATAATTATTTTAATTTTAATTCTTATAAAGCAATGATTATTAATCATATTTTAATAGCAAGATGGTCACCCCTATTTAGTAACATTAGACCGATTTTAATCTATATCTTCAACTGATTTGTATGTAATTCTGCGTGTATGCGTGTGTATACTGGTCGTTGACCGTAATAAAAGGAATAAAAGGATTGATAACAACAACAACAACAACAACAACAACAACAACTTATTATTATTTGTACCCCACCCATCTGGCTGGGTTTCCCAAGCCACTCTGGGCGGCTCCCAACAGAATATTAAAAACACGATAAAACATCAAACATTAAAAACTTCCCTACACAGGGGGTGCAACTGCAATAGACGAAAACAGCTTAAAACTTCGTTCCAGCTCCCTGCTATCAGGCCCTACCAATAAACCTTTTCCACACCTCATGGTCAGCCCTATTAGTATATGAACCTAAAAGAAGCTGTGTTTTGCTCATTTTGCATGTTGTAAACTGTAGCACGTGTGCAAACATGATTTCCCCTGTCCCTAGTCTGCAGCGTGGACTGTCAGAAATCAAGACAGATGCAAGCACGTCCTCGCATAAGAAGTTCTTAATATTTACTGGTGAAGGTTTCAGGAACTACCTGTCTTTAGTATCATTTGTATGCAAACTATTTGTTCAAGAACAAGTATATTAAGATGATCAACATGAAATAGTCATTGATCTTAGAGTTATGACATTCTACTAAGTCCTTCCTTTTGCCATAGCACTAGTCACATTACTCTGTTGCACCAACAAAAACATCATGAAGAGGACTGTGGATACCTTAAAAAAAATGTTTTAGGACTCTGTGGTTCAAGTCCTTACAAGATTCATGCATAGAAGTCTGAGAGCAGAAGTGCTCAGGGAATATTCAGGATAAATGATGTCTTATAATAGTCATTTTTCACCAGACATTTTAGTTGGGGTGTTTGTAAAATTGACTCTTTTCCCATCTGCTGCATGTTTTTGAGGGATAAGATATGCACCACTCAGTCCCTAATGCACTTGAGTGAAGTCTTCAGCTATTAAAGGCACTCAGATTCTGGGCTTCACTGACAATTCATTGTGGTTCATTTAAAATAAATGTCATGATTCCTGTGATGACATTTTGATACAAATGCCTTGGCTAGAACTGTGTAAGTTAGAAAAATCCACATATTTCATGAGAAAAGTATCCTTGATAAAAAATGTTGCAGCTCTCGAGGGGCTTTCCACTTTGGGCCAGCTGGGTTATAAATTATTTTTGTTCTTTCTATGCTTTTTCCTAATTTTCTGGAAGGGATCAAAAGTGACCCCCTCCTTTCTTGATCAGATTGTTCCTCCAATTTTATAGGGCCAAGTCTTCAGTCTCCATTTGTAGCATTTGAATGTCTGCCTGGTTGTTTAGGGCTGATGTCCCCCCCCCCCTTCATTGCTTTTATTAGTCAAATCTGCAATTTCCTCAGATAGAATCTCTAACCTCTGTTCAAAAGGGTCCAAGGCTGCTGCCCAATCAGAAATTAGAGCTTTCCTTATCTTGTTACTTAGTCGTTTGATTATCTGTCTTCCTCCATTTCAATAACATTTTGGCATCTTTTTCTGCTCTTGTTCCTCCCTTGGCCATCTCTTAATCTGAGGCCTCCTCTGAGTCATAAAAGAAGGCTCCACCAATTTCTTCTTGAATATCAAGTTTTACTAGCTTGTTTTTTGAACCCTGATGCCCATGCCAGAGCACAGATAAAGCTTTAAACTGTTATGCGCTTAGAGTCTACTCTGCATCAGAGTAGTCTTGTGGTGATTGGAGACAGTAAACTACACTGTCATTTAGCTCCTTGGCTAGTCACACACGCCTACAGTCTGAATTTTGACAGCAGGTGTATGGCCATCAATGGAGGAAAGAAGGAAAGCATAATGAGGAGGAATATATACAAACGTTGTTATGCATACTTAGGATTTGTTTCATCTAGGTAGAAGGCTATTGGGGATAAGCCAAAGGAAGAGAGCTTTAGAGAAAGATTTGAAGGAAAAGAGAGGTTTCACTACATAAACATGAATGCATAAAGATGAAGAAGATTGATCAGAATGCCAAATCCATGTCAGTTTTGTTTTCTAATGTGGCATTTTTTACATCCATTTTTTTTACATTCATTCATCCATAGAATAAATACATTATGATATAAATGATTATAAATAAAAGGTTGTATTCACCCATTCTCAGAGAGGTGAAAGGAAAGTATTCATTATATTAAGAAGTGTGAATACAAAATGACAGATGACTTTGGTTGGAAATGGCGGTATTTTACTTCGCATAGGAGCCAGCGCCTAGGGGCTGAGGTCCCTTTAGCCTTCCCAATAAAATATTTGAGGGAGCTGCCCCCCCCAGTTGATGGGCACTGCCATTCAAATGATGTGTGTCTTGTGATCAATTATGTGGGGCAGCGCTTACCTAGGCTTCCCCAATATTTTATTCAAGTTGGCACTCCTGTTTGCATGGTATATATACAGTTTTCTGTATGAGCAAAAGAACAAACCATATTTTATTATGTATGTAGCATTATTTCATTGTAATGTGTGAAGTGTCCTGGCAACAAGTCTGACAGAGGATCCATACCAAGGACTTAAGTATTCCATAATTACAGCTAAATCCCTAAATCAAGAGAGATATATAACTATTACTTTTTGCTCTGAAAATAGGACGACTCTCCAGAGATAGGGTTGTAAATAGGGAAGGTTTATACCTACTTGAGTTATGTAACAACTTTAACCTGCAAATTGTGAACGGTTCAACAAAAGGGGATAGAAGTGGGGAATTTACATATTTCTCCACCCCACCCCCCGAGGATGCAGTGTTATCGATTATGTCCCTTATAATATTGTAAACTTGATCATGGATTTCAAAATTGGAACGCGTACTGAAAGCGATCATCAACCATTATTGTTGTTTATTACTTTTTATTAAGGATCATTTGTGACAGTAATTGTGTGTGTGTGTGTGTGTGTGTGTGTGTGTGTGTGTGTGTGTGTGTAACATGCATTGCACTTGTCATGTTAGGAATAACTGAGATTTATTTTTTTAAGCCAAGCAAAGACAGAGAAACTACAATCCTCACTTATTATACAAACATTTGGCAGTTCCTGATGTCTTTAGCGAGACTGACAGACATGACAATATGCAGCAAAGCAGCAACTTGGCAAGCCACCAAAGGGAATCTTGTTCAAAGGAATAGAAGCATCACAAAGATAATCCCTGATTTAGGTTTTGACAGGTTGGCATCTCAGCATTCTCCACTGTAGGAGCTTTTATTTGCTGACTTCAGCATAGGAGCACTGGAAATTGGGGCATGACTACATATTGCAACAGTGTCCTTTTCAGGCTCTAAGAACAATAACTCTAAGTATGGATTCTGTATCTCCCTCTCATTCTCATTCATTCTTTCCTAAATCTTGATGCCACAAAAGGCAACATAATCTAGAAGATGATACATCTTGCATGATCAGGTTGGCATTGTAGCATTTAATAATGGAATTATTTTGTGCAACTGAAGCACAGGGAGGAAGACATCTAGGATTACTTTGCTTGTTTCAGTCTCTCCTTTTAAGAGGCCAGGCCATTTGTTATTACCTTTATTTTATCTGAATTTTTGAGGGTTTTTTCCTCCTCCGCATACATATATGTAAAGGCAAACCCGTGAACTTCCAAATATTGCTGGAGTACAACTCCCAACATCTCTGACAGCTGGCCAAACTAACTAGGACTGATGGGGATTGCAGTCCAACAATATATGGAGGACTACGGGTTCCTAATCTCTAATGCATAGTCATCTATAAAAAAAACCAATAATGATATTTTTTATTAAATTTATTAAATTAATTGATGCATTTGATACAAATGTTTCCTCCCCCTCCCCCCTGCAGGTTCCTATAACATGCATGATATACAATAGCCATGTATTAAGGTCCTTCAGTTACTTGATAATCTGCTTTTTTTGCAAAACATCAGGATCAGTTTTGAGGCCCTTGGCAGGCATTAGTTAATGTATTGTTTGCTGAATAGGGCCCAAAACAAGTAATTTCAGACCAGTGTTACTACAATATAGGCTACAAATACAGTTATGTGTTGATATTTGTAACAGAAGAACACTGATCTTCAAGTGTATTGTAAAATCAATCACCTTCGTAATCCAGGGATAGGTCTCTAGTTAGGATTATGTATTCTATACATTAAAGGTTCATGAATTACATTTGGATCTAAATTAGGGTTATAAATCTTTGGTTTCCCTCAAGTCATTTTCCATAAGTGCATAGTTAAAGTGATTATCTCTTATTTATTGCATTTTGGAGCATTTTTGAATAAGTAAGCATTCCAGCTGTTTAAAAAATGTGCCATCACCTGCAGTTTCCTCCTTGTTAGCCTTAAACCATTTGCCTCTTTGCACAGATCCCTGCAGCTAACATTATTAATAATAAAAAGTTTAGCAAGTATTGAGGCTTGAAAGGCTGTGTTATAACATGGCAGGCTAGCAATTTCTTTCAAACAGATAGCAAATACAAATGTATTTACCACAGTCCTCATTCAGAATTGTAGGTTTAACTTTAAAGGCAACCATTGTAATCTAAATGTTGATGTCATGTCGGGAGAGAGGAATTGGAGGAGAGGTGTTTAATCTTCTCCTGAATGATGCATTTATCAGTGGCTTTTCTGAGGCAGTTCAAACTGGTAGCAGCAGCTATTTTTGTGTGGTATAAATATTAAGCACCAGAAATTCTTGTTTTACACTGTGCTATGATAGCGACAGTAAGGAGATTTCAAACCTTCAAGGCTCAAGTTGACATTTCATCTGTACAGTTATTTTATATACAAGCTTTTCTTCCTTTCCCCTCTTGCTGTGATGTTGCCTTGTGATGATGAGATCTATGTCTTGTTTCACTGAAAGTCCCAGAGGAACAGCAGTAAAATAAATCCTATATGGTGATACTTCAACAAAAACAATCAATATGCAATATGCATTATGGTGAAACTGCACAAAGCTACACTGAATGCTTACAGATGTGGGTAATTTGAGGACGTTTTGCATAAAAGGAACTACCTAACTGGAATTGTACATCCCTTACTGTAATAAAAGGAATTATGGGAATCCTCATTCTTCAACATTGCCCTCCAGGGTGGTTTTTTTATCTATTATATAATACTTTTGTCCCATTTATTCCTCTGTGTAGCTCTCAATAATCTATTGTAAATCATTGTGGCAAAGTTTTTTTTTTTATGAATCAAACAATTGAAAGGGAAATAAAACTGCATAGGAGCAAAATAAAAAAATTCCTTCCAGTAGCACCTTAGGGACATGGGTGGCACTGCGGGTTAAACCACAGAGCCTAGGGCTTGCCAAATCCCTGCGACGGGGTGAGCTCCCATTGCTCGGTCCCAGCTCCTGCCCACCTAGCAGTTCGAAAGCATGTCACAGTGCAAGTAGATAAATAGGTACCACTCTGGCGGGAAGGTAAACAGCATTTCTGTGTGCTGCTCTGGTTCGCCAGAAGCGGCTTAGTCATGCTGGCCACATGACCCGGAAGCTGTACGCTGGCTTCCTCGGCCAGTAAAGCGATATGAGTGCCTTAACCCCAGAGTCATCCGTGACTGGACCTAATGGTCAGGGGTCCCTTTACCTTTACCTAGATTTGTTATTGGTATGAGCCTGCGTGTGCATGCACACTTCTTCAGTGTATCTGAAGAAGTGTGCATGCACATGAAAGCTCATACCAAACTAACAAACTTAGTTGGTCTCTAAGGTACTACTGGAAGGAATTTTTTTTATTTTGTTTCGACTACGGCAGACCAACACGGCTACCTACCTGCATAGGAGCAGCAATATAACAGCTTCCTCTAGTAAGAATTTGCCTTTCTAAAAGTAGGCAGTGAATGATTCAAGCATGGTTCCTTATGCTGCCTTAAAGATATAGCTAGTTTGCATGGCATGTTGTGCCAAACATTGACTTAGCAAGGGTGTGTGAACATATGGGCTTCTGGAGAGGAGCTCACAGACACTTTGCTCCTTCAATCAATCAATCAACTTTATTTCAGCTTTAAGCTCATAACACAAGACAACACAAGAACAGCAGTTACACTCACACAGTTGAATTTAAAATTATTGGCAATAAAATTAGTGGTAATCAAGACTTAATAAGTATACAAGATAGTGTAAATATTAATTCCAAACAAATTCAATTTCCAATCAGTCCATTTCGTCTCTTGTATGTCAGAACGGAAGTTAAAAATTTTGCCATTTGTAGGGTTACAGACTGGTCAGTGTCTTGCACTTTGCTCCTTTCTGGTCCTTTTGCTTTCCCACTGCACAGTTCGTGGTGAACAAGGTGAGAGTATAATCAGGAGTCCCAGTTCACACAACATGCTAAGCAAGGCTTAGCTTAGTGTGGCAGGGGAAGAGCAAAGCAGCTCATGAGCTCCTCTCTGGGACCCCATGTTCACACACTCAAACCAGGCCAGAGTCTGTTGAGCATTTCTTCTCTGTATACTAGTGTTTCCCTCAAATGAGTTCATAGTGTGTGGTATCCAAGTGAAAGAGGCAGCCATCAAGACTCAGGTGAGCACTGACATTAAATTCACCACTGACCTCACCTCCTTTCACCCCCACCAAAGCATTAAATGTCACCCATAACTTTGCATCATGCAAAGAAAGTGGCCAAAATGAGAGAGGCATTTCAGGTCAGCTGTAATTCAAACATTATAGGTGACAAAGCCTACTACTCACAATGCTTTAGTGACTCAGTATCACAGAAAGAAGCATGTGAAACAGCTGCCTCATGAAAAGAAGGCTGCTATCATCATTGTCAACTTACAAAGCACACAGAATTCATTTCAAATTAAAATGCAATGCTAAGATTACCATATTAAGGAGTCTATTTACCACTGCAAAAATAAACTGACCCTAAATAATGGTTAGTAAATGCATTAATTTATCCTCATAATAAATTGCTTGCATGTGGTGACACTGCTCATCTGTCATAATGGCCAGCCATGAATATCCATACAGAGTGTAGATGGAATTTTCTTTGTTAAAAAAAAAATGATATTGTACTTATCTGCCTGGATTATTTCAATTCCCAACACTTCTTGTTGTTGATGCAAAGCAAGTTAGACTTAGCAAGTTTTACCAAATTCTGCCAAAAATACAAATAATTCTTTCTTAATATAGACATTATTATTATAGTATGCCCATATTATGTCCATATACACTTTGTGTTTCCTGAAGTAACCAGAATATAAACAGATATATACAACAATGCATGTAACTGTAACAAAATACTTATATGTTCATACTTTTATGCTGCAGAAATATAGTACCGTATGGAGTTTGGATTCCTCTATACATATTACACATACACTTTGCATATTTTGTGGTTATGAGTTTGCATATAATTAGTCAGGCTTCTTTTCTTGATGATTATGCATGAGCTGCTCAGACATAAGTCAGCGCTTAAGGCAAGAAATGGTCCGATGCAGGCAAAACTCTTATCAAGTTGAACTGCCAAATTCCATATACAAATTCATTTTTAAAAGATTCTTCCTCTGTCCCTAGTTTAGAGGCATTGTGTCTCTGATTACTAGTTGCTTGGAGTCACCAGTGGGAAGAGTGCTGTTGCATTTATATCCTGCTTCCGCAGGCATCTGCTTGGTCACCAGACGTACCAGCTTGGCCCACAACTGTGGTTGTCATGCAGTGTGCTTGGCCCTGGCACCGAAACATGTGTGTGCCCAGTCCCTCCATGGGGAATTCTGTGGGTGCTAGGGCACCCTGGGCCCCAGGGAGTTCACACCTGTGCTTGTCACTGTGAAAACAGGCTACGCCTTTGGCCTGATTCAGCAGAGCTCTTCTTATAGTCAGGACCTTCACATGAGGCAGATTTCCTTGTCATCTGCTGCTAGTATGGAAGCTTTTTACCCAGTGTACTAGATGTTATGAATGAGTTGAGGAATATTCCCACATGGAAGCAGATTGCTACTGGGCTATTGTTCTGTATATGTGAGAAAGCAGAATAATGAGAATAAGGGTTTGCTTGATAGTCACTATGCGCATGACTCTTTTCTATGGAAATGCATCAAACTCCCAACTGAGCATTTAGAGGAAACGCTGTAAGATTGCCTTGGTTAGTTTAACATTTAGCACCTGAGATAACGCTAGTGATATTTAATTTGATATAGTTTTTTATATATATTTATTTTATTGTTTCTTTTATAATGTTAGTTCTGAAAGTTGTCCTAGGCACACATGGGCATGTTGCACCAAATAATGTCGCACTTGACATCTTATTTGTTTGTTTTTGCCCAGTGTCATTTTATTATAACTGCAGTTATTTCAAAAGCAGTTACGTTGTAGCCACATTTTTAGTAGAAGGGCCTTGTGTCCTAGAATGGAGGGGGACAACCACCATTAGATGAAATCATCATTATCTAAAAGGCTGGCTTTTTATCATTTACCTCTAAGCCCAGGTTGTATAAAAGAAGCAGGTACAAAATAATAGTAAAATCATTCCAAGATTGGCTCTCAGCAAGCGTCTGACCTGTGATCAATAACTAACTGGAAAAAGGTTTCAGGAAAATAGTGTTTAAATTTAAAAGAAAAGAAAAGAATGATAGCTGTAATCCGCAGACTGCTTTGTGACAGGAGTTGCAATGGTTGCTGGTTTCTGTGACAATTTGCCCTTGTATTGTATGCCTTTGGGATTTCTGCAGGGCACTGCATGATTAGCCAGTGCCCTTACCTTGTTGGAAGGGCAATTGACTTTCTTCTTAGGAGCAATGGGGAGGAATTGCTTGCTCTGGCTCCAAATTGGCTTTGGACATTGTTTTGTTTTGGATTTTTAATTTGCATGCATTTAATTCCCTTGCAAAGGTTCTTCTCAAGCAGTTTGTCTCTAATATTAACCATACCAGTCTGTTCCTGTTAAGGAACTCTGACACTGTAAATGTGTCATGAAATCCCCATGACCCCTGATTGAATATCTTCTGTGTGAATAGCACCCAATGCCAGGATGTGGTGTTACCACTAAAGGTATTACTTTTAATACACTTCCCATTTCTTTGAAGAAAGCTGGTATGTTAAAGTTGTGTACAGTATGGCAGGGCCAGTATTTAATGGGCAGAACACATCCTCATTTGATCATAGGAATCTCCAACAACACTGAAAAATGTAGTATTCTATTATTTAAAAATTCAGAAAAATATCAAAATATACCCCTTTCAGGTGTTCCCATCTAAAGATGCACAGACACTAACTGTATATTAGAGAACAAACAAAATATTTGAAAGAAAACAAATTCAAGGGTAAGAGCACCATCTATTGGACTGTAAAGAATGGCACCAAAAGTAGCCAATCATAGCCAAAGCTGAACATCTGGAAAATGGAAAGGTGAGGAAGTTGGAAAGGAAAGGGAATATAAAGCATGGTTTAATATAAAATGTTAATTGTATACTATCAGGTTATATTTCTGACACATATTCATGCTGGAAATACAAATGTGGTCACTTGCATAATCTAGTAGAAAGAATTCAAGACCCATGCATCCAAAAATACCAAGTCAAAGTTAATTTCAAAAGTGCAATTCTGTGCATATGTACTTGGTAGTAAATCCTATTGAGTTTAATTGGGCTTATTCCCTGCTAAGTGTTTAGGAGTGCAGCCCATGTCATTGGTTGTTAATATGAAAATGAAAGAAAACAAGTTTATTTTAGTTTATGTTATTCACCCTTAGTGGTTTAGGGTGGTGGGATGCTTGATTTTATATCAACAATTATTACATAGAAGACTTAAATTGTATGACTTTATTCAGGCATATGGATATGGCCTACTACCCATTCTGATGAATTAGAGGAATGCAAAAGCCAGCTGAAAGCTAGAATAAATGTCGGAGAGGGGCTCCACCTATGAGATGGAAATCATGCCTCCAGAAAATTCTCCGATATGGCAGTGGAAAGCTCTGCTGGAGTAGGTGTACTGTCAGCGGAAGGGCAAGAGTGGGTCGAGAGTGGGATGGGTCAGCCTTGGCTCCACGTGTTCTAAATACCTTGTTCCTCTGACATCCACAGATCATCATCTGGCATGACTTGTTTTTGAGAAACTCATTAAGGGTAATCACAGCATCCTTTTCTAAGTGCTCACAGACCAACTATTTATTAATGTCAAGCTGACCGGTTGGTAGTTACCTGGGGGTCTTCATCTTTTTATCATTTTTAACCTCACTGACATTTTAGTGATTTTCATAAAATCATAGACTTGTAGAGTTGGAAGGAACCCAAGGGTCATCTAGTCCAACACCCTGCAATGCAGGAATCCTGCCCACAGCTGTCCCTGAGTGGGCTTGAACCACCAACCTTCTGGTTAACACCCAGACAAATGGACCCATTGTGCCACTGGGACATTTATGTTTACCTAAGTTAATCAATTTTCATTTTAAGTCTTGACTTTTGAACAATGTAGTTATTTTTTTCTGCTATGTTTAGTTATTTTTACTGCATCAATTTTGTTTTCAATAGAATAGTTCTTACATTACTTTTAGCAAAATTAGGAGGTAGTTTAGTTTATATCATTGGCAAGAAAACCTCGCCCACAAAATGTATCAACACTGAATGCTTATTTTATTCAGGTGTATGGCATTATTCATAATCAGGGCACTTGAGGCATGTTTAGTCCCATTATTACTAATTTGCAGTGCTTGATGTGTGTGCTACTGCCAGTGATCAAATCAATTTAAAAGAAAAGAACTGTATGGAAAAGGTTAGTAATAATTTGGCTTTAGCAGCTGTTACATATTTTGTTAATTTAGATTTTGGTGTAGTATTTTGTATTTTATTCTTAAGGTTGAACAGAAATGCACACATCTTCTTAGTTCATCCTTTTGTGACCCTCGAGAAATATTCAAAATACTGTAAGATTAATTGCTTTATCCATGAGACACCCCACAAGCTAAATTACAACGCAATTCCAATTACATTGCAATCATCCAGTCTCAATTCTGTTTTGGTGATCATTTGCTAAACCTGCCCTACTTTTTACATTTGGATACTACTTCAGTATTATTATATAACGGGGCTGGGATAACTGGGGCCTCCAGATGTTGCACTCCAGTTCCCACCAGCCCCAGCCAGCATGGCTAGTGGCCAGCGATGATGGGAGTTGGAGTCCAACAATATCTGGCGGACCGCAGGTTCCTCATCCCAGCTATATGATTTACATTGAACTTGCTTCTCTTACCTTGATTGTTCTTTATTCATTTTCTAAAAGTTACATGCCTTGCAGTATCTGTTCTACAGATTTTCTTCTGTAAAGTGAAGCTCATTACATTTCTACTGATGTTCTGTCAGCAGGTGGTCTGTGTCGATTATTTTTTGCTTCTGTGTAATGGATGCTGTTACATATTCAGTTGACTTCTGTTATTGAACCATTTTACCTCTGGTATTATTTTGTGCATACTAGCAAAAATCAACCCTACTTAGCCTGGCCTTTCTAAATCCCTATCCTGGAGTTTTCCCACATGTTCACAATATGACACAGATTTTCAGACAAATCTATCCATTAATTTAATGTGGTACCCAATGTAGTCCTAAGTTACCATCGCTTTGCTGTACACTTGTTACACTGGTGAAATGTTTTGCACCAGCGGAATGTTGTTGTGCAGGAAAATGCACAGGCAGGTTGCTTGTAACTTTGTTGCACAATAGATTGTGAAATCTGTTGCACAAAAAGTTTCCATTAGCACAACCATTGTGTTGGATTTCCCTCTTGTGGTACATTAAGACCCCTTGATACAGCCTATTGGAATTAAGTGTTGATTTTTGGTTATTTACACTTTAAGAAGTGTCACACTGATCAAACTTCTTTTCTTTGTGTGTAATGTGGCTTCAATAGGTTTTAAACTCTCTCTTTTTAAGTCCAACTTGCTTTGGATCCCTAAAGGCCATCTGATTCTTTATGTTCCACATTGATCACTGAGATCCTGTGATGGTCGTTTCCCATGGTCCCATGGTCAGCCTTCACTAGGAACCAAGCCTTTAATTTTGCAGCTCCTGTCATGTGGAACACTCTATCGGCAGAGCAGAGGTGGAGAAGATTTTTTTGCTCCTGTCAGTCCACCTGTCAGTCACATGTCATTATAATGTCACATGATTTGCAGGTTGGTGTTCCAACCACTTGGTTTTGTTAATTTTTTATTTAAAATTATTATTAGCTCATCTGTGCAAAAAGGGTAATTTCATGTTACTGGAAATGAAAAATTCAGATGTGGATGTATTGATGTTGTGGAGCACCAAATGTAGGGAAAACCTTGATTGTGAAATATACATTCAGTTTCACCCTAAGGTTTTGTTCATATTTGATCAAAACCTTTGTTAATGTCAGAAAAAGTGTCAAAGCAGGCCACACTCATGGTCCTTGAACAGGGTAAGTGTCCTCAGGTGTATCTAACATAAGTCTTGATGCGTATGCAATTCTGGGGTTAATTAAGTCTTGATGCGTATGCAATTCTGGGGTTAATTACTGCTGGTCTGGTCTTGTTAACATTTATACTGGTTAACCAGTTAATATTATAACTGGTTTGTGGAAACCTAGACTTTCAAGCACTGTCAGTCTTGCATGTTTCACAAAAGATAAAATCTATTGGAATGAAGGCATTGATTTTTAACTAAACCAGTGTTTTATGTTGTGCTTTCAGGACTAGCTATATTAATCTTGCATTAAATACTTTTACAATATAACACTGTGAAATGGAAGTGGATACAAAAGAGTTCAAAATGAAAATGCCCAAAGCCCCTTTTAAGCTCTCGCCCTAGAGTCATGGTCTTACTTTCAAAAGACATCAATACACTGTAGCATGAAGAACATCAAAATAATGACAGGCACTCCTGAACTATTCAGTGTCATGGCTATGACAAATGTGAAAACAAGGAAATACCTTAAGAATATTCCAGTGAATGTTTTCTACTTCTAGATGAACTAGTAAAATTAATCAATCACAATCCTTTTTTGCAGCCATTTATATAAATATATTTCAGAGTGTGACTGCAAGGCAGTCTTGTTGCAGCAAACTGTGAGATACTTGTCAGGAGCATTGTATTGTGCTTACATTCTGAAATATATGTATGTATGTGTGTGTATGTATATGTGTGTGTATATATATATATATAGAGAGAGAGAGAGAGAGAGAGAGAGAGAGAGAGAGATTTGTGAAGACTTCAGCTAATCACAAACTAAGACTTTGGACATCTACCAGTATATTAAGAAAAGCTATTATCAAAGCTTTTTTTCTTAAAAAAATGTTTAGGGGTACTCTCATTTTGACTCAAGAAAATCACCATTTTATAGTTCAAATCGGGGGAAATAAATACAGCAAATGGACAAAAGTTCAAAGATTCACAAAATGTTTAGGGGTATGCATACCCCTGCGTCCCCCCAGAAAAAAGCACTTGCTATTACAGTGGACGCTTGGGTTGCAAACACGATCCGTGCGGGAGGTGCATTCACAACCCGCAGCGTCCGTAACCCGCAGCGCCACATCTGTGCACGCGCGGGTTGCGATTTGGCGCTTCTGCGAATGCACGAAGTGCGATTTAGCGCTTCTGCGCATGCGTGAAGCGCCAAACCCGGAAGTAACCCGTTCCGGTACTTCTGGGATCAGCACGTTCATATCCTGCAGAGAACGCAACCCGCAACAAATGCAACCCGAGGTATGACTGTATTATTTATTACGCAAGCTCTAGAAATTCAAGAATCATGTGCTTAATTGCCTACCCATCCTGGTTTCTGTAAGAGACCTGCCACTCAGCAGAAGATGTGGAAAGCAAGTCTCTTAGAATCAAAGAATTTTAGAGTTGGACAAGAGTAATCTAGTCCAACTGACCAATCTCCCAACTATCAGAACACTCTTCCAGAACAAACTTAGTTGGTCTCTAAGGTGCTACTGGAAGGATTTTTTTATTTTTTATTTAGTTTTTCCAGAAATTACTCCTTTTATTTTCGCTCCCAAAGTGCTGTCTCCACCCCACTCTGGCTAGCTGTCTTGGTAGCCAATCAGAGAGAGGCTCCAGCAATGTAGCGGAATTCTGCGGCTCTGCATCACTAGACTGTGGTCTAGCTCAGCTGTCTGTCTCACCTACAAAGCCCCATTCCTTTAAAAATGCAGCACTTTCTAGGCAAATCCATCTGTTTCTGATCATTTTTCACTTGCATTCATCAGTCTGCCCCTTTTCCACATTAATTTGCATTTTAAAAGCACAAAATTGAGCACTGAAATTTGTATTTAAGCATTTCTCCTGAAAATATGCATTTGGAAAAAACATACTTTGATGTGAACAGTGTTGGAATATTCAGAAACTGCAAATGTCAATGGACAATGAAATTGAAGTCCACACACTAGACCAGGTGGGGCAAATATCCAATTCCTTGAGCATTCCTAGCCCTTTTCTCCCAGGTGTGTTGATGCAGGTTATTGGCATGGTGCTGGAAGAAAGCTTTGGCAGGCTGGATTGTGCACAGGTATTGTGCTGTTTTGCTTGACCTAAATAAACAGGAAATGCTGTAGAAAAGAATGTGGTAGTACTGAGGTAGGATTTCCCGATCAATTTTCATATTAGCTTCCTGAATTTGAGTTTTGCTTGCATTTATGAGCTGATTCATTAGAACCGTGTCCTATCTCATTTATCTGTTTTCTCTGTCTTGTTCCATCCAAGGCAAGTGTAATGTTGAAGGGGAATATTAATGTGTTTGCATAGGCTTGTCCTGCTTACAAAGAATGCCTGTTAGCATGTTCTTTTCACTCATTCTACTGGGACACACAGGAGTAAAGAACAGAATGAATTTTCCTATAGATCAGCTGCAGGTAAACATAGGCTATCAGCTGCTGTGGTTTATGTGGCCAGGTGAATTTGGAAGCTAGACAAGCAATTTTTCTTTGAGGTTATTAAAGAAATTATTCATGAAGATCTATTCCATGAGATGTACAAGCAAATAATCTGTTCTGCTATGCAGTGTAGACTACTGGATATTTAGCGGAGAGAGGCAGCCCCATGATATTTATAGAGTTAGTAAGATGGTTGCAGTTACACTAAAATAATAATAATAATATCACAAAACACTTTCAAAGAATTAATTTCTGCTTATTTTGAGTTATCCTGGTGTCAATTCTCACACATTTCCTGGTGAGTGTGCTTTCTACCATATCACAATCCCAATTGTTAATGTTGCTGTTAGATGCTGTGCTCTTGAAGGAGCCACTATCCTGAACTCATTGAGCTGCTTCCCCTGCCCCCAGTCCCGATCTGCCACTCCTACCAACAGAAATATCAGCACCATATCTCTCAATGTCAAATGCTTTATCAAATCTCATGAGATAGAGAAGATCCTGAAATGGAAAGACATCTGAATAGGGTGGCCAACCAGTCACCCAAGTAGATATGCTGTGCTTCAGACAATGGCTTGGCAGACAGCAGAGCAGCACATGTAGTGCCACTTCACAAAGAGTGTTAGAACAATAGACTTCAGACAAGACACAGTATTTGCATAATGCAAAGTGGGTTGGGGAGACAGTGGCAGCAGTTGTATATTCCCTTACTTACCTGTGTGGAGTGCTCTGCTCTGGCTTCCCCAGTTGAGTGAGATTTGTTGTTGGGTATTTGTGTATAAAGTCCCCAGGTGAGGTAGCTGTTGGGTTTCTAGGTAGAGAAGTGTTAGCAATGTGTCCAAGTTCCCACGTGTGTTATGCTATTTTGTGCCATGCCGCTTTCCCTGAGCTTCCCAACATCTCTGTTCTACCCTGTGGGCTCTGTAATTGACACGAGGCCAGAGAAATCACCCTGCCATCTGAGCCTTGTGTGGCATTCATACACTGGTGTTGCTGTGCTTTGTTTGGATATCCTATGCTCTGCCATGGTGTCGTGGATGAGGCTGTCACTGACAATGGATGCATTCAGACAACACTTTATTCCATTTCCATTTGGTGCAGTTCGTGCAGATATAAGACTTCTCTATAATTGGGAGCATAGCTGTAAAGTGAAGGTACAAGTGTGCTTCCTATGTCCTACTCATGTCCTCTTTTAGTCATTCTGTAAGCAATGATCTTTCTCAAAATATGTAAGTTACTCCTCCAGCATATCTGTCATAGAAGGGTTTTTCGGACTCCTGGAGATCTTCAGCTGGATGATCTTCTGTATAGAATTGTCCCTTAATTATTTTCTAAATGCTTTAAATACTTTTTTTTAATAAAGAGAAGAAACAATAATAATAATCAAATGAATTTCTCTGGTACAGAAATCAGGCACATTTTGCTGTTGACGACTAACAATCCTGATCTATGATGCATAATTCTATTGGCCTATAAGTCTATATTCAACATTGTGCTGAGGTCTGTTAAACATTGATAAGCTGTTATTTCTGTGGTAGGCCCTCTGAGACCATTGTGTCTAAATGCCATAAAGACCTGGATTAGGTTTGTGCATTGTCAGGATACATCTTAATATTGTCATTATTTTTTGTAAAGGTACTGGGCCAGGTTTGGAGGGGGGGTATTAGCATCAGTATGATTGTAATGCTTAGCTTGCTGGAATCTCAATTCTTAACATGCAGTTTAAATAGCAGTATTACACTTTTTCTTTTGACCTTTCAAGCGGATTTGCCAGCATCAGAAACTGCAACAGTGCTGAGGCTCCCTGTGATATTCTTATGTTTACCTTCCTATGAAAGACCAAATCTTTATTTAGCACAGGAGTAACTTACACTTCATAAGAAATACGAATGAGTTTTATTCTGTATTCGATTCTCCATGAATTTGCAGTATTGCAGCAGCACTCATCTAAACTAAGCCAAGGCATGAGCATATCTTTACCCTGGGAAAGCTATCCTCAAGCCATACTTAAAATATAGATTAGTCCTGTTTTACCCCTCCCACATCCACAGATTACCTTCCTTCTTAACTTTGACCGTGGGCATGTAGACTGCAACAAAATGATTGCCTTATACATTAGTCTCAAGGCAGTTTACAAACATACCGGTACCTTAAAAACATTGAAATGTAGTTTTTGAGGCAGTACCCAAACCAACAACTATTAAATGTAGATTTTAAAACAATACAAAACGAATACCTAAGCCAGAGCCTTTTCATTCAACTGGAAAAACCTGAAACATCTTGACAGGGATGGTATTCCACAGAATAGGAGCACCCACATGCTACTGATATTTTTGGAATTTTCAGGAGAAGTTCTGTCACAGACCACAGTGATCTACTGGGCATATAAGGGCTAAGATCATCTCTTAGTACCAAAAACCCTGAACTTGGTTGGTAGCAGATTGGCACCCAGCGCAGCTCTTGGAAACATTGTGTTATATGCTGGCAGTAAGTCCCCCCCAGAAGCAGCCTAGCCACTATGTTTTGCACTAGGAATAGCTTCCAGAGCAACCTCAGCTGTAACCCCACATAGACTGCATTGCGGTAATCCAGCCTTGAGATTACTGCTGCATGGGGAACTATAGTAAAGCTTTGCCAATCCAAGTTTAGTCATGCTGGCCACATGACCCTGAAAGCTGTCTGTGGACTAACACCGTCTCCCTCGGCCTCAAGTGAGATGAACTCCACACCCCATAGTCACCTTTGACTGGACTTAACTGTCCAGGGGTCATTTACTTTTACCTTATTATGAGAACAAGCATTATCTAAGGTGATCTACTGCTAAGCTGTTTGGGGCTTTACTAGTACTTTGAATTGAGTCAGGAAGCCAAAACGGGGAAAGCCAATAGCTCTGACACAGAATCAGCATTATATTCTTTGAGCTGCAAGCACCAGACAAAACATGGCCACAGTATTTTGGACCCCATGAAGCTTTAAGACTCTCTTCAAAGGTACCATCTTTTACCTGAGATCCCCTATACCAGAGATACAACAATTTGAAACTGTCTATGTGCAAGACATGTTCTACCTGAATTGTATTGGCAGTTTTTAGGACATTGTTTGCTTTGCACAGCAGGATGTATATTGCACCCATAAATTATTGAAGAGTATGATCATTAGCAAATTAATGAAGTAATTGGCATTTAATTTTTTATACAAATAACACTACACATACAAATTGGTAACATCTGGGAAATTTTTGTTCATGTACATTCGATTAGTAGTATCTTAGTGTGCCTTGATATCCAAATAGGAAACTAAATATAATAAGTCCATCTTCAAATAATTATAGACAATCATAAATTGCCAAGCTCAATAAAATACGTAATGGAAAACAGCATATTTTATGTTATATCTCATTTTGCAAAGGCTAATCTCATAACCTTTCAAGACTTTTGACCAATTGCAACACATTTTGTCATGGGTCTAAAGATCTACAGATGTAGACTGAATGCCAGTAAGTCTAGAATCCTTCTCTTGAAGTTTGCCATCCTGTTAGATGCAAACTGGGGTATCATCCCCATGAGGAAACCTTGATAATCCAGTTCTCTAGCTTTCCCCGCATCCCTTCTTTTCCATCCCACTGTGGTCCCTGCCACAGGCAAAATGGTCTTAATTTATATTATCTAATATCAACAAGCTTTAAATTGATTAGTCATATGTCAACATGTTTTGGGAAGTCCTAGATTTGCAATCAATCTTGATATACTTCTTACTTTTTCCAGCCAAGTATGAAATGGCCACCACACAAAAATGTTCCCGAGTAGAAAAGAATGGCCTTGACTCTCTATATTACATTTCTCAGACTTGTATTCTACCTTCAGCCAAAAATGGTTTCAGCACACTCTTAAATTTGGATTTTGCATTGCGAGCGCAGAGCGCTGGTGGGTACTGAGGGAGGGGCTTGACAATGTGTATTTAGTAAGAAAGACATGGCATCAGCTTGAGGTGGCCACAACTTGAATGATTACAGTTGTAAGTCATATTTTGGCATAGACATTGGGTATGTATCATGAATCAGCCAACCTGGCACAAATCTAATGGGGAAATCCCACCAGCACGCCACTCAGGGATGTTCTGTGGCCAGACAGCTCCTGTCTGGGCTTTCAGAAAGAACCCTACCCTTCTACACCTTTATCTGGGTACCGTGAGCTTTATCCCACTTTTGGGAGTGGGACACTCACCCCTAGCTTTAGACTAAAGATCCAACCCAATGCCTTTTTTCTGCCAAAAGTTGTGACAATTGCTATGAGGAAGGAAAGCCCCCTAATAGTCCCAATACATTTGCAGGCAAATTCCTTCTGGGCTCCAAATATGGCAACTGAATAGTTCCATAGCAAGGTCATGTATATGCACTGCCCGCTTATCACTGTGCAGAGGCACAATATACAGGGTGGGTGTGTAGCATGGCCAATTTTGACTGCATTGCCAGGTGCCAATGCAGCTGGCTTTTATGACCACAAGCAGACCTCACCGAAGATTGGTTCAGGCAGGTCTGCCAGAAGGGCATCACCCACCCCTCCAGGTCTCTGATTGGCCCATTTAAATGTAAAATTATTTGGCGGGCAAGCCCCCACAGCTGGCGAAGGCCAATCCTGACATCAGCCAACCATGCAGGCTGCCTCTCCCCCTCAGCTCCCCACTGGGCCTCAGCAGCCACCACCATGGGAATTATTGTGAGCAGTCTTTGTCATTCTGTGTATACAAAAATAATTTTTATTACTTATGCAGCTTTAGCAGAATTCAGCAAGTCCAGATACGTTTCCACAAGCTATTACACATCACTCAATCCAAATATTTCACCCATTCTTCCTATAGATTCATAGACGAATCGTCTACTTAAGAACCTTTGTTTTTGTTTGCTTGTTTTGTCACTCTACAACTTTGTGATCAGAACAAACATGTAGCTGTTCATTCCTTTGAACAACATCTATCAGTCTCCAGAGGCTTTTTTCCTTTCTTGTTAGAACTACTAAATGGGCCAGGCTCTTGAAGCATACAATAGGAAAACAATTCAGTTTATCAGCTGGTAGCATTGTAAAACATACAGCCTAAACACACTGGAATGCAGTGAGATAAACTCAGTCCTCTTCTTACCACTTGGTATTGTCTGTTTGTACTCATTTTGTCTGACTGGCTATTCTCTCTTATGTATAGTCCCAAGAGTATGCCTTAGATGTATTAGTTGCCATATTTTGCTGTCAGGGCAGGTATC
This sequence comes from Darevskia mixta, assembly GCA_034641385.1. Taxonomy (NCBI): domain Eukaryota; kingdom Metazoa; phylum Chordata; class Lepidosauria; order Squamata; family Lacertidae; genus Darevskia; species Darevskia mixta. The sequence continues at coordinate 5,225,891 of JAWWNH010000036.1, forward strand.
GGGAGTTGGGTGCCTCCCACCACTCTTCCGCATCAAGACAGCCCATGACATTTGCTTAAAGTAACCTTTTGAATCAAATTTTGAAATGTCTGTTTCAAGTTTTGATAGAACTTTAAGCTAAACCAAAATTTTGAGGTGAATGTTGGTATTCTTGCTTGGGGAAAGCATCTGAGCAGGGGAAACACCTTCATAACATCCGAGTCCAAGGTCATCCAATGAAGCTGAGGATTTAGGACAGACAGAAGTCTGTCCTCACACAGTGCATGACTATGAATTGGCTACCATAAGATAAGGTTACCAGATCTTTTTCAATGAATCCGGGGACACTTTTCAACTTCAGTAGGAATGATAGGATTTTGTATGGGGACTGATTTGTAAATCCGGGGACTGTCCCCGGAAAACGGGGACATCCAGTAAGCTTACCATAAGATGTCATGTGAAATCTAGTGAGAAGCTTGCTCTGGGAGTACTTCATAAGTATCTCTAGCAATAAATTAATATATTCTGTTTAAGCTAGCTTCAAAACATTTTTGGCATACATATTCACAGTGAACATTAGTTTTCCTGCACTGTGTCAGTCATAGCCATCATGACCTGATATACTTGACTTTCATGTTGCCACTCCTATGGCAAGTTATAATAGAAGTTCCAACTGGTAAAATGTTGATAAGAACAAGGGTTTATTGTGTTACATTCTCATGGAGGAATGAGAAATGCAAATTATAGTTCCAACTGATTATATTTTGAGCCTCCTAACATGCATTCACTTGATTAGAGTCACAACAGCATGTGTCCAATAGGGACTTCATATGCATTTCTTGCTACTTATACAGATAAACAAACTCTAACATATTTATTCTAGGAAATCATGCCAAGGTTACCTCCAGACTGTCACTATCTTGTGAGAGGGATTCAGTCACATACTGTAAATTTAGATCTACACAGCTAAAGCACATTAAAGTGCTCTGATTCTGGTACATCAAAACAACTTTTTTTTTTTTTAAAGTTGATTTCATACACCAGGCAAATGATAGTGAAATGCACTAAAAAGTGTGCATATTGATTGATTGATTGATTGATTGATGGATGGATGGAAAGGAATATAACTTTCCTGCAAACAAATCAGGATGGATGCTTAATAAATAGGAGAAATGTACAACTTTGTGCAAGGGAATCAGGATGATTGCTCAGTAAACGTTTTGTCTGGAGGAGCTCCAAGTGTCATATTTTACTATGCCTGAGGTGAAACTTCCCAGATAATAAACTTTTGAATTCAGGGATGGGGGGGATGAGGAATGTGGAACTGGGGAAGGGGAATGGCAGCAAAAACAACTGTGAGGTTCAGATAGCTAGGCAGAAAACAGTGCCCCAACCATGTCATAACCTAGTGGTAAACACCTTAAGCTTTTTATGGTATTTTCACTGGTTTTTATAAATCCTCAAACACCCCCCCCCCATGAATGGACCTGCAAAATTCAGGGTTTTGACAAGCCAAGCCATACATTTTGCACATATACCCTGTTTGGGCATTCAGTCCATGTGATGGCTAGTAGAGGATTGGTGCAGCTACTGGCCATGCCCCCCCCAATTGCATCAGGACCAGCCATTCCCCATGTCCAGCCCATGCATTGGAGAAACACTTGTAGATGGAAGCCTGCTTTCTGCATTTCTTCCCCTGTGATATGGAAACTACACAGGATTCTACCCCCTCCCTCCAACAACAACAACAAAAATAGGCATATAACATTTAGCAAGCCATTTAAAATCCTGGCAGCAGTTGTTTTTCCATAATCATGAATGTATCTTACTTAGCCACACTGCAGACATTTAATAAGATTTTCCTACAGGCTTGTGTTCTGTGTTCTCTTAAAAAATGCCTGTGTTTAGATGACTCTTTGATTGCCCAGAGCAGCTTTGTCCACAGTGATTGTTTTCTGTATCTCAACATGACATTTGTTTGGGCAATCTCCCTTCCTAAATAAATATATTTTTTGACATTTTTAAGTGGCTTACAGAAAACTAGGGGGCTACATTGGGGGATTTTTTTGGGGGGGGGAATCTTCCTCAACTGTTTGGCTAAATCATGTGGCATGGCTTTATTGGAGCCACAGACCAGAATATAGAGGCATCATACAAGAGATGGGCTAAACTAGGGATGCAACTTTATTTAATTTAATAAAGAGATCTGCAGCAAAACTAGATGTGTGTGGATCATTTGAGGTAGGATAAGCCTTGCTACCAACTCTTTATGTATTTGTGGGTATGGCTTTGCTTCCACCAGGCACCTCTTGGTTGAGGGATGTCCTTATTCAGTATCTCACCCAAAATGTTGGTTATTTGTTCTGCGTGAGATTGAAAGGGGATATTGTTGTTATTTCAGCACCTACAGGTCTTTAGAGAGAGACTAGGGCAGTGTTCCCCAACCTTGGGCCTCCAGCTGTTTTCAGACTACAATTCCCATCATCCCTGACCACTGGTCTTGCTAGCGAGGGATGATGGGAGTTGTAGTCCAAAAACAGCTGGAGGCCCAAGGTTGGGGAACACTGGACTAGGGTATCCCCCTTCACCATAATGACATCTCGAAGAGTGTTCACATAAGATTGACTAATCTAATTTGCTACACTGCCACACAGTTCTGTCCCAAGTCCTTGATCAGGCTAACAGGTTAAACTCATGGTCGGCTTGTGAGCTTTTCATAAGTGTTCCCATAAGCATCCCATAAGCCACTGTGAGAACAGGGTACTAGACTAGATGGGCCTTTGATCTGATCCAGCTCTTATATTCTTGTTGTTCTCACATACATTTTGCAAAAATCAAAACAAAAACAAATGGTACCCTGGCTGTGCATATTTGATCATCGCATTTTCCACCTTCCTGTAACTAAACACTCAACCAGGGACGGAGAACGCTATAGCTGTAATTTATCAGGAACCTAAGACACAGTCTGAGAGGGACTTGCAACCTTTAAGCAGGATCTTGTAACTATGGCTACCATAGTCACAGAAGTCAGATTTCTTTTCCAGCCTGAGTTGTAAGGGTGTCAGAGGACATTGCTAGCAGTATGCTCACATCATTGCGAAATTCTGCAGCATTAGTATTTTTACATGCATGCAAATGTAGATTCAGCAAGGGCACAGTGAGCTCTGAATTGCCATTGAAAAAATGTACTTAGAGATTCAACCCAAGTCCGTATAGACTAGATACATAAACATCCTTTATATTTATCTGCTTTTAATGTGACATTGGTCACAAGTGACAAAAGAATCAAACTGATAAATTTGTATATGCCTCTCTATCATTGGTTCTTGGATGTCTGCAATAAGAAGTGGTGACACTCGCCCTGTAAGTGCTAGAAAGCCATTTTGCTTGTGAGTGGAGTCACTGAATGCCAGTAAATAATCACAGAGGGATACTATTAAGTTGTCATGTTTATGCTGTGACACTGCAGCTTCATAACTCATTGTCATCCCATATTGATGCTGTGTGGCCTGTCTACAAGCATTGAAACACAGTGTCACGAGTGGCAGAACTATGCAGTTATTCTGTGGCACACTCTGACTTGATTCAAGGCAAAGTACTTTTTTCTTACACTTTTCTAAGCTGCTGAATGGGAGGAGGAGAGAGAAAGGTTGTATCTCATCTGTCTTTGTCTCTTTCCTCCTCCCTGGACACTTCCCGTCTGTCTGGAGGGCTAGGAAACGGTTTAGAGGAAAGAGCTTGAACAAAGCAAGGCAACCATAGGTGTCAATCTGTTCATATACTTTAAGATCAGCATACAGTAGTATAGCATCTTTAGTATCGCTTAATCTTTAGGGAGGGTTCAGAATTCTAGGTAAAGATCAAGGACTTTTGTGTTTAGAATTGTGTTTGTTTCATAGAAAACAGCTTTAAACAGCTGTCAAAGAAATTCAGAGAAATAACAACTTGCTTGAAATCCAGCAGCACTTGGGAATTCATGGAAGTAGGCTTGGCCAACCCGTGTGTCTGTTATATGTTACCATTTATACATGTTGAACAGTAGAAGAGATGCTGTGATTAGTAAGTCTGTAGAATATGTGTCTTAAGTCATTAAACTCAATATACTTAAAATTATTCTAAGGGCTGGCCTCTATAATATAGGGTTACCAGATGTCCCCGTTTCCTGGGGACAGTACCCGGATTTGCGAATAAGTCCCCGGACAAATTCCATCACCGGAATGTCCCCGGATTTCATCTAATGTCCCCGGGAAACGCAGCAGTGGCAGTCTCAGCAGCCCGGAGCAGTTGACTCTGGCTGGCTTCAGGAGCTGTTCAGCAGTCCCCATATGATGGTGGTGCAGGGGCTCTAAGATGCAGCTTCCAGGCTGCCTCCACCTTCCCTGACCCCAGCAACTAAGCTGTGAAGGGAGGCTTCACGCTGCCTATCGGAGCAGCCTCCCAACTCCTACTTGCATGCAAGTAGTTAGGCAACGGGAAGCCTCCCTTCCCAGCTGAGGGCTCCCCGCCCCCTCTTGCTTGCACGCAAGTAGGAATGGGATTGGGACTGCTCTGATTGGAAGGGAGGCATTGCACTGCTTGAGAGATCCCTGCCCCCTCCTGCTTTAACACAAATAGGAGTTGGGATGGGGCTGCTGCGAAAGGCAGTGTGAAGCCTCCCTTCCCAGCTGAGGGATCCCCACCCCCTCCTGCTTGCATGCAAGTAGGAATGGGATTGGGGCTGCTCCGATGGGAAGGGAGGCATCACGCTGCCCGAGTCTCGCTGGCGCCGCAGCTCTCGGCCCTCCTTCTCCGCCTTCCATGCCAGACCCACCGCGCACCGCTTCCCCACCACCACCACCGAAGAACCAACAACTCAGGGGCTGCCCAGGCTCATGGAGAAAGGAGATAGAAGCCTCGGAGGAAGGGGAAACATGGCAGTTGAGGTCAAGACGACAGCCACTCCTCTGCCACCACCATCGTTGCAGCATAAATGTCCTGAACGTGTGGTATTTATTTCTTTATTTAAAGTGTCCCCGGATTCATTGGGAAAAAAATATGGTAACCTGACTATAATACTGTTCACTGATCTATCTGGACTCCGACTCTTGCTGGGGCAGGGGGCACGGGAAGTTTATTGGTGGGACAGGCTCTGGAATGGAGTTCAGACTGAGTCGGTGCTTCCCTGTAATTGACCCTGAGTGTCGCTCACTCCATCATACTCTCAGTCCATGGAAATCTGTCTGCTCCCCATGTGTATAGGTAGCACACTTATATATACCATGCATGTACTTTGGGGAGGGAAAGCATTATTGTTACTTTTTCCGTGCCAGCAAGAGTGTGCTATTTTTAAAATGTTAAGCCTCTTTATGCTAAGTGCCTTCATCAGGTTTTCTTTTGAAAATTGCCTTGTGTGGTGTTTTTTTTTTACACACACAAACCCCAGGAAATATATTTGCTATGCCTATTAATTAAAATTATTTTGATATGCTTCTATAATTCAAATAATAAACAGCAAGTCCCATTTCCTCATGCCTTGCAGTTCCCAGAGCAACTTGTGAGGTAGGTGAAGTGAGGGAAGCAGAGATGGAAAGTGGAGAGAGAAATAAAAAGAAGATGAACTTGTGTCATTTGTTATTATTTTATGAAATATTTTGATATTTGTTTCCGTGTTTAAATAACTGCTCAGTTTGTTTTCTTTTGGTTTAAAGCTTCCAGATAACCTCAGGTAACATGGCACAGGTTAAATGATTGATTTTTTTATTGGGATGGCTGAAGAGCTTTGAGATAAATGCTCTTTGCAGGTCACCTTGTTCTGTCTCCAAACTAACAAAAAGGATGGGGAAACACACCCCTGCATAAAGAATCTGTAACCTTTATTGATAAATGAATAGCAACGAAACGCCTGTTCATTCCTTTGTATTTGTGTACAACATAACAGTGTAGAATTAATTTGCAAGTGTTTCACTTTGTTCCTTAACCAAGCAAAAAATGTGAGCAAACTATAATGTGTAGTTAGTTCAATTGCGGATTCTCCCTCCCCACACACACACTGAATCAGCTAAATAAATAAATAACCAGAACATTTGTTTGGGAATTCATTACTGTGATATTTTCTCTAATGCTTGCTACTTGGATCTCATCACAATGGGAACAGAGAGAAAGCAATGGTGACTACAGTATGTCAGGGTTGTGATGCTCTCAATAGAATTATTAGAGATAATAGCATATGTGGCCCACTCAGTTTACATAGTTGCAGGATGTAGGCATTGCACAGCAGCATCCAGGCAGAAAGCAAGGGAGTGATGGCGATATCTATGTTACTATAGTAACAGAATTTTTGTTGCTGTCCCCCTTGTGCTTGATGGACCATGCACCTATACAGATTGCCTCTAATAATGGAAATAAAAGATTCTACTGTGCTGGTAACCCAAAATCTACCTTGGCAAGATTTAGAGAATGTCTTATTTGATCAGTTCCTGATGGGGTGAATAACATGCCTCCCACTTCCACCTCCTCAGTACTTGCCTGTCTTGTGCCTCACAAGCTGAATTATATTTCCAATTGTTACCTCATTTGTTTTTTTTTTAATAATAATTTTTATTAGGTTTTCCAATTTTTGTCCAGCCCCGATTCAGGCCAGATCACATACAATTTATACAATCTCTGATGACTTCCTCACGCCCCCCCTCATTGTTTTCCTTTATCTTAATATACATTCTTACCAGGTTTCTACTTCCACATCATTAACATTTCCATAATTTCTAATTCCAAATCGTTTACCAACCACTCACATCTTTAACATTCTTATCTTTTACTTTAATCAGATCCCTATCCCCCCCCCAGTCCCCGGTGCAGACTATTTCAACATCAAAATTACTTATCATTAATAATATCTATCAAACGTATCCAAAAATCATACTATAATCATTTCCTGCCATATCCAAATTCAAAAACCAGTAGGCCACAAAACAGTTACATCATACAAGTGTTCATCCTATTCCTGCAGGATCCAACTTTGGAACCCATTGTCTTTGCTGCAGAGTAACATCCAAAACGATATCCATTAAAATCTTTGGCCTTCCAATCCATATTTGGTCCAGATTGTCACGAATTCCTCTCCGCTGCTTGTCGTTGCGCTGTGGTTTGTTGACTGTTCTCCTTATATTTCTCTTTTTCCTGATGATGCCAACAGCTCTTAACTTGAAGTGGATAATTCTTTTGCAGCTGGTTCTCTTCTGAATAAGTTTTCTCTGTTTAAGTTCAACAAGTACACTGTTCACAGGGTTCAATTGTAAATCCTGACCAATCAGACCATTGTTTAAACTTTGCTTTATCTCTGTCACAAAGCTGTTCCCAGCAGCAGCCAGTTCAGCTCTCAGTTCTTTCACTCCAGCATTGTAATCCATTCTGAGTTCTTTCAGTTTCTCCAGTAATGTTGACAAATCCACATCCTGTTTCACCGCCATTTTTAACAGACAGTTCTTTTTTAACTTTTCCAAACTTTTTCAAACTTTATAAAAGTTTCAAAATTCCAGAATAATCCTCTTGCTCATACAAATTAAATTAACTTCATCTGCCCCCTAAGACCGGGGGAGGCGCAGGGGTTAAATCTCCGAAAACAAAGTGTCAAATTCCAAACATTCTTCTCAAGCTGTGCAACAATGCCCTGTCGTTGTTACACAATGGCAAGGGACGGACCTCCGTTTTTTTCGCCCTCAAGCCAAGTTCAAATTAGTTCAAAATTGAAACTTTTTCTTATAGATTACTTACAGTTCCGAATTGTAAAATTAGGAGGAATCGGCGCGCTCGTCGGCAGCGGTCTTGCAGCTTCGCCAGACGGGGCTGTCAGCGGACCCTAGAGCTCCGCCGCCCGATCACTCCCGGGAGCCCCGCTAGGCGCTCCCTGGGATCGGGACCGGCGTCCGAGCTCCTGCAGGTCCTCCGGACCCCGGGACGCCCTTCCCGGGGGTTTTGGGGGTCGCGGCGCTGGCGCGAGCACCCCTTTGCCCGGTCTGGCGGGGGAATGTCAGGAGCGACATGTCCCCCCGACCGCCATCTCCGGCACGCCAACCGGAAGCCCTCATTTGAGTCTTGGTTCCACTGTCCATTGTATTTCAAGGAACACATGCTGTAGATTATTCCTTCCCAGGTAACCTGTGATATAAAAAAAGGCAAGGAAATGTTGCTCTAGTAATAATTCACCGCTTTATAGCACATGCCTGTACCCACTAAGAAAACTTGATTTAGTGTGCTGTTTATTCCTCAGGGATAGATTATAAGGTTTTTTTTGCCAAGCTTAGGATGATATCACCAGGTTGACCAGAGATATGATGAAATTCCATTGACAAGAGAAATGGTTGTACTTTGTCTACCAGAGAAAATGTTTTGACTGATGCTTCACTCTCCGCAATATTTGCCATAGTTTATTCTTCTGTTTTGTATAGAAATTATTCAGTCTTGTTCATACAATAAATCATAAGGTAAGTTATTGTTTTAGAATTTTGTGGCAATCAACTATTGACACATTCAAAAAGCAATCTTAGAATACACGTACAATGTGTAGAATCTCTTAATTAGACATAGAAATATAATGTTCAGGATACATTACAGACAATGACATAAGATATGCCAAGCATTTTGTTTGTTTGTTTTAAATGAAATAACATGTCCTTTGGTCCCCTGCGCTCAATGAAGTTGGCTGGGATAAACTAATATTTCAAGAATTGCAGTTGCATTTCATACACACCCACCCACACCAAACTTTATTGTACTCTGGTGACAGATGGAATTATATATCAGTTGAAAAATGAAAAGAGAGTTCAGTTTTCAGAGGCAAGGAAGCCTTGCTAGTAGCAAAAGATAAGGGAAATGAGGCCAAAAAGAAAGAAAACAGCCAAAGGATATGCAGAGCTGCCCAATGATAGAGGTGATACAATGCATCCGGATGTATCATTGATCACACAAGACAAGGAATGGAATTAGGATGGAGTGACTGAGGGTTTTGTTTTTTGTTTTAGAATGTCAGCAGTTTTTTTTAAAGTAGTCAGTATATGGCTTGATTTAACAAAACCGGAGAACTAGAATGGCTTCTAAACAACAGATTAGATTATTGTATTTACATATATTATTGTATTTCTCTTTTGAGGTAGACATTTCTGAACTGGTTTAAAGCCCAATGGATACATTACCCAATCATCATAGGTGCCACTTCGCTGTGGTGTATAAACACAAGGACCTGCCTGGTTCCCTGTAACTTCATTACTCACATTGATGTATTTGCTGGAAGGCCCTCAGAACTGGACCTCGGTGTCCTATTGCCATGGCCTGTAATCTTACAGGTACCATGTTAGAGAAGCCTCTTCTGCACTCTCTTAGTGGATGGTGACAAATTATGTTAGACCACCAGCTCCAATGGGTATTGAGTAAATCCTGGAATGGTTCATGCCAGCAGGGGTTTCCTAGGTTGCACCTCATTCCTCATTAATCTGATAAAGAACAATAGCAGATGGTTACTACTTTTTTAAAATAAAAAATAAAAATCTTAATTTTCTGTGAATATACTGAACTGTGGCAACATATAAGGCAGTGAGTGTGATGAATGTCATATAATGAGCCCTTCTCAAAAACTAACAAGTATGTACTGAAAAAAATAAGTTTGAACACAGTGTTCTGAATCCTAACACTTAAGATAGCCTCAGCAATGTTATGATTCATTTGTATTTCACCCCTTTCTGTAAAGCTCAGAGAATAATTTGAGCCTTGCCTTGGACCAGTGAGATAAGCCTGATTTCAGCCAAAGAAGACTTTCCTACAACTTTCAAAGCTACATGGCTGGGTGGGAATTTGGACCTAGTCCTTACCTGATTAGACAAATCCTGCCATTTTGTCTATGCTTGAAATAATTCAAAGTTCCTTTTACTGCTGCCTTATTTAGTATCAGCATTTCAGTGCTCTGAAGATAGCTGCAATCCATTGGTTGCAGTCAGCCACAAAGGTGCATCTGTGACAGTTGATATTTAGCTTTTTCTGCTGTACAGAGCCCAGACATCCAGAATGAACACACGAGTAGGGCATGGTCTCAAGACCCACCTCTTAAGTCCCTATCTCCACAGGAATCCTTCACATGATGATAAAGGAAAGTCTGAAGTCATTCAAAAGTACTATGTCTCCATAGAAAAACCCTGACTTCACCAGTATTACATACCTGCTAATACATCTCAAAATAAGTGATGAAGAGAGAAAATTAATAAACAAAAATATGGACGTGCAAAACCTTCTTGTAATTTTTGCAAGTGTTTCCATCTTACCCAGGAAAGACATCACATGTTCAAGGAATTCATCTGCAAAAGCAGATAAGTAATTTTCAGAAGGCTAGGATTTTCCACACAGTTTGGAACCCAGCACTGAGGATGTATTTTCCCTCATTTAATATGTCTGTCGTGACTCATGAGTGGCAACTTCTCCCATGAATTAAAACTGTATTGCAGGGAGCAATCTTATGAATGAAGATGATTCAAGCAAGTACACAGAATCAGATTGAGTCATATGTACTGGGACTTATCTGCATCCCACAGAAAGAGCAAATCACTGGAAACTGTCAGCTTCTGAAAGCTTCCAAAAGCTGTAATTGCACCCAAAAAGAAAGCATTTTACTGAACTATCAGTTTTATCTGTTTTACAAATCACATTTGTATGCATTTCATTCCCAAATTACTCATTTCATGAGCATCCAGGTTTCAACACAGGAAACATGATAAACCCAGTGTAGTATCATTCACTGGATTCCTTGCAATACTTGTTCATCACTGGGTTTCTTCATTTCAGACAACTCCAAAGTTGCTACTATAAAACTCTTAATGAGGATATCTATGCTGCGTCATGAAGACTCCCTGTGTTTATTGCTCCCAGGCTGTGTCAGACAAACCAAATTTTATTAAGTTGGGTCCTTCACCTGTGCTCTTGGAAATATTAAGAGTTTATACTTCTCACAAACAAAAATGATCTTAAATATAATATGCTTCACTCTTATATGGCTTCTTTTAGAGTTTGAAGGAGACATATAGGATGTGAACTTTTAAAATAAAAAAGTTTAGTAAGTCCTTTTATAGCAAATTTCACCTATGTATAGCAATTTTCTTTATTTCTTTATTCAATATTTTTCAGTGTTCAGAAATGTTTTCTTTATTCAATATTTTTCAGTGTTCAGAAATGTGTGGGAGCATTCAGATTTCAGTGATAAATGGAACAACATGATTGGGAAGGAAATGTCATCACCTTATAACTTCCTTTTGTTATATATCGACACATTAAACTTTCTTTCACTTTCCCCTGTTTGCTCCATGATGTCAAAAAGAGGATGTTCTCTTATCTGCCTCATTAATCATCTTTGACATTGTTAAAGGCTTTATCCATGGCAATCTTTCTTTAGTGTTCTATAGTTGCCTCTAGCTCATTTTGGGAAAGGGACGCAGTGTGGTTGAAGTGAACCCTGTGATCTAAAGATACAGGTTGGTTAAGGCTGAACTCCTTTTGATTCTTCAGTGTACTTTATGTGCAAACCCCCACCCCCCTATATTGTACCTTGCCAATCTTCTCTGTTCAAGCATGACAAGTTTACAACAAAACAACCTTCAGTGTGATAGACAGAAAAGGCCTTCACCTTGCAGTGACATAGGAATGACTGATGTTATGATCACCACCACCACTCTGTCATCAGTTTAATTGCAAAGACTGCAGCCAACTCTTCAGAGTGATGGTGCTAGAGTTGGACTTGATGATTTAAAGGTTAACTATTCACAGTTTCAGCTTAACCTTGTTTCCATCCTTCTGAGATAAGTCTGATGTTTGGGCCCTTTTCATGTGTTACTCTCAAGAGGAGTATAACCATGCCAACAGCAAATTGGGACTGGTATTAGCACTGCAGCCAACACCATCACTTCTTCCTGCAACAGCCATGTGTTGCATGCAATTGTCTGCAAAGAAAGTGCAACACTCAAGCACCTGCTTGCACATAGAGGATTGGTGCCGTGTGGAGCCCTTGCACAGGAGAAAATGCTTGTGCATTGGAATTTATCTGCACACAACGGTGTGCCACACACAGCTTTGTTGCAGAAAAGAGTCATGCTCTTGGGGACAGGGCTAAATGTGAAGCTCTGCTCTGCTGTCAACACAGATATGCCCTACATGTGAATAACACATGACTACAGGTCTTGTAGTTAGAGTGAGGAATAAAGACCAGGATCCAGAGAACTATTTATACATGTTCAATAATGCTTTTAGACTAGCCTTTATATCTGTTATTTTATGTTGTGAACTGCTCTGAGATCTACAGATGAAGGGCAGTATACAAATCTAATAAACAAATAAACTAAACCTAATACCCTAGCCTGGACCAATGTCCAAAATATTTGGGGGGTATCAAGTTAAGGGAGGCTGGTTTTAGGCTTAGGTTTATTGAATGGTAGTTACCGTAACTCACACATTGAATACCAAAAGGCTATTGAAACGGAAGGAAATCACTTGAGTTTTTTTGCCTAGCCAAAGGTATCTCTTCAAATCCCAGTTTTTGGGGTGTGGGGCGGGCGGGGAGTTGCTTAGACAGGGCTTTAACAGTCATATTTGCATTTTTAAATCACTGTAATCTGCCCTGATGCCTCATAGTAAAAGAAGGAGACAACAAACAACAACAACAACAACAACAACAACAACAACAACAACAACAACAACATGGTATGTGAAGAAGTGTCCATGCACACGAAAGCTTATACCCAGAACAAACTTAGTTGGTCTCTAAGGTGCTACTGGACAATTTTTTAATTTATTTTGACTGTGTCAGACCAACACAGCTACCTACCTGAATCTAACAACATGCCGGTACTGTAGCTTGCAGTTTTGCCAAAGTTTCAGCTCAGGTCAGGGAGCTTCCCCACACTTGGCCAGGAATAGACAGCAGTAGTAATTCACTTCTTCCAAGGCACAGACTAATCACAGTTCTGTAAAGTAAACTTCTGGGACTTGCTGCAGGGGAAAGGAGAAGCAGTGGTAGAAGTGCCATTGAGCTTTTTTTGTGTTAGCTCACTTAGAATGCTGCCAAATGCTTGAGCTTTTGCAAATGTTTGGTTGGAACACTTGCAAAGACTTGTCTTATCCTTTGACGGGCAGCAGGACACTTGTACGTATGACACAGGACTTGGCTGGTTGTTCAAAGAGATTCTATTATTTTATCCATCTTGTAATTTGATATATTAGTTGTATTAATGGACCATTATAGCTGGTGAAAAATCCCTCCCACATATCTGGCTGACAGTGTACAATTTGCATACTATGAAATAACTGATTTGTTATTTAAAAATAGGACACATCTTTTTATATTTGAAAACACTTACTGGCCATAATTCAGCACAGAGCTAAGCGCACTTAGGCCTGTGGAAACAAATGGCTAGAAACATGCTTTACTCTGTGTTGGGTTGGAACCATTAAATCTAGGTGTAGACAAATTACCTCACCATAGCTAGATTAGGTTGTTTGATGATCTGTTGTAAATTGCAAAAAGATTATAATGAAACATGTACATTTTAAAGGTAAAGGTAAAGGGACCCCTGACAGTTAGGGTTGCAGCGCTCATCTCGCTTTACTGGCTGAGGAAGCCGACGTACAGCTTCCAAGCCATGTGGCCAGCATGACTAAGCCGCTTCTGGTGAACGAGAGCAGCACACGGAAATGCCGTTTACCTTCCCGCCGGAGCGGTACCTATTTATCTACTTGCACTTTGACGTGCTTTCGAACTGCTAGGTTGGCAGGGGCAGGGACCAAACAACAGGAGCTCACCCCGTCGTGGGGATTCGAACCACTGACCTTCCAATCGGCAAGCCCTAGGCTCAGTGGTTTAGACCACAGCGCCACCCGCATCACTATGTACATTTTAGATTATTATTGTTTTAATACCGGAGTGTTTTAGGACTAATAAAAGATAAAGAATTTATATTGCAATCAGCTTTATATACACAGTTACATTTTATAAGCTCAGAAGTGCATTTGTGGACATGGAGTTGTAGCCAAAACATATCAACAGCAGATCTAAACATGTTAATATTTAAGGAAATACCTTTAAATCCTGCATCACAGTACCTTATTTGACAGTTTTTATAATGGCATTGGCTTCTCATCAATCCTTTTCTCAGGTTTAGTTTTCCTAGAAATCAATTGTGCTTCTATAAAACACACTTCCCACCTTTGACATAGGGATGAAAAGGCAAGGTGCTTTAAAATTGCAGAGAACATAGGGAAAATTTGATTTTTAATAGTGCACTCCATCATTTCCTTTATTTTCTCAAACCATGCACATGAAGTATTTGGATAACACAAAATTATAAAACTTAGTTATAAAAGATGAACATAGGACAAAACACAATTTATCAGATATTGCTATATACTTTTGAATGTTTACACTTTAAGCCAATACTAGTCATACGCTAGGCATGCTGTATCTTGAAACATGAAAAACCTGTGTGGTTTTAGGAAAATAAGTTTTTTTTCTTTCTAGAATCAACCCACTGACTTTATTTTTATTGAACGCAAGGTTGAAGGTTACAGGAAGAGAATCCCACAATCCATCCTGAAATGCCCAAGTCAAAGAATGCTAAGTAAATCATTCCACAATAAAGTAAGTCATAACCTTTAAAAATGTAAAGAGGCAAATCCAGTTCTAAACAAATGGCTCACTTTTTCTTGTCGAATTGCCATAGTGACAGAGCTTTTCATAGAACCTTTATAGTTTCACATGTCTACAACATTACAATGCAGACTTACAATAAAATACTTTATAAGAGATTTTCCAGTGAAACTGGCAGCACAAACCTCCAATACAAAACCATATTGTATTGGAATATTTCTAAGATAGCACACAACGGACAGGACAGGAGAAGAAGGCAAGACATAAAACCTTAACTACGTACTAAGGATATGGTACAGGGCCAGCTAATGGTTGGTGATGTTGCTTATATATTCATTACAATATATCAGTTACACAACATACCCGGTAGTCTGTTTTTAAAAAATTCAGTAGTTCTTCAACAGCATTGGCAATAT
Source organism: Darevskia mixta (assembly GCA_034641385.1). Classification (NCBI taxonomy): domain Eukaryota; kingdom Metazoa; phylum Chordata; class Lepidosauria; order Squamata; family Lacertidae; genus Darevskia; species Darevskia mixta. The sequence goes on from JAWWNH010000036.1 coordinate 5,240,936, forward strand.
AGCCTTACTAAGGAAAAAAAGAAACACTGCTTCTCATAAAATTCCATCTAATTATGGGGCCTATCAAAAAGTCATTAAAGTGCTACAAGGAGAGGCAATGTAAATAGAAGATACTTCAGCCCAGAGGCATTACAGCAGGAATCCTTATGGAAATGAATTATTAAATAAGAGAAACATCTGAATACTGATATGGCATCTAAAATCCATCTCGCACTACAGTTTTACATAAGGCATTGAACAGCAGATACATTCTTCATAAGTCAGCAACTACATCATTCTCCTAACTACCCCTCCCCAACAGTTGTATGTGGCTGCTGAACCAAGGACACAGATTTTAGAGCAACACATCATTTCAGAAATATGCAGACAGTTCAAGAAGTGATGACCCCCAGCATATTAAACCATGAACATTTTGATCTTTGGCCCCTTAAATAATGCCACTTTTGTTCAGTACATTTGGGCATAAATAGTACACTTTGACATCAGGGTACAAAGTCCAGATTTTGAGAGAGAAAAGGGACCCTTTTACATGTGAACTGTCAGATGAAGTGCAGAGCGCAAGAGAAGGTCAGAGTGTACATTGAAAAACAATGAAAGCACTGATAAAAAATTCATTAGCCCAAAATAAATTTCTGGATTAAAGATATTAACAAAATGTTTATCAAAACTAAACATATTGTGGTCACGATGGCATTCAATACTTCAGGCATCTATGGCACTGGTTTGTTACGTGCAAAAATAATCCAGCTACTTATATGATCCTATAGTGGCATAGTACAACCTCTGTCTGCCTTCACTTGCATTCTTCACTGCTCCAAGAAGTGACTAAACGCAAATAATGTGCAAATTATTGAAGAAGCGACCAACTCAAGTCAAAGAATTTAAGAAGTATGCATTGAGAAGTATACACTACCTAGACAGTTTGGTTCTGATTGAAAGGGCATAGCTAAAATTGTACACTTGGCAACATTCAGTGAGTCTTGGAAATGGAGCGCATATATTTGTGAAAAATGCTGGATCTCTATAACATCAAATAGCATCATTTATATGTAGCACCTTGAATACTGGTGAAGTATGAGAGCCCAAGATTAAAGTCTTAACACGACTTACTAGGGAGTAAGTCCCTTTTAATTTAGTGGGACTTCTAAATAAAAATGTTGCATGCCTTTAGTACAAAATAACTTCTCAAATGTGCTTACATTCTAGAAGAACCCAGAATAGTACTTTTAAGCATACTAATGTAAGTATATGCTATACCAACTTTGTATTTTTTTAAAGAATTATCTATGAGTCAGTGTTCGGATTCCATTTTGCAAACTCTTTAAAATGTACAGATGATTTTGAGTCTTTTATGTGCTCTTTAATGATTAAATGAGATATTATATCTCTCTTGGGGTAAGTATATCTCTCTGCTGTAATAGGTGCTGTCTTATAAAGTACATTTTGTGTAATCTCACCATTTGCAATTTGGAATATATTGTTATCATTCAAACTTGCATATTTGAAAAGTGAACATGATTGCACTCATTTTCCTTACTTGCAGGTGCTAGTTGTCTAAATCAGTAAAATTAGCTTCCCCTGCAGTTAAATACGACTACAAAAAATGCTATTTGTCTCCAACCTGGTATCTCATCCCATTTTGGACCCAGTCTGGATCCATTTGAATAAAGAGCATAAATATTCTATATAGAAATGTTGATCCTCTTTGAGAAACAGTTTGAAACTACATTATAAGGGACAAATTTTAATGGATCCCCACACTTCATACTTTATTACTTTTTCTTTGTTCTTAGTGAGTGGAATTCTTAAAAGTCGGGGGTGGGGGGAGAGATCCTATGTGGTAATTCTTGGATATACTGTAGTTAATAGAGATTTGTGACAATTGAACCACTGGGGGTAGAATCTTATCATGTGCTATTTTCTCTTTATACCAACATAAACCAAGTGTAACCACAATTTTTGTTAATGGATATTGTCAAAGTGAGGCAGTATAGATCAACATCCGGAGGTGTTCTAGTTCCCAATAATAAGCACATCAATTTTAGTTATTTGAGGAACACACAAGACTGAAAGCCAAGGACAATGTTAAATTTTTCACTTTCAGTAGGCCCATGTGGACCAATCTGAAGGTCAACAGTATTGTTCCTTGGCAGCTGTACAACCTAATGAACTGATTCAAGCCTGTGATAAAAACGGGGCCTGTTTTGACAAATAGCTGTTGGATCACATAATGCAATTTTGGAAGTCCTCTTATTTTCCCTTCACCAGAGGTGCAAACACTTTCTGCAGCTGTAATTTTTATGTGAGCAGATTGGTGTAATTGATAAGCAGAGTGGTTCTGGGCAGTGATTCAAAATGAGTTTGATGAAAGGCCAGGAGCCTTTCCATTTCAGGTTTCTGAGGATGACTCGGCATTTTGTTCTTAGGGGTTGGCTTTAATGATCTTGATAGTTACTGACATGTTAGTCTTCTCAGCATCCTTTCTTCTTTTTATAATTAAATTGAAAGCTGGCACACACAAAAAACTAATGCTCTGTCAGGTGCCATAGATTTGCCTGGCCTGGAATATGAAGACTTCACAGGCAGGCATTATTCTGCTTCAATTGATCCTAGGAGAGAGTGAGAGAGGCAGATTCTGACCAGCAGATCCAGTTATTCATTCACTGGAAAACAGTCTTTCTTTATGAATGATAATTTTGCTTTATCTGAGCAATAATGTATTTAAATGCATTTGTTTTTAATCACATCATGGATCTATGTCTTTCTTTTCAGTTCAGAGGGGGATATATTGAGATATTAGCAATGCATCATTGGCCTATATGCCAAAACTCCCTTTCCTTTTCTTCTTTTGTAGATGTTGACAGGCCTAATTTATTCTTAATGTTTCCATGTGTCTTTTTCTTTTGAATTCATGGGGCTGTGTAAATGTATATCCTGTCTAGTATATAAAGAAAGGTGCATTCACTTTTGACATACAGATGTGGGAAACCAGTTCTTTCCCTCCTCTAAACTCTCTGTCTTCCCACCCCTCTTTTGTCTTTAGTCATTTGCTGTAGTTGTTGAATGCTGAATATTTACAGGTGAGAGAACATAACAACCAGGAGACAATAGGCCTTTTCAAGCAATCAGTATGAGTATGTGATGTTGCTCATGTGTTTAAGTGAGCAAGTCCCACTCTTAGATGCCAACATACACCATTAGCCACATTCCCAAGCAAAGTACAATAGGCATCAGTATGAAGGAAGTCCTATAGGCATATGGATGGATGCACATTTTACTCCCTCCATGAGGACCCTGACCAGACAGGGTTAGTTCACATTCCTATGGATAAAGATATACACCTATTCATCTATATGTACACAGGCCCTCAGATCCCAGTGTAAAATTAAAATTATTACATCTTTCCTTCAAATTGTTTGAATCAATGCTGGTTTGGAGCAACATGTTTCTCAGTCAAGCTAGCAGATGGCAGTTACTACCACTTCTCCCCATTCTATTCTTTTCTTCAGAATTACTCAGGAATCCTCTGGAGAGAAGTACTTGTTAGTGTCTTTCTTAAAGGGGAAGATTCTATAGGGTATTGGGAACCCTAGGAACCTGTGGCGAACAATGAGAAGGAGCTACCCTGGTTAAAGCCAGGAACCTATCTCTATTTTGTCACTGGATTAACAAGCAAGCAAGCAAACTAACTAACTAACTAACTAACTAACAAAACCTACCAAGACTAGCTGTGAATCCCTACACTCTAATGACACTGCTAAACCAAATGCCCCAATCCAAAGACAAGTAACTATAGTGTTTCAACTCTCTACCTTCTTTCTATGTTATGAATTTTCCTAATTTCACCCACTTCTGACTCACATGAGATGTGAAAAACTGCTGTGCATGTAATATTTTCTTCTTCTTGGTTCTTTCTCTTTTTGCATTGTGAAGTTGAATCTCTAAGGTTCCTGTTCATTTCCTGTCCCATTAGGCAAACTCTGTGTCTCTAATATCTCCCCTCTATATCTACAATAGTAACTAAGCATATGGTCCAGGAAAAGTGTGGGTGAGTTAGCCTGTGTAATATCTTATTAACATTTTTTTTATTCTGTATGCTTCTGTAACTGCATGTACTTATAAATCATTTATAGTGGTATGTTCTTGCCTTTAAAGCATTATTCTTTCACATATGAAAAAAAAATACAGTTGTATTCCTAGTGTGGCTCTTGCTTGTTCTCTGGAGAAAGCACGTTCATATTGGTTCTTTATTGGTTGGTGTTAAATCTCACAAAAAAGCAAGGTATTGATATTCAGTGCAATCCTGCCTGAAATGCACAATTGCCTTTAGTAAAAATCCCAAGAACAGCTAATTCCCCAAATCAAAGCTAGTGTGCTCTTCCCTGCTGCCCTCACTCACTTGTTAACTCTGTTCAGTAACACCTAAATAGGGCTACTGTTGTGCTCTCATCTGGGAAGAAACAAGCAAGTTAGAAAAAAATTAATGCAAAAAATTTCCAATACAGGCATGGCTAGTCTTAGTTTCTTCTCTCAGTGAAACCACACTGTAGTTTTTATTATCAACTATTGTACGTCATGTTTTGCTCTTTAGATTTAAGTAATAAAAGCACACAGAAATCTCTCATGGCAAGCAAATAATTGTTTTTGTTTTTCAAGAGTTGACTTGGTCTAGGCCATTTTTCAACAAGCAGCGTCACTGCATGTCTCATGCTGAGAATTGGCTCTGGCATATTTAAAAAGAGGCTATTCCCTGCTCTTGAGTGTGTTTTCTTCTTCTTCTTGCAACCATTCTAAATCTCATTTTGGCTTACATTAAACAAGCACTTATAAAATAGGACAAAAGCAGAACAGTGTCTCTTTCTTAGAATTTACAAAATAACCACATCATGTGTACCAAGAATTCAGGCACTCAAGGAACCTATCTCAAATCTTTTGTATTTATGTTTTCTTAAAACAACAGCAGTCACCACTACCTTTTTAGTTTGAGAAATTTAATCATTTCCATAAAAAGGAAATTCTTTGAAGAAATGTATTTTTTTTTATAAAACCACTTAGGCACCATTCATTTGAGGAAGAAAACTCAATTTGAGAGCAAGCATGACAAAAACACACACACACTAAGTATGAGTTATACAAATAGCACAATACAGTGGTACCTCAGGTTACATACGCTTCAGGTTACATACACTTCAGGTTAAGAACTCCGCTAACCCAGCAATAATGCTTCAGGTTAAGAACTTTGCTTCAGGATAAGAACAGAAATTGTGCTCTGGCGGCGCAGTGGCAGGCCCCATTAGCTAAAGTGGTGCTTCAGGTTAACGAATTAAGTACTTAACCAGAGGCACCACTGTAGTTTCTTGTTTGGAGAGCACAGTCAGAAGTACCATATGTGAAATAACTTTCCCTGCTCCATATATGCTCTTAAAATAAAACATAAATGTTTCTGCAGCAGCCTTTCCCAACCTCATACCTTCCAAATGCATCAGAGTGAAATTCCCATCAACCCTATCCAGCATGGTGCCCATTCTTGAAACCCTGCACCTTGTGTATTTGCCCAAGAAAAGCTCTTGCAACAACAGTCCTTCCCACTGAGCACACCTGTTCTGTTGCCTTTAGCTTGATGCAATTTTCCCTTTCTGACTGCTACTTATGGCAGAATCTGTAGGAATTTGACTGTGATCTTGTCTATTACTGTATTTTAATGTAAACTTATTCCTGGGTCAATTCTCATAGTTTCAGCTCAGTCTTTCTCCCTGAAACATTTCAAGGATGCTTTTCTACCCAACCAAATCTTCCAAAGTTAGCCACACTCCTGTTAAATTGAAAATTGCACTTATTTCTGGGCCAGTTTAGCCAGACTGACAACAGTATGTCCTTTGGCAGGAGAATGGGACCTCAGAGGTTAGTGTTTCCCTTGTTGTTTAGTCGTTTAGTCGAGTCTGACTCTTCGTGACCCCATGGACCAGAACACGCCAGGCACTCCTGTCTTCCACTGCCTCCCACAGTTTGGTCAGACTCATGTTGGTAGCTTAGAGAACACTGTCCAACCATCTCGTCCTCTGTCGTCCCCTTCTCCTTGTGCCCTCAATCTTTCCCAACATCAGGGTCTTTTCCAGGGAGTCTTCTCTTCTCATGAGGTGGCCAAAGTATTGGAGCCTCAGCTTCAGGATCTGTCCTTCCAGTGAGCACTCAGGGCTGATATCCTTCAGAATGGATAGGTTTGATCTTCTTGCAGTCCATGGGACTCTCAAGAGTCTCCTCCAGCACCATAATTCAAAAGTATCAATACTTCAGCGATCAGCCTTCTTTATGGTCCAGCTCTCACTTCCATACATCACTACTGGGAAAACCATAGCTTTAACTATACGGACCTTTGTCGGCAAGGTGATGTCTCTGCTTTTTAAGATGCTGTCTAGGTTTGTTAGTGTTTCCCTTAGTGTCCCTTAGGATCTTACTCCCTCAACACAGAAAATAGGTGTACCTGTATACCAAAATACATTATTGAGAAAGTGTGGTAACAAGTTTCATGTCTTACTCCTCATTATTTTCCCTCCTCATTTCTTTCTTTGAACTGTACATTCCAGTTAAAATTCTAGAGGAAGTAAAACTGTTGAAAATGAAGTGAAGAAAAAAAATACCTGTCAATTAGGGCCAGAAGGGTAATTGAAGAACTGCAATTATATTTGTCTGCTAGCCAGAGTCATTCAGTTTCAAGATGCCCTAAATAAACTTTATTTTTCACCTTTGTAATTAAAAAGGATTAAATTCATTAAAAGCAGTAAAGCTGATGGACGATATGCTTGCCAAATGAAAGTTGAGTGAGAGAACTGTTTAAATTTCACATACTGCTTTATATAAGAATTGCATGTGTTTATCAAATTACCTAGCAGGCAAAGATGAAAGTAAGAAAACTTTCATCAAAAGGAAAGGCTAAGTAGTCTGACACCACAATTGTCAACACATTAAATGGAAAATAAGTTTCACAGAATCCTTCAATACTTTCATAGATTGTTTTGAGATTTATTGTATTGTATTGTATTGTATATTAATTTATTACGTTTTTAAACTGCCTTGTATTGGTTTGGCTATAAAAGTGGAATAAAGACAATGAGTTTCATCCAATTAAATTCTACCCTATGTTAGTCATGTTCATTAATTTTGTTTCTCTACGCTGAGTGTGACTAACATTGCTACAACCAATAATTAATAACACTGAACATCAAAATATATTCTCCCCACCCAAAAAACCCCCAACATATAAATACCCTAATATAACTGGGATTAGTTTTGGGAGCATGTTCTTAGTTAACATAGAATTAATTAGCATAGAAACACAATAGGAATAGGATCTGCTTAGTGACAGATTTATGTATAGGCTAAGTAGGCTGAAGCCTAGGGGGCCTCACCAGCCTGCCCTCTTTCCAGTGCTGCAGTCTCCCCTCTCCCAAAATTGCAAACCGAAGACTTCATGCAAGGGCAGGGCAACTCAGGCCCAGCAACTATGAGACTCGGGGCTAGCTAGTGGGGCCCAATTTGAAGCAGTGGGGCGCAACTTGAATTTTTTTTTTTGTAGGGCCCCAGTTTACAGCCAAAGTCTGCAAAATCTTAGAGATATAAATAAAACCCATCTAGATTACCCTTAGGAGCAGCACGCGGGGCACAGTTTGGCCAAATTGCTCCAATTGCCTTAAGGTCAGCCCTGATGAGACTGTGCTGGGGTTGGGCTGACAAGCCCTGCACCTTCTAGGTGTCCCTGGTGTCCCTATTTAAAGTACAGACTCAAGGACTTGTTATGGAAATAATGGGGGGGCACTTATTGGAAATCAGTTTTGTCACCTCCCTCCCAAACCCGGAGACAATGAGCCCATACACTTTTTATTCACAGCCACATAAGCACTACACTACAGCATGGCCATAAACCTGTACGTTCAACCGCTGAAATATACACCCAATATGTAGCAATGGAGATTTATGTTACTACTTTATGAATGAACACTGTGTTTTATGGACTCTGTATTTTGTGAATTACTTAAGAGTCACCAATAGGGAGCTCTAGAATCTGACAGCTAACCATTTGGGTACTACCAAACAGCGACCCCTATTGCTGAAAGCAGGTAACCAGCAGGGAATGCTTCAGCTCAGCCTTTGCACTGTCGGCTGTACACCGCCAGCTGTGCAGATAATGGAGAAAGCTTATAAATTGTATCCCTTCTGGCATCCTGGCCAACTCTGTTGCGCTGGTGTAAACCCTGGTGCACCAGAAGCCCAGAATAGCAGCAAATAAAATCCACTCATACGTCAGTGACTGATAAGACTTGTCAACCAGTTCTTCCAAAGTCTTCCTGAATTATAAAGCTCCAAAATACAGGCCAAAAGAGAACAGGTCTGGGAATAGCGAGGCATATAATGGGCACCACCAGTGAAAAGGCCCTGCTCCGTGTAGCTCCTGCCCTGTCATTTGACAGGGTGCCCATTTGCCCTCCCTTCTGGACATGGAATGCTCTCTATTGGAGTCTCCAGGTCCAGTACAAAGACCATAAGAAGGGAGAGCAGGGACCTTGAAGTTCCCAACAGCTGTTAATCAAGCAAGCAAGCACACAGGTCACCTTTGTCACAGTTAGGATGCCTATGTCCTGGCCAGCCCTGTGCCCAGTCTTGTTTTTGTACAATCTTGTTTGTTCTCAGTAACCAAAATTATATTATCAACATATACAAGCAGAAAAGTTATTTTCCTTCATTTGCAAGGAATCGTACAAAACAAAGAGGCACTAAAGAAAAGTTCCAGGGTGGTGACAGAAAGCAAACTTAAAATGCTTTTGCAGTTTATCAAAACTATTCAGCAATATCAAGTTATAGGAAAACTGGTGCTATTAACAGTAATCCTTCTAGTTGGTTAATTGGTTCGGCAACTTCCATGCTCATGACGTGTGATGCTAATTATTTCCCCAAAGAGTTAAATGATAACTACAGCTACAGTTGCAAATGGCAACAAAATACCTGTGAAAGAAAGAGGAGCAGGTTTGCTCAAGTGTGTTGCAGGTAGAAATACTGTTTGTAATGAAGTGAGAGCAGTAGTTTACTTGCTCAAATTAACAAATAAGAAAGTTTTGAGAATTTAAATTCTAGATTAAAATTGATTACTTAATTGAGAAGGGGATTGTAACAAAAACACTGGGGCCTAATTTTAATAGTAGAATGCCTGGTATCTTAGAAATAGAAATACTTTATTGTCACTGTACCACATGTTTACAGTGAGATTAAATGAGCCCCCCTCCCCCCCCACAATCTCTCAGTCCTTGTCAACCTCTGTGTGCTTTCGTACTACCACGTCTTCACTAAGATGGACTCCCAGGTATTTAAAGGAAGAGACTGGTGGGCAACCTCATCCTTTATTTCCACACTGTGGCTGCAGACCAAATCACCTGTCAGGAGAATTATGAGATTCAGGTGAGGGTCAGATGCCTTGTCAATCCCAGCAGGTATATAAGAGGATGACCTTCTCCCAGGTCATCCTGGGAGACGTCCCCAGTTCCCGGGGACAGTCCCCAGGTTTGCAAATCTGTCCCCGGACAAATTCCATCCCCAGAATGTCCCCAGATTTGCAAACCTGGGGACTGTCCCCGGGAACTGGGGACATCTGGTAACCCTACTCTAGGTGTACTCCAGCATAGAGTTTAGGAATACTGCTCAATATGTTGCCAAAGTAGAAAGGCATCCCTTTGAAACACATTTTTGTGACAGGCATTCTTGGTTTTTACAAAGCTCTAAGATGTCTTAAGTAATCATTATGTTAAGGGAAGCTCTGGAGTTATATTGATCACTTGAACTAATTCTTCTCGGCTTGGATGCAAAATGCCTGGATTGGATTTATACTGCAAATGCAGGTTCTATTAGTCACAGTTAAGCTTGTGAGTTCTGCTAAATGTCCAAAGGGGTTTTCAAAGTTTACATAGTAGCTAAGAAAACTGAATGATTGATGATAAGTTGAGAGGGATAAAGCATTTGACTCAGGTGACTTTGGAAATGCCGTGTTTAAATCGAGGTCACAGATTGAGGTAAAGGTATGAATTATGGAAAACTGCCAAAATCAATCTCGCAGGTTTGTCTAAATGGAAGAGACAGGGCTTCATGAAATACCTCAAATGTATTTTCATACGGTTAAGGTTTTTATCAGATATTTATGCTCGTTTGTACATCTATATCCCATCTTTCTATGATAAAAATCAAACCCATCGTAAATCACAAAAGATATTTATAGTAATTCTAACAATAAGATGAAATGAACAAGTAAAACATGTTCCGTGTTGTAAAAAAAAAAAAAAAAGTAGTAGTGCTGGGTCAATCTTTTCTGACATTCAGTTGTCATTGTGAAACTTGGCATTCCTCAATGGTATGAAAATGTTCCCAAAATAACTCTATCTTCTTTTCTTTTTTCTTGCTTTCTGAATCTGTTCACAACTGCTGTTCTAGTAGTTCAGAACTGTGTTTGAAGTATGATCAGATACAGAAATCTTGGAATACTGTGTACAGTTCTAGTTTCTGCATCACAAAAATGACAGACGTGTAAAAGTTGCAGAAAAGAACAGCCTAGATCAGTGTTTCTCAACCTCCTCGGGGCAACGGCACACCTGTCCCATGGAAAAAATCTCGCGGCACACCACCACCACATGCACCCCGACCCCCCCGACCCGGGGGGCGGGGTGTCCGCGCGCCCTGGCGGGAGGGAGGGGAAGGACCCAGGCGGGCGAAAACGGAGCGGGAGATCGGCGACCGCGGCGGGCCAGGCGCCCGCCCCCCTCCGCCTCCCGCGCCCAGCCCCCCGGCAGCACCTCCACCCGGCCCCGAGCGAGCCCGGTGGCACCGGCACCTCCCGCCCATCCCCGACCGCGACCGGGGCGGCAGAGGCAGCGGGCGAAGCGCCCGGCAGCCCCGGCGAAGGCGGCGGTCGGCGAGCGGGAAGCGGAGCCGAGGCGACGCCAGCCTGGACCGACCCGGAAGCGGAAGCGGCCCAGGGCGGCACAGCAGCCGGTGTCTTCCTGCGGCACAGCAGCCGGTGTCTTGCGGCACACTACTGTGCCGCGGCACACCGGTTGAAAAACGCTGGCCTAGATTATCAGAGGCAGAGAGCAGCTACCCTATAAGCAAAGGCTATATTTAGAAAACTTCTTCATGCGCTACAAAACAACTTGGTGAAAGAGTGGGAAACTGTCCACAAGGGGCAGATTTTTTGGGAAATTGGGAAATCCTTATTTATAAAAGTTCAGAATTAGGATAAGTAAGCACAACTAATACATGCTTTCAATTCATATTTTAATTGAAATGCTGAATTTATTGTAAACAATTTATTCAACAATTGATTTTGTCCTACTAGATAAGTTTTAAAAAATGTGCTGAACACATTATAACTTTTCAACTTATGATGTATTCTTTTACCTTCTGAAATCTCTTGAAATTTGGAGTTATATCATTTATATTTGTTTATGACTTAAGTTGCATAGTGGTTTTTCTCTTTTTATACTTTGAAATTAGTTTCTACAGGTGACATTCTGATCTGGCTTATGGATTCTGCTTGGGCAGAAAGTTTTAGAGTATTATAGGAAGAGAGTAGGGATACAGAGCAACGTGCTCTGGGTAGAGATATGTATCTGGCAATGTCACATTATTACATATCCTTTCGTGGAAAGATTTAATAAAACATAAAGGGAAACTTTATTTCTTATGGAAGACTATGTATTCTTTATGAGAAATGATGTTTGTGTATATTATGAAGGAATTTAATTCTGTTGTGATCTCCTTAGAAGCTTTTAAAGGGATGGAAGTTGATTTTGAAAATGCTGCTTTTTATGGTTTGGCCTTATGCAACATATATGTTCATTATATATTCGGACACAAATGTATGTTAAATGTTGAAGATATTCTGTGGTCATTAAGCCTTATAATGAGTAATGTATATGCAAATTACATGCAATTGCCAAGATTGCACTTTTAATTCTCATCCTTTATCAGTAAGATTTATTGTCAGTTCAATTTGCATTAAAGTATTTTAATCTGCTGACTTTGACTGTAGTTAGATTCTATTATAGATTATGCTTCCATGATGTTTTAGTAGTAAGCATGGTAATTTAGATTCCCTCTACCACAAAGACTTGGGAACAATTATTCTTATAAGTCCATGATGTATATACGGCAAGCCAAATATCATTTCAGTGAACATTAATAATAATAACAATAATCTGAGGACATTCTGGGAGCCTGTGATTTAAAAGCATTTGGTCACATAAAATTAATACATTATTTGAATACTAAACATTCTCATTTCTACAAGAATCCATCTGCTTTCCTAGAGCTTATTTTATGATATGGAGGAACAGGAAGTTTGAATGGTTCACATTTCCTGGTTCCCATCAATAGTTAAGATAAGTGTCCAGGACCTGGCCCAAAAATGTGATTTATATTAGTTTATTTGTCTCACTGGTATATCTACCCTTGATCTATTGTTGGGAGCAGTTAACATAAGAAGAGGTGACTCATTGAGTTATAGTAGTTCAGATTTTATGAATGGTGGAGTGATCTCTGATGTTGAAAATGTTTGTTCAAGGAACTGGTCTGTCATCTTTTGTCAATCATTACATTACTTGCATGAGTTGGCCATTTGTATGAACAGTTAAATATCCAAGAGGGAGAGTTCAGCTGAAGTCTGGAACACTTCTGTTAATCTCCAAGAAGAAGAAAACTACTTTGGATATTCATATATGTTCCTACAAAGAGAAACTTGCAGTGATGTTTACCTTGGCTTTTCCTGCTAGTCCATTTGGAAAGTGGCAAATCAATGTTTGATTTACCTTCATAATATATATATATATATGAAATAAATCATAAATTTATAATCATAATTTTTATGCTGCTTTTGTAAATCTGTCATTTTGCTTCATAGGGTTTGACAACAGGAACTTGTGGAAATCAGGACACTAGTCTTAGAGAACTATCTGTTAGGGATGGTTCTGCAAGTACTACAGCAATAAAACCGTACAGCATTATCCTATGTATCTGAAAGTGCCATTGAGCTTAATGAGACTTGCCTGCCTTTAAGTATGCATAGGATTGGCAGTCTTAGGAAATTAACACAACTTTGTCTTAGTAGTTTTCAAAATTGCCTTTTTAAGCCTGTTTAGGATAGAAACTATCTTGCCATCTTCGAAAAGGTATACCATGGGACAACTTATGTTCAGAAGTGAATAAAATTGATTAAATGTTGTTGAACAATATGCACTGTTGGATTTTTATTCTGTATTTGTTTGCATGATATAGCAAAACTGTTTTATGAGATTGGTTATGAGTCACTAGATAATTTCTAAAAGTGAACACATTTGCCTGTGTTATGGTTAATTCACAGGCTTCATTTTCATGGTTTGGAGCATTGGTAATGAATCATCTGCTTGAACACTCCTCCTTCCTCCCCTTTCTCTGACCTCCTTATACCCGTTCGTTAACGAATTACTTCCATAGTTTGTCATTGAATGCGTTTGGTAATCCTATATAGGTGTAATAAGACAAGATAAGAATGAGGCTTTTGCCTACCTACACATCCTCTTCTGTCCTCATTTTGTGGTATCCCTGAGTGAAATGTGGAAGCCTTCAATTAACCATAAATTCCAGCTTTGTCTGCAATTTATTGTGAAACTATGACTACCTGCTTTAGAAAAAGAATCTTAAACAATGGTTCACATGGATTTAAGGAGCCTCATTTGTTGTGAAACTGGTAACCATTGTTTCCTGGTTCAAATTAAGATGAGATATGAACATTCAAACAAGCTGCTGTGTCCAAATTATAATCTGATAAAACTCACAAACCAGAGTGAAGCCTTTGTCATGCCAGCAAATCTCAAAAGCATAGTATGGATGCTAGTGACAATTTTATAAATAGACATTCTTTGTATAATGTCCTGTACATTGATGGCACTTCAACTAAATAATAAACAAATACATACTGTAACTCCTATATTCCTGATCTGAAAAAGAGCCTTCACATGCCGCCATGCTGTGAAATGTATTTTGTTGTTCAGATACTGAGGTTGCATAAATGTGGCTCTATTCATAATTCTCCATTAATAATGTTGTCAAAATGGGTTTTGTTGATCTGATAATGGCCTAATACTGCAAGGATATCTCTTGAGCTGCTTGTTTTCCTGGAGATGACTGCAAGTTTCTCTGCTGCTTGGAAACTTCAAGGTCTATAAGACATGAGCTAAGCAATGCACAAGCAAAGACATCACAAATGTTTATAGCTGTCTTCATTATCAAGTCCTCAGGGCCCTGTCCTCTAGGGGACTAAGGAACAGGAATGCACTGTTCTTTATTAAAACATTGTCCTGGTACAAATGCTTCTGTGTTTCTATATAGAATTGTTTCTATTCCCGCTTTTTAAATCTAGGCAATACGTTTAACATTGATGACCATGAATAATTTGCGAAATAATGATAGGGTTAACATTTTAAAGGCTGGAGACCTTTTGGAACTGAGGGACACCTTTTTAATACTTTGGGGGGGGGTTGTCAGAGGCGTTAATACTAAGTGATAAAAGTGTGAAGTACACTCGTACCTTGGTTCTCGAACATCTTGGTACTCGTACGTTTTGGCTCCCGAACGCCGAAAACCCAGAGGTAACTTTAACCTAGTACCCTGGAGAGCTACTGTTTATCAGACTAATAATAATGGAGTAGATGGACAAAATATCAGATTTAATATAAGATATTTTTATACGTTCATAGATTTATAATCTATATCTATGTCTATCTGTATATCAACAATTGATTATATGTCCAGGGCAAGCCTGCCCATGAGGTGGACTGAAGCAGCTGCTTCAGATGGCGTAATCCCATGGGGCAGTGCCCCCACAAGCCCCTGTTGGGGTCATGCAGTAGAAGTGGCTGCTTCCAGTGAGAGGCTGCTGAAAGCTGCCACATAGCCTTGGTAAGAGAGGCTTCAGCAGGCGAGGGCAGCAACAGGAGATGCCCCAGCCTCTGTATATGGTGGAGGGTTGAAAGCGGGGCTGTTTTTTGCAGTGTCATCAATATTATGCTAGCTTCTTACCTGAGAGAGTGGTCCAAAAATTGACTTTTCATATGGTATAGTATTATTAGAAATGTTATATTAAGTTTCCTTGAATCTATTTGATAGCCACTTTGCTGCTGTCTTATCTCATAAATGAAAAACAATGTGCTGTTTTCCTTTCCTGTTTTTTTGTTTTTTGTTTTAAATAAGCTTCAGGAAAAAGCTTCTCAGTCAAGAACAGCCCCCTTTGGAAACATTTCCCAAAGGTTGGGAGGGGGAACCCCCCCCCTAGATCGCTCACTGCGGCATCATGGGAAGCCGCGCTCCCACCAACGAACTGCCTGGGGGCGGGGCGTTTCTCCCCCTCCCTCATGCCACTATCCATGTATTGGACGACCCCAGGTTTTTTATGTGATTTTTGAGTCAAAAAACCTCGTCCAATACACGGGAAAATACAGTAATTCTGTAATCCAGGTTTCAGGGAAACAACATAAACAGACAAACACCTATAGCTTGGATTGAACAGACCACATATCTATAGAGGCTAATAATCAGTTTGTTATATGTGGTTACAACCCTATTTATTGACATGACCAGGCTAGATATGCTGACATGAATAGCCAGCAAGCCCTTAGCAAAATTCAGCTTATACAAAACTGTACCCAAATAGCGCCCATTCCCTTACAGTGATTTTTAATTTATTAAGAATAAACAGTTTATTAATCTGACAGTTATAAATACCTGTTTATGTAAGGGAGATAAAATGAGAGAAACATTTTTTGTGCATAAGTATCTACTATGACAACTTGTGAAAAAAAATATAATTTTAGGAATAATAGATTCATTTAGTTGCTTCTTTTAATATAATTTTAAAGCATCATGTTTCAAAACATGACTTTTTGAAATGTTTTGTTTCAAGGCATGAATTGTGTCTGAAAACACACAACACAAATTTATTTCTCTTTCCTCAGAGAGAGAGAGAGAGAGAGATCCAAAACATTGTATGGGAAACTTTCCTAGAGACCATAGAATTGAACTGTTTTATATATACATGAATAGAGCTAAATGTGTTTTAGCTTCATAAATATTGGCACTTAGGAAATAAGTTCAGCCTTAGTAGGAATGATGCCAGACTGCCATGCCACACTATCAATCGAAATTAGGCAAAAAGAAAAAAAGAATAGGAACTGGGCTTTTAGTGTTGGAGCGCCAGTCCTCTGGAATGAGTTACCAACTGAAATTAGACAAATGCCTAGTGTCTTAATATTTAGGCAGCTGTTAAATATGTTTTTGTTTATGGAGGCTTTTCTTGAAGTGTCATTTTATGGAGTATTAATTGTACAGTTGTAAAAATGCTTTAGCTGCATTTAAATTCCTTTCACTTGATCCAAAATGGTCAAGCGCATGAGGGGCATTAATATGGCAGCTAGACCCAACTGCTCAGCACTGGTCAGAGCCATGGGCGAACATTTCATTCTCAGGATGGAGCATCTGGCAGGTGTCACTACTGGCCTTTCTGGGGACCCTGGAACTGCTGCTGGGACCCTGCTGATGCTGGTCCTGGGAGAGCCAATGAGAAAGAAAATAAAGTTTATAAAGCAACTCCCCAAAACTGCTGCGAGAAGTAATCTAATTCATGTCCCTGTATGTATAGGAGAGCCAAAAGAGCAGCAAATAAATCTGGCTATCACCAAAAAAAAGTATTTCTTTTGGAACACTAGTCAAGAGTAGAGACAACTTATGGAACAAAATGTATTGTCATAAAAATAAGGAGGAAGGGTCTATAAAGCTACCAACTTTAATGTAACAGTAGCACATTTATATCTTTAAATAAAACAAAGTTGAAAGTTATTTTAAAGTTTTCAGGATGACTGTTTTCAAATTTAATTTTCACTTACTTTTTTATTTATGGCACCTTCATTGAACTAGGTGAAATGCACTGTCAGGAAGATTAGTTTTATTTGGCATCAGTAGATATTTCAAGATGGATGTGAGGCTGAATAAAATGTCAATCCCACACTCCCTTGATTTTCCCTGCTTCAGTATGCTTTTTATGGCCACAGCCTACTTTTTCCTCCACACGCTTACAGTATAAAAGTCTCCTTCTAGTCTTCAATTCACAAATCAAAATGGGCATTATTTGCAGTACTACAAATGTGAGGTTGCAGTTTCTGTTGCTACAACACACGTTGTGTGTAAACACTGGTATCTAGCTTCCCCTGTATTTATGTTCCTGGAATCAGCAAATTCCAAACATGTGCATGTGGAAAACTAAATGAAGAATTATTATATGTTTAATTACACCCCCCAAAAAAATGTAGAGAAAATGGCATAAGTGGCAAGGCTCACTGTTGTGTAATGTGATACAATACAAATAATACAATTAGGATTTTTATCTTGTATGTACCTCAAAACAGCTTTAGAAAATAATAATTTCAGGCCCCAAATCATTTACAAATATTCATGGGCTGGATAGGGATCTTGAATTCGTTTCTTCTCATCCAGAATATAAATCAAGGCATCCTGCCTGCATGAAACATTAGCAGGTTAGAATTTCCAGTCTCAAAATATTTGTACAGCTGTATAATACTCTGAGCAAGCTACTGCATATTTCATCTACAATTAAACCGAGATCTGACATTTAGAATATCCGTGTTTCCTCACTGAATTCCCAGATCCCTCTGCGTTAGACACCAGGCATCTATAGTTGCTAATAAGATACATATTTTGCCCCTTGTGGATAAAAGATCCTTGGGATTTTTTTGAGCGGGGGGGAGGGGGGAGGATTGCAACAATCCTTGTAGTGTTGCTTTAAGAGCAACAATGTCTCTTATTGACAGAGTATTCTATTGCTGGTCCTGATTTCTGGAAGGAGACGTGTTACAAAGTGGAACCTCAAAAGGCAAATATGAATATTCATATGCTCACTGAATACATTTACATTTATATGTATAGCATAACATTGATTGATTCAGAGAGTGTGTGTTTGTGTGTAAATGAAGCTGTAATTTCTATAGTGTTTAAGGGAGTTCTCATGTTTTGCTGTGCCAGAAGTGGTCTGCCTGGCATTCAGTGTTCCCAGTTTAATTCTATGCACTTTGGAAACAGGAGTTTAAATAAGCTGTCTCACACATAGCAGCTCTACAGTGATTTATTGTTTGTCCCTTGTGACTGACTTCTTACATGCCCTCTGTGCCCTTAAATATTTGGCGAGCAGCGTACATGACCTAAATGTTTCACACGGGCCTGATGTGAATGGGGAGCCCTCTAATAATTGCATCCCCCAATGCAACATATCTCCTCAAGTTCTTCCAGTATTGTTCTGTAGTGCTTCACGTCAGGGAATTCAATTAACAAGGACAATGTGATGCTGCAGTGCGTGTGTGTGTGTTTCATCTTGCTAAATGGAAGCTGTATAGCAGTCACAAAAAGGCTTTTTTTAAAAAAAGAAAAAGGTTAAATTGGGAATAAAATTTAAAAGTAGAATCACCTGTCAACATGTCACTTTAACCTTGAAGAAAAAAGTCTGTCAACAGTTACTTTATTTGACAGTGTCTATTTTAAACTTTTGTTCACATTCCAAAGAAGTTTAAAATGAATTACATTGAACCTAGCTTATGTGAATTCTTGTCACCGCGTTTGCTTGTCTGAGACATTGTGATAATTGCCTAAAAGGGGGAACTGAGGGAAGGTGCAGTCTTGAACAAAAAAACCCAACAAAACCCTCTTTCTTACAATACATCACCAAGTGATTTTATTACCTAAAGTTAGAGAAGTTTCACATATTAAAAATATAATGAGTAGAACATGTGTAGCTATGCCCCCACACACTATTACACCAAGGTGGCAACATGTCTGTTTTTCTGTTTTCTTTCTTGACTGTGACAGACTGTATATAGAGAGTATATAGAGACTGCATATAGAGACTGTAGTAGAGAGCTGTAATTGGCCTGGTTCCCTCCTGTATGCAGAAATGGGGGAAGAGGAATACATACAGCCATGTTACAGTGCCAGGTATGTCTGGTGCATTACTATCGGGGGGCCTTCTGGCGGTTCCCTCATTGCGAGAAGTGAGGTTACAGGGAACCAGGCAGAGGGCCTTCTCGGTAGTGGCGCCCTCCCTGTGGAACGCCCTTCCAGCGGATGTCAAGGAAATAAGCAGCTATCCTATTTTTAAAAGACATCTGAAGGCAGCCCTGTTTAGGGAAGTTTTTAATATTTAATGCTGTATTGTTTTAATATTTGACTGGAAGCCGCCCAGAGTGGCGGGGGAAACTCGGCCAGATGGGCGGGGTAAAAATAATAAAATTATTATTATTATTATTATATTACTATCTAGGTATTATTATTATTATTTTTAAATATTTCTACCCAACACTTCATTGTTACTGATCCTAATAAAATATAGCATAGCAATACAAGAAGACCATTAAAATTCATATTAAAAATCAGAGGACACTGCAAAAACTCCATAGACTGATATCAGATAAGTACTTAGGAAAAGAGAGCCAGTGTAGTGTAGTGGTTAAGAGCGGTAGACCCGTAATCTGGGGAACCGGGTTTGAGTCTCCGCTCCTCCACATGCAGCTGCTGGGTGACCTTGGGCTAGTCACACTTCTTTGAAGTCTCTCAGCCCCACTCACCTCACAGTGTTTGTTGTGGGGGAGGAAGGGAAAGGAGAATGTTAGCCGCTTTGAGACTCCTTCGGGTAGTGATAAAGCAGGATATCTTCTTCTTCTTCTTTTAAGTTTGTGTTGAAAGTAGAGTTGACCCCAACCATATCTCTAAAGGGAGGTTGTTGCACAACCAGGGTACCATGACCACAAAGACCCCACCCTGTGTTAATGCACAAACATTTCTGGCATCCCTTCAAACAGAATTAAAAGAACTTCTTGTGTAAAGGGCACTTGAAATTTCAGAGCTGTCCCATAACCAATCAATAAGTGTTACAGTGCTTTGAATAGATTAGGAATGTAGGAGGTTTGAGCATTTATTATTTCAGGAAGACCTGCAGCAGTGCGTAGAGGGTGGAGGCACTCCCATGTCAATGACAACAGATGGTTTTGATGAGAAAGTTTCAGGTTAATTTTGTCCTAGCTTTTTCAATGAGGAGAACTACTAAATGATCAGAATAGTGTTCTTTGGTAGCATTAAGACTCAATCCTGAAAACAGTTGAATTGCATAGAATGCAAAATTCACACTAATTTTCGTTTCATTTGTCACCAACTGCCATGCAAATTCAATGCATAGTGTACAGTGGACATGTCTTGGGAGACCATGTGCACTGAACATAATTACATTGTGCTTTCACCCCGTGAGAGTTTGCCGTGTTTCTAGGTAGTTGGACATAGAGTAGACATAAGCAAGAGTTCATTTCATTGTTCATGTGTGCTGTTTCTTCATACTTTGATTTTCTTCCTTCTGTTTCTTTATGTTCTCAGATGGCACTCACTGAAATATACATGTTGTAGTATTCTTGCAGTACCAAATACCTGGGCAATGTGAAGCATGTCATTGTCAGATAGTTTTCTATCTCCAGTGCTGAAGTGGGTGGAGTGGTATTGCTTTATCACTGTTTTTCTGTAAAAATCTAGTGCATATCAACAGAAAATATCCTGTATCAGACATCTACATTTAAATGTAAGCAAACGGCTTACTGGCTATGAGAAATGAGGTGCTGGATAAAGCACAAGTGAGCTGAGGCAAAGTAGAATAAATGATAAAGCCACTGACTTGCATGTTCCTATTTATTTAAAAACTAACCTTTAAAAGTAAATAATAGTTTATGACTAGGCTACATGCCAAATACTTCCCCGTCAAAGGGCTTTGCAAGTACTATATTATTCTTACATAGGGAGAAAAATGATCAAAGAAACTGGTGAGCCCATTACAGGGTACACACAAAATTTATTACAACATTAGGCTTTATCCTTGGGTTGCAAGAAATAGAGGAAATGCAGGGAATTGTATTCTATCAGGCTATTGCAACTCAGATGTTTACTGAGGTGTGTTGGTCAAAAGCTTACTGCCTTCATGATTTAGGATTTCCCTAGAAATGCAGTGAACATGAAAGGAGTTTCAGCCATCAGTGAAGTGGGTATTTTAGGCTAGTATATTTTGCACCACCCTGA
The DNA here is from genome assembly GCA_034641385.1 of Darevskia mixta. Taxonomy (NCBI): domain Eukaryota; kingdom Metazoa; phylum Chordata; class Lepidosauria; order Squamata; family Lacertidae; genus Darevskia; species Darevskia mixta. The sequence goes on from JAWWNH010000036.1 coordinate 5,262,119, forward strand.
GATCTTAGTAATACAGACAAGGCAAAAATGAGATTTTGTAATGGAAGGGTCATGAGCAGTGCAGCCTTCAGATATCGGGATGTAGCTAATATGTTGTGCACAGAAGAACAAGAAAGGCCCAAAACGAAAGTCTGCATGAGCATTTGGCAACTTGGAGATAAATCTCATGGATCTGAATGAATAAATGAATGAATGAATGAATAAATAAAAAATTACACATTGCACACGTACAAATCTCAATAGTTCCTGTCCTTAGACCAGGAATAAGAAACCTGAGGATCTCCAGATATTGCTAAACTACAATTCCCACTATCCTGTGACAAACAGCTGAAGGGCACCTGTAATATTGCTATGAGTTTGAGGGTGCTGGACATCCCTAATCCCGGGATCCAGCAAGTGTCAAAATCTAATCACAGCTAATTAAGCCAGTTTCTTGTGTTGAGGTGATCGCCGGGGTAATGGGCTGTAAGAGAACAAAGGTTCAAGTGGACTTGGTGCAAGACGGCTAATGGGTGGAGCTCCCTCTCAACAGATAAAGCAGGAGTTTAAAGTAGAGAGGTTAGTAAGAGTAATGTGATGGAGAAGCAAACAGCAAGCTGGAAAGCCAGAGAGGCACAGCAATGGCTGATTTCTGTTGGAATCTAAGGCTGCAGCTATGGGAGAAACAAGACGCTCTTGAGGTGTTAATGCTGTGAACCCTTCCATTGTAGGCTCAGGTCATATATATGTGTAAATAAACCATATATCCTAAAGACACTGCAGTATGCACTGTGCCTCATTTCCAAAAGGAAACACAAAACCTGGGTAAGCACCTGGAATCAGGAATTTATCACTGCTCAGAGATTGGGGTGGTGTGCATCTGTACAAAAGACTACAGGGAATAGATAGTTGTCCCTCTAAAAGTTATGTTATGAACTTAGTAAAGCTGATGTAATTGTAACTAAAATTAAAGCAAGTGCATTTGATGGATGGTGATTCCTAGCCTCTTTTCACCTCTCACTCAGATTGGCACATCAGCGATTTAATCAGATTTCTTCTTAGAACTCCAAAATTAGTGGTAGTGTGATTGAATGAAGGTCACTGAGATAGAACCATAACACAGTATGTAATGGTTGTTTTGACTTCCTTGTATTTCATTATGACCAGCTCTGCTTGCTCCCTCCCTCCCTACCCTTTGCAACAAATCAGCTGGAGGAAAGTAATTTTCAACTTCACTAAAAATAAAAAAATAAAAAGCTTAATATGGTAAATTTAAGGTCATAATTTGAATATTATATTCTTTAGCATTCAGATGCATGCTTAGCAGCAGCAATGCTTTTTTTTAAAGCTATAATAGCTGTCCTGTATAGTATAGTTTTGCTCCTGCCCTGATAAATAATTTGTTGGTTAATAGTGATAGAGAGAGGAATAGGGAATTTACAAATACGGTTGTTTAGTGTGCCAGTAATTCATTTCCCAGGATACACCTTGCTATACATTGTAAGTTGCATTGATATGGAGCAGGTTTGAGAGACCTTTATGCATTATTTAAATAGGAGTTTTCTGTAGGAAATGTAACCAAAGTCAATACATTCAAGAGCAACAAAGATCCATTCGCAGTCAAGAAATATCTAGGGTAGTCACTTACCCGATATCTTTTCCCAGTGGCCCAATTAACATCATAGTATGGCACTAGGCTTTCCTTTCCCCATGAAAACAGACACTGATATATTCTGAAATATGCAGTGACCTTGTTTATATCAAGATCTCCAAAATAGGATAATAATTCTCTGTCATCCAGTCACCATTAATGGTTCAAATAGAAAGCCATCACTGAGCAAACATGACAAAAAAGTAAACTATATGGATATGCACGCTATAAAAATATAACTCAGTGCATTTCTATGTTGAACAACCTGTGCGTATCCAGTGCTCACATTTACAGAGCAGGCTACAGCGTGTCTACATATGGGGAAAATTTCCGCTTTCTGGATCTTAGGCAAGTCAATTGAAAAATTGTGGTTTGGCTCAACAACTAAAAAAGAAAAGAAAAGAAAACCTCAACATTTTAGGGGTCTTCCTAAAAAAAACATGGCAACCCTAAGTGTGTCAATATAAGATCCATTAGCTCTGCGTGCAATTATTTCCAGAAAACAAGAATTCCTGTCACAAGAAATTAATTATTTTGTTATTTGCAGATCATGACCTATATGTGCAATGGGGGTGGGGAAACACAGAACTGAATAGACCATATTATCTTCAGCTAAGCGCAGGGTTAGCTTTCCATTGCTACAACCTTTTGCTGTTATCTGTGCAGACTCATACATGGTCAGATTATCTTGGAACAATACTTTTGCAAGAGGAAATCATTGGTGGGAAGTAAAATGAGAAACAAACAGGAGAAATGAGACATGGAGCTGAGGAAGACAGGCCTGCTTCTTCACAATGTTCAGGACTCTTATTTATTTATTTATTCAACAAATATATATCCATGCTTTCTTTTAATTTCATACGGCATCTTCCATTCATATATGAAGACAATATGATGATGATGATGATGATTATAATGATGTGATCTGGTATGATGTGATCATCAGTCATCACAAAATACTTGAGGAACAAAAAATGCAATGGTAAATCATGAAGCAATGGTAAAATAGTAATATGGTAGCATAACTTTAAAGTAGATGTAAAGCAATAGATATCACCATTTATTAAAAGTAGGGGTGAATAAATCAGTCTGGACCTGAAACTATACACTATAGTCTCTAAAGTCACTATACACTCACTGCATTTCCAGTGCTGGGTTTTAAATCGGTTCACATGATGCTATCCAAAATGCCTATGTATCCTGTGCTTTATTATAAAACTAGTTAACCCGGCCACTCCTTGCTGTGGCTGATTTGGTGAAATGGAAAAGTAAGATATAATATGAAAGAGAGAGCGTATCCTTTACTTACACCTTATCTCGTTGAAGTTCAGTCTACGTGTTCTCCGTTTGCCCCTCCTGTTTTTGGCTAAACCGCGAAAATGGCGATTCCGCCCGGCGTGGCTCTATACCCGCCGGCAGAGCCAGCAGTAGTGTTTGTGGGCGGTCTGTCTGTCGATTGGATGGTGGTAGTGACATTGGGAAAGGAGGAGGAGAGGTTGGAAATGGGTGTGTTGTGCTGTGCTGTTTAATGTCCACTGAAGGGCGCTATATTTTTTGCACAAAATCACATTTTTCAACACATCAATAAACCAAATGTTACGTATCATACATATATCATACACCACAAACGTAACAGGCTGAAATCACTATCCACTTTTCATTGTTTATCTATGCTTGATAGTCAGTTTTACTATGATTGAATACACAAAATCACATTTTTACCTGGGAAAGGTGTGGTATTTGTGCAATGTAAGTACATATGATCACTCCCATATGGCCATGGAATGTTGTGTCCAAATTTGAACGGAATCGATCAAGGGGTTATGGAGAAAGGCATCCAACTTAACAAACATCCAACTTGAACGATTTTAGATAGATAGATAGATAGATACTGCTGTTTGTTGAGTTGCCCTCCAAATAGCTGCACACCAGTTGGAGTCCTTGAGCCATTCCTATTTTGTCTGTAACCAAGGTGTGAACACCTTTGCAGGGGCTAAAGACATCCCCATCTGTCAACCTCTCCTGGTGTGTACACAAACGGAAATGAATGAAACCTTGCTGATGTGAACAGCTAAAGGGGGAAGAGCCATGAAACGCATTGCAGAGGGGAATTCGCTGCACTATATAAGATGGTAATGTGAACACACTCAGAGTCAAAATGAAGCTCAAACTATAATCAGGCCTAAGTCTCATTGGTTAAGTGTGTGTGTGTGTGTGTGTGTGTGTGTGAGAGAGAGAGAGAGAGAGAGAGAGAGAGAGAGAGAGAGAGAGAGAGAATAAATGCACACAGGCAGATGTATGTGCATACTTCTGCTAGAAAAGAATCAGTTGGGAGAAGTTAATAGGTGGAAAGAAAAAATTTCATCTGCTTCAGTGACTTAATTTATGTTGATTGAAAAGAAAAACAACAGCTCACCTTTTAACTTATCAGTGACCTCCTAATGTCCTCCTAAAAATGGGCCAATATAATGTTTCCTAAAATTATTAGGCAACAGGGCAACATAGTGATGGATGGATATACTGTAGTGTTATCTATATGTCTATATCTATATCAATATACATACCTATATATGTATTGCACTGAAACTTTCTGAATGACCTATTAATAATTGCAATGTATAAATACAAATAACACAAAACTTTGACATGAATAATGATTTGCTTTTAAGAGATTCCCCTAAATATTCTGTTTAGTGATGTTGAATAATTTAATGCTAGTAAGGTAGTGGTTTTTGCAGATAAATCAAAGGAAAGAAGCAGGTTTGACAGCTTGTCTGAGGACATTATGAAAATTGAGCTAATCATTTCTGGGTAGAATGTGGGCTTGAACACATATAAAAGCTTGTGTAATTGCATTGTTAATTAACTTGTTTCTCATTTGAAAACATTGCAAACATTTCCACTTTTAAATTTTAATACCCTTTTGAATAAAAGTGTAATGGATTCTCAGCCCTGTCTCAAGGCTTTTAAACTGAAAGATTATATTAAGATGCAAACACAAAGCCGATTTCTCTGTGTGTATCAACATACCTAGATTCAGAAAATGTTTCCTAGTGGCCTTGTTTTTGTCAGATGGGAACAAAAGAAATGATGCTCAAGAACAATTAAACTACTGTAGTGGTGTTTTTTAAATGCTGTAAATGTATATAGTCTCATAAAGATTATCAGTGTTGTCCTCTGCCTAGAGAGTCTGGGCAACGTGGTTGCTCTTGAAAGCAATCAAATATGTTGTTTTAGAATGAGTTTTAGTTGCCTGAAGTTGACACTGAATCTATCATGTTACCGGTATATTTTGGTACCTTTTGTCATTAACATTGTATAGTTAAAACATTTTAAAGCTGTATGCAAATAAGCATACTTGAAAGTCCTTATGAAATTTCACTTGTCATCTGTGCTGCACCATAATTCTGATCTAAATTTATTGGAAGGTATTACAGCTCATCAGTGGCATGCAAAAAGGTCTAGATTCAGTCCCTGGTATGTCCATTTAAGGTGATCCTTCAAGTAAACTGGTTCAAAGCTTTTAAGAGCTTTGAATACTATAAGTAAAACATTGAACTTGGCCCAATAATATTAGCAGTCAGTGCATACAGTAACTCTGAGCGGCATTGTAATATGCTGGAAGCCCTCAGTCCTGTCAGCAATCATGTTGTACCATCATAGTGTCTAGGCCAGGGCTAGTCAACCCATTTATACCTACCGCCCACTAACACATCATTCTTGATGGTAACATTTCCTTCCACCAGTGCTGCAGGAACATGTGCCATAGAACCCCCTACTGCCCACCTGGAATCCTGAAACGCCCACTAGTGGGCGGTAGGGAACAGGTTGACTACCCCTGGTCTAGACTATGAGCAAGGGAAGGCCCACGAAGAGGACATTGCAGTAATCCACTTTTGAATTCAGTCCGTACAAGGAATCTTCATATTCATTATATATTTGTTTTCCTAGTAAACATTGTGCCCAGAATCATTTTGGTTACCTTGATCCAAATATTTATCAATGCAACAGTGTGAACAAAGCACAAGACACGAGTGCTACAAGGACCATAAAAATCTAACTACATCTGGGTGGGGCTAGGATTACGGTGACAGACCTTGTACCCAAAAATAATTTAAATATATACACGGAGCGTATGTACACAGAGCTATTTAAGGCTCTGTCAAGTCCACTCAGTTGGGAACCCTGAAAAAAGCAGGTTTCATGTTTGTATGGTGCAGTCTCAGACATAGCCTTATAGAATCCAGGCCACTGAATGAAGACATTCATTTGGCATGGTGACAGTGGTTTCTTCCCAATCCCCACAGCACTCTTCACTGAACATCTGAAAGACTCTGTTGAAATGATGTGATGTCAAAGCAAACAACTAGCCTCCCGGCATATGGCAAAAATACCTAAATACAGTAATTTTGCTAGCTGGGTGTTTTGATAAAATGTTGAAATGTCTCTACTTTCTATTTCATAATTGGCCAATTAACAGGCCTTCCTGCCCTGCATTCTCTCCTCTTTTGGTGTGTCAAGTGTAAGCATTCCTCAAGGGACCAGATTTGATGCCTACAAGAGATTATTTGATTCTTATGACAAGAGTATAAATGGTTTCTGCTATCATGCTTATTATTTTTTCTCTTTTATTGTCATATTTTGTACTTTTATCTGTTCTACTTTATTAGCTGCTTTGAAGGTCCTATGAGAAGAGGGGCAACCAAAACCAAAATACTAAAGTGTGTACGTGCTGGGTGGGTGTGGGTGGGTGTCCCACTAGTTTATTGTAAATTCTTTATGCATGGTGAAAACATCTGCTATGAACACAAACTATAAAATAGTAACAGTTAACATTTCCATTATGTCCCTGTAGCAAAACAAAATAGATTTTATAGGGTCAAATAATTTTCAAAATATACGGTAACCTTACAGGTATTTTACTTTTTCTGTGGAAAGGTTCAAAAGCACTGATGAACTTTTTCTTACTTTCTATTTTAATTTTAATTCACACATCTTACCCATTGCTTTGCCATTATTCTACTCCAGGATACGTAGAGAAGGCATTACTACCTAGCAGCATAATAATGTATTACTTTATCTCATTTTTATCTCATTACTCCTGACAGCTCTGCATATTATTTTATTTTCACCCTTTTCTCTTCCTTACAGCAAAACACCAGTTATGGTGCAATTTTCTAATTATTAAGGATTTTATGAAGCTTTTTCACCTTCAGTTAAGATTAAACCATTTATTTCCTCACGACAATTATAAGGTGCAGCAGACAAGGCAAGGGATAAAAGAAGCAATGTATAAAAAGTGAAAGGAGGATTGTAATTTGCTCTTGGCTCTTACTTTTACACAGCATGGAATGAAAACTTATGGAAAAGTTGGCATAAATATGTAAAAGAAACTGTAGCCAATCCTCTAAGTCTGAATTTTTTGTCTTCGGGCCGTTAATCAAATGTTGAAAAGTCAGGTTGCAGAGTTTAAATTGTTATAATTAAATTATCACTTAACTTTGGGCTGCAGTGTAACTAGTATGCTGATAAAATGCTTTCCTTTTACATCTTCTGCTCAAAGCAGTACCATATGTTACCAAGAAGGAGGGATAGGGCATTGGGAAATCAGCTGAATTGGCTCTGCCACTGTGCCTCCACTGCACCAACCCACCATTGTGTGTGTAGACCTTTAACCTCCCCCTTAAATAAATTCAGACAAGACTCAAATTTTTGGTTTGGTTTTTGGCAGAATTTAGGCCACAACTTTATTGATTACAGCATGTGAGTGGTTGCATAGGCTCTGGTTGGACTAGCTCCCTGCACTGTGGCAGGTAGCGCTGACCCAGGGCACCAGCATAGGTCAGCCTAGGGTAAACACCTGGAACAGCGGAAAGTGGGGTCATGCTAGTCCACCACCCAGATGTCCCCCTGGACTCGGGCACGGGCACAACCCCTGTCAGGGTTGACCAAACCATTGAGTCGCTGGATTCCTTCACATAGGGATGGCTAGAGCGTTCTGCCACCCCATCATCTGAACCAGAGCCTATCCGCAACCTTACAAGTTGTGACGATTTGCTACGCAGCAGGCGAAACCCAAATGGCAACAGCCAATCAGCCAAGTGGGGAAAATTCCTGCCGTGCCCCAGTCCCAACGACAGACGACACACGACAGCATAGCAAGGTCAAGCGCAAGCCCTAAATATAGGGAGAGGTTGGCTGGTGCTCCGATGCACTGGCCCAAAGAGGAAGCTCAGGGAATGTGCATGGGCCTTATGCAGCTCCCTCGATCCATTTAGCTAGCATCCCCATTGGTCTGATTAAACCCAGCATTGAGGGATCTACCAATAGGGTGTTGTGGCTATCCAAGCATTCCCACCCACAACACAAGGGTTTGGTTGCCAGGCCACACCGCAACACGTGCCCTCTTTGAGGGAGGACCCGATCTGCCACCATCACTACCTCACCTCTTCCCCTCTTGGCACTGTGAAGGCAGGGAAGCTGTGCAGCCCCATCCTGCCCTGCGTACCACTCCTGGGTTGCAGGGATGTTGCTGAAACCCTTAACCAAAAGCCAGGAGGCCATCCTGGGGAGAGCAAATAAACCAAGTTTAAAGCAGAGTGAGATGGAAATGCTGTGGGCAGGAAGATCCTTGGCTCTCTTTGTTTTGCTCAGTAGCAGCAGTAGACTGTGCTATGGTGTCCTCAAACCATGTGGTATGATCGAGGCATTTTGTCAACATAACAGAATAGAGGAAGGTGTTAAAAATACTAATGCCGTTGTCTTTCAATAACACCTCAATGTTTCAGTGGCTGTATGTGTCAGCACTGATGGTTTGGCAGCTGCTCAGCAGTTTAATTATCACTTATATGCCTAATCTTTTATAACAGATAATATTACGACTGCATTTGCTGACTTTAAAATAGCGTTTAAAACAAAGCGTATGTCAAAAAGAGAATCACCTACTCTCGTGTTTGGTTTGTTGGCCATGACACTGAAAGAACTTCTCTGTAGCATACATTGCCTTCATTTAATACAAAACACAGATCCCATGTTTGGGATAGGAATGTAGAATGGGGTGCAATTTATGTGGGAGTTAAATAAGAAAACACACAGAGAGTATGGCACAATGCTACTTTTTTGGACAGATGTCAGTTTATTTCTCAAAATGTATTTGATATGCCATATGTTTGCATGCTAGAATTTGAAATGTCCATATTTTGTTTGAACAAGCATGATAAATATGTAGGCTCAAGTCAAGTGCTCCTATCTGGAGCACAATGATCAAGCCACTTATTTGTAAGGTAAATAGAGTTGCACTTGTAGCACAGAGAAGGAATGGATTGGAAGAGCAAGAATCACACTAAGAAAGAAAAAGTGTTACAAATGGTCACAGCCATAATTGTTACAGCTTATACAGTTTGCTGTGGCACAGGGCAAAGCAGGAACCGATTTAGGGGAGTGTGACCAATTTGCAAGCAGGGGGTGCCACAACAATGACTTAGAATGGAAGGCGAGAGGCGTTCATATTGAATTTTGGCATTGCACAGCGCGCTGCTAAAATTTGAAAGCCCAGATTCTACTACTCAGAAAGATCTAGGCATCTGAAAACCCTACTACTGATGGGTGAAACCACCTGGTTCATATGGTGGCTTATGTTAGTAGGAGGAAGATAAGATCAGATACACTATGATGAGAGCAATGCTGGATTTAGGCACAGGGTGCTGAGCCAAGGGGCGCATAATAATAATAATAATAATAATAATAATAATAATAATAGGTAACGGTACTCCTGACCATTAGGTCCAGTTGCGGACGACTTTGGGGTTGCGCGCTCATCTCGCTCTATAGGCCGAGAGACACAGCATTTGTCCGCAGACAGCTTCCGGGTCATGTGGCCAGCATGACTAAGCAAACCAGAGCAGCGCATGGAAACGGCGTTTACCTTCCCGCCGGAGCGGTACCTATTTATCTACTTGCATTTTGATGTGTTTTCGAACTGCTAGGTGGGCAGGAGCAATGGGAGCTCACCCCGTCAAGGGGATTCAAACCACCGACCTTCTGATCAGCAAGCCCTAGGCTCAGTGGCTTAGACCACAGTGCCACCTGCGTCCCAATTATTATTATTATTATTATTATTTATATGGGTACCTACTGGGAAGAATAAGAATAGGGTGGGGTGCTAAATTGTATGACTGTTCACTACTTACAGTACCTAAAAGCAGCTAGTTCTGTACAGTAAAAGGTAGACAGGCACAGACCTCAGCTAGGTCATAGGGCTTAAAAAAAAAAGGAATCATCAAAACAATACAGTTTTGTGAAGTTATTCTCTTCCCCATCAGTTATGCATCTGTGGATTTATGCCATGTGCACTTGACTGTGGACAATTCTAGATGATTATGTGTAGCATAATTCATGGGTAATTGTTAGTTTACAGAGAATCCAGATGTTTTCCCTCAAGGAAGGTGAAGTATATATGCACATGAATGTCAGCCTAGATGACCTATATATGATGTCAAGCTTTAACAGGAAACATGTAACTTTAAAAATGTTCTGCTATGTGGAGCTAGGCCAAAATTTCTTAGAAATAATTTTCTGATACATCTTCTGAGGGATTTTCTTATTATTATTTTTACTCACCTCAAACTGTCAGGATAATTTTACAGTGTTCCTCTCAATTTCCATATCCATAAACAAAGTAGAGAATTTCGTGTACATCCCTTCCTCTCTGCTCCTTCTGCAAAAACTCAAATTCGTAGTCTGCTCACTCTATACCGACTACTTCAACTTTGTCTTTCCTAGGAATCTGTTGTCTCATTCTGGTATTCTAATCTCTATCCAGAATTTAGATTATAAAATTCTCAGAGGAGGGACCTGTTTTCTCCTTGTTACTCTGTATAACACTTATTTAATAATGATGGTGGCAGTGATAATTAGCATCAGAAAATAAACAGTCAAGGGTGGTGGTGGTGGTGGTGGTGGTGGTGGTGGTGGTGTGTGTGTGTGTGTGTGTGAGTGTGTGTGTGTGTGTGTGTGTGAGAGAGAGAGAGAGAGAGAGAGAGAGAGAGAGAGAGAGAGAGAGAGAGAGATTATAAACATAAGGAGCTGAAAGCTTTGAAATGTGGTTAGAGAATTAAAATTCTGAACAGCTGCTTTATTCAACCATATTTGTGTCATATGAGAAGTACCACTGGCAAATGTTTGAAGAAGCAGATTTTTCATATCCACAGTGTTGGAGGAATAACATTTGTTCATATAAATATCCCTAATCATGTTTAAACACAGGTACTTTTGCCTGATTTGAAAGTACCATTTTGTGATGCTGCTAATATAGTAATTGAATTTGAAATGTATTGCTTATCCAGAGTATTACTTAAACTACCAGAAATATACCATATGTTTTCACTAGTCAAAGGGAACTGAACATGCCTAACAATATAGCTAGAACATGTTTGCATTAACTGGAGAGATTAATGAAATTCATCCACTTTCAAATGATTCTCAAACAGCAAAAGAGCTAAGCTAACAATCATTTTAAGTTCATCACGAAGTATTCATCCACTTATAATATTTGGCTCAAACTGATTGAGTACATAATCCACTGTTCTGAGTACTACGAGATCTGTTTACAACATGTTCTGCAAATGCATCAATCCTGTATCCCACTGCAAAAAGGAGGAGGTTGTGTTTTCCTGGTTCCCGCCCCCCACAAGGTTAACGGACTACAAACATTGCACAGGCACCGTCTTGTTAGAATAAAACAAACTACTATAAAATGAACCTGTGGTATTTTAAAAATAATTATTTTATTTATGCCTTGTAAGCATTCAGAGATGCTACAGTTTTGCATATAAACCCAAAATATTCATTTTCCAATAGTGTTTCCAATAGTGTTCCAAAACAGTGTTTTAAGTGCACAGAAAGGTGCCCAAGTTTCAAAGCTAGAGGCAAATTATAAATGCAATAAATAAAAATAGGATTATTCTTTAGAAATTAGTTCACTTTGAATACACAATTTAGAACAAGACTTACTATCCCATATTTGTTTGAGTTAGAAAAAACTAAGTCTTATCTTGAATGTACCCTAAAATGCTGTAGAAGAATTCCCTCACTTACTGGATTAATATTTAGAATGTTTATGGACGAGTCAGTCTTTATTAGTATGAGTAACTGAAATATAATTTTAGAATATGCTTTGGTGATTGGCTTTCATAAGCCCTGCCTCTTGTATGTGTCTCCCTCTTCACCTCTTTAAAGAGATCCAACTTGCTTTTTCAATCATGGATTCTGATTGAATGGGGGAGATTGTGTTTCTACTAGGGTTTCTGAGCTGGAGTGCTGGATGTTAGAGGCAGGCAATGTTACCTCACCAGGCTGGAAAGGTACTTGGACAATGGACTCCTCTTGCAAGTGCTCTAGGATTAGTATGGACATCTGGGACTGGCCCTATGGGCAATTCCTTCTCTCACTTTGAATCACACTCTAGGGTAATGATAGCCTTTAACTCTTAGCCTGACTACCTTGCGGGGTTGTTGTGAGGTGGTCATGTATGCTATAGTGGACCAAGATTGGAACAAAAATGCAATGAAAATAAATAAGGATCATATTTAGGGAAGGTAACTATTTATGCACAGAAGAAAATAACCTGGTAATTGTTTAGTGTGTCCTTAATTAACCACAATAAAGGCAAATGCTGATGAACACAATTCAGAAAAGAAATCTGAAGAGCATCTAGCAATCCTATGGTCCCTTTGGCATTTTTCTTGCATACTGTGGCAAATTGGCATATGATAGGTAAGCTAAATAATTCAGATGCATAAAGGTTATCTTGTCTGAATTGTAGCTGTGCACGTTCTCCTGCTGTTTAGAGTTTGTGGGTCATCTGGATTGAAGAAGAAGAAAAAACTGTGAGACTGATGAAGGGGGGCAAGTGTCACAAAGGTGTAAAACATAAATGCATTTTCTCTGTAAAAGGCAATAAATATTTTACAAAAAATAACATGGGAAATTCAGTTGTGCTCTGAAAAGTTATTGTGTTAAATTGGGAAAATAGATTCAATCAACGAAGTGTGAAATAGAAGGATTTTAATCCTGTTTGAAGTGCAAATCTCAATGCGACCCTAGCTATAGAGTTTCCAACTAAGTCTCTGTAATATTAAATGTCATGTCATCCAGGAAACAGATAATCATGTGAAACGCTGCAAAAAAGAATTATTAAGCCTCCAATGAATATTGAACCTTAAATTCTCACATTCACAAGAAAGAAAAACCCATATTTTAGTTCCTACATGGTCACTAATGAACCCAACTCTGTAAAACCAAAAACAGAAAAGTTCTTGGAGGGGGTGACTGTAAGGATCATGTGATTAAACTAATGGGCCTCATCCAATTTATGTTGTCTATTATATGCATGAAAAATATACTGTACACCATACAGTGAAGTTTAATCCCATCAGAGTTTTAATGCAGTGTAGCGCATAGGATTTTCTTCTTCTTACTTTCTACCTATACCTGATGTGCTTTGCAAGTAAATCAGTTGCTTACTTCTCTGTTCCTTGTGAAGTATGAACATAGACATATAAGCATGACAACATTAAAAATTGTGCATACATTTTTTTTATTTGTATATAGCAGCTTCTGGGAAATCTAGATTAGCATCTATCTTCAACTCTATTTCTTCTGCCTATGTTTGATTCTCCTCTGATATTGCAATGTCTCTCTTGCTTGGAAAGAAGCCACTCCTGCTGCCATTCTCACTCCACTTTGCGTCCTTCTCTGTTTCCTTTCTTAGCCTTTCATGGTACCAGCTTAGCCAGGTACTAGGAAAAGGAAAATAAACCCTTATGGTTGCTAAGCAACTGGAAGATGATTCAACATTCATCTTAGCATTTATATAGCACTACTCCTGGGTGCTCAAAATATTTCACATACTTTATCAAATTATTCATTAAAGTTAAAGGTAAAGGGACCCCTGACCGTTAGGTCCAGTAGCGGACGACTCTGGGGTTGTGGCGCTCATCTCGCTTTACTGGCCAAGGGAGCCGGCGTACAGCCTCCGGGTCATGTGGCCAGCATGACTAAGCCGCTTCTGGCGAACAAGAGCAGCGCACGGAAACGCCGTTTACCTTCCCGCCGGAGTGGTACCTATTTATCTATTTGCACTTTGACGTGCTTTCGAACTGCTAGGTGGGCAGGAGCAGGGACCGAGCAACGGGAGCTCACCCCGTCGCGGGGATTCGAACCGCCGACCTTCTGATCGGCAACCCTAGGCTCTGTGGTTTAGACCACAGCGCCACCCGCGTCCCAATTATTCATTAGATAATTCTGAAGAACACATTATGCATCTTGAATGGTCAAACCTGCCTGTCATAGATGCAAATTGGAACTTCTGCAGCAGAAACATAGAGAGTTCTCTGCTCAGAGGTATAAGGCATAAAGCTCTGTAGTTGGTCAGCATCACCGGCTAGGCCTGAAGTCAGGATGCACAAGGCTTGCTTGTCATGCCCAAGGAGAAAGAGAGCTTTGGGATTTATTTCTCACTTTTTAAATACTGAAACCTACTTTTCATGTTTCATGTTTTATCCATGTTAATTTGTGTGTTTCATGTTCAATTTTGAGTATCTCCTTTCTCCCACCTGGTTTTTTTTTTTTTTTAAAACTGTTTTTATTGACCCCCATGGCAGCAGAGTAGCAAAGCACATATTGATGACCATTTTGTTCCCCAGAATATCTTGATGTGGAATTTCCATATATTTTGTGCAGAGGTACGTCTGAAGGAGCCCCATTTAGTTAGATTCTCCATTCATCCTTAAATGAATACATGCACCTCTGGACCTTTTGTTTATTATCATAATGTAAAACTAAATATTTAATCATTGTTATTAGCATTCTATCTCTGAGCAACCAACTGGGAGAGGGTTGGACAAAGAAAGGGAAGAGCAGTGTTCCTCCACTGTTGCAGTATTTTCAACCACAGCAAATGATTCATTCATTCATTCATTCTTAAATTACTATCCCATTCTTCCTCCCAAATTGCTGTTGTTTGCGGTTATACTTTTGTACCTCCTATCAAATGATGTTCTTTAGATGGTTCACAGCATATAAAAGACAAAAAGAATGATGCAAAATCTCCCAGTAGAATTAGGTTTATTTATTACAATATATAAGAAAATAAATCTACATGACATTTTTAGCCACTCCTTTTTTCTTGTACTCAAGACATTTCTTAATAATGTGTCTGAGAAATATAATCAGAAATAAGTATACAAATATGTTGCTAGGTGTTGAGATTCCTGGGATACATGGTAGAAATAGTTTTCCATAAGTCTGGAGCAGATCTTTGTTTCCATGTATCTTCCTTCCATGCTAAAAGATTATGATTCTTGAGGTGGCAAAAACTTGCCAATGCTAAATTGTTACCCTGTAAATAGTGTATAGAAAAACAATAGCACATATGTTGCCAGGATATAAGAACAGTAGGGTTAAGAGAGGCTAAGAGAATGTATTCGAAATCTCAGCCCCAAAGGAAATTCTAAATAATCTCAGATCAAAAACTGTTTCAGTCCTGTGGCTTGACATTAAAATATATACTGCACTTTCTTTACCTCAGTGCCTTTGAGGCATTGTAAAGATTGTAAAGGTGCACAGAGATCAAGCAGAGTGAAGCATCAGTCTGTAATGTTTCCTCTCACAGGGACACCCAGGTTATAAGGTTGTTTCACCCGCAGTTTTAACTTCATTGACATCCTGTATAAAATGACTGTATCTCAGACAACCATTATAGCTTTATTTAAAAAGCAAAACAAAAAAAACCCCAACCTCTAATATAGTGTTAGATTTATTAGTATCCCGCTTCTGTCTATCTGATTTTGATGGGAAGAAGGAAGTGTGTCTGCCAGTCCTTTGGCAACACTGATAACATAGAAAGAGCCCTGCTGGATGACACAAAAAATCTATCTAGCTCAACCTCCTGTTTCCCAACCAGATGCCACAAGCAGGACATGAGCACAACAGTATTCGTTTGCTTGCATTCCTAAGCAACTGGTATTGAGAGGCCTGCTACCTCTGATTCTGGATACAGGGTAGTATTCAACTAAGATTTACTCTGAGCAGACCCATTTAAATTAATGGACCTAATTTAGTTATGTTCATTAATTCTATTCTTAGTAGAAGTTAGATGAATATCACCTGCTGTATATAATCATCCTCATTAGTACCCAGTGAGAGCCTTATCGTCCAGAAAGTTAGGTTTTTTTTACTACCTTGAACCACATTTTCCATTTCCCCCCCATTTACACAGTTTGGAGATGTTTTTGGAGCTCCCCGGTACCCTTTTAGTTTTTAAGTGTTTAATTGGTACCACCAGAAAACTTCGTCACCTCACTACTCACCCTCAACTCCAGATCATTTATGTACAAGTTAAAAGCAACTGGTTGCGATACAGATCTGAAAGACGTCATCTTTTACATCCTTCAGTTTATTATTGGTCTCTAGTAAACTATTAAACCAGTTGTTGATATATGAGTCCCCATACTTTTATGCCTTGACTGCTAAATTTACTCAGGAGCCTTTGGTGAAGAAAGGAGTCAAAAGCTATTGGAGAGTATGCAGTGTCTATTGCCAGATGAGCAATAAATGTAGAGGAGAAAAGAAAACAGAAATTTGAGGAGTTTTAATGGAACACCCATCAGATGTGTTCCTCCTGTTATCCTGTTTTTAATTTGGAAATAACACATGTGGAATATTTTCAGGCCGCTCTCACTGCTGCCTCCCCAATACCCCTATGCACTCTGTTTCTACCTGCTCTACTCCAACCTTCCCTTGTTGAATGGGAAGTTCTAAAGGCAGTTTGAAGGTCAGGTGAACATGATGAGAAGCCTTCTATTCAAGATGGGGAGGTGGAAGAGGAAGAGCAGGTATGCATTACCTGCATCCTTTACTCGTGTTGTGATTGCGAATCCTATAAGTACTAACATACACGCTTAAATGGCTTTCCATTCACTTGGTGTTCATGCACTGGCAAGCCTTAGCCAATTTCGTAGTTTTATACTATGTGAAATAAGACATCTCAAAGGTGCATTAAGATAACATAGTGCTGGATTATCCATCTCTGTAGAATTCACAGAATCAAAGAACTGTAGAGTTGGAAGGGGTCCCGAGGGTCATCTAGTCCAACCCCCTGCACAAGCAGGAATCACAGCTAAAGACAGGTCATTCTGGATGGGGAAAAGACAGGTACACTTCTGCCAGTTTATATGGGACACACTAGTGTGCTGCATAATAATTTTTAGGACGCCTGAATGAAAGCTGTTACATATTCAACTTGAGCATACCTGTACAGTATATTTAAATATAAATCTAATAATATCTAATAATATCCGTACAGTATATTTAAATATAAATCTAATAAGAATGCCGTTGTCATGGGCTGGTTAGATGCAGATTAAGAGTTGGAGGAACCAGAGTTGATTGTTGTATGTGTTGTAGCAAACGAACTCAAGGGGAGGGTCAGAATAGGGAAAGGAGGGGAGCTTCTGGCATGATGGCCATTGATGATGCAGCTGACATTCCCTTCCTCGTCAAGTCTAAAGAGCCAATGTGTAGTAGCTATCCAGGCATAGATGTGGTACAGCCCTGAAGGACTGTATTCAAATATTTGGTTATGGGTTTTTAATAGAATAGAAACGGTATTTGTATGCCATGTAGAAGCAGCCAACACTTGTAGTGTAATATGCAGATAGGATTGATAGGTCACAGTTGTGATGAAATCTGATTCCCAGATTTAGAGCATTTAGATAGAAGCAGGAAAAGACAATATATCATCTCCTAGAAGATTATGAACCAACATTTATTCCATTTATTATGTCAGTAGGATAGTGGGTTTGTACGACAACACGAATAAGAAAATTATTACACCTGAAGAAAGGAGGTGGGGGAGAGGAATGTGGAGACAGTACCATTTGACACATTCTGTGAATGTGTCATAAAAAGCACATTTTTGTGTATGTTTGATTTTTATGGCATGTATAAACGTTGTTTAAGGGGTTAGTTCTTCCATTTCTTATACTACCAGTTTGCTTTCTTTCAGGGGTGGGGGAGACAGAGAGTGAATCAATTACCTGGAATTGCCAGCTATCAAATAAACCAGGTCTGGGAATTTTATAGGAGCCAAGGGAGTTTTGCATCTAATTTCTATAAATCTTGATGAGATTTGAGTACTGAACTCCATTAACCTCTTTTGAAAATCCAAGCCTGGTTTTCACATGCTCAGCTATAGCCAAAGTATTATTTTTTTCTGTGCCTTAAAGTGTGTTTTGATTGAAACAGCCAATCTTATAATGTGTTTCCAGTAAAGATACAGCATTTATCATTAGCTTTGCCTATTGAGGTTACTTTACCAATTCACTGTATTTACCCCCATGGCATATAGCTTCCGAGTCAACTATGCAAAATTACCTATAAGCACAAAACTGTTCATGAGGATACATAGTGCAATGTGAATTGAAAGGGAAGGGAAGAAGCTGTACATATATTTTGAACCATGATATCTGCAGACAGCTTATTCTGAAACTACATTTCACACCAAAGTCTATAGGAACCATCCCAGAGACTCTTGATTAAGCTGAAGTATACGGATTTCTCTGATTTATTCCATCAACTTTTGCAGAGGAAGTCTTGAGCATTTCAGAGCCCTCACTTGTGGGGAATCCTAGGCCTGTAGATGCATGTGACCTACAACTGGTTACCACGCAGTCTCTCCCTAGCTGATTCATCCCGTCTCCTCCTTGCTGCTCATATAACAGCTCTATGTGCTACTTAGCTGTTCCCAGTGCCAATAGGGAAAGCCACACTGAAGTCTCAACAAGCCAGGATGGGGAGTCTAAAGCTCTCTCTCACCCAACACTAAGATGGGGTGTGTATGGTGACTTTGAGGAGAAGATTACATGAGCATGGAGTCCAGCGGCAACCAGGACACCAAGTTGGAATCTAGTGAACAGGATTATACTAGACCCAAATCTGGTAGGTTGTATGTAGCACACTGAACCGATGCCATGACACGAGGGGCCATAGAATTGGAACCAGGACCTTCATAGGCACCTTCTCCTGTGCTTGGATAATTGTGCTTCCCACACTACCTTGCCAGTCCAATGGCACAGGGAGCACACCAGGTGGGAGGATGTGGAATGCAGAATTGCCTTTCTTCTGGCCACAGGATTGGCTCTTTAGAGATTCTAGTTCTTCAAAAGGGAGCAGAGCCTAGGAGAGACAGACTGGAGAGAGAGGCTCAAAAAATCTCAGTTAATGCCCAACTCTTTCTGGGAGAAGTTGCTCTCTAGGAGCTCTCTGTGGTGCTGTGGGTTCCTCCCCAGAGTGCTCCAATACCAGGACCAGCCCAAGATATTTTGCTACCTGACGCAAACTAGAAAATTGTGTCCCCCTGTTGTTTGTTAAGGGTGTTAGGTGAGAACGTGGATAGGGAATATCGGGCTCAGGAATCAAATACAGCCCTCCAGGCCTCTCTGTTGGGGCTCAAACCACCCCCTCTCCTATCCTGATTTGCACCCTCCTTGAGTGTTTTTGACTGTTTGAAACATGTCTTTGGAATGAGAGAAGGTTCTGTGGTGGTGGGAGGGTGCTCATCTCACTCCCCCTTCTTTGCCTCCCCCCAAAGCCTCCTCTTTTCATTCTGCTGACCTCTCTCACACCTTTGCACCATGGCTTACTAGCTGGAGACTGAAGCTGTTCTCTTGCAAAGCTTGAAGCTTGCCCACCAGGAGACAGCTGCACACACAGTACTACAACCACTAGATCCTTTTAATATGTACTACTGGCAAGCAAGGTGTCCATCGCCTTATACTTATGAAGCAGGTTCTTCTTGCCAAGTGTAGAACCTTACATTTGTCCCTATTGAAATTAAGTTAGTTGGGGCCCCGTTATCCAACCTGTTAAGGTCATATTGATTCCCAATTCTGTCTTCTGCAGCATTAGCTACCCCTCCCTGCTTGGTGTAAGTTGCAAATGATGTAAACTAGCTTAGTTTTAGTGGAATGATCACTAGCTAGCCAACTGAATTAAAACCAAACAATGCATTCTGGACTAGGGACAGGAATGAAATTCAATTTGCACTTCTTTGAATTTTGTGATGCAAAATTTGAGCTCAAAAATACTTTTAATATAAGGGAGAGTACACCTAAAATGCATACGTCAGAAAATATAACATACAAAAGTGCATTATATTAGAGATGATTGCAAAAATGTTTATTGCATGCAAAATTTAGCATTTAAGGAGAAATTTTCGTAAGGACCTTTTAATTTAAAAACAGAATAAAACCACTGTGGAATGAATTTAAGACTGGAAAAATGAGAAATTGAGAGGCGCCAGAATTGACAGGTTCATCCATTCGTAAAGCAGCATCTCCACATATTATCTCCCTTGCCCCTCCCAAAATTTCTCTGAACGTCTGAAACAAATTCACAAATATTATTTACCTCATTTGCTAAATTACATTTAGTATTGTTGATAGCTGGCCATTGTACAATAGTAGTGCTAGCTGGCAGTTATGATATGAATGAAGGATTTAAAAAATCTTTATCTTAAAAGCCTTCGTGTTTTATGTTATTTGTAAATACAGGCATGTAAAAATTCTCATATCTTCTATGGTTTTTATTACAGTACTTTTTACATGTTGTTTGTACAGTTTCCCTTTCTGGACTTTTTGGTTTGTTTTAGTTCTCTACTTAAATTGGTAAGATATAACAGGAATTTGGATTTCTTGAGCTGTATTTGAAACTCTGGGACTTGTATTACCTCACAGAACCTAGAAATTGAATTGAAGCTCTGTTATTAAACCAGGTTGTAGCAACAGACCCAGGAGTTAGTGGCTCAATTTTCTACTTCTCTGAATCAAATTTTCCCTTGAAACAGTGTTTGCAATTTTGAGGATGGCGGTGAGGGCCCCCTCAGAATGGTTAAATATTTGGTTCGCTGGGTCTGATCAGCAGGTATAGCCTGCAGGGAGCTTGTTTATCCAGCAGAACGATCTCATTATGAGGACAGTGATATACTGTGGTTTACTTCATCCGCAAAAGCTATTCAAGGAAACAAATGGGTAAATGATATTAATCTTATTCCCTTGTTGTTGTTCAGTCATTCAGTCGTGTCCGACTCTTCGTGACCCCATGGACCAGAGCACACCAGGCACGCCTATCCTTCACTGCCTCTCGCAGTTTGGCCAAACTCATGTTAGTAGCTTCGAGAACACTGTCCAACCATCTCATCCTCTGTCGTCCCCTTCTCCTTGTGCCCTCAATCTTTCCCAACATCAGAGTCTTTTCTAGGGAGTCTTCTCTTCTCATGAGGTGGCCAAAGTACTGGAGCCTCAACTTCAGGATCTGTCCTTCTAGTTAGCACTCAGGGCTGATTTCTTTAAGAATGGATAGGTTTGATCTTCTTTCAGTCCATGGGACTCTCAAGAGTCTCCTCCAGCAGCATAATTCAAAAGCATCAATTCTTCAGCGATCAGCCTTCTTGATGGTCCAGCTCTCACTTCCATACATCACTACTGGGAAAACCATAGCTTTAACTATACGGACCTTTGTTGGCAAGGTGATGTCTTTGCTTTTTAAGATGCTGTCTAGGTTTGTCATTGCTTTTCTCCCAAGAAGCAGGCGTCTTCTAATTTTGTGACTGCTGTCACCATCTGCAGTGATCATGGAACCCAAGAAAGTGAAATCTCTCACTGCCTTCATTTCTTCCCCTTCTATTTGCCAGGAGGTGATGGGACCAGTGGCCATGATCTTAGTTTTTTTGATGTTGAACTTCAGACCATATTTTGCGCTCTCCTCTTTCACCCTCATTAAAAGGTTCTTTAATTCCTCCTCACTTTCTGCCATCAAGGTCTTATTCCCTACATTATGCTATTATCAGGTGCAATAACTGTTTGCATCTTAAAACAGAGATTAGGTACTTCAGCCACTTCATTGAAAGGATCTCTGAAGTTTCATTTTTTGAATAATTCAAGTGTTTTCTCAATTATAAAAGTAAGACGGAAGTATGATTGGTAGTAGAAAGGTGTGGTAATGGAAATTTAGACAGAGGGAAGTTTGAGCCTGGTGAATCTATCAGTTCATCATCATTGCAACAATTCATTCCACTGATGGGAATGAAGGAGGTGAAATGGTCAGATAAAAAGAAGCAGATAAGTAGTGAACAATATATTAATAGGTCAAATTGTTCTTTTTTACAATTTCTAGCCACCTGACTTGCAAGTTTACTGCTCATGTGTATTATTTACTTTTTCATCTAAGTCATTAATGAAGATTTTGAACATGGCCAGATATAGCAACCACTACAGCAAAATATAAACAGATCCTGTTTTTAGTTTTTTGCTAATCTATTATTATTATCCTTTTAATGTTTCCCCCCACCACCACTGCTGCATCTGCATTTATCTGGAATGGGCTTTTAGAAAACTTTTTCTCAAGTATAGTGCATATGCATGGCTACATGTAACTCATATTAATACATTTTAGCCACCCAGTTCTCATGGTTAAATCTGGTGTTTATAGTCTTCATAGGTACCACAGTGACCTTGATTATAATAAGTTTGACAGGCAATTATATATTTTTTTATTCATTCAGTTCTGGGTAGGTAATAAATTGAAACATAAATATGGTGAATTTATGTAAATGAAAGTGGTAATGAGTAGCAAAATGCTAAAATAACCACCACCACTGGCAGCACCTTCTCTGATCACTAGCCTAAATTAAAAAATGAAAATAAGAAAGCTCTTTTGAGAGGATGACAGAGAAGGACTAGAAAGACTGGGTACAGGAACATGAACAGTTGGCTGATAATCCATATTGCAGACAAGCAATGAAGACCTGACGCTTGAAAAGTGATTGTCATTTGGAGCCAATCTTTAGCCTACAAGCTTTAGCTGTTGAAAAGGTTTCATTTCAACCCTGATACAGTGCTTCAGAAAAAAGAGCAGTTTGGTTTAGATTCATCTAGAAGCTTCAATTTGGCTCAGGTTCAAATCCAAATCATTATTCACTATATCCAAAACTTTGTGCCTTTCCTTTTGCTGTTATTGGGGACATTTAAACACAGCTATAACCCCCCCCCCTTTTTTGACATAATTGGATAGATTTACAAGCACGGTAGTCCTCCGAGAGCAGTTAAGGTCAGCCAAATTTCACATGAGGAGTCTGGGATTTTTGTGCTCCTCACCTTTCAAGTTTTTATTTTATTTTATTTTTAAAAGCAGAAGTGGGTGAAATTTGCAAGGTTGGCAGCTCCTTTTGAGGGGATAAATCCTGCAACATTTAAATAAATAACAACAGGTTTTTCCTGCAATTGCAAAAATGATTTGACAAGAGTGAATGTCTAGGCATATGACACAGAAGTAGAAAGACTTGAATGTTCAGCATTTTTCCAGCAAGTACCACTAGCAGAATTAGTAAATAGCACCAAAAGCAAGAATAAGGTGATATATTACTGCAAAATCCCTCCCCCTAAAGCGCATTGATTGGAGAGCCCTCTCATATTAAAAATTAGGCAAAAGAGTTATCCCTTTGCCCTCTCTCCATCCTAGAGTATATATCTTATGTTGAAAGCTTGGAGAGATATGTTTCTCTTTTTTTGCAGACATACTGTACTGTTATTGCTTTTTAATGTCAGAATCTATGGATTGCCCCAAATTAGTTAGGTGTTCCCTGATTTGTATTTGGGTACTTTGGAAGGATCTCACTTTAGTTCAGAAGTCCAAAATCCTTCAGTAACAGCCTGATTCAGTTTCAGATATGGAATCTGCCCAAATCTGATGCACACTCCTATTGAGAATACTGAAGAACCTCCCAGAGATAAGCAGAGAGAATGGGATTTCAATTAAAAACACAGGTGAACAGACATAACTGGCTGCTGCTTTTTCAGCTTATTTTTGTGCAGGAATAACTTTCCCTGCTCTCTGCTTGCAACTCCAGATGAAAATTAGATTTCCCAGGCAAGCGCATTATGTGACCCATGAGAGCAGCAAAATAACCAGACTGTACAATGGTGTTGGGATAAAATTAGGCCAATTCTTTGACAGCAGCAGACAGGGCAAGCAAGTTCTCACTGGGTGACCCAGGTGCAGATTCTAGCCAGGCAGATGCCCCAACCTAAGCCTGGGAATGCTGTGATCAATCCTCCCCTCAGACCCCTTATGGGGGCCTCCTATACTATGTTGATCCTGCCCAATGCCATTTCCGCCCTCAAGAAACAACTTCTTTGCCTAACAATGGAAGGCCATAATTTCACTGCTGGAAAGGCAAAATACCCTCAATATCAGGTTGAGGGGGAAAAAATCATTTCTGGTCCTGTTAACCAGCAACCCAAAATTGTTCAGTGAAGGCTCCAACCTGAGGATGAACAGGAAGCTGTTCCAGGGGAAACTGTCTTATATAGGCTTTCCCCTCCTCTTTGCAAGGACTCATGGGACAGCTTTTTCCCCATGAGTCCATCGCACAGACAAGATACTGGGCAAAACCACCGGGGAAAGGCATCCCACACTTTTGGGGCATGGAATGAGGCTTCTAAGCAGAACCTAACTATAGATAAATAATGAAATGATAAAAAATGTTCAGCAAAATCTCTTTCCTGTGTTTTTTTCCTTCAATCTTATCTTCTTGGCAGAGCTTCAGAATTAAGATCAGGTAGAGGTTAGCTACATATGTCTACTACATTTGGTGTATGTAATGTATTGCCAGGTTCATAGTGGTAGAAAAAGACAGTGGTGCCTTTTGATCAGACAAGGTCTCAGGACTGACCTGGAATTATCAAGGACTGGCAGGATCCAATCATGGTCTGAAAATGTGGGGTAGCTGGGAAGACTTCTTAGCGACTACATTTCTCTAGAAGCCACACCTCTATGCCTCACTAGCTCAGCAGAAATGAGTTTCGGTTTGTGTGCCTAAGATTATTGATTCAATGTTTAACAGCTAGTGTAAGATACTTTTGATGCGACTTTTGCTATTTCTCCAAACTTGGATTCCCGATACAGTATTGCTATTATGATGATAATGGTCTCTGTATTTTAGCTTTTGATATTCTGGATTTGTTGCAGTTGCAACAAGCCAACCTTCATAAGATTTAAAAATATTTCACATTTCCCAGGACTCATTTGAATACTCCTTTATAGTATGTATTTTTTGAAATTTAAAAGCATGGTGAACTCATTGAACAGATTGAAAGCAGAGTGGTTTCCAACATAATAAATATGCAGATGTGGATTTTAAGTGCCACAAATAAATGGATAGCCATTGAGTGTTACAGCATTATATATTATCAGCTGAGCTAACTGAAGTCTAACAGTTCTGCATAGCCAAACTTCCTGTTAACCACGAATGAAAATGGATAATAAATTCTTCCATATTTCTGAACTATGTAATTGAGGACTTAGTGACTACCTTTATAACCAGGGGACAGACAATGTTCACGCTCCTTGTGCTTATGACACAAAATGTTTTCCCCATGTCTATGTATAATTTATGCAAGTGTTTCATCCAAAACACTTGTATGCAGCTACAAAGTGGGATATGGAATGGGCTGCAAAATTGAGTTAATCATGAACTGTTATATGTGTTTTGAACCCGTCATCATATATACTTCATGAACAAAAGGCACATATAGTTCTTTATGTATACAAGCTTCACTTTCCTAAGAACAGAGCTATCACAGCTGTTGTAGCCATCTAATGACCACTGTTCCAATGACAAGCGTACAATTTCCCACCTGCATAACTTCATTCAAGTATATTTACAAGGGGGAATAGTAGACATGAGAGAAAAATCATCATTCTTACATTCCTTTAACTCAAGGGTGGGGAGCCTTTTTGGCTCCAAGGGCCAGATCCTTTTCAGGATCAGCCTCATGGGCCAATTTTTAGAGGTTGGCAGGGTCAGCCACATGACACCATTATAATACCACATGAGTGACAGGTGGGCAGCCCCACTGACTTATCCAAATCCCTTCTGAGGGGGTTTCCATGCGCTGGACAGCCAGCTGGCAGTCATGCCCTTGGGAACCTGCAACAGCTTCTAAGCCTTCTTGTTGTTAATATAGCCCCCGTACTCCCATGTCAGCCTTCAGAGCCTCAAATAGGAGTGGGGAAACTGTCTTAAAACACTTGGCAAAAGTGTTATTTGCAGGCCCACCCACTCTGCTTTTTAACATTGCTGATTATTTGGTCTACTTTTTAGCTGACTAACCTACACAGCCCTGCCTGCCTTGAATCTCCAGAGGCTAAAAAGAGTCATGTTCTTTTGTCTATTAAGACTTTTGATGAATGGCCTGGGATGACCTATGCTGGTTTCATGTTAATTGAAGATATTTGTACATTACTCAAGATAGTGAATACTCCCCCCCCCTTTCTTTTAAAACTCCTCCCTTTCCCCCCTTTTTCTCATACTGACTTAAATAAAGCTGTTCTTGTAACTTGAACTCTGGAGCTGTTTAAGGTTTTGCCTAGCTGTGGGATCATGTCTATCATACTGTCTTGCATTCAGCAATGCTCTAAGGAGGAGATGGTTAACCCTTTATGGCCTGAAGCCTACATTCAACTTTGGCCAACCCCCTGGGAGCCACATACAAGTGCTTCGATTGGCCAAAATTGGATGTGGCCATTCCACGCACTCTGACTCACACAGGTGCACAGTCCATGCAGATCAGCTAAGAAGGAAGTTATTACCCTCTCTCCAGTCATCAGATGGTCAAATGTTTGGTTCCACTCACTTCAGGACTGTATCTATTTTTTCCTCTTCTTTGCCACTACCAAAATCAGAAGGATCTTGCAGGGGGCTTGTGGGGGGAGGCGGTAGACATCAGGCCTCCAAATTTAGAGTTAGGCCTGCCCCAAGCTTTCAAGGAGAGAAACTCAGAATTTCATATTCAGCTCTGGCTGGCTGTAAGACAGGAGTCTAGAATATTGTCCTCCCCTTTCATATCATTATAAATAAGTAGATCAAATGAAAAGTGGTGCGCCTCAGAGCAAATAACCTGTTCTATCTCACAGGATCAGATTAGATAGTTTTAGCAGTTATAATCTGTATCAGGGTCTCTCTCTCTCTCTCTCTCTCTCTCTCTCTCTCTCTCTCTCTCACACACACACACACACACACACACAACCACTTGGATGATTTTGTTTAACTCCTAGTAATTTTAAATACGGAAAAGTCAGATATTTCCAGTAAATATGCTGTTGAATACCCAGTCATAATGACCTGAATAATTTATCTTGACATTTTGTTCTGCTGTGCAATTAGGCTTAACATTAATACCTCACATCCCCCTAACTTAGGATCTAACCTAAACTTTCCAGTTTGCAGCCATTAACTTGCCACATTTTTAAAAAGATTGAATAATTCCCTTCTTTCATTTCTGTTATTAACTTGAATATATTTGATTAATGCTGTTCAGTGATTATGACACCCTCTGGGTTAGATGGACTCTGTTGCACATATTTCAATCAAATATTTTGTGATAATTCAGCCTAAGGATATAGTGAAGAGAAAGGATAATTTCTTACTTATCACTTAAATTATCCAGTAGGTTGATGAGATTTGCTGATTGTCCCACACTGTGGAAAATATGGCACCAATAGGGAAAGCAATTTTTGTGGTCAGTCTTGGCTGCATATTCAGTGAAACCAATCTATAGTGTATTGTTTTGAATCAATAACTCTGGGATGACAACTTCAAAGAAGTACGATTCCAAATTAGGTAGGAACTGTGCTGTATATTCAGCAGTATACCATATAATTGTCTTTTCTTCTTCTTTTCTCTTTTAGCGGATGGATGTACTGACTGGTCAGTGGATTACAAGAAGTATCAAGTCTTAGTGGGAGAACCTGTTCGTATAAAGTGTGCATTGTTTTATGGATATATAAGAGCAAATTACACCCTAGCACAAAGTGCTGGACTCAGTTTAATGTGGTACAAAAGCTCTGGACCTGGAGATTTTGAGGAGCCTATAGCTTTTGATGGAACTAGAATGAGCAAAGAGGAAGATGCCATTTGGTTTCGTCCAACAGTGCCCCAAGACAGTGGGCTTTATGCATGTGTCATAAGGTATGTGGTTTACATTTTTCAACAAATCACAAAGGAAAGCTATATAAACATTTCTTTGTCTTTACAGCACTTGATGAATCTTATTTTATCATTGAACCATGATCTTTACCCTTTCAGTATATTTACATTTATTTGCTTTGTAATAGAAAATAATTTTATTAATATATGTAGACCTTGGATGAGTTTGCTTCAAATATACAAATCTTTGACACCTCATCATTTGGGATAGACATAAAAGTCGTATCTATGACTTTGCTGTTCCCTGAGAAAGAAAATATTGCTTATTGGAAGTGTTAAGATTAGCTAGGGATGGAAGAGAAATTCAATTCAGTATGTGTTCAAAGCCAAATTTATCAAATTCACACTTTCTGAACATAAACACACCTATCCATATTTTGCAATGCACTTCTGCAACCATATATTAGGTGAAAGCTGTGCATAATAATTAAGATATTAGTGAAAATAACATACAAAAATGCACTACATTGGATAAATTTCAAAAATGTGCGCATTAGTCAAAACTGCATATACCAATGTGTTTATTGGGGGGGGGATCACACTAAAATGCTGATGGATTTTTTATAAAGCAAATTGCTACAAAATGTGAAAAACTGAATGGAGGATTAGAAAAATGAAAGACTGAGGGAACTGAAATTGACAGATTCTTGCATTCCCTAAGACAAGGAAATCCAGTCCATCCTCCTCCCCCAGATTTTTGTTGTTTGAATTCTGCAGAGTTTTCTACGATGATGGAAATAGGAATTATTAGAATATATATAGAAATGATTGCTGAAGGAAGAGCTGGTTGAACAAAAACAGTTTCTTTAACTTGCACCGTTTTATAGTCATCTTTCAGTTGCATTCTGCAATGGGACTGAGATTATCTCAGCGCCTTCTTAAATGATGCATACATGGACACAAGCAGCTCCCATACAGCGCATCGCTTCTCACAGTTCTTGCTTTTGAAATGCACATTCCGCTTTTCCATCTCTTTCTGCATCGCTAAAGTGATTCATACTGAGATATATTTTCCTGCCCATGGAGAAAACAGAAACCATCTGGGCTCCAACTCAGATTTTGAAAATTATCAGAGAATATAGAATTAAATTTAGAGATAGGTTAAATGATGCACATAAAAAATGCAGGAAAGGCCTTGCAGAGAAAATGCACAGTTTATTGCTAAATGGGTTGTAACATTTTGCTTATTGCCCTTTGCAGAAAGACTGAATAGCTCTGATAGCTCTTCATTGACACATCTGTAGATATGACTCAGTTACCTGCATACTGCAAGAACCATAATAAATTATACACCTGAAAGTGTGACTGGGAAGAAAGTACACCTGTTATAAAGCTTGTCTGACTTCATAACCAGGAGTGAGAAAAACCCAAAAGTGGGCCATGCAGTCTTTGTCAAATTTAGTCCTTGATACTTCTTATTGAAATGATTGCAATAGTTTCCTATTTTCTGCAGATTCCCATCTAGTCTTACCTCATTATGCACTCCATTCTCGACAATAAGTATTTTTCCTTATTATTATATATCCACTTTCAGAAAGGAAGTACAACACATGAAGAGGCCGTAAAGGTCAATAATTGCTTAGACTCAAGGACATGTCTTAATGGTATCCTACAGTAAAAGAACCATATTTACAGCAAATTTACCGGTATACAGTTTATCTGTGAATTCACAATTTGTTCCCTCTGCTGAAAGTGGGGCCATTTATTTAAACAATCTATAGATAAATGCTGAGCTTTTTAATTCCCCATTGTGAACCATAAAAAGATAGTAATAGACATGAATATACTGACCGAGGGCTTCTCGAAAAGCTTAAGCCGTCTGTATTTTCTAAGAGTCTGGACTCTTTAAGTGTTAGCAAATGGTTATGGCATAAGCTATTGTGGATTGCAATTTATCAAAAGCATTAAAGTGTTGTCCTAAGTTTTGGTTATAGATAATTGATGATACATTTGAGCGGTTTCAGCTGAGAACTATAAATGACATGGTGTTCTATCATTTTTGTTCTTCTAGGTTTGTTCTAGTAGATTATTCCTGAGTACAGTCAGGGTTTTTTGTTTTGTTTTGTTTTTCCACTCTCACTTCATTGGGTGAATATTGTAGTTTGAAGAATGTCTGTTTGGAATTCTTAAGTTGTGAATAGATCCATTGTATCAATGGATTTTGTGGTGTGTTCTGGCTGGAAGCTAGAAACATTTATGGATGTGTACAGTCCGTTTGCACTACGCCAACCTCAGTGCCCATCATGCACCTGGTTTCCCATATAAGATGATGCTTATCAGGGCTGTCTTAAGCATATCCAGCGCCGTGGCTCAAAGAGCCCTCCGGCGCCTCCCCCCCCCATTTCCCAGAGTTGCTGACCTTTTTACCTCCCGGCATCAGCTCACTGCCCTTGCCCGCTGAGCCGAAGCAGCGCCGCGCCCAGCCTCCACCTCTTCCCTGGCGCCTGTGCCGTGGTGGCCACGGCAGGCGGAGGCTCCGGGCACGGCGCTGCTTCGGCTCGGCGGGGAAGGGCAGTGAGTTGATGCCGGGAGGTGCCGCGTCCAGCCTCCGCCTCTTCCCAGGCGCCCTCCAGAACTCGGCACGAACTTGGTGCCCTGGCGCCCCGCGCCACTTGCCTCTATGGGAAAGACGCCCCTGGTGCTTATATGCCCAACAGAGGATGAGATAACACAGTAGGATTTAGGTCCCATTTATTTTCTCCTACCTTTTCAGCCATCCTTATTTACCTGGTATGCTACATACCTGTGGAATCATTTGGTTCTTGTTGAGGCAAAACAAATGAAAGGACCAGAATCAAAACAGGTAGGAAAAGATGTGGCTTATGAACCTGCCACTTCAGTGAGAAATGTAAAGATACAGGATCAATCTCCAAGGTGTAACCTGGCAATCTGTGTCAAAATGCCTTCAGATAAAGCTGTATTTGTGGTAGCATTAACCCCCATTCTCTCATATGAGTGGCGATATTAATGCCATGCCAGGTGTGTAATAAAAAGACAGAATTCTAATAAAAGAAGACAGTATTAGTACAATCCCAACCTTCTTTGTTGTAAATGCTGTAAAAAGCATTCTAGCGGACAACAGATCTGGGATTACCATGGGGATTGAATACTAACATTCGGCAGCCAGGAAACAGCATTACCACAGCTGTAACTTTTTCTTATAACCCTAAGAGCATTGACATTGAGGAGATTGCTAGGAGTTCATATTAAATATAAAGCCCATTTACTTTTATGAGCCTTTTCACTGTGTGGGATAAACTGGTTTTCATTTACAGAAATTTGTCTGCATCACTAGATTGGTCACTGAAAAAATTGAAGGAGACCATTACTGAATGTAAAGACTTGCATTAGACACACTGATGCATTTAACTATTGTTTGACTAAGGTATTGTATAATGAATGTATTTTTACAGGAATTCTGCTTAAACAACTTTTATGTTTTTAGAGTGGCTCTAGCATGGTATTAGGTTTCACATTCAAACTTTTTCCTGCTCAGTCTCGATTTAATGACTCACCAGTCTTCAGATTCTAAGAGAGAATATAGTTTACTCTAGCCAGCTACAACTCCCCATAAAATGATTATGCTTAATGGATACTCATGCTTGATGTAGGGCTTCTTTCAACGTATAGGAGCATATAGGAGTTTTATTATAACATGTGTTATAATAACATGTGTTATAAAAACCATCCAGTTTATATTCAAGCCTGCAGTTTTTTTATATGTAACCATGGGACCTAAGATAATTGCAACAGCATTCTATGCTAAGCAGGTAGGACAACCACTTTGCTGACAATCATTTGGAGCGCTCTTATAACCGGCTAAAAAACCAGGTATTTAGGATTACATCAATATAGGGATGTAAAAAATGCCTTTGGGTAATGGGTATAGCCAAATCTTGTTTATTTTGATGCTGATTCATAACCTCTCTAAATCATATATAGTAGCCTTAGTTGTTGATGCATCAGCTTGTCTTCCTCCTGTACCAATATGATTTTCTGGGTCAGTATGTAATATTCTTGGTCACACAACAGTGAGCTAGTTCGAGGGTAACATAAGAGAACATAAAATGAACCTGGCTGGGACAGACCAAAAGCCCATCAAGTCCAGGATCCTTCTTTCACAGTGACTAACCAGTTGTTTACAGGAAGCCCACTAACAGAACATAAGTACAGTAGCACTCTGTCACTCATATTCCCCAGCAACTGAGGCATATCCACTCTGATACCAGGTGGTAGTGCATATCATGAGTAGAAGCCATTGATACCCTTAGCTGTCCTGAATTTGTCTAATTCAAGTTGGTGGCCATCGCTGCATCTTGTGGGAGAGAATTGCTGTGTGAAAAAGTGCATCCTTTTGGTCTGTCCTAAATTTCCCAACATTTAGCTTCTTTTTTTCAAAACTAAAAAGCTGGTAGCAAGAGCTGTTCAGCAGTGGAGCAGACTCCCTCAGAGGGTGGTGGACTTTTCTTTCCTTGGTGGTTTTTAAGCAGAGGTTGGATGTCCATCTGTCATGGATGCTTTAGTTGAGATTCCTGCACTGCAGGTGGTTGGAAGAGATGACCAACTGTACAATTCTGTGATTCTATAAATCAGACGTCACAGAAATGTGTTACTGAGTTACTTGTCTGAACTTAATAACTACTAAAACGTAATGCTCAACAGTTCTTCCTTCAGATGTCTCATTAAAATTTATTGTGAATCATTCTTCCCACTTGGAAAATGAGTGTGAAGTTCAAACCAGAAATGTAAAAGTTGTCCAAAACTTAATATTAGTTTTTATTCCTATGCCTCATGCTCCAGTGACATATTATATGACATTGTGCTGGCTAATGTTCATTCTACTAGCTCAGATATCAAGGAGATGATACAATGCAGAGGTCAGTTCTAGGTAGCTTTTTAAGGGGTGGGAGCAGACCAGAGTGAAGACGTTGCTCTGAGGGGGTCTTGGAGCCTGATGTGATGGGCTGCAACCGCTGCCCACCTCTGACTGGGTAACCAACCATTGTTGCACATCTTTCAGGTCCTCTTTAAAATGGATTCAGCTTTTGATCTGAAACTGAAACTTGTATATGTGTATCAGATTTCATTTTCATATCTCAGTGGTCAGTGGAGCTATCACACTTTAGCAAGATAAAATAACAAATCTACAAGGAAACAAAATGTTAGCCCATAGGTCTTACGTTATTCTGCCACAAATACAACAGACATTAAGCTTCTAAGAAAGCATCTTCAAGGCAACTTTAGAGATGCAGCCTAATGAACTGTGACTATTATATCAACACTTTCTTGCTTAGATTCAAAATTAGGCCTTCTGTTCTGAATCTCAAAAATGTTCAACTTCAGATTTTGTATGCTGTTTTAAAAAATAAACTATAAACAGGGTGGCAGGGATATGATGGAAGTCATACGTTTCCCAGCCAGTTTTCATCAAACTCATAGGACTTGGATATATTTGAGTCTGTATTTCCCCCCCTATGCTTAACCAAGCATGAATGTGAAATTTTAAAGGATCACTTAACTGAATGCGTGCTCCTGGGCAAGAATGCCTCTGGAGTAGAGAAGAACTTTAAAGGGTGAAGAAGACTGTAGCTGTCTAGTTAAACAACACTTGTTTTATGAGCATCCTTGTCTCATTGAATATTGCTTTACAGTTGTGCTATTTCTACAGAGGAATTTATAAGTCGGGGTCTTAAGGCAGGCCACTGCCTTCATTTTCATTTATATCAAAATGGTATTTAAGGACCAACAGCAAGCTAAGTTCCAAATGAGCAGGAAAGCACTGTTGCCAAGACAAACCGGCAGGAACAGCAAGAAGACTGGTAGCAAGGAGTGGGAAGGTGGTTCATGACTAGAAAGGTTTAAAATGAGTGAAGGGTTATGTCACTGGCTTTCTTCAGTGTTTGGTGTTTTTTCCCCTTAGAATTATTTAAAAAATGCAGGGTCTTTCTGGTTTTTTTTTCCTTGAGAAAGCTTTAAAAAACCCAAGCCCAAGGAAGCTAGCAATAGCCCACCCTCCCTGCATCTGAATTTATGCTTGTGAAGAGGTGGGGTAGTGACAGGAAGAGCTGCCTGCCTTGTAGGCATCATCTTTAAGGTCTCAGTGTTCATTCTTCATTGCTTGACATCTGCATGTGTCTGTGTGTGTATCCTTCCTCCCAGAGGAGCCCATGGCAGCAAACATCAATGTGTTAAAATAATAGAATAACAACAGAAATAAAACATGTTTTCATCATTTTAAAACTATATAAAACCATCCGAAATATTTAAAACATCTCAAAGCATTTTAAAGTGATCACATATCCTCACAGTTATTAATTTCAAGGTTGCCATGGCGTGTGTCTGTCGGCCATCAAAGGCCTGGATAAACAGGAATCTTTTGAACTTTCTCTTGATGGACAGTACTGAGGGCAACAGGCACACCTCACCAGGGAAGGTGTTTCATAGAGGGAGAAGCACCACCAAGAAGTTGTATAGTTTCTTATGCCTCTTAGCTCAATTAATGTATTTGAACTACTGTGCACACTATACACACTGATCTTCCTGACCATGCTTAGTGAACATGGGTTGTAGTTCCAGTGCTGTCTAACTGAGGCAGAGTGAAAACTACAAGCCCCATGTAGGCCAGCTGGAAACAATCTTTCTGACCACCCATGTCTTAAGGATAAGTCCTCCAAGATACCTCTTTTCTCTGGACTATCCTCCCCACCCTGCCCTGCCCCGCTGCCCATCATCCCCCACCTCACAAGAGAAAGTCTGCTTGGCAACGATGTAAAAAGGCAGGCTGGGAACACTGACCACCTTACTGAACTTTACTGGACTTGGATGAGTCTGGGTGTCAGCTTGGATATAGCATTGGTTCCTAAATCATTCAGATATAGAGAGGAAATCAGTGTCACACAATGCTGATTTTTCCATCAGGGCAAGCATTGCAGCTTGACAGACTGATCAGTGCCCTTCTCCTTTCCCAGTACACTGTTCTGGGGGTTGTTCCAAGCCCCCAGAGCCAATTTGGGGGGGCTTGGGGGACAGGATGAGGAGTGGGTGATAACTCCGTTGCATGGGCGGACGTCTTTGTGTGAGCTTCTGCTGTTGGGACTTATTACTTGAATCCCACCCATTATCCTCTTGTATAATGCCCCCCCCCACACCTTTTCCCATAAAATATGTTGTTATGAGTCCATACATACTAACACACACACAGAGAGACACACACACAGGGAGAGGGAGAGGGAGAGGGAGAGGGAGAGAGAGAGAGGCAGGCAGGCAGGCAGGCACCCTTTTTCTTGAGGGGAAATCATCGTGTGAACCTGGACTATGCCCCTCAGATAGTATGTTCAGTTTCCTTCATGTCACATTACATTATACAGAGTGTTTTGCGGCTGCTCCTCCATCACTCAAAATGTATTTATGAATTGGTGCAGAAAAATAGCTTCAATAAAAGAAAACATACTTAGAGCATTATAAGCTAGGGAATTCCTGTGATCAGAACACAAACATCTTTGCATGCGTCAAGAAGACTAATACCCATTTAGATATCAAACTCTTGGTGGCAATTTGTTTTAAGCAACAATACAACAATGTGAAGTGACTGTGACCATTAACTGAAGATGTCTCTGCGTTTTCTTAATTTCTAAACCCCCTGGCTCTCTGACTACATTTTTAATACCTCTGAATTTAGAAAAGTGAGATTAACACCTTTGTTGTTGAAAGAAGAGAAAAGTAAAATAATCCTACAATTTAGAAGTACGAAAGGTTATTGTAGCTTCTACTTTGCTAATTGCAGGAATTGATTCTAAGTGAGTCATATGAAACTATTTTAAATAGGCAATTAGCAGCTTCCTTTTAAAACTACCCATCTGTTCCAAGAGGTAGGGAAAAAAATAAAAGTAAGAAAAAAACTCGGTATCTTAAAACAGCATTACTTATTGCCATTGCAGAAACTGCTGTGATTTTAGAAAAAGTTTTGTTTTTAAATAACATGTACTTTTTTTGTTCAAAAGAAAAGTTGCCTCCTCAGGCCTGGGTGAACACATGTCTTCAAGTGGCAACATAGGTGAACCAGTGAGAGAGCCACTTCTTCCATACTTCAGTCATACTTCTGAGGGGAATCTCACAAACAGGGGACCATCACAGAGAAGGCCTTATCTCTTATGGCCAGTGCTGGCTTCACCCAGAGGCAAGAAGAGCTTCCCCTGAAGATTTTAATATCTGGGTCAGCTGGTCTGGTTTAGCCAATAAAGTTTTTCGATAATAACTATGTTAGCACCTACCTTATGGAATGCTCCCCTACCCATTGAGATCAGGCAGTCACCAACCATGGGCAGCGTAGGTAACCTGTTGAAGGTACACCTGTTTACCACCTCCTCCTTATACACCTGCCTACCTTCGGGCTTCCATCTCACTCCTCCACTGGTCCAGCAGGTCTCAAATGTCTACCATCATATCTAGTTTGCATTGCCAATCAAACTGCAGCATGACGACAGCATTTCCTGTTTATTATGTATAAGCCTTTAATGTGGACATGGAACAGAGTGGGCTCATGAATGAACACAGGTGAAAGGGATGCAAACCAGAAATACTTGTTCATGTCTAGCGTGAAATTTTTAAGTGGTTTGAGCTGCATTCAGCTAATGAGTCCTCATAGCGGAAGCCAGCACAAGGTATTTTGCTAGAGCGATAGATCTTTTCTCCCCCTCTGCTCCCCCTGTGTGCCTCCCAGTTGGCTCTGGGGATTAAGGGAAAATCCAGAACAACGCACAGGGGAAGGAGAGGTGAGATCACTCTATCTGGCAAGCTACAATGCTTGAGCTGACGAAATGATCTCCTTAGTGCTACATTGAATTCCTAACATATTTTTAAAACTTATTATAGATTTTTTTTATTGGAACTTTTTATTGTTGTGCTTTATTTTTCAGAATTTATATTATGATGCATTTTATAAATAAATAAATCCCCCATATTTGCTAATATCTATTTTCTTCCACCATGCACTGACAGCTTCTCTAAAACTTCCCTGGAAAGAAAAAGCTTGTAACACAGCACTTTTTATTCTGATTGTCTCAACCGACCTTTTATTTATTTATTTATTTATTTATTAAAAAAAACATTTTAGAGGCTATTTGCCCCCATCCTACACTTTTTAGGTTATGGTAGTTACGATGTCATAAGGAAGTTCATTTGAAGGATCTCTTAAAATATGTACATTTTAGGGCAGGCTTCCTCAAACTCAGCCCTCCAGATGTTTTGAGACTACAATTCCCATCATCCTTGACCACTGGTCCTGCTAGCTAGGGGTCATGGGAGTTGTAGGCCAAAAACATCTGGAGGGCCGAGTTTGAGGAAGCCTGTTTTAGGGGAAAGGCAGCTTATCCAGGAGACTAAAAATATCAATATGGCTTCCTAGCCCAAGTCTCTGTTGGTCCTCACAACCAGCTCCCCACCCTCTTGCTACATTCAGAGAACTTCATGAAAGAGCTATGTTTTTTTTTCTAGATTGTGATGTAGTATAGCAGAAACACAAGAAGAAGCAGGAGCCTCTCCTGCTGCTGCTGCTGTTTTAACCTACCCCAAACTATTACGGAAGTAACAAGACTCTGCCTCTCTCCCAAACCCTCTGGCAAGCACACAGAGCTTCGGAAAGAGTGGTTTTTTGGCTAGTGCAGTGTGAATAAGTTAAGAAACAGTGGGAGAAATGCCTGCTATTTCATTTGTTTTTCAAACAAATCTCTCTTGGGGGGGGGGAGGGAGAGACTCACCTTCTTTCCAAGCCCTCTGGATGGAGTCACCAAAAAATATTTTCTGACTTGTGTGAAGCTTTGGAGAAGGACAGAAACAGCAAGAGGAATGGCTAATTCTTTTTCTGTACCAAAGCTTGCTGCAAGATGCTTCTCCTTCCAGCTGTCCATGTTTCAAGGGAGAAACACAGCATTTTTTCTGATCTGAAGGAAGCTTTGAAGAAGATAGGAAAAAGCAGCTTTTGTGCTCCAAAGCCCCCTATAGGTAAGGAAAAGATGTTGCCTAGAAGGTTGGCTAGAGAGGCGGGTTCGTTTCTCTCTCTGGAAGCTTTGGAGAAGACAAGAAACAGCTGGAGTTTCTCCCATTCTTTCTGTCCCTTCTCCAAAGCTTCATGCAAATGAGAGAGCAAAAGCAGCAGGAGAAATGCCTGCTGATTCTCTTCCTAGGTGCTGTACAAAGCGGCAGCCTCTCATATGCTCCCTTGAGTCCTTCCCACCAGGGGACAAGGGACAAGTGTCTCTGGTAAGCACATGGGTGGAACTATTAATGCCTCAGTTTATGGTTACACACACACACACACAAACACACACACATACACACACACACACACACCAAACACAGCTACCTGTACAATACATGTTTGGGAATATAGAGACAGGGCTTGGTCCTCAGGAAAAAGTCCTCTAAGGCAAATGAGGAAAGTGAAACCAGGCTTAAATGAGTTGAAATAAATTACATGCAGATATTATAATCATCTGAGATTCAGCAAGTTTTTCTCTCAATAACTCTCCTTTTCATTCCCCAGTGATGCATGCAACAATGGGCTTAGATTTTCATAAGCTCTTAGAAATCATTAGCTATACATCATGAAGAATGTTAAAACCAGTTATCAATTGAATTTATCATTTTATAATACATAATTTTATTTCATTATGTGCACTAGTTCATGCAAACTCCAATCTATCCATAACACGTTTTAGGATTAGCGTTTTGAAGCTAAATTTCTTATCAAAGAAAGCAGCAAATGAGATTTGTCTATCTGTTGATCTGACTTTGGAAGGTATATTATTTTGTCATTTCATCTGCAGACAATGGTCTCAGTACAGAGTCATATGCCTATTGAAGTGGAACTTAACTTTGTTCTAACAGTGTCAAATCACTAAACTACATTTTATGTATTGGGATCAATGTTTTATGTATTGGGATCAATGTTTCCAGTTGACTCAACTCTTTCTTTTTTTTTTAACATATTTTTTATTAAGTTTTTAAACGGAAATTATATAGGACATAATACAAAATACAAATTATAACACACAAACTCCCCTCTCCCCCTCCCCCTCCCCCCTCCCAACTACCACCCCTTCACCCAAAATCTTATCCCTGAGGAGTTCCCCCCATCTTCTGCTGTTAATTTTTATATATACATTTTTATCTTACACACTTTTGTTATTCTTTATATAATAAATCCTAGTATCATGATTTGCTTTTATACAGCTTAATCAAACCGTTTCCAGTCCTGTCATTCTTCCCCATTTCATATTTCTCTTCCATACTCATTACATATGTCTTTTAATCTATTATTAGTCTATTCCCTTATGTATTTCCAATAAAGAATTTTACAAAAATCATGCTTTGAGTTTCATTTCCTTCCGCCGGTAATTTATATACCAAACTCTTTGTTGATATATTTCACAAATTTTCCCCATTCTTTGTCAAATTTGTCGTATCCCTGCTGTCGGATTCTAGCAGTTGTTTCAGCTATTTTCATGTATTCTGTCATTTTTTGTCTCCATTCATCAATTGTTGGTACTTGCGTCTGTTTCCAGACTTGGGCCAGTAATGTTCTGGCCCCCGTCACTGCATACAAAAATAGTTTTTCATCATTTTTCCTAATATCTTCCCCCGTCATATTCAACAGAATGCCCTCCGGTGTTTTCCTAAAATTGTATCTGAGAATTTTTTAAATTTCATTATAAACCTCTTCCCAGTATTTTTTGACCCGATCACAGTGCCACCACATATGAATGAAATCGCCTTCTATTTGTTTACATTTCCAACACCTCCTGTCTGCCACTTTGTACATTTTCCCTATTTTAGAAGGCGTGATGTACCATCTGTACATCATATTAAAGATGTTCTCTTTCAAAGCCACCGATGCAGTGAACTTAACCCCTGTATTCCAGAGTTTTTGCCACTTATCAAAATCGATATTGTGGCCTAAGTCAACTGCCCATTTAATCATTGTAGACTTAACCAACTCGTCCTTTGTGTGCCACTCCAGTAAAAATTCATAGATTTTAGATAAATTTTTCACATTAGTACTAATTACTGTTTGTTCCAAGATTGTTTTATCTTTTTCAAATCCTTTACTTTTTTTATCTTTGCTAAACACACTAAAGATTTGCTGGTAGTCTAGCCATCCCTGTAATCTATTTTTTATATCGTCATATGGTTTCATGGTAAAGATGTTATCCTGTTCTTTTAACAAGTCTCTATAGGTAAGCCACTGCTCATCCTTATGTATTTTCGAGATCGAGAAGGCCTCCTGTGGTGACAGCCAACCTGGCGTCTTCCTCTCCAACCATTCCTTATATCTGCTCCAGACCTCATACAATGGCTTCCTAATCGTATGATTGAGGAAGGCTTTATGTACTGAAACTTTATCGTACCAAAGGTACGCGTGCCATCCATAGTGGTTGCCTATTCCCTCCAGGTCTAATAAGTCCTTATTATCCAGTTTTAACCACTCCCTCAACCATACTATACACGCTGATTCATAATATAGTTTAAGGTCTGGAACTGAGAAGCCCCCTCTTTCCCTTTTGTCCGTCAGAATTTTAAATTTTATTCTGGGCCTTCTACCCTGCCATATAAATCTCGATATTACAGTCTGCCACTCTTTAAATTGGCCCCGTCCTGTAATGATAGGGATCATTTGGAAGAGGAATAACATTTTGGGTAGGATTGACATCTTTATAGCCGCCATTCTTCCCCACCAGGATAGGTTAAGCCTTGTCCAGGTTTCCAATTTTAGTTTCACTTCATTCCATGTTTTAGTATAGTTATTTTTATACAAGTCATTGTTTTTTGATGTAACCCATATGCCCAAATATTTAATTTTTGATGTTGGTGTTATACCCGTTTCACTCCATAACTGACTTGTTTCCTCTGCATTTAGATTTTTAACTAACATTTGTGTCTTGTTTCTATTTAGTTTCAGGCCTGCTAAATTTCCGTATTGTTCTATTACCTTTAATAGTTCCTTTATTGATGTTGACGGATCTTGTACCGTCACGACTATGTCGTCAGCGAAGGCCTTAACTTTGTGTTCTTTTGTTCCTTGTTTTATTCCTACAATTTCTGTCGTTTCTCTTATTCTTTGTAACAATACCTCAAGAGTCAATACAAACAGCAGAGGTGAAAGCGGACATCCTTGCCTCGTGCCCTTTGAAATTTGAAAATTATCTGTTAATTCATTATTTATAATAAGTCTTGCCTTTTGTTCTTTATATATTGCTCCTATGGCTCTTCTGCAGGTCTCTCCTATTTCCATCATCTCCAAGTTTTGTTTCAGAAATAACCAAGAGACATTATCGAACGCCTTCTCGGCGTCGATAAAAATTAAGGCAGCTTTTTTATTAATTTTGATCTCCAAATATTCTATTAGATTTATAATATTTCTCATATTATCCCTTAATTGTCTTCCGGGTATAAATCCTTTTTGATCTTGATGTATTTGTAAATTCAAAATTGATTTGAGTCTTTGTGCCATTATAGACGCAAACAATTTATAATCGTTATTCAATAACGAAATTGGCCGGTAGTTCTTAACATTTGTTGTTTCTGTGCCTTTTTTATGTATCAGTGTTATATACGCATCTTCCCACGTTTTGGGTATATGGCCTGTTTCTAGTATGTTATTGACTACTTCCTTGAAGTGAATTAACAGTTCTTGGTTTAGTTTTTTATAATACTTTATAGGAAGCCCGTCCGGCCCTGGAGCTTTCCCATTTTTCCCTTTTTTTATTACTTCCAAAATTTCTTCTTCTGTTATTGGTTCTTCCAATTGTTTTGCCAATTGTTGTGGTATAGCTTTTAATTTAAACTGTGTCAAATATTTTGTAATTTCTCCCTTATCTTCTTTTGATTTTTTATATAAATTCTTATAGAACTCCAAAAAGGCATTTTTAATTTCTTTTTGATTATCCAATACTTCCTCTCCTCTTATTATTTTAGATATTGTATTTTGGACCCTTCTTTTCTTTAGCTTCCACGCCAGCCACTTCCCGGTTTTATTCACTGATTCGAAATTTTTTTGCTTCATTAAATTTAATTTCCATTCAACCTCTTGATTAACTAAACCTTCTAATTGTATCTGTAAAATTTTATATGCTTGTTTTGCTTTCAAATCGTCTGGCTTTCTGCTTAATTGCCCTTCTACCTTTTTAATTTTTTCTAAGATTTCTTCCTTTTTCCTCTCCCTTTGTCTCCTACGTATGCAGTTTTGTTGTATTAGACATCCTCTTATAAAAGCTTTGCTCGCATCCCATACTATGTTTATGTCTGTTCCTTTATTAGCATTTAACTCAAAATAGATTTTTAATTGCTCTTTTATTTTCTCTAGGGTTTTGACATCATCCAGAAGGAATTCATTCATTCTCCATCTGAATGTCTTATTACTTTTTATTTTCCATTCAACCATTGTTGCCCTGTGGTCAGATAGGGTTTTTGGCAAGATCTCCGTTTTAATTACTTTGGTTGTTATTTCCTTTGAGATCCAAATTTGATCTATTCTACTCCAACTTTGATGCGGGTCTGAAAAGTAAGTGAAGTCTTTGCCAGTCGGGTTTTTCCACCTCCATATATCAATTAATTCATTTGCCTCTACTAAATAATGAAACGATGTTGGTAATTTCCCCTGACTTGATTTTGCCTTTTTCCTTTCCGACTTATCCATATGAGTCGATATTACCCCATTAACTCAACTCATAAATTTAGAATATTATTGAGAAAACAGGTTCAGCCTTAATCATATTATTTCAAGACATCCTGGTTTATTTCTACCAATGTATTAAAGGCTTTGAAAAACTAAAATGTTTTCCCGCCGCATGCTAAATAGGAAATATTGTGTCTGATCCAAACAAAAGTTAAAATGCCTGTAAAATTCCCATGACAACAGTGGCAATTATTTTTGAATTAAAGTCCTGCTAGGTTCACT
Source organism: Darevskia mixta (assembly GCA_034641385.1). NCBI lineage: Eukaryota > Metazoa > Chordata > Lepidosauria > Squamata > Lacertidae > Darevskia > Darevskia mixta. The sequence continues at coordinate 5,304,806 of JAWWNH010000036.1, forward strand.
TGGAATCGGGACTTCAGTGTTCATTAAGTCACACAAAGATTCAAGGTAAGGGATTCATGCTGTTAATTTCTTCTCTATGTACTGTATTTGAATATTCAGTTTTGGCAGAGACCAGAATTCCAGAAAGTAAAAGAGGGTATCCCAGGTACAGTCCAATTGTATGCCATCATCAATGGCCTATGCATCAAGTGCATATCAGAAAGGGGGGCATAGTTATGACTCTATGTCTTAGACCCTTGGACCTATTTATTGTGTAGAGCTCAGAATTTTTACTAGCAAGAAAATCTGTGTCTTATAAATGGCTAAAGCCATTTTGTGTAAGTCTTTCTCTGAACATGACGAAACATGGGTGAGGTTGCACTGCTATGCCTACCACGTAATGGTGGCAGTTGCGGCAGCAAACAAAGTTTACTTCTTTGCCAACATTGTGTCCTCCAGCAGCTTCTGGCAGAGTTTTCCTGAGTGGTAAATGGGCTTTTGTCATCTGGCCAAGAGAGCACTGCTCTCTCACACTTGGAAGCCTGCCATAACAACTTTGCAATGCAGTTTAGGACAAAATCATGCAGATTCATACAGAGTTGGATGCCGCAGTTAGAATAAGTGTGATAGAGGTGTCTAGAGCACTGTTTCCTCTATCTAGATCAATTTTGATGATTGCTACCTGAGGAAGTGGACAAGTTTTGTAAGGAAGTGTGGCTGACCACCTGGCTCCTTGACGCTTGCCCAAATTGGCTTCTTAGAGCTAACCATGGGGTGTGTTTGTGAGACAAAGTGGGTCCAGGGAATGATTAATGCTTCACTAGAGGAGGGGAAAGTACCATCTGCCTTAGAGGAAGTGGTGGTGCTGTGTGTGACCCTGCTATAAGGGTCTCTCTGCACCCAGATATGTTAAACAACTATTGTCCAGTGTTGAATTCCCCCTTATTGAGAAAGGTGCTTGAGAAAGTGGTGGCAGTTCAGCTTTAGGTATACTTGGAGGAAACTGATTACTTGAATCCATTCCAGTCTGGCTTTATGCCTGGTCATGGCACTGAAACTGCCTAGGTCACCCTGACCAAGATAGGGAGATAATGGGTGTGTGACCCTGCTCATTCACATTGTTTTCTTGGTGGTTTTTGATACTGTTGTCCACAGGGTCCTTCTGCAGCATCTCAGGTGTGAATGGTTGGCACTGTACTTCAGTGGTTCTGCTCCTACCTTCAGGGCAGCAGCTAGTTACAGAAGGCTACTCTTTGGAGCCATGAGAGTTGTCCTTTGGTGTCCTGCAAGGTTCCACCTCCACCCCAAATGCTATATAACATCTATATGAAACCACTGGAAGCTGTCATTAGGAGATTTGAAATGAGGTGCCACCAATATGTCGCTGACACCTAGCTCTGTTTCTTTGTTCCATCTGGGTCAATAACCTGAAGCTGATTTATGAAAAGGCAGAGGTGTTATGTGCCCCATAGCTTAGGGGTGCTTCTCATGTCAACCTTGTCACTGGAGGCTTAGGTGGCCTTGGTGGCTAGATGTGCTTTTTTTCCAGCTCCGGGTGGTTTCCTAGTTGTATCTCCTTTTGTATAGAGATGACATGGCCATAGAACTCTGTGCTCTGATAACTTCCAGATTGGATTATCATGGGCTGCCCTTAAAAATTACTTGAAAACTTCAACAGGTACAAAATTCAGTGACCAGATTACTGGCTGGGGTTTCCTTCAGAACTCATGTAACTCTTCTTTTAAAACATCTGCACTAGTGGCCACTTCATTTCTGGGCCCAATTTAAAGTGCTCATGCTAGCGCTTAAAGCCCCAAACAACTCATGCCCCAAATGTCTGAAAGTCTGTTTCCTTTCCTATAGACCCCCACTTGGGAGAGATGCCCTCTTGGTAGGTCTGCCAACCTCAGAAACCTGGAGTGGTGGTGGCCTGAGAGAGGACATTCTCTGTGGTTGTGGAATTCCCAGCCCACAGAGGTGCATCCGGTATCTTCAATATTCAGCTTTTGCCAAATGCTGAAGATATGCTTCTTTGCCCTGGCCTTTGAGACCTGAGATGTGTATTTTTAGGACCCACCCTATTTGGTGATTGGCAGTTGTTTTTAATTGTTTTTAATACTGTATTTGAAATGGTTGTAATCCAGTGAAGGGTGTGAAATAAGATACAACAACAACACCAGGTGGGACCAACACTTTGAATGGGTTTCGCTTTTTCAATAGATAAGTCAGAAATGAGATGTAAAAGGTGATGAGAAAGATGGGAATGTTCTGAAAAGATTGATATTGGAGTAAAGGTGGCTTTGTATAAATGGAGAAGATGATTTTAACAGCAGTTATCTTTGTAAGATGAAGCAGGAGAGTAAAAGTAAGATTCCTGATGTATGGTGCCTGATGTGACGGTATCGAAATAACCTCTTGGCAATTCACAGAAAATGTGAAAATGATAATAATTTGGAGCTGCTCGAGCAATCAATAGTACATATCAGAGAACAGGAGTCAACTTTCAAAGATTAGAATGCGACAATACGCGTGCACACATGCGCGTGCGCGCGCGCACACACACACACACCCCTGTACAGTAGTTTCTTGTATTGTTCATTACTGCAATAGATGTTTTAATGGCTTCACATGATGATTTGCAGCATTTTTTCAACTAATATTAACCAAGTGATACATCTATAATAAAGCTAGGCATTGGATAGTTGCATTAAAGCATTAAAACCTACTAGAAGGGGGAATCCTTCATGTTTGTTTGTTTATTATATTTATATTCCACTTTTTCCTCCAAGGAACTCAAGGTGGTGTACAGAGTTCTCCCCTTCCTTTCTGTGAGGTAGGTTAGGCTGAGAGGCAGTGACTGGGCCAAGGTCACCCAGTGGAGTTTCTGGCCAAGTGGGGATTTTAATCTTGGTCTCCCAAGTCCTAGTACTTCCCCCCCCCCTTGTGCTATATTAATGCAGTTTCACTTTTTAATGTGGTTTTATGTATTATTCTTTTTAATTGAATCATGAAATCATTGTGGTTTTATGCTTGACAAATTTTTGACTTGCCATGCCAAAAACTATTATTGCTGATTTGTGTATTATTATCACTTGGTTTCATAAGTTGCTTGATATTTGATCATTTTTAACTGTCTTGAGTTTTTTCTTCTTTTTTTAATGGAATCCAACATTTTAGCAGAGCACTCCTCTGATGGAACAGAGTTGAGGGATGACACCAGATGTCAAAAACAAAGGCACTTGCTTTATCCTGTCGCTGATGATAGGAGACTTTGTAATCAGACCACATCACCTTATGAATTCCATTTCCCAGCAGTACTGATCCCTCATTGTGTCATTTATTCCAAGGTCTTTGACCTTGTTTTCCCTCCTTTTAACAGCTTTTGCCCCTGGCTTTTGGAGTCCAGGGACTGAGAACTATGGCATTAACGTTTCTCCTTTGCTCCTGGATTAGTAGCATTGGAAATGAATGCTTAATATTTAATACTAGCATTTTGTAATATAGAGAGCTAGTTAATCCTACCCTTTTTGAAGACTCCTCTGTGACTTGAGGTGATTGAATGACCACACAAGAAGCTTTTGAGCTTTCTGAATTGTTCCCTCTTTCACTCTGCCAGGCCACCATGTGGGAGTGAGTAGAGTCTACAGCCCTAGGCAGGAACAAGCTGCTGCAAAACACTAGAATATTTTTGAAGATTTGCTTTTCATTTCTGAGGAAATGTATTTGCCATTGATATTCCATTTGCCAGTTAAATATTTTTTAAAAAACAAACCAACAGAAGGATCCCTTATCATTTACAAACAATATATCGGCAGTGACCTATCTGGCCTGAAAACACTTTGCTGCCTTTAGATGGCTGCATCCCACAGTACAATAGTGTGCCCTATAAGACCAGACAATATCTGATTTGTATGGTGGCTGCACATCACTGGTGATTGTTTCCTAGCGTTCACTGCTGCATAAACTAATTAGCTAATAGCACAAGCCTATACCTGTACATGTCAACTCATAAACTGCAATCCTGTCCCTGCTTTATGGAACTAAGCAACTTTGAGTTCATTGGCACTTACTCCGATGTAAGTGAGTATAGAATTGCACCTTTAAAAAGTAAAATTAAAAAGGGATCCAAGCACACATCTTTCAAATCACAAGTTCTCTCTCACACAAACAAACCTGCTTCTGTTCTGGCTCACTTGGCTGCCATGTCTGGAAGCTAACTCAGGCCTATCTTCACCTGTGCTGGCCACTTCTGGATCCCCCAACTGATAGCCCTGGAATCTGGCCACTAACAGGCCTAACTAACCTGTGACATGAACATGATATTTTGGTCTCTTGAAGATGTTTCTTGGCTTCTGAAAAGGAGATATTTCTGTGTGCCAGCTATTTTCTGTTTCAAGTCAGGTTTATGCAGTCAATTATGAGGATCTCATAAATTTCATAATGAGCAAATAAATGTTTTTTGCCTTGTATGCAATTTCTAGACCCAAGCCAATCCGAAATTGTTCTGCTTTAACAAAAAACGAGGATCCAGCCCCAAATTCAAAATTACCATATCCATGGTAATTACAAATACCATGTCCTTCTCAAGTTGATATATTAGGGTTTTTTTTGTCAATGTTAGGAAATCTTCTCCTGCATTTAGATTACGGTGGTTTCTTTTAAATTATATCAAGTGCCTTTTTCTGCCATACTGAAGGCACTCAATTTTGCAACTTGCAAACGTACAGAAAACTTTAGACCACTTTAGTATTTACTAGCTCATCTAGTGGTTAAAATATTGTAGAAATATGCCCTTCTTAGCTTAAAATTAGCTTTTGACTCTAGAATTCATGACTGTCTTGGGAGTTAAAGGTGATGGTGGTGTTTTTTATCTGTGTGCTGCATCCAAATGCATTTGTTTGGGTGACCTGTAGTAATTATGACTATCTTTTGGAGGATATTTTATTTAATTTGTAATTATTTAATTTGTAATTTGGAAGAGACATCTCCAATTAAATAATTTTAAACTGTGATTTCCCCATCAACAATAAAACAGTTTGAAACACCTAAAGGGAAGGAAGAAACATATTCTGCCTGTAACTTTGAAACTCTTGCAATTCGGGCATTTTTCATCTGATTTATCTTATGTTGGACTGGCTTCCATTTCTCACCCACGATTGTGATAGATCTGCCTCTACTTTAAGGAGTAGCTATTTCATGACCTTAACAAAGAAATCAACATGCCTATGAGTGGCTCCGTAATAAAGGGGCAGAAGGATCTGCATTCTTGGTAAGCTCATTTACCAAGCACAATGCATTCTAATAAAGGCAAATGTGAGATCATGCATCTAAAAACAAAGATTAATTACCAGATAGGAGGCTTTATCTATCCTGGAAAGCCATTACTCTAAAAGGGATTCATAAGTCATGGAAGATAACCGATTAAACATGACCTTCCTGTACATTGTTACATTGGCTGAAGTAATGCCTACATGTAAGATAGAAACATAATATAGAAATAGGGTAGCATCCCCTTTAATATGGCAATAACAAGCAATTGCAAATAGAATAGCCTCTTGGTTTTTTTTTAGGTAGGTAAGTATTTTAAAACTGTGCTATAAAACAGTGTCTAAAGCACAGTTTTATAACACAGCCTTCTGAAAAGGTTTAAAGAAAGTGTTTACTGAAATAGCCTGAGGTCTGGAAAAAGAAAAGTTTATATGTATATTCTAAGACAGAAGTGCCTGGCGTGCTCTGGTCCATGGGGTCACAAAGAGTCGGACACAACTAAATGACACAAAGCGGGTTCTCCAATCAGGGAGAGCACGGGTTGCGGAAGGGCTAACAGGACAACTCCCTTGTTGCTGGGCGGGTTAGGCTAATTGGCCATAACAGGGGATTGGTGCTCATCTTGTTACTGGGTAGATGTGCATGTTGCAAGTTAATGATTGACAGACATAGCTGCTTAAATCCTTGCACATGGCTTGGGGTTTCACTTTTGCTGCGTGCAACGGATCTCCCGCCCTCCCTCCCTGTTTTGGGGCATTTTTTCTGCATTTGACATTGCTATGCCTGTCATGGGGTTGCCTGCTTTGGAGCAGGGGCCTGGTAGGAATTTTGGCCATTTGGCTGATTGGCTGGTGCCATTTGGTTTTTTGCCTACTGCGTAGCAAATCGTCACAACTTGTAAGGTTGCGGTTAGGCATTGGTTAAAATTGGTTGGTTTAGGGGCATGGATTGGCTGGGCCTGCCCCTAAGAAATGCTGCTGCAGGGGTATGGATTGGCTGGGCCTACCCCTAAGAAATGCTGCTGCAGGGGTATGGATTGGCTGGGCCTACCCCTGCAAATTGCTGAGGGTTTTCCGTTAAAGGAATCCAGGGCCTCAACATGCTCTTGTCCGTGTCCCCGACAAGGGGCTTGGGCCACGCAGAGACCCTGGGAGCATTAGGGGGAGAGTCGAGGGCCTGACACCCAGCTCGGGGCTCTCCCCCAATGGTGTTTACCCTCTCTGACTTCGCTGGCTAGCGGATGTCAGTTCTGTCCCAGGGCAGGGGACAGATAGTCGCAACCAATGCCTAAGCAACCACTCACATGGTTTGTATTTAAATAAAGTTGTGGCCAAAATAATGCCAAAACCCTTAAACTTAATTGATGGTGTGATGTGTGAATTATTTAGGAGGGAGGTGTCCGGGGCCTCGGCACGCAACAACAACAACAACAACAACAACAACAACAACAACAACAAAGAGATACCTACCGGTAAAGTTTGGTTTTTTTTAAAAAAGAAGTTATGCCCAAATCTATTTTTTTTTCCAAAAATTTTTTTACCAAAAGGAAGTGGTTTCCAGACAGCCGATTATTGTACAATATCACCAAGAGGCAGTGAATAAAAAAAAATAGAAGTGTAAACAAAGTCAGTCTACACATAGAGGGTGGGATTTAGAAACATAAATGTAACATTGGATCAACTTCCTGTTTATATGTTTGTTTTCTAAATTAGCTACAGAACATAAAAGAACAAAGCATATCTAAAAATAAAGAAAAATGAGTAGTCTTAAAATGTCTTAAAATTTAGTATATTAGGGTGATCGAGTGAACTCGATTCCCAGGAGATTCAATACTAATACTAAAGATATATAAATCAAACACTGTAGTCATCTGACTATAGTGACAACTCTAGCCATGAGATATAATTGAGGAAAATGTCTTTTCCACTTGATGCCAGGTGCCATGGAATGCGAATGCACATGACTAACATACTAAATCATGTGGGGGAAGCCTTCCTACTATATAGGTCTTCTAGCATTTATCACACATTAGATTCTGTGGCGGGGGGAAAATTGCACCACATTTTCACCAATAGACAACTAAGCAAATTCATGGTTTGAAAACCTTATTAGTTTGTAAGTTTGGTGCTTATATTAGACCAGTGTCATAGATGTCTAGTGGAATTTTTATAAAGTTAATTGCTCTATTTGCTAGTCAAATTGTTGTTGTTGTTCAGTCGTTCAGTCGTGTCCGACTCTTCGTGACCCCATGGACCAGAGCATGCCAGGCACGCCTATCCTTCACTGCCCCTCGCAGTTTGGCCAAACTCATGTTAGTAGCTTCGAGAACACTGTCCAACCATCTCATCCTCTGCCGTCCCCTTCTCCTTGTGCCCTCAATCTTTCCCAACATCAGGGTCTTTTTTAGGGAGTCTTCTCTTCTCATAAGGTGGCCAAAGTACTGGAGCCTCAACTTCAGGATCTGTCCTTCCAGTGAGCACTCAGGACTGATTTCTTTAAGAATGGATAGGTTTGATCTTCTTGCAGTCCATGGTACTCTCAAGAGTCTCCTCCAGCACCATAATTCAAAAGCATCAATTCTTCGGCGATCAGCCTTCTTTATGGTCCAGCTCTCACTTCCATACATAACTACTGGGAAAACCATAGCTTTAAGTATACGGACCTTTGTCGGCAAGGTGATGTCTCTGCTTTTTAAGATGCTGTCTAGGTTTGTCATTGCTTTCCTCCCAAGAAGCAGGCGTCTTTTAATTTCGTGACTGCTGTCACCATCTGCAGTGATCATGGAACCCAAGAAAGTAAAATCTCTCACTGCCTCCATTTCTTCCCCTTCTATTTGCCAGGAGGTGATGGGACCAGTGGCCATGATCTTGGCAGCAAGCCCCTTTAAACAAACCAATCAGGGGCCTCGGAGAGGGCAGAGTTGTGGCATCTGGGGTTCCCCCCCCCTTTGGATTTTGTCATGGAATTCACCCACCCAACCTACTTGCCTACTTACCTCTGTAATCAATATAAAGTTGTGGCCTATTTCAACCCAATACCAATGTGCCTGGGCAGGCAATGTGTATTGTATTTGGGAATCTGTTCCAGCTGGAATAAAGATTCGTATAACTTTGTGAAGATGCTCTGTAAGTTTCCTTTGAAGTCTGTTCCATTGGGGCAGGCAGGAAATCACACAGTTGGCAAGCCTTGGCTTGCGGAAGTTAAGCTTAAAATTAAGCTCTCAGACAGTTTTACAGATCACAATTGAAAAATGGACAGTTTGTGATATCTCAGATATGCTGGACACAGGATCTTGAAGGCTTTGTATGTCATAATCAGCATTCAACCTAAAATAATAGGTATTTATATTGGGGTGTGGGATTTTGTTTGTTTGTTTGTTTGATTTTTAATGAGGTTCTGGTGCTCATATCTTGATAAAAGTGTTCTGGGTGGCAGCACAAAATAGCTGACATGGGCAGCAAAAAAAGAGGTACCAGTACTCCATACTGGTGTTGATCATCACACACACACACACACAAAAACACCTGTAGGTATTTAAACGCAATGCAGGCACCTCCCCACTTACATGCAGGGGAAATAATTAAATAAATTTAATTAAACTATAAAAAGGGGGAGACAGCCCAAAAGGAGTAGGAAAATACCTAGCAATCCCAGGAGCCTTTGCACTGACCTTTGAAGCCCTCAGAGAGCTGGAGTTTGAGAAAGGAGGTATGGAGGGAGCAATTGTGGTAGAATTATTTGGATTTTTGGCAGAGTTTGGCTTTTTAGATGGTGTTCCCCACCATACACAATTCCATGTATATGCGGAGTACCCAGGAAGGTAACCCCCACGTAAGTCGGGAGACACCTGTAATAAGTAATAGGTAGCCAGTTAAGGTGATAGGATAGTGGCAAAATAGTAGTCTTTTCTATCACCCTGTACTAGAAAGCAGCAAGTATATGCTGCACTTCATATCTGCACCATCAAGGTTAACCCCAGAAGGGGCATATTTCTGAAGGTGTAATGGTGTTATCAGTTTAAGTCTGAGTTTCAGCCTTTTCACCAGATGTTGAGGAAAGGTGCTCACGGTTGTGTTATAGGATTTATTATTATGGCAGATTTTACATCATCATGCAATTCCTATTCTCCCTTGGACAAACTACTATAATTTTAATTTGATGAAGTATGTAATGTGCCTTAATAATTTCATTTGCCAGTGTTCTAATTCTGCCTTTATACCAATTGGTCTGTTTCAGTTACTGGTGACAATGTTACTCTGTAGAGGTTTTCCTCGAATCTTATTCTAATGGGGTGATTTCGGTCTCTTGACTGCAACTCAGCTGGGTAAACAGAAGTATTCATTGAAAACCAACTATTGCATCAGAACTGAACTATCCTAAATTACTTTGTTAGCTGCATTGCCTTTGGCTCTCCTAGGACAAGAATTTTAATTGTTTTGCTGTCATAATCTTGCATGGAAACAATTTTATTAAATGCTTAAAGTATAACGATGTCTCCACAGATTTCACTGAAATTGCCTACCACAGATAATGAGGATACTTAGGGCAGCCCCATAAGTAATTACTACACATCCTTGCTACATTTGTTTACAGCTTTGTCAGTTCAGTTTGGTGTTCAAATTATACACTTGGAAAAAAAATGTATTGTGTATATTTTGGCACCACTTTTGACCTGAATCCCAATACTGTTCAGAAGAGGCCATGAGCCAAAGAAGTTGTATGCAAATGTAAAAGAGAACTATACAGGCAGCTAGTGTCTTCGCTATTTTTGCAAATCGACAAACCAAAGAAACAACTGACTTTTCAGTTTTAAGAGACTTGTTCCCTTCATCGTGATCAGTGCTATAGTTGTAACTGGGATCAGGTCTCCTTCCCATCTTGTCTCCTGATATGCACAGTAAAGGTAAAGGGACTCCTAACCGTTAAGTCCAGTCACGGACGACTCTGGGGTTGCGGCGCTCATCCCGCTTTATTGGCCGAGGGAGCTGGCATACAGTTTCCAGGTCATGTGGCCAGCATGACTAAGCCGCTTCTGGTGAACCAGAGCAGTGCACGGAAATGCCGTTTACCTTCCCACCGGAGCAGCACCTATTTATCTACCGTACTTGCAGTTTGATGTGCTTTCGAACTGCTAGGTTGGCAGGAGCAGGGACCGAGCAACAGGAGCTCACCCCGTCGTGGGGATTCGAACCGCCGACCTAGGCCCTAGGCTCTGTGGTTTAAGCCACAGCGCCACCCGCGTCCCTTTGATATGCATAGTTACTAATGACCAATCAATTGCAGGCATGTCCTTCAGGCTTTATATGCATAGACCACAGTTTTTGAAGTCAGATATGCACAGTATCTGACTTCAAAAACTGTGTGGTCTATGCATATAAAGCCTGAAGGACATGCCTGCAATTGATTGGTCGTTAGTAACTTTATTCCAGAGCTGTGAGTCTTTCGGCATGTACTTGAATGTACTTCTGCATGTGCTGGTATGTACTACATGTACTTCATGGTGTATCATACTCAGAAATCACCAGGAGACTGGAGCAGTACCATGAAGTCATCCCCCTGACAGTGCCCGAAAAGAAGGCAGTAAGGTTGGGACTGCATGGGCACACTGGCAGAGCTGATTCAGCACACCCGTTGGTGAACTGCCACAGGCCCAAACTTGCTGCCACCCAAACATCCCCGCATCATCCAGGGAAGTGGCAGTGATACCATTGTCGGTATGCTGGCTCTGCAGCACTACCCCACCATGCCAGCTATTCCTGACCACACCCATTACAGTATAAATCAAAGGGATGTGGGAATACATTGATTCTATTCCAATTTTTGTGTGTGTGTCTGTACCTTATCACTGTAGTCTGGCATATATGCCCTCCAAGGCTACAACAGAAAAAAGCTCTTGTTTTGAAACTGTACGTATTCATAAGAATGCAATTAATTATGTGTCTAAACCAACAATTATTGCAAGTGACCATGCTAGCATTGTGTCAGCATGGTCCTCTGGCTGCTTAACATTAAGGGCAGTATCACTTGTGTGAGATATCAAAGTTTTTCTAACACTTGACATCTCGGATTACACAGATGGCACTACAATCTCTTATTTCCAACATGAGTATTAAGAAATTATGTTTTCTTGGGACTGTGTTTAAATCCTCAGACAAAAACCCATAATTTCGATCCTACTTCTCCTGGCTTTGCCCATTGCCTACTTTTTCTGGATCAGTTGCTAAATGTTGAGAAGGCACACGTGCAATTTGCATCGCCCTTGAGTGTCCTTGATCTATGTCAGTGTACTTTCTGGCTCAAGAACATTATTGACATTGATTGAACTTGCCCTGTGTTGAACTGTTCTTTGCATGGATCAAAGGCCAAGTGAGCCTTATCCATACTTACATAGTTCACATTATATAATGTACAAAATATGCTAAGCACTTCCCAAATATATGGTTAATAAAAATATTAAGGCAATTGCAAAAAGTTTTACATTTCCAGCACTACTTCTTTTACCAATTTAAGCTGAAATCTATGAATGCCCTCCTGTATTTTGCAAATATTGTGAGCAGTGGCTCTGACTTTGAAAATATATATAAAGTCATAGAGTTGTATCCAGTGATGTCACTCAGCTAGTGCTAAAGCTTCCATCAGTGGAACAAGGAAGGAAGCATTTGTTGGTGATTCCTCCCTAAATCTCCTCTAAAGTTTTCCAGAGGAATGGAAAGCCCCCCAAAGCAGATTGGGGCAGCTGCAAAGGAAAATGGGAACTGATGGAAACAGAACAGTATAAATTCAATAAAAGAGGTGAGTCCCACAAAACAAAATACTTTCAAGCCACATTCTTACACTAGACTCGAGAGTGGGTGAGTATATCTTACCCTGATGCCCATTACTTAATAACACCCCTCCAGAGCATTCCAATTCACTGAAGCTGACATCTCCACATGCTCAGCCTGAAAGGTACACACCTCAGCTTAACTAGCGCTTCCATGTTCAAATCGGATGGAGGCTGGTTTAAGGGAAACTATATCAAACTGGTGTATTTCTCAAGAAGCTACAGGACTCCTATGGATTGTGAATAATGTTATCTGTACTTTGCTTCAAACACCAGCAGTTTCTGGTGGAACTATGATGAGAGTCAGTACATGTAATAAATTATGTTATACAGTGGTACCTCGGGTTAAGTACTTAATTCGTTCCGGAGGTCCGTTCTTAACCTGAAGCATACTTAACCTGAAGCACCACTTTAGCTAATGGGACCTCCTGCTGCCGCTGCGCCGCCAGAGCACGATTTCTGCTCTTAGCGGAGTTCTTAACCTGAAGCGTACTTAACCCGAGGTTGTTGTTGTTGTTGTTCAGTCGTTCAGTCGTGTCCGACTCTTCGTGACCCCATGGACCAGAGCACGCCAGGCACGCCTATCCTTCACTGCCTCTCGCAGTTTGGCCAAACTCATGTTAGTAGCTTCGAGAACACTGTCCAACCATCTCATCTTCTGTCGTCCCCTTCTCCTTGTGCCCTCAATCTTTCCCAGCATCAGGGTCTTTTCTAGGGAGTCTTCTCTTCTCATGAGGTGGCCAAAGTACTGGAGCCTCAACTTCAGGATCTGTCCTTCTAGTGAGCACTCAGGGCTGATTTCTTTAAGAATGGATAGGTTTGATCTTCTTGCAGTCCATGGGACTCTCAAGAGTCTCCTCCAGCACCATAATTCAAAAGCATCAATTCTTCGGCGATCAGCCTTCTTTATGGTCCAGCTCTCACTTCCGTACATTACTACTGGGAAAACCATAGCTTTAACTATACGGACCTTTGTTGGCAAGGTGATGTCTTTGCTTTTTAAGATGCTGTCTAGGTTTGTCATTGCTTTTCTCCCAAGAAGCAGGCGTCTTTTAATTTCGTGACTGCTGTCACCATCTGCAGTGATCATGGAACCCAAGAAAGTGAAATCTCTCACTGCCTCCATTTCTTCCCCTTCTATTTGCCAGGAGGTGATGGGACCAGTGGCCAAGATCTTAGTTTTTTTGATGTTGAGCTTCAGACCATATTTTGCGCTCTCCTCTTTCACCCTCATTAAAAGGTTCTTTAATTCCTCCTCACTTTCTGCCATCAAGGTTGTATCATCAGCATATCTGAGGTTGTTGATATTTCTTCCGGCAATCTTAATTCCGGTTTGGGCTTCATCCAGTCCAGCCGAGGTACCACTGTAATAACTTAAATAATGAATTGTACTTTCAGGACTCAGGTCCACAGGAGGTTCTCAATCAGGATGTCAGGCTGTGTGGTGACACAGAGCCTCTGTGTCACCACAGAGCTTTTGCACAAAGTAAGAAACAGCAAGATTAGGTCAGAACTTCAAGAGCATCTTGAACATGTTATGTGACAGGGTCTGACTCTTAGAAAAACTTTCAGTCAAGCCCGCTGTTTCTGCCGCAGCTTGCTGCCAGAAAAGTGCATAGCTCCTTGGACTTTGCCCCCAGTGGAGTCTTAGGAACTGGTTATCTTGAGTGAAAAACAATTTTACTTTATTATTATTTTTTTCACCGTTTAAATGCTTTTCAACTCCTAAGAACACAGTAGTTGCTGCACTGAGCTAGATAAGGGGAAAATACCGGTAGTATATAGAGAAGAAAAGGGAGTGGAAAAGGAAGTTCACACTGCTTACAATTTCAAAAAATGTTGAAATAGAACATGAAAACCTTGTCAAGTATTAAATAGTGAACAATTTTGCTTAGAAGGGTGCTCTTATTTTGTTTAAAGTGCTTCATGTTGCTAAACATTTTCAAGTTACTACTTAGCAGACCGTGTATACTGTGTAGTATTTGTATAAATTTTACACTGTAGCACAAGCTACTCCTTTACTCATATTGGTTTTAATGGACCATAGGTCACTTTCATAATGATTGTAAGTCTTCATGAACTTTTAAACATAACAAAATTAATTATTTTGGTATATGCTTCATAAACCACAGTGGTACTATGTACCATTTAAATGTGTTCTTGTTAAAAAAATGTACACTTTGTTCTTGGAGACATTATGGTGTGATATATCATTGCAGTGTGCTTCATTTAATGATTTTGCTTGCATGGTAGTTATTTCTAAGCCCATCCATTCCATTTGAATCTACTCCAGTGCTGTCACAGCTGCAATGCAAAATAGGCATTCTTCAACTCATTGAAATAAGTGGGATTAAGTACATCTAACTCTGTGATGAATTGTTACCCACATCTTTAGAAAACAAATAACAGCTTTCTTATTTTATTCCAGATTATTAAGACAGTATGGACAAATTGATTTTTATTAGAGGTTTCTTTTCAGTTTTCTTCCTGATAACATAGCATACTTTTTAATTGTGCCGCTAAATCTACCACTCTTTTATAAGTGCTGGTATCATGTCTTGATAATTACTTACAATATTCTGAAGTACTATTTACTATGGAATGATCTGCCTGGGGAGGCTTGCCTGACACCACCTTTATCTGTTTTAGGCACCAAACAAAAACTTTCATTTTTACCTGGGCTTTTGGCCCACAATTTGAAGAGCTTCTATTACTTACAGCCTCTCTTATTTAGACAGGTTCTGTAAGTCTTGTTCTTTTTTGTGTTTTTATTGGTTCTGTTTGCATGGACAGGCGGAGTCCCCCCAACCCCAGGCGACCCCCGAGCGGAATAATGACTCAAGAAAACGTGCTATGGGATTAAATTTGGCCACAACTTTGTTAGGTTTCAGATGTAGGGAGACCTTGGCTCAGGCACTGGGCCGGGAGGCATTAGGGTTATCCAGAATGTGTGGGGATTGGGTTGGCTCTGGAGAACATATGTTCAAGCAGAGAGGGTGCCTGCCCCCCGTTTTGCCGCCATCGGAGGGGAGAGCAATGATAACCTCTCGGCGTATGGCCAATGTCTCCCCTCAAGACCCCCTTTAACAGGGAACCCTGGGATCACCGCCGCAAGGGGGGCATGGGTCAACGCTTCATGCCCCCCCCCATTTAGGAAGATAAAGGATTCTGCCCAAGGCCTGAAACTGCCAAAGTTGTGACGTTTTGCTACGGGAAAGGCAAAACCTGCCAATGCAGGAAAATTCCTTTCCAGCCCTTCAACAGCGACCCTGACGTAGCAGCGCCTGTGTACCTGTGGAGAAAAGGTTAACCTGCAAAAGAAGACTTAACTGAGGGAGGGGAGGGTGGGAGAAGCTCTGGAGCCAACTGACGCTTCCATTATGTGGGCAGTGCGTTCTCTCCCCTTGCCTGGCCGCGGGATTGGGCGATTGGCTGAGGTAGGCGGAGACCTCCAGGTACCCAGCCTGGGGAGGGTGAAGCCAGCCCGAACTACCGGGAGCCACACTGGGATCTGGGGGGCTGCGCGTGGCCACGCAAAATGCCCCCCCATTTGATGTGGGGAGCGGTCATTGTTGCAGTTGGTTTTAATATTTATTATATTTGTTGCAAGTTGCTTTGGGATGATGATGATAACAATAACAATAATAGAAATTCTATGGAAACTCGGGAGATTTTCACAAGCAATTTGTGGCTACTTTTTGAAAGTCAGAAGCTCCACTGGGAATTTACAAGTCCATAAACTGTTTGCATGCCTGAAGAATTTTCCAGCTGTATAGACAAAGTCACCTCTCACATGAAACAAGAATAAAAATAACCACAATCACTGTAGTTAACATAATCTTGTCTGAATATTTGAAAATAATATATGGAAGGTTATTTTCTCCCTCTAACATTGGACAATCATTTGAAGCAGTCATTCAGAATTCAGTGTTCACTCTTCTCCTATTAAACCAGTTATGCCTTTCAAATGTTATTGCTTCTTCAGCACTTGTGATGGAATTATAATGGATAATCATTCCATGCACATTTAGCATGCAAACACATGCATATATTCAATGTGTATGCGCTGATGTTGCATAAAATTTATTCACAGTGTAACAGAAGTATATAGATCATTTAACAAATATATCACTTTAATGCAGTTTTATACAAGTCACTGTTATAAAATTGAGGATGATATTTGCATTTTTGTTTAATTGCTATGGAGTGAACATGAAAAGATAAGGGAGCCAAGAGAGCTTATTAAAACTGGAATGAGGGCAAGTGATAAAAGGAATGATATTGTATTCAGATACAACCGAAGGTCTGTCATCCTTTCCACCAAAACTCCTTATTTCACAGTTTCATAATTGTTGTAGAAGTGTTTGCTAGACTGTTTCTTGGCATATAGTATCCCTTGAGAGTTTTCATATTGTTGCATGAAACAATGGTTGCATGAAACAAAGACTAAAGATGCTTTATAATATATTTGCATTTGGTCTGGGGTTTTTTGGTGCTTTTAGTGCTTTTGTTTCTCCATATTTGTTTCACACAATTTTATTCTGACTCCAGTACTGTAGTTCATATATGTATTTCCTCTGTTGTTACAGTTCTCCATCCTTCAGGGTGAGGCTGGTTTGGGATCTAAATAACTAAATCTCATTTAAATGTTTAAATCTTGTCAAGCACTCTAGATTCTAACCATAGCGGCAACAATATATTTCCCTTATATGTCCTATTCTGATCTGCCAAAAGTGTTTTGTGATCAGAATAGGTAAAGAAGAGGCAAGACACAAATGTGTGGGGCTATATTTTATTCAGTATGGATATCGGCAGAAGGTTAACACTATGCAGGAGCAGCTTAACTCCAAAGAACTTGCTCAGAACAAGTGTCTGACCTAATAATAACTTCTTACCTGAACCCTACCCTTAAGGTAAGTAGGGGCACTTCCTGACCCATTTCCCAGCCTAGGGCCACACAATTCCTATTGGGTGAGACAGGGCAACCCCAAAGACTTTCTGCCGCTCAAGTCTCAAATCCCAGAGGGGCTGGCCTCAAAATATGCCCCAAAATATCTCCACCAAAGATGCCTGAGGGTGCTCACCATCTGATCATCCCACTCTTCCAATCTTACACACCTACCTGCCAAAATGTCACCAGATTACCTATTTAGCCACACCTACTACCTATGCCCTTACCCACAACAGCATGCAACACAGAATAGGTGGGGGGAAAGTGGGTGGCGCTGTGGGTTAAACCACAGAGCCTAGGGCTTGCTGATCAGAAGGTCGGCGGTTCGAATCCCCGCGACGGGGTGAGCTCCCGTTGCTCGGTCCCAGCTCCTGCCCACCTAGCAGTTCGAAAGCATGTCAAAGTGCAAGTAGATAAATAGGTACCGCTGCAACAGGAAGGTAAACGGCGTTTCCGTGTGCTGCTCTGGTTTGCCAGAAGCAGCTTTGTCATGCTGGCCACATGACCCGGAAGCTGTACGCCGGCTCCCTCGGCCAGTAATGCGAGATGAGCGCCACAACCCTAGAGTTGGACACGACTGGACCTAATGGTCAGGGGTCCCTTTACCTTTACTACCTATGCCCTTACCCACAACAGCATGCAACACAGAATAGGTGAAAAAAAGGCTTGTTCGCAGGAGTCAATTAGCAGATAAGAAAAATATTCCTATTCAGTCCTGTACTGATTAGCACCAAGACCTACGATGGACTGCAGCCTAAGATGGGCTCAGTGGGTGTTAGAAAGCAAAAGTGGGTAGAGGGCACAGGTTTAAATAGCCCCTGCTAGCCCCATCCCATGATGTCCCTAGATTCAGGCACATACCACAATGATTACACTGCCTCCATTACATCCCAACCACAAATACACTCCATGCCGGCAGCTTTGCAGAATGGTTTCAACAGAGCATATTAAACAGGCTACTGTCTGTTCACAATTTTACACCAACAGAACCAATAGGCATGCTGCACACAAGGAACATGCATGTTGGATCAGCAGGACTGTCCTGCGCCATGGACATCCATACCTTGGTGCAGATATCTGCACAGGGAAAGGCTGCTCATGTCTAGGTTTAATACTATCCAGACTTCTGCAGCAACATGTGGATTTCCTGGGGTCAGGCCAGTGCCATTGCTCTGTGCCAGTTCCTGGTGGTAGCGGGTGGCGCTGTGGTCTAAACCACTGAGCCTCTTCGATTTGCCAATCAGAAGGTCGGCAGTTCGAATCTGAGTGACAGGGTGAGCTCCTGATGCTCTTCCTAGCTCCTGCCAACCTAGCAGTTCAAAAGCATAGCAATGCAAGTAGATAAATAGGTACCGTGACAACGGGAAGGTAAATGGTGTTTCTGTGTGCTCTGGCACTTGTCACGGTGTCCCGTTGCACCAGAAGCGGTTTAGTGATGCTGGCCACATGACCTGGAAAGCTGTCTGTGGACAAACGCCAGCTCCCTCAGCCTGAAGCAAGGTGAGACCCACTTCAAGTTTGACTGGACTTAACTGTCAAGGGGTCCTTTACCTTTACCTTTTTTACCATGCTTGACACCAGGGAGCAGGGTCAACAGTAGAGTCCGAGTGCCCCTTTCCCCATTCATTAGTGGGCATAAGGCCTCTGCGAGTGAGAGCCGGGGGGGGAGTGTCTACACTAGTCATGGTAAGAGATAGAGTAGGGTCATTGGATGTTTTAAGATTGAGTCTCATATACAAACACCTGGAAACAGTCTGGAACATGCGTACTACTATTCTGTTTTACTGTTGGTATTATTCTCCTTCTTTTGAATTAGGTTAGCTTATTTTCAATGTTTTATGCAGTGTTGCTGTTGTCTTCCATTAGAAAAAGGATATGTGCTTAGGCCAAAGAATGCAAAAGTAGGTAATGTTTCTTCACTTAAAATTAATGGAAGCTACTGCTGGTGGGGGGAATACTCTTTATGGATTCCCATGCTGGCAACCATTTGGTGGATTGGGAGAAAGTACCGTAATGGCATATTTCCTGCCTGCCTCCTAGGCAGATGAACACAGGAAAAGGAAATACTTTCAAGGTTGGAATCTTTGATATATAATTCAAGTTCTCTGGTAAGGTGCTCGTATATACCTGTACATAATGTATACATAATATACCATTGTATGCTTGCTTCAGATATAGCTAGCAAGGAGGAATTTCAGACAACTAGAAGTAACAAAAGTGTTTGCTTCTCCAGATATTTGTGCAATTGCAGCTGCAGAAAAATATGAAATATCATGCTGTTTCTACTTTTTCAACTGCCCCACTCCTTGCAGGAAATATTATTAATTTATTACAAACAAGAGCTCTTTGATTTTAAAATTGTTTTCTTTAAATATAGATAGGCCAGTGTATCTCTGTGGTTGATTCCTGTCATGCTGAATCATCATCAAGATAATATGATTCTTCCCTCAAGATATGTCCCTGCAGATATGTCTGTATGAAATGATTCAAGTAGATTTTTGTTTTTGTTTTTTAAATAGCTCACAATATATATGGAAATCTTTCTGACCTCTGTTCCTTGCTCCTAAAGCTATCAATAATGAACTAGATAAATACGCATATGATTACAGAATGCAGGACATTTTAAATAAGACATTTACTTAAAATAGAGGCATGTTATGTATTCAATTACATACGGTGGGATGTACCCAGTCAAGGTATCCTGGAATGTTAGGGGACCCACAGAGCAGATTAGTCCCATTAAGGAGACAGAAGTCCTTGGGTTAAAGGGACAGCTTGGTTGGATAAAACCCACTGGTTTTATTTAAGCTTATTTGAAAGACAATATGGAATGGTGTTTGGCTATTGCACAATATCTGGAAGATACAAAAGTTAATCTACAACATACATGGGATATACCTGTAAACTCAGCTTGCTCATGTGCATCCATTTTAGAAGTTGGTGATGTGTGGAATCTAATTGTGTGGTAGAGCCATGGGTAAAAACATGACGTGTTGCAACATTTTCCTTTACTCGTGGCTGGATTCTGCAGATTACTTGCACTCCGTGGTGCTTCCTATGGTGCGTGATGTGATTAGAATAACTGTGAAAAGTACTACTTCATTATCTGAGTATTCCACACCTATAATAATGAAGTGAACGGAACTCCATTCCATCTCAAAGGAGCATTCATTAGTATGTGTTAATAACCATCACAGTACAAACATTGCAGATTTATTTATTTCTGTACTAAAAAAAATAGTAGCTCTGCATGCTGCAATCTTGCCCTTGCAAGTTCTCTTGACTTCTGTGGGACTCATGCACATGCAAATATTGGACGTATTATAGTAAAATATTGTTTTGATTCAGGAGTGCAAATGGGAACTGTGTGCTTGTAGACTTTTAAAGAAGTGTCGCTGCCTTTCATCGCCCAGAAATTAGGCAATGTATGGAGAACTTAAGGCCTCTGAATAAAAGGGAACAAAAATGGTTATGTAGCTTAGTCACAAAATGTTCTGTTGCTGTATGCACAAGAAATAAAAATAGTTTTGAGGCAAAGGCTGCATTTGTTGCAGGTATTTGAGGTTTACTGAGCATGTGGTGGTGGTTGTCAGTTGAATCATTTCCAAAGACTGTTCTCCTTTGCATGAATCAGTATGAGAGTGTTTTAAAACAACCTCCACAGAACACCCTTGTTTAGAGAGAAAAGCTATTGCAGTGAATCAGCACTTTTTTTTTACCACATTCTGAGGAGCATATGTGTTTATTTAAGATCTCTACTGGCACAAGCCCTTTTCAGACAATCAGTGTACACCATATGGTAAGTGAACGTTCATGGACCAGAAGGAAACGAAACATGGCAGTAGACACCACACCTGACTTATACTGTGAGGAAAAACCTTCCACAAAGGTCTTATCTGCACCATCATGTGGGAAGCTTCTGTTCTGAAGGATTCCTGAACACATGGCTACATATGTTTACACATATAGGGTCTGTTATATATACTCTACTGAATGTTTATACAATAGTACCTCAGGTTAAGAACTTAATTCGTTCTGGAGGTCCGTTCTCAACCTGAAACTGTTCTTAAGCGAGTTCTCCTTCATGGAGAGCACGTGTTACGGTGGGGGCCAGCAAGACACCCCTCTGTTGCTGGGCGGGATCGTTTAGATGGCCAAGGGCTATGATTGGGCTCTGTGGGTTGTTGGGGAGAATTGCATGTAGCAAGTTTTGATGGACAGCCCAGAGGCTATAAATGTTGCTGGCACGCAACGTGAGCCCCTCTTCGCTGCGTGCATCGGATCACCCGCCCTCCCTCCCTATAATTTAGGCTGGTGCGTTGACCTTGCTATGCCTGTCATGGGGTTGTCTGCTTTTGGGGCAGGGGCCTGGTAGGAATTTTTTCATTTGGCTAATTGGCTGGTGCCATTTGGTTTTCGCCTACTGCGTAGCAATTAGTCACAACTTGTAAGGTTTGCAGTTAGGCATTGGTTATTAAATTGGTTGGTGGAGGGGTAAGGATTGGCTGTGCCTCTCCCTCCAATGCTGCTACTGCGCAGGGAATTCTGTTAAAGGAATCCAGGGGCTCATCATGCTTTTGTCCGTACCCCCTGGTCAGGGGCTAGGGCCACGCAAGAGCCCCTGGGAACATTAGGGGAGACGCGAGGGCCTGACCACCCGGCTCCCATTCTCTCCCCAAAGTGTTTTCCCTTTACTGACTTCCATAAGGCGGGCGGATGTCAGTCTGTCCCCAGGCGGGGACAGATAGTCGGAACCAATGCCTAACCAACCACTCACATTTTGTATTGTAATAAAATTGTGACCAAAATTATGCCAAAAACCTTAAACTTAAATTCCTGTGTGAAGTGTGTGTTTATTTGCGGGGTGGCTTGGGGACCTCGACACGCAAACCTGAGGTACCACTTTAGCTAATGTGGCCTCCCGCTGCTGCCACCGCATGATTTCTGTTCTCATCCTGAAGCAAAGTTCTTAACCCGAGGTACTATTTCTGGGTTAGCGGAGTCTGTAACCTGAAGCATCTGTAACCTGAAGCGTCTGTAACCCGAGGTACCACTGTACTATGAGTATTTGACCACCTTGTTCTATCAATGCAAGGATTTATTTTTATGCTACAGAATTTCCCTTCTCTCCTCTACCCTTGCATACCCTGTATCCTTTCTAGATATGCTCTGGTGGGGAAGCCTCCAGAACAGATTGACAGGACATGCAGTGTAGGATGGGGAGGTTTCTGTTGCACAAGCAGAAATCCTTGCCCTGGTAGAATTAGTTAGTTAGGTACTACCCCTAATCTTTATTACCTTAAAAGTGTCCTTGAGAAAAGTATAAAAGGAAAGAATTTCAGAATGTTATTAAAATGAAATGCATGTTTTCTTTCATTGCCCTCCATGTTGAAATCTTAACAAATTCGCTTACAAAACAAGAACTGAACACTGTGGAGCTGTGTGTCATTTACAATGTGTTTTCTTTTCACTCCTCCAGCAGAGAAAGGGGACTTTGGTGCAAATGAGAACAGGGTCCTGAAAGATAATAAACACATCTGCTCCAAGGCAAAATAAGATGCTGTTTGATATGAGAGTTGAATACTGTAAGCTAGCTGAATGTTGACTAAGTCACAATTACATTAGGACTGCTTCTTTACAGAAGGTGCTAATTTGTCCAGGCAGGTGTATATATGTGGCCTGTGAGTGCAGTGGAAACAACTCAGACTGGACACCAGTGTTGGGTAAAATCAGGCCACAACTTTATTTACTTAAGAGCACAAAAGCAAGGTTGGCAAGGCAGTAGAGCAAGGATCAATTCCTGTTGCGCTCATCTGTATGTTCACAACATAAAATCTACTTGCATAATTAATCTTTCTTTCACATAGATAGTAATAGTTACAGGTAGGTAGCTGTGTTGGTCTGCCATAGTCAAAACAAAATAAAAAATAAAAAACTTCCTTCCAGTAGCACCTTAGAGACCAACTAAGTTTGTTCTTGGTATGAGCTTTCGTGTGCATGCTTAGTTGGTCTCTAAGGTGCTACTGGAAGGAATTTTTTTATTTTTTTTATTTTGTTTTGATAAATAGTAATATGCTTCCAATATCTGGGTTATCCAATTTTATCTTCATAACAGTCTTGTGCAATTAAGTAAAGCTGAATGATGAATTCATCTACTGAGTTTCATATGAAAGCAGGGATTTGAACCCATTTCTTGCCTTGTCTAGTCATACAGTTTATTCACAATGCCACAATTATTCAAGTGGTTATTTGACAGTGATTGCCAATGCACTTGTTTGTGGGTGTAAGAAATTTTAAATTCAAAGTGCTAAAGTAACTAATTTCATCACAACAAATGCCTCTGATGCAATGTGCATGTAATAATAATAATAATTAAAAAACACACATTTACAATGGGTTGAATAGTTAGTGAATCTCATGGGTCAGATTCCCTTTAGCTGTAAGTGGGTGCCACCATCAGGAATGTGCTTAATGTGAAAATTCTTTGATTAAAACCATATTATGTGCAGTAAAAACCAGCTGTGGGCATTTTATTTGAGGCTTTTTTGTTTGTTTGATTGTTTTTCTCAGATGTTAGTACAATTCCCCAAAGCCACTTGCCACTAAAACATTTTTAATGGCAATCTGCTTTTGGGAATAGTATGTGGAACTTGCATTGTACAGGGTATACACTAGCCTGTGCACGACTCTCATTCCCAAACCCATTTAGATGAGTGTATGGTGATTGTTATAGGGTATTTTAGCTCTAATCCAGTGACACCCTGGTAGCTGTACTCACATTTTCCACAAAGATAAGGGTTTCCCTATACACATCAGTATAGGAGACAGCTTGAAGGGTGTATCTGAATGTGTATACAGAGCTTCCACCTCACTGAAATTAATAGATCTATGTTCACACTAGAGCTGCCACAGAGCACCTATATTAAAGGTTAGAGATATCCCATGTTCTTCATCAGGAGTGGAATATTTGCTTCAGAATTTCTACAATAAACTTTACTTTCTATTTTAATGTTCAGTGAGGATATTATAGAACTCCACTTAATTTTATTCATCTGAGCCATCTTCTTCACTCCTTCTTCACACAGCATGTTGTCATAAATTGCTCTAGCACTTCTTTTATTGAGAAGTTTGAATTGGATTAAGCTGTGGGAGCATGCCAGTGTAATATTGATTTTCATACCTTCAAAATAATGTGTTTGACTCTGACTTTTAATGAGAGATAAAATGAGCCAGAGTTGTGTAATGCTGAAGCAAAATCTCTTTACTGGCTTCTTCACTAGGGGAGTTGTCAAGCCCATAACCAAGTATTTATGATGAGGGGGATCAAAAGCTGTGTGGGAGGAAGGGCTATTGTAAATAAATGTGAGGTAACAAAATTTTATATGTGACTAAAATATATACTTGCTCGAGTTATCTGATTCAAACTTAATTAGATTTTATGAACCAGGAACTTGAGTGCTAATCTAGTCCTTTAATTGAATATTGTCTGATTCCATTCAAAATAGTGAAATTATGTAGCACTACCCAACTAAGCATATTTTGCTCTCCAAGAACAAACTACAATCTCATTGGTGGTAGTAATTATGTCCCCTGGACGGTTAAGTCCAGTCAAAGGTGACTATGGGGTGCAGTGCTCATCTTGCTTCAGGCCGAGAGAGCCGGCATTTGTCCACAGACAGCTTTCTGGGTAGGCAGGTGAGAAGCCTGTAAATAGTGGGAAAGTGCCAGTTGTTTTGCCATTTTGTTGTTCAAGTTTAATGGACTCATATTATTATAGTTATTTTTTTGTTGTTTAGTTGTTTCCGACTCTTCATGACCCCATGGGCGTGCTCTGGTCATGAAGAGTCAGACACGACTAAACAACTAAACAACAACAAAATAACTATAATAATATGAGTCCATTAAACTTGTACATTCTTCTCTTAAGTGATGTTGGAGAACATAATACAGGTAAGCCCTCTTAAAATGAGCAAGTCCTGAGGGCCATCTGCCCAAAAGACAGATGTAGTAACCAGTGTTGGCACTTTGTTTGCTCTGGCCCTTCATGGCTGCTTTCCCACAGAGGCTTCCTTAAAGCATGCGCTCAATATGAGATCTTTATTTAAAGGGCAGATATAAGGAACAGACGTCAGGTACCATGGGTGTATATGTAGTGTGTGCTAGTGTGTAAAATAAACTACTCCCCTCTCTGGGTATAAGAACCTTTTGAACCTGAGCCTTGCCTTTGTAGCAAGTCCCAGCTGCTATGTTCTGCTGTTGCCCTTAAATACAGTGGTACCTCGGTTTACGAACTTAATCCGTTCCAGAAGTCCATTCTTAAACTGAAACCATTCTTAAACCGAGGCATGCTTTCCCTAATGAGGTCTCCCACCGCTGGTGCCCTTCCACCATTTGGATTCCATTCTTAAACCGAGATAAAGTTCACAAACTGGGACATTACTTCCGGTTTTGCGGAGTTCATAAGCCGAATAGATTGTAAACAGGGCTGTTCTTAAACCAAGGTACCACTGTAAATACATGCTATCATGACTACTGCTACTTCCTGATCAGAGCCAGCCCACCCATGAAGGAAGGTGAGGCAGTCACCTCAGGCAGCAGGATCCACAGGGGCAGCAGATCCAGCCTCCAAGGAATGCATTGCCTGCTGCTGCCACTGCCATACCCTCCTTGGAGAATGTATCTGCTGCCTCCTTCTACAGTGGCCACTCGACAAATAGGAAGCACTACTGGTTTCCTCCCACCCCTAGGAAGAAAATGGTGGGGACTGCTTTCTGAAGTTTCCTGGGCTCTGCACCTGCCCTGCGTGATTCAGAGCAGCCCCCCCCATCCCCGTTAGAATTTGATCCCCACTTCAACCACCAACCGTAATTTGATTTGATCCTCTTGCCCTTTTTCCTGATGTAGACCTTCACTCACTGCCTTGTTCTCAATGTAGGTCTTTATTACCCACCCACCCCCAAACCCTTGTTCCTGATTTTCACTCACTCTTTTTTCCATATTCGGGAGGACACCGTTCTGTCATTCGCCTCAGGTGCCAAAATATAATAACCTGGAATATCATTTCCATGGGAAACTACACTACATAAATGACACAGGTGACACTGCATATTTTAAAGAGCAACAAGAGCTTGCTCCAGTTCCTTCACGGGAGGAGGACTTAATTGTATCTGACCCAATATCTTTGAAAGCTGGGTTCCTGACTCTGGAGGGTAAGGAGAAGCAATCGTGAGTTAACTGATTCAGGGCAGCCACCCTCTTGTGGCTTTCTCCTCCAAAACCCTTATGGGGCAATGGGATGGAATCTTGCTTGCCCATGTACCCTTGTTGTCTCTGTGAACGTGGGGAAGGCAACCCTGTATGACTTCCCCTCTTTCCCTCTCCTTTCATATGTGCAAAACTGTTCATTTTTGAAAAGGATCTTTTTCCCACCCTCAAATGTATCAATAAGCTAACAGATCAATAGTCTTATAAATCAATTAATGGGCATAACTTGGCAACCAGCAAATAGTACAGCAAGGGACATTTAAACATGATGTCGTCTCCAGATGATGCTGAAAAGCTGCAGCAATTCAGGATCATAAAGTGGGCTTGTTTTATTAGAATGGGATATGCTTTTACTGCTTCTGAGAATTGAAGCATGCAATAAACTAGATCACCACTTCCTGGTGTGATTAATTTTGCTAAGCTAATTAAAACAAATACATTGTGGTGCTTTTATACGCTGTTGTGAGTATGGTGTTAATAGAAGGCTATTTCATTGTGCTGGGTAGTCCACTTCTTTGAAAGTTGATTTACCTTTACAGGAAGGAAGCCGCATAAATCCCTTGTATGATACTGTTGAATTTAATTTGTACCATAGTATAAGCCAAAGAGCTTATTTATACAATAGTTAGCCTGGGTTAGCAACTATTTTACTTACAATAACCCTTGATTTATTTACATGAAATAAATCGGAAAGGGAGTAAAAACTGGAAGACAAAGAAAGAGTGTAGTAAGATGTAGTAAGGAGCAGCTATTTTTCTTTTTAGCCCTGAAATAAGTGATCAGATTGCATTAACAGACTTTATTGCTGTATCCAGTTAGTCCTCGGTGCGAGCTGATTTTTGCACAAACAGACAGCAAGCATGGGGCATGACTATAATCCCCCAGAATTCTTTGTTCATGTAGATAATGACTGCTCCAGAATCATAAGGTCTGAATTTATTCCATCATGTGATGGATTGTTTTAAAAATTATCTCTTGTTCATAAACAACTGGCTTCTGGAAGCAGAACTGCTCTGTTTTTAGTCCATTGTTTTAAGAACTTGAGGTTCACACTTGCTCTCAACTCTTCTATTTAATCAGGCCTGTTTGAATATTAATGAGCACCATCCCTCATTAAGCATGTAATTGTGCTATGAAAACATTTTGATTTAGGAGGATGACATTTTATGATTAATTTTATGCATAATGATTTTTAGGACTTTGGGGCTGTGCTGTTTAATGTTTTGAAATTCATTAATTTATTTTTATTTATTAGATTTATATACCACCCTTTGCCATAAGATCTTAGGGCAGTTCACAGAATAAAATACGGGATAAAAACAAGCAAATAATTAAAACAAAACAGTAAAACAATAGCCTTCCTTTATTACATTTATATCATGCTCTTCATCCCAACGGAACCCAAAATTGCTTCTACTGGGGAGAAATTTAGCTAAAAATCCTGAGACCAGAGGGAGGTAAGGGTGTAAAAAAGTATGAAATAAGGAGTTTTAAATTTGGTTGGTGTAAGGGAATTTGATAAGATTAGAGGGAAGGATCAGAAGTACCATGATGCTGAGGTTTGGAAAAAGGAGTTGTTTTAAGTAAAATGAATTTCTTTTTTGTTATTTAGGTTATTTTAAAGTTAGGAGTATGAAAACTGTTAGAGAGAATAGATGATGAAATCAACAAAGGGGGACTTGAGGAAGTCAATCGAAATATGAAATTGAGAAATGAAGGAAAGCCTGGCCCACAGAATTGGGCCAGGCCTAAGCAATGATATTAAACACTGTTAATAAGGTTACATGTACAATGATTATGTTTACCCTTGTGAGAGAGGGGGATGAATGTGGCTTCCCACAGTGAGAGGGGGGAAGTATGGAAATTTAACCGTTATGTTATGTGCTTAAAAAACTGTAAAAACCAATAATTTTTTTTGGGGGGGGGAACAAAATTGCTTCTACTGATGAAGCCCTTCTCTCCCATCTTAGGGTTCTTTATCATTAAACCAGACTTGGGCAGGTCAGTCCTTCAAACAAAGAACTGTCTGCCCTACTATAAAGTAAGACTCATGGCCACTGCTTGTAACATGCTATTCTAATAGGCAATGACAGACTTATGTATAGGCTAAGTACAGTCCTTCTATTTTCCGCACATGCATGCCAAAATATGATCAAATTGACCTGTTTAGCCACACCATCCATCTCCGTTGTTACCCTCCACAGCATGCATTATAGAGCAGCCAAAAAAACACAAGCAGAGGAAGAAGGGAGGAAAACCTGCCAGCTCATGCCCTTATGCTGACAGTAGTGTACAGACACATGCCACACACACCACACTTGGACTTCTGTGCCCCACCAGACCACAAAAGTTGCTCCCAGCCAGCAACTACCATATGTGCCAGCCGTCCGAGAGGTTTGTTGCCTGCACACCTGTTCTCCCTATGCATATAAACAGTGAGAGAAGCAAGGAGGTAGAGCAATAAATTCCAATCCTCTACACCCCCCCAAAAAACCACTTTAATAGCAGTAGTATTTCTGCATTAAATTTAAGTTTTCAATCAAGAGTCTTCTCACATCATTTTTCAACTTCTAAGTAACGGAATACTTTGGAACATTGCCTACTATTATAGATAGCATTTTGAGACACTTGTCTCCATTACCCATCCGTATCATTAATGAACTAAAGTTCATCCAGATTAATTGTTCTCTCTTCAATTTATAAACATGGGAAGCTAATAGGCTGGTTGATCCTCTGCTACATTAGTAATGGTAAAATATTGAAAAGGGCACTGACTGTGAGGTTTGTACCAATTTTATGATACACAATGAAAACTCCACAGGGAAATTCCATTTGGATTTTAACCACTTGAATCAGAGCCTCCAATTAACACGAAGAAAATTGCTCATAATGATCCATAATTTATTAAACACTACATGTTGTAACCATGTTGTTCACAAAACTGAAGAAAATAGAAGAAGAGGAATCCATGTATCTTTTATTCTTCCCACCAGAAATCATTCATTGCATTTGGCATCATGTGAACATTATACATCCTAATGGGGTTAGATCTGTGCCAAATTGATATGCTTGGTCCAGAGATACCACTGCACAAATGGAAGGAACTTCCTTTCATATTAGAGTTTGTAGTCTACCTACAACTGCCAGCACCTCCCATCCCCAACAGTTGTCTTTTGCCTGTATTATCCTTGCTGCTGCATGAAACAATGCATGGCTGAGACCTTGAATCAGTAAGTAAAGCATTTTAAGCTTATTTAACACTGTGTGGTCTGCTCATTGCAACCTATATCCCTCACACTTTACTGCACTGCTTATTTTTGTGAGTTTAATACTCTGCTACCAGGGCTCTTTGTGTGCAAGCCCTGTGATTTGAAGCCAGGGAGCCAGCCGTTTCTTTTTGTTATTCACCCACACACGTGGGTCCACAGAGATTCATATATCAAAGTTCCTCATGTGAAGAAGTAGATGTTTTCAGGGAGGTGGAGTAATATTTAGTAAATATTTATGTCTGCCTGATAATTCACATATACATCCAAATGCCGTGCACTCTATGGAGATATTCATTGGTTTCACTTTTGTGCTGTAAGATATAAATAATAGCTTTAAATCTTGGTCATCTGAAAATGAAACTAAGGCTCGCACTTTGAAATAAAGAAACATGTATTCAGCCAGCATGTATGCATAGAGCTCCAATCAAGTGTCCTCACTACATGTATACATTAGTTACCACATGCCTCAGGTATGTTCATACATAAGCTGAACCTGTAGATGGGGGAGGATGACTTTCCTATGCAGTGGTGGTGCTATACCATCTGCCTCACAACTCCCTTTGTATTTTCTTTCAGTGCATAGGGGACTGTCTATGGATTGTTTATGGTTATGATTGGGGGAGCTTGGTTTTAACATGCTTACTTTTACTGTGAACATAGGAGCAACAGACTGCATCTGGTACTACCCAGGACTCGTCTCCAGCCCATGAGGCAGGCATCATTCAATCAAACAAACAAACAAACAGGGCTGTATATGCTAAAGAGCAGATAATATACACATGTATAAGACGTTAGTGGGGTACCATTTATTGTACATTGGTCATTCATGGTATATGATGAAGTGGCCTTAGATATCATTTTAACGATTGAATAAAATTAAGCATTCAATGCTTTTGCTAGCATAAGTTACTTTATATGATAAAAGTGTGTTTGTTGCTGCTGATTTAGTTGTTGAAAATAGCATTTACCTCTCCCACCCTCCCCAAGTTATGCCTAAAAGGTAAAGGGAACCCTGACCATTAAGTCCAGCCGCGGACGACTATGGGGTTGCGGCGCTCATCTTGCTTTTCTGGCTGAGGAAGCCGGCGTTTGTCCGCAGACAGCTTCCGGGTCATGTGGCCAGCATGACTAAACTGTTTCTGGTGAACCAGATCAGCACACGAAAACGCTGTTTACCTTCCCGCCGGAGTGGTACCTATTTATCTACTTGTACTTTGACATGCTTTTAAACTGCTAGGTTGGCAGGAGCTGAGACTGAGCAATGGGAACTCACCCCATCGCAGGGATTTGAACCGCCGACCTTCTGATCGGCAAGCCCTAGGCTCTGTGGTTTAGACCACAGCGCCACCCACATCCCTCAAGTTATGCCTACTGAAGTGAAATTGCCTCAGGTAGTCTCTGTCATTGTGTGGTGGTTCATGCTCTACTTTAGAATGTGGCTTCAGCATTGATTTCCTTTTAATATGAAGAAGTACTAATTGCTTATGAAAGAAAGACTGCTATGAAACTGTTACCAAAATATGGAGAAATGGCATTGTCCAGAAAATGTCATAGCCTGTCCTTTAATTCTATGCAGTAGTTTCATGTTAAACAAAATGCTGAAAACTAAAATATGTACCTCAGCATCTGTTTCAGGTGTATTAAGAACTTTGTGACCTGAATAATATTTCCTAGATTTGGCTTTGTAGTTTGCTTAATTAGGGCTGCCATACGTCTAGACTTTTTTGGACATTACCAGGATTTCAAAGGTGGAATTGACGTCTGGGGGTGTCCTGGTTTTTACTTTTTGAAATATGGCAATCCTAGCTTAATATATTAGCATGTGAAGCATGTACAATAGCATTTTAAGACATTTGAGCATAGATAATTCTCTTCAGCAGAATTCTTTTGTGTACTTCTCTTCCGTTATTTGCAAAACTAAAAGGGGGGAGAGAATACAGTTTCCTTCTCATTTATATGAAAACTGAACGTTAAATGTTTCATATGGGATTTAAAGTTATGTTTTTAAAATACATCTTGGCAATAAATAAATAAAATACTGGGCTCCATGAATCACTCTTACAATGTTGTTTATTATGCATTTGCATCTTAAGAAAGCTTGGAAGAGAGAAATACTGGTATGCAAAAGATTCATTTGCACAAAAATTACATGTTGTTAAACATTTCAAATGAACTAGTCTTAGAAACTGAATATAGCGAGTTTAATGATAATTCATATTTCTGGATGATAAATCCATCTACCTTAGTACTTGTCTACTATGACAGGCTGCTGCTCTTCAAGGTCACAGTGAGACATCCTTCCTGGTTTCCATTCAGAGATTCTTTTAACTGAATATGATGGGGATAAATCCAGAGCTCTGATCAGTGCAAGGCTCTGCCACTGTGTTACATCCCTCCCCAAACCTTTGCTTCAGTAGCACATAGTGAGCTTAACAACTGATGGCTCCAAACAAAATGGATTGTACGTTACAGAGACATGAATGTTCCTTCATATTCCCTGCTGTTAAATCACTTCTCACAAGACATAATAATAGAGTGTCTCTGACTAAGTAACAGGACAACTGACAGCCATGCATCTGGGATTAGGTAGCTAAACTTTCAGGAGAATGGAGATGGGCTCTAGGCAAGTATTGTCTACAACAGCTCTTTGGTCCATCATGTATTCATAGAGATAAGATGCACATATTTTAGTAGGAATTCCAGAGAGCATCTCCAGCTGGCAAACAAGGCATGTGTGAAAGTTCATAGAGGAAGAAGGGCCTGGAAACACTCCTGCATTTGTTGTATTGCCTGTCCTTGCTTGCCCTCAAGGAAAAGGTGGAGGAGCACTACATATCCAGGGAAATTACAATAATGCAGATGTTTACCAGTATGTTACTGCTTTCATTTTCAAGTTAGATATTTTCCATTTATATAAATGAAGTTCTGTGGCTTTCTCTGCTTCCTTCATATTTTCCATTTGAAAAATGGACAAACTATAGAACAGTATTGTGTTTTCTGTGGAAGTCTTAGGGCCACTAAGACACATGGTATCTGCAAGGGCAAGCAATGAAAAATAGTTTAAATGTATTCACTGTCAGATACACATCTATCAGATTAGAGGTCAAAAGGCATTTAAAGAACAGTAGGGGAAATAGTCTTTGGCTATGCTAGTACACTTTGAAGAGGGTGACCAACCTTAACATGCTGTGAAGTCACCCACAGAGAAAAGCAAAATTAGAACAAAATACTTTCCCCCTTTTTTGACTTCAGCACCACAGGAATGAGGAAAGTGCAAGATAAACGCCCCTAGTTTCGCAGTACATTTGCCACGAACATGTGGCAATGAAAAGCTTGTGAGAGAGTGCTTAATCATAATAGTTGAACAGGATTTTGATTTTGTAACGCAAGGATACAGAGCCTAAGGCTGCAATCCTATTCACATTTACTTAGGAGTAAGTCCTGTTGAACTCTGGATTTTATTCAAAGTAAATGTGCGTAGAATTGTCCTGTAAGGTAAACAAGCTGGTGGTTCTTGTTCTTTAAAAGCAATTGCAAGTAATTGATATTCTAAGAACTGAAAGGTTCAAGACCTGTTTTAATTAAATACTATAGAAATATATATTTTATTCACTTGGGAAAAAAAATTCTGATCTGATGAATAGCTGGGTTAGCAATCTAGCTCATGGTGCGATGGTTGAGGTTCCTGTTTGAAGCTGAAATTATTTGCTGTAAACTGATTTGTACAGCCCTGGGAGTTGCTATAATAGTGTTTGCCAGCAGGGCAGTTATCAGTTTTGCTGGTTAATGCTTAACACTGCCACTGTCTTTGAAGGAAGCTTTTTTTCCTGTAGGAAATACAGTACAGAAATAAAGGAATTTGAAGAAGGAATCTCTCTAGCTTATAATGAGGAATTAAAAATATTCTTTACATTCTTTATATTCTTAGTGACTAAATACAAATTGCAAGAAAATTAATGGAAGTATTAATATACCTTTTTCTTTATTGTACATAATATTCTTGTAACTTTTTTAAAAGCACATTATTACAATGTTTGGTGCTTTTTGTTTTATTATTCACAAGACCATTATTTTTATTTGCTGTATTGCAGAAACTCTACTTACTGTATGAAAGTATCCATTTCGCTGACAGTGGGTGAAAATGACACTGGCCTCTGCTACAATTCAAAGATGAAATACTTTGAAAAAGCTGAACTTAGCAAAAGCAAGGAAATCTCATGCCCTGACATACAGGATTTCTTAATACCATATAGAGAGCCTGAAATCCTGTGGTATAAGGTAAGAAATATGAAAAGCTTTGGCTGCTTCCAACAAAATATTAAATGTTCTGATACGTTTCCAGTAATCTGAAGAATTTACTTGAACAGTAAATACAGCTTGGTGTGATTTAGAAAACTAATAAGGACACAGAGAAAGAGAGCGGCTGCAGAATACTTGCTGGGAAAGTAAAATGCTCATTTCTGTATTCAGCAATAACTGAATTTGAAATTCTCTCTCATATTTCTGTTCTGGTTGTTTTATTTGCCTCTCCACATACATCCTCAAGGCTATATATGCATATATCAATATGTAAAGTAATAATAAATATAGCTAGCTCTCTAGTTCTGAAATGTGAGATTTTTTAATCTAGCTCATCGTGTAAAGGTGTGTTTTAGCCAACAAAAATCAGACATAGCTAAGCTGCCATTGCGGAATTATCTAAGGATAGTGGGCTCAACAAAGAAGACCTGATCTGGGCTTGGGTGGCCTCAACATGCACAATAGCCTAGATGCTTACAAGCAGGCATAGTGAATATTGTATTCCAGTAGTTCACACATATGCACCCCAAGCCCTTTCAATTGATCCTGGGCAATTAGGTCAGGGTTAGATTCAAAATGGGTTCACTTTTTGCCCAGTTTATGCCAACCCTCCTGCCACCCTGTTTTGTAGGCTTTCACACTCTTAGTTATGTCATTATTTGCATCTGCTTACCCCTACCCATTCAAGAAGTGGTAGGAGGGAGAGCATGGGCACTGCTGGAAAAATGTGTGGCAGCATTGGAGCTTAGTTTTCCTTGCTTCCCAGTGCCTTAAACCTGAGTCCTATGCTGAACATGGTAAATAAATATGGTACATCATGCTAGTGTTGGCAGTCCTAGGTCAACTGCATAATATGTAAAACTTGAGAATCATAGAATTGTAGAGGAGGAAGGGACGCCAAGGATCATCTAGTAGTCCAAACCCCTGCAATGCAGGAATCTCAACTACAGCTTCCATGATAGATGGCCATCCAACCTCTGCTTAAAAACCTCCAAGGAAGGAGAGTCTACAACTTCCTGAGGGAGAACATTCCACCGTTGAACAGCTTTTACCATCAGAACATTATTCCTGATGTTAAGTTGGAATCTCCTTCACCATAACTTGAAGCCTTTAGTTTGGGTCCTACTCTCCAGAGCAGGAGAAAACAAGCTTGTTCCATACTGCATGTGAACAGCCCTTTAGATATTTGAAGGTGGCTATCATAACTCCTCCAACCTAGCAGTTCGAAAGCATGTTGAAGTGCAAGTAGATAAATAGGTTCCGCTCCGGCAGGAAGGTAAACGGCGTTTCCGTGTGCTGCTCTGTTTCGTCAGAAGTGGCTTTGTCATGATGGCCACATGACCCAGGAGCTGTCTGCGGAAAAACACCAGTTCCCTCGGCCTATAGAGCAAGATGAGCGCCACAACCCCAGAGTTGTCCATGACTGGACCTAACGGTCAGGGGTCCCTTTACCTTTACCTATCATAACTCGTCTCAGTCTCCTCTCTACCAGGTTTAAAATACTTAATTCCTTCAGCCGTTCCTCATAAGGCTTAGTTTCCAGACCCTTGATCATCTTGGTTGCCCTCATCCGCACACATTCCAGCACAAGGACAAAGGGTGGGTGGCTCCATGCTGTTATAGGTTGGCAGAAGCTGATTTTAAGGATTATAGTGTTCGAAATCTCCTGTAGAACTGAAAAATAAATGCATTCAAATTAATTTACTTTCAAAAAGCAAAGCAGTGCAAAATTTAAAACTGTACTGTTTGTTAAAAGGGGTTTCCAACTATATAGTATATTTAACTTTAAAGAGTGAAGTTTATTTAATATCCATGTAAGAGTTCCAAAACAAATGCTGGTCCTTACTTCAGTGTGAATAGTTGTGTATTTTCATAAATGGTATTACATTAGTGACACCTTATATTTTGCTTTTCCTGATATAATTAAGGCATTAATCATTCTACTTATGAATGACAATTAGGTGAAGATAATTAGGTTGGCAGCCACTTGTAACAGGGCCATCTTGGCAGTGGTCCTGCAATAATGGAATTCATTTCCTTTTATGGTTAGGCTAGCCCCCTTCCTTATAGCATTTAAGTGGGCCTTGAAGACCTACCTTTTCACTAAGGCCTCTGATGTGTAATATAAGCTGGATCATAAACTGGGGATGCTGTGCCAACATCTCCTGAATTTGCATTTCTCGTGTTTGATTGTATATTTTGTGCTGGCTTCTAGACTAGTGTATTATTAGTGAATATGTTAAATGGTTTTATATTACATTTGGCTTATATTACATTTTACATATATTGCATGCTCAAAAAGTGGATTGTAAATCCTTTAAACAAATAAATGAGATAATTTTTTTTAAAGTAGAGACTATTCCACTAGATATTTCTGCATGTCACACAGCCCAGGAGCCCTGTCAGAAAAAAGATGTCAATGCTAACTGCTGTCTGCTTGACTGTAAAGCATATTCCTTTCGCTCTTAGTACAGAAGTCCCAACTGTAATGTTAATGTACAAGGAACTTTATAACCTTTTCAGGGATGTGAAATCTCTGACTGGTATCCAAACTGTTGTCATGGTGATGAATTCTTTGAGCTTTTTCTATCTAATGGAAAATAAGTTAGCATTATGGTGGCTCAGCATGTTTGAAAAATCATAAAGTACCTCAAGATGTTTCCTAAGGCACTTTCAGATATTACATAATCAGCCCAAATTAGCAGCATTTCACAAAAGAGAAAGCTGATATAAACCAGTTCTGTGTTGCTTTAAAAAAAACAAACCACTTTTGTTTCTTAGAACAAGTGACCCATAGATTGTAAAATCCATGGATGGTGGGTGGATTATTGTATAATCCATGGTTATCAGATTACTTGTTCCTGCATCAAATCAACATGATATTGATCTAAAACTAGTATTCTCCCATTAATATAATCTACATGATACCTTTGTGGTTAATACAGATTGACACAAAAAAGTTCTGCCCACATTTTGAAGCAAACTGACTTAATTCATCTGTCCCAGATTTCTGTCAATCAGATTACGTACTTTTCTGAATTCTACAACACAGTTTCACAAAATAGATACAAGTTTATGGGGAAAATTAATACAAATGTGAATTTTAACGGGAAATGGATTAGAAACACAATAAAAATTGCATATTTTGGAGAAATAGCAGCTGGTGGGGCAGCACAGGATAGGGCAGCATTGTTTGCCTGGGTTCCCAGTGTGAAGGTTTTGTTTATGGGGTGTAATTTATTGCTGTTCTTTGAATATCATGACCATATCAACCACACTAGTACAATATTAAAGAACAACATCAAGCAAAATATATCTTTACTTTAAAATATGCCCAAAATAATAGTATACAGAAGTTTAAAAACGTTAAAATACAAAAGGCTAAAGGAACTAATACATTAAAAAAAAATCAAATTAAATCTTTGCAGTTCACCATATTAACCTTAATAAAATTTCTCTTCAGCTTTTTGGCCACCACAAATCTCACAACTCTGTCACAAATGTGTCATAATTAGACAGCAAAAGTGTGATTTTTGCTTAATTATCACCATCGGGTATATTACTTGACAAATTCAGAGTAAATGTCACCCTCGGCTCAGAATACAAAGAGAAGTATAATAAATAATTATGAAGATCTCCCACTGCTTGAGCACCTCATACCCATGTGGAGGTTGCTGGAAGGGAGAGGCAGTGCGGAGACTGGAGGTGCAACTGCAGGAATGTTGGATTGCTCTGAGCTCCCCTTCTCCCTCTTGGTTACCAGCACTGACCGCCATGTTGGGAAGTCAGGTAACATCACTCCACCCTATTACACTTCACAGGCTGCTACTGTTTTGGAGGGA